>OZ021723.1:69625184-71077684 GCA_963978545.1 Linyphia triangularis
TCAAATTCTCAATGTCAATGGCCGTATCTTAAGTTTGTTTACCTTTAATAGAAAAGAAAAAGAGGTGGTCTAATTAAAATTTTATTTTTAATATTGTTGTTAAATAACTTTAAAACACTTTTTTCATTAATCATTTTCAGAGAATAAAAATTATGCTCTTTTAACTCTTGGTATTATTTTACAAATATAGAGATTATAAGTGTAATTAATTTAAAAATATTTTGACAACATATCATATCTTAGAATAAAATTTTTGAATTGTATAAACTTATATTAATTAATATATACTTAATTAAAATAAAGATTTTACGCATGATGATCTATAAACACAGCGTTAGCAGTACACTATATTGATAGGTCAACGGTTGATATACCTGGGATATCGCCGATATTCTAGGTATATGGTCCGGTGGGCTAACAATATACTGAGTTTCTATAGGGAGCAACAACTCCAGTTGCATCTTCTTGGAACATAATAAATCGTTTTCGGGACAGGATTAAATAATAAAAGGAAGTTATAATGTTGAGGCGTCGTATCTTATTAGAACTGCTGCCAGCACTGTCTAGTGCTGGCTGACCTGTAACAATTAAATTCTTACCAGTACTTGATATATCTTTTGTATATACGGCGCTGCTTTCAGTACATTCCCAGTACTTTTGTAGCACTACATTAAAACAGAGAAGCATGAGATCAAAAATATAAACTTCAACAGCACTGTATCTTAAATTTTCAAGTATTAATTCGGAAAATTTACCAAATCCGTTCTGATCGCTTTGTTCCGAATTCCGAGAGCCACAGAATTAAATGTTGTGAATTGTGTGGTTATCTATTTTTCTTTATCGATAATAAATATAAATTTATTACGCCTTTACAAAAGTGATCGACGTAATCATTAAAAATTAAGAGATTGGTACTGAAAGGCGAAGACAAATTAATATCGTTCCATAAACTCAATTGACGCGCTTTTATCAACCGGATCCCTTCACTTAAACCCACGCGCATCACTGACAAATAGTGATGATGCCGGTTTTCTAAAATATTTCACCTACGTGATTGTCAACGAAATTGTCTTTTGGCTCGCTTTCGAAATTTATTTCTAAAGACTTATCAATGCTGTTGATATCTGAAATGCTTTTTATTTATTTTTTATTGCACAAAGATACTTCATTTTTCTTTTATAAAATATTCTTTTCTTTTGATAACATCCACCGAAATATTTCTGGTTGAAGCACGTTACGGTCTAAAAGTTGGATTGTGACAGTCGTTCATTCTAAATGGCCGGAATTATACTTGTTTGTTTTTCTGCACCTGATGTCCAGATACCAAACATGTACAATTTTAATACTGAAATCTATTCTTGTTAATAAAAATGTGGTAACAAAACCCCTGCAATTCAATTTTTTTTTTGTAAAATATTGTCATCAAGTTGGAAAGTTTGGTGTCAAACTTGCCAATAAAACTTATTTTCCGATTTTTAATTCAAGAATCCAATTTCTAATTGTATTTTAACCCAAGATATAATGAAATTTCCATCGAGATAATATATGGAAATGACTTTCAGTCAAATTAAAAATAATTGTTTGAATTTTATGTAATCCTACTAATTTTAATGAGACCTCAAAACTGATACACATTTTTGGTAGCATTTATAATTTTATCTTCTATTATTTAACTTCCGGTTGCCATCTCCAGTACTTCTGGTCGTAACTTGCTGTTGCATGTTTATACGGGAACTCGCATCTTCATGAAAATTTTTCATTTTGATACACTGCATGTGTCTATGCTGTTTGCAAATTCTTCTGGGAATGTTGAAGTCAGACAAATGGACAGACAGATAACATAGCCTTTGTATAAGCTTTCTTTATTATATTTCTGTAGTGTAACAATTTAAATATTGAGTATGTTGGATCAATGTTCCTCAACTTGTGGTACACTTACTTCCAGGGATGCTTTAAATCGTCTCAAGGGGTACGGGGAAAAAATTCTAATGGTGGGCGTTGATAAATAAATTGAACATAAGAGAAAATATAAAATTTTGTTGTTATAACAGGCATTTCCAATTCAAATTATATTTCAAAATGAAAAATAAAAAGAATGCAGTTAAATCAGAAACAATTTTTTAGAAAGAAATGAATGTTTTAAATTCAGTTTATATAAATATTTAATCTGGAGGACCAATACTACCTGTCGGGAAGGATAGTATCACCGACCTCCTGACAACATATTTCAATAATCCTTACACAAAGCAACCAGACAATTCGGCATTGTTTCCTGTAACAAAATTCTGCGAAGAATCTAAGGTAATCCCGCGGGGAGCGGTGGTTATAGCTCATCGGGTATGCAAGTAAAAAAAGGGTGAGCAACACTGTGTCAGATCATGCATACGATTTTTTTATTTTAAATTTTTTTTTGGAAACACTAATGAAAATTTGTGTTGTAAACACATGCTAAGTATCTTTGCTAGTGTAGCAGGAACTCAGAGTGAACATTTTATTTCGTGCTCCAACTCCATACTTTATTGGGCTACCTTTCTAAATTAATACTTGGTCAATTCTTGGCTTAGAGAAAATACTATCCTTGATTAAGATTTGCCGTAATTTCCAGAATTGTGGCCTTTTGTTGCCTTTTTTTCATTTTTGGATACGCTACGTTGCGCCTTGGTATGCACTAATTAATGACAACTACAAATTGTACTCTCAGACTCAGTTCTTTAGTTGACAATCAATTTTTTAACACTTTAATAACTTTTGGTTTTGAACTTTTGAAAAATGCGATGTTTTTTTATGCCTTAGTTCTAGAACCCCGAGCAAACACCTCACTTTCAAAAAAATTGTACACCCATATCTTTACAAACAAATACCTTCTACTATTGTGGTAAGCAATAAGCTTTCTATTTTTTTTTTTCTAGTCTCATCCCGTATCAGAAATAGTTTGGCACCATAGCTAATGTGCTTAAAACTGTCAATTGTTCACAATGAACCTCAAATTTAGTTAAAATTTTTTATAAGGGAACTTCAATTTTATTATCGCCTTTCTGTCAGAGACTTTCAAACACAGATTTTTTTCTTTCTTTTCTTTTTTTTTTCAATTTCCTTTGTGGTCAGTACATCTACTATACATATTTTTTGTTTAAATTAAGATTAATTTATAAGTACCGCTTTATTTAGACCATTACTTTCTAAAATTTTCACACGTCATTCGTGTTCTTAAAATTGGCTTTTGCAGTTGATTTTATGACTGCGGAAGTTAAAAACAAAAATCATTAAATTGAGTATTTCGAATCAAATCATGAATCATAGAATGCAATCCTCTTACTCTCCAGTTTAAATAAATAGATACAAAAAACGAGGGTTTATTCGGTAATAGAACTGCATACATAATTTTTAACTTGTGACCGACTTTAATGATTTTCTTTCAAGTAAATTCTTTTATAGCATTTCAATTTATTCTATTTATTGAGTTTTATACAGCTATTATTTCAGTATAATGACTTAAAATAGTGGTTAGATTATTCGGATTGCCAGATTAAATTTTTGCATTAATTTTTCCTTTAACTCACATTAATGAAGAACAAAAGGAATTTGAACTTTACCTCGATGATTTCGGCTACTTCCATCAGACCAAAGAAGGGGAAGAGATGTGCTTTGCAGGTTAGTGGGTAATTAGGTCAATAAATTGCATGTTCCTATCGCACCAGCAACGGTGATAAAATATAAATGTTAGATGAAAGGGCACAAATGGTATTGCTTAATTAAACGTTTATTCTTGAATTTTTGAAAGGAAGTTAAAAACGCTATTGGTTATCAAATATTCAAATATTTACAATGCATATTTATCATACATTTTTTTTTTTTTTTCCCCCTCACGAAAATAGGTTTAAAGTGTTCATATTGAGTGGTTTTCAAACAGAAATTACGTAGGTATTTTCTAAATATTGTAAGTTTTGCTAAAGATGAATATGAAATTTTGATGCCATATAACACGGAAGAAACATTACTAATTTTTAAAATAATGAAATTATTTAAAAAAATTATAATGATTTTAATCTGTCACATTTTATTTTTAAATAAGATAAAGTCGTTGAGCTAGTATTTCTACACATAAATAAGTCATTCATAAAGTAATTTTTAAGAATTACTTTATCACTTCAAAGGTATCAATGCCAGAAAATTCATGCTTAATGTAGTAGTTAATAAATACAATATTTTAAATTGAAAACGAGGCCCATGGCTTTATAGGCAACAAACATACTATGACATTCGACTAAAATTATTTTTTTCTTTTAAAATGGTCATGTTTGCCTATAACGCAACCATCATCTTAAAATCTTAACGTGTTCTCAATGACGTTGTATTTGGGTATCTTTATTTTATTTATTTTACTCCTATGAGTCTTTAAAAACCTAATCTCGGATTAAGAATTATAAATTAGAACCATACTTTAGTGCATAGTCATCGGTGAATATATACTTCTAGACTAATACCTATATGGTTGGTTGTTTCGTATTTGCATAGTACAGAAACAACAATAAGATCGGATGCTCCATGCTCCTGTACCCAAATGGAGTTAAATTTGTCGTGACGTACCAATATGGAGTTAAATATGTCGCTCATATTTACTACATATTTTGTAAATATGGGCGCCGGCAGAATTATTTTCAGGGAGGCGTAGATGACCCCCAAGGGGGTGCAAGGTGATTAAATTATATTTCAATTGGATGTTTTAATTAATTTTTAATTATGAATACATAAAGTTTCTGTTCCACTGAATATTTTAAAACCTATAACATACTTCTATTTCTATTAATCGTGCCAGTTTTTTTTCATATTATTTTCAATTATTAAAATCCAGGGGAGGTGCAAGTGCATCTCCTTGCACCTTCCTCGTGGCGCCCATTACTGTAAATTGTAGTAGAAATTAAAAACAAGTAACAATAGATAAGCTTACTGATTGAATGACTAATAATATAATGCATAAAGCAATCAATTTTGATAAAATGGTTATAAACAGTGGTAGAAGTGAGAAAAGAAAAGTAGGGGGATGCCCTAAAGTTGGTGGCAAGTGTACCCTCTCCCCCTCCCCAGCGATAAATGTTATAATTTCGTATGTTATAATAAAAATATTAACTAGTAAAGAAATAAGGTATACTTCGTAACACTAATTTTGAATAAAGATCCAAAATTTGTAGTTATTTTAATTAATATTTTGTGACTTAGTTTTTTTTTACTTATAGAAGTAAGAAATAAAGTCAAGTAACAATTCAACATTATATACATAACTAGTTCTTTAGATTTAGATAGTGCTTCCAAATGTGCATACTTTCATGAAATTAAATTAATAGAGAGCTCTTAAAAAAAAAAAAAAAAAATTAAATAGCTTGTCTTTATGTGAAACAAGAAGTGAAAATTAACTTACGAAGAAGTTCCTCCAAAGTTAAAAGTTGATCAAGTGTAACAGTATTTGTTAATAAAAATACTTATATCGTAGTACAGTACGCAAAAAAACAAAAAAACAGAACGATGGCTATATCTTCGGTTCTAATTATCGTAGAATCTTACGGTTTGCACCAAAATGTTTTGCTTACGATTTTCTATATATCTGATGCAATTTTTTTTTTTTTTTGAGGGACCGTTTACTAAGTAAAAGTAACGCTATCTTCGAAAATTTCAATACGAACCCTTATTTTTTATCATTTCATTCGATTCAGAACACATCATTTACCCTATATACCCTTACCAATGCATTATGTTGAAAAACACGTCACTTATGAGCGAAAATATTTCGACCATTTTTTGACCGATCTTCAGTGAGAATTTCCATAAAACGAAAGGTATTTTTAAGATTCTTCTTCACAGCGGGAGAAATCGAAAGGTCAATGTGGCGCGTTTCACGAAGATTAAAAAATACAAGTCTTAGTCTAAAATTGCATAGAAACTACTTGGATTTATAGTGTCATGTTTAAGATTAATACAAAAATAGCAAGTAAACGAAAAAGTAACATAATTTATTTACAACATTAAAGATGTGCATTCTTCAATATAATAAAATATCGAATAATAAAATATCGAAATAAATAAAATATCGAAAACTGTAATTGCAGAAATATAATGAATACTACTGACAATTAGAATATTAATAAATATTAAATGTAAGCATTAGTAAACAGTATTTAGCAAAGCATGAATATTTTACAGAAATATTTCACTATAAACACAAATGTAACTAGATCGTTGAAATTATTTATAAAATGAAAAAGTCACATGATTCAGTAAAATTTTTAAAGGATAACTTATTGAAATTGCTTAAAAAATTTTGTTTTAAATAAATGGAATTTAAGAAAGCAAATTTAAAACAAAAAAAAAAATTGATAGTTTACAGAAAAAATAATTAATAATTTAAAAAACTAAAAAACACGCTTTAATAGAAAATCAAACTAAAAAGTAGAAAATAATCAATAGATTAAAAAACTAAGAAACACGCTTTAATAGAAAAGTGAACTAAAAAGTAGAAGATAATTTTAAATAAGTTTGAAATAAGAATAGAGTGATTAACAAGAAATATTTATTTTATCGTACAAAAGCGTGGGGTGCTTTTTAAGATATTTTCATAATGGCTCTACTTTTACCAATATCTGTCATTAAATATTTACAAAAATTGACATCAAGCACCCCACGCTTTTTTACGATAAAATAAATATTTCTTGTTAATCACTATTCTTATTTCAAACTTATTTAAAATTATCTTCTACTTTTTAGTTCACTTTCCTATTAAAGCGTGTTTCTTAGTTTTTAAACTATCGGTTATACGATAATTGAACGTTATGCGATTTTCCACACCTCTAGTTTACCTTGAATTAATCTTTGATAGTTTTCAAAAGTCGTCTACTATTTGGTCCCTTAAAGTGAGCGTTTTTTACATTTTCTCTAAAAAATCGAGAACTAATAGTCCAATTGGAAAGAAAAAAATTATGGGGGGGGGGGGGGGTTAGACCATGGTAAATCTAATGAAAGCAAAAAAAATATATGTTTCTATTCAAAAAAAAATTCTAATTGCTTTATTAATTAATAATTAATTATTAAAAAAGAAATTGATTCAAAATCTGATTGCTATTTATGTTTGGCCATTTACAAACTACCTTTTGAAAAAAATATTACTGAAATATATTAATTATTTAAGTATTTATGGCCAAAAAACCAACTTTTTTATTTAACATTAATTTATCATTTTCTTTTTATCATTTAAATTACAAACCATTCATTAGAAAATTACGAATTTTTGTATTTCGCAATTCTTTTTTAATGCTGAATCCAAATATGGAATAATATTATGAGGTTGCTATTGAACTTTTTAAAGTTTGGTTCTGTTTTAATATGTAGATGACCCCTCATGATAAAAAAAAACAACTACATACAATTATTAAAAACCTTTCACGATTTACAATGGTACCTTTTGTTTGTTATTTCAACAATTAGAACAAAAGATATAGCCATCGTTCTGTTTTTTTTTTTGGGTACTGTACAAAGTAGTATAATACATTTTTAACATAACATAACATAACAGTTTGATATACATAACATACACGATAAATAGATTTTTTTTTTTTAATTGAAAACTTTAAATCACTCTTTCTCAGTGTCACTTCATTTTTAAAGGTTAATGTTATTTTTCTTTAGTAGTGTTTAGACGGATTTGAAGTTCTTAAAAGTGGGGGGGGGGGGGGGGCGTGGATTCCAGTGTTCTTAGAAGTAGGGGGACGCATGGTTTATTTTCTTGAAAAGTGAGGGGACACGTCACCCCGCGTCTATCCACACTTCTAGCACTGGTTATAGAGTTGAAATAACAAATTGTTTTATAGTATATTTACCTAGCGTAATTTTTGTAGTGCGATGATGCACACATTATTTTCTTTGGTGTCTAAAGTTATAGTAAAACACCACGTTATTAAAATGTACGATAGTTTCAAGTTATAGTGTATTGGAAAAAATATATGAGTTAATATTTGTACTTTTAAATTTCTGACGATCTATTTAGCCAGTTTTATATAGTCGATACCCAAATATTGTAGGAAAATACTCGTTTTCTTTGATATTGTCATACACTTTTATACGCTCAAGAATATTACGGATGTGGTTCTAAACCATAATTTTGAAAGATTTCTTTTTGCACCTTCCTCTGTAAGTCGAAATAATAAATAAAAATTCTGGAATTTTTTTTTTTTTAAATGTATCTAAGTTTAGAAAAAAAAGAATTGAACATTTCTTGCATAAAAATAAGCATTCCTCTCAGTTTTAATACACAAACTGTACTTCAAACAAAGTACTCAAGTCTATTTAACTTTTGCTTGCGTGTAAGTCAAAGAAGAATGATCCGAATATTTAAGAGGTGGCCATTAAATGTTCGTTGAAACGGTTAATGGGGAGAAGAAAAAAAAAAAAAAAAACCTGACGCATCTGTGTTGGGAATATTGAGAAGTAATGTCGAATAGTAAACGCAGAGGAGTCGGTTTACATGAAATAGCTGTCTAAATCGAAACAGTGATTTTCTTTAAAATGTAGCTAATTGCATATTTTCTATGCAATTTATGTTTCATAATCAGTCAGGCTATTGTCTTTAACGGAGATGAAAATGCTCAGTCAAACATAATACGTTTGTCTTAAGAAGGTATATTCTGTACTTTCAAGGAATATAAAGCCACATAGCAGAAATGTGTATTAACATGATTTTGCGTTAGATGATCTTTCGTGTCACCATTTGTCCACTGTTGTATTATGTAATCGTTGGTTGTTTTGGTTGTTTTCAGATTATCTGGCGCCGTCAGCAACACGAGGGCTACAATGCGCCGAAACATTCGTTATTAGACAAGCCAACATACATTTACAAACACCCATGCCAAACACGGGACTCGAACCCGCAACCTCGCGGTCTATTATGTAATCGATTTGGTTATATAGGTTGCTTGAATAATATAATACATATAAATTTTATTTAGAAAGTCTATATTAACCATATGTTGTAATGAACAAACTGATAACTTAAATAAATAAACTATTTTTTTTCTAAGACAAATACAACTTGATAGAACAATTAAAGAATTATTTGTAGTAAAAATAGAAAATCCACACAGATTTATAGGAAACTTTTCCTAATCATGCAGATTTTCATTAGCTGGTCACAGAGCAGCTTTTTTAATCAAAAATATGTCTACCAAACAAATTTTTTTTATATTAAGCCTATTCGAAGGTAACTTGGTTTAAAGAAAAAGTAAGAGATCCTACACTTAACGTTTAAGGATGGAACACTCGGTATCTGCAGTTAGTGCCTTCCCACTCTATCGTTACTTATATTGTTTGATGAGAATGACATAAATACTGCTTATGTGTTAACAGTGCTTTCCTAGTACTATTTATATATAAAAAAAAACCTAAATAGAGCAATGCGCCATCTTTTTTATGATATGCTCGTTATATGTTATGTTTGAGCAGACTTTACTAGCTGTTACTGATCTCCCAATGTGTTCCTGCTTTATTAGTTCCACTTATTTAGAGACACTGAAATGAAGAACATGAATAAAATCTAGAATGATAGGTGAGTGAAGGGTCTCGCTGTCACTCCTTCGTTCGTGAACTCTCCCTTCTAAATATATCCCTCTCGAACTGAAGGAGTTCTTTTAGCCTACCTTGCAGATTTGTACCACAACACTCATTTTCCGAGTTGACTACATCTACGCCGCCAGCATCTTCTCTCGGGGTATAAATAAACGCGCATCCCGCTCTTCCGAGAAAGAATCAGTTGCTAATTATTATTTCGGACTGTCGGTGGTTGCACAACGAAACGTGGGAGTCATTGTTCCCGAGGTGTTGTTTTCTTAGTCTTGAAATGTAAGACGATGCATGGTCCTTCTTTGTCTGGTCTTGGATTTCACATTTGCATATAAATACCTAGTTTTCTTCTTTTATTTATTTAAACTCACGATGTTATTTAAAATAAGGCATCTATATAGTTTTATTTCCTTTGTGAAGGGGACAATATTTTAGTTTTCCATACTACTTCTATACTAAGTATACCTGCCTTACAAACTAACATTGAGCAATAACTTGGAATGAAAATAGTAATTTTATTCGAAATACTTCTTACTGCCATCTTACATTTTAGAATTTTTCTGTAGTTTTTCATATTTCGTATTATAAAACATAAATCCTCTCGCACCTAAGCTTCGAATATTTGTTGTTTTGTTAGCGTCAACGTATCATCTTAATACTTCTAATTATCCTATCAAAATTAAAATCTTTAATCCTGCATCTTTTTCTAGACATTTTATTGTATGCGTACAATATTTCTCTAAAAAAAATTAAAGCTCACAGAAAGTAAACAATGATAATGTATCACTGAAAAGCAATTTTCTTTTTTTACTGCTCCTTTAACGTTGCTTTACGAAGCAAATACAATGTTGCTTCTTAAAGGCAACATTCATTGAATTTCTGATCTTAAAATGTAGTATGGTATCCATTAAAAAATAAGAACTTCTATTGTTTTCTTATATAACAGTCTAGCAGGTAGGCCTGACACCTACTATGTTATTCAATACCACTCCAAGTAGCTAAATATATATATTTTTAGTTTTCTTCTTTTTGGAATTTTTTTTGTTCGTTGGTTGGATTAACTGTCTCAACTTACTCCTTTGTCCAAATGAACTAGCGCGAGAACTCTAGAAACGACTTCAACTTTTTCAATATCACTCATTCGTTTTGAGGTACTTGGGATATTTTTAAGAATTTCATGATTCCGCAAAATAAATAATTTTGTAATTAAAACAAGTGTTTAGATTTCTGTCTTTTACTTTCTATATCGGATTTTATTGTACTTCAGCATCTTTCTTGAAATTAAGAGAACTCAACTTTTCAGGTTCATAATAATTTTCTTAAAAATAATTTTCAATTAATATAACTGGCTTGCAAATTTCTTATCTTGATTACTTAACAACTACTTTCTCATTTGCTAAGTATAAAATACAATTCTTTTGAACTATCTGTGTTAGCTATGAAACACTGTTTAAAGCTATACGAATTAAACGTCGTATTTGTATACTTTCAAAATTATGAATCGTTGTTGATTATTGCAATTGCATGATTGTGATAAAGTATATTGATAGTATACAAATATTCGTACTATACCAATAATAAATACCAATACTATAACATTAAGCTGTGTAAATGTAACATTGTATGCGTACAATGCGCGAGTAATCAAACCTTACGTTTAAAGACATTTATTTAGATTACAACTTATTTTAATCTAAATTTATGTTGTAAAATATTGTGTAAAGAAAGACAAATTTGTTATACTTCTAAGTATTAGAAGGGAATTTTATTTATAATGGGAATTAAAGGCTGTTTGAAGAACCATACACAAGAAACATTGTTCTTAGATAAAAATTTAAATCTTATGAAATTTAATTTTGTGAATTACTTATACCCATTTAAATGATTTCATTTAACTTCTTTTTTACTTTTGATATCATAAAATAATTATATAACTTGGTAAAAAAATCATGCATAAATACAGTATCAAGCTACAAATGGAATTTCGTTAAATTATGAATGGCTTAAAATTTTGGTGATGAAGAAACCGATTGATATTTTTAGTCAAAAAAATTCTTTTGACTTTCAAAAGAGTTCACGATATTTCTTACAAATGAGTTTGTTTAGTTTATATTAAAATATTACTCCACATATTGCATGAAAGAGAAAGGCTAATTAACAAAGCTTATCTAAAACCATATATTAAAATTTAATCTAATAAGAAATATCTTTAATTTCTTATTAACAATTTGTTTTATTTTCATAAATAAATTAATGTTTCCGGTGCAACTGTGTGTTTGAAATACGCTTTTGGGTTGCTCCACGTGATTCATGGATACACATTTGGACTCTCTGTGACGAATTGCAACCTTCCATCGAGATAATTATCCTCATCTCTCAACCAATTCCATCTTGAAGGAAAATGTATTTTTTTCATGCTTTAAGGTACAAATTACATCAGTAGTTTGTTAAATTGCTGCTTGAATAAATCTTTTGTTAGTGCTAAAGTTAAAACAGAATCTACCGAGTGGAATGTCCTTTCATTAATTTAAATTACAATTGATTATATTTTCTTGATACATAAAGAGTTTCTTTTGAAAATTGTGTAGGAACAATCCCTTTGTTTGTATTGCAGAGTAAAGAATGGATCCAGTTGAAGATCCAGGAGATGCATCCGTCCATGACAGACATTGGATCAAACCTCCGTGAAGTAACCGAGCTCTACCAGCAGCACGAGAAAGTGCTGGAGAAATTGCAGGTGAGAGTGCAGTTCAAGGCTGAAATACTGTATAAGAAATAAGAATATTGATTTTTTAATGTATGGTTTAGTTTTCACTCACCTAAAGTGTGGCTTTCCAGTCCGGTGTGGCTGGAGATGGACCAATCTTAAGTATCTAAACCCCTTTCATGAAACTTAACAACTATAGTAGGCTACTCATAAAAACGATAATTTTTACAATGTTAAGGTAGTCATATTAAGTACTTAATGGCTTTGCACAAAGAAGTAGAACAAGAGTATTATTAAATTTTCTTGAAATTTCACTGACACAGTAGCATGAATTAGAAATGCTTTATGAGTAAAATTCCATTCTAATCAATGCTTTGTCATGACATAATCAACTGATTTTTGTGGTTCCTTCAGAAAACGAAAAAGTTTTGAGTTCTTACTAAAAGTGGGCTGTTCATTGTCCTGCATAAAAGATAGAACAAATATGACTTTTGACTGAACTTACATTATTTTAATGGTATGACTTTTAATTTTTTTAATCACCCGTTTATTCTATATGCTTTTGATTACACAATACTTGTATTCCATTTGAAAATTAGTTATTTGTTCTTTGTTAGGCAGAATGCCAACTTTCTAGTTGATAATAAAATTGAAGTTGCAAATACTTCTAATTAGCTACATTTTTTTAAAACTGAGACTATCGGAGAGTCACATTATGAAAGTCCTTTTGTTGAGGAATTCTAGTGCTAGGTCGAGTAATTTTTTTATTATGTTGTTTTGAACCAGTATACTCCTTAACCAACCTAGTTTTCATGCATAGATGCTATTAAAAACTACTATAAAATGCTTTGACGTTTAACGAGTCATTTAAAGGCGTTCTCCTTGAATGAAAAATATTGCTTAATGGGTCTCATCAACGACATTTCCACTTAAAGATGTAGCACTCTACTCAATTGCTTCAGCGTCGGCTCACTGATTGAAATAACCTCCAATTTATGACACAGGTCATGAAAGAGTTCTTTGTGCAGCAGCTTTCAAATAATGATATATTACGTGTTTTTGAAGCATGAAGATGTTTTCGTATCGGAAGTTTTCAAAATCTTGATATTAAAGCATTCTTTTCAGAATAAGTTTTTTGTGTTATAAATTACTTGGTTATTTTTTTTTTTTTTTAAATTACTTACGCGGAATGTACTTCGTATGAAATTATATTTCTCGTATAAAAGCTATTACCTCAAAATTGGAAACGTCTTTGTTAAGGAACTTGAAAATGTGTATTATATTAATAATAAGAGTATGTATGGTTAAATTGAATATATTCGAACTTTTTGAAATCACCTATTTAAAAAGTAAAGAAAAAGGTTACTTCACGTTTTTGTAAATAACATTCCATCACTACGTCCATTTTTTCAATGACAGAAATGAAATTAGGTACTCTATCAAAAGTTTTTCTTTAAATAGGTAAAGTATTTTGAAACAAAGATAAAATTTCTTATTTTCCTAGAAAAGAAAAAAAAAAAAAAACACTTATCAGATAATGATTTTAAGTTGTTAATTACAATTTAATCATTTCTTCACATAACCAAACAACTTCTTATTTACTAAGCTCAGGGTAAATGTTTTCTAACCTTTTATCTTCAAAGGTATGTATGTTTTGTACGTAGAGTCTTCAAAATTCTTTTTGGAGTATTTATGTATAAGCGGTGAGCCATGTTTTATTTTAATAACTCCATACTGCTTATTCAATATACAACTGCAAATGTTTCTAAGGAACTAAGAAATGAATATTTGTTTTTATAAAAGTAGTATTTCATTTTATATTACTGAACTATAAGACGTTAAGTGCGAGTAATTACTTCCCGAGTGTTACACTTAATTCATTATCAGGAGAGTTAATAAGGCTTATTGAATAATCATAGTAGAAGTTAAATAATATAAAGTGTTTATTTCATTGATAATGAATTCACAATAGATGTGAATGAAAAATTGTATGTTAATTTATTTGAATCTAAACTAAAAAGTGTTTCAAAAAGAATCATCCGATTTGAAATTTGTGTATGATGAAAAATATTTGTACACAGAAACTTAAGATTAATTTTATATTACATGATTTATCATGAAGTTCTTTTACAAACTAAATTAAAGGTCAATATGTCCACCTTTGGATGCATGGCATATGTCTGTTTCACGGGATTTCCCTTTAGATAGATAATCCGTGAAATTGTTTTTACCAATGTTAATACTCTGAGTGGTAGGAAGCTCAACAGCAGGATATTGTCGACACAAATAATGCTGTTCTTACGAGCTCACAACTCGTGAAGCGTAGAACATAAAATGATTTCTGTTGTGCAATCGCCATCTTAACCAGCATTGGCGGCGGAGAAGAAAAAGCTTTAGTGCTACCTGTCAGCAACTGAATGAAACTCAAAATTTCTAACTTTCTACCTATACATTATTCGATCAAAACAGATTAAAAGCTGAATAGTTAAGATTTCTTTTTAAAAAATCGGATTATTCTTTTTCAAACGCTTTGATATTAAGAAAATGTAATTTTACTATAAACTATTTATGGTATTCTACGTTACCAATTTTATCTGCCTATAAATTTGGAACGGCCAATATATTAAGACTTAGTTCTTTTTAGTAATTTGGGGATTGACTTAATTAAAAACTTTCGTTTGTTTTATTTAAAAAAATATATGTAGTGTTCGCTTAACACAAAATACAATGTAATTAAAGACACAAAATGCAACTAAACTCATATCAATATGACATCTCAAATGATAGCAATTTTTACAAAATTTCCGTTGTCTATTGAGTAGAGATGTGTTGAATTTTGTTCGAACGCAATTGAAATGTAATGGTTCCATGAGTAATTTTTAATATTTTGAACGGACAAATATTCATGACAGAAACGATTCAATATTCCCTTTTACATCACAGAAAAACAAAAATTCCATATAACTCTCGTTTCTTACGAATGTACTCGTATATAAAAATATGTATTTTGTGTTGCAGACAAAGCAGAGTCCTGTGGAAGAACTTCTGCGACAGGCGGATGATCTGATCTCGACTCAGAAGCCGAGAGGCGAGGTGTACTCGGCAATGGCAGAGAACTTAGGTCTAGCCTGGAAGGACCTTAATGCGCAGCTTGAACAAAGGAGGCATATACTCGAACAAGCAGTTGCTTTCTTCAACAAGGCAGAGCAGGTAGAGAGGGATTTGTTTCTGTAGCTTACATAAGATATCTCGCACAGAATTAAGCTTCCGTAAAAAATATATGGTTGTGCGTACATTGTTCTTACTGAAAGAAGTCAATTTGGGAAAAAGAAAATGAATTTTTATGTTATGCTTTTCATTTTATAGACTAGATAGACTCCTGAGCTTTACGAATATTAGAAGGAGGGGGAAAAAATTCATTGCACATTTAAAAGTTTTGTGGCGTTGAGAGGGTATGTGTAGATAGATACATTAAAAAAAAAAAAAAAAAAAAGTGTAGAATCTACAATTGATAGTGCTCTACCACAAAAACACAAAACCAAAGGATAAAAAAAAAGATCATATTAAAGTCGGGTTTGATCTTCATATTAAGAGTCCGTACTATATCAAATCTCATATCCATATTCAAATGTCACTTTCCGATTTGATTACGTTTTATAAAAGGTGGTCTATGAGGATATTTTTATGAGTTTCTGTAACATTACATTTTGTAAGCATGTATTTTTTTTTATCGTAATCTACAAGATATGTTTGATTGCAGTTCTCTGATTCGTTGGACATGATTCAGAAGAGTGTTTCGGAAACTTTCTTGCCAAACACTGTTGAATCGACTACATCGATTTTGAACAGAATAAAAGAAGAAAGAAAAGGTAATACTAATAATTACAATCCTCAATTTTTTAACATGTATAATATTACAAATGTAATTAATTAAAAATTATAACTTTAGGAAATTACCTTATATAAGATTTTTTTTTGTTTTTTTTTAGCATATGCAATTCTATCAGTCAAGGCAATCACAATAGATGTTTAAATTGATTTTATGCTTGAAATTACTTGTTCAGATAATTACAAATACCAATTTTATGTTAGTACATAAGTTGACTACTAAGTCATCTTGCATAAGTTCCATGTTGTCAAGTGTTGTATTAAATTATCATGAAAATGAAATATACTTCACAAGAAATCCTTGTTAACATGCTTATTTTTAATCTTTTTTATCGGACTTTCAACTAAAGTTGCTTATATTTTACCACTTTTTACATTTTAATTTTTGCTCCTTCTTCCACTTGAACATTCTTATTGTTCAGCATCTGAAATGAGATTAAGGCAAAAATACTTGCAGTTTCTGTAAACCCAAGCACCAAGTGGTGTAATTTATGGAACTTGTTGTCTAAATTGTGCCGCCATCATTATATAATATTGTAAATATTGTATTACAAATATGCAAAAAGGTATGATTTTTTAAAATCATAAACTGAACCGTTACCATATAGGATCGTTAAAAGTATTTTTTTTTAATATTAAAATAAGTGTTTTAAAGCATTTTGTTAATAAAAAAGTTTTTCTTTTTTAAATATAAGCATACTCTTTTAATAGCTTTAATTCCGTCTAATGCACATTACAACTTTCAAAAACTGTATTACATCGTATACTTAGAAGTCACTAACATGAAGTTAACGAATTAAATTTAAAAAAAAAAAAAAAAAAAAAATAGAGACGGAACCTAAAAGATTTTCAAAAACTCGTTGTACACACTGTTTTGTATGGGTGGTTTTTCCTTGACTGATATTTAATTGCGACTGGATGGTCGCTTGAAGGACAGCCGAGGGCACAACTAGCTCGTCTTCATTGGAAATTAATACAATGGCACACTTTAGACATCTTTCCCTAATAGTTATACAATTTATTTCGTAATCAAATTTATCCCTTACAAATTCCATTTGTAGTGGCTCTTTCTAATTCGATGCGTATGCTGGGCGAGGGTCAACTTCTCCTTGAGAAGCTATGCGAAGTGGCCACTCACAGTATGGGCGATTCACGTCCGGAGCACATGCGTCCTGCAGCTCACAGCACTGCAGCATTTGTGGAGAGATACATGGAGGCACTACAGGACAGGTGGAGGAACATGGAAGGACCATTCACACAGAGAAAGGCCAACCTGGAACAGTGCCTGTCCAGGTGCCGCTTGGAGAAACAGATGGAAGAGGTGTGTTTCTAGATGCGAATTCATGGTGGTTATTGTTGTCCATAATGTACATTAAGAGTGATTAAGAGCTGTTTTTCACTCGTTGGGAAATACTTTTTAGAACAAAATTTCGGCCAAAAAAACCAAACAAAAGTTCGGCAGATCGTAGAGAAAATGACCAAGACTTCATGCTAATAGCATGTGTATTTTATTGAAAATCACTGGCTTACTTTAAAAGCTTTTTTTTACCAATATAATTTTTGTTTCATTTTTTTCTTTATACAATTTATAGAAAATTTTCGGATATTGTTTTCTCCATCTAAATAACCTGTGACAATTAACTCAAAAGTTTGTTCCAATCTACTTCGCTTTAGGAATTGATGACCACAAGAATATGTTCAGATTAAATATTTTAGAAAAAATTACCCTTCGTCGCTACGGTCTCAAATCTAAAGGAAAGTACAACAAAGAATGCGCATTAAAGTATAGACTAGTGAGGCAAGGTAAACAATGAACAAAAGGCCTCTTCGAAAATTCAAAAGCACAAATAGTTACCTTCAACAACTACTCTAAAAATATGTAACGGTTTTGAGAAATGCTATGACCGTTTGCTGCTTTGATTTATCAACGACACTGAAGTCTGAAGAGTGTAAAAATGTTCTAGTTAAATAATTTTGCGTTTAAAGAATTTTAGTGCATATAATCGTGAGTCTCCGAAAATGGCAAATTTCTTGAAAGTTTTTCAGTTAAACTGTACAGTATAACTGGAGTTAACCTCAAACTCCAATGGACCTAATCACCTCATTTCTTTTTCCGGCACTTTCCAACTGCGCTATGGCTACTTCGCTGAACTTCACTCTTAAATTATACTTTTTCAAAATTATAAGCTTATCACAAGCCATGCACAGATTCCATGTTGAAAAGTAGGATAACAACGTCAGTCTATCGGTGCAATGTATGAACTAAAGGGTTTAGATGATTTTTATGTTTATTAAAACTATTTTCACATTGTTAAAATAGGATACGGTACTTTGAAATCAGTAGAATATACTAATTTTCAAACAAATTGGTATTCAGGATAGCTCCACCAAAACATTTGTTTACATTTTTTTAAATAGGTCTGCTGTATTATTTGAGCATTGTTAGTGTTTTGGTATAATTTAAAGTAAATTAAAACAAATAGGTGAATTCATTTTTAAATATTTTTTTTTTTTTTTTTTTTTTTTTTTTTTTGTGATGTGAACAATTATCTATTATTGTCTTACGACATCAACAGTCAACAGACTTATGAACAGTCACTGAAAGAGCTTATTGGAAACATTAGCAAGTAATTTTTTAATAATTTATATTCATCTAAAGCTTCTTTCCGTTTATAGATAGAATACTGGCTTCGAACGAGAGGGTCGGAATTTGTTTCAGAGCATAATCTTGGTGATTCTTTGGCTAGTTCAGAAATATTACTCCATGAACATCACAAGATAGAAAATGAATGTAAGGTAAGTTTAAATAAAAACGCATCATAATTAAATTCTTAAGAATTAATCTTTTTAAAATAATCTTTGGTAATCAAAAACAATTCTTAACAATTTTATAAATAAATTACTTTTATGACTGAGAACATATTATGGACATCACATAATTTTTTTTTTTTTTTTTACCTCTTCAGTATTTGAAATTTTTTCTTACAGTCACAGACGTTAAAAAGTGTTTTTAATGAGAGGACATTCTTTGTGTTTGTTCGTTTCAACTTTTTTTCGCTAAAAGTTCACGTGCGAGTTTATTATAGCTTATTTTTCGCTTCAATTTTTTGTGCTGTGCATGTAAATGAATTAATTCATTGACTCGAATTTATTCAAGATTATTTTTTCCTCAAATTAATGTACAGAATTTCTATGAACTACAAATTACGACATTGTATGAGACATAACATGTTAAAAATAGGAGAGAATTTACAAATTAGTAGTAAGAAGCAAATATAATTAACAAAGCAGTGATAGTTGATATGTAGTATGTTCAACATACGTTCATTGAGTTTAAAAGATGGGGACATCGCTGTTACAAAACTGAATACCTCATTCAATTTTCTATCGAAAGGAAAACTATCTAAAATTCCTTTTTCATAGACTAAAATATTAGCCTTCAAATTTTATGTTTGTTCTTCAAAATAGCGTTCAATTACGGATGCACAGAAAAAAAGTTTGAGTACAATAAAACTGCGTTATGGTAAAGGTTAATTTTCCTTTTAGACTCGTGATTTTTGAGGAAATAGCCAAGTTAAATATTCCATTCAAAGACATACCCACACAATTCTTAATAGTGTGTACTGTGTACACACTGGATAGATTACTTTTAGAAATGACTGAAGAGGTATGATGTAAATGATGTGACTCAATCACCTTCTTAAAAGTAGGTGGCGAAGTTCAGCCTTCGGAATTTATGGTCTTGTTTCTTTTCCACGTGACCCTTGTCTTAGTTGCGAAACTAGATGGAAAAACCTTCTGTCACGTACGGTCATTCGTTATAACCTTAAAGTTTAACGTATAGTTTCTTCTGTACAGAATAAATATTTACAAGGTATTTTGATGAATTATGCCTGTGGGTATGAAGAAAATTCAACGCATGGATAATCTTATGTAAATCTTTTAAGGGTGTTGTTCCAATTGTCTGCTTAGCTTAGATATTGTAATATTTTGTAATATTTGTAATTTAACTTGCAATTGCTTTGATTTATTTTTAAACGCTAAGAAACAACATTTTCAAATGTACCTGTGTATGGGTAGTTAACTTTATAGTTACAGACATTAGTTTTTACATTAATATAGCTCAATTCCAATTTTTTAAAATATATTTTCAAATGTAAAAAGAATCTTTTAAAAGTGCCATTTAATATCGAAAATATTTTATAAAAAAATCCATTTGAATAAAATTTTCACCGAGAACCAAACACACACACACACATTTACAAAAACATACTATCATAAGGTGAACAAAATTATGAATTGTAATATTGTTACTATTGTATCTAACTTCATTAGTACTTTTTTGTTTTATTAGTTCCACACAATTAGGTAAAATAGGTAATGTGGATTATATTAAAATGACTAAAATGTGGATTATATTAAATTGACTAATGTTGACTATATTAAAATAGCTAATGCGATAAAGAATTATCTTAAATCTATTCATATGTTTATTACATTTTGAATCGCTAAATTTTTTAAAAAATGAAACATTTCTGTTGTGTATGAGGATTTTGTCTGTTTTGCATTATTCTGGTATATCTTTGAGACATTAATTTATGTGAGATTATAAAATGTTTTACCAATATACGTCCGTTGATGAATTTAAAGCTGCAATTCGATTTTCTTTTTATCAGCTAGGATACTTTAAGATGATCTCCGCTTCAACTAAGATAGTAGAGATGTGATATCATAAATTTAAAATATAATATATATCTTTACAATTTTAGTAAATAAATTAAGACAAAATTATTTGTTTCAAAACTACATGAATTATTACTAATACACTATAGAGTATCCCCATCTAATATCAACAGTTATCAACCATCTCATTATATATGAGGATAAAGATTTGTGACTTAGAAGATTACGTTTTCTTGTGTTTTTATTAATATTTATAATAAATCTTAGTTGTTAAATTTTCTTTAATTTTTAAGTCTGCAGTTTTAGTTTTTATTAATTATCTTCAATACATTTCTTTGCAATTTCAAGGAAAAACAAGAAAATTGTTTAAAATTAGTGAAATGTGCTGAAGACCTGCACAGGCAAGGCAACTATGCTGGAGAAGAGCTCAGAAGCAAATCCTACTTGCTGCTTTCTGAATGTGCTGATCTCATGTCCAACTTAGATCAAAGACGACAGCTGCTTGCAGACACAGTAAACTTCTTTACTAAGGCGCAAACGGTTTGTAAAAATGTCCAGTTTGTTTCAATAGCTTTTTAAGAAAGTTCCACTTCTATCCTGTATTTAATTTGAATTTTATAAGTTTTGTGTGTTTAACTTTCTTTTTTACTTTAAATAACTACATTCACTACTGTTTATGTGTGCAACATTTAAAACATATTGATAAAATGTTTTTCTCAGCGTTTACAATGGCCTACATTTAACTTTTTTTTAATTAAATATAATAATTAAGTTAACAACTGCTATTTAAAAGTGCATCTTAATTTGTTTCAAAACCTATTTCATAACCAATTAATAAATACATAAAATTTTACACTTACCTAATGTTTAATATAAAATTTTGCAACTACTTTATATATTTACAAAGAATGTTTAAGACAGTGGTTGAAAAATATTTTAATCCCAAAAAATTTGCACGTTGATCATTTCATGTTTAATTTCGTATAATCTCCATCAATGAAATATCTGATACAATCCAAATAATTTTAACTCGTGCAGCTTAATAATACTCTACAAATATTGAAATATTTAATGATGCTACATATATAGTTTTAAACGCACTTCTCTTACTCTGATTAAAGCAATGAAAGATCTGACTTTTTTAATGAAATTTCTTCATTTAGTTCAACAAAAGGTGTTGTAACTTACATTCTTTCCTATGAATGAATTTACCGAACTGCCACAGTTCACTGACTAGCCTTTGCATGAATAGACTCTTTTGTGTTCTATGTTAGGCGCAGACGAAACTCGATCATATCGAAATTCAACTTTCTGCTAGCGATTCCACAGGTCTGTGGTCGACGGCAGAAGAGGTTGCCAACTCTGCCATTCAAGATGGTCGCAAGATACTGAGTGCAACTGGAATGACCGAGCCAGGATCACAAGGTGTTGCTCGAAAGGTATGCCATTCATATTTTAATGTGATCAATAATATTTGAGGTACCCAGTTTTCCTGCATTTTGGTACATCGGAAAACGGTATAAATCGTATGGCCTATTCAAGTTGAAAAACAGTTTTCCAATTGATTGGCAATGGAACTACTTTATTATTGATGTAAACTCCAAACTAGGGTAGAACATTTCCTTGCAGATTTTTAAAACAAATTGTACCGATTGTCTTATATCATACTGTAAGGATGTATCAGCATTTGAACAAATTCTTAGATATCAATCGGTTTATGATTAAAAATCATTTACTGTTCTTTATAATACTTTAAACTGCACAAAGCTTGAATTACCGACAAATTCATTCTCTCATAAAACTTCACTTAAAGTTGTTTACTTTATAATTATTTTTTATCTATGCCATTTAGTATAATTCGTTTAATCTCTCTCTCACCCAATTCTATCCAAAATTCACCTTTCTTTTCACCTGATATCCGTGAAAGAATTTTCAGGAGTTTTTTTGTAGTGTTTTAGCCAATTTTAATTCGGTGCACAATCGAATGACTTTTTTCACTATAATTGAGATCAATGTGTAAAATGTGTAATTCATCAAAGTACATAAGTTATCACTTTGGTAAGTGGTTAAAAACAATCCGTCTGTGCACGCTAGCCTGAATGAATTTCATATAAGTAAATTTGAATAGTGAGTGTATATCTGGGTTAACAGTGAGTCTATTTCTTACCTAAACGCAGCCACTGTTTACATCATTGCGAAAATCATTGATTTCATATAGAGTTTTATCTTGCCAATTCTGATGTAAATATCACGTGCACAGAGCGTGAGAGCATCGTGTTGCCTGCTCGAGATTTGCACGTTATCAAAGTAAGATTGGATTCCCTGCAAGATAATTCTTCCCCTTCCTGGTCATTCTTTCATCCAGATCGTGTTTTTGCTCAAATTGAAAGGAAGTTAAAGAAAATCAAATCCCTCGTTCAGCCTGTATATAGAGTATGAAGAAATTTTATCTGAAAGTGAAACAGTTTTCAAGCCGGGAAGAAATTACACAGACCATGATTGGAAGAAGACCAGCAATGTCTTCCTGAAACCACCTGCACAGTGGCATTTCAATTTCGCTCCGACGAAAAGATTTTTTATAACGAAAGATAAGAATAAAATGTTGGTGCAAGGGAAGTTCTTTTACAGATCTGAGATAGAGGAGTCAGAAAGCCACTTGTGAAGAGTAAGATAAGTATTATGAACAGCAAGCTTGATGCATTGGATCTGGGTACAGTAGTGAAGCCTCTAAAACTTCGAGAAGTCCAAAATTTACTGGCAAAACATTTCGGGCCAAATTGTGGATACTGACAAACGGTTAATTTTTTACAAAAATATCTTGACATCAGCTGCTCAAGAAGGAGGAAGCAGAGAAAATGGAGAAGAAAACATGGATAAAGATGAATAGATGAACCTTCACGACGAAATGTGTGAAACTGTGAAAGAAGATGACGCCACAACAATCTGAAATGTGTATAATGTTTTTTAAGTCTTTTATTATTATTTATAAATTATTCAATTATTTTTAAAACGCATCATATTATGAGTTTGGTGAATTAGAAGTCAGTTTTAAAGTGTGTTGTGATTTCAAAAGTCATTTGTGGTTAGTCATTTTCCTGAAGTCTTGGGTTCAAATTCAGTTTACTTAAGTTCAGATGTTATTTTTGTTGTAATAAAATTTAGTTGAATGAAATATTTTTGTCTATCTTGCAATACTAAAACCCAGTATTTACATTAAATTTAGCGAAATGTAAGTTCTGATTTGTAGCAAAACCGGCTAACTTTAAAGTAAGTTGCACAGTGGCCAAATCCAAAATAAATAAAATTGAATAACCCCTTCCCTGTAAGTGCCTCTGCTACTTTATATTGAATTTTAAAACATACTGCTTTAATGCCTCTAAAACCAAAGAGTTTTTGTTCCTATCTCATTTTGGCTAAGTGTGGCAAAAAATCAGCTTTCAACGAAAATTTTATTTTTTGGAGATGGCCGATTTTGCAACTAGACGGTACATATTAAAAATATTATTTATCGGTTTTTAGTTCGACTGGCCTAATTTATTTCTCTTCTTGCCCAATGTTTATAAACTTCTTTTTACAACCTTTTCATCATAAAAGTTTTCATCAATAATAATTTTTTTTTTTAAACCATTTAGTTGCTTTAATTAAAAAATACATTCGGGTTTTGCTTTTCACAAAGCCTATTTGTATTTCCAATCCGCATATATAGTGAAAGTATGTGAGTTTAACAATAATTCAATAAATATTATATTTTTAAATGTTGTCATATTATTAAAGTTTGCTTTTTCATTTCCATGCCTTCTCAAATTATAAATGAAGTAAGTGTTTGAATAAATACTAAGTAAATTTCTGTTTATCATTTATTTTAAGTATACTTTTTATTGC
The DNA here is from genome assembly GCA_963978545.1 of Linyphia triangularis. Taxonomy (NCBI): domain Eukaryota; kingdom Metazoa; phylum Arthropoda; class Arachnida; order Araneae; family Linyphiidae; genus Linyphia; species Linyphia triangularis. The sequence goes on from OZ021723.1 coordinate 69,649,945, forward strand.
AACATTCATATATCTTTAGGTTGAGGAATTAGAATGGAAAAAGAAAAAAATATCTGACCTCTGCCAAGCGAAAGAATCAAGGGTTTCAGAAAAAACCGCTGCGTTCAAAAAATTCTGTGAGAAATATGATGAGGTAATTTAAATAAAAAACGACTTTTATATATTTTTTAAGTAAAATATGTGGGGTGTTTCAAAATAGACTGTGGAAGAAATTTTAATCAGTGATATTGCATACTGAAAAATGGTCATAAAAATGCCTAGTCTAAAATGAAACTCAAAGACCCCAGAATGCATAAAGGTGTGAAAGCGAGGATGCGAGAAGAAAGCACAAAAATAATGTAAAAATTGAAAAAGCAATTTTAATGAAATAGATTTTTAATTTTTTCTCCAAACAGTGACAGCTAACTGCAGTGAAAGCATTTATTTATATCCTCTAGAGACAGGGCGTCCACTTATTAAATGGACACACTTTTGATTTCCCTCTGCTTTCTCTACTCAAATGGTACCAACTTTATTTCTTGTTCCTTGCATTATTTTAGACTTTGAGAACAGTGGCAACACTGCTTTATCAGTGTTTACATTATTCTACTGCTTCGTTTATAAATTTTTCATAGTTTAAACTAAATACGGTTTCTAGTCTATTTTTACTATAATTAATTAATCTCTAAGTTCCTTCTTTTTGGGATTCATCAAGTAATAATAATTAAGACTGATCTCAAATGTGATTTTTATGTGATATGCCAATTTAAAAAGTCATTCAAGTAGATTTGAATTTTGTGTTGTATATAGACCGAATGTCGATTTAAATGACATTTTGTAAATTTTTTACACAATAATTTTTTTTAGGGTCAACTATTTTTATTTGATTTGATCCCTAAAACAGAAGGAAACAAAAAAAGTGTGAAATTTTTTTTTCTTGCAAGTTCAGGACTCTAGAGGATATACATGTCGATCTTCCAGTAACTTACAACATGAGAAAGGTTGTGAAACATGCGTTTCTTAATCCACTAGGGTCATTGATTCTCATTTTAGTCCATGCATTTACTGATAGAAATCATTTGTTTTGGTTGTTTTGGTCTCCTTTTAAAGTTTGCCTAATTTTTTTAAATACCCCGTAGAGAATTTTTATTACTATGACAGTTTTCATTTGATAGTCTTTAAAAAAATTTAAATTTTGTTGATTCGCATAATTGATCAAATAATTGCATTTAATTTCTCGCGCGTTTGTATTAATTGCATTTAACAGCGCTTCCGCAAAGCGCTGTTGTTCATATGAGCAATTATACTGTTGCACGTCTTTCATGACATTTATAAAATTCATAAAGTGTTTTTAAAGTGCAAGTTTAACATTAATTTTTCATTACAGCTTATGAAGTGGTTATCCAATAATGGTCAGTTCTTTGTTCAACGTTCTCGTGATATGGGAACAACACAAACTGCTGCCAAGACATTTCTGGACCAGCATGAGAGTTTGCAAAATGATCTTCGGGTGAGTTAAAATTTGAGGCGTGGTTTTGTTCGAGAATAGAAAACACTTCACGTAATCCAGTTTTCGATATCAATGGTGTGGTTCCCAATGGATGTATTTTTAGATATAATCAAAACAAAGAAGCCTTTTGAATTGCGAAGAAGTATAATGAATGAATTCGATTGGATTAATTTTTAATTTAAGAGCTTTGTAATAGAATTAATTGAAAAAATATATTTTTCTATTTCTTTCTTTTAAGATGAGAATAAGAATTGGAAAAACAATATTCATACTTTAAAGTTTGAAGAAACGTAATTTCAATAGTCATATTCTATTATTAAATATAGTTGATTTGTTTGTACGCTAGCTGTACGTTTGTACGCTTTTTGACTAGGCTGTGAAGAATTGTGTTGTTAGATTATATATACAATCAACCTAGTACAATTTATTAATTTTTGAAAATGTATTAATTGCATTAATTTGTTCTGAATCATGTGCTTATGTATGAGATCTTTTGACGTTTGTTATTATTTTATTTCAATTTCAACAAATTCGTTTCTAAAGAAGTTGTCATGTTAAATGTCCCGCAATACATAAAAATATTCTTTTCTAGATGAAATTTATGGAGGTGGAAGCTCTGTTGAGTACTGTTCCAAACCTTGTTAGGTCCGGAGGCGAAGAGGCGGAGGTGGTGCACAGCAAGTCAGAGAACCTAAAGCACCTGTTTGCGCAACTGAGGACGACTCTCGAAAAAAGGATTCTGGCTGGACAACGATATCTTGCCTTCCTCAAATTATCGACGAAGGTGAACATCATTTATTTACTGTTAGTAAGGGATATATATATTAATTACGTCACGCGCAGGTTTGTCCAACGTGATGGACTGTGACATAGATAGGAGAGAGGGGGAGGGGGGGGGGTGTAATAGTTTGAGTGGCACAACATTTTTACCTATGTGGAAAAAAATTTAATCAATATATATATATTTTTTTCAATTTAAATTTTAAGAAAATAGTTTTAGTCATTTGAGATACTTTTGACCATGACAGTTGATCTGTAATAAGTTGGATTTTATTTTATTCGAGATGGTTTCAAGTGCTTGTAATGTGCATATAACGAAGAGTGCTTAAACAATCATGTTGACATTTAAGCAGAACTGAGTTTGTTTTTATTTGATGTGTAAAAATTTGCAGTTACAAGTTATCAAATGTATATAATTATTCTCTATGCTCGTGATACCTTGTAGGTGTCTAAGGAGATGGATGAGCTGGAAACTCTCGTGAAGCAAGCAATCGCAACTCCCGACCAGTCCAAGTTCCGGAGTATTGAAGAAAAGCAGTTCACGTTACGTCAAGAGATCATGCAGATAAATAACAACGGAAAAAATTTCTTAGAGGATGCACGAAAGGTATATTTATGAATTAAACAATGTTTTTTTTTTTAACTATCATAATCCCGTGCCAATTATTTTATTTTCACACTGAAGGTATGAAGATACAATAAATATTGGTTAGTTTATATATAAAGATTATTAACTTCATTTATGTTTACATTGAAAACTTATTTTATTTCTTACTAGGTATTCTTACTACTATTTCTACTGCGTAGGTTCTTTTATTAAGTATTTCTTACTCTATTATGCTAGAAAAGTAATAATCAAAAAGTGAATGGAAAAAAATAATATTTCGAGGTAAAAAATTGTAGTCTAATTAAAATCAAGCACATTGAATGTGAACTAAACCTTCATTTCTCTTTAAATAGTAACACAGTAAATATGAAATCTATCGATGTCTATAAATCTTTTCCTAACAGTAACAACTTCAAAATGTAAATTAAAAGTTTATAAAAAAGTTATAACTTAATCTTTTAAACGTATATTTATAATGGCATTTTATTTAAAATCTATTAATCATTTCAATTAATCATATTTAAATTTACTTCTAAATTTAAACGATTTGTATGTAAAATCTAAATGTATCCCAGAATAAGGTGACCCGGGATCAAAAATCTTGGAAAAGTGTCGATTTTGAGATTTTAATTGTTTCAAATATCGACTTTCATAACGTTTACAGTGATATATAACACTTCTCAATGCCTAATTTTCAAGTATCAGCAGCAAACCGATATATATTGCGCCTATACAATGAATTAAGGGGATTGTTTATTTTAAACTTGAATTTCTTAGTACTATGTATCTGATGTTTGATGTACCTTTTCTCGGGAACTATTACAGCTAGGAACAATCTTTTAACACTGAAATATTCATTGATTATTGCTAATTACGTTAACATGGGCTTTTAAAAATATTTACCTGCTAAAAAAAAGTTATTGAGCTTTAAACAATAAAAAATGTGTTTTAATCATTTTTTTGGTAATGTTTTAGTAAAAAAATACTTTTTAAGCAATTAGACAATAGTTTTAAACAATCCCATGCTAAAGTAAGTAGGAATAATCATATGAAAACTTCAGTGTAGAAAATTTGTTCCTAGCAGTAATAGTCCCAGAGAAAAGATACATTAAACATCAAAAACATAGTACTGAGTAAATCCAGTTTAAAGTAAACAATTCCCCTTAATTCATAATATAGATGCACCATATGTATCTTTGCTGTTGATACTTGCAATATAGGTATTGTGAAGTGTTATATATCAATGTAAATGTCATGAAAGCTGCTTTTTGAAACAATTAAAATCTACATTTTTCAAAATTTAGAATTCCGGGTTATCGTAATATGACAGATAGTCCTTTTGTTATAGCTTGTACAAGCTGGGAATTCATCTTGCCTTTTTTTTTATAGAAATGTTTGTTTTATGACAATTGGTAAACGGATTGATTATGTTTTGCAGGTTGATGATATGTATTTGAATATGTCACAGCCCTGTGCCACAGTTGAAGATATTTTGAACCGATTGGAACTGCGAAATGTTTCTTTGAACACTCAGTGGCTCAACTTGCAGAATGAAATCACTGCCACCAAAGAAACACTAATCCATTGGGATCATCTTCTGAAGGATTGCAATAGGGTAATGTCACATTTATCTATCTAATTGTGCTTGCATAATGCTATTTGGTATCCTATTTTGTTGTTTATTTGAACATGGATAAAGTATTTGCATTTCATGAAGAATTATAGAGTAGTTTCACAATTAAATTACTGTTTTTAAATTTATTCATTTAGGTTCTCAAATCCAGTCAAGAACTGGAAAAGAAAATGTTCCCCGTAATTCCACAAGAACTTTATAGGGTCGACAATATTTTGTCATTCCTAGAAAAAAGAATGTCTGATGTTTTACCTCAAATTAAAGTAAGTTTAATTTTCTGAATTTGTATTAACTACGTCATTTATAAACTTCCAATTACTATCAAGATACAAATGTATGCTTATCTTTCGAATTTTTTTCCATTAAAAACTAGCGATAGATATTTTAGTAAGAATTTATCAGATAATGGTAAATTAATTTTTTAAATATGCAAATATTTGAACAGGGAAAAAACACAAATTGTTGTTCCGTATTTTTTATTTATTATAAAACACTTTACTTGGCTATAACTCATTCAAATTCGTCCCCTTTTTGCTTTACAGACTGCGCAGAAAGATATTGAATCCGTTTTGAAGAAATCTGAATGTTCCCGGCCAAAAGACAGTTCTCAAGTTGAAAGTGCGCGAGTCCTCCAAAATCTACAGGAAATGAATCAGACGCTGCAGAAGCGACTTACCGACTATCAAATTTTAGTGTCTATGATGATTACATTCCTAAAGAATCACGAAGAGGTAGGTTTGAAGAGATTTTCACGATCTTAATGAGGACGTCTTCAACTTTAACGTAAAAATTAAGTATCTACTCATGTGTAATATGCAATTTCATTGGCTTTATTTATCATTTTTGGTTTATTCTCTTTATAACTTCTTTCTAGTATATTACCGGTTTTCTAATTTCACTGCTTGTCCATCACCTTGAAATTATTTCTATGATATTCAGCTTATTGCCCTAAAACTAATTCTTTTTGGTTATACCTACTGTCTTAAAGACATTTTATTATTATCAACTGTTAATTTAGTATTATTTAGAATGTAGTATGTCATTTAATTGAGAATTATAAAATGACAACAGATTATTATTTTAGTTGGAGAAGCTAGTAGATATGCAAGAGTCGCAGTTTCGGATGACATCATTGCCTAGTGATGTTACTAAATTGGAGGTGTTGTTGCATGATCATGAGTCTAGCAAACCCACAGTCATGGAATTATTTAAATTTAGTCACACAGAACTGCAACAACTCATCAAAAAGATTAATGAATCAGTAAGTACTATTTCAATAGTAGTTTAATTTTGTAAGTGAAATGTAATTGTAGTATGAAACATTATAAATACAATATTTTAAAGTATTACATTTAAATATTAATTTCATTTACTTATGATGGAATGATGCTACTTGGAACCCAAATTTTCTGATGTTTGAACAGGGTACCTTTATTTAAAATATAGAGTATGGATCTATAGATGGGATGTAAAGTTTATGAATATACTTTTTGTAGGAGCCACCAGAATCAGCTGCAAAAGATCGAGAAAAGCTATCTACAATACATGGAGAAAGAAAACAAATCTTTGAAAAATCTTGGGATGCGTTCAAATACAAGCTGGAACAACATAATCAATTGTGTATCTTCTTTAGAGACATGCATTTGGTATGAATTGCATTAGAGTTACTTTCAAACAAATTTCAACTTAATTGAAACTTGAATAAACCTAAATATATGTATATATAAGAAGCGTTGTCACTTTCCCAATAAATTTACACTTTAATTTGTCTCTAGATAAATCAGCAGATCGAAGATCTAAATTCTCAGATGGCATCCATCCGTCAGAGTTACGGTGAATCTTTGCCGTCAGCTGTTCACACATCAGAAGCCTACCATCAGTTTGAAAAGACAATTGAAGTGAGTTTTTTCTAAAAGTAAATATATGGCTGTTAAAATAGATAAGAAGTGCTAAATATATATACAGGGTTATTCAAAATAAAGGAACAGATTCTAAATATTTACTTCCAATGAACGGCATTCAATTGCGCCCCAATACTACACATCAATTGATAGAGGAAAGTTCAGTTATTTGGTGAATTTAACATTAAAACCATTTGTTGGGTGACAAATGTCAAATTGGTTCTCTATATCTCATCATACACATCTGCTCCTTCATTTTGAATTACCCTATAATTTGAAATACAAAAAATTGCAATTTTTTTACCCATTCACTGATGAAATCGTAATAATAAATTATGCGCGAGAATGTTATGTTTTTAGAGCTCATATATTTATAAAAATAAAATAGCAAAAAATTAATAAATGACTGCCAAACCAATTGTCAGATCAAAATTAGTGGTTTTCTTAGTTTCCTCTAGGACTTTCTTTATACAATAAATATAAATTATGTTTCAATTATGTTAAATATGAGTTTATTCTAGTTTGTATGAATTGACATGGCTTTTAAGAAAATATCGAATGAAGAAAAACACCTAAAACTTAACACTATTTCAAATTATACGAACGAATAAAATACCTTTTAAAAATCGACTCAGAATTACATCATCAACCTCAATTGGGAGTATTTAATTATTCAGTTTTAGTTTTTGAATCTAAATTAAAAAAAAAAATTATTTTTTATTTTTATGGCGAGTATGAAAATATAGATTTCTGGCAACTTTCCAATTTCCCAAAATAGGCACGAACAACTATGTAGACAATGCATTTAATTTCAAAGAGAATTCAGTTGAAATGGCTCGTATTTAACACAAAGCTTTTTTTCCAACATCCTTTAAAGAGATCGAAGAAATAATAGGGGGAAAAAAAATACAGGGTTATTACAAATGAATCATAGGGTTTTGATACATTACTACATCTGAACATGGAAACATATATGTTTCCATGGCAACGCAAACGATAGGGCCTTAACTAGAGTTTCACGCTGTGTATGTGCAATGTGCTCGGAAAATCCCATGAAATTGTGGAACAAGAACGCGATTCCGCAAAAATCAATATTTTTTGTGCAGTTTCTCGTAACAAGGTGTATGGACCTTTCATTTTTGGTATGGACAATGTGACGGGTACTTCCTAATTGGACATGCTTCAATTATGGTTGTTTCCACAACTTGAACAAGATATCAACGGTTTCATTTACAAACAGGATGGTGCTCCGCCACACTGGGACAAAGAGGTTCGTGGACTACCTTAATCGGCAACTCCCACAACGATGGATTGGTCAATGTGGCCGGGATGACAAGACACTATTTTCATGGGCGCCCTGGTCGCCCCACCTTTCACCATGTAATTTCTTTGTTTGGGGATATGTTAAAGACAGTGTCTACGTACCACCGTTACTTACCACTTTGGATGAGTTTCAGGACTGCATCACGACTGCATTCGTGACCATCGACGCGACCGAGCTGAGTAATGTGTGGAGCGAACTGAACTATCGCCTTGACATCTGCCGTATCACTATAGGAGCACATATTGAACATATATAGTATGGACGTTAATCTTGGATACTTTCGGTTTCTTTTCATGTATAACTCATTGTTGTAACCCAATTATGTTTCGAAATAAACGCTTCGGAAACCCGATGATTCTTTTGTAATAACCCTGTATTTACGTACGTATCCTTAATAAAATATTTTGCATAAAAGCTACTTCGATTGATGCAATTAATATGCTGTGTGAAAGTTTTCTATGCCTAACTTACAGGATATGTTCTGTTGCTAAACTGTATGATGTACACGTATTTCTACTTTGTATTGGAGTTCATTAGATTCCAAGGCATAATAACGATTATTTGTTTAAAAAAAAGTGGTGGAATTCTCACAGTCTAGAAAAATTCCACTAAGCAATTAAGCATTTACTTTTTTTAATGTTCTTCAATCGATAATGCATTCCGTTAGTACGTTCTTCTATAAGTTTGAAACAAATGTACAATTCTCGCACACATAAACTTCAATTAAACGGTTTTTTGTTGTGAACGTTTGGTTGTGTTGTGAATGGTATTGGAGTTACGTTTAATGACTTCAAATAACATTGAAGTATGGTGATATGGCATGGAGTCATATTTTTGTTGGAAAAGTTTAGGTTTTTTTGTACAGTGAAATTTTCGCCCTTTCAGATTTTGCAGATTCGTATCCAGGAGTTCTTGAGTACCGCTGAGCGCATGATGCTTGACCAGCGAGTGGACTCGGGTCAGGTGCATGGAGAGATAGAAACCCTGCAGAAGAAGTGGTCCACATTCAGAACGGAAGTAACCTCAAATAGACGACTCATAGACGTTGCAATTGAGTATTACAAGACAGTGGAAGAGGTATGCACCTCGGGTCAGATTTTCTGAGTGAAATAATGTCAATGGTGTAATTTCATTTCCATTTGGTTTCGCACATTATTTTCTAATTGTATAATTCTCATATGTTTGTAGGGACAATGTATACTACTTTAAAATATAATCTTAAATATCGTCTTAGGAAAACCCTAACATATATTATTGTTTTGTAAGAACTTACTAGCATGTAAATTCCTTAGACGAGTTGAAATTACATTAATATTTGATAAACATATTTAATCTATCCCTGCATTCGTATTCGGTCTTAGGCAAAGTAAACTTTTCATCAACACCAAATTATGCAACGGCGTTCTTACTTTTGGCACTGTTGAATATGTACAACCTTATTTATTGGCTTTGGTAATATTAGAAATTAATTTATTTGGGGAACTGTCATATTTGACTTTAATATTACCATTGTATCAGTTTTGGAGTAGCAAAATTTCTATGTTGACAGATGGTTACAATATTTTGTTTTTTCCTTCTTGAGAGTAGAAAAATACCTTTGATTGCACTTAGTACTTATTACAATGGTTTTCTTATAATAAGATCGAATTATAAGAAATATAACTATTCACCATTCTGAGATAACTTTTAACACTTTTTTTTTTTTACTTGTTTCGTTAGTTTAGAAGAATGCTTTCGGGATTAACAATGACATTTTAAAGAATATCTTTTGATGTTTTTTCATTGTAATAAAACTGTTCACAGGCTGAAGAGTGGCTGCAAGAAGGGAGTCGCTTGTTGATTTCTGTAGCCCGTAAGTCATCGACTTGCACTAAAGAATCAGACGCCGAGTGTCTTCAAAAAGAAATGAAGAATTTTCTATCCACTGGCAGACCAAAGCAAGAAGAGAGGATGAAGAAAATATCCACACTATCTTATCAACTTTTTGGTATGCTTAGTCTTTTATGGACTCTATTGTTGATAGAACACTTAAACGCATTACTAAATTATAGAAAATGTAATAAATAAACAATGTAAAATATTAAATATAAATGTTCGCCATACAAAATTATACTTCAATATTTTTTTTTTTTACTTCTCAAATAAGATTTAATACAATACAAAGTTAAAATTCAATTCTAATATTGAAGTAATTATCTATCTGAAGCACGCCTATTGTTTTATTTAATATAACGTATGTAGTTTTGTGTAACAACTGCTTTTTTTTACTTAGCAAAAAAATAAAGAATAATAATAATACCCCTCCCCCCCCCTCTTTGCTTAAAAAAATTCAATGTTTCAAGTGTACATTTATAATTATTTAAATTATATGATGCAGTAAAAAAAAATCTTGCTTTTTGTCATAAATTAATAACATCTTTCGAAATTTTTAAATAAAAAGGAAAAGAACGATAATTTGTCTCTACTGACATATTTATTATTTTACTTTTTATGAAATTCATATATCGAATAATTTTCGAGTACAGAAGTAAATTCATTTGCTTTTCTATGTTAAATATACTTGCGTCATCTAAAATTTGAAAAAAATTTAAAACATTTTGAAATATTTTTATAAATAAAATGTTTACAATTAAGGCATTACAAATGTTAATAAACGTAACATTCATTTTTATAACAAAAAATCCAAATATTTTATAACAGAAATTTTCATAATGCTAGGAAATAAAACAAATGCAAATGCATTGTTATTTATTATAACTTTGGTTTAATATTTAATACAACTTCTTTTTAATTTTCGCTGGTTCTATGTGTTGTTCGCAATATTCTTGTTTTTTGTTTATACATGTTTGTGTATTATGAAAATTAACTCGATCATTTATAAAAATCTCTCATAATTTTTAAAAAAATTGTCTTTAATTTATCAGGAAACAAAACACATCCGTCTACGAATACGGTTACGACCAAGAACAAAGATATGCTGGACTCTTTTACGGTCATAAACACAGAACTAAATACTCTGACTAGTAACATTAAAGTAGCCCAGCAAGCAAAAATTGTTGAACAGAAAGGAAAGGTAGGTGAAACTTAAATGGAATCCATAGTTTCCCCTTACATTTTTAATTTTTATATATTTCTAATATAACCAGAGAAAATGCACATTCATATTAATTTAAAAAATATTTTTCTTTCTTAATCTATTCATAAAGTAAAGTTAAAATTCTTTTCTCTCATTTGCTCTCATCATTTAATTTACCATGAGCATTTTACTATGCATCACATTTACCACTTCTCAAGTTTATTATATTTCTATTCTAAGCTGTGTATATATTAACATTTCTATGAAATTAGTTGTCTCATCCTCAAACCAAGTAACATACTCAATTTCTTTTGTGACTTAGGTTTTTGTGTAATATTGATACAAATACGGGCATTCTATTTTCATTTGCACGTGATCGACTTTCGTAAAGTGAATCTGTAAATTCGCCAGTTAAATGAACAGTCAAGCAGATAGTCAAATAAATCTTAAAAGTTTAATTGCTTTTTTCATAAACTTTTAAAAATGGATCTTATATTCGCATAAAATTATATTGTTATATATTATAATTATTAGCAATAGGTAAGGAGCACACTCATTTCACTGGGTGCTAGACAAGTTTTCATCAATAAAATGTGACGGCGTGGTCTGTTCTTACGTGGGTGGGGTTGAATTTTGTTGCTTTGTGAGAAATTTTATTAAACTAATCGATTGCTTAATTTTATCACCCTTTTTCTTAATTTTACGAGAGGAGACCATTATAAATCACGAGAGCAGAACGGGAAGAGTGTAGGAGGGGTGCTAGTGCACCACTTTTCATCTTCCTGACACGCCAATAACATTTAATTAGTTCACATAGAGTTAAATTCTACTTTGGGTGGTATTTGGAGCTGTAAACGTTAATTATACTCAAAATCATGTATTGTCGTTGCAGGAGGAGATGGATGCGGCTTTGCATGCCGCCCAGGTAGAAGCTGAGACTGCTCGGGCGGCCGCGGCGGCTGCCCTTCAGGCAGCGAGGGTGGCCGAGGCCGCTGCCCGGGCATCGAAACCCATGCAAAGGCCGCCTCGATTCATCAGGCAGTTGGTGGACTCTGAAGTTCCTGAAGGAACCAAGCATACTTTCGAGTGCGAAGTAGACGGAGAACCCACGCCACAGGTAAGATATTAGTTTTCTCAAGGTTCTTCTGCAGTGTCCACAGATTTTATTTTTATTCCGATTATGTTAAGAAAGGAGTGTGCTACAAATATTTAACTATGAATAGTTACTACACACACTATAATAGATTTGAAAAACTAAGCTAGAAACGGAAAAAGGAAAAAAAAAAAAAAGAAGAAAAAAACACAAAGGAAGACTAACAACTAAACAAAAAATAAAGACTAAAAAATTTATGCAATACACTTTTTTAAAGTTTTTTTCTTCATCATTTTTAAAAACACCTGTAACAATTAAAATTTATTTTCTAAGATTTATTTTTGTGTCGACTGTTAGTAATTTTGTATTCCTAAATTTATTTATAAAAAAATTAAACATTTTAAGTTGTCCATTATCAAGAAGAATCGCTTGCTATTTAATGATTTGTGGCGTGAGATCATTGATTATTTAATGGTTTTGGGTAAATTGGTTTTCCTTCTCTTAGGTGCAATGGTTTAAAGATGGCATTCTAGTCGAAAATAATCCGGATTATCAGACCTCTGTTGACCGAGGAGTTTGTAAACTGACAATCGAAGAGACGTTTTCTGAAGACACGGCGAGGTTCACATGTCGAGCAACCAACCCGGCTGGAGTTGCGGAAACTCAAAGTCAGCTTGTAGTCAAAGGTGATAAAGGTTTTTTTTTATTTTTTTTTATCGAACAATTATATTTTAAGATTTCATTTTATATTAATGTATTATGTATAGTAGAGTTAAGTTAAAAGTGTTTCTACTGATCCATATTTTTCGATTGAATAGGGAATCTAATGATATGTGAATGAATGCAGGTTTTGTTCGTTAAATATTTTTGCATGGTCTCTTCTTTAAACTCGCAGCAAGTAGATTGTCATTTAAACAAGTTACGACGGTCAGTTGAAAGTAAAGATTTTTTTTTAATTGATATGCTTTTTAAAACAGGTACTCGAACAGAAAATCTTTCTTTAAAATGGAAAATGTCCAAATAAAATAATTATAGGCTACATTAAACATATTTTTAGCAGTGAATAAATTCTTAAACTAAATTGTGGAAGAACTCCACGTCAACTTTTCCTCCTATTAAATCTTCAAGTTATTATATTTTTCATTTTGCTAGATAATAGTCTAAATTGCTAAGATAATCTTTTATATGTAGAGTCCCGCGCACCAAGCGAGTTGATTCCACCCCACTTTGTCCAAGAGCCCGTCGATTCAGTGGTGGGTGAGGGCGAACCACACCTACTGGAATGCCAAGTGTTTGGCAATCCCTTACCACTGGTGTCTTGGTTTAAGGACGACATCTGTATCGACTACTCGACAGACTATGCCATCTCCTACAACAACGGACACTGTTCTTTGAAGATAGAGGAGGCTTCACCTCTCGAGCACCAGGGCCGGTATACCTGTCGGGCAGTCAACCAGGTTGGACAAGTCGCATGCAGTGCCAACATTCGAGTGCAGAGTAAGTTCCTGTTCATTCCTCCCATTATTATAGTGATTTGATTTTGAAATACTGAGACGTTTCATAAAGTAATTTATAGTCCATCTCGTTCCTAGCACGCGTATCATCACTTTATAATTTACATTTTCTTACCACACTATAATAGACTAGAATTATTTACTTAAAATATATATTTATAAGTGTAAGCATACTTTTGACTTACTTTCACGTGAAGTTTGATGTGTTTGGATGGGGCACTACTATTTCCCTTTTAATTTCAATTATAAAACATATTATTATTTAACTCTTTCAACCGAACACAACTATTTTTTTTTTCATATATTGATTACAATACATTTTTTAGGCTTTTCTTTTACATGACTACACTTTTGGGAACATTATTCATTTGCAACAAGTGAGAAGATTACCGAAACTAATTAATTAGTAAACGCTACTTTTGATTAATTAATTAATTATTTTACACATTGCACATGAAAGCTTTCATATAAGATGAATATTGAAAATTATATTTTTTAGTTAAAATGAATCTGCAATAGGGTTATTACAATATAAACTGATAAGAAAACAGTTATATGCAAAAATAACGTGTCCTAGTTATGCCTTAAAGAATTATAAAAAAAAGCTTTAATTGAAACATACTTTTTTCAATATGTATTTACTTTAAATATTGGTAGGAATTTAGCAGTAATTAGAAAGTACGACCTTTGTTTTTGCAGCAACTGCACCTTCTGAGCGACCCAACTTTGTATCTCCCCTGTCAAATGTAATGGCCCGTGCAGGTCAGAAGCTGAGACTCGAGTGTTCCATTTCCGGTCAGCCACAACCTCAAGTATCGTGGTTACATAATTCCAAATCTCTCAAAGAAACCCGGGACACTAAGGTATTTTGCTCTCGCATTTTGCTAATTTCTTATATTCAGCACTTTCATATTGCGTATTTACCCTCCACAATTTTCCTTTCTATGGTATATAAGACTGATAAAAAATTTCTAATGAAGAAACTGCATTTTTTATTTATGAATATTGCTACATTTTTTTATTGATGCTAAATCCTTAGGATTTCACCTAGATCATTAAGACTTATTAAAATGTAAAGACTTAAAAAAAAAAAATTGAAGGAGGCGTATATTTCATTGAAACACCATTAAAATATACGCATGGTGGGAATAGGAGGCTATAATTGAGCCAAATTATATAAAAAAAAAAAAAAAAAAAAAAAAACTCTTTTAAAGCACTGAAATTGTTTTGAATTCTACAATATAATGTACGGACAATATTGATAACCATATATATGTGAGATTCATACATTTGTTTTATTTTTGATTTCATCGAATTAATTTTCAGCTCCATTTCGACGGGTGCAATGCCACTCTCGTCATTACTGAAGCCTTTCCAAAGGATGCTGGCACCTACACTATCATTGCACGGAATAAGGCTGGTGAAGCGGTTTCCTCCTGCAATGTATCTGTCAAGGGGCGATTGCCTCTGGAAACATCGTGAGTGTCACTAGTTTAAGTCATATTGTATATTGTTAAAGGATTTATTACTGGCCAACAGGCAAAGTTCCGCAGCCTTAATCTTTATAAGTCTTAAAATGTACTTAGGCAACATTGTAACAGCTGAACCATATGCGTACTATAGTAGTCTTTATTATCCTTATTCTGTTTTAGTGATTCAGAAATTGCTTCAGATATTGAACCAGCAAAACCTCAAGTTAAACAACATTTAGAAGATCAAACTGTTTCTGAGGGGAATAAAGTGCGCATGGATTGCATTATTGTTGGACAACCAGAGCCAGAGGTCAGTTTCTAAGCTTGTACTTAAGTAAGGAATACTATTACTTAAAGTAACTTAGGGTTGTTCGGCTATTCTTATTTCTAAAATTGCGATGCTTGTAGTAAAGTAAGAAAAAAAAAAATTAAACACCCGTGGTCCTATCTTTCTCTTTTAGTTTTAAATAGATGAGGATTTTTACTAATGATTTTCTCATTCAATGTTAAAATTTTGGATAATACCTGTTTTTAATAGTATATTACTGAAGGCAATTCGGTCACTCTCCTATTTTTCTCTATAATGAAAGAAATACTTATAAATGAATCTATTTTCTTATTTAAGTAAAAAGAATTGTAAGAAAATCAAACATTCCAAAATCAAACAATCAAAAGGTCAAAAAGTTTAAAACACCGTATGGATTTATGTTAAAACACCATGGTTGACCAATTTGCAATTTAGGCATTTAAAATGGCGTTGTTTTATTTCCTAAGACTCATTCTTGTTTTTAACTGTCAACTTGTTTTAATTTATAGCAACTAGTTTTCTTAGGGAGTCTGGGAAATCAGGGCACCAGCCTAAGACACATCCATAGTGCTGTGGGTAATAAAGTGCAATAAAATTCTCCCAAAACTTTTCATGCAAAAGTAGAAAGTATATTTTGGGACACCTTGTAGAAGTGAAAAACATTGCTAAACTTTAACGCTGAAACCACCAATTTGCCACTAATTAGCCATATTAGCAACACTGGCTGCATTTACTTTATATTATTTTAAAATTAACTTGTAATTTTAAATTGGTCAATGTACGATATGCATATCTATACATTACATTAATGTTAATATTAAAACTTTATAAGATATTTTAAATTTTGAAATAAAAATTTATTACAGAAAAAAATACAATTAGAATTCACGCAACGTTTACATTGTTTAAATTTCTTTTTCACAAAATATCGTTTGAAACAATATGAGATTTCTTATTTAGGTTATCTGGTACCACAACGGCAAGCCCGTGAAGGAGTCCGACGACTTTCAGCTTCTGTTCGAGGGCGACCGATGTACTCTCATCATTGAGGTGGCTTATCTGGAGGACGCGGGAACCTACAAGTGCGTTGCTATCAACTCAGGAGGCGAAGCATCTAGTGCATGCCATCTGAAAGTGGAACGTAAGTATTTGAAATTTTAGAAATATCAATATTTGCTCCTGGTTCTTGATTAGTGAGTTGAAATACAACATGATGAAGTACTCTTAAATTCAACCGTACTCTATGTTATAAAGAATCTCTAAAATATGATAAATATAGAAAGGATTAAAAAAGGTATTAAAGGCAAGGGAAATTTCAAAATAATTATAAAATCGACAAATAGGTGTACGAGAGGTTTTTTTTGTGTGTGTGTGTGTGTGTGAATGTAATAGTAAAAAGTAGATAAAAGTGAGTTGAATTGCAAAATCATAACATCAAGAAAAGAATTATAAACAGTTACAGTGCATTGAACTCAAAACAGTTCCATCTATATAAACTTTTTTTAAATTAAAAAAAAAAAAAAAAAAATTACTCTCGTTTTCCATGCTTTTTACAAAACCACACTCTCAAGTGACAATTTGTTGGTATATTACGTTATTTTTTTATGGGAGATAAAAAAAATTAGTAGAATGTGATTTTAATCAATGTGTATGTTTTTTTCCCGCTTCTTCTTCTCACCAAGAAATTACCAGTATATATTTTTCAATATACGTGTGGTGGCTATAATTATTCTAATGATTTGCTTGATAGACATCTAACTATTCATTTTGAAGCATTTATGATTGATATTGAGATCCATTACTTGTAGGTAAGTTTTAAAAAAGTGCAATTTCAGTTATGCTTAATATTATCAATGAGGAACTTGCACAAGTGAGGAAAATTTATATTTTTTGTATTTTCTAGTGTTATCTAACGAATATATTTGATCAATGCCATTATTTTTTATCTTTATGCTTTCAATTAATCAAAAATTGAGTTTGAAATCAGCCGAAATCAAAGCAAAAGTCACGTGACCAAAAACGCATTAAAAAAAACGCGACGTGGTTACGCAGAGAAAAAGTGGCAAAACGAAGGAATAACCTTACTCAATCCTCGTCTAAAACAGGTTTTAGACTGGTTCATTATCTGCGCGTTGACGTTCCACGCAAAAGTGGCTTTTCCCCGCTAAATCGCAAAGTGAAAAACTAAATATTTTTTTAACTATCTATCCGAGCTCAAATTTTTGAAAGAATGGTATTGTTTTTCATGATTTTTTCTCTACTTTTATTTAAAAATAAAACCAAAAAACGTGAAAATTCCTCATTATGTTTTCTTTATAAATTAAAATTTAAGTATGAATAATTTAGTACATTCGAACATGAGTTAATAGATCATTGAGTACTTTTGGGTATTACAAGGGACTTTGATAAAACATTATTTAGAAATATTTTTTTGAGTAAAAGAAAACAACTTAAATTTAGGAAAACGGAATGAATAAATGCAGTTTTGAAATTCAAAGAAATATTAGGCCTTTTTCCTTGTGCACTTAAAATTTGGTTAATACCTGCAAAGTTCGATGACAGTTGGTTCTTTAGACCCTCAATGTTAAAAAAATGTAGATTGTAAAAGCGAATTTCTCTTTAAACACTGTTTCTGTTTTCATCATTTAGCAATTACATGTTTTTTATTCTGTTATCATTCTTGTATTTCACTTCTTAAGTGTTAGAAATCTAAATTTTAAAATATTAGAATACAACTGTGAGTTAAAACTTGAAGTTTAAAAATTATTTCTAATAAATTTTTTTCTTTATTTTAGCTGCGACAGAAATAATTCAAAAGAGGTAAGTTTTGAAAATTCTGAAAATTTTCTAAATTAAAATGGATAAACATGGTGTTTTAAAATATTATATAACTTCAAATGTCTAATATATTTATGATTTTCATAAACCAAATTTTCATAAACAATTTCCTAAAAAAATATTTAGGACAATTTCTTTTACTATTTTATGAAGATTCAAATAAATCTGTGATGCATTCTTAAACTTTTACATATTTCTCCAAACTACATTCTGAAGATCTTATAATTAATCAAGATTTTTTAAATGTTTGATTCTATAGCCAATTTAGCCAGAAAGATATCTTGCTGAGCATCGAGAGGAGTGGGCCTCCTAAATTTTTGAAATTGTTGGATAACTTTAACGTCACGGAGGGTCAGGAGGTGTTACTCGAGTGTCAAGTGGCTGGTGAACCGGATACAACTCTCAAATGGTTCAAAGATGGGCAGCAGCTGTCAAGCACACCAGATTGTCAGGTGAGAGTGTATTGCATTGAATTGTTTTCAGCGATTCATGCATTTCGTATCTTTTTCTATTGAAGAGCAAATAACCAGTAAAAACAAGTAAAGGATAAAGTAAATAAAAAGAAATGAGTATACAAATAACCACGAAAACGAGTTTTAGACGATCTCACCTAAAGATGTGTGTTGGCGCAGTATGGTCCTCGTGTTGCCCTTGCGCCGTTAAACTTAAATCAACCAACCAACCTAAAGATGTGTGCATATACAATCTTTGAAAATTATATGCAAACGTCCACCTGAAGTCTACGTTTTAACTCCATAATGCATTCTAGAATGATTTTCCGTTTATTTCCAAGTACCTTGATTCAACACTGCTATAATAAGCTTCAACAAATAACAAGAAAAGCACATTTCACAAGTTTCTTTTTTACAAATCTCTTCGCAGATTACCAGCGACTCATCAGGCGTGTCTAGACTTCGCATCCCCAGTGCCCGTGTGTCCGACCGGGGAACCTATTCTGCCCGTGCACAGAGCAAGGGTGGTGAGGCACAGAGTATTGGATCTGTGTTTGTATCCACCCCACTCTCGTTCGGACAGGTGCAACAGGTGCCGCCCACCTTCTTGCAGCATGTGGCTAACCAGGTACTGCGACTCGGAGATTCAGCACGTTTCGATACACAAGTGGAGGGAATTCCAAATCCGCAGGTCAGTTGTGGAATTCTAAATCATGATACGTATTACTTCATAGATATTCAAATACACTAAACTTTGCGGTAAGTTCTAACTTCAGCACAAATATAGATCGATTGTTATTTTCAATGGCACAAATATTTATTTTGAAAATGTCATTTAATACCTCAAGATTATTTTTGTGTGGATATTTTTTATGGATTTGCTAACGTTTGTTTCTGGTGATGGTATGATAAGCAGTAAGAAAGCAACATGTCGCATTTTCCAATCAAATAAACGCAGCAGCTGTGTTAAAAAAAAAAAAAAAAAAAAATAGAAAACCCGTCTGTTTGTCTGGGATCCATGTTTTAAACATAATCGTTAAATTTGATTTTTATCGTAAAATATCTTGTAAAAGCTTTGAAATGTTTCAAAGAGTTATTTCTAAAACTTCTCATTCAACATCTATTAAAACGTAATAAACCTTCACACCTGTACATTGACATGTTTTTCAATGCTTAGTCATTATTATATGAATGGATGAAGCTGCAAACAATCAAGTCTAAGTTTCGTTCTTTTGAGCTAACAATTTTCTAGGGAGCTTTTAACACAATACGTATATACAATAGTAGATATTCTGTTGCCTAAATTATTTCTTTTCACTAAAAAAGATTCTCGATAATGTACCACTCTTTCTACATAAAAACTTAAAATTCTTGGTCATTATCTGAAGAAAGAATTATGGCAGTGGTTTTTTCAGTTCTTCAAAAAAATTTCAACTGTTGTAGGTGCGATGGAACTTCCAGGGAAAGCCCGTGCCCAAAGACCAACATCATGAAGTGGGTTCGGATAACAACAAAAGGCACTGGCTCATAGTGAAAAATATCGAGAGAATACACGCTGGAAGATATTCTGCCATAGCAGAAAATGATGCAGGAATCGCTACGACATCAGCATTACTTTCCATTGAAGGTGAGTGTACTTTTCAATTTTCAAATCCTGCCAAACACCCAGAATTTTTGAAAATATGTTTTTACAATTTTCAAATTAGTGACTTTTATTCTTCTGAAAGCGATATTTTATGAGGAATATATATGAAATACTATTCACAATGATTTAAATTTTTTTGTTACAAATGAATTCAAAAACAATTTTATTGACAATACGATTTCTATTTCAGCCTGAAAAGTAATGTGTGATAATTTATATCTTGATATTACGACTACATGATCAAATATATCAACACGATTCAGGTACACTAATTGGGGAAACCCGCTCTAGATGATACAACTTTTTCACATAATACTCAAATAATAATGATCTCCAATCTAAATACATACAGTAGGCCGGGTCGAAAAAGTCGAAGTATCTTAGATCTTTTTACGGTAGTGCGGAAAAGTTGTGGACTCTCATTGTTAAAAAGTGAGTAAAATCTTATTACTCTGAATTGATAACTTTTGTCGCCTCAAAAAGTCGAAAGTTGTGAAAGATGGAAAAAAAATGCTTACAATTAAAAAATTAATAAATAATCAGATTTCATTGATAATTTTGCGGTAGTACTTAAACGTTATTATTTTTTAACAACAATACCTGCCAATTTTTTTAGAATTACATGTTAATATCTCATGGCGCCACATTTTGGAAATTGAAGGCAATTTTTTAAATAAAAACACATTACACTTACCTCATTATAAGGCGAAAACAAAATGTATTCCATCTGTTATACATACAAAAATTTACATAAGTATTATTGATTATATTCTTTTTTTTTTTTTTTTTTGGACCTACAATCTGGCAAGTGGTTTTTAGATTCTAGTGTTGTTCGAATAAATCTATCCCTATCCTGCGGTTAAACTGTTTTTGCGGAGGATTCAGTGATTAGTTTTGTGTGTTGTGTGTGAAGGATTTTTAATAGGGTGACTCGAAAAAGTCATTCTATTTTAGATCTTTTTGCGGTTGTTCGGAAAAGTTGTGAGTCTCATTATAAAAAAGTGTGCAAAATCTTATAACTCTGAATTAATATCTTCTGTCGAAGAATATCAGAAGATTACCAAAGACGCGTCTTGCACAACATTTGTAAGCAAACCTTTTTACAGTGTGTTTAAAACAGATTAAAACAGCTCTGGTCAGTCAAAGATATGGCGTGTCCAACAGAGCCATGGATGCTATTGCATTGAGTATTATGAAAGATTTGGGTTTAATATCGGAATCAAACACCTGCCTTGTCATGTACAGTACCCAAAAAAAACCCCAGAACGATGGCTATATCTTTTGTTCTAATTGTTGAAATAACAAACAAAAGGTACCGTTGTAAATCGTGAACGGTTTTTAATAATTGTATGTAGTTTTTTTTTATCATGAGGGGTCATCTACATATTAAAACAGAACCAAACTTTAAAAAGTTCAATAGCAACCTCATAATATTATTCCATATTTGGATTCAGCATTAAAAAAGAATGCGAAATACAAAAATTCGTAATTTTCTAATGAATGGTTTGTAATTTAAATGATAAAAAAAAATGATAAATTAATGTTAAATAAAAAAGTTGGTTTTTTGGCCATAAATACTTAAATAATTAATATATTTCAGTAATTTTTATTTTCAAAAGGTAGTTTGTAAATGGCCAAACATAAATAGCAATCAGATTTTGAATCAATTTCTTTTTTAATAATTAATTATTAATTAATAAAGCAATTAAATTTTTTTTGCTTTCATTAGATTTACCATGGTCTAAACCCCCCCCCCCCCCATAATTTTTTTCTTTCCATTTTGACTATTAGTTCTCAACTTTTTAGAGAAAATGTAAAAAACGCTCACTTTAAGGGACCGTATAGTAGATGACTTTTGAAAACTATCAAAGATTAATTCAAGGTAAACTAGAGGTGTGGAAAATCGCATAACGTTCAATTATCGTATAACCGATAGTTTAAAAACTAAGAAACACGCTTTAATAGGAAAGTGAACTAAAAAGTAGAAGATAATTTTAAATAAGTTTGAAATAAGAATAGAGTGATTAACAAGAAATATTTATTTTATCGTAAAAAAGCGTGGGGTGCTTGATGTCAATTTTTGTAAATATTTAATGACAGATATTGGTAAAAGTAGAGCCATTATGAAAATATCTTAAAAAGCACCCCACGCTTTTGTACGATAAAATAAATATTTCTTGTTAATCACTCTATTCTTATTTCAAACTTATTTAAAATTATCTTCTACTTTTTAGTTCACTTTTCTATTAAAACGTGTTTCTTAGTTTTTTAATCTATTGATTATTTTCTACTTTTTAGTTTGATTTTCTATTAAAGCGTGTTTTTTAGTTTTTTAAATTATTAATTATTTTTTCTGTAAACTATCATTTTTTTTTTTTTTTTTTTTTTTTTAATTTGCTTTCTTCAATTCCATTTATTTAAAACAACATTTTTTAAGCAATTTCAATAAGTTATCCTTTAAAAATCTTACTGAATCATGTGACTTTTTCATTTTATAAATAATTTCAACGATCTAGTTACATTTGTGTTTATAGTGAAATATTTCTGTAAAATATTCATGCTTTGCTAAATACTGTTTACTAATGCCTACATTTAATATTTTATAATTTTCTAATTATCAGTAGTATTCGTTATATTTCTGCAATTACAGTTTTCGATATTTTATTTATTTCGTGTGAAGAATGCACATCTTTAATGTTGTAAATAAATTATGTTACTTTTTCGTTTACTTGCTATTTTTGTATTAATCTTAAACATGACACTATAAATCGAAGTAGTTTCTATGCAATTTTAGACTAATACTTGTATTTTTTAATCTTCGTGAAACGCGCCACATTGACCGTTCTATTTCTCCCGCTGTGAAGAAGAACCTTAAAAATACCTTTCGTTTTATGGAAATTCTCCCTGAAGATCGGTCAAAAAATGGTCGAAATATTTTCGCTCATAAGTGACGTGTTTTTCAACATAATGCATTGGAATTCGGTATACAGGGTAAATGATGTATTCTGAATCGAATGAAATGATAAAAAAATAAGGGTTCGTATTGAAATTTTCGAAGATAGCGTTACTTTTACTTAGTAAACGGACCCTCAAGAAAAAAAAAATTGCATCAGATATATAGAAAATCGTAAGCAAAACATTTTGGTGCAAACCGTAAGATTCTACGATAATTAGAACCGAAGATAAAGCCATCGTTCTGTTTTTTTTTTTTTTTTTTTTTTTTTTTGCGTACTGTACAAAAATAAAATATGAAGGGGAAAATACTAGAATAAAAAAAGAATAGTACTCTACCGGGTCTTTCTTTTGATGGACGGTATGACAAAACCTTAACAACCGAAATACTCAAAAACATTCAGCTCCAAAACATAATCGTAGAAGATCATTACTGGTATTGTATCTGATCCTGGTTCCATGCACATGGGACATGTTACATTTGAAAGTGCGATCTAGTCTTGATATACCTAACAGCTTTTCTGACTACGTTGCATAACCTATGCGTTATAAGATGCTTTTGACAACCTTATTTTTCTCGGATAGGCAGTGGTTAAAAAAACAAACAAAAAAAAACAGTAACTCTTAAGCATTACCGCAAAATGAATAACGAAATCTGATTATTTATTAATTTTTTATTTTTAAACATTTTTTGTCCAATTTTCGACCCATTGAGGCGACAGAAGATATCAATTCAGAGTTTTAAGATTTTACACGTTTTTTAACAATGAGTCTTCAATTTTTCTGTACTACCGCAAAAAAAATACTAAGATAATTCGACTTTTTCGGCCCGGCATAATAAACAGTGTCCCATGAGTCTCTGTCAAATTTTAAATTTAACTAAAAATTCAAGTAATCGGCGTACGAGAGTGAGTTTGTACAAAATATTTCTCACGACAAAAAGTTTTTTTGAACATAAAAAAGAAATTGAAATGTTGCACATAGTAGGCGCTCTACCTTTAAAACAACAAACAATGCATCATAAACTCAAGACAATCTTATGTTTGATTGATATTAGATTGCAATTATTTACATACCTAGCAACTTTTTATGCGTCTGATTATATCATCAGGCACAGCATGAGAATATGAGATCGGAACGCCTTCGTCTTGCAATTGAAGTAATCTGAAATAGCCCGAAAGTAAACGAGTGCTTCTGCTCAATGGCTAATCAAGTCATTGAGTCATTCTTTTTCATTCAATCTAACATCACAAAAAAAGGTTTCCTTGACATGATGCAAAATCTCACTGGCTCTTAAATTTGTCATTTGCATTTTTTGGCAGCAAGATATCGGTGTTGTATTTCCACTCTAAGGTGGAATTGTAAGAGACAATTTGAATGAGGAGTTACCTGTTCGACGGATCAAAGAGATGGTCCAGGGTTCTAATAATTTTTCAGACTTAATCTCTCTCGAATTTCTTATTGTGTACTATAGCAAGGGCATAGTGTATTCAACCTTTGTAGCTGACATCAAACTGCTGATGACTCAAATCACGCATGATTTCTAGTCTATTCCGAAATCAAGAACAAAAGCACCCGGATGTATCAAAATATGATATTGAAGTAAATTATCTGTATTTGCAAGTGAAATATAAAATTATTTGTAATTGATTATCTTTAATTTTTATTGCATTGTTTGTTGCTTTTAATGTATAGCACTATCTATAGGCAACATTTGAAACTATTTGCTTAAAAAAACTGTTCATTATTAGAAGCATTGTAGAGGAAACCGCACTCACGTACGCCAATTACTTGATTTTTTATTGAAATTTAAAATGTGTCAGGAGACCCTGTATTATTATTCAAAAACATAGTTACATGTAAAATATTAAATCACTTCTATATTTACTACCTGTATTTATATCTAGTAGGGTTGGTTGTATTTAGATTATCTGGCGCCGTCATCAACACGAGTGCTATATTGCCCCGAAACATTCGTCATTAGACAAGCCAACATACATTTACAAACACCCATGCCTAACACGGGACTCGAACCCGCAACCTCGTAGTCTAGAAGCCTGCACGCTAACCATTATACCGTTTGGTCGGCATATCTAGTAGGAAGATCATAAAAAGGTTTTGCCTGGAAATTTTATCTCTATGATTTCATTAAGTCTGACACCACATTCATTTTATAAATACGAGCCAATTTTAAATGGCTCTCTGAGTAACATTGCCTTGTTTTAATGGTATTGTATATCTTGTAATTGATATCACGATTTCTATTATACAGTGGTTTTCTTAGTTTTATCTAAGGATTAATTTTCTGCGAAACATGCTAATTCTGACTTGATTAATTTTGTACAAAATATATACAAAATTTATATTAAATAAAAAAAATTCTTGCTATTTTCAATTTTAAAATATTTTTATTGCTTATTTAAGGTCTTCCATCAGAAAAAACTCCTACTTGTGAAGAATATAAGTAAGTTTTTATAATATATAAAACTCAATAATTTCTATATTGAATCCTTACTTGTAATAACTTACAAGAATTCTCAATGAGAACTAAAAATTCTTTAAAATTATGTTACAGAGCCCAGTCTATGATAATGACAAAGAAGGCTGTTATGAAAACCAGTACAATCAGCTCTATGTCTGAAGTAAGAAATAAAATCAAATCAAGTATACGTTAAAATAATACCCTAAAATGAAAATTCTATACCAGTAACTTTACTTTTAAATTGCAGTAGGTTTTTATTTTTAAGTGAGTATGCTTACATTTCCCAAATACCTCCATTTGTAGGTGAGTGACGCAGATTACCAGCCTCCAGAATTCCCTTCATTTTCATCTTTACAAAGCCAACAGTTAGTGAAGAGGGAACAATCGACCTTTGTCCAGCATCGTATGGAAAAGGAAACAACTTCGATGCCAACACCACCAGCTCCCACACCCATGATTCAGCCATCTGTGAGGCCAATTCCTCAAACGATTCAGCCTGTCATAGCACCACTTCCGACAACGATACTTCCGCAGCCAGTAGGACTGCCGCCTAAGTTTGTAAAGCCAGTCGCTACAGCCATCGTGACTGAAGGCGAAAAGTTGCTATTAGAGGCACAGTATGAAGGTACTAGCGAAAAATGAAATTGGTTACTTGAAATTTTCCATTTTAATAACCTATTATCTATCACGCATTAAAAACATTTATTATTTAACCGATGAAATTACAAAAATGATTTTAAGTACCCCGTGTCATCAATCACAACAAAATCTTTGAATTGAATAAGTTTAAATACTATAAAATGCTTTATTGGTACATAATGGAAATTCTGACATTTTGAGTGGGTTAAATACATAAAAAATTAATTTTATACTGTAAGTTAAAGATCAACTTGTGAAATAACAATATTAATTATATAGAGGAACATAAACACTAACTATGAAGAGTAATAAACTGAAATAACCAACAAGGCAATCAGAAGAAATCTCGCTAAGTATTTCAGTTAAAATAAAATACTAAAAAGTAAAATACATCTATAAATAATCAGCTTAATTCATCGTATTTAGCTCCGATGTAAAGTTTCTAAGATAATCTATAAAAATAAGTCTATCCATTTATGATCGCATTTAAATTACAGCATTATTAAACATTTTTTATGATTAGAAGCTTAGGCTAGCACTTTTTTACATTGCTTTTGCTAACTAATTGAAACTTTTCTATCGATTACCATATATTAAGAATATATGATAATCGATAGATTACCTATATTCTTATTTCTGTGCATTTTATGAACTGTTGATTAATTTGAAGAAAGACATGACTTGATCCACACGTAATCGCATTTAAGTGCACAAGAAAGTACTATTTTTATAATTTTAACAACATTGTAGTGAGTGGTAACTGAACGATGCACTACATATTTTCTGTACAACATGTTTAACACTAGATTGCCCAAGAAAGTAATTTTGACTGCTTTTTAATTTCAATTAGAAAAACAATTATGTATATAATGACACACTTTCTTAGAATTTTGTGACTTTTTGTACAACATATAAATGCGTTTATTAATAATTGTAGTTACCTCCCCCTCCTTCATTTCTGGTATATATATATATATATATATATATATATATATATATATATATATATATATATATATATATATATATATATATATATATATATATATATATATATATATATATATTATGTATATGTTACACAAATTTCTTTACGTGTGAGTTATTCTTTCACCATGCAGTCATTTTGACTGCTTTTGGGCAAAATAGGTATAGGCTAAGTTTCAGTCTTTCTAGTGTTAAAACGGGCCTATTGAATGTCATGTTTGAATTAAATTTTATTTTCGGTTAATTTTTAGGAGTGCCTGAACCTACTATCCAATGGTTTAAAGACGAAGTTGAATTGAAAAATAAACCGGGTCTCCAGATTTCATGCGTTGGGGGTAAAAACACTTCGCTCTTTGTACTGAAAAGTGTGGAGTCTGATAGTGGGCGTTACTCCTGCATAGCTTCCAACAATTCCGGAAAGGCCACTAGCATTGCTGAGGTTAAAGTAAAACGTAAGTAACGTACTTATTAGAATGCTTTCTTAAAATTTTGATTAAAGAACAGCCAATATTTGATAATATTGGCTATTATAGGGAGATGAAAAGTATTTATTTTTCATACTATGGGTAGATAAAATAGATCTTTCCGAACACATAGGCATCTTTTTACAAATTTGCAATTTCGTGGTATTGTGGCAGAAAGTTCTTGATATCCTTTTATAGCTAACTTTTTGTGACTATCCATACAAATATATGGTATGAAATATTACACCGAAATTTTGTTTGTGTGATGTCTCTTGAAATGTTACAGCAACATTATTTAACAAGTATGGATCCTTTTATTTTGTAGATTTATTTAATTTTCTAAGCATTTTTTTGTACAAAAGTTCATCGACTAGCACACAAAAGTCTATTGGGTGGAATCTGGTCAGTAGTACACATTTGAGGAAATTACCAATATTTGTGTAGAAACTGTTTAAACTCTATAGCACAATTAAAATAATTGTTATGGTTATTGCGTAGTTGAATTTAATTTGAAACTTGTGTCCTTGAATTAGTTATCTAACTGGTAATTTAAATTCTTTAGTAGTTTTCATTTATGAATTTATAAAGGATACATTTAAAAAAGACCATTTTGATTTTTGTTAGAAATTCCAACTTAAACTCGTACTAAATATTGAAATAACTGTTAGCGTTCTTTGTTTGATTAATATGCGATATGTTATTTTACTTATAAAGTGCAACAAATAAGGTTAACATTTGATTTGAGAATTTTTCATTCTGGAACAAATCAATTAATCTACTTTAAGATTCAATAATAAACTCAAACAAATATCATTTGGGCAGATTTATTCATTTTGTATATTTAAAAGTATATTTAAAATCCCATTTTCTAAAAGTCTCCAAATGATCTTATCTGGGTCACCTTGCTCTTGATAAGATCAATAAAATAATTTATAAATGTAATGAAAACAATATTTTTTTATGAAAAGAATCTTTAATTAAGAGACTTTGATTAAGTGCAAATTAGACATTGTAAAATGAGCAAATAAATGTAAAAGATTCAATATTCTTGGAGACTCCCACACATAGATAATTGTTATACATCCAATATTATTGAATTAGTTTGTAAATTAGCTGTCTTGCATTTATTATTTGTGAATCCACTTCAAATGAGAACTATTATTATTGTAAGTTGTATGCCGAATTAGCTATATAGCTGTGATTTGCAGACATCTAAAATAAGCTAAAAAATAAAAATCCATAGCACGAAAGATTCGACACCACTAGAACTGAAAAAGAGAGAGAGAGAGGAGGGAGGGGGGGGGAAAGAAGAGATAAATAATAATCACAAATCAGGGACATGTCTACTATCCCTAACAAGACAACTAATTTCCTTGTTGGGCTATACAACTCTTTTCATATCTCAATGACAACTGGTTGATATTAGTGATGTTCAAAATACACAAACAGTTATATATTTTGAAACTAAATAAAAAACACTTTAAGACTAATTTTATTAGTTAACGTATCTATTGTACATTATAAATATTAAATCATATTAAAATCAAACGTATCTTTACAACTTGGCAGAAATTTGAATCTTCAAAAATTACACGTTTTCGTCTAGATATCCTGTGTTATTAGTTGCATACTTTATTCTTTTTATATTTTATTAAAAGATTGCTTCTCTATAGCACATAGTAACTTCCGATTGGCTTATTTTATTAACCGTTTTTATTATAGACAGGAATTGCTGTATTGGGAGTTGTGGTTTTATTTGGGGCACTTGCCTTCTTTTTTCAAAAATCGAATGAAGCAGTTTCATTTTTCAGTGCTTGCATTACTCGTATTTTATTGC
Organism: Linyphia triangularis; assembly: GCA_963978545.1. Classification (NCBI taxonomy): domain Eukaryota; kingdom Metazoa; phylum Arthropoda; class Arachnida; order Araneae; family Linyphiidae; genus Linyphia; species Linyphia triangularis. The sequence goes on from OZ021723.1 coordinate 69,679,437, forward strand.
CGAAGGAGTATTGGAAATTATTAATGATTGTAAGAATTAGCATATATATTTATTTTGTTCCACATTTCAGCCTACCGTGAAGCTCCTAAATTTAAGAAGAAACTGCAGGCAGCAGTTGTAAAGTCTGGCAGTAGACTCGAACTGGAAGTTGAAGTTACAGGTGTTCCCATTCCAGAGGTGAAGTGGTATCGAAATGAAAATCAGCTGAAGAATTCACCAGACTTCCGTATTTCTTCGACTGCCAATGTTCATTCACTGGTCATATCAGAGGTGAATTGGGTTCTCTCTCTCCCCCTCCAATAATTCTGAAATGTGTTTTCTTTCTGAAAAAAATATGGCACAGCAAATTGAAGAATCTATTTTTAATTTTATTGGTGAATTACATGCATTTCAAGTCGATGAGCAAGATATTGAATTTAAATATAACGTGATACTTGGGATTTAAAGTAAATTTGATGATATGATGATCACATAGGTAATTTTTTAAATGTTTAGTATGTGTAAAATTTCAAATTTGCACAATCTTCAGTTTATATTTTGTGACTTTCACACACCTCAGTGTAATCTTGTTGTAAAATATATATATTTAAAGTCTATACAATGTGAAAATGGGAAATTAAGGTTGAAACAATTTATGCTGGTATAATACTTCCACTGTATTTTTTTGGAATCCATCATGATATCGTTAACATTAAATATTTCTGATAAAATCTCTGGTTCTTGTTTCATGCAAGACCCGATGCATTATTAGTAAGGGAATGCTTTTCAAACTACTAATATTATTATTGAAACATTTAAATTTTCTTGTGGAATTGTGATGATTTTTTAAAATTGAAATGTTTAATATATTTTCTAGGTATTCCCAGAAGATTCTGGAACTTACATGATTGTTGCTAGCAATTCAGCTGGAGAAACCAAATGTCTTGCGGATTTGATTGTTGAAGAAGATAGAAGTCCCGAAGAAGAGAAGAGAATAACTTATCAAGAGTTCTCATCGGTCCAACAAACGAAACAAGTATGCTGACATTGCTCTTGAAACCGAACTGAATTTAGTTGGTTCTTTTAATCTTTTTGGGGTTTCCTTTAAGGTACTCTTTTTCAAAAATTCGATTTTGTCTATCATGTTGCTGACTGTGGTACCCATTTTAGAAAAAATGAAATTCCATCGATACATTTTCTTTCTTTGGTTAATTTATGGCATTATAGCTTCCATTTCGGTTGCTTAAAAGCATAAATTTTGCCAATTATTTTGAAACTTTCACAATTGCTACATAGTTGTTCATCATCAGTTAGAACGAAGTGCAAAGGTTTCCTGTCTTCTATTAGTTTTCTTTCCTTCATAGGCATTACTAGTGGAACTTTCTTTCAAAAATGTATTTATCCTTGAACCTAGTTGTATGTGTTTGAATAGAAATATAACTGTCTTGATAAAGGAATAAATAAAAAATATGTAAATAAAAATTTACGATAAAATTACAAGTCTTTCTTTCTTTAAATTTGATAATTTAAAATTATTTTTATTAGAATTTTATTTATTTTTTAAAAAATAATATAATTAACTTTTTTTAATGTATTCGGATTTAAAATGCATTTTTTTTTTTTGCAGATGTTTACCAAAATATCTGCAAACGCTCGGCCTGCCCTAGAACCGTTTCAAAGTGTGATTGAAGTTAAATCAATCGAAGCTCCACCACCTCCTCTACCAAAAGTTCCATCTCCACCTCCCATGCCTGCCGTGTCGGTTAAAGTTTGGAATCAACCAAAACCTCAGCCCTTCACCCCTGCAATTACCGAGACACAAGAACCTATTCCGATACCTTCTCCCGAACCGATAGAATCCACAGATTTCCTTCCCATATGCCAGGAAGTCTCGGTGAGAACATCTGAAGAATTACCATCTCAACCACAGCCATCCCAAACCACGCCATTTGCATCTAGCATGTCTGAGAGCTTCGTAAAGCAGTCTATTATGAAGTTTTCACAACCAGAAGTGAAGCAACAGTCCAAAAGTGAAGAAACGCAGGTTAAATCAGTGTCCGCAACTTCAGCTCCGGTCTTACAGAATGGTTTGCATAGTGACGCCTACTCATCCAGTTCATTTTCGACTGTCACTCAAAGTACTGTGATTTCCGAATCGAAGTCGATGTCAACAACAGGGTCAGTTTTCCCACCAACAAAAGTACCCCAAGTTCCTAAACTGAGCTTTGTTCCTAAGACTTTGACTTCCAGTTTCATTTCTCAACCGGAGAAGCCGACACAAAGTCCGTCAAAAAAGTGGCAACCTAAAGCTACGACCGAACTGAAAACTACGCCACACATTTTTCCGCAGTTAGCGAGCTCTGAAACACACCACAGCTCAATATCGGAGATTAAATCTCAGCCCACAGAAATTCCGTCATTTTCTTCTAGTGGAGACAAAATCGTCACCAATGACTTATTGAAAAGCACGTCAACCACGTCTTGCCAAACGTCTTCCACTCCGTCCTCCTTTTATTCTTCTGAATCTTCAACTACAACGAGGACTTCGTACTCTACTGAGGAGATTTCAATCACCAAGAAGTACGAAATGGTTCTGGAACACTCATCAGACACTGTGTTGTCTTCTGGAGATAACGATACTTCCAAAGTTGTCCCTAAGCCGATCATCAAGAAGGAAGTCCACCGTAGCGACGGCCCTAAACCCAAGAAGGAGGTTGTGATAGAAGAAGTGCCAGTGGTGGGTGCTGAAGTGAAGCCACCACATTTTGCAAAGGTGAGGGGAGCTGAATCCTTAAGGAAGATTATCACTGATATTTAGAATTGTTAGATTTTTTAGACCACAGTGGTTGCCAACCGATGTTTTTCGAATGATATGTGTGTTTAATTTTTTGGTTTTAATTCTATCAAGGAGTTACTTTCTTTTTCTTCCAAAAATAAAAATGAGCTTTATTGTTCTATTTTGTTTGTAGTTCTTCTCAGTGTTTCACTTATATCTCTTTTGTAGAATTGTGTTTGAATGATCAAGCCTCGCCTTTTGTAACACAATTAAAATGAAAGATTACTGACCATAACATAAAACATTTAGCCTAACAATTGACAATTCCTATTTTCCAATTACATTATAATGTATCTAAAGATTTCCATATTTAAAAAGTTATTACAAAAATAAAACTGTATAGTTTTTTTAAACCAAAACACAACTTTTAATTGCTAATGGAGAGAACAAATATGCATGAATTTTCTACAAACACATATTTTTAATTATGTGTACTTTTCATATTTAGCACAACGTTCTCAAACCTATTTCAGTTATACATTTTTGAATTTAAAAAGAAATAAAACCAATATATTTTTATAATCTGAATACAAAACATTTCTAGTAAAAAAAAGTGTTAAGGAATCAAAATTTAAAGAAGTAATAAAAAGTCAGTGATAACATGAGGTGCATGGAATATGTTGCTTTGGGAAAGAAGAATCGAAGCATTAGAACTCACATAAAAAATTGCGTAGTGAATAATTAACTAAAAAAATTTCACAAAAAAGAATAAATTTTATTTGTGCATGTGAATGAAAGGTAATTAGAATGTGTGTGTTTTTTTAGTTTTTGCATGGCTTGTCTCTTTTGCACGCTTTACTCCTGCACGTTAAATGTAAACTACCATAAGTAATAAATAATATAATCTATACGATAATTTGCTTTTAAGATGTATGTTTAATTTTAGCAAAACATAAAAGGAAAACTATATAAAATTATTATAATTTATATAAATTTAGTTTTAACGTTAAAACTCGTTGAAGTATAAGATGACACATGAGAAGGGAACTAAGAGAACTTGGAACGTACAAAAAAAAAATAATATGTTAAAATATTTAGTTATCTCAATGATAATTGTTAAAATTAGAAACACTTTAAAACAAAACCGTAATGATTTTTAAAGAATTGATTTCTTGACGATTTCTATAATGCTTTTCTCAGTTAAGTATACTTAATTTTATAAAGCATTGTATAAAATGTGTTGTTATACGTGTATAATATATACCTAATTGTATAATTGTCCTAATTTATAAAATTAGGTATATGTTATACTTAATTGTTCCATACGTTTATCTCAGTGTATTCAAAATAAAAAGATGTAACAAATTTTCATTTTCAATATTTTACTTACAATAATTTTTACCTTTCTACATTCACAACTCTCAATGACATTTATATTTAAACTGTTTTACTCTTAAAAAATTTTACTTTTTACAGATGACAAAGAAAATTATATAAGAAAAACATCAGAATTAGACAAACTTTTATAAAAAAATATCTAATACTATAACTTCCACTAAACATTTTTTTTAAATGTTTAAGAAAGCCTTTTTAGAGACATTTTCTGATCTGTGTAGAATAAAGTTTTAGAGGGATTGATTTAAAGGTCTTAGCGCTTAAATATTTTAATTGCAAATCAATTTTTTAGATTAAATATATAATAACACCTGTTTCTTAATCCTTGATTGCCTGAAAGGAAACCTAAATCTACGTGTCTCACTTATTAAACAATTATAGTATTTCTTTTATGAAATAAATTATTTAAATTGTTTTATAGTAAATTATAAATTGGTATTGATAGGTAGGTAAATTTATAAATTTATGGTAAATATAAAGTTTTAGCACATGGATTTTGCTAAACATAATATAATGAAAAAACAGTTTAAAAATTTTGGTGTTTTAAAGAAGCATTAGAAATAATATATGGATTGGGGACTATAAATAAGTTATTATCACAGTAATAAGTATTAAACTTTGGAAAACAATTTTTAAAGGGCTTTCAAATTTCAAAGACATTTCAATTCGATTGTCAATAAATGCATATTATTACAAAATCCTTTATATTAATAATTTAATTACTAATATATTTTATAAGTTAGCATGTTATTTTTAAAAATCTGTATCGTAGTGTGCTGTTCATTTATTTATTTTTTATTTTAATTTCTTCTTGTTTTCCCTTAAAACAAGAAGGAAACGCATGAAAATTTGAGGTGCTTTGGAACAAAAACAAAATCCTTGAATTCTTACTTATATCAATGCAAGCTTATGAATGAACAAGTTTAGGGTAGCTTGTACATACTTATGGCAAAAGGATAACTCTTTACTTTTATAATGCAAAAAACTTTATTTTTATAATAATAATAATAATAATAATAAAAAAAAAAATATAACTTCATTTTTTCTGGGTTTGACTTTCAATTTATTTCATTAAAATATTTAAAACGTGTGCTTTACACACTATTACATTTAGTTTTGCAGTCAGTAATTTAATCCATTAACCTCTCTGAAATAATAATAATACAGGTCTTAATTTCTTTGTGTGGCTTATCATTCTATAGCTTTTCTATCTGTAACCGGTTGGGAATCACTGTTCTAGATTTATTTATGTATTATGCTTCTAATATTCCTTTCAGAATTAAGCTTTTCTTACAAAGAATTACGCTATTTATTTTGAAAAGTGCTTGCATTTTTAATATTTTATTGGGGGAAATGTGTTGCTTTATCACTTAAACATTACATAAATATTTTCTTTTCTAAATTTATTTGATTTAAATAGTCTTTTAAAATGCAACGTTATTATTCATTTAAGTATTTATACTGAAATTAATCTAACCTTATTCTTTATATAAAGTTGTGTTTGTTGATTTTCAATTACGTTTTGTGATATTTATTGTAATTTTTTTTTTTTTTTTTTTTTTTTGCGACGTAAGTATAATTTTGAAGCCATTTATGAAAATGAAAGGTACATTCAAGTTTCTATAATGATGTTGCGCTCTAAGATCAGACGGCGATGACGTCACTGCGCATTATATAATTGTTTGCTGCTTTATGGTGTGAATGTATTTAGCAACAGAGTTTTTCGTTGGCGTGCTTCGTTGTAATGGACTTACATTTTCCGGACCTGTGCAGCTGGTTATCCCATTGGAGGTTGATCAGGGCGGGGAGGATGCTGCGCTCTAAGAACAGACGGCGATGACGTCATGGCGCATAATATAGTTGTTTGCCCGTAATATAATCGTTTGCTGCTTTATGGTGTGAATGTATTTGACAACAGAGTTTTTAAACTTTAAACATGAGTGTTCTATGAAAATTGTAAAATAACAGGTTGTGGTTGTCCATTCTCTGTGAAATATTCGTCGTTTTAAAGTATTAGTACGCAACAATGACCAATTTTTTCTATGTGGTAAATATTCTGCAATTTTTATGGATTTCAGAATGTTTGATAATTTTTTCCTTATTTCTCATAAGATATATTTCAGTGAAGGTATAATAGCTTAGTAGTTTATTATTTTAAGGATGAAACGAATATACTATAAATTAAATGCCATTATTCCATTCTTTCTTAAATAAATATAATCATTAATTCATTTTAAATAATAAAAAAAAATCTCCAACTTCAAGTAAACGAAAAAGTTCATTATTTTTAAAGTAATAAAAATAGCAATTCATATCATATCAAGGTAATTTTTTTACATGAATTCATTATGTCTAAGAAGCAATGGAAGAATCTCAAAGCTATGCTGAGACTCGTTGCATTTTTTAATTAGAAGGACATTAAATATAATAAAGAAAAAAAGAAGAATCATTACTCTATGCATATTTGGATATTATTTCTATTTAATTATTAGTTCAATAACACAATATTTTCACATAGTCCTCTCTGACAACTTATCTTTAAAATAAAATTCTTGGAATCTAAAGTAAAGCAACTTTTATTTAATTTATAATAATAAGAGATTTTTATTGCAAAAGTGTTTTCATCAAGTGTCTTATAATTAAACTTATAAAAATGTTAAAAAAATCGAACATTTACATAAAATTTCAAACAATTGTTTTCTGCATAAAATTACTCAACGTTTTTGAAATTCATGTATGTATATTAGGGTGTCCCAGGAAAGGCTATGAGGCCGAAAAAACTTCTTTTTTTTTGAAAATGTCAGGTCTCACCCTCTAAAAATGTTCTTTCTGTTGTAATATATTAAAAAGAAAAAAATTCAAGTCATTTAAAAAAGTTTTTAGGGTTCCTCAAGCTAATAGAAAATAGAGAATTAGTGCAAAATTTGGATTTCTAATTAAATTGCAGACACTAGAACTGTACCAGACTTATCTTACCATTTTTTTCTTAAAATTGGTTTAAAACACTTTATTATGCACTCGTATGATGTATATTTTTTAATTGAACTTTATAATAATGAAAATCTACATCCGACCCGTTTGTAGTGCTTTCAAACTGTACTGTTCATCGGGAACGCCAACTCGACGTGGAACTGCTAAACAGTTCATTAGGATAGTAAATTGTTACTCAATTTTTCATCAAAAAGCACAAGAAGGATTGATCGTTTAATGGTACTAGTTTCTTCTTTGCAAGATGGAAATGCAAAGCTTCATTCGTTCCTAAATTATTGTCTGGAACTGGCAAAGCAGCAATTGGTGCTGTTTTCAAGCTCTTATAACAGTGAAAGTGCTAAATCCAAAGTAATAGGTATGTGTTTCTATACTATTACAATAAATAGTGGAAGTTTCAATGTAACATGTACTCTTCTTTAGAAAAAAATAGACAGAAATCTTTAGTGGATAGCATGTCGGCATCATATGTTTGAGGTTATACTTTCCAATGCAATCATTGTGTGTTTTGGACAATCTACTGGGCCTGAAATATTTTATTTAAGAGATTCCTAGAAAATTGGTCTAAACACAGCCCCTATGAGGCAAAAACACAACCAATTCCTTAATTGCAGCATCAGGCAGTTTAAAAACTATTATTTCTGATCATTTAAAGATTGCTAAAAAACTTACTAAGGAAGATTATAGTAAGTTTTTAAATCTTGTGTCTTTTATGATTAGATTCGACATTCAATCTAACATTTGGAAACCAGATGAACCAAGCTCGCCAGACGGTAAAAGTCATTTACTCCATGAAAATGGAGTTATTCAGTTATTGTTTAATGGCAATGGTGCTGTAATGGCATTAACTGTTGGATAGTTTCAAGATATGAAACGAATTAATCGTTTTGTTGTGTTAGTTTATTTGCAGTCCTGATTTAATTGGCGATGCCCCTTCTACTGATGTTTTATTTATTAAAAGGTTGAAAGAACATGATGATAAACACTTAAGCAATAAATTATTAAAAGTTATTTTACGTCATTCTTAGTATTTAAGTAGAGAACTTTAACACTTAGCTTGTTTTCAAATCGTATTTCTAACGTGCAAAAATCAAAGCTAGTCTAGAACATGGAGAAAAAAAAAAATAAAAAAAATAGAGTTTGAATTCACATCTATTAGAAATACTTCCTCCGAAATTAGTATTTCTTGTACGTTTCTTGAAGCAGCTAAAATTGAAGGTAGTTTCCTCAGTATACCAGTTAGAGATTGGCCCGAAACGTCTCCTATAAAAAAAAAACTGCAATTTTTGCTAAAATCTTAGCTTATATAAATGATGTTGAGGAACAAGCTGTTGCCTTGATGAAGGACTTTAATTGTGCAACAAAAAACGAAGAACAAAAACAGTTTTTGTTACAGGTCGTACTTACGAAGTGCAATCGCCAAAATGTCCTTAACGTGCCTGAATGCTTCAGAAATGTATAAATATTTTACCGTTTGAAAAAATTCTTCCTCTTTGGTTATATTTACCAATGGATAATTCCCGCATTTTTTTATTCAGTTCTAAATGTTTCGAAAAGGCCATAAACATAATAATTTCTGCTCAATGCGCTTTAAAAAAAAAAAAAAAAAAAATTGCTATCAAAATTACCTTGTTAGAGGTTAGCGAGAAAACGACTAATTCCGTTGACATTGAATGTGACTTCATAGCTTCGCAAACATCTTGGCTTGAAATGCAGCAGCGGAACCCAGCTTTGCAAGTTTCTCGCAAATCACGTCACTGTAAGAAATGTGGCAATTGTCTACCAACGCCAACTTTTTTAATGCCAACTATTTGGCAGAAACCTCACGATAACCATAGAAACGATAGGTATCTTTACGTCACGGATTTTGTTGACTGTTTTGATCGGACTGGTTTTCTCTCGGTTTTTGGCATTTTCTTTTTTTAATATTTAAATAACTAATTTTTTTGAAGAACTTTTCTTTAAATATTTGGAATCAGAAAGAAATTCTTCATAAATATGTACTAATTTCACTCGTTTTTAAAAAATTCGGTAATTGTCCATTGTAAAATAAATAATTATTTGCCTAAGTGACAAGTATTTAATGTTGTCTTAAGTAATAATTACTGTATCTTAAGTGTAATTATTACTTTGTGTGCATAATTATGCAAATTGTAGAAATATCTACTAAATCGTATTTTTCTTGATTTTAGAAATATTTTATATTACTACCTAACCAGAGCAAAACCACAATTCATACAATATGTGTCTGAAACTGTATAAAAGAATCTTTGATAATTGAAAAAAAAAAGTTAATTTTAACATTAATAGTACTCATTGTAGCTAATAATAATAATAATAATAATAATAATAATCATCTATAATAATAAAACAAGTTGTGTGTATGTCTGTCTGTGGCACAGTGGATCGATAGAAACCAACTTAAAATTGGAGTAGAGCTCTGAAATTTTCAGCATAAATAGGTTTGGTCTTCTAATTTTATGCATCACAAACAGAATGTTAAAATTTCAATTAGTTCTTTTTTAATTAATTAATAAATATATTACAAAATGATTTCAAATAGGGCTACAGCTTTGAAATTTTCAACATAAATAGTTATGGCTTTCTAATTGGATTTTTGAAAAACAGAATTTAATTTTTCTTTTTAATCAATTAACAAATATTTTACAAAACGATTTGTAAATGGGCTGCATTTTTGAAATTTGCAACACAAGTAGTTTTGGCCTTCTAATTGGACTGACAAAAAGAACGTTAAAATTTTAATTTGTTTTTTTTTATTAATTTTTTTTAATTAATTTTTTCACAAAAAGCGACTTCTAATATGCCTAGAGTTTTGAAAGTTTTAACGTAAGTAGTTTTAGCCTCTAATTTTGCTTTCCACAAACACGTGTTAAAATAATCTTAAAAGAGTGTTGTATTAACGGGGATTTTTTTTTCCTCGACAAGGGACAGGCTTCCAATATTAAGGCTTTACGTAGCAATTAGATTTTAGGGAGGGAAGCGAGCTTATGCTTACGCCGCAATGAACCTATCAGCGAGCGAAGCTAGCCTATGCTTGAATAGCAATGAACTTTTTAACGAGTGAAATAAGCCTGTGTTTATGTGTCAATGAACTTTTCAGCGACCGAAGCGAACTCGATTTTGCGTAGCTATGAACCTTCCAGCGAGCGAAGCGCCAAAACCTGGGACCTATACACAAATGACAGATTACCGCAACGCGAGGCCTCACAGCTGGCTAAAATATTGCACATGTTAAAATTTCGTAGCGAAGCATGGGTATTTAGCTAGTAATAATAATAATAATAATAAACTATTTTGCATGATTTTGGCCATTTTTATGTAAATTTAGTGACCTTGAGGTACATCTAAATATATATAAAATTCTGGAAAAAATCGAGGTGTTTTATATTCATAGAAAGAACATTTTTGGAGGGTGAGAGTCCACATTTTTAAAAACTGATTTTTGTGGGACACCCTAATGTACATATCTTACTGACTTTTTTAAGTAAATACGAAAGTGAATTCCTACATTTTGGTGTCTTTTCACAAGTTTATCCAATATTGTACTTTGTATTCGCAAATTAAAATTTCATAACTTTTCTCGTAAGGTAAAATAGGATAATCTTGCAAGTGACCATTTTAAAAACATGATTTCAAAATGTTCTTGTATATTGTTCAAAACATTTTTTTTTTTATATTTATGTGATTTTTGAAATTGAATTGACTTATAAAGCTAACATTTCTTGCACCTTGCGCTATAAAATGAAAAAGATGAATTTTACACTTATAAATTTTTTGGAAAGGAATTTCTGCGGAAGTGGTTCATTTAAAATCCTGAAGGGGTTGTTACGTTACTTTACTGATTCAGGTTGTCAGAGATAGAATAACAGAAGTCATTTTTACTTTGGAAACAAAATATTTTTACTATCAAAATTATTGTTAGAAATTCAAATGAAAACACTTCTGTTAGAGCTATTGCAATACTAATCTATACCTCTATTATAACACAATTACTATAACAAGATAAATATTATTAAATACTTTTCCTCTATGCTTGGTAAAAAATATCATCTTGTGTATTTAATATGGTGAGCCTGTTGGCATAGTCATAACAAAAAATTCGGAATTTTTAAAAGGTTATAAATGCGCAAACGTTTTCTATTACGATAAAAAAAATGTAATGGTTTTTTATGGAAGAATCTTTCAAGATATCTATAAGGCTTTAATTATAAGAAAATAAAAAAATTGTAAAATGTAAATTTTAAAAAATATATATATTTACTATTTTGTTTGTTTTATATCTATATTACTATTTACATCATATTATTGCTATTTTTTTTTTATATAAGATAATATAATAAAAATGTCCCTAAAAAGTATTTCAAAGAGGAACAATTTTAGTAAAATTAGGATAATTTATAATAATGAATTGCTTTTGTTTCATTAAACTTTGGCATGTATTACCAAAGCTCTGATGATGCTCTGCTGAGATCGTCTTTGTCATAATATTCTTTATTTTTTCTTTACATGGATATTGCATATGCCTTGAATTTAAATAGAAAATATTATGACGTTTTACTTAATTCCAATGAACACTTCTGAGTGGGATGCCATGTTGTTTTAACAATATATCTCAATACTAATTCCAATCGTATCTCAAGACCCAATGTTAATAAAACGGCGATTTTACTGACCATTGCACAAAGTAGCTATACATTTCACTAACATGGCCAGCTTAAGTTGGCCAAATTAAAATAATAAACTATTGTTATCCATTCACGATCCAGTGAAAGGTTGGAAGTTTCCAATCAGTCCTTTGCTCGTTCAGAAGGCACTGAATATTATTTAAGGCAAACTACAAGGCCAATATCTTGATGTCTGATTCTTTTAGCATGTAAACGTTTAACATGACAAGATCAATATTTATAATACCTAGAATAAAAAAAATTCTCCTGGATATCCGTTAGAGAGGAAGCAACGTTTTGCAGTCTGATGCGCAATTTTTAATATTGTTCACAAATTCCACTAATGAAAAAATTTCGAGTAATTTTTCTCATTAGACAAATAATCTTCAAAATTGGTCTTAACTCAGGTTTCTTTTGATTTTCACGAAAAGTTGTTATATTTTGTCCAATCATAGAATTACATCTCAAAGTATAAATATAAGTTTGAAATAAATAATATAATCCATAAAAACAAAGTTTTTAATATAAATCCTTTATATGCATCGCTAATTTATATGTTCAATTGCAACTTATTGAGTTTGGATAGAATTGAGGGCCTGAGAAGCAAATGGGACCAAGTAACTTTCCTTAACTTTTGAGAAAATACACTTTAAAGTTTCTTATTCATATTATTTGTATAAAAATTTATTTGTTGTTCTGATACTAACTTCTGGGATGAAGATATCTCTAGTTTTCATAGAATTTAATATAAATAAGAAACTAAAGTGTATTTTCTCAAAAGTTAAGAAAATTCACTCACACCCCTTTGCTTATCAGTCCCTCAATTTTAATAGTGTTTGACCACTACCAAGAAAACAACCATTCCGAACTATTTACTCTTTTATGCCTCCAAATTAATACATTGTCATACACAACGAGTCTACTTGCCAAGTTTCAGCTCGATTGGATGACGGGAAGTGATTTTATTAGTAATCCGAAACACCAATAGAAGCATGTGTAAAAACGGTTTTTTAGTGACTATAACAGATACCAAAAACAAAAACATTCTTAGCTACCACGAATCTACGAGGTGTGTTCAATAATTTCGCCAACTGCGTTGCTCGGGCGGCCTTGAGTTGAAATTCGCGCGAAAGCACTGGCTACTTTGTTGCCAGGTGAGCCACTGAAGCGTCAATAATCACCAAACCGATGAGGCAAGCGTATCGCTCGAACTGGAATTTTTCTTGTGTGTGGCGTGTGTTTTATGCTCTCATAGACGAGGGAGATTGACGAACAAATGGAACAACGAGTCAACATCAAATTTCTGGGGAAACTCTGGAAAAATTCTCGGAAAGTTCATGAAATGGCATAGCATTGTCTACCATGAATTTCTTTCTCAAGGAGAAACAGTGAATGTTGCCTTCTACGTGGAGGTTTTCAAGCGCTTGAGGGATCGTGGGAGTAGAGTGTGATAAAATTTGGGCGATGATGATGGATAGCTGCTACATCATGACAATGCGTCTTCACATTCAGCACTGATTGCCCGCTAGTTTCTTACCCGAAATGCGATCACGTTTATAGATAACCCGCCCTATTCATCAGATTTAGTCGCCTACGACTTCTTTTTGTTCCCGAAATGTAAAAAGGTTACGCGGGGGCGGCACTGAAATGACGTGGAGGGGATAAAACGTGAAACGACAAAGCAGCTGAAGAGCCTGACTCCTGAAGACCTTCAGGAATGTTTTGAAGAATGGAAACAGAGGTGGTACAAGTGCATTGCTACAAATGGAGAGTATTTTGAAGGAGATAGGAGTGATATACCCTAAATTTTGGAAAATAAAATGTATTTTTAAATAAATTTTGGAAAATAAAATGTATTTTTAAATAAATTTTGGAAAATAAAATGTATTTTTAAATAAATTTTGGAAAATAAAATGTATTTTTAAAAAATCAGTTCGCGTATTTATTGGACAAATCTTATATCTGACGAATTTCAGCTCGATTGAATGACGGCAAGTGGGTTTATTAGTATTCATAAGCAATAATAGAAGCGTATGTTAAAAAGGCCTTTTATGGACAGTCAGCTCCCAAAACTTGAAAGAATGCATAACCATCGACAACAAATCTATCTACCAAGTTTCAGCCAGATTGTATGACGTCGAGTGGGCCTTTCGCATTTTTACCCGCCACTCACATATACAAAATTGAATTTAATATAAAGTATTTAAAAACATTGAATTTTTACTGATCATTTTAATAATTTTGTTTTTCGTCACCTTTAAAAAAATATATTAAAATTTAACGCTTCATTCTTCCAAGTATCGATATCACGTGCAACATAAAAATAATCTCATACTCAAATAAAATATCACAAGAAATAATAATTCCATGATTAGTTCAATAATCACAAACAATATTTTACATATTTTCTTGTAAGTCATTCACTTTGGTTATGGTGGTGTATTTTACAGGTTTTTGAAATTTTAACCACCTAAACTTCTATCCTATATACTTGTATTTGGCAAACATTCATATTGTAATGTCTTCATTAACCTTTATAGTACTGAATTATTTTAAGATTTTTATGCCCATGGGACGGATTTGGATGGACGGATGATGAGCCAAACTCGTCCACCATATCTTCGCCCAAGTAAGCAGATGACGAGTTTCACTCGTCAAATGTGCTCAAAGGGTTAAATCCTGCTTGCGGAAAAACAATTAGTATCCACATAGAAGACATCACCACAGTACATAAGTTTCACATAATAACTATTCCACAGAACGAGACACTTCCGTTGAAATGACATAGCAGTTTTAAGAATATTAGTTTAGAAAAACAAATTATTATTCGGACATCTTTGAGCTTTTTCCAAGACCACTATCTCTCTGGTGCATTCTTCAATCCCAGCAAGTTCAATTTGTGTTCGTACTAGTGCCAGGCGAGGTAAAATAAAAGTTCTTGACGACGTTACAATATTTATAATTGACAATACAATGTTCCATCATGTAAGATGTGTTTGCCGTTTATATTGATTGATAGATACTGGTATGAAAGTTTTCAACTCCGTGTGATAAATACAAATATTTCCATGATCACTTTACTAGATCATAGAAAAAGTATAGTAATGCTGATGCATTATACAGGGTGTTCAAAAACCATCACACTTCCTATATATTTTTAAAATTTTGATAAAAAATGAAGGATATTTGCAATTTGAAGTAGGGTCCAAAAATCAATATTTTTTGTGATATTCCCAATCAAAGTTAACCAATTAAATCCTTGCATTCCATTTTTGAAAACTATTTTTATTTGTCCGTTTTAATTCAGAGGTTACCAGAAATTTATTCCTTTACTGATTGGAAAAAAAATATTTAAATGGGCGTAGCTAGATCAACTTGTTGACGAAAGTGAGAATTTGAGGTGTTATTTTTTTTTCTTCTTTTTATCACTTTTTGGCAAACATTTGTTTTAAAAATATTTATAATCGATAATTGATGTATACACATTTGTATTTAAAAACGCTAACTTTTCATAAGAAATTATTTACATTTAGAAATTTGAGTTTAATAAGTAGAAGATAATTTTGAATTTTAATAATTATGTTAAATTACTGATCTTCGTTGTATATAAAATAAGATTTTTTCCTAAAATAAGAAACGATTACTATAAATCTTAACTTACTATAATTAAATGAGGCAGAATGCTTAACCATCATACAAGAGGTACCGCTATCGAACCTCGTCGATGCTCTTAAAGTCTCATTAAAACGAGAAGACGCGGCAGTGATAGTGACAGACAGTGTTGTGTTAGTTGTTTGGCTCAATGGGGAGTCTTCTAATTTTACAGACTGAAATTAGGACAGTTTCCTTTGAAAGTCTTCCCGGAAGACACCAGCTTTGCATAGGTTTATGGGTAGTTATTATTACTACAGGTTCTGCAGCTGTTTCTGAATAATTTTTTTTTTTCAAATCCTTTTAACTTCGATTTTGGTTGGCTATCTGTGTGTTTGTAACAGGTAAATTTGTGGAAAGCTAAGTAACCCACTTACCGTTATCCGATTGAGCTGAAACATGGTATTTAGATTTGTTGTCACTGACAATGCAATTTATCAATTTTTGGGGGCTGTCACTAAAAGGCCGATTTTGCAGAAGCTTCTATTATCCCTTCAGAGGACTAATTCACCCTCTTGCCATCATCCAGTCGAGGAAAAATTTGACAGATAGATTCATAGTCGAGGAGACTGTATTCTATCAAGTTTTGGGGGCTGTCACTAAAAGGCTGATTTTACCCACGCTTCTATAAAAGATTCGGAGTGCTAATTAACTGAATTGCGCTCATCCAATCGAGTTGTAACTTGGTAGATCGAATACATTGTCATCTACTGTTGGTCTATCAAGTTTTAACAACAAAAATAGTTAGTTCATGGCACGGAATCGATGATTTTCTTCGTAATCGTCAAACACTATGAAAAATCTAGTGAATATCTTCAAGGTTAGCTCCTAATTGAGATACCATGCTTTAAAGATGTGTGAGCATGCTCAAGTTCTGCATTAATACTGGCGTGTAGAAATAACGGAGGCTTCTGAATGCTACATTTTTCAAAGCCTCAATGTTTTCTCGTTGGTGTGGAGTGGATGTGAAAAGATAGGTGCTAGCTCAGGTATAGCTGTCTCATCATCTTACCAATTTCAAAATTACGAAATGTAAGCGTAGATGATATTGATCCTCAATTTTACGACTCAACATGACAGCTCTTGTTGAAGAAAACTCGGGAAAAAAGGAGGGAAAAAAAAACTAACCCAAGAGAGACTCAAATATAAGGCAGTTTTCCTGTGAAATACCTCCGTGAGGGCTTTCCTTTCTTGACAATTGGACTACATTCATTTCTTTATATCTTGATGTAATGATATCCTGGCGCAGTATAATCTTTTTCTATAGCCATAAAATATCGAATCAAATCTAATAAAATATTAATACAATACAATCTATTAACGCTTCGACCTCGCATGTAAAAGGTGCTGGGTTCGAACTATGGGTTAGGCATCGATGTTCGTTGTGGTATGGAATCCACGCTAAGTTATAGGGCCGTGTTATTGTGCACAAAAAAAGTCGTTGAAAGTAAAAACCAACTTGTCATGGTTTTTAGCAAATATGTTCTATAATCGTTATAAATGTTTGGTAGAGAGATAATGGGAATAAACTGTATATTAATGCCCTTGATAAAAAGATTTAAAAAAAAAAAAAAAAAAAAAAAAACTCATAAATACTTTACTACATCTTATATACAATGCCAACTTTTGAGCCTAAAAAAGTTTTTATAGTGTTTGACCACTACGAACATAAACATCGCTTGCGTGACGTTGACTAATATCCCCCCCGTCCCTTACAAAAAAAAAAAAAAAAAAAAAAAATTGAAGGCATTGTCGTTAGAGGTCGGAAATATCGATCAAAATAAATATCGATACTATATCGTTGCAAAGAAAAAATTATCGATAACATATCGATACATGATGTTTTTTATTTGCTTTTCAATTTTGCCAGAAACAAAGTTTTTCGGGGCAAATTTCTACTTTTCATGATTACTTTTTTTAAGGTGACTACTTTTTCAACTGAAATGGATCTATTACAAAAAAAAAAAAAAAAAAAAAAAAGAAGATATATTTTCGCCTAATTGGTACAGTGATTTTAAGAAAAATTTAGATAATTTTCAATAGCTTTTAAGTGTATGGAAAATATTGAATATTGGTGCCGTTTTACTGTCTCTCAGCCAAATTCAAACATTAGTTTTGAAGTTTTTGAAAAGGGAATAAATGAAATCGAAAAAACACATGGAACTACAAAACGATCATCAAATATCTAAAAATGTTTGAAAATATTGATATATCGGTGACTTTTATCGATATTTTTAATATCAGTATTTTTTTAGAAATATCGATAAAATATCGTCGTATCGATATATCGCCGACCTCTAATTGTCATTGATGACAAGTCTATCTGTCAAGTTTCAGCTCGATGGGATGATGTCAAGTGGTATATCAGTCCTTCGAAATAGAAATAGAAACGCAAGTAAAAGTGGCCTTTTTGACAGACCAAATTCGTGATAGAATGCATTGTCATCGAAAACGAACATCTACTTTCCATGTTTCAGCTCTAGTGGATTTTAGCCCTCCATGGATTTGTCTGCCACAAAAAAAAAAAAAAAAAAAAAAAAAAAAAAATGAAGTTAATATTAAAATTATTCGAATTAAAAAACCCACTTCCAAAAGAAAAGCTCTCAATTAATTTGAGATTCGAATCCCATAGCGATGTGAGTGATAGGTTTGGATACAATAATTCATTAAAATTACAATTGACATCAAATCAATCATCAATCGCCAATGTTGATATGTGGCGGGGTTCAAGGCCTTTCATTATAAAGGCGTGAGCAATGTATCTTATTTACTGTTATTGGTACGTTTGGGGTCTTTAGTTCGGTTTTTAACCTTGCGCTGACTGAAAAGAGTCCAAACTTTATAAACATTTTAGACCCATAAATTTTAATTTGCGGCCCCGGAAATAAATTGGAAATGTGCTTTATTTTTGTTCTAGAATACGTGAGTACTAAGGAAGTGCAGTCGTTTCTGAACACCTTGTATAAAATATCAATGCAGCTGGCGATCAAGAAAATTTTCCTTCGTACAAATTATTTGCAATAACTATTAAATTATAATTGTTAAGTAATAATGTTAATAATTTAAATTATTTGAGCTTGGCAAACAGAAAATAAAATACTATGATCGGTCGTAAATACATTACGACTGAGCAGCAGAAAATAAAATATGCATTTATAAAATAATTAAAAACTAACTTTTTATAAATACAAAAAGAAGAAAAAATTAACATTTTATCGCACGTATACAATTTCAAATTCATTTTTGTAAGTGTTCCTTGGTATTATTTTGAGTCAACAAAACGTAATCGAAGAAATATAGTTTACTTTTTAAATCCTCTATTAAAAATATATTTTTAGTTTTTAATGTGTTCATTAAAAATGTTTTGTTTTATTAATACCTCTTTTTTCATAGAAAAAGTATGGATCGGAAGGTCATTAATAATTCAATTCAAGACCAACTTTTAGTCTCTATAAGTACATTGGAAAGAAAAACTGGCTCATTCTATTATTTAGAAATTTCAATAAAAAATATTTTGAGTACAAAAATTAAGAACAACAATTATTTGAAATACTCGGGTCATTTCCTCAAATATATCGTAAGAAAAAATATGGTTGGCTGGTGTTTATTGGCATAAGGGCCATATTTGGCCTTACTGCGTCAAAGAAAAAGTATGAAAGTATCTGAAATACTTGTGTATTAAATATAAACACGTTTCAGAACTTAATTTTGTACAAAAAACCATTTTAATTGAGTAATTTGATGAGTTTTGATTGATAATGGAAAAACGAAAATAATTCAGTAATATCCTTCATAAGGATGTTCCTCCGAGAAATTACTTTAAATACTATCCTAAGAATACTATACCTAAGAATAAGAAAAATTTAAAATACGCGGGTCATTTCCCCCAATATCATAAGAAAAAGTACGAA
Organism: Linyphia triangularis; assembly: GCA_963978545.1. NCBI lineage: Eukaryota > Metazoa > Arthropoda > Arachnida > Araneae > Linyphiidae > Linyphia > Linyphia triangularis. The sequence continues at coordinate 69,698,822 of OZ021723.1, forward strand.
TGAATCTGAAATACAGCGGCCTGAAACACACACGCACACACACACACACACACACACACACACACACACACACACACACACACACACACACACACACACTAAATATAAACACGTTTCGCCTTTTAAATTTTCGACAAAAACCTTTTGTTTGAGTTAGTTAGAAATTCCCGAAAAAGCAAATTCAGCAATATCTTTCACAAGAATGTTCCGCTAAGAATTTATTTTAAATTCAGTTTCCCTAGATTCTTTCAAATTGCTTTAAAATCAGCGGCCTGATTAGTGCTCATTCAATACAGAGTTTGTACATTAAGTACATGTACATCCTTTGCTTTGGACTTAAATGGTCGACTTGTGCACTCACTATTGTACTGCTCTTCTATAGTGATGTGTTGGTGATTCGTTTTTTAAGTTTTCTGTATCATTATTTTACACATGGTGTTCAAACCAATGTTTAAAGTAAAAAATATATGAGAGTGTAAAAAAGGTACCTATGCTCCTGCGTCAGAACTTATTTTCCAAATAAATTTATTTATTTAGCTTAAACATGGCAATAGAAATTGGAAAAAACTTTTTTTCATTACTAATTATAATCCAAAATATATTCGACCCTGCTATGAAGTCAACCAAATAATTTGTGATCATTCATGCTTAAAAATATGACTATACAAGGTGAGACAAAACTTACAATTTACACACTTAAAACTTAACATAAATTACCATTTTTGACTTATGATAGTGTGGTTTGCAGTAATTTGTTTTGTGGGAATTCGACTGTAGAGTACTTAAAAAATATTTCGAAATTTCATTCATAAAGAGCTCTTTTCTTAATTCCAAGAAGTTTGCTTTTAAGTTTATAAGTCTGTATCAAATTTTAATATTCATAGATAAGGCTGCTAAAACGAGAGAAAAGTTTTATATTGATTATTAAAATTTGTTACTAGATCCCCAAATACGATTTTAGGACCACACTGTGTAATCGGGAATTTTCAGTGAAGAATTTGGTACTTTTTAGTATTTATATATAAAAAAATTACACTGCAGTTAAGAAACTGTAAAATCATTTGAAAGTTTATACATATGGTTAGAAATTTTTCTATTGTAATCCAAAAGCTGAGGTTATGTTTGCAAAATTTTTATTCTCGAAGGATTTGTAATAGATTTCGATGAATGCATCATAACTTGTAGAACATTATATTATGGAATATTATGAAACGAGCCCAAAATTAAAGGAGTATTATAACTATATATCTATCAACTCATCATCAATTAACCCTTTAAAAACAAGAAGAGAAAAATACACTAATTTCATACAGACTTTACTCACAGGAGATTTAGTTTGTATGCATGCCTTAGCTGCTTAACAATTTACCACAAGCCACACATTAGTGGTATGAGTAAGATGTAAGATATGGAGAAGAGAAGAATAAAGTTGGATAGATTAAAAAATCCATTTTTTTTCTATATTTTCAAGTTTATCAATTAAAATTGAAGCTTATTTTAGTTAAAGAAATGTTATTGTCATTGGTATTTGGTCGCAATGGAACTTGACCAAGAACAGAGAGGATGGTCTGATGGCCAAGTACACACTTCCCTGATGTTTTATTTATAATTTGAGTTTTCTGTTTTAAATATTATCCAATCAAAGTTATTTTTTGGGAATAATGCCAACTTTAGATACAAAATACTCTCTTCAAGGAACTTAAGTCATTAACGGAAAAACGTTTTTCAAAACTAAGCACCAGCCAATGTTAGTGCATGAGGCATATTCAAAAATTAAATAATGCTAATATTTCAGAAAAAGTGTTTGGAATTTTATCTAAACAATAATGATCTCATTGCAGCCGTTGCAAGACATGTGTGCTAGCGAAAAGGACAGCGTGTGCTTCGAGTGCGAAGTCTTAGGAACCCCCCAGCCTACCATACGGTGGTTCAAGGACCACAACATGATCGCAGCCTCCGAGGACTATCAAATGTCCTTATCGAAAGAGGGTGTATGTCTGCTCAGAATACCAGAGGCATATCCTGAAGATTCCGGAAAGTTCACCTGTACGGCGACAAATATATCGGGATGCCACACCACTTCGGCCTACCTAGATGTCAAACCAGCGGAGGATGGTAAGTGTTTCAACCTTGACGTTTAATGTTTGTTACATAACTCACGCACAGGAATAATAATGTTCTTAAAATACTTTTTATTGATGGTCAACTACTAAACTTTTTTTTATGAGTAATTTTGCGTAACACATTGCCCCATTTCTATTCCGAAGAAATACACCAATAATCATAATGAGAGGTTTTAAAATTTATAAATGCACCGATTTCTCAATGTACATTACATTGTTTCGGCAAGCATGTGCATTAATTTGCTGGTGTATACATTTACGTTTTTGAGTGTGCCGTTACCATTTTGAACCATTATTTTATAAAACCCATGTCATACAACAAACAATTTATTTCATTTTAGCAATTTGAATCAAAAATAAATATTTAAAACAAAAAACTTGGAAATTGAATGCATAATGCTCTATCTGGCACACATTTTACTTAGGAGGGATCGTAAGTTTGTCCCATTCTCTATAGACCTACGTTTCATTTTGTTGGCTACAATATGTATCGTTATAAAACACATATATTAAATCTCAATAAGAATTGGAAAAAGTGATATGAACATCTAAGTATGGATAAGTAATGACTGAATGTGTGTGTATGTATGTGTATAAGTGTGTGAATAAAATTTCAAATTGATCCTTAAATTTATGTTTGCTTGGATATATTGTCGATGATTTTTGACCATTGACACTTACAATATTTAGAATGTCAATATATTAAATGCTTTATATACAATATCTACTTATGCTACCATGACTAATGTAAATTTCATTTAGCGTGTGGTATGTGTATTATATAAATATCTACTCAACTTGCCAAGTGTGTCAAACCGCGATGTGAACTCATCATTCATTTACGCTACATCACAGGCAACAGGCCAAACGTTTATTTGAAAAGCCAGACAGAGATTTTCTTTGAACCTGCAAATTTAAAAGTATAAAATTAAAGCCTCGTAATTTTTTCCAATTGTTTTGTTATCAACGAGAACGATTAATTTTCAAATAAGTGAATTTAAGATTGATTGTCATCTTTTTCATAGAGTTACATTAGACTGCGTTACATTAACCGTAAATAACCTACAATATTAATTCAAAATTTGAATTTTGTGTTGCTTATAATAGTAACATCAATGCATAGAGTTTTTAGACTTACTTATTGACAAATATAAATTATAAATACAATTAATTAGTGAGTTACTTCAGGTCTTTCACAAAAGGTGATGACACGAATATGAATTTAATAGAAAGTTATTACTAAAAACAATAGCCTGCGTTTATTTTTAATAAAAAGATTTTGTATTTTTATTGTTATACAGCTTGGAATAGTATACTTTTGTATATCTATCTTAAGTCTGTGCTAATGAACATATTTTCATAAAAAATAGTATATACTATTTAAAGCAAGGGAAAACCCCCACGTCCAATTTTCGTTCTTATTTGAAAATATAGTACGTTATATGGAAATTAACTTCCCAGACTGAACTATAATGTAAAATTTGTGAGTAAAGATTCAGACAGAAAACAAAACATCCAATAAAGTTTTGAATATCTGTCATATAATCGTTACCTTCGAAGTATCATGTAACATTTTAAAAATATATTTTAAATATTTTTTGTTTTGTTTAACGGATAATTTTCTCGTGGTCTCATTAGAAGATGAATAAAGTTTTAAGAAAATCTGTTGATTTTTATACTTTTCAGACTGAGTCAGTTTAATTATGACTACACATTAAATGCTAAAATATTAATGTTGTATCTGAGCAAAACTACTCATGTTTCATAGTAATAATTCAACAGGTATTTGGAAATTTTCATTAATAGAAAAAGGTAGATAACCACCAAAAATGACAATAAATATTAAAAAACAAATACAGAAAGTTTAAATGTGCACTTCAGTAAGTAAAGTTTAAATGTCATACAAAATTAAAGTTTTACCTGATTGGTTGACCCTTGAGCTAGTTTCCTCATGGTTAAGATTTACACGCATCAGATCATCTTCGTTATCTTTATATAACGGTTTCAACTCGTAGCGATATGCAGGGTGAAGAAACGTATTTTTAGTTCTGTTTTACCTTCCTCCCACCTTTTGTGATTCATTCTTGGAATTTGGGATGACACAGATAAAGTGCGAGACAGACCAAAGACATGTTTCGCTTTCTAAAATTTAAGGATATTGTTATACAAGCTAATAATTGGAATCAATAAATCGATTTTTTATTTTTAAAGAAACCCGTATATGAATTTCACCCTGTAAACTTACTGCTATTTTTTCTTTTTGATATTTTTTTCTATTCGGATTCTATAATAAACCAACCAACCAACCCTGAAAATTAGGTTGATATATACTTGCTAAAATGGCAACAAAAATATTTTTGTAATGTAAAACCATTTATTCAATAAAAATCTATCTTTTTTTTTTTTTTTTTTTTACAAAACCCCTTATTTATTGCAAAAATGACCTAAAAAATAATTCAAGCCAATAAAAAAAAAAAAAAAAAAAAATCAATGTTACCTTTCGCCAATGACCTTTCAATGACATTCCATTGCCTTCAATTTGACTTACAAGTTTTTTCTTCAGTTATATTTACTTCCATATTAAGTGCTAACCTATTATGCAATTTAAAACTTATAGAATTTATTAACATATTCCTACAACGAAAGTAAATCAGAACATTCCATATATCAGATTGGATATAAAAGAATTGAGTGCAAAAACTTTTTCAGGAAAAGTACAAATAATTCTAACGGTTTTAGAATAGGTGTATGTTTTGTAATTAAATTTCTGTAAGTAAGTAAGTAAGTAAGTAAATAAATAAATAAATAAATAAATAAATAAATAAATAAATAAATAAATAAATAAATAAATAAATAAATAAATAAATAAATTAATTAATTAATTAATTAATTAATTAATTAATTAATTAATTAATTAATTAATTAATTAATTAATTAATTAATAAATAAATAAATAAATAAATAAATAAACAAACAAACAAACAAACAAACAAACAAACAAACAAACAAACAAATAAATAAATAAATAAGTAAAATTATTTTAATCAGAATAAATAAATGAAATTTGGAAGTGAGAGCATAAGTTCACGTTTGTTTTTAATAAATAAATTTTGAAAAGTAGTTTGCTGCACATTTTGCTGATAGAAATGTTTTTGATATCAGCGCTGTGTTAATGAATATAAAAAATGACAATTTTGTAATGTTTGTAAAGATTTTTTTAAAAACCTCCGTTATATTATTACGAATGAATTGCGAAAGAAGAACACGTAGTTGATGAGGAGATATCACACTTACTCAGTTTAATTGGAAAAAAAAATTCTAACATATTGAGTATTCTCATGCTCAGTGGGTCATTAAATGTATTATTAAAACTTGTAACCCAGACCATATAACATATAAATCTACCTACGTACTTTAATATCACCATCTATAAAACACTACAGATAATACAAAATTTAACATTAGTATTTTATAGTCTATATAAAAGTTCTAAAATAATGGTACAAAACTTTTTAAAAGCAAATACCTTTTAATTGTAAGATCTTCAGGTAAGTAAGAGTGGCCAGCGGTGAGCGACATGCCGCAGAGCGGGAGAACGGCGAAAGGCGATGTCTACGCTAAGAGCGAAAATAATGGATTGGGAGATATTTTCCATCAGTGTCCTAATATGGCGTCATCCAGCAAACTAGATAAGCTCATTATTTTGAGTGATTATCATCTGCAAGGTGAAGTATCTAAAACAAAATTATTTTATGGTGGCGAGAGTATCACGAAACATGCCCATTGCACATCAACATAACTTGTTGAAAAAAAAATTTAAAATTTAAATTGTATTTCCAAGAAAAGCTTTTCTTATTTAATGTAAATCTAAACACTATTTTTAAAGTCATTTTGTTTGTCATTTCGCAAGCATGGACATCATTGAGCCTCGCCACATTTGACCTCGAGATCTGTTAATTTTCTCTTCTTGGCCATTTTTACTCAACGAGAGCTTCTAAACTTTTGAAAAGGCTATAGGCGGTGAGAAAAATTTAATACCTAGGGGGAGTGGTAAGCGGTGGAAATCAAGATGCAACATACAACGCCCAAACGCTCGTAAGCAGCTCTGCTCTGCCGTTCTGCAACTCATCAACTCACCCCTTACAGCTTGCCGCTCGTCGAGGCCATAGTGTGGCACACCATAAGATAAGGTCCAAGAGAGGTTTTTATTGTTTCGGACATGTTTTGGAGTTGCATGCCCTACCTAATACTACCAATTTTATATTTTATACGACCCCTCCTTTACCCTACCAATAAAAGGCAAATGAACACATGCACCTCGATATTTTTAAAATTTATAATCAAAATGTTCAATTATTGATATCTAAGTATATACTGAGTATTATTCAAATTATTTACAGAATCATTATTAATCAAATTATTTAACATATCATATAGTGGGAGATAGATTTCCAAAATTTTATTTCTAAAAATAAGTAAGAAAGTTACAATAAAGCATTTTAATTTACTTTCATTGGAATCAGTAAGGGTAAAGTGATGTCATTGACAACACTCCCAAGAAACAATAAAAAAAAATATATATAGGTATAAAAGATTATTTAAAACATAAACCCTACTTTCTTGATGGTGGAAGAAAGCACAAACGTCAGAGAGCAATGCGTGAACTTGCTGGCAATTAAGAACAGGAGTTTGTTGACAGTCTAATTTGAGAGAGCCTTGAGTGATGCCGAACTATTCCTTGAACATGATAGTTTTTGACCTGATCGTTGAAAAGAATGGGTACTTCAAAGGGGATATGCGTTAGTTCATGGGCTCTGATATTTTTGGGGATAAAATGCACTGCTTTATTAAAGTAGCGTGTTCTTAAACTAAAATTGTGATGTTAAATGACAATATGTACAAGTTTTCTTATAATTAATGATGTTTAAGAATTAGTTGTTTAAGAATGTAGTTTGATGTTTAGATGTTAATATGTAGTTTGATGAACCCTTTGATGTTTAAGAATTAGTAGTTATAAAGATTTATTTAAATTGTCTTAGAGTTAAATGAAAAGATTATCTTGGTTTAATTTTTTAATTGTTTTTTTTTTTTCATTTTAAAATATGAACTTTTACGTAGCATATGATTTTTTGTTTGTGCATTATGCGATTTTTTATCATATTATAAATTGATTAAACTTGAAAAGGCAACGTACAGGAAAAAAATATTGTTTGTAATAAATAACAGTAATTCAAACTAATCTTTTTTGATCTAAAATTTCCAAACCAAAAAGTCAAAAAAAGATTCTTGACATTTTAAGAAATAAATTATAATTTACTAGCTCTTGAGTAAATACTTATAAGGATTTACAAAATTGTCCCGTGTGGAACCAAAGTTCCAATTTTTAAGGAATGTCCAATACATTTTTTTCTACTGTGTCCTGCATTATTTTATATTCTCCGATTATAGAAATATGAATGATTTTTTGCAAGTTGGTTAATATGGAGTACAGTTCTCCTCCTCCTCATAATGGTGCTGTAAAAAAAGAGTCGTGTAAGAACGAATTTTTTGTTGTTAAAACATTGAAAAATCGTAATAATTATCGAAAAAGTATCACAGAATTCATGACGTTGTGGTACGTTTTGTATTTATATAGTGGTTTGGTTTGGTTTGTACGCTCAACGACCTATTTTTGTGCACAATAGCGGCTAATCAGGGCGGGACCTACAGCTTAACGCGGATTCCGAACCACAACGAACATCCATGCCTAACCCAGGATTCGAATCCGGCACCTTTGACATGCGAGGCCAGAGCGATAATCTCACAGCCATCAGGTTTACTTATATAGTGTACTTGAAAGTTGTGCGATGTTCGGTATCTTTAGTTTTCATATGTTATTTCCAAATATCTTGAACTTTATGTAAGTTCAAATTTTAAATATCATACAACTTAACAAGCATTCAAAGCTTATTTGTTTCTACGTTTTCATTCCTCTTCGTAAGTTGAAAATTTTTCATTCACAAATCATAATTTTTAAATTAAAGTGCAATAAAATTTTTTTTATTTAGGTCAAGTTTTCTTTGAATTGTTAATAAATATGAAAGAAAGCAATTTTATCATATCCTTAAACAATGAACAAATTCCTATCCCCCCCCCCCCTCGACTCCCTTTTTTATGATTTGTGTGGTTTAGCGTACTTAAGTATTACTAATTTTCTATTAGACAACGATAAATAATTTGGTGATATAAACAATGTGTGATATAAACAAGTTTTTTTTTACTAATTACCCAGGTATCTAAGCATTATTGTCCAATGTCGGAAACAAATGTTCGGGATAGTTGGCAAATTTTGACCGAAAGTACGGTTCTTTTAAAATAAACATGTCAAAAAAAAAAAAAAAAAAAAAAAAAAAAACATGTCAAAAACATATCTTTTTTTTTTGCCTTTCATCCTTTTTTTTTAAATAAAATATTTCAATTTTAAAAATGTTCATCAACATTTGAAAACATAATGGCCGGTTTACAACATTGAACGATTTTGGACAGCTTTGTTGTATTACTGAGGAATGTGATTTGTAACATTGTATAGGAATTTCTAAAAATTTCCGACTTGAAATTAAAAAAAAAAAAATATTTTAATGATTGTTGAGAGTTTTGGAAAGACGATTTAGGAAAACAAGAGCTTGCACATATTTTGATAAAATGTAAATATTTCGTTAAATATCATACAAAAAATACTTATTTTTAACATAAATTGAGTCTAGCTCTTAAACTCAAGCAACACGCATTTCCAGAAATAAAACCCAATTAAATTGTTTTAAGGTTCAGTTACACGGACGATAAATTTATCCCTCGATTCATTGCTCCGCAATTTTGCTAATGCCACTTCCAATATGCAAATGCCACTTTCCGTTAATCACTGGGATTCAGTCATGGAGGGTGTTAAATATAGGATGTGTCTGTGGAACATAGCAAGATCTTGCTCACGAGAAGAAGATAGAAGCACACGCGAGCACATCACTCATTCGACAGCCTTATCTCTAAGACGCAATAGGTCCCCTTTTGCCAACTCTCGGGGCTCGCCAAAACTACGCCCCCAGACGCCAATATCTTTTCTTTTCAATTGGTGACGTGTCTCTCTGCCTGTTCACAGTTGTCTGATGTGGTTGCTCTAGAAATAGTGCACTCGTAAAGATGACTGGAATTCAGGGATTAGAATGAGTTGTGTCTATCCTTGTCATTCCGGACATAGTGTTTAAAAAAAAATCTGTTTATTACACATTGTTTATTAAAATTCTATGTTAGAGATTTTGAGAACACTGTTATGGATTCAACATAACATTTTAACATATCATGGCGCATTGAGTTCTGATAACAACTGAGATTTTCATGGAAATGGTGACTGCAAGACTCATATGCTTTCAATGAATGGGGGCAAATGCTAATAAGAACCAAAATAAAAATGTCAATGCTTTGAGTCTAAATATTATCTGAATGTTTAAAATTTTAAATTTTGATTATAATTATTTGACTGTCAGCATAACAAAATAGAGTTATATGTGTTCAAAAATTTGTTGCATCTTCTTCATTGGAATGGCAGTTCACATAAATAATATTACAGAGCTCATTCTATAGGATTTCTTCAGAATTTTCTTAATTTTTTTGAAGAAATTTTTTTAAACTAATTCAAAACTTTTATCCTGCAGACATTCAGTGGGGTTCTAATAAGTATGGGGTAGCTAATGTAGTACGTGTACTTCATTAACGATAAATTCACAATATTATTCCAATTTCATTTGTGACCACCCGAGAATATAATGTTGTTTAGAGAATATGTATTTAATCTTAGGAACCTTTTTTGATGTATAGATGTGCAAGTATAAGTCAAAAGTAAAAGGTTATGAATCCCTGGAAAATCGAGGAAACTACTGATTAATTTTATTGCTACATAATGTTGTCGAGTCAGGACTATTTTAATGAAAGGAGATTTTAAGTATCCATGACCTTGTAATTGGAGTGTTGTTATTTTTATTAGACTCTAATGCGTCGTTATTAAAAAAGTAAAAAAAACAACAAAAAAAACACAATTCATTAAATAGCTTTTCGATATGTCATTCTTAAAATCGTGGTGCATGACAGCGTGCTCGGCCAAGTTCAAAGCATAGGCGATACCTATTTACACAAAACAGCTTTATCCTTGTAACCACTGATTTAAGCAAATACATAAATGTAAATATTTTATTTTATAATCATATTCACATTTCCAACAACTCTAAAATTTTGAATATTTTTATCCTGCACGATTATATGAGTATAAAATGTTAAAAAAATCTTAAAAGAACATTTTACGAAAAAAAAAGAAGAAGAAAGCTGCACAAAGTTTTTACCAAAGGTATTGGATCTCACTAAGCAATGGACACTCCCAGGCAAGACAAAGACTTGAACATTGATATATGTGAAGTTTTTTGCCTCTAGTTCAAAATCTTTGGATACCTTTATTAAAGTTTTAATTATGACTCAAATAATTACCGATTAAGACAATTATCAGATACAGTCAATTACATAAGACAATCAAATACTTTTAGCACTGATTCTAAATTTGATTGTAAGAAAAGCTTGAAGAATGATTCAAAGCAATTAATGTAAACTATAGTACCGAATTTGAATTTTTTTTAAATCTTAATTGGGGGTGTTTAAATATAGATAGAAATTTAAATAAGCGTAATTTCGGACTTAACTCTGAATAAAATCCAAACTAAAAACTCTTTGAACTTGTATATAAATCAATGTGTGAAAATTGTATGGTGTAATTTAGCTTCACATAAGAGCATGACCTGCTATTCTGTATTCATTCCTTGTAAATTCACAGGGAATGAAGAGAATTACCCACTGAGTAAGAATCACTTGGTCTGCCTAACCACATTTGGCCGGAACTGTCCGGCAAACCAATCCTAAAATGCAGTTTTTGTGTACCTAAATACGTCATCGAACATCACTCTAAAATTCATAATAAATGAAGAGAATCAATTACCTATCGCGTAAGAATCACTTGGTCTGCCGATCTGTCCGGCAACAGTAACAACTTTCGTAATAAGTTTAAAAAAACTTCAATCAAACAAGCACCGGCATGTTCGGTGTAAAGACTTACATAATTGATAATAATTGGACTGTGTTTACTTTTTTACTAAATTTCATAAAAAATTCTTTCATACAGCCCTATACATATATATATATATATATATATATATATATATATATATATATATATATATATATATATATATATATATATATATATATATATATATATATATATATATATATATATATATATATATATATATATATATATATATATATATATATATATATATATATATATATATATATATATATATATATATATATATATATATATATATATATATATATATATATATATATATAAGGGCTGTATGAAAGAATTTTTTATGAAATTTAGTAATTTAGTAAAAAAGTAAACACAGTCCAATTATTATCAATTATGTAAGTCGTTACACCGAACATGCCGGTGCGTGTTTGATTGAAGTTTATATATATATATAAGGGCTGTATGAAAGAATTTTTTACCCACCCTGTGTTGGTGTACGGATGTCCCGAAGTGTGAATATTCCCATTTTACCTATTTGTAAGGTATTTTTCAAGTGACATGCTACAAGCTCAATAAAAGAAGATGAAATTACAATTCTGTGCCTAAAATATTTACATACCATCAAAAACGTCTCTGAAAATAAAATCCATGTTCGTTATTTATTGTTTAAAAGCTTGCTTTTGCTTCTGTTATGCAAAAAAATTGCGACCCATAAAACGTCAAGTTCAACTTAGTATAAACATTCTAACTCTTTTATTTTCTTCAAAATACGATAATATTTATGTATTTATAGACATAAATAGAATTTATTGAAAAAAAAAATGTATTGTAAAAATATTTAAATAAATCATTTATATTTTCGTTGTCAGATTTTTAGATGTTTTTATAATGAAAGCAAATTTATTAAGTAAAACATGAATTATTTATTTAACGGACGTACATTATCAGACGAATTTAACTAATTTAACGGACGTTTTATTAACGCGCATCTTAGGTACACGGCAGTGCAAGTTCACTGCTAGCCATCTTTTACTGGAAGCCACTCAGCAGTATTTTGATGTCTGAGAGCTGAAATTTCTTTTACGGGTAGCTGTTAGCCACTTTAGTAAGTTTCAAGTTTCCAGTTATATTGGTTATCGAGAAAATAAAATTCGAAAATGGCAGAAAACGACATATTTTGAAATCCACCAAAAACTCATTCACTGATCATCAAATTACTAAGGTACTTTTAGCAGAGCTAGAACTATGAAATTTTTCATGCTCGTTAGGTTTAACATGTATACAAAGGAAAAAATCTTAAAAATCGAGATTTTCACCTCCGAATCCTCTAAAGGGGGCAATGTTCGAAAAATTTGAATCTCAATTCTAATGTATTTCTATTGGGACTAGAATTATAAAACTTGGAATACTAGTAGATCTTAGCATATATAAATAGAGGAAAAACTCACCAGACGCCGCAAAGCCTCTAAAATCAAGAAATAATAAAAAAGAAGTGGACTTGGCATTATAAAATTGAAAATTGGCGATTTTTTTATCGCCTACAAAATGACCGCCAATTGTTAATTTTTTTTTTCCCACTTGGCCAACTTTTTTTGCATAACTGAATACACTATTTATTTAAAATAATTTTATATGATCCCCATTCATATTGAATGCATAAATACGTCATGGACTGCTATCCGGTAAATTTAACTTTCTTATAAAAATTTCATGTAATTCTCCTCTAATTGGATGTAGTTGAGAACGTTTTTTAAAACTCCTTTAAAACCAAATAATTAAAAGAATGTGATTGGGCAGTGGTGTATAGCCCTTAAGTTTGATTCAATTAAAGATTAAATACATTCCAAATATTTAATCTGTCATAAGAATGCTGCGTTTTAAATCATCGTAATTAATCCTATTTTGCATGATAAGGTTACGAATAAGTGTGAATCAGGTTAATAGTACCGGATCAGAATTTCACATCTCTGGGAAATTCCGATATCGTAGTATTTCCGATGATGAAATTTCCCCCGTTTTCGTGTGATTTTTCCGTTGCGTAAGCGCCGTGAATCGAAGGGGGGCGAGGGGGTGGGCCTGTGCTCCAAAAATGGCTCTGGATACCCGATCCAGAATCCTCCCATGTCTAACGGGCTGTCTAAAAATAAAACAGTTTGGATGGGAGCGCAGTTGGAAGACTGAGGATACTACGAAATACACGCGCTCTCTCCCTGTGCTGTCCTTACATCAGAAACTAGAGCATAGTGTGAATTTTTTGTTGTGTATAGTGTCAAAAGTGCTACTTGATATCATTAATTTTGTTCTCTATATATCTATGCGAAGCAACAGGTAAGATTTTAATTAGTTGACTAACCGTAAACTCACTTAAACATTGATTAGTTTAAGTAAGGTATAAAAATAATGCTTTAGTATTTTGGAACTGTCAATGACATATTTGGGGATATGGGAATAAACTGTTTACTTTGTAAATAAAGGCGAAATTTTATCGATTGAATACAAAGTATATTTAAAAAAAATATATATTTTTCCTTGTAATTCTTGTTTTGGATTATTTATCGATGAACATGTGTATGAGTTCATCGTTTTCTATTTATATGTTGAGGATACTTCGTTTTCGTACAAACATTTTCATTCATATAAGTATTTTGCCAACTATAAATATACGAATAATGATTGTTTTGATTTATTAAAGAAAATAAGAAAAAAATACCTCTAAAATGGTAAAGAGACCATACAATTTAATTGTTTACTAATTCGTTTTGCAACGGATTTGAATTTTCTTATGATATATCTTTTTTAAAAGTTTTTTTTTAAGTAAGCCGGTTTAAGTTAAAAATTTATATTATGTGTTTTGCCTGTTAAGGACTATTTGCATATTTATAGAGTTATAAACTAAATCAGAATTTAGGGTACGAATACTGAAATATTTTAAGCAAGGTAATTTTTTTTAAAATGGTGCCTTTAGTTATACATTGCATCAACTACATGAGAATTCTAAGTAATGGTTGAGATAATAATTTCATCACTAGAACAAATGAATTGTTTTCAGTAGCTGTAAGAAAATATTTTGTGTTGCTTATAATTCATGTTATATATTCATATATTTTGAAATATTTAGAGTAATAAGTTTTTTTTTTTTTTTTTTTTTTTTTGACAGTCAGTTTTGGATATTGACTGGTAGTACATATGGTGATGTCATATTGGCCTAGAAGTTTTAAGACATTTATATCGTAAATTTGGTTCGACCCATATATGTTAAATAATCGAAACTAAATAAAAATAAACGGATCGGTGATTTTAAAAGTATTGAAATATAATACAAAATTACTTGAAAATAAAAGGCATATTTACTTGTGTAATCAATGAAGTAGTGTTTTCTTGTAATTAAAGATTGTATTAAGAATTAAAAAAATAAGTTTAAAGAAGGATGAGGGTTCTAAATAAATGATTAATTATTAAATAGATTATTATATTAAGTTAACTTAATTTTACTACACTAAACAACTTCTGTCTTATTAGTATTCTTTGAGGCTTAAATTTAAATGTATTTAATTATTTTAAAAGTTAGAGAAACACTATAATAAAGAATGGGGACTTTTGAAGACAAAAAATAAGTTTTTATTATTGTTACAATATTAAGGCTTATTTGTAAAGAATTACAAAATGTATTAATATTTCTTTTGCATTTGATCAATTTTAAATATTCTTTTATTATTGAAATAGACCTACACACTGTTTCAGATTTTTACGTTTATATTGAATTCAAGATATACATGTATGATAATTTATTGTTTTACAATAAAAGCAATTTCATTTTGTAGTGGATTCTATCATAATTTCTAAAATACAACTTTATGATTTTGGCAGTGTAATATTTTTAGTTAACGTGCGCATTATTGAGATTTATTTTCAAGATCAAGAAAAATTTACTGACGAAAAATACTGAAGTTTAAGAGGAATACTCATTTTGTCAATGAACCATTTATTTATTTATTAGAACCACATGTTTAATCTTTTGGTTCCCTGTATTTGAAAATTATTTTTCCAGGTGTAAAAACAATAATAAAATCTCATTTTTATAAGCTAGTTAATAAAACTTAAAAAAAAACAACCTTGTTATTTTAACTTTAAATTTTGTTAATGAATTTTTATATCGGTGCTAAAGACACGCCCCTTGACGAAGCTACTGTAATCGACAAATATGCCTTTTCCAGTTGTTTTTCCATTTAGTATATATTTATCTACTGTAATATTGAAAAATCTCATAAAACATCATTATACATTGAGATTTTATTTTGAGAAACGAAATTTAAATAGATTATATTCCCGTTTTTCATTTATTTAAAAACAAACTTATGTTGGAAATTGACTTAGTCTAGAATCGTTAGTTCTTTCCAAGAGTACCATTAATATATGATCCATTTGTGAGGTAGAAAATGAAAAATAGTTTTAAAAAATTCAATGACTAATCATTAAATTGTTATCTTGTGTCTCAGTTGAATAATAGTATTTTTTCAAATCCATTTATCTGATTTGATGCATTATTTGGTAATTTCATTTTCAGTATTGAGTATATCTTAAGAATATTATTAAACTTTAAAGTAAAAATCGATACAACTTGCTGGAATGATAATTGTTCACTAATAATTATTCCTAAACTTACAAAGTTGAAATTTTAAATGTTAGTTATTTTTGTTATTTTAAAAATTTAATTTAATAAAAAAGTAGATTTCAATACTTACATCAAGCTGATCGAGAACCATTACGTATCATATTTTCAACGAGTTGCCTATCAATATTACTATTGTGAATGCCATTTCATACGATAAAAATGAAATCAAAAGATTTTCCCAAGCCTAGACTCATTACTGAGTATATAATAAAATACATGTTACGTTTATAAGACTGAACCCAAAAAACATATTTATAACTCCATAAATGAAATAATATAACTCAATAAAATGCTTTGTTTTTGGATAAAATGTAAATGGTTTTCTTCGAAATTAAATGTTTGTATGGATATTGGTCGAAGACAGGTGTTTTATTCGGGCTGAAACTAGTCTTTTTTTTTTTGGGGGGGGGGGGGTTCATGCTAGTATTATTGAGATTATAGGTCATTGGTCCACACGTAGTACATACATACATCATTATTTTCTTAAGTCAGAAAAAAGACAAAGCTTGAATTTACAACATTATAGTGATTACCCTATAATTTACAAAATTCATCACTTAACACATTGTCTTATACGTTTAAGGAATCTACATTTTTTTAAATGTAATTAAATAGATTAGTTAATGAAATTATTGATACTTTCATTTCAGGTTTAGATTCAAAAATGTTAAAATTAACTATACCTAGCAATCCCTATGAATTTTTTTACTAAAGTTGACTATCCTCACACACATTTTTAAAAATTGATTTTCAATTGCGAATGTTTGAGTTTCTAACGATTTTAAATATGTTGTGGGAGTTTAAGATAATGTCCTAATGCAATATCATGACATTCATCATTCATTTTTAGTTCTGAGCTTTAAAATGCGATTTTTAATTTCATGTTTATCATAATTCTTTGATTATATGTAAACAACTATGCATTTCAACTCAAATGCATTTAATTAATATCCTATATAAAATATTATTATTATTATTATTATTATTATTATTTTTTTTTTATTATTTTTTTTTACATAAAATAAATTTGGGATGAAAATTTAATTTTAGTTTCTATTTTTTACGTGATCGAGGAACGCCTAAATACATTTTACAAGCATTCCATAAGTTAATACCTTTAACTTTTCAACAAATTCTTAAATTATTTATTTTAGGAAATTAAATACAAAGACTTTATAATAAACATTCTGTATTTCTCTATTTAAAGTACTTATAAGCAAAACAGTTATTTCTCCTTTTTATTGATGAAAGCAGTATGGAAAAATGTTTTATAGCTATCAAATATTGTGTTGGAGTTCTTAGTTTAGTAGTAAAATATGAATCTGAAATAAAATTATTTAAACGAATTTTCGATTTCTTGTAAAATATATGGAGAAGTAAAGATGCATGACTGAATTCTTGATGTCCATTTTTCAGAAAAGGTCGTTGTTCTAAACCGATTGTTAGAAACATTTACTATTATTATTATTTAATAATTAAATCACTTGAACTTTTATTTCACTTATACTTTTTATCCGTTCCACTTTTCTTTTATTGAGAAATAAAGTATTTTTCTAGTAAAATTTACTCTATGCAATGTAATTATATCAACTCTATGAAGTATAATTGTATAGACTCTTAGTAATATGAATAATTGTATATACCCAATGCACATTTTTCTCATGGAAATCATCTTATATCGCTCGGTAACATCTTCCTCATTAAAAGAATTTTATTAGTTAATATTTCTGGCAAGGTTATTCAAAAGTTTCATAAAATTATATTTATTAAATTTAATTGAATATAAATATTGCTTCATTTTCTTCTGTTATAAGATAAATAAAGGACATGAAAAGAGTTTTTTTCTATTATTTTATCTTGTTTATCTGTTTTGAGATTTGTTTAATCTATCTTATCATTTCCATCCAATTTATTTTATATTTTCCCTTGATTTATCTGATATAGAGATGTTCTGTGTAATTATGGGTTGTATCTCTTCTTCTATAATTTTGTTGATGATACTTAACCAAACATATAAGTCACGCTTTTAATTAGAATTAGTACTACAAGAAATGCTGCATTATTTTTATTTTCAACTAACTAAATACCCGTGCTTCACTACGAAATTTTAACATGTGCAATATTTTAGCTAGCTGTGAGGCCTCGCGTTGCGGTAATCGGTTATTAGTGTATAGGACCCAGTTTTTGGCGTTTTACTCGCAGGAATGTTCATCGCTACGCAAAATTGAGCTAGCTTCGTTCGCTGAAAAGTTCGTGGACACATAAACACAGGCTTATTTCACTCGTTAAAAGGTTCATCGCTATTCAAGCATAGGCTCGCTTCGCTCGCTGAAAGGTTCATTGCGGTGTAAGCATAAGCTCGCTTCACTCACTAAAATTTAATTACTACGTAAAGCCGTAATATTGAAATCCTCTCCCTTGTTAAGAAGAAAAAAAATTCCTTAATGCAATAATACAACACCCCTTTAAGATTATTTTAACACGTGTTTGAGAAAAGCAAAATTAGAGGCTAAAACTACTTATGTTGAAACTTTCAAAGATCTATTCCTATTCGAAGTCGGTTTTTGTAAAAAAATTAATTGAAAAACAAATGAAAATTTTAATATTCTTTTTGTCAGTTCAATTAGAAGGCCAAAACTACTTGTGTTGAGAATTTCAGAAATGTAGCCCGATTACAAATCGTTTTGTAAAATATTTGTTAATTAAAAAAAAAAATTATGTTTTTTAAAAATCCAATTAGCAGGCCACAACTATTTATGTTGAAAATTTCAAAGCTGTAGTGCGCAATCGTTTTGTAATATATATATTAATTAATTAAAAAAATTAATTAATAACGAGCTAAACAAAAATTTAAAATTCTGTTTTTCTAAAGTCCAATTAGAAAGCCAAAACTACTTATGTTGAAAATTTTAGAGCTGTAGCCCTATTAGAAATCGTTTTGTAAAATATTAATGAATTAAATATAAAAAATTATTAAAAAGAAACTAAATAAAAATTGAAAATTCTGTCTTTCAAAAGTCCAATTAGAAGGCCAAAACTACTTATGTTGAAAATTTCAGAGATGTAGCCCTATTAGATATCGTTTTGTAATATATTTATTAATTAATTAAAATAATTAATTAAAAGAGAACTAATTAAAATTTTAACATTCTGTTTGTGATGTATACAATTAGAAGGTCAAAACTATTTATGTTGAAAATTTCAGAGCTGTAGTTCTATTAGTAGTCGTTTTGTAAAATGTTTATTAATTAAAAAAGAACAAAATAAAAATTTAAAATTCTGTTTTTTGAAAGTCCAATTAAAAATCCGACCAAACGGTATAGAGGTTAGCGTGCTAGCTTCTAGACCACGAGGTTGCGGGTTCGAGTCCCGTGTTGGCATGGGTGTTTGTAAATGTATGTTGGCTTGTCTAATGACGAATGTTTCGGCGCATTTTAGCCCTCGTGTTGCTGACGGTGCCAGATAATCTGAATACAACCAACCAACCAATTAAAAGGCCAAATTTACTTATGTTAAAAATTTCAGAGCTGTAGCCCTATTAGATATCGTTTTGTAACATATTTATTAATTAATTAAAAAAGAACTAATTAAAACTTTAAAATTCTATTTGTGATGTATACAATTAGAAGGCCAAAACTACTTATGCTGAAAATTTCAGTTCTCTACTCCAATTGTAAGTAGGTTTCTACAGATCCACAGAGCCACAGACATACAGACACACAGCTTGTTTTTTTTATTATAGATTATCCTACATGTTCTATAGAGTAATTTGGATTTTTTTTTTTTTTTCTTGCGCATTTCTACACGCTTGGTGTAGAAAAGTGGTATAGAAAAATGTCTGTCTGTAGGTCTATGTGTATGGTGCTAGTGTAATTCCCCAACGGATTGACCTACGATTTTAAACTTTTACATCCGGATTATTTGTGGTCGTGTGATCTGTAATTAAGGTTTTTGATAATATTGCAGAAGCGCACAAACTAGCTTAAATTTAAATATTTATGTTTTTTAGCAATTACCGAATAAAAGGCTTAACGAATTTTTATCGAAATCGTGGGGAAATAGTTCGATAAATTCGATAAAAATGTCAAAAATTGAAAAACGGACGTCTTTGACATAAAGTTTTTTCCCCTTGTGCATTATTCCTCAACGACTGTTCATCTTCTGTTTTACTTACCCCGAAAGTATAATGTAATAATTATCGAAATACATTTCGCCATTTTTGCAGAGGGGTAGGGGTTGTCAATGTAATAGTTATTGCCAAAGTATCGCTAAACTGGCCTTTGTTTTTAATTAAGGAAAATATAAAAACGAAATGGTAAATTATATCGATCCATATCAAATGTAAATCCTGCACCCAATATTAAGTGTAATTTATAGTTGATCTATGTTCCACACCACCCCTAATTTGAAGAAGCTTTTGCTGTGATAAAAAAATAATGATAATTTGGTTAAAAAATATTTCATCCTAAGAACAATTGGCCGATGGTATGGTAGTTTTGACGTTTTCATAAACAGGTCAACAAATTAATGTACAACACATGAGAAGATTGCTTGGACTACAGAGTGGTTATTAAAGCAATTCCTACGACATATGTCGGATCACTCATCATTCTGAATGCCATACCTTGAACAAATGCTCCTTAAAAGATTTGAATGAAGCATACATAATTTCTTAAAGGCAAAACACCAACTTGGATAGAATAATATTCAAATTATTCTTATATTTGAGAAATATAGATTTTGGAATTTCAACATAGAGTTTCACGAATTTTTTTCAAATCTCGTAAATCAAATGTTGCAAAAAATACTCTAATTTTAAAAGAAAAGTTTAATAAAAGTCATAAATTATTTATGATTTTTTTCCCTTCCGTTTTCTTGGAACTTGTAATCTAACTTCTAATGTTCTAGAATGATTACAATCAAATTTGACTATAATAGACAATTGTATCCTAGAGCAAGCAAACAACTTTTTAGAAGAATTTACCTACGTTACCCTTTAAGGAGATTATATTTAGTTTTAAAACATAAAATTTTACTTACTATTCTTCTCTCAGTATTATCACTATTTAGCCTCTTTTCTTATAAATATATTCTATCAATTTTGCTCATGATAGTGAAACCAAAAGTGTGTTTTTGAATTTCCGTTAGACTTTCTGTTTTGAATTTATTTTAAAGTAACATAAAAAAATCCAAACAACCCTATTTGATTTTTAATGGTGGTTCGAATAAATAAGAGGTATGGAAGCTTGCCAGTTAGATTTGCCAAATTTGTTATTCTTGAGTCGGTTTGTTAACAAAGATTCCGTTGACGAAGAGAATTATTTTTAAACGTCTGAAGTCTGCATTTGTTTTTATTTTTTTAATTTGACAAACTTGCGCTTCATTCATTAACATTTTCAATTATCGTTTTAAAGCTATTTAGATAACCTTTATTTTAAAGTATTCTTGAATACTTTCAAGCATGCTTATATCATTATTAGTTTTGCGAAGTCACCTTAAAATTCTAATTTATGGCTCTAAATCTGGTTTTTCATTCCATTCTTACATTTCTAAATTATTGAAATTGAAGCTTCTATGAGCAATATTACAAAATACTAATGGTCTTAAAAAGTATTTTATAAATTTTACAATGATTAATGATATTGAAATTAGTAATTTAATTATGCTGAATGAAAGAGTACATTATGTATTCTTTTTCGGTTACTAAGTTTCTGACTATGTTTCAAAACTTAAGTTCCGTAATAAATAGCTATTATCCCAAAAAATATTATTAAACATTAAAAAAATGGATTTTGATATTTCCTAATTATTTACACTTTAAAATCTCTATTTTATTGAAATTTGATTTTGAATCTCATTCTAAAAACATATAAAATGAAGATTTATGAAAATAATACTTTTATTTAACGAAGTTCAACATTTCATCCATGTTTCAGTTGTAGTGAGAATTTATAAATGCGTCAGACACCGTACTTCTAATTTTTTTTGTTATGAAATTATGTGTTATATGCTGGTACTTAAAATTAAATTGCATTTATAATCTATGCGTTATGAAATAAATTCAATATTGATAGTCGCTGTTCTAAAACAATTTCATTTTTTTTATCTGTCTATACTTTTGAAAGTATTTCATATAAAATTAGCATTTTTATTTTGGAGAGGAGAAATGCGGAACGATTTCAGTTTAACCAATCCAATAATTTATTGGAAACTTCTGACATATCTTTTTTAACTTTATAAAAAACATACAATTAACCTGTAAAATTTAAAAAAGACAAATATTATTTACTTACCAATATTAATTATTATAGTTGTTTAGCTTCAATTTCATTCCAATCATATTTTATTTTAACGAAATGTTATTCGTATATAAATGAGTTTTATTTCTTTTGCACATTTTTTCATATTTTCGAAAATGCACTTACTTACAGTTTTTTCAATTCCCAAAATGTCTTTTGAAATTGTAAACCCTACAATGCTCACTTCAAAAGCATTAAAGTAATTTTGAGCATTTTGTTCTCACATATTCGGATTACATTTTTCTCTTGTTTGCAAACTTAGACTTTAATTTATTAGTTAATTATCTAAAATAAGCTTTCTATGAAGTATTAAGAATATAATAACTAAATTTATGAAAAAGGGTCCTATAATACATTTCTATTGTGGTAAAGGTGTAATAATTATTTTGTATTTTAAAAATCGCTTTTAATGACTGTCATAATTTTAAAATTTAATTGACCAAAAAATTATTTTATTTAAGAATATTATTATTTAATGTACTTTTCTAGTATATTTCATGTTTTAGAATTACGCATTAACTTGAACACAAGTTTTAAGGTAGTTTTTCATATCATAAGATGAAATTTAAGCAACCAACATCACAAGCATCGATTTGTCTTATACCCTGACTTAAATATTTCGTTAAAAGGGGATAGTGACTAATTATGTAAATTCAAATATGATATGAATTCCTTTTTTTTTTAATAATATCAGCACCAACTCTGAAAAGTGTATTTAGTTATACTGTGGTGTGAGAAAAATTGGAAATTAGTTGGTTATTTAGTAACACATGTAATGATTTTTGTTAACCATATATTTAAACAAGAATACAAAATCATACCACACGTCCATATGCTTTTTATTTAAAAAAAAAAGTATCTTAAGGAAATTAAGTTTATAATGCAGAATGTAAAAGACCATGTATCTCTAAGTCATATAAATTACTAAAATATGTAAGTTTTCGTTGTATTGAACCTTAAATTTATTAAATATATTTCTAAGTAACTGTATTTCATGAACGAAAAAATATATTTTACAAAGCATTCATACTTATTAACAATTTAAAAATAAATCATATCATTATCAAATTTAATTATAAATACTATTTATGTAGCACTAACCTACTGAAATTATATATAATCCTTTTTTTTTTTCTAGATGAAAATATGGTGATACAACCGCCTTCTCCGTAAGTAGTTTTTCATTTACGAATGTTGGTTTGTGGGATTAGAATTTGCCACATTTTTATCAGACTATTTGGATTTAAAAGTGCTTTACTTTCTATATATACGCATTTGATTTAACATATGTTTATAAGAACTTAGATGAAAGACTTTCATCCACCTGTATAATGATGATACAATTTTATCCAAAATCTGCATGCATTTTTTTTTTTTTTTTTTTTTTAATTTTTTTTTTTTTTTATGTATAGATAAATTTTTTTCATTCAATTATGTTGTATCTCAAAAGGTTTAACATAGTTTTAAAGATGTTTAATTTTATTGCATTTACAAAATATTTTCTTTCTAAATACTTCAGTAAACATTCAAATGTTGATTCAAGTTGCGAAATTCGCAAAACTAAGAAAAATAACGTTTCCGTACTGAAACTGATTAATTGATGAAATGTCTTAAAAATGACAGTTTTAATAAACGATTTTCATGATTACTAATAACAAAGCAATTTGAATTAAACCATTTAAAAAAAAAAAATCTACAAAAAAAAATGTGTCATATCATTTGTATTATATGATTTAAATACATAACGATTCCTTATAGAGGTTCTATGAAATAAAAAATACAACTGAATGAGTATGCCGTTAATAACATTAATATCTTGTCCCAAGAAAAATATAAGTGATTTCAATGATATCTTTAAGTATTTTTGTAGTATTTTACATTTTAAAATATATTATTACACTCATTAGGGTTATCGTTTTCAACAATTTCAAATCTCCATTACGTTCGATATAGTATTTTTAAGATATTCCTTCTTTCAGCGTATTCTGGCAATCTTGAAATGCTTAGTGTTCTAAGATATAATGTTTTTTCAAATAGAAAGTCGTAATTTTAAATTTAAGATTTCTAAATTGAACAGTTGTTGATATATCCTTCGTCAGATAAATAACTTAAATGCTACAAGAAATAAATTATTTTTACTACACTTTTTACAATGTAGATGACTATCATTATTACATATATTCAAATTGTACACATCATACATACTAAATTACAAATATTATTATAAAGAGAAGTTTTCTATTTTAATGTAATTAAATAAAATCAGTTAACTCTTTATGCAAAAGTAAATAAGTGAATGCTTGTAATAAGTTTGTACCACAAATCTTATATAATTTTTATTACATCCATACTAAATTTAGTAAGTATATATTTTTCCAAACCCAATGTGGGTAAAGCATTCTAAATCAAGATAGGGATCTTCTAAATCAGTACATGCATTCGTACCAAATTTAAAATGCTTTCAGCATCTAAAAAAATCAAGGTAAGAGAAGGAATTTTAGAGTAGTTCTGTTTACGAGTGTTGCTGTGTTTTGTAATCTCTTGCTTAAATATTAATTTCAATTTAGCTCTAGAAAAATATTTTTTGAATAGCATGGTGTGAAAACATTAAAGAAATTATTTAAGAAGCTCATTTCAAAATATTTAAGAGATAGAATTATTGAATTTTTCATACTTAAATGCTCCCAACTGGGATTTCTCAATCGATCTTCGAGTAATGAATATTCAATTAATAAAACATTACTAATTAAATAAGCCATCTATTTTTGGCGAAGAAAGAATCAAATTGGTAAATAAATTTTTAAGACTTGACAAAAGCTTCAGTATCTTTTAACATAGTTTGTGTTAACCAATTGTAACAAATAGTTACAATCACATTATTCCATACATAATATCCTATATATTTTTTACTAATGTATGTACTTTTTTGAAAAACTGAAAGACGTATTTTTTCTTTGAAAATAATACTTTCTTCAAATCTCTTCTTTACCCGGTTAGTGCAAATGCACACGTGAAATTTTACCTTTATGGATCGTATGGATTAAGTCCATACGTTTAGTTATTCCACTATACGTAAAAAACGGCATTATTCTTGTTCACAATTAAGGTTACTCATTGTGTGTTGAACAATTGAAGTTCTTCATAAATAGTCACTGAATGATAACAGAAATGAGACAAATTTCTCGTAAAAATTTTCAAATTACATTTCCGAAATTTTCTGGCTGCCATAACATGATGTCATTATTTTTTTACTGTATTTATGTTCGAAGGTCACCATTGCTAGCATAAATTTTGATCTTTTAAATATAATTCTTCTTATCAAAGTTAAGATATAGGTAAAAGTGAATTTTTTTCAACAAGTTTTCTTCAGTCTCACACTTGTAATGGGTAACCATAACATTCAACTTACTGAAATTACGCGTTTTAAAATATCATCAATACTGCAAGAAAGATATGCAGAGATTTCTACCCCTAGAATAGTAATATTTTATTTCAACCGATTCGTAAAATGTGTTATACTCTTTACATTCACCAAAAATTGGTAACTGCGCTTAAACTCTAAAAAGTAATAAGTTTTTAATTTTTTAATGAGAGTGAATAAAGTTCAACTGTCAAAAAATACTTATTTCTATTTTCTTTTTATACAAAAGTAAAGTATGGAATTGAGTTGATCCTTAAAAAAGTCGCCTGCAATTACCCTTAAAAAATAAAATACTTTACGATGTAAGAAAACAATGCTCTTCTACTGTAGAATGAGGTCCTAATTCAATACGAGTACCTTGGAGACTAGTAGAAAAAATATTCTCGAAATTATACATTGGAAGTATTTATGACTTAACAGAGTAAAAATACTTTAAAACTAGGAGAATTTTACTTTGTAAAAGAGTGCATTTCCCTACATGTTGTCATTAAAAGACAAACAGCTCATCACACACTGAACTCAATTTTTTCATGGTAGAACACTTTATTGACTGTTTAACAAAAAACTTTTTATATGATAATCGTTACCGAGCCTAAATTCGGGATTTTGAAGAGCAGAAATAATATCTAATCTACTCTATAAAATTTACTTTTTTTTTGTAATTGATGGTGATTTCCTCCATAAATTTAAATTGAAAATTGCAACGAAAAATCGCATACTTGAACGACAATCATGCATCAGAGTTAACATTACTTATCAAGTAGCGATAGTTACACTTTCGTGCTATTCTAACAAAAACGGAAGAAAAAAAAAAATCTAAATTTTTTTTCATATCTATTTTTCATATCCATTTAAAAATAATAAAATAGAATTTTAATTTTTTTTCCCGAAGTTTAACCCTGTACTAAGCTTAAAGAGATAAGTACGTTAAATCGGTTACTTTTGGTAAAATTGCTCATTTATCTTTAATGAGAAATTTATATTTTTAGACACAGTTATTCTATTACTAATTATGTAGAGATAGTTATTATAAAACTAATCATGCATTTAATTTTTAATCCGGTGTATGAATCACTGAATCTCGATTGGTATTTAATGTTGGTCACTGATCAACCTTATTGTCTCTATCCTTTCTGAATTCAGTTCCATGTTCTAGAAATCTAAAGGGAGTGTGATCCCAGTTAATAGCTATGTTACATGCAGGATGAATTGTATTGTCATATATCGTTATGCAGAACTCGATTGTGACTCCTTTGGCCTACTGATTTCTGCATTTGTGTCCTCCCTGTATTATGATAAGTCGAAATATTTGCATTGTATTTTTATGAATTTTGTTATCGTAAGGAACGAAGTGGTTATTATTTGAATATTCGTAAGAAGCATGTCAAGCTGAGTGTTTTAATAAGTTAAAGAGAGATTTTATTGAATTATTCTACCACATTTAACCAATAAGACATGATGTTATTCTGGAGGTCCTTCCATTTTATGCCATGTTATTCTCGTATTCACTATTTTATCAAAAATACCACCATATACACCCTGTGCAGGTGCATTTACGATTTACAAATCTATGGTTCTATCTATATTGAATTTATTAATCTGATTCTTCGATTATTATAATCAAAATGCACCCGCTTAGAGCCATCTGAAGAAAGTAATAATCAAATAAAGATATATTTGTAAAATAATTCATTGATGCTGTTAAGATATATTTTAAATTATCTAAAAATTATGGATGGAGGATGGACTAAAAATGAAATTATTTTTATTGACTAACATTCTACATTATTATTTTTTCTTAATAAACTTTCCTCAACTTAAGGAGAAAGATATCTTATTTAAACCTTTTACTGCGATATCCGATTAGAACTAGGTTTTCGGAGGAAGGGTCATGAATGTTAGAGTTTGACAACTTTTAAACCAAGACAGAAAATATTAGTTATTTGGTTAGAAGTGCGTATAAGCCATATTTAATTCATTTTTTTTCTTTTCTGAAACTCATTCATGGGAGGCTGTGTGATTTCCAAGTCACAAAGAACTGAACACCAAGATTTAAAAACGTGCTGTTTGTAGATGTCAGCACTTTTGCAACTGAATTGCCACACTTTACTCAAATCAGTTAATCTTCAGGTTAAGAAAATAAAAAGTTATACTTTATATCCTATTTGTATGAGGTAGACTTTTCCTACTTTGTCCTCAATCTAAAATCAATTTAAAAAAAAAAAAATTGCTTGTCCGGCGCCCAACGGTTTAAAATTTGCAAACTCCTCTTGTTCAGCTGCTTGTTGAATGTAGTTAGCTCGGGCAAGTGTGAAATCTTTTCAATTTGATGACCGTGAAGATTCCTTTGTTTAGAATGAGGAAGCTGACTCGACTTTAACATACACACTTGGCATTTTATCAACTGCTGCCCAACTGAATTTTCGTCTTTGCATGTGTCATCTTTAAACAATAGTTCGAAGTTTAGACGTTAAATCTGATATTCTTTCTTTTCCGTTCTGAAGTTTTAAAACAGGTTGTTAGCAGTGTTACAACTTTTATACAATTTATAAACGATACAAATTTAAATATGATAAATTGAATGTAGTTGCAATAAAATCGGATATAGTTGTAATCGTGCAATTAACTTTTTGTGTTTTCTTCAATAATTACTTACTGAATATTGTTGGATAGATGTTATATATTTGTATAAATACATATTCATATCTTTGTCTTATTAATATTACAAATAGTAATGTAATATTTTCTCCTTTATTATATTTAACTACATTACAAACAAAAATTAGAAAAATCCCAATCAAAATATACAATATTGGGTTTACTTGTGAAAGTAAAAAAATTTGCATAGACTGCAGCTTTCCTATTTAATGAAGTCATCAATATTTCTTTCCTTCGCTATTCAAAAATCATTAAATGAATCAATGAAATTTAACTCGCATTAACACTAGTGGATGAGTGGATTATGGTTTAAACCGTATGTTTGAAGAACTAAACTTATTTATAGTATTTTTTTGGACCATAAAACACTCCCTTAAAAAAGTATCAGACAGAGAGTAAATAGTATATTATTATCTACATCTTTCGCAGAAGTTGCTTTTTATTTCTGCATAAGAAAAACCGCAATGGGGTTGAATCAGTAAGTTCTGAGATGCGATGTAGATAGAGAGAACGAGAAACATTTTGTACTTGTTTCTGGAGATCTATTTTTGAGTGCGAGGTTTCGTGGTTCGTCAGCGAAGGATCCTTCCTCCTTGGCATCGTTTCACCCTGTCCTATTTGGGAGTGCTCTGTTCAGCTTTTTCTCTAAATATTGCCCATCCTCCTACCTCAGTTTTGCTTTTGCTTCATTGAATAAACATCGTGAAAACCTGCATTTAGAAACAAAAGTCGTTTTTTTTTTTTGTAAATATGCAGTACTGACAAGAGGCAATAAAACAAACACTAACTTGATGTAATAGTGACGATTAAGGGATAAGCGGGTAGTCAACACTTTCCTCTTATTTTCAACTGCTAAAGGAAGAATCTATATAACGAATCAAGCTTGGCTAATGTCCTAATGTTGATGTAAGTGATAAACCCTTAAGTATTTCTCTCAATAAATTAAAGTATTTATTCATAGAATGGATGAGTCCGATCAGCGAAAGACTTGAGAAGAATATAGAGTGGAGGAATGAAATGCAATTAAATTGAGTTATTTAATGACTTGGCTTAAATTCAAACAACTGAATTAAAAAGTATAAAAACACCTTGAGAATCCCTGAAGTGGAAAAGGATAGATGGATAGATCGTTGTTAATGCATAAAGAGAAAATAGTAGATAATAATAAAATGGTCCTTTCACTCAACATTCCTAACACATTTATTCAGCAAAATGTCAAGCATTGAAAAATTGCAGTTTCATTTGCCTAGAGATTTTATTAAAGGTATTAATTCTTAAAAAACATTTATTCTTATAAAACACAATACATGTCATTTATATCTATTCGTATCTTTATCTCACATTTTAATAGAATTTTTTTTAGATGTAACCAAAAAAAAAAAAAAAATTATCTAACCTGTTCTTACAGTCAGGATGGCAGCTGAAAATACCTTTTTTGTTTTTCACAAACACAATAAAATAATTCCCCCATTTTTAATAAATAAATTTAGAAGCCTTATGTTACCCTCCCTCTCCCCCCCATCCCCATCCGTTCTTTACCTCACGACTCTGCATAAAAATTATTGATAGCTAAATAAATATTCGCAATAAAGTTAGTTATCTTATTAAACACATAAGTTGCATAATAGCATTTAGTGTGGTACATTTTGGTGTTTTTTTAAAGGCAACAGCTGCAGGGGCAGCATCGGCCCCTCAATGCCACACCTCCGATTTTCGAGAAGCCTCCCACCATGGGCAGATTCATCGAGGGAGGAGACGCCCACTTTGAATGCAGGGTCAGTGGAAATCCACAGCCAGAGGTGGTCTGGTCACGAAGAGGAATGCCAATCAAGAACGACAACAGGTAACTCAAAGTGATGAGCACTCGGCAAATGATGATTAATGACTGAATACAAATTGTGCACTTTTATTTTATTCATGATAGGATTTGGAAGTTCACTTATAATTGATTATTTACTGTCAATTAATTGAACATTACAATTAAAATTTATAATCGATGTAAGGCTCAGCAAGAACTTCGTAAGATGCAATTTTTTTTTTTTTTAGAAACATTATAGTTTTGTTTTGATGTTAGTAGTTATAATTTGAATTTGTATCTAAATTGCGCATATTTAAAAATAACTCAGGATTGATTTAAAAAAATCTCCACTCTTCTTTTATTAATCAATTGGGTATATTTTAATTTATTAACACTAATAAAGATACTGAATCAAAGTCAAACGTAGTTCGTCTTGATTTTTAAGTCATTACACATCATATTTTCCAAATTGAGTTACTGTTTGTATGTCATTAATGACATCTTATTTTGGATATATCGACAAAATATAGTACCAGAATTCAAAACCTTGAGGGTCTAGTGTTTGAAGCTATACTCTGAAACTGGCATAATCTGATATTCTTCTTGAAATAACCAACTTAGAGCACAAATTATTGTACATTTTTGTGCATTATTGAATTTGCTATCAATTTATATAGTAACTGGTCAATCCACAAACGGGATGCTCGCGTTGAAAAGTTATTGGATTTAGAGCTTTCAACGAAACATTCTATTATTTATTAAAAAAGAAAATATCCCCTAATACCGGCACCCGAACAGTCACTAAGATCACAAGGGACCTCCAAATACAAATAAATGTGCTGTGTTTTATTTTGTAGACGGTGTGTGGCGTACAACCCTACTACCGGTATGTGTGTGTTCGACATCAAGGGCCTGACCGCAGATGACGATGGCGAGTACACTTGCACAGCAGTCAACTGTGCAGGGGAAGCCTCACTCACTGTACACATTCAGAGAGACGTGAGGGGTAAGTTATTAGGTACTCAAAGTTACAGTGCATGATGTACACAGATCTTGCATTTTGATGGTTATGGGAACATGAAAGTTAACTTTAGTGGTTATAGCAATGAAAAAGTAGGAATGGGGTGTTTGAAGTTAAAGTGAGCAAGTTCATTGATGCTAATGTGTTTCTAAAGAATCCTCACTGATTTGGAAACACACTTTTTGATAACTATATAAGTCCACAATTTAGTTTTGTACAGCAAAAACGGAAGTTTCATACTTCTATTCAGTAGTGATTTATATTAGCAACATTTAAAATGTCAGAGTCATTTAAATGTTCTGGTATTTACTTTTTGTGGACTTTGACGACTTTATATTTAAGCATGTTATATATTTATAAAAAAACCTCTTGTATTCGAATAAAAGTTGGGTATAGAGTTACATAGACAAATGGAAGTCGTTTTTATCGGCACACAATGCTGCATTGACACATTGGGATTTCTATTCTAATAACGTTTATAAAACTAATTTTTGTTGAGTAGGTTAAAAAATATTTTATTGAAAGTGAATGTTTTGTATTCTAAAAAGAGATACTTTTTTTTTATTTAAGGTAAGATGCACATTTGAAATAAAAAGCTTATCTTAATTTTAAGTCGCCCGTACACGATAGTGTAAGTAATTTGTAAGTAAAGTAATAATTATGTACGAAAAAAATAATAATAATAATAATTTTTTATTTCATTAGGTTTTAAACAGCTTACTTACAGTCGCTTTTTTTATTTAAATTTTGCACTCGTTAATGAATAACTTAATTCTTCAGGATAAATATGAGTAAAGTTTTATTAAAAAGTTATTAATGCAAAATATGTTAATTTATAATTAAGTATAGATATGCATTCAGTGTATTCAACATGCTAATATATATTTAAACGTATTTATGCCTTTTCTATTTAGGCCAGATAGTGTCTCAGGACACATTTCGCCAAGTGCAGGCACCTATGAGCCACATACAAAGCACGCAGATCGAGAAGCAGAGACAAGTGAGCGGCACCTACGTTCAATCCTATGTGCAGCAGCAACACACGGATGGCCTTTACCAGAGGACCACTTCTGCAGATTATGAGATGGACCCGAGCTGTCCAATG
The DNA here is from genome assembly GCA_963978545.1 of Linyphia triangularis. NCBI lineage: Eukaryota > Metazoa > Arthropoda > Arachnida > Araneae > Linyphiidae > Linyphia > Linyphia triangularis. The sequence goes on from OZ021723.1 coordinate 69,731,028, forward strand.
TACTACAGTGGCACAGAAGTAGGTTTCGGAATAATAATCAAATATTGCATTTGCCATTTAAATTAATAATTATAGTAAATTAAATTGTTTTATCTTTGAAACCATGTGAACAATCACTAAAAAGATTCCAGTTTTCAATATTTTGCACAACAGCTATTAACCACGCATTTAGAAGTTAATTTGAATGTTTATTTTTAGAAATCCAAATAAAGACGTTATTGTCTTTAAGATGAAATACATATTTTTAGAACGCAATTTTTATCATTTATTTCCTACTTTAGATTATTATTGTCTGTAATTTTTATAAAATAAGAAAAAATATACGCTAGAGGGAATTTGTATATCTCTTTCGCAATTTTACACCATTATGTCTTTCGCAAATCTAAATATTTTAACAGAATTTTCAACTACTGGGCTATTGGAAAGTTATTACTCAGAAAAACTTAATTGGGAGTAAGCACCCTACATGAATTCAGCTTAATAAATTATCAAGAGACAAAGAGACAAGTTTTCTTTCACTAACCGACCTAACGATTAACATTCAGCATATTATTTTTTATTTTTTTCCAGAGTTTCCGCGTCGACACTTTTGAATATCGTCTATTACGAGAAGTGGAGTTCCGTGAGTCCCTCTTCCGAATAATGCCCGGTGAGGGCCCTCCCGAAAAGGCAAGTCCTCTCGACAAGGCGCAGCCTCCAAGTGCACCTCAGATCATCTCCAGGCCACGAAACAGCAAACTCCTGGAGGGATCAGAAGCCACATTTCAGGCGAAAATATCCGGAAATCCGAAACCGAAAGTATGTTAAACTTGCATCAATATGTAATGGTAAAGAACTGGGTTACAGTAGGGGACCACTGCCCTTCTGTAAATTGGTCACAAGTTTAACTTCCGTTTCTAATAGGGCTACAATTCTGAAATTTTCAACATAAGTAGTTTTAGTCTTTTAATTAGACTTTTGAAAAACAGAATAGTAAGTTTTTATTTAGTTCTTTTTTAATTAATTAATAAATATTTTACAAAATGATTTCTAATAAGGCTACAGCTCTAAAATTTTCAACATAAGTAGTTTTGGACTTCAAATGGGATTTTTGAAAAACAGAATTTTGAACTTTTATTTGTTTTTTAATTAATTAATAAATATTTTACAAAATGACTTCTAATTGGGCTACAGTTCTGAAATTTTCAGCATAAGTAATTTTGGCCTTCTTATTGAACTATTGAAAAACAGAATTTTGAATTTGTTGTTAGTTTTTTTTTAACTGATTTTTTTCATTAATTTTGTTAATTAATTAATAAATATTTTACAAAACGGTTTCTAATGGGACTACAGTTCTGAAATTTTCAACATAAGTTGCTTTGGCCTTCTAATTGCTCTTTTAGAAAACAGAATTTTAAATTTTTATTTAGTTCTTTTTTAATTAATTTTTTTAATTAAATAATAAATAAATATTTTACAAAACAATTTATAATAGAGCTGCAGCTCTAAAATTTCAACAAAAGTAGTTTTTAGTGTATGAAGCGACCTTACGCTTACGCAGCAATGAACCTTTCATCGAGCAAAGCGAGCTCATGTTTGCATAGCAATGAACCTTTTAATGATTTAAGTAAGCCTGTGCTTATGTGTCAAAGAATTTTTCAGCGATCGAAGCGAGCTTGATTTTGCGTTTCGATGAACCTTCTGCGAGCGAAGCGCCAAAAATAGAGGCCTATACACCAATGACATATTTCCGTTACGCGGGGCCACACAGCTGGCTAAAATATTGCACATGGTAAAATTTCGTGGTGAAGCAAGGGTATGCAGCTAATATTAAATAAATCAAACAACAACTAACAAAAAAATCCTTGATTTTTTTTTTTTTTTTATGAAAGTACTAAACAAATTAGTTTAATAGCGTTGTTTTTGGTATCAAATTAAAGCAACAATTAAGATAGCTTTAAATATACTAACATGTGTGGATTATTATAATTTTTGTTGTTGAAAAACTCATCAAGTTAACTGACAAGGAAGTTAAAATCACCATTCTCAAATAAACGTTTAATATACGAGCTATTTATAAATGTCTTGTTTTGAATCATCCCTCTACGTAAAGCTTCAAATAGGTTTTGAAAATAACATTGGGGAACAAATAAATTGCATTTCAAGTTAGTATTAGAGACATCATTTGTTAATTTATAAGTAAAATAATCACTGTTAAATGAACTTATATTTAAATTTCCTTGAGGTTAAAAGGGCACAAACTGAAAATATCTTGTTAATATATTTCCTTCCATTTTGTTGTCTTACAATGATGCTATATTCCATAAAATTATCATGCGCGAGTACTAAAACTCATGTGATGAGGTACGGAACACTCGACATATGTGAGTTTTAGCACTGGGCTAGGTTTTTAGTGCTAATAAAAACATGATTTTTTGTAGAGTATAAAATAATACATTTTTAAGTTATATTTCATTGAAATTTTAGAAGCAATGCTTCTATAAAAAAATTAATCATGGTCTATCAAATTAAAAGTCGGTTGGAATCAAATTTTTAGTTGGGAAGATCATTTTCTATTTGTCATAAGATATATAAATATTTATCATTTAAATTCCTTAAACATCGTTAGATATATTGGTACCTTGAAACAAAAACAATATATTTTTTTTTAAATGAACTGTGTGTATATTTGGAAAACTAATTTTTTAAAGAATTTAATTCCAATGAAACCTAAGTCATAGATCATTAATTTTTTGAATAATTTAGGATCTGATAATTTTTTTAAAAATATGATCAGATGATTTACTTTCTGACTTGTTTATCAACACTGATAATTTTTTCAAATATAATATATTGATTTAGCCAAATTGTTTTTATAAAAATGTGAATTTCTGTTTTTTTTGGGGCCTCGGTATACAAACAAATGCACCAGTTTAACACACTATCGGATGATGGTGATTCAAGTAAACATAAGCTTTACGCATTTTCTAGAAATATTTAAATGTTAATTATCTGTCATTTGAGGAGTAGAAGATCCCAAACCCCCAATAATCTCTAGTCAGCACCACCGATCTTCATACAGTTTACTTTGCCTTTAGATAACGTGGTTCAAGAACGGACAGCGAATCATCACTTCTCAGCGATTCAAAACGAGCTACACAGATGACGTGGCCACACTCCACATTCACATGGCACTGCCAGAGGACGCTGGATATTACACACTTCTGGCAGAGAACACCAACGGACGCATAGCATGCTCGGCCCACCTTGTCATAGAAGGGGTGGGAGCTCCCGTTTCCACAACGGTCTTTCACCAACAACTGCAACAACAGAGAAGGTAAGATGAGTGAGCAGTAGTCTTTTTTAAAGCGCTTATCTTCACAGTATTCATACATATATTAAGAATTCTAGGAAGCTTCAACGAATTTAATTGAATCATTTAGTTAAATTACTATCTAAGCCGTTTTGAATGTTGAGAATACAAACATACCAAAGCCTATTTGTTAGAAAATTGACTTATGATTTAAAAATTACTATCAGCCTTTTAAGATTTTATTGCACTTAAATAACAAAAAATACGGTGGATGTATTAAGAAATATTTATAACACTGAATTAAGCAAAATGTACCAGATTTAAATAATACATAATTTCTATAATAAGCATATAATTTTATATTAGTATGTGTGAATTTATTTAGAATTTATCTCTGTGAAGAGTGTGGCTTTTAATTGATTTTATAAAACTGACATCTGATATTTTTTTCTAACAATGCTGTCTTAAAGTAAGAATGCATAAAGGGTAATTCGAAATCCTGAGTTAAATTGAATGGTGCTATACAATATACTCGGAAACTTATCCTCTGAACTTGATTAATATACAAATTATTTGATATATTCGATTATCACTGATACATCACTTAATGACATTCATGATTTCGAATTCCAACCTAATTCATAGTTTCATGTGGACAGCTTTCTAATGTTCACTTTCTTTCTTCTTTCTGCCTCTGCCCTTTTCTCATAACTAGTTATGGTCCCGTTCAACCTTCATCCCCCTTGCCAAAAGCTACTGCATTCGGATTCCAATCCGATCAGCAAGTAGCTTATTCACAAATGACAGCCCAAACTAAAGTTCAGTCCCAAACCATATCCACCTCTAACCTCTATTCACAGCAGGTTCAGCAGCAGTACGCAGCAGCTAACACCACTAACCTTTTCTCACAACAACAACAGCAGCAACATGTTCAGCAGCAGTACGCAGCAACTAATGTCACTAACCTTCACTCACAGCAACAACAACAGGCAGCAACTAACCTTTATTTACAACAACAGCAGCAGAAACAGATTCAGCAGCAACAATATGCAGCCTCTAACATCACTAACCTACACTCACAGCAGCAGATTCAGCAACAACAACAACATCAGTACGCCACTAACCTCAACCAGAACCAATTCCTAACCCAAACCGATTCCTTCAGTGACACCAATGCTGCTACTGCTGTGAGGACGGTACAGGACAACGACGTGGACTCGACTGGGGCTAGCAGGGCCCTCAAGCCTAACTTCGTGAAGGTACCTGGCGACAAGGAAGTTACAGAGGGGAAGATGGTGAGGTTCGACCTAAGGGTCAGTGGAAGGCCCTTCCCCGACGTGCTGTGGTATTTGAATGGGAACAAGGTGATCGACGATGCGACACACAAGCTGCTGGTCAACGAAGGTGGAGTACATGCCTTGATGATCACTGCAACGAACCGAACCGACGCTGGGACATACACCTGCGTAGCTAAGAATAAGAGCGGAGAGGCGACATTCAATGTCAACCTTCATGTTATAGGTAAGCTGTTCAAATTGTATCTTGGAAGCAGAATTTATTTGAAGGAACTGTGCTTAAAGGAGTCAAAAGTGATTTTCTTGATGTCTTTAGCTTAACATCTTAAGATCATTACTTCTAGGGTCTTGAATGAAAAAAGTTATATAAAGATGCAAAGAAAATAGTAAAATTAATTTTCGAAAGTTTTCATTTACATCAGAATATTTATTGCGATAGCATATTCCTTGTATATCCCCTGTTATGAAGTAAATAAAAATAATTAAATGCATATTTTCAAATTCAATGTCAAAATTAAAATTATTTAAAAAAAGTCAACAAATTAATACTTAATGATATATTCAAAATTGAAGTTCGAAAATTAGCTCTTTGGATCAAAAACTAAATTATCCTACTCGCTAATTTAACATAAATGCTATTTAATTTTATGCCTTTCTCTTCAATGGAAAAATCATTTTAATAAAAAAAAAACGAAAAAAAAACAACATAATAGGTTCCATAGTGATTTCGAAAGAAGTATTAAAAACAACTATGAAATATAGCGCTATAAAGTTTACCTTTTGTTTAGCAATTTGCCTTTCTCTTATATTACAAAAAATGGTCCCATCTTAAATTCAAGCTTGCATATGGGATCAATCAACTTGAAAATTGAGTAAAATTTACAATTAATTTTTCGAATATGAACATTAGTGGATAAAGTTTTTATTCAAATTGTGTGAAATTGTTTTTGAAGTAAACTTTAAATAGAAAAATAGAAGAGTAAACACAGTCTTGGTACTTTATTCATAAATCATGTTACTTACAAGCGTAAGGTATTCAATTATATATATATATATATATATATATATATATATATATATATATATATATATATATATATATATATATATATATATATATATATATATATATATATATATATATATATATATATATATATAAATTTGCCATTTGCTATAAATTAACCGATTATTTTTCTCCGTTTTCCTGGATCTGGAAAGTAAAGTCATTCATGTATTTGCTTTCTATATTTTCAGAGAAGGAACAGATAGTGGCTCCGAAGTTTGTAGAGAGGTTCCAGAGCCTTCATGTTCGGGAGGGTGAGCCCGTGACTCTGCACTGCAGAGCCATCGGCACTCCTGCTCCTAACATAACATGGCAAAAGGATGGGGTCCAGATACACTCACAACCACCCGAAATCATTATAGGTAACTTCTAATCTTTTCCAAATACAAATTCATGCTTGCCCATGCATAACACTATGGCTATCGAATTGTGTTTAAGAAGAGTCACTAATAACAATTATTAAGAAAATTAAATGATATTTAATAAAATAAACTTTCGTTCGCGGTTGCTTCCATTTTTAAACTTTAAATGTTAATGCACACATACTAATCTTGTAAGGAAAGTATCTTTAAAATAATTATTACTTAGTAAGGGAAATTAGATAAAAGTATACCTTAGCATATGATGTTACTGAACATTTAGATATAATATAATGTCTTTGAACAATGTTTAAAAAACAGCCATAACTTCTCGTTTCTACTTATACTTTAAAAATATTCAGAGCAAAGTTCAAGAATGAATTTATACATGGATGGTTTGTTTGGGTAATTTTTCCCTTGAAGTTGTCTTATTAAGAAATTGTTTCAAATTCATTACTTTCCCTCGACACTTGGATACTTGAATCAGGTCTGTTTAACATAGACAACGGTACTGAAATATTATTTTCTACCGATCATCAAGATAAATCAACAGCAGAATTATGTTTAAAATTGAACATAAATTTAAAAAAAAGTTTATTTTTTCTTTCAAGCCATGTATTTGACAATGCATACCATCTGTTTTTCATCATTAATGTTATTTACTAAATCACGTGCCTAGCTTGCTAAATTAATTTTATTTGCACTAGTTAACTTCTAAAAATGTTAATTGGTTTTAGTTTTTTGCTCCTTTTGCAATTTTACAGCCTTCATGACTTTATCTCTCTTTAAAACAGAAACAAATGAAGGAGCTACAACAATTTATTTCAATAAAGTCAATATGTTGGATTCAGCCTGGTATCAATGCACTGCGCAAAACCAGGCTGGTAGTACTGCTACTCGTGCTCGTCTTTATGTAGATAGTAAGTAATTTTAATTGTATTTTAGCAATTAGTATAGCAACTTATTTTACATTAAAATTCAGAAAACATATGTTTTGCCAAAAAGTTTTGCAAGGTTTTGAATTGTATTTACATATCATTAAATTTTTAGGTGAAAGCACTCCAATTGCGGAACCTTGGAGACTCAATTTGCCCCGACCTCAGAAAGTTATTTGCCCTGAGTAAGAATTTTTTTTTCCTGAAACATGTTATAATTTTTGATTTTCGCTTGTTTTTTGGATAATATAAAAACTTAAGTGATGAAACAATTGCTCTTTTCATTCACTCAAGATGTCTATAGGCCCTGTAATGAATGATGTTTATAGTAAAATTTAGAGCCAGTTATTGTATTGTCCTTGTACAATGTATATGTAATGAAATTTGTTTTTTATCAATTTCTATTTTAATTAAAAAGTATACGTTTTTAACTCCCCATTATACTGCATATTGTACTCAAATTATCGATGATTAATATAGTTAAGTAGTATATTTAACACCTTACACTCCTAATTGAATTTGTAACAAAATAGTATATTTTAAACTTTGAAAAAATATAAAGATGATAAACAAAGTACTAAATTGCTTATTAATGTGGTATCTTTGAAAGGAAAAAGGGTAAAGAAATATTTTACTAAAAAAGTTTTGTGATTTTGTTTGCTAGTACTTAAAATAGCTTTATTTGTACTCCTTCCATTTTGATATATTTTTACCCAAGTACCTTAGTACCTTAAATTTATTAACTCATAATGCATTCTGCATTGAGATTAAAAAAAAAAAAATAAGGTTAAAAATAGATTATGTTCACCACTAAGTTGGAAGGTTTTCTTAATTTATAGCCATTAACTAAACTTTTCCTAAATACTTCTCCTAGCATAGATGCAAAAGTAGACAAATCCAAAATATATATATATATATATATATATATATATATATATATATATTTTGGATTTGTCTACTTTTGCATCTATGCTAGGAGAAGTATTTAGGAAAAGTTCAGTTAATGGCTATAAATTAAGAAAACCTTCCAACATAGGGGATCCCACCATGGGATCCCATAGGGGATCCCACCATGACCATTGAGTGGTATGCCAACGGAAAGCAGGTGGAAGCCAGTAAGTGAAGAACGTTCTTCTTGTTTTGTCTACAGATAAATTTTTATTGGTGTGGCAACTGTTTATTGAAATTGGTATTAATCTAGAAACAGATATAAAACGTTTCATAGCTTAGCCCTGTTCTACTTGATTTTCTCTATAACGAGTTAAAGTTTCAAATTCATAAACGCATGTTTGCTCTTACACACACATATACATGTGTATATATATATATATATATATATATATATATATATATATATATATATATATATATATATATATATATATATATATATATATATATATATATATATATATATATATATATACACATGTATATGTGTGTGTGTTTTGACGAAAATCTTTATATCTTTATTTTACGTTCCACTATTGATTTGCAATGTGTTTCAATTGATTAGCGACCATTTTATAAAGTAATTTAGTAATTTTCAATTTAAAATCTTTAACTTGAAAAAGATAAAGCTGGCCAACTATGGATATTACTACGCTATTACAACTATGGATATAACTCACATGGATACTATTGTAGATGCAATTCTTTGTCTGACACTTACAGGGGTTCCCCTCCTCGTGAGGTTGTGTGGCTGAAACCAGTGGAGAGAGCAGCGCCGAGACAGCGTGCTCCCGAGGAGGACCGCCCTCCTCAGAAGCCCGCATTCACAACACACATTCGAGACCTCACTTTGCAAGAAGGTGACAGGGCACACTTTGATGCCAGGTTGGTGCCCATAGGGGATCCCACCATGACCATTGAGTGGTATGTCAACGGAAAGCAGGTGGAAGCCAGTAAGTGAAGAACGTTCTTCTTGTTTTGTCTACAGATAAATTTTTATTGGTGTGGCAACTGTTTATTGAAATTGGTATTAATCTAGAAACAGATATAAAACGTTTCATAGCTTAGCCCTGTTCTACTTGATTTTCTCTATAACGAGTTAAAGTTTCAAATTCATAAACGCATGTTTGCTCTTACTTCTTAAACTGGAAGATGGTGAATTTAAATATCTAAAGGTACCATTCTTTAACTTTTTGTATTCGTGTATTTCTTAACCTTGAACTATTTAGTATAGAATTTAATCATCTATCTAAGGTTTAGAAATTACCGATTTCACTAATTCTAATAAGTTACTCCAATTTTATCCCATTTACATGCATTTTCGTTTAATATGTATACTAAATATTAACGAGTCATGCCATCAAATATATAGTAAACCATTTTGTAGTAATATCATACAATCATTTATGTAATGAACTGGCAGTATAATAGATTGAATAATGGATAAATATTTATTTTTTAAATTTTCAACAGGTTCTCGTGTGATGACAACATACAACTTTGGCTACGTAGCTCTTACTCTACTTCATGTGTATGCAGAAGATTCAGGTGTGTATATGTGCAGAGCTATTAACGAAGCAGGGGAAGCCACCACTACCGCAACATTACGATGTGTTCGTAAGTATAAAATATTATTATATAAATCTTCACAGCTTATGTAAAGTTAAAACTGGAACTGCTTCCACGTTGCTTTGAAATAGTGGTGTAATAATTTTGAATTATAAAAATATAATGATAATACACGTAATAATAAATGATAATGTACGCACTTTATATTTAGTGTAAAATTTGTACACCTCAAAAACTGTTGACACTTTTCTCTTAATAAAATGGAGCATACAATGGCAATTTTGATAACCAGTTTAATCAATTAATGAAATTGTAATAACAGTTAACATTTTCAACAAGAGTTGCTACATTTCTTTACAAAAACAATCTATTTGAAAATTAATTATGAAACCACGAATTAAATATGATGCATTTGAACAAAGATACAAATTCCTTATGCAATACCAACAGGAACAGGTTTTAGAAAAATGCACATTCAATATAGTTTCAATTTCTTTTATCATGAAAAATTTAGAAGGGTATTTACATTTTGTTTTATATTGAAACACAAGTGATGAGGGCACATTAGGTTAGGATAAGATTTTAGATGGTTCTTTCGTTTTCAGCCCGTGCAAAAATCGAGCGTGCTCCACAGCACCCGGAGAGCATGGATGCTATCCGCCATCTTGAGGACTACGAGAAGTACCAACGACAGGAGTCCATCGAGGAGACGGTGTCCCAACTGCCTGTATTTGTCAGACCTCTGCACTCTCTGGAGAACTTACAAGAAGGAGGATTTGCACACTTCGAGGCACAGATTACTCCCGTCAGCGATCCTACCATGAAAGTAGAGTGGCTGTTCAACGGACAGGCACTCACAGCAGGTAAGGGGGACAGATCTCAATACTGAATTTAGAAATAGGTACATATGATGGGCTATTTCAGAAGGACATATACTTCTTTTCCCAGTTGAGAAGGAACTGATTAAAAATAGCTTTATAGAAAGTTTTTTTTATGTTGATTAGTTAAAAATCATTTTAGCTAGAAATTTAAATTGTACTTTATTTAACATGAATGCATTTTATTTATTTTAAATAATTTTTCAGTGAGACTTCTAGTGTTTATTAGTTAATATTTCAATCAGAAGTATACTTTTCTAAGTCATTACATTAGACATTTACATTTTATTTCTTTTAGTGTTTCGCAGGGATTGAGAATACATTTTAAAAAATAGAATCACTACCTATCCTGTTATTATTCCTTTTTAAATTTTTAATACCTTTTGGCTATAAATATACAATTCAATTTAAATAAATAATTGATATGCGAGCGTATCTCCAATTCCTTAACTTCGAAAGATTATCTTTCTAATTATTAAATAAGACAATATACATTTCAGGAACGCGAATAAGCACCACCTTCAGCTTCGGATACGTTGCTTTAAATATATCTTATGTAAGGGCTGAAGACTCTGGAGTATATATGTGTAAGGCCACTAACCAGAAAGGTGAAGCTATATCAACTGCTACACTGAAAGTAAAAGGTAAGATGCACTCTTCTACACAATTTATGGCATTACCTTTGTCCATTATGAACCTTCACATTAACCGGAATTGTCTTTATCATCTCCTAGTGTCTGAGCAGGTGACAGCAAGTTTGGGAATACCAGAGCAACAGAGCTATATCCAGAAAACGCAAGAACTCGAAGCCTATCAGATGCAACAGAGGCAAACCTACGTTGAAGTCGATCAGACTGTGAGACAAAAACCTACTTTCAAAACACAGCTTATTGAGAAGGTAGAACTGAACGAAGGAAAGATGGCCCATTTTGAGGCCAGACTTGAACCATCTGGCGATTCGACAATGAGAGTAGAGTGGATGAAGGATGGAAGACCAGTAGAAGCAAGTGAGTAGTAACACAAATAATCCGTTAAAGAAACAGTTGGGACGAGCGTTTAGTTTTATTTGTGTATTCTGTGTACGCTATAAAATTTCTGAAAATTAATTTTTTAGGTTCAAGAATATCAACATTCTTCAATTTTGGATATGTATCTCTCACGATTCGTGGTGTAGATTCCAGGGATACGGGCACTTACACATGCGTTGCTACAAATAGTATGGGTAGTGCTACCACTACGTCCAAATTTACATGCATCAGTAAGTAAGAGTTAAAAATTAAAATAAAGTTTATTATTTTTTGTTACCTTTTCCTTTTAATTTTAATTGAAACCACATTTAGTGAGTTCGTGTACATTCAAATACTCATGAACAGGATATAGCTCTAAGAATGTCTGAGTATTAAAGTGTAGAAAAATAGCTGTTTTTGAGTTTGGGAATGAATATTTTGTGGAGAAAAAATGAAAAATGTAATTGATTTTATGGATGAGACGAGATTTTAGCTAAATGTGTCCCATGACAGTTGACATTTTTATAATTTATGAGTTTTTCATCGGAGGCATTCGTCCTTAAACCAATTATAAATATTGAAATAAACTACTCTCACTAATTATTTGACTTTCTTAATAGTTATTGGTGCGATTGTGAACATAGAAACAATTTCAAGGCTAAACATTTTTATTGCGATATTACTATGCTTTAATAATATAGCCACATGTTAAGTCGTGGACATGGCATTTTTTGTAAAATTTTCTTCATTAAAGCTGTAACGTGTGCAGCACAATGTATTTATAAATGTATAACTCTATTACCATTTTAAAATGCGGAGAAAACTTTCATACCATCCATCTAACACTCCACCTCTCTGTAGGCAAGCAAAGCATCCTAGTAGAGACCCAGCATCCTTCTGGTCTTGAAAAGATCCAGCACCTGGAAGATTCTTCCCGCTACCAGAGGGATGTGAGGGAAGACGTGACCACCTGTGTCCAAAAGCCAGTATTTACATCAGAACTGATTGGCAAGAACCAGCTAATGGAAGGACAGAGTGCTCACTTCGAGACGAGGCTAGAACCCATGGGAGATCCCACCATGACGGTGGAATGGTACTTCAACGGAAGGCCTCTTACCACAGGTTGGTTAACTTTTCAAAAGATATGAACTAGAGTCTGAAGAACTGTCTATATGATTCAGTTTAACGCAATCGCATATGAAGCAGCTAAATAGTACTTTAATAAATTGATGCTGTTATGTGTAAGATATATTTGAAAGTAAATTATGAAAAGATATTTTTCTTAAACAATTACGTATTAAATTTTTGTATTACATCTCGACTAGTTTAGAAAATAAAATACTATCATTGATTACAAATTATTCTTAACTGATTAATCTCGTATAACATAGCTTTATAAAATTTTAATAAAACTAAATAATTTTTTTTTGTCTTTTTTTGTCAAGCAATATAATTAAGTATGTTTATGTTTCTTTGTTACTATATATATGAAGAGAACACAACATTACTGTGCCAATTAATACTTTTTCTTTCATTTTAGGACATCGATTCAAAACATACTTTGACTTTGGATACGTTGCTCTGGACATTTTGTACGTTTTTCCTGAAGACACAGGCACTTTCTCGGTAGTGGCCAAAAATGCACTGGGACAAACAACTCTCTCTAAACAAGTGCATGTTCAAGGTACATTTTTATCTTAATTATTTATGCAACTCATGCCTACATAGTTCAAACATGTTTCAAAACATTAAAATATAATTATTTATTCCATGTGTTTTTGAATATTTAAATGCAATTTGAAAAATACATTAAGCATCAATTAACAATGGTAAAAATATGTTATTTTTAATGTTAATGTACCTTGAACTCCACCAATTTTTCTTATATTCTATTTTCCCATGTATACTTAAAAAAAATTCATTTTTTTACTTTACTTTATACTCTTGTAATATCCTATGGACATAATTTTAAAAATATAAGTAGTTTTCCCCAATAAGTAGAGCACTCGATCATAAAAATTAATCTTAATTTTTATTCATGATACATTACATTAAAATACATTATTTTTGAAAGCACTTGTCTACCTCTTGTTTCTTTAAATACTATTTTCAATGTGTTTAAAGAGACAAGAATAAAAAAAAACCTCTAATGTTCAAGATCGCATGTCATAACCTTTACTTGTTCGTTCTCCATTGAAATCTCTCTTATAATGCCCACACTTCTACAGCCAAGAGTTCAGTGGACACCTCAACCATCCACGAGATTGACGAAAAGATCGAGTACCTGGAGCGTCCAGCCCACGTGGACACTGGCCGATTCATCGAGGAGATCTCCAAGATCAAACCTCACTTCCCCATCCCTCTACACTCTCCGAAACCTCTGAGGGAAGGAGAGAGAGTGCACATTGAGTGCAGGGTGGAGCCAGTGGGAGATCCCACTCTCACCATTGAGTGGTTCTTCAACGGAAAGACATTGCCATCCGGTTAGTGTACTTAAATCTTATTCCATCCTCATTATACAGATTTCATTATGGACAAAACATTTTGAAAATTAACACTTATACAAATTTACGCCGTAGTTTGTGGTGACTATTAACTGAGTACATGTCTACTACGTTGTTTTTGTGACATGGACGATTTCAGACCTATAGCTATGAAATTTTCAACATAAGTAGTTTTGGCCTTCTGATTGGAATTTTGACAAACAGAATTATAAAATTTTGATTACTTTTTCTAATTTTTTTTTAATTACTTAATTAATATTTTATAAAACGATTTCTAATAGGGCTACAGTCTTGAAATTTTCAGTATAAGTAATTTTGGCCTACTAATTGGACTTTTGACAAAAAGATTAAATTTTAATTTGTTTTTTAATTTTTTTAAAATAATATTTTCACATAAAGTGACTTCTTTTAGGCCTAGAACTCTGAAAATTTCAATATAAGTATTTTGGCTTTCTAATTTTGCTTTTCACATACACGTGTTAAAATATTCACTAAGTAGTTAGTAGTTGTTGTATTATTGTATTAACGGGAGAATTTTTTTCTCGACAAGAAGGCTTCTAATATTAAGGGTCTATGAGGCAATTAGTTTTGAGTGAGTGAAGCTAGCTTATGCTTACTCCTCAGCAATGAACCTTTCAACGAATGAAGTTAGCCTGTGCTTATGTGTCAATAAACTTTTCAGCGAGCGAAGCGCCTAAAGCTAGGATCTACACACCAATGACAGATCTCTGCAACGTGGGTCCACGCAGTTAACTAAAAAATTGCAAATCGTAAAATTTCGTAGCATATTCAGCTAGCAGGGTACTCAGCTAGTTGATAATAATAAAGAAAGTTGGAGTGTAAGTTACAAACTTGAACGTATGAGTTTGGGAGATGCCCAGTGTCAAGTATGCATTATGCTAAAACTTAGAAACTTTGATTTAAAATTGTGATTTAAAATCAAAGCTTCCGGATTGAAATAAATAGTGGCGGATAATAACCGAAATCACAAGACAATGACATCACAAATAACGTTCGAAATGATAAATAGTTTGCAGGACCCTATATCAAATGTGAGTTACAAAGTAAAATGTGAATGAACAATTGCCGCGAATCATGGATTTTTTTGCTAGGGTGTCCCTTCTATGTCGTGCATCTGAATTTGGTGCCACATACAGAATATATAGAATTTTCCAACTTATGACTGTCAAGACAATTAAATTTATGCAGTCAAGAGAGAAATATAATTTCGTATTTTAACTCTCAAACTAATGGATAGATAAGAAAATACTTAAAAAAGAAAAAGGAGTATGGTTCAAGTCAAAATTGTTTCTTATCCAACGCTCCTTATATATGTATCCAAAATAATTTCTGCACATTTGAATATATGAAACGATTAGATTTGCTGTCCTTTGAACTTAATTTTTTAATTCTAGGTTCTCGATTCCAAACTAAGCATGATTTTGGCTTAATTGTTTTGGATATAACTACAGCTTATCCTGAAGACACGGGTGAATACACAGTTCGTGCCACAAATCATCTTGGATCTGCTCATACCAGTGCTTGCATAACTGTCATTGGTAAGAACATAAACAACATTCCCACTAATTTTAAATTTTAACAAATATGATATCATGGATCATTCAAATTAATTTTTTTTTTCAAGTGAATATCTTCACAACTGGAAAGGGATGATTTTCTTCTTCAAATATGTAGAATTAAAGTTTTCAGAAAACATGAGTGTCTGAAACTTCTAAAATGATATTTTAAAATTAAAAATATGAGCTAGAGTATGAATAAGAAAGCATGATCTGTAATTAAATGGTGGATATATAAGAGCTTTTGGATATCATTTTACAACAAATTTTAAATATATTGTAATTTCACAGTTCACATTCCAGTAATCAATAAACATTAACTTATGAAACATAGAAAAAAGAATTTCGTAGTAAAATCTAATGTCGCTACTAATAAAGTTATTGTACTGAACCCTAGTTCTATCAACCCGCCATAAAAATTACAGTTATCAAATAAAAGATCTTTTGAGACTGTAAACTTATGGAATCATTATATATACACATAGAATCCTTACAAATGTTGCTGAATTAACAAATACTTTACTTATGAAATCATATTTATTAAAAATTTAATTTATAGTGTTATTGTGTCATTCTATTTTTTTTACTGTATAATGCTCAATGTTAACAGAATAAACTTATCATTCCAATGCTTCTACCATGTGATTTTGAAAACTTTTTCACTTTTAAAGGAAGTCGTCAATGAAGGGAAATATTTATTTATATCCATTGGTTGTATGATTCTATTTCTATTAATTAGAAACTTTAACACTCATGTTTGCATCTTCCATGTCAGAACTTTTTGTACATTCTCTCAACTTTTTTATCAGGTAAGAGTGGTGTCGTTTTGGAGACGCAGCAGACTCCCGAGGGTCTGCAGAAGATTCAGCATTTGGAGGACTCAAGTCGCTACAGACGAGACCAATTCGAGGAGACAATCATCACACAGCTTCCAACATTCACCAAACCCCTGCATAACATTGAAACGATTGAGGGGTCCAACATCCACCTGGAGTGTCGTCTCGCTCCTGTGGGTGATCCCACAATGACCATTGAGTGGCTCGTTAACGGAGCACCCCTCAAAGTTGGTAAGTTCTACAATCTGCAAATAAAAGAGTGATTTTTTTAAAGGAATAGACAATGCTTCGTCTCTTGTTATGTTTAATTTTCTTCCCCTGTGCTATGTATTGAATGTAGATGAAAATTGTACTCAATACTATTTTATAGGTTGACCTTTGATTTAGTTCTGGTCCTGGTCATTCTTTCATTAAGAATATACAAAATTTCAAACTGAAGCTATAAAAATTCCATTTGCATGTATTTTACAGTTTTAACAATTGAAATTCAACGTTTTTTCTGTTTTAGAAAATTGTTAATGGCAGCACTAATTTCTTAATTTCTTTCATTGTTTGTTGCAGGCCATCGATTCCGACCCGCATTCGAATTCGATTATGTCGCTCTCGACATTCTCAGCGTATACGCAGAAGACAGTGGCGTGTATACTTGCAAGGCCACTAGCAGTCTAGGACAGGCAGTTACGTCCTGCACAGTAAAGTGCACAGGTATGAGTTTCGGTTAAACAATTCATCTACATTACTGTCATAAGCAAACTGCATATTTCAGAAGCACATAAAAGGTTCTTAAAATTTTCAATATTACTGATTTTCAGAACATTTGTATAAAACACACACACACACACACACACACGCACACACACACAATATAATTTATTTTATGTAATTACTCAATACTTTTAGTAAAGGGAAAGAGTGGTATATTTTAACAGCTTTAATTTCTCTTCATTGGAACTGTTATTTGATTATTGTACTTCTGAGTTATATCTTTCGTAATATGTTAATATCTGGCAATATGTTTCCATACAATTTTCATCACGATTGATTTGTTATGGAATGAGTTCAGTTTTATGTTCTTTGAAGTAAAAATTGAAATTTTTTTAACAATTAATTATTTCCGTGATATTAATAGAGGAAAATGAGTTTTAGGTATATACTCTCAATTAAACAACTCTGGATATTAATATATTAATCATAATTTGACCCATTGTCTTACTTTATAAAGTTATTGCCCCTAATTTATAGGTTAAATTTTTATAAAAACAGGGTGATCCTTTATAACATTAACTGTTTATTACCTATAACTCGTAACTTACAATAAGTAGGCCTTCTGATGATTTATTAACAAATGGTATATTGTAATAGCCTAATATAAATGCTTTTGTGTAAATCTCAATACGAGGAATGCGAGTTGAACAAAAAAACCTTAAATTATAAAATAAGATAAAATTAGGTCTTAGGAAGAGGAAAGCTGAGAAAAAGCAAATGCAAACTAAGCGACCAATCATTATAGAAATGCTACTTTAAAATTAATACATCTTCTCTTCAAAATATTATTGTAATTATTACTTATCATTAACAGAAATATTAAAACGTTTTTGAAATCCCCCATTAAACCAAGGTTCATCATTTTCTTAATCTATGAAATTACAGGCAGGAGTCAAATAATTCTCGAGTCCCAGCACCCAGAGGGACTTCAACAAATACAGTATCTAGAAGATCAGAGTCGCCACCACAGGGAGACGTGGATTGAAGAATCTGTGAAGGTCCATCCGAAATTCTTGTCGAAGTTCAACAATTTGAACCTGCATGAAGGCCAACTCGCACACTTTGAGTGCAGATTGGAGCCTGTCAATGATTCTTCTCTCAGGGTAGAGTGGTTCAGGAATGGAAAATCCCTGCCTGTCGGTAAGTGGGCTGAACAAGTGTCATAAAAATTAACTCATTAATGAAGCTTAATTTTTAATGAAATTTAATAATAATCCTAAATTACCAGAATGATACTATATCTCAATATAACAAAGAAAGAAATGCATTCAATTTGAGACTAAATAAGTGTTTCGAATATCGCACAGGACATGTTCCTAGTATCACCCTCAGCGGTATTATCATCCTACAGAGATTTCTAGGGAAGTTTAGTTTTTATATAGTTGCACTTAAAGTATATTGAAACTAATATCACTAACCTTTATGAAGATAGAAAAAATAGGATACATCTTTTTACTGAAAAGTACCACTTTAACCATACTCTAGAAACAACAACTAAACAAACCAACGCTTTCACACTGCTGAAGTACTGTTTCTAAATATCAGTTGATATAGTTGCTGATAAGTAGCAGCTTATACTTTGTGGGATATGGTATCTAATATTAGGAAGAGTGCTGGCAAAGGCACACTTCTCCTACTTTTAAGACGTGTATTAAACTTCAAGTCTAATTTTTACTATGATATCAACAAATATATTTCTTACTAGCGAATTTGATTTTTTTATATTTCTTCTTGCAGGTCATCGTTACCGTCCATTCCATGACTTCGGTTATGTGGCGTTGAATATTTTGTCAGTGGTTCCTGAAGATACTGGTACCTATTCTTGTAGAGCTGTCAATACCATGGGAACGGCCGAAATTCAAGCAACACTAACTTGCTCAGGTAAACTACTAGGATTATCTATATTAATTGACGACTGCAACTTGGAAACTAATATCTCTTCTGATAATGAGAAGTACTTATAGTGATGATGACTGAAATTTCCTTTGCTAATTATAATCTCTTCTCCGTTGATAGGAAAATCTTCAATCATATCAGAAACACAACATCCTGAAGGGTTGCAAAAGATTCAACATTTGGAAGATTATTCTAGGTAAATTTTTACTTGTGTCTATATTTTCTTCCTACATTATATTTCAATAGTTCTTTGTATTATTTCCATAGATATATTTACTTAGATTGAAATGAAATTAAATAAATGTTCAATTCTTCAAAAGCTAATTACGTCTATACATATTTTTTCTTGAAATTTTCAAGTATTGCATTTTTTCTATAAAATTCTGATTATCTTATTAATTTTTTAGAGGATTTCACTATTGTTATTTAATTTCATGATATATGATTTGATTTTTTTCTCTCAAGGTTTTAAGAATATTAGATTTATGGTTTATAAATATTTACGACTCTACGCCAGTATATTTATTCAATATCAGTTAAATTTTAACTAAGCGTTTTGAAAAATATTTTATATGGATGTTTTAAAATATTAAAAAAATTATGATCAATTTTATTTGCCTCGTAAATTTTATTTAACTTCGTAATAAAAGTCATTAGTTTTGGAAAAACTTAAACATATTTATTGGCTTAAAAAAATTCTTTAGTAAAAATTCATTATAAAAATGTGTAAATATGCTACATAATTTAATGTCATAATAATTTGGAGCAAACATTAAAGAATTTTTCTGTTATCTTTTCTGACATTTAGTAGAAAGAAACCCATGATATTTGAAATGTAGTTCTACACACCAAAGCAAAGCATGACTTGTCGTATGGAGGTTATGTTAAGGCAGTATCTATTATACTTTGTGTTATCACTAAACTTTGCAAAGCACCATCTTAAAAATAACATTTTAAATGTTAGTGATACTCCTTCGTTTTTTAAATTAGATTGTATACTTTCGGTTTAGCTTATATTTGTTGACTTAAACTTCCTTGCAAACCCAATGAATCTTTACATGGACCAAATAGTGTTGTGACCCACTATTTGAAAACCCTTGAGTAATTAAATTGATCCGAATTACATTAGAAGCTAATACAGTCTCTCTATGATTGAATTTCACATGTAGTTGTTTACAGAAATAACTTAGATGTTTTAAAGTTTAATTCTGAAAAACCTCTATGTGGATCATTTTCAGACATACACGTGATGTTTATCAAGAGGAATTAACAAGCCAGTCTCCCATTTTCACAAAAGCACCACAAAATGTTGAAATCAAAGAGGGCCAGCGAGTTCACTTTGAATGCCGACTCATCCCTGTTGGTGATCCCAAACTCAAAGTGGAATGGTTCCACAATGGAAGACCTGTCAAACAAGGTAATTTAAAACCAGCCAATCAAAACCAGAAGTCTTAGTTATTAAACAAATGTATCTCTGATTGTTCCAATTTTAAGTCACCAATGTCAATGTTTTACGCAATAATGACAAATTATTGTGTGGCTACCTATTTTATTTTCCTATTCTTTAATAATCAATACATTTTATTTCTAGGTACTCGTTTTGTGCAAAATTTTAACTTCGGTTATGTTGCCTTGGATATCATGTACGCTTATCCTGAGGATTCTGGCACTTACACGTGCAAAGCTGTCAACACTTTAGGAGAGGCCGTCACATCAGCTACACTGAAATGTCTCAGTAAGAATCTACGTTTCTTTTCATTTATTTCAATAAATTACCTACTCAGTCATATATAGTTATCTGAAGTACTGCGAAAATATTGGAATTATATTTTTTTATTGTTGTATAATTAAGTATTAAGACTATATTGAAATGTATCTTGCAGGCAAGAGCAGTCTCATTTTGGAGTCACAACAACCAGAAAGCCTTCAGAAAATTCAACAGTTGGAAGACATGAGTCGTCACCAGAGATCTACTTATATCGAGGAGACCACCACCCAGGCTCCAGTGTTCACGCAAGCGATGAAGAACTTGCAGCTGATGGAAAACCAGAGTGCACACTTCGAGTGCAGATTGATACCAGTTGGAGATAACAAACTGAAAGTGGAATGGTTCCACAATGGAGTGGCCATCATGCCTGGTACGTATCATGTTCTTGGGCGAGTTATTGTTATTTTTTTATATATAAATGTATCCAGTGTCTAAATTTTTTATTTAAAATTTTCTGAAATCTTAAGATTTTCAGCTATTTCAGAATATTTCTAGAAGGAAGTTAATCTAATTTGAAACGAAATCGTTAAGTATATTAATAGACTAATGTCATAAATAAAAGGGTACTTTCTTCAATATACCAGGAAGGGGATTTGTGTTTTGTATACAATGTAATTCTAAAAATTTTGAAAACAAAAATATGGTTTTTAAATTTTGCACTTTGTAAAAAGTTTTTATAATTTTGTAAATTTATTATTGTATTGTAAATATTCTAGCTTCAAGAGTTACTTTAACACATGATTTCGGATTTGTTGCTCTGGACTTGGCCTATGTAAAACCTGAAGACAGTGGAACATACACTTGCAAGGCAACCAATGAACTTGGACAGGCTGTGTGTTCAGCCACTTTAGCAGTTCGAGGTATTGCATTATTTTGTATATTTAACTTGATTAAGAATTGCTTATTATTGGGAAATTATGTAAAATTAAACTGTGTTTACTGTTAATCCACTTTTGGTAAATACCCAAATTGTATATTGACAATTTAGTTTTAGAAGATATGTGATGAAATGAATGAACTCTTTTTATAAATCAGAGAAGTTATGTTTAACATATAAGTATTTCAGTTAGTTGATTTGTTAAGTATTTTGTGTAAGAGAAATTTTAAAATATATATCGAGGAAATTCTTCGTTTTAATTTCTACTTAATTAATCCTTTAATTAATTGATTTTAGTGTTAAAATTAATCAAGAAAAGTAATTAAAATATATACAAATTCAATGAACTAAGAAGGACATTGGTAAAAATTTTTTTACTTAAAATTCAGTTGTGGAGAAAATATATTTAAAATGTTTAAATGTGACAAAAGATGCATTTTTTTTTTAATTCACAAAATAACAAAAGAATAATTACTGGAGAATTTGAATGTCTTCTACGAATTTTAAAGTGCAACAACAATTGCATCACTGAATGTATAAAAGGGGTCATGTCACATTTCATGAGAGAGGAAAGACGTATATATTCTCCAATAGTACGTTATTAGAAAGAAAAAAAATTATGGTAATCTGCGGGATAAGTTTAATGAAATCCTGAAGAGTACTTGATTAGAATATAATTAATTTTTCTATACAAGTAAGTAGTTATCAATACGAAATCTGTACAATATAATTATTTGTTCTAAACAGGAAGCAACTCTCTGCTGCTGGAGACTCAGCACCCTGAAGGTTTACAGAAGATCCAGTACCTGGAAGATACTAGTCGTCACCAGAGACAGACATTTGAGGATGTCCGTGTGACATCAGCTCCTGTGTTTGTTACACCTTTGTCTGGCCCCAACAAACTAGTGGAGGGACACAGCAGTCATCTGGAGTGTAGAATAGAGCCTTATCCGGACCCTACTATGAAGATTGAGTGGTTCTTCAATGGGAAACCCTTACCATCAGGTGGGCTTGATTTTTATCGAATATTCATAATGTATCTATGACTTGAACAATTTGATTCATTGTAAAACCTTCAGAAACTAATTTAATGCAAACTCTTGACCTCATAAATGAATGCTGTTTCATTTTAGGTTCACGTTATCGAACAATGTTTGATTTCGGGTTTGCTGCCTTGGATATTCTTACTGTGTATGCTGAAGATTCTGGTGAGTACACTATAAAAGCAACGAACAGCCTCGGCACATCATCTTCATCTGCCAAGATCAATGTTACCGGTAAGTCATTCAAGCAAATGCAAAAATATTCTTTAATACAATAAAAATATGATTCCTGTATTAGAGATTTTTTTTCTCTTTACACTAATAATTTAATTTTGTAATAATTATTAATTTTAAACTCAATTAATGTGTTCCAGAGTTCCTATCTTGTTCATAAATTACGAACAGAAATCTTTCACTAATTCATATTTCGTTAGAATTTGATCTTGGAGTATTTATCCCAATCTTATTCCACGTATTTGAAATTCAATATGCGTTTCTTAAATTCAGCCAAGAAGAGTTTGATTTTGGAATCTCAGCAACCAGACAGCCTCCAAAAGATCCGAGCACTTGAAGACCATAGTCGATTCGCCAGGCCGGAAGAACCCGAGCAGATGTTCGACAAACCAAACTTTGGAAGACCTCTTTACAACTTAGACACCTTGGTCGAAGGACAGAGTGCTCATCTAGAGGCGACTTTGACTCCTGTCAACGATCCTACGATGCGAGTGGAATGGTTTCACAATGGCATTCCCATCAAGCAAGGTTCTCATCTTTCCATTTGAACATCCTTAGTTGTGTGCTTGTTGACACTGACATTCATATAACTTGATTAATTTGGCAAAACATTTTTTAGTGTATTTAATTAGTGATTTATTTTTAGATTTATTGCTAGTGTGTTAGATGAAAAACTGCTCATTAGTATAGTAGTTTTCAAACATACTCTTTCTTGAGTTATCAATTAATACGAGTTTTCTATATCTGAAAAAGTATTTCCATAATTTTTTTTTTAAATACTCTTAACAAAATAAACATATTTATATCGATATAAATCGTTTACCGAACTGTAATTGCACTAAATGTGCTATTTTTTCCATTTTAAGGAAAATTTTAATTTTTATCATTAGTTTTATTTATTTAAAAAAAAAAATAAGAAAAAAAAAAAAATAAGAAGAAATAGAAATAAGTTAGTGAATTTTAATTTAAAAATAATAATAATAATTTTCTTCTGTTATTCTAGCTCATCGCTTTAAGACAACTTTTGATTTTGGATATGTTGCTCTGGATATACTTTATGTGTTTGCCGAAGATTCTGGGACATACATGTGCAAAGCCATGAACAGAGTCGGCGAAGCTATTACAACATGTTCTATCAAAGTTCAAGGTAATTATTCTTCTACATTGTGAATTAAACAACACTTATGGAAATATCATGCTACTGTAGTCCTTAAGTTCAATCAGATGAAGAAATGTCTAAAATTCAATGAAACTTTATTCAAAAGAAAGTAATGTTTTTTTTTTAATTATTGAAAAGCACATTTTTACGTTGATATTTGACCAAACTTGATATTTTGGTGAAATAATAAAAACAATTATGCGTGATACTTCTAAAGATTCGTGTTGGGAATAAATTGTGTTATTATTATAGCCAATATATAACACAGAGGTACCTTTCTAGGTTTTTACTGAGAAGTAGATGCATGTAGCTCTTTTATAAAATATTAAATGATGGAGATTTTGTTCTTTAACAGTTCTATTAAGTTTATGGAAGAATGCAGGAAAACAATTTTGAAAGATCACATGTTGTCACGCTAAAGTTAAAGAGTTTTATGGCTTTTAAATACTTTAATATATTTTTTCATACTTTCATGCTGTTAATGCAAGGGACTATAGATGAAAAAAAAAATTGTAAAATCAGAATTAAGAGTGACATGAAGAATGAATGAAGCATAAAGAAATCAAAAGCTACAACTGGAATACATTTAATTTAAATATTATTTGAGAATGAGTAAGATTGTTAAAATATCAGCTTTATAAATTCATGTAACTTTTATTGCAATAAATCCTGCATTGAATTAAACATTGCTTATCAATTTTTAATATTTCAATCTAATTTTTCACATTTCAACAATGTAGAAAAGTTCTCAATTTTACAGTCTCCTAATCTTAAAGAACATTACTATGCTTTCAGCCAAGGGCTCCATCTATACCGACACACTTCATGAGGAGGGTCTGCAAAAGATCCGAGCTCTGGAGGAACAATATCGCCCGACACCGGAAGAGACTGTTGTGCCCGTCACTCGGCCCGTCTTCCTCACCCCACTCAAGAGCCAGGAGAACATCAAGGAAGGACAACCCGTCCATCTCGAATGCAAGCTCGAGCCCGTCAATGACCCTAAGCTCAAGGTGGAATGGTATGTCAACGGAATAGAGATTAAAGCAGGTGAGTTTTTGTAATGTGCTGGAATGTTAGTAGTTGATCAAGCATTTAGACGTTTAAATATAACTTCATAAAAACTTAGTAAAGTTGTAGTAAAACTTTTAGAATATTTCATAGAACTTTAGAAAATTTAATAAAATTATTAGTTATAATATTAAATTTAACATTGTGCTTACTTTATAATTTCCTAAGCAAATATATTATCATTACATGATTATACATTCACATAACTGCTTCTCAATCACCAATTGCAGATTGAAGAGTAAAGCTAAATGCTAAAAAAGCTCTGAATTTCATTTATTTATTCATATAATTACAACTTTTCGGTCAACATTCAAAATTCTGCTCTATGCAGTATTTTTTAATTAAAAATTCATATGTTTCATAATGACGTCTTGAAGCTTTATGAATTTCATATTTCATAATGAATTTCTTTTCACAGGTCATAGATTTAGAACTATTCATGACTTTGGATATGTGGCTTTGGACATTCTGTACAGTTACGCTGAAGACAGTGGCACTTACATGTGCAAAGCTGTCAATGAACTTGGTGAAGCAGTTACCACTTGCTCAGTAAAAGTAGAAGGTAAATAGTTTTATACCACATCTGTATAATCAATTTTATAAATTGAATAAGTAACATTATATTCACGACTGGGATTTTTACTTTAAAGCAAATCTTGTAATCTACAATTGTACTAAACTTTGATCAAAAATAAAATATAATTAATTTTTCTTTTAATAAATTTGAGAACTATAACTATAATATTATATAATACTATATAACTATTTATAAACTTTTTAATATTGGCTTTTATTTATCAGATATTCTAAAAAAGACAAATCATTAGTGCAATAATTAACTGAGTATTGTTTTAGGGAATCTTATTATATAATTTCGCAACTAATTCTGATTTTTTCTTCTTTTTTTTTCTTCTGAATATAGCTCGACGAAACATTTACTATGATACTCAGCATCCCGAAGGCTTAGAGAAGATTCGGGAGTTAGAATGCCAATCAAAATACCAACCCATAGAAGTGGACGAAAAGCCAATTTGTAAGCCATACTTCGTTTCGGAACTTCGAGGCATCACCGAATATACGGAAGGGGACAGTGCCCACTTCGAATGTCGGGTTGAGCCTGCTCACGACTCAGAACTAAAAATTGAATTCTTCCACGATGGCAAACCAATCGAGGCTGCTTCTCGCTTCCACGTGACATTAGATTTCGGTTACGTGGCATTGGACATCAGCCACATGTATCCCAGAGATGCCGGCCAATACACAGCGAAAGTGTCCAACAGACTGGGTGAGGCAACCAGTAGCATCAACGTTCGCGTAACTAGTAAGTCTGGAATTATATCGGACACGCAGCATCCAGAGGGTCTTGCTAAGATTCAAGCTCTCGAGGATGTTTCCAAACGTCAGCCAACGGAGTTCGTCGAGAAGAGGACATTCCAAAGACCTGTCTTTACAGCCCCTCTGCAGAACTTGGAGCTAGTAGAAAACCAGAGCGCCCACTTGGAATGCAGACTAATTCCTGTAGGGGATCCTACCCTCACGGTGGAATGGTTTTTTAACGAAAAGCCTTTGCAACCAAGTTCTAGAGTTCAAACCACGCACGATTTCGGCTATGTAGCACTAGACATTCAGTACGCTCGACCAGACGATGTTGGTATTTATACTTGCAGAGCCAGAAATGAACTCGGGGAAGCCGTGACCACAGCTTCTATCAAGGTGCAAACAAAGGCTTTTATTGACCTTCAAAGTCATCACCCTGAAGGCTTGGAGAAGATTCAGGAACTTGAAAACTACAAACAGGCTCCATCGTTGGATGAGCCAGAAAAGACATTTGAAAAACCAGTTTTCACAATGGCTTTGTACGGACCACCTGAAGTCGTGGAAGGCATGCCGGCTCATTTTGAATGCAGGGTGGTGCCAATTGGTGATCCCAACCTTAAGATTCAATGGTTTGTGAATGGAGTTGCATTGAAGCAAGGTAAGCTAAAAAAAATCTTTTGTTTACAGCTTAAAAAATATTTTCGATTTTATAAATATATTGACTAATTTTCATTCTTAATTGTAGAGTGTCTAAAATTCTTCGTAATTAGGATTCTTGTGCAACGTATCTAAATTTAAGCATATTGAGATTACTTATTAGAGTATTCAGTGTACTTTCTTGGTTTTTACATAGTATCTGTAGTTTAAAAATTTGTAGAAAAAAATACTGTAGTCTGAAACTGAATTCGAAAATTAAATCTTATTAATTTTTTTATAGAATCTCTATTTAATTCTGAATAAAGTGTAATATATTTTTAAAAATGTATAGCATCGTTTCATTTTGAAAAAAATATAAATTCATAGAACCAAACAATACCACAAAAGGTAACACCATAACCTTTTTTAATATATTTATTAATACAATTATTTTCTTATATATATATTTTTTTTTTTTTTTAACTTTTACATTTTGGCTACATTTAAAAAAAAAATCGATTTTTGTAATAGTTTTTTTTTTTTTTCAATATGTAATTATTTATTTATTAATTAAAATGACTCATAGTCATAAAAAAACAGCAAACGGCATTATAAAATTGACTATATTTCATCGTAATAGTGATCATTGTTAAGTATTGCAATACATTAAATTTATCCCATCAAATCGTTCAATATGTAATAAAACTTTTTAAAGAAGAAAATAGAATGAAAAGCAAACCAAGAAAAGATTGCCTAGAAGTTTTATCAGAACGTTATAAGAGATTTATTGTAAAATTTTTTTTGAAAAATGTAGGTGTGTGTACTATAAAAATTTCTTCAGAAAAGTGGGAATTTTTTTTTTTTTTTTGTACTTCAAGTTCATCTCAGATTGTTAAATGAATACTCAAATGAACTGGACTACTACTGGGAGTTCTGCCCCATAACAATTTGTTACGTTTTGTTTCAACTGTTATTCTAAAATAGATCAAAACTCCTTTTGTTTTTTAAAAAAATGTTTATATTACAGCTTCCCGATTCCGTGAAATCCATGACTTCGGAATGGTAACTTTAGATATTGCATCCACTATAGCCGAAGATTCAGGTGTATACATGTGCAAAGCAGTAAATAAAGCAGGAGAAGCAGTCACTTCAACTTCAATGGTTGTCAGAGGTGAGAAGAATCTTATATTTATATAAATTACAAGATATTCACCTTATTCTAGCATTCATCTTATACTAGTTTACTTTGCGGAATTTTGTATTACATTATATTTTACATAATTTAACATAAGAAAATCATTAAGAGGTTTTTTTTTTATTAAAGTTCGGCATGCTTGAAACTGATTTTATGGTAGCTATTCGTAACAAACATTGAAGAAATATCCCTTCGAAGAAGGAAAAAAAAAAAAAAAAAAAAAAAAAAACACATTACTTTGAACTATAATCCATACCAGCTGAACAAATCAACTGTCAAACGTCCTCCAGTACTTTATAACTCGATAGACTTCTTTTCAATTTAAGTGTTCAGTTTTGAAGTGTTGAAATCCCGTCTTAACTTCAACTTTTGAAATACATCCTTTAAACCCATAACTAACATTTTGTTACTTAATAAGTTATTTTGGCATTTTCCCATCAACTCTCTACCATGTGTGCCTTTCTTATTCAGCTCGTGGTGGTGTCTTGGGTGAGAGTCAACATCCTGAGGCCTACATTCAACTGCAGAGATTGGAGATGGGACCTGCACCAACGGGTGAACCCGAAGTGGCCGCACCAAAGGCTCCATTCTTCACTGAACATCTGGTAAGCCACGACCAACTCATAGAGGGACAGTACATCCACCTGGAAGCACGAGTTGAACCAGCCAATGATGAGAAACTCAAGATAGAATGGTACAAGAACGGAAAGACTTTGGTGTTCGGTAAGAATTAGATCCTATCTCTGATTGAAAAGTAGAAATTGATTTAACTGAAATTGTATTAGCTGTTATAGTTTACTGAATGTTTTTGATGTCGATGCTTATTTATTTGTTGTACGTCAGGTACTCGTATTCGTACCACTTGTGACTTTGGTCTTGTGTCTCTGGACATCGTGACGGTCCGTCCTGATGATTCTGGTATCTACACGTGCCGAGCTGTCAATGAAGTCGGAGAAGCCATCACTACATGTTCAATGAAAGTTGAAGGTGATTAACTTTTCTTATGTTCAAGAACATAAGTAATTTAATTTATTGAAAAAATAAAGGCAGGGGGCCATACAAATAAAACGCATTGAAATGATTTATTTTAAAAAGTATATTGTAATACCCGGTATAACTTTAACACCTGTATTATACAAATTAAAAAATTTCGATGTAGTAAATGTCGAATTAAGTAATAATAGTGATTATTTACTTTGACTACGCGTTGTAATATAAAATAATAAAAAGAAAGTAGTTTAGTATTAAATAAAAAAAAAAAAATACTTTAAGAGAAACCAAATCCTTTATCTTTAATAACATGTCAATTTCTGGATAGTTTGCTCATTTATGTAGATGGAAAGAATGGACTCTTCTTTTTAGAGAAGCTTGTTTACTAACATTGGGCCAATTTTTATTACACTTGGTAGTAAAATCTATTGAATGAGATCCTACATCGATAGCAAATACATCATGCTTTAATTAACATATATTTCTTAAAACTTCATTAATTAAAAAATGATAATTCACTATTTTTATGACCGGTTTAAGAATTTACAAAAGTTGTGAAGTGGTCTAATTGAATTTCATTCACTTAGCCTGACCCTTTTCCTAACTAGTCAACATTAAAATTATTTTTTCTCATATATTTTTAGAAGATTGAAATGAATATTGTTCTTTTTGCCGTCAACTCTTGTTTTTTTCTTTTCCCCTTCTCGATCATGGTGACTTACAATCCTCTTTTCAGACCGTGAGAGTATCATATACCGATCTCAGCATCCTGAGAGCTTACCTAAGATTCTAGAACTGGAGTCGTCCCAAACTGTGAGACCCGATCAGCAAGAGGTTGCATATGAGAAGCCCATCTTCATCTCCCATCTCAATAACCTGGAGTTGAAAGAAGGACAAGCGGCACACTTTGAATGCAGAGTGGAGCCCTACAGGGATCCCACTCTCAAGATTGAGTTCCAGCTCAATGGAAAACCACTTCCAGCTGGTGAGTTTTCAATTTGAAATTATTCATTATTGCCTTAGTGATGTCTAGACTTAAAATACTACAACACTGCGATATTTTTTTGGCAAGTATCAAGATGAACAAAAGAACCAGAATGTTTCAAACTGCAATTGAAAATATTTGTTTTCTTTAAGTAAATTTATTAATTTAAAATTAAGTTAATATTCTTCAATTGAACCCTCTGTGGAAAAAAACTTTCTTTATACTTGTTTCATAAAATAGAAATTCTCTCAATAACTCCAAATTTTCTTTAACAAAATTAAAAGAAGTATTTAATATTTTGCTGTGACTTATAAATATAGATATAGTTATGTCAAAATAATTAACTTTCCAAAAAAGACGGAAATTTTAATACTTGAATTTTTTTTAATAATTTATTCGAATAAATGACTAATACAAGTTTACTTATTCCTGCAGCTACCCGCTTCACTGTCAGTAAAGATTTCGGTTACATTACGCTAGATATATCGCACACCCTCTCTGAGGATGCCGGAATCTATACTTGCAAAGCAACGAACAACAAAGGACAAGCTGTCACTACTGGATCTTTGAAAATAATTGATGGTTAGTGAGAATTCATTCGGCCATTTTTACTACTATTGTTATTATTAAGTTTTAGTTTATATTTTCTTTTAATATTGTTCATTAATGTTCATTTTATTAATAATAAATATAAATTAATGTTTGACTCGTTTAGGTTTTAAATATTTAAAAGTAAAAAGAGTTTGAAAAAATCATTGAGCTTTCCGTGATAAAATATTAGACAAAAATCATTATTAAAAAGACTTTTAAAAATATTAAAAAAATCATCAATAAAAATCATAACTAAAAGTATTTACAATTAATTTGTTTAAATATTCATTCTATTTAGACAATGAATACGTCATTGAGAGAACTACTCATCCAATGGGACAAGAAGGACTATCCAAGGTCCGTGAGGTAGAAGAAATGTATCTCTCCAAATACCAGGTACTTTTTCTTATATTTTTTTAAATATTGTATTCGAAACAGTATAATTTACTTTTTAAATTAAGTGCTAGAGCATATGCTTATGGTAAAAGAAATAAAAAATTTATCTTTTCTACAGACACATATTGAAGATAAGGAGAAGCAATATCCAAAGCCTGTGTTTGTGGTCCCTCTGCAAGACAAATATGTTGTCAATGAAAGTGAAAGCATAAGGTTGGATTGTAGAGTAGAGCCTTCTGCTGATCCCAAACTCTGCATTGAGTGGTTTTTCAATGGAAAGTCCCTCAATATTGGTGAGTTTCAGCTTCAAACGCAATTCTTTTTCAAAGTTCTGGTGTAGAGAAGAATGCAATTTTATGAATTTCATGATTTTTTAAGCATGTATGTAATCAAAATTGGAATTTTTAGGCACTCGATTCCAGCTTACAAATGATTTCGGTCAAGTCGTCCTAGCATCTACAGATATGTGGGCCAGAGACAGCGGAGTGTATACATGTCGGGCGTATAATGCAATGGGCGAAGCTTTCACATCTACCACAATCCATTGTGCAGGTAAGTTTAAGACGTTGTTACAATTACTAATTAAACATTTTTCTCCATAATTCCACATTTCATGAAAATATAGTTATACTCATTTAGAGCTGAGATATACTTAAAATAAATAATGAGTGATGGTATGTCTTTGATTTGGGTCTCATGTCAAAATTTATAAACCCAAAAAAAATGTAGTGGGTAAGCTAATATTCAGTTGTAACACTGGAGAATTTTTACAAGCCTTTTAATTATATGAGATAATTTATATACCTTATTTGTAAGATAGAGGCATTTTACCATTTAAAAATGTTATGTAGTTTTCTGTAAGCACGGAAAAAGGCTTGACTTTGATTTGGTAATAGAAAGAGTATTTTCTTTTCGAAGAGCATCTTTCGCTTTCATAGGGCCATGAATAAGGCATGATTTCCCACTTGACTCGTTGGGTTCCTATATACTATATTGTCATATTTCCATTTTAATATATGAGTAGTTTATGTAAAAATTACCCAACAAAAACATCTCTGTGAAAAGGCGCAAAGTTCTTCATGCAATGATTACGGCCGTGAAAAGTATTGAGATATAAAGTATAGCTAAGTTTAAAGTTGTTGTAAATTACGGGCAATGAAAATTGGTAAATATTTTTCTCAAAGTCAAAATTCCCCTGCATAGGCCTTAATATTGAGCTATAAAAATGCTTGTGGCACTTGACCGTTACGTATTCTGGTTTACTGACGCGTAGTCACCGAATTTTTATAGCTCGATATTAAGGCCTATGCAGGGGAATTTTGACTTTGAGAAAAAAATTTACTAATTTTCATTGCCCGTAATTTACAACAACTTTAAACTTGGCTCTACTTTAGATCTCAATACTTTTCACGGCCGTAATCATTGCATGAAGAACTTGGCGCCTTTTTACAGAGATGTTTTTGTTGGGATTTCATTTCTTTTTTTAAGGTAATAAGTTAAAATTTATTATTTATTTGCACACAATAACTAGTTTTAAAATGTTTAGTGCTCATAATTTTTAAACTTGCAAGAAAACTTCATGGGATTGAAAGGGTTATGCATTCAATATGAATGATGATGATACAAAATTATTTTAAATAAATATTTAATTCAGATATACAGAAAAAGTTGGCAAAGGAGAAAAAAATATTAACAATTGACGATCATTTAGTAGACGATAAAATATCGCCAATGGTCAGTTTTATAATGATAAGTACACTTTTTTTATTATTTCTTAATTTAAGTGGGTTTGCAGCTTGTGGCGAGAGTATTCTCTATTTATATATGCTAAGAGCTACTAGTATTCTAAGTTTTATAATTTCAACCCCGATAGAAGTGTATTAAAATCAAGATTCAAATTTTTCGAACAATGCCTCCTTTAGGGGATTCGGTGCGGAAAATCTCAATTTTTAGATTTTTTCCTTTGTTTACAAGATAATCTTACTAGCATACCAAATTTCATTCTTCTTTATCTGCTAGAAATACCTTAGAAATTTGATGATCAGTGAGTGAGTTTTGGATGGATAATGGAAATATGTCGTTTTCTGCCGTTATGAATTTGATTTTCTCGACAACCAATATAATTGGTGACTTGAAATTTAGGGATCTTACTAAACTGGTTAACATCAGCTACCTGTAAAAAAAAATCAGCTTTCAGGCATACTGTAATACGCAGATATGAGAGGTCAAAATACTGCTGAGTGTCTTTGGGTAAAATATGCCAGGCAGTGAACTTGGTGGGTGCACTGGCGGGCACCTAGATTATTCAAAAAATTATTCATTTTTAAAAATTAGTCATTTGATTATTTCTGCTTTTCATTAATCAACGTTTTTCTTAAGGATTTATAACATAATCTATGTTATGAATCCAAAATTTTCTAAATCATGTTTTTCCACTAAACCGACTCATTGTCCCAATGTCTTCTCGTTGCAGCTAAGGGAACCATCTACGAAGGCACCCTTCACCCCGAGGGTGAGAAGGGACTTGAAAGCATCCAGACACTGGAAGAGTCCTTATTAAGACAGACTGACCAGGTCATCAGTGAAGACAAGGGCCACCCACCTGTTTTTACATCCGGCTTCCAGAACCTGACCAACTTGACCGAGGGAGACATCGCCCATTTCGAGGCCACACTCGCCCCTGCAGGAGACCAGACAATGGTGGTGGAGTGGTTCTTCAACGGAAAAGTGCTCAAAGCAGGTGGGGTATTGGCTAATAGTTAACCTAATACCTCTGATTAAGTACGATTGCGAATGCACATTAAAAAAGATAGATATAAGAATGTAAAAAACGTTTTTTACATCATTCTTAAATTCCACAAGCCTTGATTTTGAATTCTCAAAATGTGTACGTTATAAGCTCGATATCTCTCAACAATATCTTTTAGATCTTCCAGGCTTGAGATCAGTTACGTTGGTCATAAAACAGGAATAAAATTTTAAGATACGTACTACGCAGTATGAGTAAGTTGGGAGATGGGTGGGGGGGGGGGGAGCTTTGAAATATATAATGAAATTGAATTAGCTTTCTTTTTACCGAAGCTTGTTTTGCAAGAACTTGATGCGAGATAGTAGTTTTGAAGTCAAAATTTTTTCGATAAACTTTTTTCGGTACAATTTTGAAAAATCCACTCATATAATGGATATAAAATGGATATAGAATCATAATAACGAAAGAATTAAAGCAGAACAATAAATAAATAAATAAATAAATACAAGAAACACCATACTGTAGACGTCATTTTCTAACTTGCACTTTCAATTAAATACTAAAATTAGATTAATAATAATTTGAGGCCTGACGGTGAACTGAGCAATGTTCCTGTAAATCAGATCATCTGATTTTTAGTGAGTTAGCCTTGCAGATTGTAACTTATCTTTATAACTAAATGGATATTACAATATGCGTTATATATATTATCCAAAAATGACTTTAATTTTTTTTCACAGGACATCGCATTCGCACTGTGCATGCATTCGGAATGGTAGTTCTCGAGATCTTAGGCGTCGTCATTGAAGACAGTGGAGAGTACACATGCAAGGCTACCAACAAATGGGGCAAAGCCGAGATCACAGTGAAGTTGGAGTGTGTGGACAGAGTAAGCGGCCAGAAGCCGAAATTCACGACCCAACTCCAGAGCTTGACGGGACTGAAAGAAGGCGAAAGCGCCCACTTCGAGTGTCACCTTATTCCTATTGGGGATCCAGCCATGAGAGTAGAATGGTTCCACAATGGTGTACCTATGAGACACAGTGCGTATTACCATTGATTGCTTATTTTAAATATATTTCATTTAGAAATTTTTTGTAAATGATTCAATTAATTTCGATTGCAGCTAAGGTTGAAGTAAATGATCCTAAATATAAGTTATGTGAAAAAACAATTATATTAATATGTTTAAAAATAAAGTTTTCAAATATTTTATCGACACTTTTACGTTACAGGTTCTCGTATCAAGACTCTAAGTGATTTTGGATACGTTGTCATGGATATTTCCTTCGTTCACGTTGAAGATTCTGGAGATTATGTATGTGTCGCAACAAATAAATTCGGCTCTGATACAACACGGTGCAGCATACAATGCACAGGTAAATAAGTAGCTGTGATTCTAACATCATTGAATATAAAAATTTGGATCGATTTAATTTTTTACACTTATCATTAACTAAAAAGTTTGAAATTTTCAGTCTTTTATAAATGAGTCAAAATGTTTTATACGATTTTGAAACATTGGAGCACTATTAATATTATTCCCATAAAATAAAGAAAATAATTTCCCAATGTTTAAGTAAAAAAAATAAAGGTACATTTTATAACTTATATTTAGTTTCATCCACAACATTTTACCCTAATATTTCTCTTAAAGGTCATGGTAAAATCTTCCGAGACACTCTACAACCTCAAAGTTTGGAAAAGATTGCCGAATTGGAAGGGTCGCATTCTCTTTACAGAACACAGTTATCAATGGACTCTAAGGTGACCGAGGCACCAAAATTCACCACGCATATCAAGGAAATCACCAACCTGGTAGAAGGACAAAGTGCTCACTTTGAAGCATACTTGACACCTACAAATGATCCAAACCTCAAAATTGAGTGGTACTTCAACGGAAAGCTGCTTGGAGCAGGTGAGATAGTTTTCTTATTTCAATCTATGATTGATGTCAAGTAAGTTATGCATCAATGCAAACTACAATAAATTCAATCAAACGTTAATGTTATTAAAAATATAAATTGTGAGAAGAAAGGTGTTTTAATTTCAATGTTAACGATAATTCTTTTGATGTATTCGAGTAATTGGATTTACGTGACACCAAATGATCCCATGGAAACTATTCAGACTTTTGATAAACAGATTTGATTTGTGGTACATTTATTTTCAAATTGTATCAATCATAATTATTCCGAGTTACTTAAATAATTGAATTTTAGTAATTTTTGTGAGCTTAAATTACCTTAACCATTGACTTCCTTCATCATTTTAAAAAGTGCAAATGACTCTCTTCATTTTTCGTTATTTATTTGAAAGCCGAAATAAAAATATTGCTTTGCTACATATGAAGTTTTTGTGTATCGATAACAGAATTTTGTAAGCTATTCAATAAAGATTCATACAATTTGTATAAATAAAACTTCTCTGTTTCTCCTCAGGACATCGTTTCAGGACTTTCCATGATTTTGGTATTGTCATTTTGGACATTTTGTATTGTTACGGTGAAGATAGTGGTGAATATATGTGCAAAGCAACAAACAACTTTGGAACAGATATCACGAAAACAACCTTAACTTGTCGATGTAAGTAAATTATTTAATGATAATTATTATATTTAGAAAGATGCATTTATTTTAATTTATAATCATATTATTTTATTTTATTTCTTATATCAATTAATTTCATTTTAAATTTCAAACATTTAATTTCATTTATATTTTAAGCATTTAATTTAATTTAATTTAAAAAAAAAAAAATGAAACTCGAAACATAGGCGTAATTTTAAACATTTCTAATAGTAAGGATCACTTGAAGTGGTTTAATTTACATTTGTTTGCGCATATGTATTTTTTGTTCGTTTCGATCGTTGAATACTGTGAGACAATCAAGTTCGGAAAAGTTTACTCTTTTATAATTTCTTCATATTTTTAAAAGACAATATTTCTTAAAACAGTAAATCCTAAAGATAGACCGTTTTTTAACTCTAACTAAATATTTTCAATTTTTATATTAATTAACAAATTGGTTTAACTTTAAATTTAATAAGTAAAACATGAAATATAGATTCTAATAATAATAATAATAATTAATATTATCATACATCAAATAATTTCAAACAAGTAATGTTGCTTTTTCTTCAAAATTCCCTACTCACCACTATCAAATGTCACCAACATAATCAAACTTGTCTCTACAGCCAAGACTTCAATCATCCTGGATCCTCAGATCCCCAAAGAGATGGCAGACAGCAATCGCCGTATTATGGAGATAGAGGAGCACCTCTACAGATCCAGGGCCGAGCACACCGAGGAGTTGCACTTGGAGGCTCCTCGATTCACAGTTCCTCTGGAGAACATTACAGACCTAAGGGAAGGCGAGAACGCACATCTGGAGGCAAGACTCACACCCACAGACGATCCAGACCTTAGAGTTGAGTGGTTCAAGAACAGCAAGGCACTCAAAGCAGGTAAAGCTTCAACAGTAGCTATTGATGCCTGTGAATGCAGACATGTGAATTTTGTTTCGAATTTCTGCTGCATTTAGAATATGTTTAATCCACCTTTATAAGGTATAATGCATATTGAGTTAGAAAATTGGTATTATTTATGTAAAATGTATTATGAAAAATAAGTACACCATGCAAATTTATGGCCCAATGCATCAAAATAACATTTTTGAGGTGTCTACTTCGTATATATTGGCAAAATTTCCTGAATTACAAGAGAGTCACTGGGTAAAGTTTATTTATGCAATGGTACTATTTATACGAAAGTAAATTAAACTTGTATTTGATTTTGTATTATGAATGCCTTCCGTACTGCACGATTTTTAAATTGACTCATTTTGTTTATATAAATAAAAAACGCATGCAATATTATTACTAAAAACATAAAATTCTACTGAATTTTTACTTATTGTACAAGGTAAGATTTGATACTTTTCAAAAGCACCTATTTAGTCGTTAAATAACATGGTTATTCGGAATTTTAGGAACCCGTATCCGAACAATTAACGATTTCGGATTCGTGGTCTTGGAGATCAGTCCTGTCTATCCAGAAGACAGTGGGCTATATTCTTGTAGAGCGATAAACAAGGTGGGAGAAGCAGTTACAACTTGCACTCTGAAATGCTCTGGTAAGTATTACTTTCCAAATTCTACTAGAGAAACAATTAAATTTTAAGCTTTATGAATTCTTTTAAAAATAATTTATATGCAAAAAATTTTAGGAAATGAATATGTAGAGCGATTCTATTGAAATATTTCTTTTCGTTTAAGTTTTATGCAACTATTATTATCTATTCGTTGTTATACTAAATTGTACATGGAAAACCTCATTTTTAAAGCAAATTATTGTAGTCTTGACCTCAAATTTAAAAATATCCATTGAAAACTATTGATTCAAATTAACATCAATGAAATTAACATTAATAATCAATCCTCACTTAATAAAAATTATTTCTGTACCTAAAACATTTATACAGATCCAAATGATATGATTACGTCATTAATATAATCTAATTTTGTAAGAATTAATATTACTATATTACAAGTGTAGTACGGATTATTATGTAACATATTACTCTATATGTACTTATAATTCATTATAGAGGTTTGATGTTTCATGAAACTTAAAATAAATTAACCTATAGTCTTCTGGGCATGGTCTAACAAAGACTTTGCCAGGTACAATAGAATAATGAGAAAAGCCAAGAGCTCACATAAACTTGGAATGTGTTTTTTCCTTAGGTAAACGTAGCATCATCATGGACACTCAACTTCCTGCCGGAATGGAGAGCATGGAGAAGATCGCCCGATTCGAGGATATCTCTTCTGCCCGCATCTCCGAACAATGGATGGACATCGATGTCCAGCAACCACCTAAATTCCTCTCGACTCCACAAGACCTCACTCTGTCTGAAAACACTCTGGCCCACTTCGAGTGCAAACTCACTCCAATGAACGACCCGACGATGAAGGTGGAATGGTACCATAATGGGAAATCACTCATCACAGGTGAGATAATTTTCTAGTTTGTTTCAGTGCAATTGTGTAGTTATTGTTCAGTAGTTATTGACACGTCATTTCAAAATGGTGGATTTGAATATGATATTAACTTTAAAAAATGCAGGTGCAGGAATTTTACTTTCAAAATGCATGTGCAGAAATTTTACTTTCAAAATATTTTTTTTTGTTATAATACTGTTGAGATGATTCTTGCTGTTTAGGTCTTGAATTAATAAATTAGTGGTACAATATTTCTCTATGCATCACTTGAAAGTTGTCAATTATAACTAAAATTATTGAGATTATAAGTAAGGAATATTAAAATAACTCAATATATATACAACTATAAAATCAAACTAATTTTTAAAAATGAAAATTTAGCTCTCTTAAAACACCTGGTTATTATAAGACGCTCACTGTTTTTGTTCAAAATATTAACTTTGATTATTTTAAATATATTTAATTGGTATTTAAAGAAATACTCTTTTAAAATGTAGAATTTAATGTAAACTGTCGTTAATGATGTTATTCCATATTTTTAGGATCTCGTGTCAAAACAATTAACGATTTTGGCTTTGTGATTCTGGAAGTGGCTGGTGTGTTTGGAAGAGATGCTGGAGTGTACATGTGCAAGGCTACAAATGCTTACGGAGAAGCAACCGTCAGCTGCAAACTCTCCGTTAAAGGTAAATGATGTTTTATTTCGGAATATTTTTTTTTAAATAAATAGGGTACTTAAAAAAATTCAAATACATTTGTTTCAATCTTAAATAATAAATGTACTCATTGTTTGTGTTATTAAATTAAAAATATTAATGCATCGAAGCACTTAATTAATAACTTGGAATTTCCTATTAACTGCTGGTCGTATTTCAGACTATCTCCCCGGAGAGCTTTCTATACTCTTTATCAAAATAAAATTATTGTTCTTAGAGTTTATAGTGAAAATTATTTATCATACGTTCCTGATTTTGTGTTCGTCCGCGAAAAAGTAATTGCGATAAATTTGGAGATATCTATTTCATATTAAGAAATTGCTTAAAATATCCCGGAAATAAAAATGCGAGTTTTATGATGCCATTTTTATTGTTGATAATAAATTAGAAACTGAATTTTTTCTTTTGCCTTATTATTTAGTAAAACGAAAATAAGTCATTGCGTTACTTTTTGACTATGCTGTTGTTCCATTGTGATGCAATTTCGCTTAGATTAAACCAAATATAGTATCTAGATGGTAAATATGTGAAAACTTATATGGTTTCAGACCCATACGTGTGTATACTTAAAAAATATTTCCTTTTTTAATATTCTTACAACTATCTAACATATTCAAAAATCAACGTTATACATTGAATTGCTTATTAGTATGTATATATATATATATATATATATTTATTTATTTATTTATATAAACCACTTTCAGATAGATTTCACTCAAGAAGCTAAAGAAATTATATTCATTCATTTCTAACATGTGTAATAAATGGCTAATTTAAAATACCACTAGAAAAAACATCAATCATATAGTTTTGAATTACTTCATTTGGAATTTTCGTCATAGGTCTTATATTATGAACATATGAGAAATATGCAAAACATCACTCGTTTATGAGTCCCCTACCTCTAAAATTGAGAAGAAAATTCTCTCTCTGCCGATTTCTATCGAAATATTACTTTTTATAGCCGAAAACACAACCATGTTCAAAATTAAAAATGATAACAAAACTTGGAAAGCCTAGAAATTTCATAATAGCTTTCAATGATGAAAATACCAGGGAATAAATTGAAATTCATTTATAAAAGACATTTTGGCTTGTTACAATAGGCGTGATAGTATTTTTCACAATTCATTGGATAAGACCAGGAAAAAAAATCTACAAGTAAATTCAAGAAGAATGGTCAGGTTTTTTACCTCGATATAGTTATCATCCTCTAGAATCCTTTAATTTTAATCATACATTTGTTTTCTTCAGCCAAGGGTTCAATTATAATGGAGCCGCAACTTCCGACCGATTGGCGATCCGGAACCGAAAGTTTGCAGAGGTTGGAAGAAGCCATGTATAGAACGGAGGAAATGATCATTGACGACGATCGTAAACTGCCTCCAAAATTCATCACACAGATTCAAGATCTGGAAAATAAGGTGGAGGGAGAGTCGGCACATTTTGAATGCAGGCTGGAGCCAGTGGGCGATCCTACTATGAGGGTGGAGTGGTTCGTCAATGGAAAACCCCTCACTTCAGGTTAGATCATTACAGAACATTTTGATTGTTGAACAACATATTACTTTTTGATGATTTATGAAATATTTATTAAAATAATCTCAGTTGAAGGATAGGGTGCAATATAATGTTCAGGAATTTTGAATAAATTTGATAATGTGGTATAACAAAATATTTTTTGTTTTGAGAAACTTAGTGAAACTATATTTTAAGTTGTTCTTTAATTCAAACACCATCATTTGGATTTGATAAAAATATTGGTGATTCAGCTAAAATATGGAAAAAATTAAAATTGTAGAAGTTATGTTTCAACAACTCAGTTTGTTTTAACGTAATATTGGATCTTTAATCCATTTAATTAACTTACTAAAATATGGCAAAATCAGATTACAGTTCTTAGGTTTTAACAACTCAGTTTATTTTAATTTAATATTGTATCTTTAGTTTCAATTTAATTAACTTATATTTATTTCTTGAATTAAGTATAAACACGAGCTCAGTTGAATATTGAATATAAATAAGTAATCAAAAAGGAACTGTTTTATCATTTATGAGAAGTAATGAGGAGAATGCTTTGGAATAAAATAAAAAATATTTTATATAATATCAGTAGTTATTACATGGTATACGTAATAACTGTTTAAATTAAAAATATTATTCATAAATGTAGGTACACGAGTCCATACAGTAGATGACTTTGGCTTTGTGGTGTTGGACATCGATTGGCTTTTCCCCAGAGATGCGGGAGAGTTCATGTGCAGAGCAACTAATAAATGGGGTCAAGACACAACGAAAGCTGTTTTGAAAATCAAGAGTAAGTAATAGTAGCTTTATTTCTATGGTTGATGGACTACCTAATAACGCTGCGCGTTAAACTCTAGTGTATTACAATGTAAATAAATGTTGTCAAACAATTTTTGCTGATATTCATATATTAGTTTATGTTATGAAATATCACATGCTACTGAAAATTCTCAATTTTTATAAGCTTGCAATTATAATACTTCTCACTTAGCTCACTACCATATTACTATCTAAGATAGAAGTTTTATAATAAAGTTTTTCGAGTTTATAGTGTTTTTAAAGGTAGTTTTAAATAAATAAAAAAAAATTGTTCTGGTGTTAAAAACCAGTGTGCTATTTTGGACGTAACCTCAAATACCACGACATCAGTTTAAATTTTTTTTTTTTTTTTAATAATGTTCTATACATAGAAGACTGCTTCTAGAAGTTTCAACCCACGAAAGTTTATAATAAATGTCAATGAAACGTTTCTTATTATTTTTAAAGGCAAGCGTAATATTATCATGGACTCTCAACTACCGGAAGGCATGTCCTCTGACAAACTGAGAGAGCTGGACTTTCCACCCCAGCAAGCAGAGCCCGTTGAGGAACAAGCACCTCAACCACCGAAGTTTATCACCCAAATACAGCCCCAGGAGAACCTCCAGGAGGGCGATAGCGCGCACTTCGAGTGTAAGCTGCAGCCCGTAAACGATCCCAAACTCAGGGTGGAATGGTACCACAATGGGAAACCCCTCAAGTCAGGTGAGATATTGTTTCTTCGAGACTATTTGAATATAAGTGAGTTTTCGATTAGGTCTTTCATTATTGTTTGTTAACTATTGGAAAGAATCTTAATCGTGATTGCAAGTGCTTATTTGTTAGAATGACTATGTCTTGTCCTGAGTGTGATGGATATATTAGAACGCTTGATTTAGTTTCGTGTACTTACGAGTTTATTTTAGCGGGTAGATCATGAAGAAGTTTCTTGGATGAAGGAATATAGTATTTGAAAATTCAAAAATCATCAAATGTATGCCAAAAACAACGTTAAAGATAAAATGGAGTGAAACATTGTTGTTATTATTATTGTCTCAGGCATCGTTCCATTTGTTTAATTTCGTTCCGTGCTTGAAATACATCGGAGATTATAACATTATAAATTTGTTGCAGGAATGAAATATAATCACTTAAGCAAATGGAAAACCTTTTAAACCATAGAAATACGCATGGAATTAGTATTTGAAATAAATGGGTGAAGACTATGTAAATTTATTATTAAAAGACGTCATGAAATACCATAAAAATTAATAGGAAGACATACAGTAATATAAATTATTGAAAAGACAAGACTTTTTAGTAATTTATTTGAAAATCGAAGTATACTTTGCTTGCACTTGATTTACATACTGTAATGTGTAATTGAATAATTAACTTTAGAATTATTTTTTTATTAATAATTATTTAAGAATTAAATAATTATTTAAGAATAAAAGCATTAAATATTACTCTTTGAAGTATGATTACAATATGTATGTAATCTTACAAATGGCATCAAATTTTCACATTATTAATATGATCTAAATTCAATTCGATGATTATGTTGCTTAACATCTTTATATATTTTTATGTTTATTAAGCGAATAGTGCATCCTTGTTTAAGATGAATATTTCATTGAACACAGGTCATCGGTTTAAGACCACCCATGACTTTGGCTTCGTTGCTCTGGACGTGCTGTACGTGTATGCTGAAGACTCGGGAGAGTATACAGCTCGTGCAGTCAATGACTACGGTGAAGATACAACGAGAACAACACTAAAAGTGAAAGGTACATTTATTTTCGTAAAATAGAGTTAGGTTGAAGAACAATTTGTAGGATTTGCTAACTTTTTAATTATGATAGTAGGCATTCATCTATTAGTATTTTGAGGCTTCCATAAATGAACAAGTGATCCATTTTTATTAGAATTTTAACATTGATATGTATTCTGAACTCATGTAAGCATTTACTAAGTTCTCTAAGTTCTTTTACTAAGTTCTCTTATCAACCGTAACTGAGTATTCTTCATTTTAAACTGTCCAAAAGTGATTTGAGTAAATAGGTGATTCAAAATACTCAAAGAAAGTTGCCTAATTTTGTGTCCGGATATTAATCTCATAAAATAAACTATCCAAACCTCATCTTAGTATAAATTCCAAATTTTGATAAAAATAATCTATAACTATTTTACACAATTTCGTAATACGACGAATAAAAAAACATTCATATTGATATTTTCCATTTGTCTTGGGTTAAATATGTTTAAGCAGAAGCCTTCCAAACATTTGTGTTGTACAATACGTTTTAGAGGTTTTTGGAAATTGTATGCAC
Source organism: Linyphia triangularis (assembly GCA_963978545.1). Lineage (NCBI taxonomy): Eukaryota > Metazoa > Arthropoda > Arachnida > Araneae > Linyphiidae > Linyphia > Linyphia triangularis. The sequence continues at coordinate 69,775,351 of OZ021723.1, forward strand.
ACACTTGAAATTCCAATCAAACTGAACAGCAACAATAATGAGCTCGTTTTTCTACATTCTCATTGTAGACGTTTTTTTGTTATTACTAAATGTTGACAACAGCTAATTAAAATTTATAAAAAATAAATCACCCAAATATAAATATAATTTTTTTTACTTAAAAAGTAGAAATAATTACCCATTTTACTCCAACATACTATTGGATTTATACATTGCTTGGTCTATAATAGATTTTTATGATTATTAACAGACTTTATTGTAAAAACAGAGGACCTCATTCGGACTATTAGCGAGTTATCTAATATTTAATTTAGAGCGGAGATTATTTTTATATAATTTAATATATTATTTTTAAAAAGTTGTCTTATTTTTAATTCTCCATAAATTTTATTTAAAATGTGAGAAATATCATCACGTTTTTTTATTTTAGTTAAATAGTATATATTATATTCAGACATTTTCTTACTGAATCTATTTTAACTTCTATAAAGTTTTTAAAAATATTCTTATTTATAATTGTTTTTATAACTTAATGTTAATAGTTAAGACGATTCAATTGGTAGATTCAAAAGGAAAAAAGGAAAACTTGTAGATAAAATAAGATTTTGCTTTTTAAATAAGCATATTCAAAACAAATGTTTTTATCCAACAGCTTCAAGTTGTATAGTACTTGTTATCATTAAGTGTTTCATACGCAACTATTGGGCCTTCTTGAGTGGTTTTTAACTTAAAACTTACAACTCTTTAATAGTTGAGTATGTTTTAAAGCAATATCTTTATGAGAAATATGACTAACGCGTTTTGAAGCATTACCGCAAAATAACAATTACGTAAAAATAACAGTTATAAATTATTTACTATTAATGAATACTTTAATAAATTACTATTGTTATTAAATGTTACATTGCAAATTCAGCTACGCGACTGTTGGAATACAGAACACAGCTACCCAAATCCATGGAGACTGGAGTTCAGAAAATTGCCGAAATGGAGGCATCCTGGCAAAGGTAACAAATTCAAACTTGTTCAAATTCGATTTTCAATCTTGAACTCATTTATTTCAACATATTCATACATTCTTCACATTTTGAACCTTGAATTAACTCATTTTTCTGATTACTTTGTCATAGGGTAATATCAGAAGAAGAGGTTCCCCCTGAGCGATGTCGCCCAACGTTCGTGATGAAGCCCGAACCCCAGGTCGTAGTGGAAGGAGAATGGGCCAAGTTCTGCTGCCGTGTAATCGGAAATCCAAGACCAAGACTCATGTGGATCCTCAATGGCAACACAGTTGGACCCGTAAGAATCGTCTCAACTATTTAATTTCTCACGGTTGGATGCAATCTTGAGAAAAGCTACACTTTATAACTTTAGAATATTATGCACTGAATATCAGAATTGATTTTTTTCTAGTACTTTTTCATAGAGTTCCACTAGAAATTATTTCAATTTCTATAATATTTAAAAAGTTTTAAAGATGATGGGAATCGGATGTAAAAGAATAATAATCAAGCTTAATTGGTGATAAAATAAATTTAGTGGTGAAATTTCTAGTATGTTCCTTTAAGGAACAGTGTCAATGGTTAGTTGCTATAAGCGAGGGAACAACTTCCAAATGGGACAGAAAAAACTGCATAATTAATATGATTAGGCAGACAAAATCCAAATTTTTTTTGAAAAAATTACAGTCCAACTTTTTCCTTTGCCTAATCTCTAATACACCACTTCTTAGGGAGCATTCTTTGTGTAACGTAAATAGTAATTACCAAGTTGGTTAATAAATTATATTTAAAACAATGAATGACATCCCATGCTTTCATTTTAGAAAATTGTTGTATACAAATTTCATAAAATAGCATTACTGTAGACACGGAATGCCTTCTCAATAAAACAAAAACAATGAACGTCGATCACAAATAGGATAAGATTGAATCACTATGATAGGTTTATATTGAACAGAATAAAGTTTCGACTAAATGTTTCATTTCTCTTACTATCTTCTTTAATGTTTTTTTTTATTTCTGAAATATTTTACATTCTAACTAAATTCCCTTCTTTTTCTCCCAATTTATCTTTGTTGGCTTTTCGATGCTTTAAAAAGATCAATGCTGTCTTTCTCAGGGCTCCCGTTACAAGTTGACCTATGACGGCATCTACCATTTAGACATTCCCAAAAGCAGGCAGTATGATCATGGCAAGGTAGAAGTTTTTGCTCGCAATGGCCTTGGTGAGGCATACTGCTGGACCACATTAGAAGTAAGACCAAGACATGATGATTACAGGGTAGTCCTCAAAAATTCACCCAGACGTAAGTTTGTGATTATCTTATGTTTTCTATTCAGAAAATCTTTGTGAGATTTTTATATTTCAATTAGACAAATGCAGCTAATGAAATTTTAACATTCTTTGTACCATATATATATATATATATATATATATATATATATATATATATATATATATATATATATATTCCTAATTGAAAGATGAGGAATATTTATGAAATCACTGAGATTTATATTTTCATTGAGATTTATATTCTTCTGATATTTATATTCTCACTAAGATTTTCTGATGTGGTAAAAGAAGTAAATTTTGTAAGTAGGAAATTATGTAAACATTATCTAAAAGTGAGGTTCATTAATAATAAATGATTTTAAAATGCTATATGAAGTCATAGTAAGATGTACTGATATTTAATTTCGCGAGAATGAAATTCTGCGAGGGAATTTTTGGTCATATTTAATTCCTCTAAATATTTTTACGTTTCAACTTATATTATAAGTAGTTTTTCTAAATATTAGCAATCAACAACAGGATGTAATCAAATATTCATGCATAACATTGTAACCTCACTTTTAACTTTGCTCTGTCTTCTTTTGCTTAAAGAGTAGATTACTTACACTCAGACCTGTAGCAAATTCTTTCTAAAAAGCACTAACAACTAATTGTAACGGCTCACTATGATGAGTTAACTAACTGAATCGCCCACTCTTGTTCGATGGAGTGAGCAAATGCAGCTTTGCACACGCGCGACAAACATGCCCTTCGCTTTCTGGAGCTGTAAGGAGTTTTGGATTTCATCAACTCTGGAAACGCTGAATGGAGTGAACCACTAACAATAGGTATGATTTATGTATCAGTTTCTCAATTACAGTGGCAAACAAAAACCCATTGTTTTAAACGTGTTGTGCGTATAAAGGCTACAAAGGATGTTTCGGAAAAGCTTGCACTTCCGATTGTACGTTTGTGTTCCGCAAATACGTAAACATTTAAATTGTCTGTTTGGGATAATTCAAGGGGTTTTGGAAGATCAAATGAAATTTTTTAAAATCCGTGATTTTTAGAAGAAAATATATTTGAGGTTTAATATTGACTGTTTAATCATCTTTTATTCACATTAATTTCAGAAATTTTTTCGAGAGTGTTCGTGCTTTTGAAAACGCAATACAACCCTCTCGTACTTCTGAAAATAATTCAACATTTTAACGCCAAATTCGATTTTTGTCGAACCTGTGTCGCCACACAATCATCACACTAATGAATTTGAACCAGAGAAGAAAGCAGCTTGATGTAAAACTTGCAAGAATTTAATTGACTTGAAAATTGTGTCGAGATTATTGATAAGTAATCACAAAGTGCAACTTTCAAAACTTATTCGCATCCATTCAAAAACTGAACTTACCGTAAGATGCTAATATAACTACTTTCAATACTTATCTTTTATTACTTGCACTTTTATTAAGTATGAATTATTTATCGTAAATTTCATGTGACTATATTAATAAGGATAGCAAACATATAAGTATTAACTTCATATACAATGGGTATTTGTTTGTTTTGCATGGCTTTTACACGCATGAGCTTACAACTAAGTTAACCATAATGCTAATTACTTCTAAAAACAACAATTTCATTAATTCACTTTAAAAAAAAAAAGAAATATTTTCACTAGTTGAAAGTTAGTAAATGCGATTTTAAAGACCTTAATATGAAACTATCACTCACTTATGAAATTTAATTTACTTTGTTTTGAGATATTAAACGTAAGATTTAAGGAAATTTGATTATTATGAAGAAATTTCAGTGATAAGAACATTTCCTGTATTACATAAATTTCCTAAAATGAATTAGATTTCTCTTATAGCTTTTACAAGAAATCATAATAGCGATAAACTTATTGTTTCCTTCATGAACCGCTTTTCAATTCTATCTCTAAAAAGTATACACGAAAAATAAATTAGCCAGCACTTCGTCTCTATGATGCACACCAATGGAATCAGTGATACCACGCATTCTATATTTAATAAGTTTTGAACAATAAAAAAGAAACTATTTTCAGCTTGGTACGATGCTGAAATCAAATCTTACCAGAAGGTGAGAACAGAGAGCGAACTTGAAAAAGTTTTCGAAGAAAAACTTACCCCAGGAGGTACGAAAATAGATGTATGGAAAACTAAAGAAGATGAAGAAGGTAAATGATACTTAGTATATGAAGTTTAAAATTTTTTTCTGTATCTTAAAATATTCGATTGTTCGTAAATTATTTGGTATAATGAACTTATTGTGCCTAATTATTATTTTAATTTTATGGTTTATTTTAAAAAATTGGATTGACTGTTAAAATACTGATTATAAATGAAGTGACGGAAAAATAATTTAGTTTATAAAGTGTAAAATTTAGAAAATTCAATATTTTTGTTTTTATGTGAGGAAAACGATAATTGTGTGGTATACAACAACAAATATAATAAATATTAAAATTAAAAATATATAAATATGCACGAAATTTTATTTAAAAATTGTATGTTGATGGTTGATAATAAAATAATTATAAAGTTATTATCTTACAAGTCTAATAATGATTATTACCACTTAAACATATTAATATAACTTTTTCAGTAGATGTGAGAAAATATTTGTATAATATTTTATATTATTCAAAAAATGTAATTGAAACGACTTTTTTATAGGAGATCACGTCAAACAAATAAAACGACTTGAGGAAGAAGATACGAAAAAACTTATTCCTGAGGTCAAGCGGTACAAGTCTGAAGCCATATATGTAAGCATAATTAATAAGAATTTACTATTTTGTCTTCTCAATTTGAAATTGTATGTTAACAAATCCTCCAAAAAATTATATTGTATAGTATATGTTCTAAAGACAGTGTTTATTTGCTCCATCCACTGATAATAATTGCTCATGATCGAACTGTGAGAACATGACTCCCAGAATGTGTTAATAAATAGAAAATGTGAATAATAGTTTTCAGTTAAAGGTACTTTTTATGTTATAGATATTTACTTTTGTCATATTGGTTGTTCGAAGTAATTTACATGGTGGTCTTATATGTATATGTGTTAAAATTTAACTATTTCATAGATCGACAAGGTTACTGGCGAAAGACGTACAGAAGAACAGTCCCAAGTTTTATATTTAGCTAAAAATTACGAGTCACAAGCTGAGATGTAAGTAATCATTAACCTTTTATGTTCAAAATATTCTCAATTCTAATAATCAAAGAAAATATTAAAAAAAAAAAAAAAAAAAAAAACTCGTAATGTTCTTTTAATAAAAATTTCAATATCGTTTTTACTTTCAATTACCATATGAATATATACATAGGATAATGAAAGTATAGCATTCAATAACAATAAAAAAAAAAAAAAATTCATTTCTCCACGTTTTGGAACATCTTGATCTTAAAAAAGTTATCTAGAAAAAATGTCTGCCTGTGTGTACGTAGTCAGCATAACACCCGAACAAATTGACCTACGATGTTCGAATATATTGTTAGGTGTTTTCTTCAAAATCGCGTATGTGCATAGGGTACCTGCTATTGAAAAATATCCTGTTTTTAAGTAATTGCTAAGAAACGGCTCTAACGATTTTGATAAAAATCGCTGTGATAATGCCTTTTAAGGCGTTTTAAATATCCCCACCTCCGAAATTCCCGTAAAAATGTTTTAATGGCGTAAAAAGTTGAAAAATGAATGCCTTCAACACAGAGTTCTCTTTCCTTGAGCATACCTCATCAACGATCGTTTTTCTACTCCTCTCAGTTTCGCTAATAATAAAGGATAATATAAGGATTATCGAAAAGTTACCATTTTGGCGATTTTTTTTTAAAGACCTATACAAGAATTATCGCAAAAGAATATCGCCAAACTGGTCATTTATTCTAAATGAAGGATGAAAATATACAAACGGTAAATGACACAAATCCACGTCAGTATTATAGTGTAATTGAAAGTTGTAAGATGTTCCACACCCCTAGTTTTATTTGTATTTCAATGCGGTACTATGCATATTAGTTTTATAATATGTTTAAGATGTCAAAGCTCTTTTTCACATACGTACGAGGTTAGTTTTTAAAAGTGACATGCACTTTTAAGATACAGGATAAAGTAAACGAAACTAACACAGTAAAATAACTTCTTAAGACAACAAAACATTTGCAAACAATTTCCTCAATATACATATATGAAACCAGACTTACAAACTTTATCAGTAGATATTGATTGTATTCTGAGAAAAACACAGATACAGCCTTCATAACCCTTTTTAGCTTAATAGATAAGCAATAACCTATTTTCCAGAGACAATCAGAAAGTGTATATCGGGGGACCCACCTCTCCCCAAGAGAGTTCGATCTATGGTAAAGAAGTACATGTCTCCAAGCAGAAACAGACACAGAAGGAGCAGAAAGGAGACTTGGAGATCACAAGACACAAGACTGTCACGGAGACCAGGGAGCAGGAGCATAAGGCTGTTACTAAGGAAAGAAAGGTTATCGGAGTGGTGGTGAGTGGTTCATTATTTACAGCGAACCTCTTTAAATAGATTGAAAGTTATACAAATATAAATTTCAGTCAAACATTACAATTTGATAAATTACAGTTCGTAAATCACTAATAAAATACACATTAATAAATTAAAGTTGATTATAAATTAAATATTAAAAAAATACAATGTATTATAAATTCTGTATAAGTTACAGATTATTATGAATTACGTATAAATAACAGATTATTATAAATTATTCTTTAAATAATTTCAGTCTATTATAAATTACACATTAATAAATTACAGTTGATAATAAATTATACTTCAATGAATTCCAGTTTATTGTTAATTACACATTAATAAATTACAGTTTATTATTAATTACACGATCATTTGCAAAAAGTATTAGTACACAGTATTAAATTAAATTAAAAACTCTAGTCAAATTTTTACATTACTACGTTTTCAAACAATTCAAAATTAGATTTAATTGATAATGTGTGTGTCTACTAATAACATGCTCTCACTTACACACAATTTATTTGTCTAGCCTGAAACAAAACCACCAATGTTTACAAAGAAGATTGAACCATGCCGCGCTTTTGAAGGTGAATCCGGTCAGTTTTCATGCGTCTTTACTGGTTCCCCAGCTCCCCATATCACCTGGTTTAGAGAAAATTTCCCCATCAAGGACTCCCAAGACTTCCAGGTAACAACTTTCAATACATAAAGATTTAAGCAATAAACTGAAAGATTGTGGGGCGATATTCTGCACTACTCACCATGTCCAATGCGGTATACATTACACAACATATATTGTACTATTTCTAGATCAATACAACTGATACGACATCTAGTCTGGTTATCCGTGAAGTATATCTTGAAGACAGTGGAGTCTTTAGTGTCAAAGCCGAAAATAGAGGAGGCACTGCTAAGAGTTCAGCCAATTTGGTAGTTGAAGGTATATACTTAGTTTTGATTAATATGTTATGGGCTATGGAATTATAGAGTTTCATATTACATTTAAATGGATTTTTTGAAATAAAAGCACTTTGTGTGATAATTTATTCTCAAATTTATGACAGCATTAATATTTAAACTGTCAAAGAAAGTGTATGTATAAGTAATATATTCTATTATGGATTTGTGGGTCAGCGACCATATTTTCAGAAAGGTGTGTTCTTTTTTTTATAGTTATGTGTTATTTGCATCCAATTAACGAAATTTATTAAATTTTTTTTATCCGATATGTGTAGAAACTCTAATTACAGACAAATCAACGAGTTTCAACTATGTATATTTTGTTTGCAATACAAACATTGCGTAGTGAATTTAAGACTGGTTATTACAATAGATAGGCCATCTTAATATGGAACTTCATTCTTATTTATCTCTTTAATTTTCTCCAGAACGTAAAGAACAAGTACGAGGAACTATTCCACCAAGTTTTGTGAAGACAATCCAAGACACAAGTGCAAAGGTTGGCCAATTAGTTCGATTGGATGCGGTCATAGCAGGATCGAAACCTTTGGATGTTTATTGGCTCAAAGTAAGCACTTTTCCTTTTTAGATTGTTACACCAATTCAAAATTTTAGGTTTTAGAATATGCTTTTATAAAAAAGAATGTATGGACTTATAAAAGCGCAAATTATGAGAGATAGAAAAGAAACTTCTTTTATTATATTATATAAATTCTTGTATTATTTAATTTAATAATAATTTTTTGAAGTGATAGATGTGAGCAATGATTTATATTAAAAGTACTTTTTTCATTACTTTAATTTCATTCAATATTTGTTTCTAAAGTGGAAATAATTAAAAAAAAAAAATTAAGCTTTAATATTTTATGCTGAAACGGAAAGTTGGCTCTTATTAAGATTTTTTTTAAATTCAGGGGCCATAACGTACTTGGTAAAAGTTTTTTTTATGACTATTCCCCAACTTTAAATGGAACAAGTAATTTCTGTTTAAGTTGACTGCTTGATTAATATATTTTTGTATGAATTATTTAAAGTTTCTTATAATGCATTATGTATGAAAAGCGTATTGTTTATGCTTCTTTAATATACATTTCTTATAGAATGGTAAAAAGATCGTTCAGGATATTACTCACAAGACCCTAGAGGAAGAAGACAAGTACACCCTGATGATTCTGGAGGCCACCCAAGAAGACGTCGGTCCTTATGAATGTGTGGCCATCAATAAAGTGGGAGAAGCACGCTGCCAAGCTAATGTGCAAGTCACAGGTAGGATATAATTTCTTATAAGTTACTTCGCTTAAGAATTATATTCATAGATCAGTTCTTACTTAGGAACTTATTTTGGCACTCTTGCTACTAAAAAGCACAAAAATATACTTTAAGGTTGTTTTTATTTCAGTAATTTGTTACTTCTGATCATAACTTGGATTTTATTTCTTCATTTTAGCTGCACCAACTCCCAAAACAAAATCCGGTGCTCCGAAAAAGACCGAGAAGAATGTTAAGGCACCAGAGTGCATTGAACCCCTAAAAGACGCCACAGTTAAAGAAAGTCAACCAGCAGTATTCCGATGCAGATTTTCAGGGGCACCTGGTAAGTCCAGATACATAGATCCAATCAACTAATATTCAACACTAAAAGTGGTAAGGATCTTTCAAGAAATACAAATTGAGTACTAAATTAATGTTTTTCTGTTTCAGTGCCACAAGTGAAGTGGTACAGAGGAGAGATCCTTGTGAAACAGTCTCGTTATTTTCGTATGTCTGCGGAGAATGATGTGTACACCCTCCGCATTTCGGAAGCTTTCCCAGAGGACGAGGGATTGTACAAATGCGTTGCCTCAAATTCTGCTGGAACCGCATCCACTAGCGCCAACCTTCGAGTTGTAGGTAAGTTGATCACTGCTTCAGAGTATTGTTTCTTATTCGTATTCCAAATCAAATTTATTAGAGCAGTTTAAAAATTTTAAAAGATTTATTTAAAAAAAAAAAATTCTAATTGGTCATGATGATTTGAGTATTGCAATGCAGAAATCACATATTTCAATTTAAAGAAAAAAAGGACAAATATTTTCTTTTCCTATTTAATTCTTGACAATTTATTAATTTATGAGTTGAGTCGTAACAATTTATTAATTCAAGCGATACTTTTTTTGTCCAAGTCTTTTTTTAATAGAGAAGAAATCTGGAATAAAATGGTGATTTCAACTCGGATATGTTTTTTCAAATGGGTTATTCATAAATGCAATAAGCTCTTGATAAGCATTTTTATCATTAAATTACCAGCTGAGCTGGTTGTAAAATTCTTAGTTCATTGATCATGGTTTCAGAAAGACAGTCCAATTTTTAAGCGCAACAACTCTTGAGGGATCAACATTTTAGTCACTGTTAAGATGTTATTATTCAGAACTAAATACTCAAGTTTAATTATTTTATAAAACAAATTTTGACAGTATACTCATAAAATATTTCTTTATTGAACTCATATTCATATTTAGTCATTTCAATATTTGTTTCTAGTGCCAGAAGTAACTGAGGTCCCCCCATCATTAAGTCCTTTGGCTGACCTTACGGTACCTGAAGGATCTCCTGCGCGATTTGTGACAACGGTGACTGGAACTCCGACTCCCAAAATCATTTGGTACAGAGAAGGAACAGTAGTTAAGGCCAGCCATGACTTTCAGGTATGTGTTACAGTTTTCTGAAATACAACTTGGAGTAATTTTATCAGATATGAGATCGGATGTAAGATGTTTAGGAATTAGTAAACGGAAAATGTATTTTTTCATCGTCAAAAAAAATATTGAAGATGTTCGGTGGATTACCATGCAAACAGATTGAACCTATTCCCTTAATAGGTTGAAAATTTTTAACTTATTTACAAATATTAAATTACAATTCTGAAAGGCATTTAACAGTGTTCATTAGCTCATAAAATTGTATGTTCTTGAATGTTCAAAAGTATGTTTATATTTTAAAATTATAGTTAAAAATGCTTCAGTAATATGTTATATAAATAAGTATATATCAAAAATATATAATTTTTAAGGTTTCGAAATAATGTTTTTATGCTTAAATTTACGTTTTCAAATTCTTCAAAACAATATTTTAAATTTCTAAAAACAGCTCTTTTAATTATTTATATTATTTTAAAAATTGCCTTCAATTTTTAACCCCTTTAGAATTTAGAAGTGACCTGAAAAGTTTGTTTCAGTACTTTTATACACGTTTAAAGCTATTATTGTTATTAAATTTATTTCATCTTCTTAATGTTTATTTATTTTAATTCGTAATCTTTGTATACTTCCGTAACTGAAACAACAATTTGAAGGTTATGCATACAAAATAACAATATGAAATCACAATTAACGTGACTAATTAACATGAAATTCCTTTCAAATGATCGGTAAGGTGCAACATATATTTTCATTCTATGTGTAATTTTTCCTTTTCAAGGAATGAAAACAGTTTTTAATTACGCGCGGTAAAATGTTGTACACCAAACTAAATATGTAAGCAATACTACTTTTTATGAAATATGCAGTTCAGTAAAATAAAAATAAAAATGTAGAGAATGATTTAAAAAAAAAATTAAAAAAAAAAAATTAAGATATTTCTTCAAATTCACTGGCATAATTACACTAATATTTATGACATAAATCTGTCTTTTAGATGTATGTGTGGATATAAAAAAAGGTTTTGTCGTATGTTAAGTTTACAAGTATGGAGCTATAGATTTGTTTTATATATAATAAGAATATTTTTATGATGAAGTCAAGAGCATATCCCGACTGCACAAAGTGCACTTTCAGTGGATCCCGTCACATGTTGACATCCACGGAAATGAATTGGCTGACACTCTTGCTAAGGAGGGACTAGAACACCCTGTCCTCTCTACTCAAGAACTCACATATCAAGAGTTATACTCAAAGAAAATTGCTCAAAATAAAGCGAAATGGCATATACCTCCATCTCACGAATGGTATAAAGCCAAAAAGCCAGGACACTCCCTATCTCTTCCTTGTGATAGGCACACCAATACCCGTCTGTCCCGACTTGCTAGTGGTCACCTTAAAGGCCTAACATATTCCGGGGGAAGCAAAAATTTTCCTCTTTGCCCTAAATGCCAAAAAGAACAGGCATCACCTCAGCACATTTTGGACTGCCTTGGACTGGACTGGGAGGACATTTATAACTGTCCACAACTAGTGTCAGACTTCATTAATGTCAATGGCTTCACTGATATTGTCTGACTTCGTCAGTCAAAAGGGAGATTAGAAACAACAACAACAACATAATAAGAATGTTTTAAAATATGATAATGTATAATGCAGAAACTTGAAACTTTCATTCCAAAAACTAAATTTCTTTAAAATAAAGTGATTTTTATATTTAGAGTATCTTAATATATCTAAAAAGTAAACACCTTTTCTCAGAAATTATTTTCCTCCCTGGAAAATTCTTTATATAAATCTAAGTGTAAATGCCCACTCTATATCTAGGTCAATTTTTTCATTTATTTGAAAAAAAAATAATCGCGTTTCACTTTCTACGCATTGAAAGCAGAGTTAAACAGTTAAACCAATGCCATTAATTGCATCTTAATGTAGTTTATTATGTGTTAGACTCTTATATCTAGTCTCTGAAACCAGTAAACGTCATCGTATCTATCCAGTTGTATTAAGAGTTCATCCCATTTTTATAGATGTTCCAAGATGGCGGCTCCTGTTCTTTGGTAATTCGACAGACCTACCCCGAAGACGAAGGCGTGTACACGTGTCGGGCTACTAACGCCAGTGGTCAGGCTGAAACTTCTGCACGTCTGACCGTCGAAAGTAAGCGCTAAGACAACTGTCCCCATTTCAAAATGTGAATTTTCTCGCTTCATTTTATTCAAAGAATCAAAATTTTTAAACTCCTATAAATTGTACATATTTGTATCGCCCTATTTTTATGTTCTTGTTATTATGCAAGCATGTGTGATCAGTGTTATATATTGTTTGGCTTAGTGAAGTTAGATATTTCTGCCATGTTCCTTATTTTATAAATGTGTGAAACAATTGGTGAGAAATACGAGTTGGAAACTTTTCAGCAGGAATCGCTTATTCACCAAAGTTGCAAGAAATTAAACGCTTATTGTTTGAAGGAATCATTTGTATATCTCGTTATTAGTTCTACGATGACTATATTTAGTTTAACTGATTTTTCTAAACTCTTAGCAAATCGCACATCTGAAATATTAATAACTGTATAACTGTTTTCTGAAAGTCCATTTAAAATAAATAGTTTTAAATAATGCCATATTTATTATTAGTTAGAATATGTTTTTGTGCTTGCATAAAATGTATAGTTTGATAACGTCAATTAAAAAAATTCATCTCAGTTTTATGTATTGCTAGTCAAAACTTTGTCACAAGAATTAGTTTAATACGAGAGACTAGAAAGAGAGTGCATTTGAAGCTTTTAATTTTAACTGGAATTAGCTGATACTAAATTTAATAATTAAACATTGCTTAAATATAAAAATTGATCTTCATTTGCTAAATTGCAATAGTCGTGTATAAACAATGGAATAAATTAATTAGTTATGCCGATTTATATATTATGGCAAAAACATCGATGAAGTTCCATAGTGTTTTGGACAATAAAAAATAGTGTTGAGACTAGTACTTGATACTATGTAAATGATGCAAAAGTAGATAAAAAGAGGGAAGATAAAATAAGATCTGCTGTGACAGACAATGTTCCGGAAGAAGAACAAAAACTGCTTTAATAGTGGATTCCAGAATCTCCTCATAAGATCCCGGCCACTTATCGGACTGCTAAATTTAGATTCAGACAACTCGCCAAGTTTGGACTATGAGAACAAAGGAAGATTCGAGTTTCTTGCAACTCTGCACTGCTGATGTCCAAGAAATTTCCACCATCATGCCACTGTTTGCTTGAAGAAGTTAAGCAGGGAAAAATCCACTGATGGGATCATTTCTGCAAACTTGCTTCTTTGTAATTTGTATAACAAAGTATTGCAATTAAAATTTCAATATTTTTGAACCAAAATAAGATTTTGTCTTTCTTTTAAATTTTATGTTATCTCTTTAATGCTTTAATGATTTTTATGAAATTGATAGCAAAAAGTTTAAAATATTACATTTTTAACTATCGATAAAACTAATATACTCATTTAAAGCATTCTAATTAGATTGATGTGAAGTTCTGACACATTTTATTCACTGGTTGTCGTTTGAGCATATCTCCTTAAATTATTAGGAATTTTGAAGTTGTAAAGTATTTTTAATTGAATTGCGCAAGAATTAAAAACATATTATAGTAATTAAATTGTACGTAATTTACTTATAAATGTTTCGGAGATAGTTCATGATTAAATACTACTTTAAAATTTATATGCATGTTTGGAATTGTTTTTATATAACTAATGCTTTTTTATAAACAACAATTTTATGCAAAAATGTAAAAGTGGACTATTATATTATTTTCCATGTTCAGTTCTCATTATTTTTTGTACTAACAATTAATATTTATAAAATGCATAAATTATATTTGCTTTAAATATATATCTACACCACTGTCATTACGATTAGCAGTCATTATTAACATATTGTTTCTTAATTGGGTGAGAATTATTTTTAAATAAATAAGACATTTGATCAAATTTTTTTTTTATTAAGCATTAAAAATTTTAATACATTGCAAGAAAATTACAATAATTTATAGAATTGTACAAAACACACACACTTAGTTATGTCCCGAAGCAATGTATAAGAAATGATATTGAATCTTTTATAAATACCAGTATATCATACAATTAATTATAAATAAATGTTAAAACAAAATATAGTTTAATATAAATAGATATTTTCAATAATATTTAATTCATAAACGTAAATGGAAACAATTCTAAAATTTAAATCACATTTGGATTTACATTTTCAATTAAACAAATTATTGTGTAGATTTCTTAACTAAACTGATAATATATAAACTTTATTAAAAATTTATTTTATTTTTAATTAATAGTTTATTTTTATACTCTAATAGTTTTATTGTAAAAGTTTTTTACAAAAAGTTACCCAAAAGGAAAATAACAATTTAACACGATTTTATTCAAATTTAAATAACATTTTCACCAATTTCATTTTAGTTTTTAAAAATTGTAAATTATAAATAAGAGCACCAAACTGAACGTTTTAAACACTAAGCGTTAATTTAAGGATTAAATGTGCTTTAAAATAAATATAAATTCATCTTATCCAATTTTATTATTTTTATTTCAAATTAGGAGCTAAAATTAAGTGTAGGACTAAATGCCCTTATAGTACCAGCATTAAATAGTCCCCCCCCCCCCCCCCCCAAGATTCGATATAAAAATAAATGAAATGTTTCATAAAATAGCTTAACCCATTTACAACTAATTTACCTGACCATACGTTTGCATTTAATCTGTTGCATTGTAATATAGTTTTATTTTCAAGTACGAATATAAAGAAAATAAAAATAAAAATTTATGTACGTTGAAACAATACTCACCTCATAATAACCTTTTGCTTACATCCGAACCAGTCATATGAAAATACTTAACTTTTAAAATCACAATTATTTAAGCACTAAAAACACACTTTTTAACTTTCAATTCAGCATCTTCAGTATCCATCCATTTAAGTGCCCTGCAAAACAAAATGAATTTGAATAGTTAATTTTATATAATAATATATATATATATTTTGTTTCATTATACTTTCAATTACTAGTTTTATAGTCCTTCGTTTTTCAGATTCTTAGTAAAAATTTCAATATTTTACTTTAATATTCAACTGTCATCTTTTAAAAAAAATGAAACAACACGTAACATCTCTCCAAAAGAAACAATGGAAATAGGCATCAGTATTTTTAATGCAGTGTTTTAATTCTTTGTAATCTCTTAACATGGCTAGTGAAATAGGATAGTGTTTCTCTTTTCTAATTTTAACACCTAGCTCCTCCTGCTTGACATCTGACTGAAGTCAGAAGATAAACTCCCTCATTCAACCCCCTGTTTCTTTTTTACTTACACATGAATCATAGTCGGGGATTCCCTTCAACACCCTCTTGGCACAGTTGGCACTGATGATTTTTTCCCTTCTATTTTTCACCTATTTTCTCGTGAATCACTCTCTGAGTAAGAGGAGTTTTTTGTAGCCCCACTAAGTAATCACACAACACTGAAAAAAAGTCCATCGTTTCTAAAGGTTTTCTGATAGAATTTTAGTAAAAATGAATATTGTTTCAACGCATGAACTTTTATCCCTGAGAATTGAAATTTTTTTGATGGGTCATTCTCAAAAGAAAGGTTTAATCGTATTATCTTTATGGTACTTGTAATATATGGCAGATGTATTTTCAAAAATTTAATTTTTCAAGACATTTATAGAAATTTAAAATGAAATTCAAAATATGTTTTTGAGTATTATATCAGGTTACATACAGAGTTTTTTTTTTTTTTTCAGACATTAATGTTTCAGATATATCTTTTTATTTACATTTTAAGAATTATATAATATGTATAATCCTGATTCTGCTTTACATCAAACAAGATAAATACTTTGATACACTTGATTTATAATAATATTTAATTACAATTATGTTTTACAACTTATATTATTTAATTACTTACAACTTAATAATATTTAATTACTTATAACTTAATAATATTTAGTTACAACTTACACAATTAGTTTCATGATAAGTTGCACTTTTACTTGTACTAGCATACGAGCATTGAGTGTATTATAAAGTTTGGTCCAAATACAAATGTGCAACTGAATGCTTTATAAAAATAAAAATAATATAGCATAACCTGTCCCAACACTATAAAGTTAAGAATTTTTACAGGCAAATAAGGAAATTTTTCATATTTAGTACAAAGCTATAAGTCATAGTTTTATCGATTTCTTTTTTAATCCTATTTTAATAATGAAAAAATAAATATTTAAATTTGTATATAATATTTGAAATATTTTTGCTACCAATTTCATTGTAATAATATTGTCAATTATTTCCCTCTTACTACAATGTTAGCACTTATTGTAACAAATATTTATGTTATGTTCAGGTATTAGAAAATTGTGTCTTTTATCATATTCCCATATGTTAAATTGTTAATTTAAAGTTTACTAGGAAATTTTTGACATGTATTTAAATCGAAGAATAAATTAGTATTTTTTAAAATTTAGCTTTTCTACATTAAACCCCAATTTTTTAAGAATTTTAGAGCGCAGTATTAAATTTTCCTAATATTTACATTTCACATACTATTGATTGAAAATATATATAAAACTATTTTATAATAAGAAATTCTTAGGTTCATTTACCTCTTGACAAATTTGAAACAAAAGGAATTTATCCTTATAAATATCATTCTCAGTAATAATAATATACTCGTTCACAAATGCAAAATTCAAAATGAAATGAAAATAGTAAATATCTGAAACAGACAAAATAAAGATTATCTAACTATCGTCGAAACATCCTGGAGCTAGAAACAAAGAATGAGGAAAGATAAATTGGTACTCATCCCTCTGTAGTTACCTTTGGCCTATTCATCACATTAAGACAGGTGAAACAATTCAATCATTAGCTACCTTAATTAAACAATGAAACTAGATGTTGTCATTTTGATTCCAAGCCAGTTCCAAAAATATTCTTAATGCTCCACTTTAACGTTGCACACGTGTTTTCCAAAGTAGCTTACGCTGTCCTGTTTCCATTACCTGTTTTCATTACAATGAAACGTAATCACTGGTTACTTAAACTTTTTTGAATATCCATACATGCTCCAAAAAAGCCTTAAAACCATTTTAATATAAATTTTGTGTACTTCAGTGAATAATGTATTAATTTGAAAGTATTAAAATTTAATTGTTTTTAAATTACTGCTGATTTTAATAAAGCAGTAAGTTTTATTAAAAGTGACTTTTGTAATCTGATTTAGATCACCAAATAAATACAAATTTTTCATGAAAGTCTCCTGATTCATGAATCGTTTGCTTATTACTATATGATTACAATGAAAATATCTACTTCATTATATTTATGAAAAAATCGGTATCTTCTGAAATAAGTTAAGCATATTAAATGCAAATATTTTTACTAAAATTATTTAAGCATCAATTTCTTACGCTTATTTTTTTAAAGTTAGACTTAAGAAGAGTATATTTCTGAATATTTTACTTTGTGTAAAATGAAAGTCTATTTACTCATAAATATCGGTTTGACTGAGCGATTGCAATGTACTTTTAAACTAGTATCATTAAAAGTATGAATAAAATTAACAAACCTGAAAAGTAAAAATAATAAATATCTACTTTGCAAAAAAAGATAATTTAAAATTATTTTTCCATAATCCAATACTCACTTCGAATTATCAAGTGTTGAGCATGAAAAAACTTAGCTGTTAGGTCTTATGATAGCTCCCGATATGTTAACAGATAGACATTTCCCCCCATTTACCTTTTATAGAATTCTCTTTATTTTTCAATAATTCCCAACGTATCTCTATTCTGTTTTGGCCATTTTTCTCTTTTTTTATAATATTATCATAAACTTTAAAAAGAAAAACTAAAAAAAAATCTACAAAATAAGAAGTTTTACAAAATAACAATAATTGACTGAATCCTCTCATTTATTAAGAAATATTTCTCCATCAATGAACTAATTTGTCTATTATATTGACTTAAATTTATATACGCTATCCATATTTAATTGTAATATACAACCTTTCGTTAAAAAATATTTGCTATTAAATTTTTGTTCTTAAGGTATTTCTTCCTACTTTCTCATTTAATTAGCCATCAAACAAATCCACATGTCCTATTTCTGGCCGGACTGACTTTTAACTAGCCTAATAAAAAAAAATTTCACGTTCGTACAGAACTCTTTAACTCTCCAACAAAACACCTCAACCATAAAAATATAGAAACAGCTACTAACTATAGGATTTTGCACCTATTTTCAGGGAAAAAGCCAGTACAAGAAACTGTTCCATCCAAAGACAAAGCCGCTAAGAAGCCAAAGGTTAAGTCTCCTGAAGAAAAGCCTTCTCCGCCAAAGTTTACTAAGCATCCTAAATCACAAACTGTCAAAGAAAAGGAGAAAGTTGTTCTAGAAGCAAAAGTAGTTGGAAATCCAACTCCAAAACTTACCTGGTACAAAGAAGATATTCCTCTTCAGTCCTCTCGAGTGTATAAGATCACAACAAAAGACAACACCAGCGTCTTGGAGATCCCCAATGGTTTGGTGAATTCTGGCATTTACACTTGCAAAGCAGTGAATCCGGCTGGGGAAGCTGTTACTCATGCAACTGTCAATGTCCAAGGTAAGAGTCTTACAGCTTTTGTTTGAGGAATCACTTGAAATTTTCTAAAATATTTTTTTCTAAAATGATATCTTCTGTTTCTTAACTTTACTGAATGATTCAAACTGTTTTTCATACTTTGCAATGCAAAATTGCATAGCACTTCTTGTCCTGTCTTGATCGTTGACTTTAACAAAAAAGCATTTGTAAGTAAGTCGATAACATAAATTAGTAAGTTCTCATTTTTTTTTTAAACTTAATTGGGTGGGTTAAAATATTCACCTCTTCTTTCAATCATATAATTATGTTCAGCAAAAAAAAACTAGTTTTAAGCAAATAAATTTGCCAAAATTGGATTGGAATTTACTTTTAAACTGCTGACTGTTTATGTATCAACATTTTTCGTCCAAACCAAGATTCGTTACAACTTTTAAAGGTACCGGATTTGGAATAATAACATTAGAATCACTTACTGTTCAAGTTTTTCTTATTTGACATTTATATGAATGCAAAAGAAACACAGTAATTAAACACAAAATCAACTTCTGACAATAAAGTCCAGTTTGAAGTAAAGTTTAAATTAAAACTGTCCGAAATTTTCATCGCATATGAGCACAACAGATCAGATATTTTAATTCCATACGGTGCACTCTTGTGGAAATATTGGCAAATGTATAATATTGCTTGTCCAAGGTACATCCAATTTCAAAACACCAATTATTCAACCAACGTAAAAAACAGAATATCCATATGGCTTGTACAACAAGAAGAGTACTGTTCGGTAACACAACCCCAATAAATTTACTTCTAATGTATTCACCCAAAATAGTCATCCAAATATCAATTGATTACACCACAGAAATTAGTAGTCTTATTAAAGCACAGGTTCCAAGTTTATCCAACGGAATCAACCTCAAAGCAGGAGTCTTTTCAAGCAGGAAGGGAGCTACAACTGAGTATTGTAGTACCAACTCTTACACTGGTAAACACATCAGGATGTCAATTTGAACGTCGCGCGGGTGTTTACAGGAACTGTTCCAAAACATTGCCATTGGACTGTTCAACGAGCTGAAATCTTCCTTCTTCTTGGTGATCATTCTGCGGGTGTGCCCGTTCCATCCTGGGAGAAAAGGAATAGTTCTCAATACCATTTGTGGGCAGATCCAAAAATAAAAATCGCCTGCAGAATCCCGCTACTCTCTGGGATGAAGCAGTTTCGTCCAGCTATATATAGAGCAGGTCTATCTTTATCGCTTTCCCGGGCTTGACTCAGTTTCTGCTCGACTTCTTTGTGGAGAGGTAGCGGGCTTTTATCCTGGTTTGTCCTCTTTGCGTCAGTGATCATTTACGACATCCGCTAGTTACCTGCGAGTTATGTCATCATTCTTCCACCCTCTGCTTTCGTCAAGGTTGAATTGCACTCCAAGATTCTTGGCGAATTGATCATCGCACCACATTTAGGAGACTTTTCTCTTACTCACTATTATATTTTCTGCCTCTTTAACTCTGTGTCTTAAAATCTTAAACTTTAACTTAAATGAAACAAATTAAATGATATTATAATTTGTTCTAAATATCGTATGCTTTATTGAAGTATGCTTTAATGAAGCAAATAATTCCAGTTATCACTCGTATGTAACCTTGAGGTCACTTGAAAAATTCAGTAAACAAAACACTTTATTTTGTATTCTAGAGATTGTAAAAATGTACGTCCTACAATTTTTGACCACAATATAAAAGAAGGGAACGCAGGGATACTAACAATTCACAAACATAATTAATATAAAGATATGTCGGTAACTCTAGGGATAAATATATTTAAATTTATAACATATTCATCTGCCGATTTCAACAGAAAATAGACTTGCATTATTTGCAACATCTCACTTGCATAAAAAAACAAAACATTTTTTATCTTTATTCTAACTTGATTGATATGCCACTTAAATCTACAGAGATAACTATTCATCTTATATTTGAATTACAAAATAAACTTTGCTTAGTGAAATTCAATTTCAATAATTCAAAATGTTAATGGACCATTTTAAATCTTTTTTTTTTTTTTTTTTTTTTTTTCATTTATGGAAATCAGTAGTTGATTAGTACAGTACATATTGAACACCATAGACAAAATTTTGCAAATGAGTTTTAAATTAAAAGTTGCGTAATATTCCATAGTCTCCATAAAAACAATTAATTAAATTTTCTCTACAGCAATGTTCATTGCACACTACAATTCCTCTTAATTTAAACTTCTTAGCAACCATATATTTAAAGAAAAACATTTTAATTAAACATTAATTTTATTTTAAAATCATAATTATTTTATCTTTTCCACTTTTTATTTTTAGCATTTTTTCTAATGCCTATTATAAGAAAATTACGTAAAAGAATAATTATTGTTAGAAATAGCATTGCTTTGTAAAAATACACTTAATATAAGGCGCTAATTTAAAAAAAGAATTATGGAAGAGTATATACTCTCAAACCTCTGATAATAGATTTTTAATGCTAGTTTGTCTAAGTCTAATTCACGAAAAAACATTATTTAATCTTTGTAAATTACTATAAGAGGGTTAATACTGTGAAAGTATAAAATGTAAAACAAATCTTTTTAAAAGGCTATTTAACTTTAAAAAAAAATATTCTAAGATCTACTTTACATAATTCTGAGTCACTTAGTTCTTCTACATAAAACATTTTAATTAAAAGAAATTATATACTAAATTGGTATTTAATAAATTTTAATACAACTTTAACTATTTAAATATTTAAAAATAAAAATATGTTTGCCTTCAAATTTTATAAATTAAGTTATGATAAGTTAAACATCCAATTAAACTTTTATGATAAATAAAGTTTTAAAAATATTGATTTTAACTTCTATAATTTTTAGAAAGCCACTTTCACTGTATCCTATTAAATGGAATATGTAGTAGTAATAAAAATAATAATAAAAACATAATTGTTTGTGGGATTTTTACTGCACATATCCCACGCCATAGTAAAACTAATCTAATACAAATCATACATCTACCTATCTTTTCAGAGAGTGGCCAACCTCCCAAAATAACAGAACCGTTGCTTCCCGTGACAGCAGTAGAAGGAAGCAAGCTAGTGCTGAGATGTGTGGTGACCGGCTCACCTATACCGGCCATCAAGTGGTACCGGGAGGGAAGGGAGCTTCGACCGACCAGGGACTTTCGACCCTCATTTGACCCACAGACTGGCGAAGCCACACTTGCCATTCCAGAGGTTTTTCCTGATGATGAGGGAACTTTCACATGTACTGCCATCAACAAGTACGGGAAGGATGCGACCACAGCATTGCTCAGTGTTACTGGTGAGTTGGAAGGAATTCTGTTGAGTTCGAATAAGCGCATATAGAGTGCATAGCCATATAAAAAAATATACTACGTTGATTGATGTATGTTTTTTGGGAATTGTTAGGTGCAGTACTTTTTTTTATGGATATCAATTACAGTAAATCAGCGTTACTTGAACCATAAGGGCTTACATGAATCCAAAATGATAAAGTGATGTAAGTCGTTAATGATACTGGTTTATTAAAATGTTCGAAGTAGTTCTAAAGTCATTCACGAAGTACCTATAACTACAGTTGGCATTTCAATAAATCGGTATCAGAAACGACATTCAACATTTCATCATTCTGGATCCGAATGATGAAATGATGTAACCTTTGGGTCCAAGTAACCCTGATTTACGACACTTAAGTTAAATTCAAAGGGCTTCCATTTGCTAGTCCAGAATATGTGAAGCCGATCATTCAGTTCTCGCTAGGTATTCTGCAGCATTTTTTAGCACGGCAAAGAGTTTCTCATACTGGTCTTCCAAGATTCAACATCACGATATAAACATCATATATATTGCAAAAAAATTGTGCAGCAGATCAAATAAATTTGAAATCTTGCATTTAACTGAATACATTTTATAACAAGATTCGAGTAGAGGGAAGTTCTATTTATAATTAATTTAGATTTGATTTTCACAATTTTCTAAGTAAAATATATTTATTGAAAATTTCGATTTGAGAAGAGTAATCCAACTGACAAAATCTCATATTTCTAACAAGCATACGTGAATGTTATAAATTACTTATTTATTGAGTGTAATTTTCTAAGTAAAACTTTCTGTTTTCTCAGAGGATATTGTAGTGATAGAAAAATCCGATTTGTATGAAGCTCCCAAATTCATCAAACCTCTGATTCCAACCAATGCGCCTGAAGGAGAACCCCTTGAAATAACAGTAGAGGCTACAGGAACTCCTACGCCAACGTTGCAATGGTAAAGCATGTTAATTTTTTTCTTCAATGTACATCGATGTCTTTTTCTATTATAATGTAGATTATTTGGGACAATTTTGAGTTAGTTAACATAGAAATATATAAAATAACGTTCATTCATATACGTTTATGGTATCAAACTATTCTCAAATATATAGTATTATAGCAAATTTCCTTTAAGCTCTCAATTAATACAACAGATTAGAGTTTTTTTCATTCGAATTCAAAACTCCGAACTTAATTACTAATTTTATTTCATGAATGTTATATTTTAAATTATTACAGACTTATATTTTAAATAATTGTAGACTTATATTTTAAATTATTTATTTCTTATGGGATTCGAAACTTTTAATTGCTATTGAATTGTTTTAAAATTAACCAGTTTTTATTTTAAAAAAATTTCGGAAGATTTAAAAGCAACATTTCGGCCGGTATTTAAATTCAAATAATGAAATATTGAGTCCTTACTGCATGATGAGAATGACTATTAAACAAAAAGTAAAATGTATACATAATACAACACAATATAAAATGTTGATATTTAAATAAACTCTTTTCAATGTTCGTTTGAATGTTTTTTTCTTTTTCTCAATGTTCTAAACATGAATGTAAAATCTATACTCTTTTATGTATACCTACATTTCAACCAAACACTATCAATTTAAAAACAGTTTTATATATATATTTTTTTCTTCTTTCTAATAACATGGACAATTTATTTAGTTATAGAATTTTCTATGAATTTAATGTATTTAAATTCTTACAGGTTCCGTAACAACCAAGACCTTAAGCCGTCGCGAGATTTCAAGATAACCACTGAGGGTGGAAAATCCTCTCTTTTCATTACAGAGTTGTTCCCTGATGATGCTGGCACTTACAATGTGAAGGCCACCAATAGAGCTGGCCAGGCTTCCACGACAGCTCCTTTAAAAGTTATATGTAAGATTATTTATGTAACTTATATGACTATGCTGAAATATAGACTTACTGGTTCCTATTACCATTAGTACAGTTATTAAAATGAATTAATATGGTTAGTAAAGATCGTATTGGTTTAGAGTTTTCTGAGTAGATCCTACACTAAATCCTATCGCGCCTTAATATTATAACACTAACAACGTATACTATAAAAAGTTCTAATTTTTTAACTTGGGTTGATTATGAGACACTGAATCCTGAGCAAGCACTTATATCTCCATATCTACACCACACCAATTATCTTTAGGTTAGGAGAACAACGCCTTAGCTGACGAGGCCACTGGAGGCTCTTGTGTTGATTAGTATTTATATGTACTGTAATAAATAAAGCAGGTTTACCATTGAAATTTTTATTTTAGTAAACTTGCATTGAAAAATAGAAATTGAGAATTATTACCTTTCATCATTTGCATTCCATCTTGGAATTTTATAGGTTAAAAAACGTTAAATCCTAGTTGGTTAACTACTATAACAAATTTTACATGCAATGTGGCATTTTATTTCTATTACCTGCACTCAAGAGAAGTTAACGGGTATTTTTTTTCTTTTCTTTTTCTTAATTACTTCGAATTTTAAAAATTCCAATCTTCTTCAGGAGATAAGAGCAGGTGAATGACAAACCCCTTAAAACTTACAAATTACTCTAATAGTTATACTATCTGAAAGTGATATTATGTGCTAAATATATAAATAATTTTCCCGAATAGATACAAAAGTATCACCTGAAAAAAAAATTATATTGACAAAAACTCTACTCTATTTCACATTCTGTCCTCCATTGCAATGTGCTCCACTTCATGATGATTTATTTCAATCAGACAGTACTTAGCTATTTGTGGCCCAATATTCTTTTCGTTTTGAAATAACTCTTAAAAATTGAATGTAAAAAAATATTCTGCAACAATATGACAAAAGTAACATTTTAAAATCATCAGAAACACAACTACACACATAATTAGTATCATTCTTCTTCCATTCGTATACAGCAGATTCCCAAACTCATTTTTATTCCTCAATAATACTGTTTATCCAAATGAAATGGAATATCCCAAATAGGAACCCGATGAACACATTTAAACTAAATGTAAATAAACGATAATGTGGAATTTTTACGTTTTTTGGTTTTATTTTTAAATAAAAGTAGAGAAAAAGTCATGAAAAACAATACCATTCTTTCAAAAATTTGAGCTCGGATAGATAGTTAAAAAAAATATTTAGTTTTTCACTTTGGGATTTGGCAGGAAAAAGCTATTTTTGCGAGTGGCGTCAACGCGTAGATGATGAACCAGACTAAAACCTGTTTTAGACGAGATTCCTCCTCGGATTTAAAACGGAATCTATGCGTAACTACGTTCTGGTTTTTTATGCGGTTTGGGTCACGTGACTTTTGCTTTGATTTCAAACTTGATTTTTGATTAATTGAAAGCATAAAGATAAAAAATAATTGCACTGCTCAAATATATTTGTTGGGTAACAATAGAAAATACAAAAAATATTCATTTTCCTCACTTGTGCAAGTTCCTCATTGTCCTACTTCTACTCCAACATGACTCAATTAAGTTTATAAAAAACGATTCCTTTAGCTCTACTGTCATACAGAAATTAAACTTATTCTCTTCTAAGCCTTCAACACTGTTCTTTAGGCGAAATCGAGTCCCCCAAAGAGGAGCCCGTCCCTCCAATTTTCATCCGTCCCCTCATCTCTCAACTTGTGCCGGAGGGGGAACCCGTGAGGATGGAGGTGGAAGTCATCGCTTCCCCTCAAGTCACCTTCACGTGGACCTCCAAAAAGAGGCCCCTCAAGTCATCAAGGGACTTTCACATCACGTCCGAGGGAAACAAGTCAGTCTTAATGATTTGCGAGGCATTTGCGGACGACACAGGAGCGTACACTTGCAGGGCTGAGAATGAGGCTGGGGCGGCCACAACCACCGCCACACTCACCATAGAAAGTAAGTGATTTGTTTGGCAGATGTATTACTAATTTTTACCTGGCCTACGCTGTTAAAGTAGGGCTCAGTACAGGTCTATTTTTTTTTTATGTTTTGAGTTAAGTAACTCTCACAGTATATTTAGACAAGAAGAGAAATTATTACTATATCGATGCACAGCAGAAAGTGTAAATCTTTATGGCCATTTTTAGAAAATCGAATACATCTGTTTTATATCCTCGGGTTTTCATATTTACATTGGAGAAGGTTTACTTGGAGAAGGTTTTAAATATTTATGCAAAGCGCCAAATGTATGATGTAATAATTTATCAGAAATAATAATTACCTTGAAGTTAGTTATAGAAATTTGAACATCTCTGTAAAAAGGCGCCAAGTTCTTCAAAACTATGAACATCAAAATAATTGAGAACTAACTTGGCTATTACGTATTATGGTATGGATCACTATTTGTCTGTGTTGGTACTGTGACAAGTAATGGCCAAGTCGCGTAAGTATTTTTTTAGGTGGATATTTAGGCCTATAAAGAGGAATTTTTACTTGGAGAAGAAAATCATACTTATTTTCATTGCCCGTAATTTACAACAAAGTTAAACTTAATTCTACTTTAGATCTTAATTCTTTTCAAGACCACAGTTTTGAAGAGTTTGGCGCCTTTTTAAAAAGACTTGTATGTTGGAATTTCACTTTTTTTTTTGGGGAGGGGGGGGGGGGGACTCATTGGAGATTTATTACTTATTTGTACATAAATAGCTAGTATAAAATATTTTAGCATGAATAATTTTGAAAATAAATTTGTGTAACATTCCTATATGGAAAATATATTCTTCTAATTCTTATATTCTCTCTTAATTCTTATATTCTAATATTCTTCTCTCGGCCATACTGCAATACGCATATATGAGAGATCAAAATACTTCTGAGTGGCTTCCGGTAAAAGATGGCTGGAAGTGAACTTGACGGGTGCTTATTCTACATGTGTAGAATAAAAAGTTAATGTTTAGCGTTATACAATAATAAGTTTGACATGAGTGGCATCCCATTTTAAAAGCAAAAAAGATCAATTGCTACCTTTCTGTGATGGGCGCTGAATTCCAACAAGGCAGGGTGTATAACCAGAATTTAATTAAATATTACATTATAGTAATATTTTGTACTTGAAAATTAGGTTGTTCTTGGGAAATCTCTCCCCCCCCCCCCCTTCTCTCTCACCATTGCACAGCTAACGAAATTTGTAAACCACGTTCTATATTCGCCACTTTTCAATATGTAAATGCATGAGCTATATAAATAGAAGTATCTTCAAATTTAAAAAATTAAATCGATTTGAAATAGCACGGACAAGCTCCTATTTTTAAAGACAGATACAATTAAAAAATAATTTTTAAATCTGCTCCACTCAAAGCGCAAATAGCACAAACATTGGACAATTTAAAAAATTACGAAAATGTTGCAATTTTTCAATAGTGTATAATAAAAATAATCACATTGCGTTCCAAACCTTATGATGAATAATTATGATGTTATTAACGTTGAAAAACAATTAATGATTGGTTTAAAAATGCCCTAAGTCAGTATGTCCAAAAATATGAAATCAAACTAAACTAAGCGTCGTTGCTATTTAAGGGCTTAACAAATTCTTGTAGAATCAACAATATTAATATTTGTTTGGGTATAAAACATACCCACACACAAGAGAAATATCATTATCTAACCTTTTCTCATAAGCACTCCTTTTTTAACTTTGATTGGTAGGGTATTATTACTCATGTGGGGTTTATTGTGTCATCATGGGTTCTGTAAGAAAATATAATTTTAGACATTAATATGAAATCATTTATTATGATGCGGTTATTATTTCTTATTTTCTAAGAGTCACAAAATTTTTAAATACAACCATAAACAATTATTATAGAAATTTTTTAAATAACTATGTCTGGGCTGTATAATACTTATTAAAACATTGCCTCTCTTATGAAAGAATTTTTAATGTTACTTCCACTATAAGTACGATAACATTACTAATTTAAAGGCAATCTGTGAAATTTTATTGTAAGTTAAATTATATGTTAAATTTGTCAATATTTGAGCAATTTACATGTTATTTAGATATGAACCAATTTAAGACATTATTTTTGTATTGCTTTTAAAATGGCAACTTCTCTGTTCGATTTGAAATTCAAAACACCCTAATTGATAAGCCGTACGTACAAAGTTCAGAAAACCAATAATGTGAATGTAATCTGAATCATTAGAAAGCGTTATTAATGAATAGAATTACTGTCAGTGAAACTAAGATTACTTTCTTGCCGTCAACCATAAACACAAATTAAAATGTGATCATAAGAACATTTAAATCTTATATTTATCTTTTCACTCACTGGAACTTTATATGGAGGGAAAAACATAATACATCAATTCACATCATCGGAGTACAATGGTTCAATTGTGCATATTCAAGTCGAGTTTATATGACTGTTACAGTATTAAGATATTTAATTATGTTTCTGGAGAAGTCAAGACTTAAAATGATAGCGGTCATCAAGGACACAGAGAAAATATTTTTTTTGATATAGCGATAAATTAAAATGATTTAATTTAACGCTTTCTGCTGCTGAAAGCAAATTAATTGTGACCTTGACAGTAATTAAAGTTGTCATGAAGTAATTTTAGGTAGAAAGGTACATAGGGTAATAAAAATATTGTGTACAGTAAAAAAAAAAAAAATTGTGCATTTTTACTCTTTTTGGAACTTACTGAATTAGAAAGAAGTGGTCAAAAATTATGTATATCTAAGTGTCTGCGATCAGCATAAATCTGGAATGAATTGACCTACGATGTTTAACTTTTGCATACGGGTTAGTGGTGGCACCTGTCATTAAGATTTTCGTCAAAATTGTGCACACGCATAAAGTAATTTAATGCATATGCGACAGTTTGCAACTGCATAAAACTGTCTGTATTAGGAAACATGTCACTCATCAAATTATAAGGATACCTGAACTAAACAATTGACTCTCAAGTGGATATTCTGAATGTATCTTTTTTATCATTTTAAATGTCTATTATAAAATACAGATATTTAGAAGAAAAAAACTTGCAAAGATTAATTAAACAGCTTAACTTAAAAATTGATTCCATGTTTCGTCCAGTCATACATCTCAGCGTAGGATAGTTTTTATTAAATTGAAATCATACCAGTTCAATACGTATGTTGTAAATGGTGTTTATATGATAACTTTATATTGGTATGTTCAACGAACTATTAAAATGTTTCTACTCAATTATTAATATGCTTGAGTTCTAATCCGAAATTTTATGCACTTACCGTTGCACACCATAATCAGTTTGCATTTACGTATAAATATAGGTTCATTTAATAATTTAGCTGCCCATTTGCCTGTTTAGGATTTTGGACTAGCATACCACAAGAAATAGGTTGATATTCATTTCGTTTCAAACTTAGTTGTAGATCCTTGTTTTTTAAGCGTGTAATTGTAGCGAGATTGTATCCTTCCTTTCGAGTATATATTTATTCAATTGAACTTTTTCATTTTTATTTGTTTTGTTGCCTTTCTTCAAAATTTTAAACGCAGCTTTATTATTTATATAGGTCCGCCGGAGGAAGAAGTGACCGAGGCCCCAAAATTTAAGGTGCCCTTGACACCAGTAAAAGTGATGGATGGAGAAGAAGCAAAATTATTCTGCTTTGTGAGTCTTCATTTCCATTTATTACTTCCCCCAACTGGTTTCTTCTATATTCAGTAACACTAACATTAAAATCATTTTATTAAATTTCATGAACGTTAGTATTTAATTGTTAAAGTCCAAAGTTTTTTATAGTAAAATTATATAACATATATAGTGATATTAGATGTATAATTTTTTTTCTGTGCACTTGCATTTAAGATATTTTTGATTTTTTAAATATTATTTAATTCAGAAAATATTAAAGAGGTATATGTTTTGTACTTAAGTGAAAATTTAAAATTTATTGGTAGACGTGGCTCATTTGTGATTTCTAGTGCCATTTGTTAAAAACGCATACAAAAATCACATTAGTTCCACCGTTGAAGATAAGGATACAAGTTACGTATATTAATACTGTTTATTTTGATAGCTTAAGTATCGAAAATGATACTTTTAAAAAGAGAAAAAAACATCAAATGAATTGCACACATTTATTGCTTTTTGTATGATATATGAATTTCTTATCACTTCTTGGGATTTCACACCATGCCTGGTTCGAATTTAATTTTCATACCTCTTATGCAGTCAATAAGGTCATAATGTTGCTTTTAGGTGACTGGTGAGCCAATGCCCAAGGTAATGTGGTTCCACAACAACAATGAGGTACGCGAAAACTCCGAGATCTGGACAACTTACCGCAAAGACGGATACTGTGAGCTCTTCCTTTCGGAAGTTTTTCCCGAAGACCAAGGGGACTACGTGTGCAAAGCTGTGAACAAGGCTGGGGAGGCGATCACCAGATCTACGCTTACCGTCGAATGTAAGTAATGGTGCGGTTTCTTATCTGGATTATTGGTATTTAAAGTTTTTGAGGAAATGGCATTCGTGTAATTATATTCTCTCTTTCTTTCTATTCTTTACAATTTTAAAGATTAACGTTTGCAATTAGATACTTAAACAAAAGTTTAAACACTTAAGAAGCATTATTAGGGTATAATGATAATTTTTTATTGATATTATGTATTTTTATATGAATGTTTATGTTTTTTCCTTTAAATGATCTTTTTAAAATAGTAATACTTTCAGAAGTACATTCTATAAATTCTTAAAAGAAAATATGATGATATTAATATTACTATGAATGCCCTCTGTTTTGCAGCCTACGAATACGTCCCTGACTCCGAAATTGCCTCATACAGCCTAGGTGGCACTTTGTCCGCAGACGCCACCCTCGTCAGCTTGTCGTCTGAGGAGTCATCCACCGAGGAGTTCGTCACAATTCCTGAACTTCCCGACGAAGAGGTGGCACCGGACACACCTGTCAAGAAAGAGCAGTTCACGCTCCCTGCCCCGAAGCAGCAGGAGGTGGGAACTGCCCCTATGTTCACACTTCCCTTGCAGGACACGGAGGCGAAACCAGGACATTCTGTAAGGTATGGAAACTTCTTTTGAAAGCAATGTAACAAAGAGTTTTAGTTTCCGAGAAAGGTTAAATGAACGTGTGAGCTACAGCGACTTTATTCAGTGATTACCTTTTAATTATTAGATGATGTTGTTTAATATTGTTGTGACGATTTTAAAATACAAAAATAAAAGATAATTAAAAAAAAAAGTACAAACTTTCAACCAGAAAAGTGCTGAGGAAACATATAGTTTTAATTTAAAAACATTTTACATTTAAATAAATACAGACTCTCCTTGTACCATGTACAAATACCTTTGAATACTATCCAAATATTTTTTTTTCAATTCATTGACGTACTGTTTTAATCAATGTTACTTCCGTTAGAACAAAGCATTCAATAAAGTAAAAAATAGTATTTACATGCTGTATACAGATGTTTTTGCAGCCCAAGGAAAGTTTGAATTTATTCGAATAGAAAAGTTATTAAATAAAAATGAAACTACTTTGCACAATTCTTTGAAGGCAATATTACATAGCATTTAATGATATACGCTAAACATGGTATACTGCCCTTTTGAATGGGTACTTTAACTTGCATTAAGTTTTCATTTTCTCACTATCATAGTTTAAGATTTGTTTACTATAAGTAATATAAATAAGCAACCAATCGCTTACATTTTACGATATATTTCAGATTGGAATGCCGAGTTAGTGGTACTCCTAAACCCAAAATCACATGGTACAAGTCCGGTAAGGTTCTGAAGCATAACCCTGACTACCAGATATTTTATGAACCGACTGGAATATGCACATTGACAATTACACGATGTACAGAAGGGGATACAACTGAATTCAGTTGCGAGGCTCGCAATAGGAATGGAGTTGATATTACCACAGCTAAAATAACAGTTTCAGGTTTGAATTGTTTCATTAAGACTTTTGAATTGTCTCGACAATTACAATTCATTATTTATACTGTTTTTATATAGTGTTTAACTATGTTATTTTGACTTTAAGGCGGCTTTGTACTTAATGTTATTTGTTTGCTTTTAGGTCCACCAACGGTTTCTCTTTTGATTTTCATACAATATAATTAGCGATATAAATATCAAAAATATAAATAAAAAGTCGTTTGAGATCGCGTTTTCACTACAGGTCTGAGTTGTAAAGCTACAAAATATTGTATTTTGTGTTTATATTTAGGTACATTAATACATAATTTAAACTAAATTATTTTGTGTCTTCCAACAATAACGCAACTATTTTCAACTTTTTCCACACAGAATACAAACCAAGAAAACCCGACTGGGTTGTCGAAATGGAAACTCAAAAGAAGGCTGAGGGTAAGTTTAACTTAAGGAAATAGCTTTGTTATGGGGATTATTATCTTGCTTATGATTTATTATAAAAATCATTTTTCAAATCACTTTGGTTTTAATATATATTGATAGACATGTTCAGAGGCTAAAGGTTTCGATAAATGTATTAAGTATAATGATTAAGGGAAGGTATTTCCAGAAACATAAATGATAAACTGAATTTATAAGATAGTACATTATTCGAGTCAAATCTTCATACAGCAGAAATTCATCGCTCAAGAATCTCTATACATTTCCAGAAGAGAAACCACGATCCCCTAAGTTTGAAGTCCCCTTGGAAGACGCATTCGTGAAGACACCCGGCAAGAAGACAACCCTGGAGTGTACCATCAAGGGTTTCCCTCGACCCCAAGTGACCTGGTACCACAACGAGAAGGCCATCGACATCACAAGCGGCTACTTCTTGGTGAGTGAGGTGGAGGATAGATCCATCCTCATCATCCTGAAGGTTACCAAGGAGTTGGAGGGCAAGTACACGTGCAAGGCGGTCAACGAGATTGGCGAGGTGACGACGACTGCTTACCTCTACGTTGGGGGTAAGGACAATTTCATATGTGGAACACTAATCGTTTGTTAAACATCGGCGAGGCATTATAATTGAAATGCCCTAACTGAAATATTGGAATGAAATTTGCTCAAATGAAATGAGATTTAAAAGGATGATATATAAAATTAGAGTGGATGAGAACGATGAAAATTATAATTAAATAAGTCAATGAATTTTTATTTGTAGCTCCTCTGAAACGTTTTGTATGGTATGTATGCAAGCTGGTGGTCATATAGAAATGAAATTGACAATAAGAAGATAGTTCTTTTTACAACATATTATCGAATAATACTAATAAAGAATAAAGGTGGTTATAAAGAACACATGTTTAAACAATATTAAAAATTTCTTTATAATTAATGAAACTAAATCTTTGTACTCGTATTTCTAATTAAGTATAATAAATAATAAATAAGTATAACTTAAACAATTTGTAATATAGTTAATAAATTATTAAACAGTGCATAAGTTGTTTCCACTTTAGCTATTGCAACAGGTTTGTATGTGCTTCAACTATCAAACATGGGTAAGCTGATGCGTTAAAAGGCATATCATAAATATTGGTTCAGAAGATTGAAAAATGTTTAATATTATGGTACATTTCAAAGATTCATTTTTATTTGAAATATTTTGTAAAAGATTTTAAAATACTTGCAAAGAGGGACATTTTGAAGAGTTTATCGGGTTTTGAAAAGTAATTAGTTTTTTGATTTCAGAATAATGCCCATGTATGAACCCCGTTGTGAAGAAATTTATGGAGATCAGTAAAAAATGTTGCTTACTGGAAAAAAAAAATATGTGTGAAAGTTCTATTTCGTTGTAGTCTTAATTTCACACTAAATCTAAAAATACATTTTGTGTTAATTTTTGTAAACAATTTAAAATATTAATATCCTATTTTTATTCTTCGACAAACATAAATATGCCATTCCGCAAAAAAAGTTATACTGGTGGATTAAAAACTAATAGTTTTTATTTGCTGAAATCTGTAACATCTTTTTAGAAATAAATGTTAATATTTACTATTTAGAAAGTCAGCAAAGTGCCCTCCGGATTATTACTGGAAGAATTGCGTTGCTTTTCCAATTTCGTAAAATTAACACGCGACAGGCTTGTAATATAAATTTTCTCAATCTTATTACCCAGTTATTAAAAATAACGGCAGAATTTTGAAACTAATGAGCATAATAAAGCTCCGAAAAGATATTTTCAAATTATTTAAATATAAGAACTTGAAACGCAATATCATACATTGTCTTAAATTTCAAATACGAGAAATTTGCACTAATATGATTTTTAGTGGTAAATTCTTTTGTCTTTGTTAAATAAGTAAATTATTCGCAAAAATTATTATAGTTAATATTTTTATTTTTTATTTTTTATATTTCATTAGTAACAAAAGAGGAACATGAACAGAAACTAAAAGAAGAGGAAAAGAAACCCAAAAAACCCACAATTAAAAAAGCAACCGAGCAGACCACTCCATTGCAGCGCACCAGGGAATTGAAAACAACAAAAAGCGTTCAAGAGAAAGCCGAAACCACCCTTCGGACTCAGGAGCATGTACAGGTGCAACAGATCACATCACAAGAGCAGCCGTCGGAGGTTGTGTCCTCTCCAAGGCCACAGATGGAGACAGCAGAGGTAATGAAAAATGTGGATGTACTCGACCATTCCATAAGTATTAAACAGGTTTCATTTGAAGATGTCCCTGAACAAGTTCCTTTACAAGGTGATGTTAAGTCTTTTCAGTCTGTCAGCATGAGAACAGATCAAGTGAAGACTCGAAGTGTCATGGTCACGCAATCTCAGCAGATGCGTGGATACATGCAACAAGATGTTTCTATGCATAGTATTTCTAGACAAGGTATTCAGCAGATCTCCCAACATAGACAAACTGTAGTCAGAGAGGCTGATGAAGTTAAAAGCTTTGATATAACACTATTGCCAAGAGAAGGGAAGCAAGAATTTACTTTTGATAGTCGAGCTCTGCCAAAGCAACCGAAAGAAAGTGAAACTATCATGATGCACGGGAAGCAAAAGCCTCAGACACAAACATCGTATGATTCAAAGTCAATGGTAATGATTTCTCAACAGCAACAAGTATTTCCAGAACATCCGCAGCAAGTACAACAAATTCCTCAACTTCCACAAATTATGCCTGATATACAAACTTGGAAGAAAGAGCAGGCAAAGCATACTGTGGAGAGAAAAATTGAAGAAGTAATGCAGAAAGATAAACAGCCAGTTGTCGAGATCACAGCTCTGCCAATGAAATCCAAACGAGATATAGTTTGTGAAAGCAAAGAAGTTTTGAAACAGACAATAGAAAGTCAAAGAATAGTAGTTGGAGTATCGCCCAAGCAGAAAGAAGTCATTGAAATTGAAGAAATAACGACCCCACATGAAGAAACTTTTGATTCCGAATCCTTGTTTACACTTACACATCAGACTAAGATAGCTCCAAGACAGCCCCAAGTTACACAACAAGTTATTCAATACGAGGCGCCTAAGATTACAACAGATATTAAATCTATAAAAAAAGAAATAGCAAAGCAAACTGTCGAAAAGAAATTAGAAGAAGCTATGTCAAAGGAACCAGTAATTGAAATCACTGCTTTACCAATGGAACCAAAGCGTGATATTGTATTCGAAAGCACGACAACTGCGAAGCGTACGTCGGAAAAACAAACCATATTTGTTGGAGTCTCACCCAAACAAATGGAAGTGGTTCAGGCTGAAGAACAGCCATTACTACATAAAACAACTTCGTATGATTCTACCTCCATCTTGTCCTTAACTCAACAACAGAGGATAATTCCCACACAACCAGAATTTACGGAACATGTAGTTCAACCCGTAATGCCAAAAATTACTTCCGATGTTAAGTCTCTGAAAAAGGAAATAGCTAAACAAACCATTGGAAATAAATTAAAAGAAACTATATCAAAGGAACCAATAATAGAAATCACTGCCTTACCTTTGAAGCCTAAACAAGGTATTGTTTATGACAGCAAAGAAGTAACAAAAACCACTTTACAAAGGGAACAACTTGTGATTGATACGTCTAGAGATATTAAAACGAAAGACAGTGAAGCGTCTGTAATATTGAAACCGAAGTCTAAAAAAGATATTTCTAAAATAGTCGAGCCAAAACCAAAAGATGAACAACAACCCCAATTAAAAGAACACGAGATGACAATTGACTTTACAAGTCGACAAGCTAAACATACTGTAGAGAAATCTATCGATAAGTTAACCCAAAGCATTATTACTCCTGAAAAAGATACAACAATAGATATTACCATCTCAGAATTAAGACCCAAACAAGAAATTTCTATTGAAAGCATCGAAGCTCCTAAATCAGTCAGATATAAGGAAACTAAAATCATGCAAAAAACAATACCTGAACCTCTAAAAATAGAAACTTGTTCCATAACACCTACTCCAGCATTTATCTCAACAAAGCAAACTATAGAGCCGAAGGTTGAAGAAACAAGTACTATGCCAACAGTAGGTGAAAAAATACAGCCAGATTATAAAACAGAATTTGTTCTAGAAAGCAAAGAAAGAAAAAAGGCAAAAGAAACTATTGTCGAAAAGTTGAAAAAAACTGTACCAGAACACAAAGAAGTAGATATTAGTGTTTCATCCTCCGAATTCAAGCAAAAACAAGACATAACTATTAAAAGCATTGAACAACCTAAGACAATACGACACAAAGAAACTATGAGCATTCATAAAACAGAACCAAAGCCAGAAGTAAATGGTTTTAAAACAATGATAACCCAAGAAAAAACAGCTCAGGAATCTACGATTTCAATGAAAAGTTCTGAACAAATTCAAAAGACTTCATTTAAAATTACTTCTCAGGAAATAAAACATTCTTCTCAAGTTCAAATGCAGAAAGCAATTATTTCTGAGAAAAAAACATTGGAATTTAAACCTGAGTTTGTTGATTATCAATTAAAGAAATTTGATATAGGTGAGCATCCTAAATCTTCCCAAGCTAATGTAAATGAATTTTCCCTACAGAAAACCACTCTAGTGCGATCAAAACCAGAAGAAATCAAACCTGAATTTGTAGACTATGCTCTTAAAAAGTTTATTGTGGTGGACACTCCTAAAACTTCGCAAGCTGAGATTTCACAATCTCCACTAAAACCTAAAAGTGTGACAAGTGACATAAAAATAGAGGAGGAAAAACATATTGCAAAGGCGAAATTTGGTTTGAAGAAAACTGAAAAACAATTTATTAAGCCAAAGAAACCTGATGAAGGAAGAAAAATAATTACAAAACAAGAAGAACAGAAAGTGACATTATCAACTGATACAGTTCCTAGTAAGCCTGAGAAGAAGGACACAGACCAAAAGATCCTGAAACAAACTGAAGAATTAATTGATATTGAGTTTTCTTCGCTCAAACCAAGGCAAAAGTTAATTATTGAATCAGTTAAAACAACTAAAACACCCATTCAAAAAGCTGATGAAATCATTTATGAAAATATTTCGCATACAACACACAAATTAGAAACAGTTAAATTACAACCCATGTTCTTCCAAAGAAAAGAAATTAAACCTGAAATTCCTCTCTTTGCACAAGTACATTTACAACCTGCTAAAATCGATAGATTTAGACCAGAAGATATAAAACCTGAGTTCATAGACTATGAGTTGAAAAAATTCACTCTGGAAGATACACCAAAACCTCTCCAAGCGCAAATCTCAGAACTTCAAAAACTGAAGCCAAGAAAAATTGACCAGCAAGAGTCCAAGCAAGATATCACACCTAAGTCACTATCTACGCTTAGTTTGAAAAAAACAGAACAAGTGCGTTCTAAAGTAGAGCTAGAGAAAACTGAAGAGAAACCTCATCCTAAAGAAAAAGTAAAACAAGATATTTCTGTTGTAGTAAAAACAAAAGAAAACATTCCTTTGGTTAAGGAATTTCAAGAAACAAAGGAAAAGAAAATCATTAAAAAGAAAGCTGATGAAGTTGAAGAAAAGATAGATATCGAGGTCACATCTCTAAAAAGTAAACAAGATATTGTTTCGAAATCTACAAAAACTCCCATATCGTCATCTTCTTTAGTAATGGAGAAAAGAGCTTTAAAACCAAAACAGGTAGTAGACAAAGAAGATGATACTGAAACGCAACCAATTATGAGTACTGCCGTTCTTTTAGAATACAAACCACAGAAAATAGTGTCAATTGAAAAGAAACCAGAAAAAGCTGAAATAATACAAGTTGAGGCCTTAGAAAAAATACAGTTCAAGCCAGAAATTACATTAACAAGTAAAGTTAAGACAAAAGTAGAAGTCAAACCAGTCCAGGAGACACACACTGATTTTGCAATATCCTCCAAGCGAAGAGTTGAGGAGAATATTTCGCAAACAGCAAAAGCTGTTGAGATTAAAGAAATAAAATTTAGTCCAATGAAGCAGGTATCGTATGAAAGAGACATACAGGTATCATCTAAAGCAGTGGAAACTCCAGAAATTGACGTTACTCAAACTATGAAACAAGACATTGTTTTAGAAAGTAGAGAAAAACCTATTTTGCAGACAGAAAAAGAATTTGACATTACCAGCTCTGAGTCATCAACCGCAAAAATTACTATGGGAAGAATGGTTACTAAAACTACAAAGGTAGGGAAGAAAGAATCTGTGTTAAGCAGAGAATCTGAACAAAAGATGCAAGTTTCTACTAGAAAGATGGGTAAATCAAAGGTGGATATCAAACATACCATAGAAGCAGAAAGAACGGAAATATCATCTAAACAGATGATTTTCCCGGAGAAAGTAAGTTTCGAGGAAATCCCTAATCTTGAAGAAGTTGCGGACACTATTAAGTCATTTGTAAAATCTGAGGAAATTTCAGCAACCTATAAAATGTCTCCTAGAGAATCAATAGTTATTTCCGAAGTAACAGACGAACAACGCCCAGAAGAAATAATTAAAACTGTACCAAAAGATGCACATGCCGTGGTTAATTACAGAGTACAAGAACCACTAGATATATGCACCGTTGAATCAGAAGAAAAGCCTAAAGATTTTCTTCCTGGAACAATACCTGGTCAAGTAAAAGCCAAAACTACAATAAAAACTAAGGAATCCGTATCTGTTTCGCAAGTACGAACTGTAATGTCCCCAACAAATCTTAATTTAGAGGAGAAACCAAGCACAAAACATGCAGTTTTAGACTTGACTTCCAGAGAAACTGTTCAGATATCTCAAATACATCCAGAGGAAAGACCAGTAACTTTTGCAGCTGGAAAATTACCTGGAGAAGTAAAAGCAGGTGTGGAGTTTATGACGAATAAGAGTGTTTCGGTGTCTGAAACTTCATCGCAACTATCGACTTCTAACCTACCAGAAGTCACAAAACCTTTGCCAGAGCAGGCTTTTGTTGCAGTTTCACATCAAGAGCATATACAAATTAGCCAAACTACTCTAGAAGAAAAACCTGGTCAATTTTCTGCAGGTAAATTACCTGGAGAGGTTCAAGCTGGCTTTAAACTAACAACAGTAGAATCAATTTCTGTTTCAGAAGTAGGAGCTGAGCAGAAATCAGAAGATCTTCTCGTTGAAAAAATACCATCAAAAGTAAAAGCACAACTTGAGATTTCTGAACAAGAACCACTAGAAATATCTCAAACTCTAAGTGAAGAAATTTCTGGTAAATTTGCAGCTGGAAAATTACCCGGTGAAATACAAGCTAGTATAGAAGTGACAACAAATAAATCTTTATCGGTATCTGAAGTTTCATTTCAACAACAATCAGAAGCGTTGGATGTACAAGATAAGCCTTTGAATGCTCAAGCCCAAATGAAACTGTCACAATTAGAATCTCTTGAAGTGTCTGAAATACTAACAAGTGAAAAGCCAGGACAGTTTGATGCGGGTAAACTTCCAGGAGAAGTTCAAGCTGGATTTAATGTAACTACCAAGGAATCTTTAATAGTATCAGATGTTTGCACTCAACAAGAGTCTGAACAAATGAATGATCAAAAGCTTCCATCAACAGTGTGTGCTTCGGTTAGAATATCTTCTCGGGAATCAGTGGAGGTATCGCAAACACTTTTAGAAGAACAACCAGGTCATTTTGCTGCTGGTAAAATACCTGGTGAAATTCAAGCCGATATCAAATGGATGACCAAAAAACCTCTATCAGTGTTAGAAGTAACTAGTGAGCAACAATCAGAAAATATAGAAATAGAAAAGAAACCACTTGAAATTAAAGCATTGGTCGAAGTTACTCAACAAGAACCCGTACAAATATCTGAGATGCTGGCAGAAGAAGCTCCTGATCAATTCGCCGCGGGTAAGTTGCCAGGAGAAGTTCATGCAAGTGTAAAAATATCTACAAAAGATTCAGTATCTATTTCTGAAGTTCGTACTCAACAAACTTCAGAAACATTGGTTTCAGAAAAACAACCCTTAGCCATTCAAGCGAGCGTTGGTCTATCTCAACAAGAATCTGTTGAAGTGTCACAAATGCTATCTGAAGAAAAACCTGGACAATTTGCTGCTGGTAAGCACCCTGGAGAAATTCAAGCTGATGTCAAATTCATTACGAAAACACCTTTGACGATTTCGGAAATTGAATTGCAACAAGAGTCAGAAGAAATTGAAACAAAAAAGAAACCTTCTGAAGCTCAGGCTAGTGTAGGAATGTCAGAATTAGAATCTTTGGAGATATCACTCAGACTATCAGAAGAAAAACCAGGTGAGTTCAGCGCTGGAAAACTACCTGGGGAAGTTCAAGCAGGTGTTAAATGGACAACTAAATCTTCTCTTTCAGTTTCTGAAGTATCTACAGAACAGAATTCTGAAGCTCTACCTACTGATAAAAAACCTACAGAAGCTCAAGCTTACTTAGGAATATCTCAGCAAGAAGGACTAGAAATAATTCAAACCTTGCCAGAAGAGAAACCTGGCCAGTTTGCAGCCGGTAAACTACCCGGTGAAGTTAAAGCAGGTGTAAAACTGGCTTTGAAAGAACCACTTTCCGTAACAGAAGTATCAACTCATCAAGAATCTTGTGACATGACAGATCAAAAGAAACCGATTTCAGAATCAGCTATCTTTGAAGTTTCGCAACAAGAATCTATTCAGATATCCCAGCAAACATTAGCAGAACAACCTGGTCAATTCGCTGCTGGTAAATTACCTGGAGAGGTTCAAGCAGGAGTAAAATGGACAACAAAAACTCATGTTTCTGTTTCTGAAGTATCTACTCAGCAAGAATCAGAACAACT
Organism: Linyphia triangularis; assembly: GCA_963978545.1. Lineage (NCBI taxonomy): Eukaryota > Metazoa > Arthropoda > Arachnida > Araneae > Linyphiidae > Linyphia > Linyphia triangularis. The sequence goes on from OZ021723.1 coordinate 69,816,985, forward strand.
TGAAATAGGAAAGAAACCAACATCTCAGCAAGCACTTGTTGATATATCTTATAAAGAGGGAATTGAAGTTCAACAGACAACTGCCGAAGAATTACCTGAAAAATTTGCTCCAGGGAAATTACCAGGTGAAGTCCAGTTGAATGTCAAATGGACAACCAAAAAGCCATTAACTGTTTATGAAACTTCCTCTCAGCAAACTGCTGAAAGTTTGGAGCTCAATAAAAAACCATCTGAAGCAAATGCCATGGTTGGACTTTCGCAGCAAGAGGGTGTCGCAGTGCTTCAAACTTTAACTGAAGAACAACCTGGACAATTCGCAGCTGGTAAGTTGCCTGGGGAAGTTAAAGCCGGAATAAAATTCACAACTAAACAATCTTTATCAGTTACTGAAGTAAAAATCGAGCAGGAATCTGAACAATTAGTTGATAAACCGAAACCTTCCGCAACAAAAGCTGTCATAGGACTTTCACAATTGGAGGGTATTGAAATTTGTCACACGCTTCCTGAAGAAAGACCAGGTCAGTTTGCGGCTGGGAAACTTCCTGGGGAAGTTCAAGCTGATGTAAAATTCACAACAAAGAAACCAATATCTGTTTCAGAAGTATCTACGGAGCAAGAAACGTCTGATATGATAATCGTTAAACCTCAGAAAGTAACAGCAGGTATGGGGATAACTTTGAAAGAGACATTAGCAGTTTCCGAAGTTCTTTCCGAAATGCAGCCTGATGAATTCGTTTCTAAGGAACTTCCATTGGGTGTAAGTGCTGAGAGTAAGTATATATCTCGACAAACAGTTTCTGTTGAAGAAATTGTCACTGAACAAAGCACAAGTGATTTGAAAGAAACTAAAAAACCCATAAGTAAAACGTTAGATTTTGAAATTATCAGCACAGATTCTTTGTGTGTGGCCGAAACAATTGTTGGTGATCAACCTCAAGATCTTATTCACAAAAAGCTGCCCACCGGTGAGGTTGCTGAAGTTAATATACCTTGTCTAGAATCAGTTGCAATATCAGAAATTAATTCTGCAGATTCTCCATCCGAATTAACTTTAGCTAAAAAACCGGCTGAAGCTGTTGCTCGAGCAAAGTTCCTACCCAAAGATTCGCTGGATGTATCTGAAGTAACAACTGAAACCACAGCATCTGAACTTATTCCAGACAAATCCCCTGATAGTGCAATGGCAATGGTAAGTTACATTCAGAAACAATCTTTCACAGTTCAAGAAACAAGTGCAGAAGAAGTTTTCAAAGAAATTCAAGAAGAAAAACCTCCAGAAAAGAAAGCAAAATTTGCTCTTACAAAGAAACAGCACATTAACGTTTCTGAAGTAATTTCAGGCACGCACGCAGAAGAACTGCCAAAAGAAGATCTACCCAAAGGGTCAACTGCACAATTTTCCTTAACTTCCACTGAGCATGTATCAGTTTCGGAAGTAACAGCTCAAAACAAAACCGAAGATCTTAGTATCATAGAAAAAGCCCCTACTGGAGTTGCAAAGCTGGCGCTATCTCCTCATGAAACTTTTATAGTATCTGAAGTGGTAGAAGAAACCAGAGCTGCTTCTCTAGAAAAGGACCAAGTTCCCTCAGAAGCAAGTGCTAGAGTGAAATTCATACCAGAAGAGCATGTTGCTGTATCTGATGTGGCGACACATACCATTGCCGCAGATCTTGAAGAGGATAAAAAGCCAGAAGGCCAACAGGTAAGATGGGGTTCTTAGACCTCATGCTTCCCTACTGGCTGGCTGTGACTGCTGTAACTCGAGATTACTCTAATGCAAAGCTAACCATGAAGATTGGATGATAAAGTACTACTTCCTGCCTCTGCTTCTAATATTGCAACTACATAATTAATTCATTAATTTTACTTTTATGTTTTGTATTTTTAATTCAGCTTTTAACAATTTAGGCTTCTAACTCATTACTACTCTGCAGCAATTTTGCTTAAATGACTAATTTTAATGTTTTACGTGTAAAAGCTTTATCTAAATTTGAAAATGATTTAATTTGCAAATAATATGTTATACAAAAGTATATACATAATCTTATAACCCTTGTTAACATTGTGAAACTAATTATAAATAAATATTTCTTATGTATGATATTGTGCTAAACTCCTATTAATTTTTAATTTACACTCATTTAGTCTAACAAATGTGTTTGTAGTTTTTCCACGAATAATAAAATTATATTTATATAATAACAGTAATGAAGTTTTAATTCAAATAGTTTACTTAACAATAATTTACCTCTTGCAACAATTTTTCTGAAATGTATGCAGTTGCAAAAAATTAAGTTAGCAAAATTTGACTTTTCTATTAGACTTTTAGTAGAAACATACATAGTATATTTTACATACATTAACATACATAATAAATCGCTACTTTCGTAATTTTACTCTTCGTCAATTTTCTTATACACTCTTAGGGTTTTTTTTAGAGGGAGGGGGTTGCAAAAATTTATAATAGACACTCAGTACTTCCTTCCACTAAACAGAAAAATCATACATCTGTTTCACACCTAAGAAAACATTTCCTAATTTTCAAAAGAGGCTTAAAACTATTTTTATTCACTGACTCAAAATTTAATTACGTCCATCCCATTACATTTATAAGTTTTTGCTATTATTCAATACCAACACTTTTAAACCGTATCTAGAATTAACGCGTATTCATTTATGTACGATGTAACACCTAATTTTTGGCTTCTTAATATATCTGAAAGAGATACTACTTGATAATTTTGGGTGAAATCACAAAAAACTAGGAACAACCATAAACATTACCGAAAGATGCATATCCTTAAAAAATCCCTATATTGTCTTTTACTCATTATATTACTTGGTGGTAATCTGTTTATTTATGTACAGGTGGATTTCGTACTGTCATCGCAGCATACTTTAAGTATATCAGAGGTTCAGGCTGAGGAAAAAGAAAACGTATTTAAACCTACTGAGATTCCTGGTTCCCGAAAACTAGATTTTACAATTCCAGCAGATGTAGTAGCAGAAATATCTGAAGTTCTACCTCAAGGTGAATATACTTCAATAGATACACATTTTTTTTTCTATAGCGGCCGTATGGGGTAAGAAAAGGAGAAGCGGGGGAGCACTGCAACCGAATCTTTAGAATATAGAAAAAAAGGAAAAATCAAGTTATTCACAAAAACCCTTGCAGCTCCAGCAGTGTTTTCCATTAAAACAAACCCCACATGAATCCTTGAATATTATATTTTCTTTTACTGTCAGTTATTAGTGGTAATAAAGAATTATTCATCTTATCTACCACATTTTGTAGACTTGAAATTACTTTTTTATAAGTCTAAAGTGGTTTGGTTTGTTTGTACGCTCAACGACCTATTTTTGTGCACAATAACGGCTAATCAGGCCGGTACCTACAGCTTAACGCGAATTCCGAACTAGGCCAGAGTGTGTCTAACGTGATGTTTGTAGGATAGAAATAAAATCCTACTTAAACTTTAATGGTAGTTTTTTTATTGTTTTTTTTAAATAACATCTAGCATTTGGGATTATAGAACTTAGTAATGGATTGTATGAAAATTTGTTTCAATGCCTAGCTGCTAACAATAGAAACATTTTAGCGTAATCTTTCAGCGGCATTTCAAATTATCTGAGCTTTATCTTAAAATATTTTAATGAACATTGAACATCCAGCTTTAGGTTCAAAATACTGCATCTGAATTTTACTGGTGGTTTTTAAATAATTTTTTTTAACAAAAGTGAAAAAAGAAGAACAATGCTAGATATTACGTTACCGTACATTATTTAACTAGTTTAAATATATAATTTAAATATAAATATATAATTTTCGTATCTATCACTGCTGTAAGTACTGCAGTTGTAAAAAAATAAATAAAAAAAATCGATTGAAATTTTTAGATATTGGCCAAAACACCCCGATTCCAAAACACAAACTTATTTAGTTCGCAATACCTTAAAAGAATTACACTGTAGTAAATTCAGTTAGCACTAGCCTCAATTCAGAAACTATATAATAAATTTCTGAATGTTTTTGATTCTGCAGGTTCAGTAAAAGAGTTGAAAAGTGGGGAACTACCGGGAACTGAAATGGCTGATGTATCCATCCCATTTGATTTAGCCATGCAGGTTCTTGAAGTACTCGAGAACAGTTCCCTCGGCGACATGAAACCTCTGGACACATCTGGAGAAAAAATGGCCGATGTCTCTATCCCCTCGGAGTTAGCAACTCAGGTAAGGATTGTACTGCAAATGAACTCGAAACCTATGGGTCGAGTTCGACGAAACGATAGTCATATGAATATATATGACTATCTTTGTATTTTATTTGTGGATTTAAATAATATTTCGATATTGTAACTTTTGTTTTATCTAGCACTATATTATTTTAAATAAAAAAAATAATGAAATGTACATGTAGCAAAACTTGTGATCAGAACTTTAAACGTTTCCAATAGTCTAATAAATTATTTATCCCGTAATGAGTTCGCAAACTTTTCTAGTTCCTGGATTTCTTTTCCGATTGAAAACTCCATAGATAATACACATATTGACAGCATAGTCACAGAGATCATACTATACCATTTCGTACTTTTGAAAGTCAAAATTCTGCTATCAATGGACGTTCTGAGGGTAGTTAAAGTTTTCTAACAATTAGATGTCATTCTTTGAAATTATATGTTTGAAAATCTTACATTTTATTTTAATTAAAAGTTAATATTTAAAGTTAACTAAATGAAATCAATATAAATAGGGGGCTGCTTCACACCAATAAATTACACAGTTATCTTTATATGAATATGCATATTTTAATAACATCATTGAATCATTTAAGATATTATCTATTTATAATAACTACAGAATAAATTCCACGTCATTTCTTCACAATTATTTTCTTAAATTACTTTCTATCGCTCATGGTATAGCACTCTTTATAAGAATGTTTAATTAGGTATTTTTAAGGAATATGAAAAAACAGTAAAGGAGCTTTAAAAAAAAAAAAAAAATCCTAATATACCCTATGGTTACTATATATTTTTAAAAACTTTTTGACAGTAAACCTTGTACTTGTCTTTACCCATTTACGATATCAGCTATGTGCACTTCAAATGATTTTGCAGAAAAGATTAAACAGTTTGCAATACCTATTTTATTTTAAAATTTACTTAACATGTAGCTCGCCACATCTTGTGGGCATCAGGCACGGGAGTCACTCATCATTGTCCTTTTATAGTGCAAACTACCCATACCATGTTGCAGGTCGGCCATCCCAGGAGGGGTTCTTTTTCAATAATGGAAATTTTTGTCCATGTCTTACTTCATCTTCCTCTCTCCTTTTTTCAATCACGAGCCGGATTATGTTTTACTTGGATTATTAAGAAGCATTCAGAGAATGAGTCCAATCCAAACAGCCCTTCTTCTCTTCTTTATAGTAATTTATTATTGTCACTATGTTTGTTATATTGTGTACTGATACTTTGTCTGGGCTCGAAATTTTTTTAGTATTCTTCCTAGACTCTTGCTCCAGAAGGCATCCATATTACTTCATTGTTATTTAATTTCCTTCTTTTACTGCTATGAGAAATAATTTCATGGTTGTATTAAAGATTGTTTAGCTTATTTTTGATAATTACAGTTTGCATAGTTCTAAATGTATACTGAGCTTCCTTCATTCTGCTAATTGTGCATAAATGCACTCCGCCATCAGCTTTCACACTTGCTGCAAGTTAGATGAAAATAGTTTCATTGACCTATTTTCATCATTTATAACTATATGAGGAGTATTTTTAATGTTTATCTTTAATACTATAGTCTTTATTCATTTATCTTGAGACTTCTTTTGTATAATGTTTCTTTGTTACAGATTGGAGATTTTCATACATTGAATAAATAAGTACAATGCCATATGCGTAGTCTAAGAAAAAAATTACTTTTTCCTTTACTATTGCTAGCTGATATGTCAACTCGAATTTATTTAGATTTATTTCTGAATTTTTAAGAGTGATTGCTTCCCCCCCCCCCCTTTTTTTTAAAAAAAAAGTGTTAGATTCAATTCTTCAGCGCTTTCTTCGAATGAACTTATAAATTTATATTTTTTCCTTTTCGCCACCAAAATCCTGTAAAATTAATCCTCTTTATTACACATATCTTGTTAGATATCCCATAAAATGGCCCCAAGAAAAATGTAAATTCTAACAAATCAATTGTTTCATCAAATCTGCACTCACCAGAGTGCGCTCAGCATAGTATATTAACAAGCCGGTTTTCATTGACTGAAATAAAATGTATAGTTACTGTATAGTCAGGGCCCGATTTAGAAATTTTTTTACTGTAGGCCCAACATTCAGAGAGGGGCCCCCAATAGCAAATTTTTATTTTCTTACGTCACAATATTACCAGATCAAGCTACATTCGTTAAGACTAACTTTTTACAATAAAAACTCATAGTTTACTTTCACGCGATTTTTTTGTTATAATTAGTATGATCTTGATTTCCTCTATCCAACTTAACTCTCTGTGACTATAAAAAATATGGAATTTGCTAATGTGTAACTAAATTTTTTTTATTATTTTTGTTCAGTACTTCACTTCCCATAAAAAGACCATTATATTTAAAATTTTCAGAAAACGGGGGCCCCCATATTTGGGGGCCCCTAGGCCCGGGCCTAGTGGGCCTAATGGTAAATCAGGCCCTGTGTATAGTATTCTAACTATAAATTACTCGTTTAACAAGATAAAGTTATCTTTCTAATTGGCAACCACAGGTGTTCGAGGTGTTAGCAAGCAGTTCGATCGGGGAGCTGCAGTTGTCCGAGCGGCCCGGTTCGAGACAGGCGGCCTTCGAGATATCTCCAGACATCGCGGCCGAGGTTTCTGTCGTCACGCCTAATAACTCCGTTCAGGACTTCAAGCCAGGAGAGTTACCGGGATCACAGGAACTGGCATTCACGGTGCCCGGGGATGTTGCGATGCAAGTGATGGAAGTGACTACTCAAGGTGAGACATGCATACTGCCACATTTTGTAGGATTGTTAATTAAGAGAGATATCGTTTAAGAGTGGTCATATATCTTTCCACGTCCTAGCAATAAATTCCCAAGAGTCGGTCAAATTAATGATTCAAAGTATGTATTTGTGTATATGATACATAGTGACGATAGATAGCGACAAAAATGATACTACAAGCTAAAAGTGAAATCTATGAAAAATGGTGCGGTATTTTTTTTTTTTCTTTCTTTTTTTACGCTTTAGATCTCCTGCAATTATTTTAATCATGGTGTTTACCTACTGTTTAACCCTTACACCCCAAAATTACATGGGTGCGGGTTAATTTGTCTGGGATTATCTTACAAATAAATTATTAAAAAGCGTTTCTCGTGATGGGAACTGACACTTTACTTACTCTTCAATACAGTTTTCCAAATATAGTTCGAATTAAAAAAAATATACATATATAAAGATAAAATGGATGGAGAAGAGAAAATTTGAATGGCCGCATTCATCGCAAAAGAGTAAAAGTTACTCAACTCACAGTCAAATAACATTTTAAAAAAAACCTGATGATCACTCTTAAGATGAGGTTTTAATGTCAGAAAATTAAAGCCTTACGTTCATATCATGAACTATAAAAATAAATGTATACTATGGAAAATATGCATGAGTTCGTATATTTTTGGGAACACCTAAAGATCTATAAATGTTTGAAATTACAGACATTGTAATATTGCCGTCATAAGCTAAAAAACCATAAACCTAATAACAAATTCAAATACATATTTTTACGGTTTTTCCATTCTTATAAATTACAATTTTTTTTTATTGTTGTATAGGTTGTACGACCTAAGAAAATAAAGCTATTCAATGAAATAAACAGATTATTTTTAAGGATTAATCAGAAGTTTCAAAATATTAGATTTCTTTCAGGCTTTTTAAATTATGGCAACATTATTAATGTGCACTGTTTTTTCTTCGTTAGGGTCACTGCAAGAGCTAAATGAAGAAAGTCCAGGTACAGCAACAGCACAAGTCAGTTTGCCATCTGAACTAGCAACGCAAGTGTTCGAGATACTGAGCCACAACACCGTTGCAGCTCTCACAGCCGACTCCATGCCAGGTGCTCGAAAAGTGGATGTTATACTCCCATCTGAGATCGCAATGCAGGTTTATGAAACTTTGGCCCACAGCTCGATTGCGGATATGAAACTGGAAGAAAAACCTTCTTCTTTAATGGCTGCACTAGAAGTAGTTGAAAAGGTATCAGTTCAGGTAAGTTCGCTTTTGGATCTTGTAATTTTTTTTTTATTGATTTCATTGAGGATTTATAGATTTAACTTTCGCGTTAATGGAAGGTCCAAAATACATAGGAGCTGGCAGAATTATTTTCCGGGAAGTGCAGATCACACTCAAAAGGATGGTGTAAGGATTTTTTTTTTTTTTAATCATCTATCTTAATGAAATTTGAATTAATAGTTATGTATTAAATTTAAATTCTGTATCTATTGAATGTTTTAAAATCTATATCATACTTATATTTCAAATGAATCATACCACTTTTCTCCACATTATTTTTAATTTCCAAAATCCAAAATGTGCATCCCCTTGCTCCTCTCTGGTGACGCCCATGTCAAAATTTGCTGCAACCTTCATAGAATTCACGTGTAGAATGACTGTGACACTGTACACAAATAGGTTGTCTTACCATTTAATTAATCTTGCTATGTTTAAAAAAATTTGACTTAGTCTTACGTATTAATTTAACTGACTTTCCATTTTTAAAAATATAAAATCGTCTGTAAATTACAATACAGTAGTCTGCCTAGTGAAATGAAAAGGATATCAATTCCGTCAAGACGTTGAAATTGAGTATCTACTTAAAATATTAAGAGTTATGAGCTTTTCTGAAGATAAATCAGTAGCTGTGAACTACTGACTAGACGATATTGTTTTAGTTGATAATCTATTTTTCTAATTGTTCTAATATACCTCGATATATATATATATATATATATATATATATATATATATATATATATATATATATATATATATATATATATATATATATATATATATATATATATATATATATATATATATATATATATATATATATATATATATATATATATATATATATATATATATATATATATATATATATATATATATAAAATTTCTCCTTGATTTTTTGCTTATTTTGTGTTAAGGGATTGTTACAATAATAAAAATAGTTTAAATTCGTTTTTTTTTTTATTACAAAATATATTCATATTATAAAATCTGAAGCCACTACAACCAAGATTTCAAAGCCTTAACTCTTTCCAGCTATCTTTTACACAAAATTCAATAGCTTTAACCACATGAATAAAATTACCGACATATTGAAGGCCAGATCTCTCTTAAAGTAGTATCGACTAGACGTCTAATAAAACTTCTTCATATTAAATTATTATAACAAGTAACAATATTAAATTTTTATAAGAACTTATTCTGTTTTGATTTGAAATCGACAGGTAAGTCAAGTAACCCCGGATCAAGGTCTTGGCGACGTTAACTTTGAACGACCACTGGAGGTGAAAGCCAAAGAATCTGCCCGACCTGATTTGCCCACTGCACAAACCTCTGAAACAATCCAGGTTCTTGGTAAGTATTTCTTATTTCAAATGGAAACTTTTAAAGTAAGCTTCATATATTACAGAATTTATATTTATTCCAATTTAATAGAGTACATTGATTCTAAAAAACACCTCATACAGAGTCAGGATGTAAATAACATAGGATTTTATAAAATAATAAAAATATTTTGAATAAAATGTGCGCCTTTTCTATAGAACAAGCGCCTCCATTTTAAAAGAACACACTAAAAACCCACACGAAGTGCATCAATGGGCAATCATTCGAATAAGACTTGTAAGCATTGAGGGAGCCTATAAGAACGCTCTTTTATTCGAAACACAACTATTCTCTTGGAAGACAAAACTAAATATGAAAGAGAAAACGAAATGTTTCCATTTGTTTGTTTGTTCACAATATCGTAATTTATACGATTCCCGAATGTAATGTTATTGGTTCTGAGATAAGAAAGGCATAACAAAGAAATCAATTAAACTTTTCATGAGGAAAAGTGTCTTTCGTGAAAAGTTGACGTCATTTCTACCTATTAATGTGCACATTTACTGTCTATTAATTATATTAGTAACACCTATGAAATGACACCATTTACTTTACATGAATTTGTATAATTTAAACACATTTTTAAACTGTTCCTGATTCCTTCAATGGAAGGATCCCTTACAGCTCGCAGACTCTTAAAAGCAGAAACAAATTAAATAGCGTAATGACACAACTAAAACGAATCGTTTTCCATAAATCACATTTTTATTTTTGGTTTAATACTCAGTTTTCGTACATTGAAAACTCAGTGAAAATTAGGCTTTTTTCTTTTCAAGCTACAGTTACTAGTCAGAGTGGACTGACACGCTTATAACGAACCTAACTATTTGCTAATTAATTAATAGCTTTTCAAATATTGTAATAAGTTAATATTCCTGATATGAAAGTAAAAGAGTGTCCTTAACAAAGTCATTTTCTTTATGATAGTCTTTATATTATCATTCTATTATAAACTTGATCTAGCAATGTTTATTTCAAAAACAAATCACCTTTAATAAATGTTGTTAATACAAACTCTAAAAGGATACTCTTTTACTCTTATTCAAGCGTCAGGGAATATTTATTACCATAATAATTACAAATAATCATTACTGATTAATTATTGCTCTAATCAATGCATAACGATAACATGACAATATAATTATAACTGACAGAGATTTAACTTTTAACATAAAGCTGGTAATATTATATCATTAATTTTATTTTTAACGCCTAACTTAAAGTGAAAATAACTATGTAAGTTGTAACAATTGTAATTCTTTAAAAAGCTACTAAGCTTATGTTAAAGGTTAATGCTTTTACTCACTTATGTGAAATAAATTTTAAAAGCTACCACAATTAGGATAACTTAGTTATTTTTATAAATGTTTTTAATAAATAATGTGTATATATTATGCTTGATATATCTGCAATTGAATAGTACTTCTATTTGTAATATGATGCATGATGCTTTGTGTGAAAATGTTGAAACCACTTATCTGTCAACACCCATTTTGCATGTTTCCAGTTCACTCTGTTTTATGTGTGTTCTATCCGTCTCCAAACTATCCTCTCAAGTTGTGAGCCTTTTTTTTTTCCTTTTATCATTACATCACCTATGGAAAATAGCATTATTTCAATAGTTATACCCGTTTCTCCATTTTCATCAGTAGCTCATGGTTACCGAAAAGCAACTCGAAATGTTGTGTGCATCATCGATTTATAATACGAGAAACATGAATAGTATTAAAATGTTTTACTGTGAACATTTTGTCCGAACATCAAAAGAAAATGTTTTTAGAAAAACTTCAATGGATATAATTGCGTTATTAACAAGTTCAATTTAAAAAAAAAATGAACTGTGTATAATATCAAGTGTTTGTGCAGGTAAGATGCATTTCTATATTTTACATATTTTAGTACTTTGGATGAATACTTTTAAGAATGAAGTGGCATTTTGACAAACATAAAAAATATTTACTGATCCAAATTATCAGAAAATGAATATTTGAAAACTTTTTAATCTGTAGGTACTTTTTTATTAAATCAAATTAAGTTTAAAAAAACATGAAAAGAAGTCATTAACTTTAAACAAAAATTCTTTTTCATTCATACTTAGTCCATTATACCTTAAAATGCCACTCCATTTTTTTTTTTGCTTATATGTTTATATAGCTGTGGCTTTTGATTTCTGATTTTGTTCTTAAATTCTTCAGTTATGGCAGAAGATGAAACAACTGTAGAATCAAGAAACGAAGGTTCGAAACTGAAACTTTTGATTTTAGCTTATGGCTAATCAGAGCCTTAAACTGCTATTAAGGGCTATAATATTTTAATAACAGTTACTGGTGTTACACGACTACTACTAATTCATTCTTTTCTTATTTACTATTGGTGTTTCAGAGTGGGAGAAATCTGTAATATTCTAATTTTAACTCTAAATTCTACTTCTTTTTGAAATAGCCACTGATCTACAACTTTCACGTCATCACTAAATATGGCATTGAACGTTGTCTAAATTACTAAAAAAAACTGTTAACATCTGCTCGAGTTATCTCTCTAAGCAGAAACATGGTAAAGATTGATAATTTATTGAAATTATTTGTTTAAAAGTATACAACATTATTCTTAAAAAAATTTGGAAATCTTTGGCTAATCATTCCCCCCCCCCCCCTTTTCCCTTCTTTTTTCTTACGTAAACTAGACGGTGGCTATTTCAACCATTTAACATTGCTAATATTAGGCAATTTATCAACATAATATAATTAATTGATGTTTAGGCTGTTGCAAAATATACAAACAGCATTTCATAACTGCTGTTCAGTGCATAAGATAATAGTAAAGCAATATTACTCAAATTTTTATTTTTCTACTTTTTAACTTTAAAGACATCTGTACAAAAACAGTCTATGCAAAACTATGCAAAAACTTTCCATTTTATTATCAAAACTTTGAAGAGTTACTTCTTACACAAATTGTTTTATTCACAAATTTGAATTTGCTACTCAGCACTTTCCCAGAAATTACCAGGTGCGTGAAAAAATACAAAGTTTAAATCTTCTATCAAACATTCATAAACAGGTAAAACAATTGACAGCAATTTCATGGCTAGACCAAGATTTACTGTTTTTGAATTCTCACAGATGATGTTGATGCATAAGTAGTTATACTATGCGATTTTTTTCTATATACGAAATTAAGGATTTTATTATCGGATTACACCTCTATTCTTTAATACTTATTCTTCATACTATGTTTAGTGTTTTATGTAATTAATAGTTCTGAAAAATCTTTCTATATTTCAATTTACTGTTTAATTATATCACTATGATGCAATTCAGAACTGAACTTGGCTTTGAGTACAGTTAGTTCAGTTATAATTAGTTTCACAACCGCAAAACGAATATTCCTAAACATAAGCCTAGTTCATTCAAACATTTTTGCAACAGCCTTCATATTTATAATTAGCAGGTTAATAATGCCTATAATATACTCAACTATCGCAATTCTAATATTTACAGTTAACTTTCTAATGCTTTCATCTCAAACGCTTTAATAGGCTTTTCCATCTGGTTGTGTTGGAGAAACTTCTAATATCTGGCTGTGAAACAACGACTCAAGAAAACAAGACTCACTGTACTAAATACAGAAAAATAACCAAAAAAAGGCTTCATCTAATATAGAATTAATAAGATAGCTCTGTACTATCTACACGTGGAAACAAATAACTTAGTTCAAAGCTTCATCTCATCTAATATGGATTTCATTAATAATGACTCATTCTTCGTCTAATACTTTTATCTCTCACAAGAAACACCTGATACTCAAGACTTTTCAAGCTTCAGCTACTTCTTTTCTCATCTAAACTGCTTTGGCTATTTATAACGCGTATATTTTAACCATTTGGTTTAACTAATTTTAGACGAAGTGATTTACTAAAATTTAGATGGCAAATTGTATAATGATAAATAGTTATTCATTTCAAATCCTAAAGCTTAGTTTAATTAAGTGCATTTTGATTACTATTAGACTTTTAAAAGATGTTTTGTTTCTTTTTAAATAAATTATCGAAATCTTATTTTTAGTTTTACCCTTTTTTTACTCTAATAAAAACAGGAGATTAAAATACTTTTAACTGCAGATTTAGTCAAGGAAAAAAATCTTTAACTACTTTTTGTAAAAATCGAACTGTCTATATTACAAAAAATGTCACGAAAATAAATCCCTGCTTCCTTTCATATCAGCAAGAATTATTTTCACCCCAAAATCATTAAAATAATTGCCGTTATAATTAATATAATAAAACTATGTATTATAAAATGCCCATTCCAAATTTATGCAATTTGCCATCATTTATATTTAAATTAACAAAAATTTAAATAACAAATAACACATAACTATAAAATTATTACTTCAATGACTGCCTCCTCTGACTTCAATTTTACGTTATGGTTCTTCTCTTTAATTATTAATGCTTTAGTATTATAACTTATACATAATTGATTACTTTTTAATATATATTTATATTAATTTTATTGCTATTTTTCGTTTCAATTTTAGTTGTTAATTGAACAGCCATGCAACGTCATAATTCTGGGGTACACAGTATTTGATAAAATGATGACTTTAAAAAATCTTTGAAAAAGTTATTTTCGTTCAACTTTTACAAATATTTTTCATTTCTTTTAGGGTAAAACGCACACCCAATCCCCATTCAATCCGTATTTAACGGAAAATATTGGCCATTGTTGCTACTTAATTAAAGTAACTTTAAAAACTATGGGATTAACCCATGCAATAGTTCATGTTTAATATTCTTTTTTAAATTATTATTCATTGTTTTTATTATTCATATTTAATTATTAGTCATTGTTTTTATTATTCATATTTAATTATTAGTCATTGTTTTTATTATTCATATTTAATTATTTGTCTTTTTTTTTTTAATTATTATTCATTTTCTGAATTATTTCCATTTAATAATTCAATTAGAAACTATTTTTATAAGACAAAATAATATTTTAAAAAATATGTTTATGACAAAAAAAAATTATAATGAATACACTTTTATTAATATAAATTTTGAAAATATATCTAAATTATACAACTAACAAAATATCCCATTTTAGTGAAAAACAACAGCTAACTATTTTGTACATTTTAATCAACTCGAAAAAATACGTTGTACAATAAAAATGAAACTAATTAAATCATGAAGTTCCATCTTTCTTTAATTGTAATGTTCGGATATTGTTTTCGAAAGTATTCGTAAAACCTTCACCGAAATTTAGTATTCAAAATATAATCAACAAAAAGATTTCGTTTTTAATTTTACAAGAAACCTTTAAGAGTATACGGCTCATACGCATAGGAATTACTATTGTGTAACAAATATCATCATCCATTAATAACCACGTACAGTCGTAAGTGGATTGGCGACGTCTTCGCTGTTTTAAATTACTTAACGTATACTTACTCTCGATAGGCAATTGAAAGAGCTTGAAATGTAGATTTGTCAAAGTGTACCAAAAAGGCAAAAACAGTCATTAATAATTTAATCGACTTTATGCGCAAATCACAATTGTCGGCTAAATGGGGAAATTAAAAGCACTGTATAACAGCACAACACCACTTAAATTCATATTTATAAAAGTGGACCATTTGTTGTTAAATTGCATGTTATTCAGGACTTCAAAACACAAGATTTCGTGGTTGACTGGATGTTAAGTAAATACCAAAGTTATTTATCTCTCAAACACAGCTAAACATAAGTTACTAAAATTTAGATGCCTATATCTCAGCTGTGGTTATATTCTCAGTGACAAGCAAGACAAATTATTATGTGTTAATCGATAGCCAGTATCGTACCAAAACCATTTCGATATTCGGCTTGCATATTCATTTCCATCCATACTCTAGGAAATTTATAACAGTCAAATTATGTAAAATTTTCACTTACCTCTAGTAAGCAATACACAAGTATACTTCTTTATCGGTTCATTTCTAAATATTCCTAATTACCAGGGGTTTAAGAGCTAAAGAATGATGTAAAACAGTGTTCCATTTTTGTTACGATTCAAAATTTATCGCTTGCGAAAAAAAATTCTAGTTAAATTTCGTTAATAGTTGTTAGAATATTTTCCAAGAACAACACAATGGAATAGTTAATCAAATAGTAATGCAGTTTTAATGCTAATATGTTTGTCCCAGACCACCAGATTTGCTTAAAAATCTGTTTAATCGGCAACTTACCCGAATAAAATGACTATCGTAAGCATATGGGATTGCGGATACAAAGGGCGAACTCAACAAAAGGTATTTGTCAGAAAAACGCATTTGAAAAACTTTTCATGTATTTATTTTCCCATACTTGATATCATTCTCTCAGTATTTTGAGAGGGAAAGAAGGGCAAACTCAACTTGAAAAATATACCTGTAGAATCTGTGAAGGGTCTAGATTTAAATAGCGCGAAAAAAAATTGACCCGATGTTGTATATAGTTTGTACTTCATTGTATACAGTTTTTGGGCTACACACTTGCATAAGTTTGGATTGGTGTGAGTGCTTTTAATTGTTATAACAATCTAACTAGAATTCATTCTTCTCCATGAAATTATGTATATATATTAACAACTAGCTTCTTAATCTGCATTTTTATTTCAAATCCTAAAGATTTTTTAATACACTAGAAAATTGTTGCAATTGTTGACAAGTTAAATTTAATAATGATTTCCAAAATTATCAGAAGGATGGCACTTTTTTTTTTCTATATCTTCATGCTTAACGAAAGTAATGTTGAATAATTAAGTTTATTTTCTGTAGAGCGGAATTTCTACTGAACAGTTAAAAAGGAAAAGAAATTTAGCAACATAGAATATTTTACCATAAATTGCAATTGCCTCCCAAAATTCTGTGCCAAACAGGATTTATTTTCACATAGAGAACTAATCGTATAGAACTGTAGCAATCATGTGGCTTTTTCCAATTAAACGTCATCTGGGAATGCTTCGCAACCATATCGTTGGACATATTTCAAAACAGTTTTCTATAGCTCATTGTTGAATTTCCACGATTTGTTTCTATGTGCAATTGCCATTTCTACATTTTTTTAAATCATTCTCCTTACTTCGTAACTTTTCCTACTTCCTCACACAGTACTTAATTGTGCCATTTAAAAATTATTTCAGATTTTATGCTTCAAAACAGTTAAAAAAGTTTTTTGCTCTTCTTGATGTAAAATCCATAATTTACTTTCAAAATCTATCAAGGATCATTGCCGGACGATGGAAAAGACATAGAGGAAAATAGTAGCCAATCTTGATCAGTTTATCTATTAAGATACAAAGATTTTCACATTTTCCAATCAGCAAAGAAGGAAAAATTGAAAAAAAAAAAAAAATCTTGGTAAACTTACGCTTATAAATTAATCAGCCTAAATTCCTGAATAGCATTAGAAAGGAAAAAAAAAGTGATATTGTGAAATGCCATTTAATCCCCCCCCCCCCCCTCTCCCGTCATTCGACCGAACCTCGCAATAACGCTAAGGGATAGTTTTTGTTTGACGAAATTGGTCGACAGGAAAATTTGCAAATATAATGTCATGTATTTTTTTAATTCTCACTCAACAAAGCATAAACTCAAAGCAAGTACAAACTGTCTTCATGTTCCTGAAATAATAAACTTTAACAGTGTATAATCCTCTTTTCCAAAACGCAAGTGCCAAAAACAGTTTCTTTAACATACTAACTTAAAATAATCATAAAAGCACAAGTGATATGAGAATGAAGACTGTCGCTATCAACGCCTCAGAAACTATGTTTCAATGATTTTGTAATTTCACGTGTACGATTCTAGCCTACTGGCGGAAGAGACATTAGCTAAATACCAACCTTGCAGTTGAATTATGAAACAAATGATACTTAGTCTCCCAGAAGATTAATAATTCTTGAAATCAATAGACTAAAAATAAATTAGTAATAATTAACTTCTAAGAAATACGGGTCGTATCCAGAAATTTGCAAACGCAGTAAATTCTTTTTCGATCTTATCATTCAAATTATCAAAACAACACTGCCATGGTAGACTCATGTTAGATAGCACAGCTTTAGAAACTATTGAAATAAAACTAATTCATTATGTTTTGGTACACTTTGGCACATCTGAGGTTCAGTCCCTATGAAATGACACCTTAATCGTGAAAATCGATTAAATAGTTTCAAAGGAGTGACTGCCACAAAAAATGCCTTGCTTATTAAATATATTTATAAGCCACAGAGCTGCAATTAAAACTTCCAAACAAAAATTCAAGCGACTGTATAATGATATATGATAAAGAAACCAATCGACTGCCATGAAGAAGATTTTAATGTCTACAATTTTGTGTAACGCAGATATTGCAATATTTTTCAGTAAAAATTGAAATGAGTTTTGTATGTAACATTAAAATTTAAGTCGTAAAGTTTGTAATTGTTGCTTGAATCATTTGGGATTTTTTTTTATATATTTCAATTTTAAAATTGGTCTAAATTAATTATAAATTTGAATAATTTGCAACAGGGTAATTTTAGAATTCGAAATACAATAAATTCTTGTATCCATTGTGTCTTCTAACCAAAACAAAGTAAATTAAAGTGGCCATTACATGTATTGTGAGATTTTTTTTCCCCTTAAAAGTCTGTCGCATAAGTAACCTTAGTAGTTTTCTCTTTCAAGTTCTGTGAGACATTTTAAATACACCACTAACATTTTCTAGTCTGTACATTTTATTGCTACAGACTATAAAAAAAATTATATTTTAATATGTAACGTAAAACATAAAAAAATTAAGTTTAAATTTATTTTAATATAGGTTTTGACATTAATAAATGTAACCATATATAATATTTAAAACAGAGGAGAGGAGGCAGTCAATACCGCGTTATTCTTTTATTCATTCAATGAAACTTTTTATTCCAGAAAAAGAATCTAGTGGTCAAGTTGTTCTAAAGAAAAGAGATGTTAAGATGAAAAAGATCAAAGACAAAAGCGTTAAACAGGAAGATATTTCTATCGATATTCAATCTCGTGGGTTAAAAGGGGAACTAAGAACAGTCGATACACAAACACATGAGGATACACACATTGACATAACACTCACATCTGACAAACAAACACCGATTGACATAAAATCCAAAAAAATATATAAACCCAAACATTCATCAAAACTAGTAATAGAAAAAGATAGTTCCGTCCCTGAAGAACTGACTGCGGAATTAGTTGAAGACACAGTCTGCGAAGATGATGCTGAGAATAATAAATCATTGTTAGAATTGAAAAAAAAGCAAAAAGACAACGTGGACTTACAAATAAGTGTTGATTCTCAAGGAAAAATACCAATTGAGTCAACATCAAAGAAAGTTGAAAAACTAGACACCAAAATCATCGTAAGGAAAAAGAAAATTGTAAAGGATAAAATGGCTCCAAAATTAGTAAAAGATACTGAAATTGAAGAGGATGAATCAAATTCAAGAACTGAAATGCAAATCGTACGAAAAGATGACGTTGTAATTGACATAGAGATAAATAATATAAAGAAACCTATTCCGATTGAGACGGTGTCGTTGAATACTGGTAAAAAATTAGCAACAGATTTTGTGGAAGAAATTGAGGTGGACTTCGATAAGAAAGAAAAACCTGATTTATTTCATGAAGAAATTGAAATTCATGGTGAAAGCAAACCAGAATTAACGAAATCCACTCTAGAAATAAAATCAAAGACTAAAGTTAAAAGGAAACCAAAAAGCACGGCTTCATTAGAAGTAAGTAAAACTAAACAACAAGAATTTACGGAAGAGAGTAATCTCCAAATTCAGGAACAACCGGAAGAGGATTCTTTCCGAAATGAGTTGAGTGTTGTTAAAAAAAGCAAACCAAAAGATTTGGTCCCAGAAATAGCTCCCGAAGTGCATGAAACAGATGAAAAAGACGATAAAACGACAGCTATATTAAAACCAAGACCAAAAAAGTCCAAAGAGAAAAATATCATCGTTTCTGTAGAGGGCAAGTCTGCAGAGGATATGAGTGTGACCGTAAAGACAAAAGAAACAGACAGTACCTCGATTGAAATTCTTAAAAGACACAAACCAAAGCTAGAGAAATCGTTGGAAGAGTTTACCACGAAACAAGAACTTGACATTAAGGATGAAAAGAAGGAGCAAAGTGAAATAGCCTTATTCGTGGAGGAGGTTGTGCAAAATGCCCCTAGTGAAACGCATCCCAAAACAGATGTAGCAGATATATCACTCATAACGCATCAGTCACTTAGCGTAAGCTCGACAACGCCTGAAGGTAGAGAAAAAGTTACTCAACATCCACTTCCTGAATTTAAATCTGCAAGTAGTCGAATACACACTCAAGAAGCCTTAACTGTTTTGATGACAGAATTACAAGGAGGAGAACAATCTTTCAGTGCTAAACAGGATATACATAGGAAAGCAGATATGAAATTCTTGACAAAAAATTACGTTATGGTGACTGAAACAAAATCCGTCGACTTGGAAGAAGAGCTGAAAACCGAACCTGTTGCGAAATTGCTCGCTAAACAATCCATATTCCCTACGAAATCTTTAGTAATTGAAGAAGTAAGTGTTCAAGGAATTGTTTCTGATATCAATCCATCCGGAAATCTTGAACGAAAAAGTAATGTCACTTATCAAGCTCACCAACCTTTATGCGTGACAGAAACGATATCTGAAGCAAAAGAATCTAGATTCTCACCGGAGAGATATAAAGAAGAAAAGATACAATCGAATATTAAACCACTCGCGTACGTACAAATTTCTGAAGTATATTATGAAGATAACCCTATAGACTTCAAACAACCTGAGTACAGCCCTAAAACTGCAAAATCTCAAATAGCAACACAACAAGCTGTTATAATTGAAGAAGCGGATACTTCTGATATGGGTAGGTGCATTTCTGTAGATAAGGCAGTAGAAAAACAGGCAGTGCAGAGATTGGTTTTAGGACAAGGCTTGTCTATTACGGAAGTTCTGCCTGATATGAAAGAAGATACTTTTAAATCTTCAACTATACCAAATGCAACAACTGCAAATGAAATTTTACCAAAAGATATGCCAGTTGAAATAAGTGACATAGTTGTTCTTGGAGCCACAAAAAATATAATAGATGAAATTCCGCTTGAAAGTACAGCCAAGATAGCATTTGAATATAACACAAACGTGTGCGTAAGCGAAACTACCCCATCTCAATGTGAAGAAAAACTAGAAACTAAGCCAATTCAGAATATCTTCCCAAATTTCACTATGGCCACAAGTCAAACCGTGCAAGTTTCTGAGATTTATCCTCATGATAAAGAGTCAGATTATAACCCAGTCGTACAAGTAGGACAGAGTATACTTCCAATAATGTTGAAAAATGAATCTTTGAACATTACAGAAGTTGTTATGAATGATAGAGAAACAAATCTTACATTACCTGAAAGGAAGCCTGAAGTATTTCCTGTTACTTCTCTACCTTTAACAGAAGCTGTCATGGTGTCTGAATGCAGGAGTGAAACGTTGGAAAATGAGTTAAGTCTTGACACAACTCCCAAAACATTTCGTGCCTCACAGGTACAATTATCAAATTTTGCAATTTCTATCATTGAGACTGAAGCTTCTGAAGCAGGTGATGTGCTACCCAAAGACAAAATTGTGCAAGAATATGTTCAAAGTACGTATGTTCCGGAAGAAGCACTTACAGTAATTGAAACCTCTCCCGTGCTTAAAGAAGGTAATGTGCAAATAGAGGAAATACCTAACAGTAAAACTCTTTCGTCATCATTTGTTCCCGAACGAGCTTTACAAGTAATTGAGGATTCTGCTTTTGATAAAGAATCTGTATTGGAGGAAAAAATTTCGAAGACATTTCTGGCAGAAGAATCTCTACAAGTTATTGAAGAAGCAGTTCAAATTCGTTCTGGAGAAACTCATAAAGAAGAGAAATTAGGAACTGTAGATGAAACTATTATGTCATTAGCTATGCTTGATTATACACCTCATGAAGCGATATCTATTTCAGAGACTGGCACTGAAATTAATGAACAACCACTTTTGAAGGAGACGCCGTCAACAGAAAAAGTGACAGCATCTGAAGACATTTTGCCTCAGAAATCAGCCATCGAAATAGTGGAGATTCAAACTGTGGATCAAGAAGGCTCTTGGTCAAAGGATTGGAAACCTATAGGGAACTATGCTACTCCTGACTTGCAGACTGAAGAAGCTTGTACCGTTTCAATTATGGAGGCAAACTTAGCAGAAGAAAACCTAGTTTTAGATAATATTCCGATTAGCAGTACGCCTAGTTTTAGTTATGTGATGCAGCAAGCTATGACAATTTCTGAAACAACGTCACATTTGAAAGAAGGAGATGTTGAAGAAAAATCTATACCTCATATCATTCAAGCCACAAAAGCTTGGGTTGAAGATATTGCTGTAGAAATAATTGAAAATGAAGTCATTGCTAAAGAAGAAGATTATAAACCTCTTCCCTTGCCAAATACTCAGCATCTGACCTTTAGAGTTGAATACAAACCTGAAAAGGCAGTAACTATATCCGAAACGCATTTGAATATAATGGAAGGAATTTTGAAACATGAGCCTCGGAAAACTGATCGAATCAATGTAACTTTAAATGAAAATGAAGCAATCGGTGTGAAAGTTGTATTGCATTCGGGAGAAGTTGAAGAACTATCAGAAGCGAAGCCAGATTTGAAACATGCTGAAATTAAAATATCTTCAGCGGAAGCTTTACAAATTTCGGAAACTGAATGCAAAGATAAAGAACACACTTTAGAAATAGAAGATAAGGTAACGTCCCACGTGGCCGACTTATCTGTTACAACAAATTCGGCGTTATCTGTCATTGAAGTTGAGTCATCCATTAAAGAAGATGAAGTTACTGAAGTCCCAAAGCCTCTTTATAAAAAAGCCCAATCTACTTTGAGCACCGAAGAAGCGTTAACAGTTGAAGAAATAGAATTAGGTTTAAATGAGATTCCTTTGAAAGAGGAAGTACATCCATCTATGACAAATGCTAATTTTACTGTAATGGAAGAAAAGGCTGTAGAAATTTTAAGAGTTCAACCAAATTCTTCATACGATGAATTTACAACTTCATCTCCTGAAACTGAAAAGGCTTCAAAATTATTCGAAATGCAAGAAAGTTTAACCGTTCAAGAAATTAACTTAACTGGAAGTACTGAAATTTACGAAGAATCTTTGGATAAACCGAAATCCAAATCTGCTGCTCTAACACTTGAACAGCAAGAAACACTTTCTGTTTTAGAAGTAGATTTTAATATCAAAGAGACTACTATGAATGATTTCAAATTGCCTGCAGAAAATAAAATTTACCCTTCCATTCAAGAAACTCAGTCAGTTGAAATAAGTTCGGTAGAAACATCTGAAAAAGTATTAAATCTGAAACTTTCATCTATACCCCAAGAAAATCATGCAGGTATTTCAATTTTAGAATCAGTAGCAATAGCGACGAAGGCGGTGCAAACTGGGGATACGTTTACCGATATTACCCCGATAACATTAGACAATACAATGGAAGGGGAATTTAGCGTAGTATGTAACCATTCTATTGGCATTTCGAAAGTAGAAAGCATTACAAAGGAAATCCCCCTTGACATAGTGCCTCTAAAGCAACCAGTATTAGCTGAAACTATTTACAATACTCCTCATATTCCATTGACAATTACCGACACTCTAACCAAATATAACACAGAAGATCTACAACAATCCATTCCCAAAAGCGAAAATATTGTACCCGATATATTAGCTGATGAATCAATTCAGATTTCCGAAATAAGGTCTATAGAAAATACTGATATCATACCAACACACATTACACCACATGGAATGGAAGCTTCTTTTGCTTTTATTCCACAGAACACATATGACATTTCCGAGCACGAAGTTCTCACATCAGAAAACAAATTTGTCCCTGAAAAAGAAACAACAAAAAATGTATCGACCTCCTTAGTTCCTCATGAAACCATCGAAATAAATATTTTGAATACGATGTCCAGTGAATCTAATTTACAACCCGATATTCTACCTAACAATCAAATGGCTGAGCAAACACTTTGGCCTTTAGATCATATTCTAGTTGAAGAAACTGTTGTACAACAAATGTCTGAAGAATACGACCAAGAGCAGAAACCAGAAGAGAAAAAGGCAACCACAAGTTTAGTGTGTATTAATCAAGTGGCGGTTGTAAATGAACACACCTCCGGCTCGTGTGAAAGTGAGCTGGCTTTGGAGGAAATTCCATCCTCGCATACCGCACAGTTCCATATTATGCCTGAGAAGTCCATTGAAGTTTCTCTTACGCAACCAGAAATGGCAGAGTCTGATCTTCTTGAAAAAAAGGCAGTAATACCAAAATTTGCAATATCATCGATTCCCACTGCTGAAGCCTTAGTAATGGAAGAAATTATGCACTCTACTCATCTGGGAGAGTATCAAACTGAACAACCTTCTTTATCGAATGCTAATTTAGATATCGTGAGTCTAGACTATCCCTTTGTCTCCGAAATCCAGACAGGCGAATTGGAGTCGGAACTTCAATTAACCCTCCAGCCCAGTTTCCATAAATCAGATTTTAAACTTATTACCCAAAAGGTTCCAATAGTTTCACAAATTCAGATAGGAGATACGGAAGATATATTGGGGAAAACGGTGACACCTCAGACCCAGCATTTAGAATCCACTATTGCCGCTTCAGAATCTTGCATTGTAGAAGAAACAACTTTATCAGGACGAGAGGGTGATCTAATTGTTGACGATCTGCCTCATTCAGAGGCTTTAAGTACCTTCAGTCCACATGAAGTTGTATCAATATCCGAGATAATTTCCGAATTTAAGGAAGGCCATATAGAAAACAAACCCAAAGTTCTTGAAATGTCAGCGAAAGTGTCATTCTTAAATAAATTTTCTATTGAAGTATCCGATACTTTAGTTTCTGAAACAGAAAACCCCTTAAAAGAAATAATTATGCCATTGGAACAAACTGCTGACAGTCAATTTTCATCCCTGTATGCAATTAATGTTAAAGAAAGCACAGCTAGTGAATCTACATATCCTTCAGTTACAACTGATACTAGGAGTCTAGAAATTCTTGCAGATATCCAGGTATTGTCTAATTATCCAGTTTCTATTTCAGAAACAGCATCAGAGCTCCGAGAAGTTGACATTCTAGAGGATGAGGACACTAGATCAAAGAAAGCTAAAGTGTCCATTTTAGAAAATGTTTCAGCATCCGTTGAGCATGTATCTATCTGTGACACATCAAGTGAATTAACGCCTGATGTTTTACCATCACTTCATAAAGCAGAATCTGTGCTGACTCCTCAACAGTCTATCATCGTTCAAGAAACCCAGTGTGATCATATGGAATCAATACTCGAACGTGAGGAATTTAAACTACAAGATGCAAAAACTGACATTTCTCTTGTCAGAGCATTACAAATTACAGAGTGCACTACTGAAACCAAAGAACAAGATCTTCCGCAACCAGTAATGCCAGAAACACATGAAGTAGACGTGGACATTCCATCAGATGAAGCTTTAACAATAATGGAAGCTACTATTCTTGATATTGAGCGTAAGCTCTCACTAAAGTCTTCACCTAAAGAAAACTTTGCGACTCTTCAAATGACAACACATGAAACGGTTGTCATTGAACAACAAAGACAAGCAGAAAAGGAGGTAGATATGAAAGTAAAAACAACACCATCTTCAATGACAGCTTCCACCATACTTCCTATGGAAAAACATTTACATGTATCTGAAATTACGGCTAATACGGCATACGATAAATTTACTCCTATTGAAATACCACTTGGAGAAACTGCTGACCTTTTGTTATCCACACAAAAAAGTTTAGTTGTCTCCGAAACAACATCTAGCTCTAAAGAAGATGTATTAATTCATCCTGTAGTTCCTAAGCAACACGTAATTCGACCAGAATTTGACACCGTAGAACCTCTTTATGTCTTAGTTACTGAGACTGAAACTAAAGCAACAGATATGGTGGTAGAAAAGAAACCAACAGAGAATCAAGCTAATGTCGACATAAACTCTGTAGACTGCATACAAATTTCTGAAATACAAAGTCATTTGAAAGAGGGTGTGCTTGAAGCACCCGCTCCAGTTTTAGAAATCGTAGCACCATTTTCTTTAACTACCGAAAAATGTATAGTTGTTTCTGAAGTAGAAGTATCTTCTAAAGAAGATTATTTTATTCCGGAAGAGAAACCTATAACTAAGAAAGCAGATTTCTCGCTTTCTCCTGAATCTCATGTGACAGTATGTGAAGTTGATACACAATTAAAAGAAGGCGAATTTAAACCAGGTAAGCTACCAGCTGAAATAACTGCCAATTTTACATTGCCTGCAGAGGAGCACGTTTTTGTGACACAAACAGATTACAACGTAAAAGAAGATACTTTTGTGCCTAGCAAGTTACCTTCTGATACGTTTGCTCGTGTTTTTATACCAGTTGAAGAACATGTAGTCATCTGCGATGTTGTTTCTGAGATGAAAGAAAGTATCTTGGATATTAAAAAAGTTCCCGAAACGGAATCTGCGAAGTTTACCGTCCCTACTGAACACTACGTTGATGTGGCTGGGGTTGTACCCTCTCATAAAGAAGGTTACCTTGAAGATCTAAAAAAACCTGAAGAAATAACTGCTCCATATTCCATTCTAACTAAAGAACATGTTACAGTTTCTTTAACAGAATCTTCCTTGAAAGAAGGAGAGTTTTCTCAACAGAAACTTCCTGAAACGATCACAGCAGCATTTTCCCTACCAACAGAGCGTCATGTTATCGTCAGTGAAGCATCATCTGGAGAGCTAGAGGAAAGACTCGACAGGCAGACCTTACCTCGATCACAACAAGCAGACTTTTCAGTTCCAACAGAAGAATATGTGATGATAAGTGAAGTATTAGCCCCTGTATCAGAAGAGAAACTTGTACTAGCCAAGAAGCCTTTAGAATTCTTAGCTGAGCAGAGTTTAATTTCGGGTGACCACATTGTTATTAGTGAAACTGAAACAGCCATAAAAGAGGCTCTTTTGGAAGAAATGAAGAAACCTAAATATGATACAGCTGAAGTTATTGTAAGTACTGTAGAGCATGTATTAACATCTATTGTAGAACCAAACGTGTGTGAAGAAGAATATACTATTGGAAAAAAGCCGGAAGGCCATAATGTAAAGGTTACTATTCCAGAAGAAGAGCATCTAACCGTGTTCCAAGTTACATCCAATACTCTCGAGCAAAATATTTCAGAGGAAGTCAAACCAACAACTGCAACAGCTGATTTTAGTGTTATGACAAGAGAACATATTTTAACGTCTTCTGTTGAAACTAGCTTAAAAGAAGCTACATTTGAAAAAGACAAACTCCCTGATTGGGCAACAGCTAAAACTTCAATCCCTTCTGAAACACACATAATAATATCATCAACAGACATGCAAGATAAGGAAGGTGAATTTCAGCCATTAAGACTACCAGCAGAAATGCAATTAAATTTCTCTTTAGCAACATCAGAACACGTAACTGTAGGAGAAATTCAGAGTCATGCATCTGAAGCCAAATTTGTCCCCCAAGATACACCAGAAGGTATAACAGCTAATCTAAGTGTCCTCAAAGAAAAACACATTACTGTATCCGAGATTTTAACTGATGTAAAAGAAGGGGAGATTTCAAATTTTAAAGTACCAGTTGGAGTTAACCTTGAATACACAATGAATACAGAGGAACATGTTATAGTTGGTAAAGTTGACGTACAGACAAAAGAAAAGGAATTTACTCCTTCAAACTTACCTATTTCTTCTATAGCAGACGTTAGTATATTACAGCAAGAACACTTAGAAATTTCCCAAGTACCCATTCAAGTAAAAGAAAGTGAGCTTGCTCCTGACAAACAACCGGAAACAGCTTCTGCAAGAGTTACAATTCGTTCACAAAAACATGTGTCAGTATCAGATGTTCAAGAAACAATAGAATCTGGCGAACTTGTTTTAGAACCTATTCCAATGCTCATGGAAGCTGAATTCAATGTTCCATCCCAGCCTCACGTAATAGTTTCAGAAATGGTAGCTACACAGAAAGAAGGGGAAATAGCTTCTGTAAAAATACCTCAAGAACAAAGAGCAGAAATGACTGTTCCCTCAGTTGAGCATTTAGTGGTATCCAATGTCATAACTAGTCAACGAGAAGGCGATTTAGCAAAAGACAAATCTCCTCTACAAGATACGGCAGATTTCACTGTACCTAGCATGAAACATGTAATTGTCTCTGAAGTTGAGACTGGATTTATTGAAGAAGATTTTAAACTCGAAAGCAGGCCAGTGTCGATTAAAGCAGATTTTTCTGTGCCTACTCTGGAACATGTACTTGTTACCGAAGCTGAATCAACTATTAAGGAAACGGAGCTAATAACTCTTGAAAAGCCGAAAGAGTCAAAAGTTGATTTTACTGTACCTTCAAAAGAACACATTGAAGTCAATGTGGTTGAAACTGTCACGAAAGAAAGCATTCTGTTTCCTGACAAAGTACCAGCATCTTCACAAGCTTCGGTCTCCTTTCCAACGGATGAACATGTAGTTGTTTATGAAACTTCCACCCATCAAAAAGAAGATACCTTTAGTGTACAGCGAAGACCATCTGAAGTTAATGCAGACTTTACACTTGCCTCCGAAAGTCACGTTCTTGTGTCCCAAACAGAATCACAAATTAAAGAGGGAGAATTTACATTGAAAGATAATCCAAGAGAGGCCATTGCAGATTTATCAGTTCCTTCTGAAGAATACATCATTGTTAGTGAGACTCAGACTCAAACTAGAGAAGGTACTTTTAAACCAGATAAAACCCCAACGTCATTTGTTGCAGATTTCTCCCTTCCAACTGTTGAGCATATAGAAGTATCAGAAGTTGAATACCAAACACATGAATCAGAACTGCTACTGCCGAAAGTACCCAGAAAAGAAACTGCTGGTTTAACAATACCAACTAAAGATCATGTTGAAGTATCAGAGATTGAATTTGAAATAAAGGCTGATGAAATAACTCATGAGAAAATTCCATTATCAATAAAGGCTGGTGTATCTATGCCTACAACAGAACATCTTATTATTAGTGAAACAGAAAGTAATTTACAAGCCAATGAATTTTCCATTAAACTTCCCGTTACAGATAAAGCTAAGCAATCTCTGGCTGTAAAGGAACCAATAAAAATAGACGAGATACCTGGGGAAATTAGCATTGAACAGCAAGTAACTTTAACTAAGAAAGAAGATAAAGTTGTTAAAAAGATTGATGCTAAACTTGATTTCATTGATGTCGTACTTGAAGAAGCTGCTGAATTTAAAGTCAAAAAGCCTAAAGAAAAAACTGTAGAAATTATTGAGGAAGTGTCGTCTGCTACGGAATATTTTGAAGAATCTATGAAAACTGTACAAAAAGAACAAGACAAGAAAACTCCGGAAGAGTTTTCACCATTCATTGTAACTCTGCCAGAAGATGATAATATTACTGAAGAAAGTACGGAAGCATCTGTAACAAAAAAGAGAACCGTAAAAGTTGTTCATAAGAAAACAAAAGATGGAAAGGTCGTTGCAGTGAAAGAGATAGTTGAAACATTTACTTCAGGAGCATCAGAAGTATCAAAACCAACAATTGAAGAAGTCTTTGAAACTGACTATGAGACACTCCAAACTGAAGTTGGCAAACAACCCATAATTGAAGAATTCGAAGATAAAGTGGACTTAATACAAGAATCTCAAGATAAACCAGAAGAGTTTTATGCTGAATTTCAAGAGGATGTTCCAGTTGAAGAAACACACGAAACTTCTATAAAATTGAAAAAGAAACCAACAGTTAAGGTAGAGACGCAACCTATTGTTAAAACTGAAAGTGATGAAGATGAAACTGATGAAACAATAATTATAATCACGAAAAAACCCGCAGTAGAGGAATTAGAAGTAACTTCCGAATTAAACAATCAAATTAACTTAGAAGGTGATGAACAGATTATTTCTATACCACGTGAAGAAAGATTAGTAGAAGGTGTGGAAATCCTTATTGAAGGTTCAGAAGACATTTTACCAAAAGTAGAAGCAAAAGAACGGCGAGAAGGACCTGAAGTATTTATTTCTGAAATGCAAGAGACAAAAACTGAAATTTCAACAGACAGAATAAAACCCAAAATGAAAAAAGAAATTATTGATACAACAAAAGTAACTATTAAAAAACAAAAGAAACCTAAAGCTGAAGAATTTACAGAAGTAAAATTTAAAGCAAAATCTGAAGATGCTGAAGATAAAACCGAGCAAACTGATCTAAAATTAGAAAAGAAACCGAAAGAAGAAAAACCAATAGAAGTTACTACTGAAAGAATATCTCCGGTTAAGGAGCAGGATAAACCTGAAGATGTGACTCAACAAACAGTTCTAAAATTGAAAAAGAAACCAAAAGAAGAAAAGTCAATAGAAGTTACTACTGAAAGAATATCTCCAGCTAAAGAACAGGATAAATCTGAAGATGTGACTGAGCAAACAATTCTGCAATTAAAAATGAAACCAAAAGAAGAGGAACTCGTGGAAGTTATTGCCGAAAGAATATATCCAGTCAAAGAGCAAGATAAACCTGAAGATGTGACTGAGCAAACAGTTCTACAATTAAAAATGAAACCAAAGGAAGAGGAACTCGTAGAAGTTATTGCTGAAAGAATATCTCCAGTAAAAGAGCAGGATAAACCTGAAGATGTTAGTGAACAAACAGAAGTGAAATTAAAAAAGAAACCAAAAGAAGAAAAGCCAATTGAAATTATCTCTGAAAGAATATCTCCAGTTAAGGAGCAGGATAAACCAGAAGATGTGACTGAACAAACAGAAGTGAAATTGAAGAAGAAACCAAAAGAAGAAAAACCAATGGAAGTTACTACTCAGAGAGTATCTCCGGTTAAAGAACAGGCTAAACCTGAAGATATGGCTGAACAAACAGTTCTAAAACTAAAAAAGAAACCAAAAGAAGAAAAGCCAATAGAAGTTACTACTGAAAGAATATCTCCGGTTAAGGAGCAGGATAAACCTGAAGATGTGGCTGAACAAACAGTTCTAAAACTAAAAAAGAAACCAAAAGAAGAAAAGCCAATAGAAGTTACTACTGGAAGAATATCTCCAGTTAAGGAACAGGATAAACCGGAAGAAGTGACTGAACAAACAGTTCTAAAATTGAAAAAGAAACCAAAAGATGAAAAGTCAATAGAAGTTACTACTGAAAGAATATCTCCGGTTAAGGAGCAGGATAAACCTGAAGATTTGACTGAACAAACAGAAGTGAAGTTGAAAAAGAAACCAAAAGAAGAAAAACCAATAGAAGTTACTACTGAAAGAATATCTCCGGTTAAAGAGCAGGATAAACCTGAAGATGTGACTGAAAAAACAGTTATAAAGTTAAAAAAGAAACCAAAAGAAGAAAATATAGTAGAAGTTACGACTAAAGAAATATCTCCAGTTAAAGAGCAAGATAAACCTGATGTGACTGAAGAGATAGATCTAAATCTTAAGAAACCAAAAGAAGAAAAACCCGTAGAAGATACTTCTGAACGAATATCTCCGATTAAAGAGCTAGATAAACCAGAAGATGTAACTGAGCAAAGAGTGCTAAAATTAAAGAAGAAACCAAAAAAAGAGAAACTCGTCGAAGTTACTACTGAAAGAATATCTCCAATAAAAGAAATGGATAAACTTGAAGATGTGACAGAGCAAACAGTTCTAGAACTTAAAAAGAAACCGAAAGAAGAAAAACCAGTAGATGCTACTACTGGACGAATATCTCCTGTTACAGAGCAAGATAAACTTGAAGCTGTGTATGACCAGGCAGTTTTAAAACTAAAAAAGAAACCATCAGATGAGAAACCAATTGAAAAAGCTGAGGAAAGTCATTTACCAGTCAAAGAAGAAGCTGTAGAAGCTTCAGAAGAAGCAGTTGTTAAACTGAAGAAGAAACCAAAAGACGGAAAGTTAGTTGAAACTACTGCTGATAGGAAGTCACCTGTCAAGGAGGACGAAAAACCCACAGATATTTCAGAGAATAAACTAGAAAAATTGATAGATAAACCGAAAGAAGAAATTACAAAAATACTAACGGATTCTCAAGTTACAGAAGATAAGACATCGATCACCGGTAAGTTTTATATTCATTTAACTATTAATTATTTGTTTTAATATATATATAAGAGAATATGCATTACTTTTTAAGTACTGTTTCAGCTATCTACCTTATTTATTAGTTTTAAATTGTGCCATTAACTCTCAATTTTTTTTGCAGAATTTAACAAGTACTCACATTTTCTGGTATCAGATGAAAACAAACTGGCTGTCCAACATAATGCTTTGGAAACTCATCAATTAATGCTGTTTAATATTTAATTTCTCTGAAATAAATTAACCAACTGTTAACACTTATATTAATAATAATGCTTTTTGATAAGTGACTACTCATTTCGTAATTATGAGGGCAGTTATTATAAAGCCATTTTATTTATTATAACGACTTTTTGTGGGTTTTATTTCAGACGTGAGTTTTTATTCATTGAAAATAATTATCTATTAATTAAGTAATTTAACCGGGCAATAAAAATAACCTGTGTAGTAAACTGCATACTTTTAAGAAATTCATAACTTAACAAGGTGGCAAAATAACAAATCAGTATTGAACTTTAATGTCAAGTAGCACATTAATTATGGAAATTTTAATTCTCTTGCATGATTTTCCTAACCAGCCTATATTAATACTTATGAAGTATTATGTGTGTTTAACTCATGCCTGTTTTTTTTTTTCTTTTTCTTTTTCTCATTCTTATTTTTTCTTCTTCTCATTGTTATGTCCTATTTCCTTTCTCTATTATAAATTCGTTGCTTATATTTACATTGTCCTTGCTATTTGTTTTAAGTTTATAAATCAAAACATAAGATCAAATTTCCATATCATATATATTACAGAAAAACTAGAAGAGCCTATTTCTGAAACCAAACCTGTAGTTGAAGAAAAGCAGGAAACTGAGGACTCCAGTCAAACAACTTTGAAACTGAAGAAAAAGCCAAAAGATGAAAAACCATCTGATGAAGAAGTATTAAGAAAATCATTAATAAAAGAAATACAAGAAGAGAATGTTGAAAAAGCCGTTCTGAAGCTGAAGAAGAAGCCTGAGCAAGAAGAAGAGATTCCAGTTGAAGTTACAGTTGAAAGAAGGTCTTCTCTTAAAGAATATAAATCGGAAGAAGTTTCTGAGCAAGCAGTTTTGAAAATAAAGAAGAAGCCTAAAGTAAAAGAAATTAAAGAGGAAACGCTTGTTGTGCATAGCGTTTCAATAAAAGATGATATTAAGGAGGATGAGGAAGTTATTTCAGTTAAACAAAAGTTTTCTGTAAAAACAGCGGAAGATGTGAAAAGTGTAATAACAGTCTCTGAAGAAACTCCATTAAAATCAATTGAAACAGTAACTGAATCCACTGCTTTAACGATAGTGAAAAAAGAGGAGCCGAAACAACTTGACAAAAAAAGTAGAAAACCATCGATTAAGGAGGCAACAGAAGACGAAACAAAGACTGAAAACACGCAGCAGTTTTCAACAGAACCTTTTGCTACAGATAAGGCAAAAGAAACATTTGTCGAATCAAAAACAACAGAAAAAGTCGATTTGTCATCTGAAGTCACTATCTTAAAGTCTGAAGAAAAAACCGAAAAGGTCACTTTGAAGAAAAAACCAACTAAAAAGACTGAGAAAAAACCGGAATTAGTTGAAGAATTTAAAGTTTCAGATAAATCTGATGAAGAGCAAACTGATGAGAAGACAGAATCATTTTCTGTAGTTATTTCACCAAAGCCCAAGGAAGAATTTCATTCTGAGGAAGTAGAGATATCAATTCCAATCGCAAAAGAGACAAAATATACTGTTGAAGAACAAACTGTTGATTTAACCGTGAAAAAGAGAGTTGAAATGGATATTGAAGAACCTAAAAAGCATACTCCACAACTCTCGGAATCTCCAACGATGGAAGAAAAGGTTAAATTAAAGCGTAAACCAAAGAAAGAGGAACAACCCGTCTCCGAAGAAATAACTATAATTAAGAAATCTGAAGAGCCAATTGTAAATGTCGAAGAAGTAACGGAAATTGTAAAGGTGGATTTAACTCCAACGAAAAAACCAGAAGAAGTTCATGAAGAAACAACGTTTAAAATCCAATCTTCTGAGGTACAAGAAACAACGTACAAAACTGAAGAAGAATCATCCGAAATTTCAGTTAAGAAAATGGTCGTGGAAGAACAAAAACCTGCTGAAGAGGAAAAGCCAAAAGAGCCAAAGAAAGATAAACCCATTGAAGAAAAAGTAAAACTAAAACGCAAACCAAAAGTGAAAGAAGTACCAGTTGCTGAAGAAGTGCAAGTAGCCAAAGTTTTTGAGGACGAAACTAAAAAAATTGAAGATGTAAAACAAGAATTCAAAATTGAACTACCTGCAAAGAAACCTATGCCCACAGAAGAAAGTATCCAAGAAACCATAATTAAACTTCCGTCACCCGATGAAACAAAATTCGTTGTCCAGGAGGAGGCTGTGGAAATCACTGTAAAGAAAATTGAAGAAAAACCAATTGAAAAAGACGAAGTTTCTACGACTGTTATTAAAAAGAAAAAGACTAAGAAACCTGATATTGAAAAGGAAGAAGTCATACAAATGACAATAAAACCACAAGAAGAAATCCCTGAAAAATTAGATACGGAAGAAACATTTGAAATAAAAATGCAACCAAAAGAAAAGGCTAAACCGGAAATTCCAGAAGATACAGCTAAGTTCATTATTCCAGAAGAAGAAAAGAAACCATACGCTATAACAGAAGAAAAAGCCGAAGTTACGGTCAAAAAGGAAGAAGTAATCGAGGAAGTAACTGAAAAAAGAATTTTAAAGAAAAAGAAAATCCCCAAAACAACCGAAACTACAGAAGCTGATTTCAAAGTTACATTAGAAGAGGAAAAGCCTAAAGAAGAGGAGATAACTAAAGACGTGGCAGAAGAGTTTACTATAAAAGCAAAAAAGATTGAAAAGCCTGTTGCGGAAGTTACAGAAAAAATTGTTGAATTATCCCAAAATGTTGACGAGAAAAAATATATGGTTAGTGAAGAAATGGCTGAAGTCACGATCAAGAAAGAGATCACACAGGAAGATGTTGGTGAAGTAAAAATATCACGAAAGAAGAAGCAACCAAAAGTGAAAGAGGAAGAAGACACGCCAGTTGTTTTCAAAATTCCATCGGAGGAGAAAAAACCAGAATTCCCAGAGGAAAAACCGGAAGAAGAAACATTTGCTATTAAAATCACCAAAAAGGACTATCCAGAAGTCGTAGAGACTGTATCTGACGTGATAAAAATTGAAGAAAAGGTTCCGTTAAAAGAAGAAGTAGAAGCGGCTGAAATAACTGTTAAAAAAGAAGTTGTGGTAGAAGAAATGCCAACTGAAGAAGATACAAAACCACAAACGGCTTCTATTAAAAGAAAATTCAAACCTAAAAAGGAAAAATCGGAATCTCCAGTTAAAGAAACATTTGCTATTTCTCTGCCAAAAGAAAAAGAAACTTCTCCCGAAGCTGTTTCTGAAGAAAAGGTTACTTTTGCTGTTAAAAAGACCCAAAAACATGTCCAAGAAGCCGAAGAAAGTTTTAAACTAACAGTTGAAAAGCAAGATGTCGCTGAATATAAGAGGGAAGAAGAAAAAGCAGATCTCACAGTCAAAAAGGAAGTTATTGAGGACACGACGGTTGACAAAGAAGAGTCTCAAACGAAAGAAACTATTGAAGTATCGAAAAAATTGAAAATTAAAAAGAAACAAGATTCAAAAACTGCTGAAAAGCCAGTTCAAGAAACTTTTGCAATTCCTTTAGAAGAAGAAGGACCAAAAGAACATACAAATGAGACCCCGGTCAAGGAAGAATTTTCAGTTAAATTGCAAAGAAAAGAAAAATCTACTGAATTGAAAGAAGCAGAAGAATCATTCAAAATGATAGTACCTGAAGAGAAACCATTACCGAAGGTGGACGTAGCTGCAGATGAGGCAACAGTGGTATTGAAACCTAAGGAAGAAGATAAACCGAAAGCTTTTTCTGTTGAAGAAGATCAAAAGACTACATTAAAACTGAAACCTAAAAAACGTGATATAAAAGAAGAAAAGAAACCAGATGAATTGCAGGAGACGTTTGAAGTTCCTTTGTACAAACCAGTTGAAGAGGAGTCTGTAGAAGATACATTTGCTGTTTCTATTCCAAAGAAAAAGAAATCAGTTCCACATGAAGAAGCAGATGAAACAAAAGTAGTCATTGCTTCGGAGAAAAAAGAGTACAAGGTCTCTGAAGAAACTGCAGAAGTAACTGTAAAAAAAGTAGTTGAAGAAAAAGAAGAGCGCATCTCCCTCAAAAAACGGAAGGAAGAAAAGAAAGCAAAAGAAGTTTCTGAAGTATTCAGTGTTGTCAAGAAACCGGAAGAAGACAGAGAAGAGCCTGAATCAGCTGAGTTTAAGGTGGATTTACCAAAGAAACCAGTCTTAAAACCGAAAGAGCCGGTGGATGAAGAAGATTCTTTTAAACTGACTCTGCCAGCCGAAGAAAGAAAGCCAGTGGTATTAGAGGAGCAGGCTGAAATAACTGTACACAAAAAGGTTCCTGTTGATGATCAAAAGACCGTTGAGGAACAACGTGTGTCAATTAAGAAACCAAAGAAAAAGGCTGAAACTGTAGAAGAAACAATAAAAGAGTCATTTACCGTTCAAAGAAAGCAATCTGTCCAAGAAACAATTCAACAGGGAGAGGATGTCGAAGAAACGTTCGCTGTAAAAACGATTCCAAAGCAGAAAAAGCCTCAAATTGCTTCCGACGAAGAAGATTCTTTCAAACTTACTCTGCCAGCTGAAGAAACGAAACCAGTGGTGACAGAGGAACAAGCAGAAATTACAGTACACAAAAAAGCTCCTGTTGGTGATCAAAAGACAGTTGAGGATCAAAGTGTGTCAATTAAGAAACCAAAGAAAAAGACTGAAACTGTCGAAGAAACAATAAAAGAGTCATTTACCGTTCAAAGGAAGCAATCTATCCAAGAAACAGTTCAACAGGGAGAAGACGTTGAAGAAACTTTCGCTGTGAAAACGATTCCAAAAAAGAAAAAACCTCAAGTTCCTTCCGACGAAGAAGATTCTTTCAAACTTACTCTGCCAGCTGAAGAAACGAAACCAGTGGTGACAGAGGAACAAGCAGAAATTACAGTACACAAAAAAGCTCCTGTTGGTGATCAAAAGACAGTTGAGGATCAAAGTGTGTCAATTAAGAAACCAAAGAAAAAGACTGAAACTGTCGAAGAAACAATAAAAGAGTCATTTACCGTTCAAAGGAAGCAATCTATCCAAGAAACAGTTCAACAGGGAGAAGACGTTGAAGAAACTTTCGCTGTGAAAACTATTCCAAAAAAGAAAAAACCTCAAGTTCCTTCCGATGAAGAGGAATCCTTCAGTCTTTCATTGGCCTCTGAAAAACCAGAATATAAAGTTGAAGAAGTATCTGGTAAGCTAAGCAAATCTCATATGCACTATTTTGTAAATTTATTACTTAAATATTGATTTTAATTTAATAACTGGTATTCAATCTTTAACTTTCAATCACATATTTGTTTCAAAAAGTTTATAATTAATTTTTAGTTTATGCTTGTGTGGAGGTAAATTTTTTCATACGGATTTTAAATATGTTAGATTCAACAACGATTTAAGAACACTGTATACTTATGAACGAAAATGTTGGGAGAGGTTTAATTATATCCCCTAGATTTTTGTTGATTCTGAATTTTACCTCTATTTTATGTTAAATTTCAAATATCTTACATTTTTGCATATAAATTCAGGATAATTATTGTTCCGTCATATATGCAACAGTTTAATAATACTGTGCTAGTAATTTAAATGAGGCCAGTGGAATAATAATTTTTTTAAAACATGTCATTTTTTTTATAAAAGAAGGAAATACTAGTAGAATATCCGTGGCGAGTATAAGAATTTAAATACGTCTTAAAATATTTATAGTCATATGTAAAATATTATAATTATAATTGCTATTTACAACGAAATTTATTTAAAAAATATTTTTTGCTTAAATATTTCTGTCTCTTTATAAATACTAACATAATCAAATTTAAAAAGAAATTTTACAATTGTTTTGAAGACACAGTTTCGGACCAAGCCATGTTTTTTATACCTCACATAGCAATGTGTACTGAGAAGAAAAAGTTTGAAGTTTTAAACTTCAATGTTTTTGAGAAGGAAAAACATTTACTATGTAAAATATAAATTTTGATGAAAGTGTGTAGCTATAAATTCGTTTATGAAAACTGAAAAGTTCTTAGAACAAAAATTTAATCTTATTATTATTCACCTTTATAAAACTGTTAAAATATTTTGAATACTTTTTTTCTGAATAATTTAAAATTTTGTCTTTTGCAGATGAAGCAAAAGTTACACTTGAAACTCCATCCGAAAATGAACGTAAGTATTTTCTATGCTTTCATTTCTAATTTAGACTCTATTAATTAATTATAATTTAAACATTCTCTATAAAACTGTCTGAGATAAGCCATTATTTTCTGATGATTTTTATCTTACTATCCTTTTTTCTTTTTTTACACTAAAACTGTTTGTCTAATTACAATCGTCTTCATTTTTATTTTTTACTTATTTTTCAGCTGAAGCTCTTGAAGAAATCTTGGTAAGTTACGAAATTTTTATACTTTTTATGAAATAGAAAAATCTATTTTTTAAGTTCACTTTCTGAGTGATTAGTTTTAAAAATCATACATATGCAAACAAAATCACAAGAATACGTTTCTAGAACATAAAAAACTATTTTGGTAGAAAATACTTCTTTTCTCGAAGTTGATTTAAAAATGCAAGTATTGTACACGTGATTATTCAAACAATGATAGCTATCTCTATTCGAGATATGGAACAATGGGATATCCAAGTCATATAGTCTTGTCTAGTAATATAAGACTTCATTTATAAAGATTATTTGGAATGTTGTTTGCAATTCTTTGCATTTTAATGTCTTACTAGGTGGTTCCTCTCCCTTCTCGCTAACGCGCTCCACCTCCCGAATTTTAGAAGAAAAAACTATGTTGGATACAATAGGCAAATACAAGGAACATATAATAACCCACTTTTCGAGGAACTAGAATGTTATTGGTGTATTCTATTTGTAAGAAACAGTTTCAGCTGTCAGCAGCAGTTTC
Source organism: Linyphia triangularis (assembly GCA_963978545.1). NCBI lineage: Eukaryota > Metazoa > Arthropoda > Arachnida > Araneae > Linyphiidae > Linyphia > Linyphia triangularis. The sequence continues at coordinate 69,856,014 of OZ021723.1, forward strand.
TTTCAAACATAACTTTAAAATTCACATAAAATTCCCGAAAAATATCAGTATGAAGAATGTATCAGCCAGTGTCTCAGAAACTTTGCGTCAATGATATTTTAATTTCATGTGTATGATATTCACTACGAATGTTTTTAATTAGTGAAAATATAGAGCCAACATTTGAAGGTTGAACTATAAGACACTCTACCTTACAAATAATTTACAAACAATAACTGAATAATAATTATAAATAACAGTTAATTATATAAAACTAGCTGAATAACTTTACCATGTGCAATATTTTAGCCAGTTGTGAGGCCTCGCGTTGCGGAATCCGTCATTGGTGTATAGGCCTCAATTTTTGGGGCTTCGCTCGCAGGAAGGTTCATCCCAACGCAAAATCGAGCTCGCTTCGCTAGCTGAAAAAGTCGTTGACACATAAGTATAGGCTTATTTAAATCGTTGAAAAGTTCATTGCTATGCAAACATGAGCTCGCTTTGCTCGATGAAAGGTTCATTGCTGCGTAAGCGTAAGGTCACTTCACATACTAAAAATTAATTGCTACGTAAAGCCTTAATAATAGAAGCCTCTCCCTTGTCGAGAAACAATTAAAAATTCCTCGTTAATAACTATAATACAACATCCCTTTGAGAATATTTTAACACGTGATGTTAGTGAAAAGTAAAATTAGAAGGTCAAAACTATTTATGTTGAAATTTTCAGAGCTCTACGCTTATTAGAAGTCGCTTTTTGTGAATATATTAATTAAAATTCATTAAAAAAATTTAAATTTTTACGTTCTTTTGTCAAAAGTTCAATTAGAAGGCAAAAACTATTTGTGTTGAAAATTTCAGAAATGTAGCCCAATTAGAAATCATTTTGTACAGTATTTGTTAATTAACTAATTAAAAAACAAATAAAATTTCAATTTTTTTTTTCAAAAGTCCAATTAGAATGCCAAAACTACTTATGTTGAAAATTTCAGAGCTGTAGCCCTATTAGAAATCGTTTTATAAAATATTTATTAATTAAAAAACTAATCAAAAAAGAACTAAATAAAAATTTAAAATTCTGTTTTGAAAAGTCCAATTTGAAGGACAAAACTACTTATGTTGAAATTTTAGAGCTGTAGCCTTATTAGAAATCATTTTGTAAAATATTTTTTTGTTAATTAAGAAAATTAATTAAAAAATACTAATTTTTTTTTTAATATTCTGTTTTTCAAAAGTCCAATTAAAAGGTTAAAACTACTTAGGTTGAAAATTTCAGAGCTGTAGCCCTATTAGAAATCGTTTTGTAAAATATATATTAATTAATTAAAAACTTAATTAAAAAGGTACTAAATAAAAATTTAAAATTCTGTTTTTCAAAAAACCAATTAGAAGGCCAAAACTACTTATGTTGAAAATTTCAGAACTGTAGCCCTATTAGAAGTCGTTTTGAAAAAAAAATTGTTAATTACTTGAGAAAAATAATTAAAAAATAACCAATTAAAATTTTAACATTCTGTTTTTCAAAAGTCCAATTAAAAGGCTAAAACTTCTTATTTTGAAAATTTCAGAGCTGATGTATCTCTATTTGAAGTCACTTTTTAAAAAATAAATTAATTAAAGAAATTAATATAGAACTAATTAAAATTTTAACATTCTGTTTGACATACATAAAATTAGAAAAAGCCAAAACTTCTTATTTTGAAAATTTCAGAGCTCTACTCCAATTTTAAGTAAGTTTCTATATAGATCCACAGAACCACAGACAGACAGATAGACACACAGCTTGTTTTATTATTATAGATTGAAATCAATCGATTAAAAATAATTTATTGTTTATTAACATCGAAGAAATAATAAAAAGGGTTAAAAAACACACAAATTAGATGTTGCCATTCAAAATACCGAAAAACTCTTCTGTAATAGGCGCACGTTCCATAATACAATACTTTTAAATATTGACATTAAACAGATTTAATAAAGTACTTATTCCAATTTTGACCACATTTTGGCTCATCTGCAGGTCAAGCCCTTTCAAATGACTTGAACATTAACAATCTGCAATTTCAAAAAGTTATGGAGTTAAAAGGAATTTTAAGCTATAAAAGTAGATCTTTTCTCCTTACCTTAGCTGCACGATTAAGTTTAGGGTAAGTTCTTGTATAATGATCTACCACTCCTGCCCCTCCATTCCTTATTTTAAATAAATAACGACTAAAGCGCTTGCAAACAAGAGACGACTGAGTTTATTTATAAAGTTCTTGCAATATGATCTGACAATCCCTTTTTTAATAAAACACATTTGCAATGTTCCACCCAGGAAACGACTGAGTACGTGGCTGTTTCTTCGTACGTGTGCTCTGAGAAGGTGGATTCCTTGACTCTGGTGGAAGGTGAGCGTGTTCAGGTGATCGAGAGGACCAACCAGGACTGGTGGTTCGTGAGAAAAATGCTCACCAATGAGAAGGGGTACGTCTCGTCTAGGGTGTTGCAGGACTCTGAGAGCTACACACATTATATGAAAGAAACACTCACTAAGAAGATGGAAATGCTGCCTGTGCTCAGACGTGAGTCCAATTATAAAATACATTTATGAAGTTTATTTCTTAAAACTTGTCCATGTGTTTAATCAACTTGTTTATTTGTTTAATGTTTACACAAATGTTGTGTTATAAACCCTCATTTAATAAAATACAATACCCATTGGTATAAAAATTATATTTTTGACCAAATCACAAAGTTAGCCACTTAGCTGACTTCGAATGACTGACTCAAGTTGATCAAGTATACGTTTTCATAGTTGTCAAGTGGAAATATATGTGTTATTATATTTGGTAAATAGCTACTTATTATTACATATTGGTCAAACATGCATTTACAACTGAAAGTCTTCGTGTGAATTTGCGGCAATTGTTTGACATAAGAGTCTGCCGATTCGTGGTTTATACAAATCAGGTGATAAATTTTTTTTATTTTCGTGGTCTACATTTTGAAGCGACTCTTTCTAAATAATAATGATTTAATTTAATGCCCACACTTTTTTAAATCATTCCATCAGAATTTATTTTCTATGATTTCAGAGCCAAAACCAGGTGAAAAAGTTTCCGCCCCGAAAATTGTAAATAAACTGACACCTCTGAATGTTGCTGATGGACAAACGGCCGAGCTGTCTTGTCAAGTATCGGGCTATCCAAGACCTACCGTCACTTGGTTCAAACAGACTCAGATTATCAAACCTTCTTCGGAATTCCAAGTAAGTTCTAATTATTGTGTTCTAAATTTTAGAGAGAGTTAGTTCAATACGTCTTCTAGAGTATGACGATAAGATACATTTAAGGAGATTACAAAGAAATGATACTCTTTCAGATCTTTTACGATGACGACAACGTGACGACACTCATAATTCGAGAAGTATTCCTGGAAGATGCGGGAACATACACAGTCGTCGCCAAGAACGCTGCAGGATTTGCATCAACATCATCCGAACTCATCGTAGAAGGTAATTTCACTTGTTTTCTTCTATTAGGTATTAATTTCATTTTAATGAGCATTTTGTTCGAGGATATGGTGGACATAATTCAACTGAAGCTGTTTACCCTCGAGAGCGCGAGCTGGTGTAATGCTATGGGAATACATATTACGACCGGATCTATTGGACCCAGTGCGCGTTCTTGCGGAGTAAGAGAGTTTTGAAGCATGTAAAAATCCACAAATATTTATAAACTACATACTTTACATACTACATACAAACATACTTTACATACTACATACTTTACATACTACATACAAATATTTATAACGAGCATACTTTACACAACTAAAGAGATTATTTTTTTAATAAAAATACTTTAAACAAATAAGCTTCTGAATAGAAAATTGGGCTTTCTCATCCAAAGAAATATGATAGGTGGTTAATAGTTGTGAATGGGCTATAAGAACAAAAATAATTCACACATTTTTCAGATTTGGTGATATTTTGGTAATAATAAAATGTGAAAGTTATTGTCAAATGAATGAGATTGGTGTGAAAAAATATTGGGGAACAAAATTAGACGTTAATTTCTAGCTCTATCTAAGAATATAGACTTAATACATATCAATAAACGGATATGCCCTTTGCATAAGTTTATCATACAATAAGTGTAGAAGCTAGACTTAAAAAATATTCATTTAAAATTAATTAAATAATTCAATTGGCAGTGCAAAATATTCTACAGCAACAGACAACAAAATAAATCCTTAATTTAGGACATATTCATCTGTGAAGAAATGTATTCATATTATATAGAAAATCGAAACGCTTTTTTTTCTCCCTTTCAATACAAGTTTTGTAAATGCCTGCGTTCATGTATCTTGAAAATATTTCTAGATGAGTACAGTAACACCTGACTTTACCACTAGATTATGTACTAAGCAGTCTCATACGATAGCTCATGGCCACTTAATGATATCTAGATACAAATTTTATGACAAAAGTTTTCAGCACATAAAACGAAGTCGTACATTTCAGCGTATACGGGACGGCCAAAGGGCTTTAATGTGTACATTGTGAATGAGAGTACGTAAATATACATCTGATTTAAATATAATGCAGGCCGATGGACCATTGATTCAGATACGATAAATAATAGTATAATATATAGGTGAGAAAACATTCACTTAATTTGTTAATTCAATAGTTTATTAAATAACTTTTTAATACATTGCTATACACATTGAAGGACTGCAAGGAAATCTTAGATAAAAACAACTTACATCGGCCTTAAATTTATTGTTGGTAGTGATTTTTACATCCCTGATACTATTCCGCTAATCTCTCTTCCAGCATGTCTGTCGGAATACGATACTTACCCGTCATCCCGCCTCAGTCTGTCTCGACAATCCTCCATGACGGACCTTCTAGAAGGAGCACCTCCTGTCTTCGCAGAAAAGCCAAAAGACAAAGAGGTGGACGAAGGGAAGCCCGTCGAGCTGGTCTGCAAGGTTACGGGAATACCGGAACCCAGTGTACGTGGTCACTAGGATTAGTATGGACTGAATTGAGGAGTGTTTAACCTTTAACTGATGCAAGCGGTCTGACAGACCGCGAGCCATTTTTTGTGGATTGCTTCCAGCCCTTAAAATATCTCATCTTTGACTTTTATATTAATTTTTCCGATACTATGTTACTTTAACTTTAAACTGATGGTCACCAATTTGTTTGGCGCAGTATGGACCATGTGTTGCTCTTGCGCAAAAAACCTCAAACCACCCAACCACAGCAGTTAAAGGTTAAAAGGGTGTAAAAATGTTTATTCTCAACGATGCGCTGTAGAAAGTAACACTCGGTAGCAAAGTTGGCGAGAAATACAGAGTGTACCAAAATCTTTGACTAATTTAAGAAACTTAAAGACTAAATTAACAAATTAAAAAATGAGAGAGCGGTTTTAATAATTGATTATTATTGGTAGAACTTATTGAAGATTTAAATCTAGTTAATATCTATGTATATATGGCACTGACTTAAATTTTAGGGTCTTTAAAATTTTGCGATTCTAAATCCCCTTTAAGCGAAAGTTCAAATCAATTTTATAAATTTTTCGTTTTTCTCAAATATATTTTTATACCATTACAAACAGTTGTCAAAAATGTGCACTCTATACATGTCAAAAATGTGCACTCTTGTTTATATATACACTTGTCACATCATTTGTGAAATTCCTTATTTTAAAGATTATGAGCAATTGTTTTGGATCATTCCAATATTTTTATTTGAATAACAGCTCTTTTAAAGTGGATTCAATTAGTAGTTATAAGGATAAATTAAAATAAAATCTACCAACTCCAATAATGAAATGCCAAACTTCTCCACCCACAGATCACATGGTTACGCAACCAGAAGCCCCTTCAGGAGGAACCTGATCGCGTAGAGATCACCACAATCAGTGAAGATCTGGAGATGACCCGTGGTAAAGTCACCATCCGGAAGTCAAAGCCAGAAGACGCAGGAACATACGAGATCATTGCAGAGAACAGGGAAGGAAAGTCGGTCACCTCGCTCATTCTCAACGTCATGGGTGAGTTGAAGAAAGTATACCTGTTTATGTTTTGCATTTAAAGATTACTGTTCAAGGATGTTCGAGTAAGTATAGGTAAAATGAAAAAAAAAAAAATTGTTAAGAAAACGAAGGGTGTCTCATGTTTATACCATGATGCCTTCAGAAAGCAAATAAATGTTAAGCATAATTTGTAATAATGTCAACGAAATATTTAGTGAAGCTCAAATTTGACTCTGAGTTAAGCAATTTGTAGAAATTTAAACTTTCAAGAAAATTAAAGTGAGTTCAAAGAAACACCACAGTAAATTATAGTCTCCAAAAGGACTGTATTACTAACTTAGACAGGCTAAATTAAATAATTCTATGGAAACATGCAGGTAAAACACATAACTGTGGTTTGTTACAGAAGGAAATTGGGATCCCAATAGAAATGCATTGGAATAAAAGTTAGAGTAACACGACGAAGACAATTAAATGAAAACATTCCTATATAAGTTAACATCTCATTAACGATTCCCTTCAATTTTTCCACAGGTAAACCTCAGAAACCCAAAGATGAGCCACCATTTTTCACTCAGACCTACAGTGATGTAACTTGCACCGAAAAACAGACGGTTACTTTGACTGTGAAAGTGCAAGGAACTCCAGAACCACAAGTTACTTGGTTTAAGTGAGTGTTTTCTTCACATTTACTTTTATTCTTTATTGACCTAGTGAAGTACAAAATATAAATTATTTCATATTTCATCAGAAAATCGTGTCATAAACGCTTACTCTTCTTTTCATATTTAAAAAATTTGTTTATACGTTTATTTTTTATCATATTTCTTTCAGTTCAAAAACTCGCTTTTTAGTAACAAATACTATGTGTTGCAGTAGGCAAATGGCTTCATTTTTTTTTTTTTTTAAATTTTTTTTTATTTATTTATTATTATTATTATTTTTTTTTTATATTTCATACAATGCAACAGAAGTTTATAGACTCATGTATTCTGTCGATAATTTTTATAGATAACAATAGACGTTATGCTAAAATATAATCCCAAAATCATGAAACAAAAGTCAAGATGTTAAAACTTATCGGAACTTAAAAGTTAAATCACGAGTCGAGATAGAAAAACCAGGCGAAGTCGTATGTGGGAATGCCAATTATTAGAAAGTTCAATTATTAGAAAATCATCGCTACAAATTCTTATCACAAAATATGGAGAAAAAAAAAGGTGTCCCACATAATGCAAATGCTAATATTTAAAAACATCAAATGAACAAAATCTGAGAAGCTTGTGTATTTTTAATTGTTACAAATAATTTCGAATAATCGCATTATTTGCAAATAATGTGCATTATGTATAATGTGCAATATCAGATTTAGATCACCCTGATGACATCAAATTTTAAATCAATATACTACATTTATACATTTTCTCACAGAAAATATTTGCAAATTTATTTTAAAATTGAAGATAAAAAAAAAAACTTTCTATTTAAGGAGTGGAAAAGAGGTCATACCTTCAAAGACAGTTAAACCCACATCAAACAAAAATGTGCATACCTTAGAAATCACTGATACAAAGAATACCGATTCTGGAACTTATAAATGCGTTGCTAAAAATCCAAAAGGAACAACGGAGCATCTTGCAAAAATAACTGTGCAAAGTAAGTACTAATTTGTAAAGTAGAAATGCTCTGTCGGTTATGAAACTTTTCATAACTTGTTTTTTTCTGTTCACTACATGATACACTCTACTAACAATAAATATTTTTAGAAACTGGTGTGCAATTCGTGGAAAAAGTATACGACGTGGAAGTCAATGAAAGGGAACCTGCGGTATTCGCTTGTGAAGTTTCACATCCCGATGCACAGGTAAACTACAAATAATGCCTATTAAAGGCTATATTTAATTATTTCACAATAATTCTCACTTCTAATCTTTAGTCACATTCTAATTATTTCTACAAACTGTAACTTTTCTTTACTATCCAAGAGGCAGTAGCGTATTTTGGTATGCCATCAAAAATTTCTTTAAGCTCATATAAAATACAGAAAATATAAATAGTTTAAAATTATACCATTTGACCGGTTTCATTTGAATGGAAATATATGGCGGATGAGTTCCAAAGTTCAAATTACTAACTACATGATTGATGATAAATTTTCTTTTCAATCCTGCACGTTATCGTCTTGATAAAAAATATATTATTTTTATTATTGAACATGGATTACTTGTTTATACATTTCAAAACTAGGGATAATTGGTTCTCAATTTGGCGACATTTGGCTAATATATTAATCGTTTTTTTGAATTGGACAGAATCATCTAAGTCCATGTATTCAAATGAAATTCTGCCGATCAAATTAATATTAAACTTATGTATTTCGCTAAGTAAAATGAAACTTCAAAAGAATATGGGATAAAAGATTTCCATTAATTTCCTTATTGCTGAAAATGATTATTTTGTTTTTCCTAATCAATTATGTTTGTTTATATTGATTACTCAGTTTAGTTGGTTACCTACTCCATTCAATAATTTACCATCAAGTACTAATTTACCATTAAATACTGTATAATTTTGTAATTTCTACATAATTGATTCGACAGGTTTGAATCTAGTTAGCAATGAATGTGCTTATTATTACTTATCAATAAATTACGGATAACAGTTGTTGATATAGTTACTTGCCCAAGGTATTAGGATAAAATTCAACTTCGGCTTACATGTTCTTTATCTTATGCAATTCACATTTTACTGAAAGTGCCAGTTTGAGTAGCAAAATAATTTACTCGACACAAAATAGTTATTGAGCTATTAAATTCCTTGGGTCTTTCTCTTTTTCAATATGTCTTGTTTGCTACAAATAATGAAATTTATTTTCATCAACACGTATCAACTTCTTGCCAATAATTAAATATGAATTTCTATTCCGTCATTATTTATGACAAAATTACGATTTAAAAGTCATTTCCCCCCCCCCCCCCCTTTATATACTTGACTTAAAATCCTTAAAATACTCTCTTTGATATTCCATTTTAATGCAACATGCAAAATCTCATATCTTTTTTTTCAAATGTGTTTTACCTTCTTTTAATATATTTAGTTTCTATTGATGTTTTTATATCAGATCTCATTTTGTATATTTTAATCTCTTCCAGGTGACATGGCACAAGGATGGAGAACAAATCCAACCCACTGAACGAATCCAGTTCAAAGACGACGGATGCTCGAGAAAACTTGTCATCCAGGAAGCTGACGTGAACGATGAAGGAGAGTACACCTGCGTTTTGGGAGAGAACGAGTGTACGGCCGAATTGGTTGTAATAGGTCAGTTCATTGCTCATCTTAATTGCATTACTGACGGAAATATACTTCTCGTTTTTTGTTACAGTATTGTTACGTTTAAATGATCTCGAATATACGGTTTACTTTTGAATTTATAAAAAGAGAAATTAATACTATACATGGAATAAAAACTTTTTCTCAATGATTTACTTCACAGATATATTTGCATAATATGTATATGTATAATAGTATGTAGTCGTTTAATTTTTGAAAGCTTTCAAGGCGAGTCCTTTTTTTTTCCTTCTTTTTCTTTTTTACTTACTTACAAAATGAAACAAGTAAATCTTAGACTAAAATATTAAACCTGCCTGTTATAAACAAATTCGGGTTGTAATTACCTCCTGTTAATGTCAAAATACTCGCATTTACAAGTACTATCCGAAGATTCAACGCCGACCAAACGGTATAGTGGTTAGCGTGCTGGCTTCTAGACCGCGAGGTTGCGGGTTCGAGTCCCGTGTAGGCATGGGTGTTTGTAAATGTATGTTGGTTTGTTAAATGACGAAATGTTTCGGCGCATTATAGCCCTCGTGTTGCTGACGGCGCCAGATAATCTGAATACAAACAACAACCGAAGATTCAACAATCAGACGTTTTTTACACTGTGGTCTTAACTGTATTTATATTTCTACATCTTTCATTAATTCTTTTGTTTTATGTAAATTTCTTTAAGTGTAAACTTTTACAATTAAGGGATTTTTAGTTAGCTAGTTAAATTTACTATTTCCTGTGCTTAATTTGTCAAAATTGTAAACAAAGAAAGCAATATTTTTAGAAACACAATTCACTGAAGAAAATATGTAATTATAAAACTTCTTTTACTCCATGATAAAGCACAACACAAATACCAATATAGTTTATCTTGGAGATGCAGATGCATGACCTATATTTTATTCAAACGATTATTTTTACTAATAATGATATAAATTGGCCTTAAAATTATAAAAATACTAAACCGCTGAAGTACTTGACAACACAATGTAAATAGGTTCCTGCAAAATAGGCTAACCATAGAAAAATATGCTGAATTACTGTGTTCTACTGTTTAGAGCTTCCACCAGATTTCAAAGGTGAAATGAAAGATGTGACAGTTGCAACGGAGCAAAACGCCACTTTCCAAGTAGAGCTCACCAAAGGAGATGCCAGAGCCCGATGGTTCAAAGACGGTGAGTGTCTGCTTTTCTAAATATTTGAATAAATTTTAAAGTAGCACTGTTTAAGTATCATGTTCTTTTCTCTCAAATATGAGCATTATGCATCAAGAAATTTGTTAAAATAATTGGTAGTAACTTTTAGTCCAAATAATTTTCAAAACAAAATTTAAGATTCATTTTAATGTAAAGTTTATCGCACCGTTAATTGTACTGAATATTCCGTTATTTCCCTTTCCGATTATTTTCATTTAACCTTCTTAACATATTTTCAATGATTTCATTAAATGATGTATAACACATTTTGGGTTATTTCTTTACATTTAAAAACATCATCCATTTAAAAAACTTGATAATGAATGAATATTTTGTATTTTATTTCACAATTAAAGGATAATTTTATCTTACGTAAAAGAAATTAATTGTTTTTGTCAAAAGATAGTGATATATACACACTCACATCTTTATATTAAAATATTAAAAAAGACATCCTTAGACTTAAAATTTACTGGTAATATAAACGTTTAGTGATTTTATTACAGCAAAAAAATTTAGAAATAAACAAGGTTTTTATCTTTTACCGTAAACTGATGAAGAGAGAATCTTTTACGAGTGTTCTATCCGATGTCAACATTCGTAGAAAAAATACAAAATCTTCAAACACATGCAGTAAGTCAAACGAAAGGTCTCCTCACGGTGTATTCCCATAAGAAAGAACTCAATTGGAAGCACAGAAAATGGAGGCAGACCATCAGTTTGCAATTCCATTAAGCCAAGACTATAAATCCTATTGACATGTGTCGCATATAATTCTGAAGGTCTCAATAAGATTAGTAAGATTACGAAAAATTCAATAAAAAGTACTTTAAAATTCGATCGAAAGCGTGCGTCCGTAGTACAGTACAATGGTAATTCACCATTTGTTTCAGATAGAGATAATCCAAACTGGAACTTAAGTATTCAGTAAAAGACTTTCTCACCAAATTTGTTGGCAAACTCGCAAACTTGGTGGTAGTTTTGTTAATAAAAAGAATTTAAATTGACAGTTTTTGTCCCCATTTGTCAACGAAAGCAGTGGGGTTTCTGTAATTAAAAATGGCTAAATTTTATATGTTAGTATCAGAATCTAATGTATAGTAATACAAACGTATGTCGAAGCGTCTTTTAGTGAAAGTGATTGTAACAATCCGACTAGTTTAATCATCTGATAACTATTTAAACTACTACTTATTATTATTATTATTATTATTTACAATTAAAGCTTCGGCATACATGATAAAAAGACAAATAGGCTGCATTCCTAACTTTTAGAATTCAATTACTTTATAAATCCACATTTCTTAGTAAAAGTTAGAAAATTTATTTCTCCAATTAATTATTTATCCTTCAATTAAGACAGATAACTTAGGATATTAAGTGTATAGGTTATTAAATATGTACAAACGTAATACTTGTTTATATTTACAGACAAAGAAATTGAATACAGCGAACATGTTATGCTTAAAATTGAAGGAAAACGGCAAAAGCTCATTATATACAATGCTAGTTTTGAAGACATGGGAACCTATACTTGCGTTGTGGGAGCTAAAAAGAAAACAGCCAAACTAAAGGTGGAATGTAAGTAAACAATTACTTAAAATTTGTCATTGTAACTTTATTTTACTCTGATACACGTTGAAGAAATTATGAAACTTTTACTCGAATAATAGCCACTAAACATGAAAAAATTATGACGAGTAAAAAAAATTTAAGTTTATGAGCGTGAAAAACTTAGAAGGAAATTCATTATGCATTTCAATCTTTATTTATCGAATAAAATTCTAAATGTAAATAAAAAATGTACTAAATATATTGTGAAACAGTAACATTTCTCAAAAATAAATGGAAACAATTTCATGAATAAAAAAAAAATTCAGTAATCAAGGCACATATCAAAAATATGAAGTCAATATTACTGAATTTATACACACAAAAAAACGTGTGGAAAAATATTTGTGAGTTTAAAAATGTATAATTAAATTCGAAAATGATTTAATTTTAAATGATTATTTGAAAATTATGAATATTTTGATGGAACAACTGAAGACTATGACAGAATAGTACTGAAACTAATCTACTATGAAATAAGGAGAGATTCTCATATCAACATATCAATGACTCAATTGAAAGATTTTACAGAAATAGAAGGTTGAGGTTAGGAGGACATATTCTTAGTATAACGGCTAATCATGCCCAGATGTGCTCGTTAATTTGAATCAATTTAGAGGACTTGCAGACAATTGTATGATAAAAGACTGGTTATTTTCAACTAATGATTTTCAACTAAAATTTTATGCAGTTTATGTGTTACAACAATTCTGTTTCCTAAAAGTACGACAAAAAAAATAACGCAAATAGGCTATACAGTTGATGCGTGTATTGTCCTTTCAAGAGAATTATAAATTTCCAAAAACGAAAGGTAAAAAAAAAAAAAAAAAAAATATGACAAATACTTCTTGAACACAAAATAGTTTTACGGTGTATTTTTATTTTTTTAGTACAAGTTTTATATCAATTATATTATATATTGTAATAGCGTATAATAATATTAAACACAAAATAATACTCGTAAGTTCTTATAAATTAGATCATCACAATTAGAAAACATGCTATAAACCTGTCTCCAAAGTAACATGAAAGCATTCTAACCAACTTGCTGAAGAGGAAAACGTTAATCCATTTCTAAAATTAGATTATTCAGAAATAGAAAACTCGTCCAATTTCGTATAATATTAAATTACTTACTAAAATAATATATGTCCTTAACATTAATTTCTTTCATGTTGAAATGATTACAGCTCCAACAGTGGAGTTCATTGCGAAACTTCCCGATAAGATGACCGTTCCCCAGGACACGGACGTGAGTTTCACCGTGGAGCTGTCCCGTCCCAACGTGCCTGTCCAGTGGCTGAAGGACGGATCACCCATCCCCGAGAAGGAGAAGGACAAATTCAAGTTCATCAAGGACAGGAACGTGTACAAACTTGTTGTACAAAAGGCTCAGAAGGATGATGCCGCGGAATACAGTTGCGTGGCTGGAAATGTGAAGACTACAACGAAGCTGCAAGTGCAAGGTAAGAAAGTTAAGAGCGGAATTTACGGAGGGAAAGGAGAGGAGATTTAAGCTCTAGTATACTTGCGACTTTTGCGAATTTTAAGATTGATTAAAACGTTTCAATTGCAATGACGATGTAAATCTGTAAAGTTAACAAATTACAATGTTTTATTTGCGAAACGTCATTCTGGATGTGAATGATAATGCAGTATTTTAACTACCTTTTCACAATATTTTTTATTGGCAACTTTCAATAGAAAGATTTTACATAAATAGCAGGAAAGCAACGATCATTAATTATCGCAATGTTAAACACTTTCAACAAGAGAAATACTTTATTTATTGACGCAATGCGTTTACAAGAATTAAATTTAAATAACTCGCTTACGACACAACTGCACTGAAATCAAAATGAGCAAATCAAGCATTCATCTCTAAGTTAAATATTTTATAACTTAGAAATCTAACTCATTATTTTTCATTCTCAGAGGCCCACGCGGAGTTCACTTTGAAGCTTCGTGATGTGGTGGTTCGAGAGAGTGACACGGCCACCTTGTTGGTGGAAGTAACTCGGGAGACGTTCGAAGTACGGTGGATGAAAGATGGACAGACACTGAAGCCTACGGACAGATACGTGATGGAGAGGGAGGGATGTAGGAGAAGACTGATCATCCGAGATGCTACACTGGACGACAAGGGCATGTACACCTGTGTACTGGACGAGAAGACGTGTTCCTCCAAGCTCACGGTAGAAGGTGAGTAAATGCTGTGGTTTTTGTCACTTTGGTTTTAGAAGGTACTATTCAGGGTGAAGCAAAGTACAGGATGCTTTCCAAGAATTAACGCACAATCAACTAGTGTTTTAGTGTTATTTTTGGTGAAAGCGTTGTTATAGAGAATTATTAATATACTAATTAGGAATTACTTGCAAAGATAAACTAGGCAGAAATTAAATATACGAAGCAAAAGTTGAAGAAATTAACAAGGTATTAATTATAAGCTGCCAAATTTAAATTGCTTGGAATATCAAGTAGCTTACCTTGTTTCAATACGAACCTATAACAATAGAATTAATCATATATACAAGCGACCACAGTTACCGAATGAAATCAATTGCTTGAAATAAAAAGTATATTCATAAAACAAATGACAATATGGAATTTGAACAGCAACCATTTCAATAACAATGGATATAACCTGGGTTTTTTATTGAAATAAATCCATCATTCTTCGTAGTAAAAGTGTTCTCTGTTCACAGCAACTCCTCGGGTGGTCTCGGACAAACGCCACTTCAAAGGCAAGCGTGGTGGAAATGTGACCGTGGATGTGGAATTCCTTGCTCTTCCTCCACCAAAGATCGAGTGGTTTTATAAAGGGAAGACTATCAGCTCAGACAAAAAGCGCACCATAGAAAACTACGGCAATAAGACTGTTCTTACTATCAAAAAATTGGAAGATGCGGATGTTGATAACTATACTCTTAAAATGACCAACAAATGTGGAGACTCGAAGACAGATTTTACCGTTTCTATTATTGGTAAGATCTAACACCATTCTTAGATTAATTTGGTATCAAAATTAGAAAAAGTCATTTTGCAAACTTGAATGTATAAACTTACAGTTCGCTAACATTATTGTTTCTCATGTATTACATCTGTACCCCTGAGACTAAAGACATTATTCTTACGTTATCAAACTTTTCAGGAAACCGATCAAAGATAATTAACTGCTATTCTCTTAATGACAATGCTGCTCTTAAAAATGAATATTTCTCTTATAAATCCTTCTGTGAGAAAGTGCTGAATACTTCTTGAAAAAAACACAAAATAAACGTTAATACAGCAATAAAAGAAAAAAGAATCATTGGCCTTTACCTGTAATGTATTGATATAATATAAATGTTCTCATTTTAAACATAAGCGCAGATAACTAAAAATAGTTAATTAGTCCTCAAAAATTATAATCATGTGAATGAATAGGGTTGTCGTTTTCAATCATTCCTCAATTTTTTTTTTTTTTTTTAGTCATCTTACAGTTTTCAATATCAAAATGTCAATTATAAAAATGATAGTGCTGAAATAGAATCAATGGAATTTTGAAATATCAATAAAATTATGAAAATGAAGCAATCATTTTTATACAATGCTAAATAAAGATTTATTAGATACTAAAACATTACTCAAAAGAAAAGACTATCTAATTTCAAATAAAATGATTCTTATAAACGAAGAAATATCAGTAACTGTAAAGAAAAAACTTCATTTCGATCGCTGGGCAGAACGGAGTTTATCTAACATAAAACATAAGTATTAATGAAAACGGATATTTTATAGTATGAGTATAATTATATGTTAATGTGTTTTTGTAGATAAACCCAAGCCTCCTGGTGTGCCAAACGCATCAGAAATCGGCAACAATAAACTGACATTGAGTTGGAAGATACCCGAAAGTGACGGGGGATCTCCAATCACAAATTACATCATTGAATTCCATGATAAAAATACACTCCGATGGTCAACTTATAATGAAAAGGGCACAATTGACCAGCCATTCACGAAAGGTAATTTTGAAAATGTCATTCATTAATTTTCAACGTATCAAGAAATGCAAGACATTTTCTTTGAATCAGTGATCGTTATTGGGCGCATAGTTTTAAAAACTTTTTTGTGATGAAATTTTTAATATTTAGAGTAAATGTCTAAATTGGGACGAAGGCATTATTTTTTGTTAAAAGTTGAATTTCTATAATTACATAAAAAGAGTTCAATAGTAAAATAATTTTGTTAATTACGCAAACAATTCACTAATTTTAAGTCGTGTCGAGTGCATATAAATAATTACCACTAAAAATATATTACTATTGAAAATTCTTATTTGAAAGCTGCACAAAATCTTCAATAATAAGGGATGCTGTTAATGCTTTTGTGCAGTTTTGTATATTTAAATTTTAGGAACTTTGTATTTGTTTTTAAAGTAAGTAGAAAATAAATTGCACAATTTAGGGGTTTTTTTAATCTGTTTTTTTTTTTTTTTTAAATAAGAAAAAATACATTTACTTAAAATTACATACAATGTCTGAAAATATATCTTAAAACGTGTTGAATTCTTAAAACGGTTAACTCTTTTTAAAATTAAACAAACTATTTTTAAATTCAGTTGGTATTTATAATTTGCTACCACTTAAGTCAACTTAACTCTAATGATAAGTTTTTTTTAATTTTTTTTTTATAAAAATGGTGTTCGGTTTTATGTTATTGTAAAATTACCTGTCTATTTTTTTTTTTTTTTTTTTTTTTTTTTTCAGTGGGATAATTTTGAGTTATCAATATTTTGCTTTGTTCTTATAAAAAAGTTTTATGATAACAGGCTTCCTTAAAAATTTTTCATGCTCCAATAAAGGTAAATAATGTTTCAAAATGTGAACTTGCCTTATAATAGGGTGCAAGAAATGGACATACCACAGAAATATTTTCTCTTATTACTTTTACTGAGATATTTTGTGGGTATCGACCTGATAACCTACTGCTGAAACACACCATTTCGTATAGTATAGAAACGACTTAATTATATTGAAATAATCAAGAATTTTCTCAATAAATTTTAGGCAAATTGAAAGCCTAAATTTACAAATTCTGCTCAGAATGAAAAAAAAAAAAAAAAAAAAAAAAAAAACTGCACATTAAAAAGAGTTTATGAATTTCACAAAAATTACACAGATGTCATTGGTACCGGAAAACCTATTTGTATTATTCGCGCGAAAGTATATTATACAAAATATCGATAAGAATTTCTCCATTAAAGTGCATGAGAATTTAGTCGCTTGACTTTAAAAGGAGACTTCTGGATTTTTCCAAAAATTCATTTATTTATTTTTTTCGGTATAAATACTAAGATAGAGGCATCAATCAAATTTAAAATCAGACTTCTTTGTCATTTAATAGAGATGTGGTAGCCATGTAAATTTTCCATTTCTCTATTAGAAGCTGGAAAGTTTTTTCTCCTCCGGTAAAATCTTGAAACTGTCAGAAATCCGCTTTTAAAATCAAATAATTTCATTGAGTGTTGATAATGAAGTACAGAGAGGTCAATATTTCCTTACGATATTAGTCGTAAACTCCCATTAAGATATTTTTTAAGCACCACTAATCTTACTAATAAAAAATTAATTGTATTTTCCCATTCAGTGGAGAACTTGAAAGAAGGTGAGGAGTATATGTTCCGAGTTATTGCAGTTAATGAAGTGGGCAAAAGTGATCCATCTCCTGGCACGAAGTATATTCCTATACGTGAGCTTACAGGTGAATATATTTTCACTCAAAGTAATCTTTATTCCTTCCTCAGAATACGTAATATTAGTATATAGATTCATACATGCATTTTTTAACATCAGTATATACTACTATATTTTCCAATCTTTTCCGAGAGATTTTGTTTTCAAATATTATCTTGGTATTTTTTTTCAGCTGGTGAGCCTCCTGCTGTCGTAGAACATCTCCAATCTATAATTTGTGGTGTAAAGAAACCTGCAAAGATGAGCTGTAGGATCAGTGGGCAACCATCTCCTACGATCAAGTGGTAAGCCTTTTATTTTAAACGTAATTTTAGTTCAATTTTTAATAACATAGCTTGATTAATAACGCAACTTAAATACAACTTTAAGATAGAATAACCAATTTCTAACATATAAATATCTTAAAACGCAATTTTTCTGGAAAAACATCTTTGAAGTTACCATTAAAGAATAAGTAACCGCTAATCATGATATCTGCTTCTGAAGATTTTATTAAATGTCTTCATTGAAAGAGCATACCAAAATATGCAGAAAGCTTACAAAAAGTTATACCTCAGTCTTTTATTATAACAGTTTTATATGTTATTTATTAAAAAATAATTTTTTTTTGTATACTATAAAGCTTCTAAGTGTTTATGAAAATAAAAAGAATTTTTTTAAATTGTTATATTTTTCTTCAGGTTCAAGAATGGAAAAGAAGTATTGGTTGTTAAGAATATCAAAACTACGTATGAAAGCCAAGTGGCTACATTGCAAATTAATGAAACCACTGAAAAATCTGCTGGTAAATATACCTGTAAAGCAACAAACCATCTTGGTTCTGTTGAAACTTCCAGTGAGCTTACAATTCAAGGTATAAATTATTCATAAAAGTATTTTATGATTACTCTTGTTTTCATTTATGTGAGATTAATCCTATCTTAATAACTGTGAAATTTTACAGCTACCTTGCCAATCTAAAGGTGTTTAAATTTAAAGTAAAATAGATTTTTTCAAAGCATCCCATTGTAACACCAGGTAATAAAAGAGTAATTTAAAATATAAACTGTTTATTCTTCTTCTTTAAAGCTATTTTAAGATTTGATAATTTTCCTTGCACGCTCACACACACAAAGTAATCCTCATTCACATTTCCATATCATAATATTCAATAAAAGTAAATTTGAAAAAATGAGCACAACCTTCATCAACCATTCCATAAATAAAAAAAAGTTATTATGATTAAAATGTAGTTTTTATAGTTTACTTTTGGATACGTTGATAAGTTTTTCATCAGCTTCCAACGATATTCGAGTAGTAAGGTTTCCTTGTAAGGTATGCGAAATCCAGTATTTCACTTGGCAGCTTTTCATTTTTTGCAATAAAGTAATAATTAAAATTATCTTTAAAAGTTTTAAAATATTTTGAGATCTAGGTAATTATGCTAAAATAATCATTTTCATTATTTTTGATTATAAACATTTGAAATGTTTCAAAACTCTCAGATTTATGGACTTGTCAAAATATTTTCGTGGCCCAACAAAAATTAACTAGCGAAATAATTTAATTCGAGTAGCAAAAATAATTCTCATTAAAAATAATCCAATTCCGATAACAAAATACTTCTTTCCCCTACAGAACCCCCGTCCGCTCAATTCGACGAATCGCTACGTTCCATCCGTCTCAAATCCCGCAGCGAATACGTTCTAGATGTTAAAGTGTTTGGTCACCCTGCCCCAGAGATCGTGTGGTTAAAGAACGGAAAAGTTCTGGAGTCCAGCAAGCACACTCTGGTACAGATCCGAGATGACTGCACCACCATCACCATCCGGACAGTGGAGAACACGGATAGCGGAACATACACGCTGCAGCTCACCAATCCGGCAGCCACTGTCAAGCACGACTTCAGGCTGCTAGTGTTAGGTATGGTATTCTTATCTAAAAGATTGGAAATGAAATTTTGATATGGAAAGGCTTGCCTTTGTATTTAGAATTTTGCGCTTTTTCTTATCATTGAGCTAGATTCGATTTTAAAGAGTACTTGTGAATGCTATTTTTTTGTTTCGTTTAATCTTATTCCTAAATAAGAATCTTGGCAATTACTTAACTATAGGCATTTTTGTTGTTGTTGTTGTCTGAATTGCTATTTAGATTTAATTCCTTTTAAAGAAACTTGTGGGAATGATTTTGAGAAATTTATAGTAAGTTTATTGTTTAAATGTGGAGATGAAAAACTTACAATGGGACTTATATTTAATATGATTAAAACATAGTGCAATAGAGACATTGTTCATTTTAGTATTTTTTCTCTCGAATATAAAGAGTTCCGCTGTAAATGAGGTATGGTAGATTTATTTTCTCCTATTCATTGCATTTATAAGATTATCAAATCAGTCCATTTTAAGATAATTGTTACAGATCTTTGACGAATAGATCATATTTCATTGAATCCTATTATGTAATTAATATGCAACTGTATTAAAACGAAAAATATACTTGTCATTTTAAATAGGGTGAATAGAATATACATTGGAGGAGTTGGTTTTTTCATTAAACTGATTCCTTTCTTATTACTGTTTTTCCCCACAGACAAACCCCTTCCACCCGAAGGTCCCATTGCATTCCACAAGATAGACAAGCATTCGATTACAATCGGTTGGCAACCCCCGAGCGTAGGGGCTTCGGAAGTTAACACCTACATCATCGAGAGGTGTGAAATTAGGAGGAAGATTTGGTTCGAGGTAATAAACTTGTGACTCTATTAGCTAGCTAGTTTAAGCTCTTAACTTAAGTGTCTATGTGGTAAATTAGTTATTGAAACAACCATTTTACTTTTTTTGCAATGCTAATATCAAACTTCCCAATTTGGGAAGTTATGTTAAATAATTAGTAATTTAGATTAACTTCTTAGGGTTAAAGTGATTGAATATTGCAAACACAACTTTAGAAACGTGAATTTTCTGAACTTAGGTGTAAATAATTAATAATTACCAATTTTTCATCAGTATTCATTCTAATATTTTTGTTAATATACACATGCCAATTAATGGATGCTTCGTTGTTCGAATCGACCCTATCTCACTGAGAGCAATTTGGGGGAAACATTCAATATCAGAATATCATTGTCTTTCTTTCATTTGGAATTGATTTCAGTCAAACATGCAACTTAACTCGACTGAATGTCATAAAGAGGTTAATTGACCGATATTCAGATAAAGAATATTTTATGAGAGGCTCCCTTGTGTCTTATATTGAAAAGAAATAAAGTATCTTATAAGGATACATAATCACTTTAAGATTTTTACAAGTAATGAGTAGCTGCCAGCTTATCAAAAATTTCTTTCCATTAGGTATCTAATGTGAATTCCGACATCCTGATTCAGGAGATACCAGACCTCAGTGAAGGTATCGAATACGCATTCCGTGTTATAGCTTCGAACGAGTATGGGCGCAGTGGTCCTCTCACGTCAGATCCTGTTACACCAAAGAGTCTGTTTGGTAAACTACAGTTTTTGCTAATAAAGTATACTTTTATATGTGAAACAACTTTATAATTCCCCTTGGAACGTCTTCTTTTCTTTTCTATTTTAAAAAGTGCTTTAAAAAGTGTCTGTCACCTCTTTATAGGTCTTAAAATAATACTCACTCGTTAGAAATTCTCCCATTATTTCTTCACAAAATTACATGATATTTACATTTTATTTCCTGTATAGTGTACGATATGCTTTTAAATTACACACTTATCTGAGACAAAACCCTAAGTTTTGACTTAATTGAAAATGTATCTCTATAAG
This sequence comes from Linyphia triangularis, assembly GCA_963978545.1. NCBI lineage: Eukaryota > Metazoa > Arthropoda > Arachnida > Araneae > Linyphiidae > Linyphia > Linyphia triangularis. Next base: position 69,877,673 of record OZ021723.1, read on the forward strand.
TTAATAAGCATAAGTAAATGACTGATTAAAACTTTCGAAAGATATCTGTATTAATTAAAATTATATTTTCATTTATTCACTAACGAATTTTTAATATGTATGAGGTATGTTATTGTAGTACCTAATAATTATTCGGTAACGGTAACAATACAATAACTTCCAAAAGAATGTGTGCAGGCACAAATCATTTTTGACCATGACTATATTACTATCTCTCATAGACAAACCACACGCACCAAAAGGCCCCTTCACCACATCCAACATGACTTCGAGCTCGTTCACTTTAAGCTGGTTGTCGCCTGACAACGATGGGGGACAACCCATCGTGGAATACATCGTTGAAAGGAAGGAAGCCAACAAGAAGGCATGGCAAAGGGTGGGTACCACAGATGGCAAATTCCTCTCTATGGAGGTCACGGGTCTCAAGAAGGACACCGCCTACCACTTCAGGGTGTGCTGCAGAAACGAGGTGGGACACAGCCCATATTTCGCTCCAGAAGAGACCATCACGCCTGGACTCACGATATGTAAGAATCCATTGTGGTTGATATATAGTTAGTGATATATAAATGTAAAGGAAGCGACTGATTCGCAATTCTTCAGAACATATAATAACATTTTATTTATTAATTGACTTTCAGTAAACATCGCAAATTTGTTTTGCGATTAGTTTTCAATAGAGTGAGTAATAGTGAAATTATAAAATTTCAATTCGCAATATAGGTAAAAACTGTCAATAGACGTTTTATTTTTTTTACATTTCTTAACTTTTCTACTTATCGCCGTCCATATAATTTCGAGAATAAACTTGTATCGATGTCTTGAATACCACTTTAAATCACAACTTAGAATTCAGTTACGTAGTATCTGCTTATCATTGTTTAATAACACTTCGTATAGGTATTGCTTACTTGAATATTCCTTGTTTTTGTTCCATTAAAAAAGTTCTGTTTTTATTTTTCAAACTAATCCGGAAGCTTTAAATTAAGCATCGTTGCAATTCCTGATAAAATAAAATAAAATAATAATAATTTCATGCTTCTTTTTGACAATTTTTTTTTTTTTTTTTTTTTCTTCTTAATTTGTTGGTATTATTTTTGCAAAAGGAATTGTTCATATTATTATCAGAACATTTTTCCAGTTCCATTTCTGCTGTTGAAATTCCTCGATAAGAATCAAAAAAATATTTCTTTACGAAGCATGAGTTACTCACCCTTTTATTTTACTCAAAGCTCCACCTTCATCTCCCGGTGGTCCACTCAATGTGTCCAACATGACCAACAAGACATTAACTCTGAGTTGGCGTCCTCCTGCGAACAACGGTGGAGCCGAGCTCACAGCCTACATCGTCGAGAAGCGCGAGTCAACCAAATCGGCCTGGAACCGGCTCGAGACTCTTCAGCCGCACATCAGAAGCTACACTGTCCACAACCTCACTCACAAAAAGGAATACGTATTCAGGGTGTTTGCCGAGAATCCCGCTGGTCTCAGTCCTCCGCTGGAGACGGAGAAACCCATCAGGCTCACTTCTACGGCAGGTGAGTCTCTTCCTAATGAAGCATTTGGAATGGTGAGGTGGTAAGGAAATGAATACCTTAACCGAAGACATAGTAGGAACGTGTCTCACACTAGTTTAATAACTAGATGGTGCGTTACGTGTTGAAGAGTTGATTCCCCTCTCTGCTAGCCGTTTTAGTTCGAAACATGCGTTTTGTTTTCACTTGCTTGCGTATATTTCGGAGGATTTAAAATAATTCCTTACAATTCAAAGGTAACGTATCGTTTTCGAGGAGAAAAATTCGACCTAAGTGGTGGAAATATATCTCATTTCTTTTAAAATGATGACAGCTTATCAGAAACTTACTTAACTATAATGATTTTTTAACTTTATGGTCATCAGAGGCTTGCCGATAGGTTTTCTAATTTAACGACTGATTGCTTGATGATAAGTTAATTTAACTAAATAATTGATGACCAATGTCTTCGTGTAATATAATGAATGTAGAAAAATAATTACCTGATCATTTACCATTTAAATTAAAGTAGAGAGAATTATTTTAGAATTAGAAGTTAATTAGAAGCTGGAATAATTTTTCATGAGATTAGTTTAGAAAATTACCGCATTTGGATAAACAAAGATTTAAAACGCTTTTGCAAAATAATTCAGTTTTAAAGTGCTCACTTATTTATGAAGATAATCTACCAATCATAGTCAGAAGATTTCAGTGTTATCTTTACTTCTTTCCCAAAAATCACTTAACGGTAATATAGCAGACGCTTTGAAATTACCCTTATGCGTAATTTAATCAAATTAAATATTTGTACATTTTACTAAATACACCTACAGAATTAAGTATTATTTTAAATAAGATTCAATTTATGTATTACATTACCTCGAATGGCTTGTGCAAAAGTAGACTCATGCGAATTCTTTGTTTCCAGAACGACCATCGCCTCCTACAGGTCCTCTGGAGAAAGTAGTCACAGGACCAAGTTCCGTTATCTTTTCATGGGGTCGACCAGAGAAAACTGGTGGATCTCCAATCTTGGGATACACTGTGGCCCTTAGAAATGTCCGAAGAATCATGTGGATGGAGGTAACAACCGAGAAAGTCATTCTACTTTTTAACTACACGAGACTCATTCAAGCATCGAACAATGGGCCACCCTTTAAAATATACTTGGCAAATAGTATTGCAAGACTATATAATAATTGTGACCTTCAAAAACTAAATTGCTCGTTAAATAGAAACAATTATTGTTATGATGATCTTAATCCACTTTTAATTGTTGAGGCCAAGATGTGTATTTGTATATTTGTTCAACGATTAATTTAATTTTTATGCAGTTTAGATGCTGAATTTATCTAATTTAATTGCTTTCGACCACATATCTGAAATGGATTAAGATTGAGTACACTGCTATTATATAAAAATGTAGCAACTTCATTCTAAACCTGTTCTGCCTTCCCCAGGTGGGTCAGACGGACGGTGAGACGCAGAGGTTGCAAATCAAAGATCTCCAAGAAGGCTCCGAGTACATGATCCGTGTAATGGCCAGGAATGAAGTTGGCATCAGTGATCCTCTGGAACCAGAAGAGCCAGTCAAGGTGATACGCCCTGCTGGTAAGTCATCCACAGATACTTATTACAAATTCATTTATCGTTACTTATCACTACATGCTGCCAATCTTAAAATGGAGCAAACACTACTACTTTTTACTTAATACTTTGTAAACCGATAGCCGGAGTATAAAGGTCATTTATTATTTTCCTTAAAATAACAATAAAAAACAAACTATTATACTTTTTATCATTTCAGTGCGTTAAATATCTACATGTTCATATGCCTAATCAAACATCATTGACTAATCTGCCAATTTCTATCCATCAGAGACTTCAATAAGCAATAAAAATAAATTAATGTGGAAAAAAGTATATAATATAATAATTGTAATAGCTGGTTTTTTTTATTGTGCATTGGTTTGGAACATTTTAACAAGCTATTTGTATTTTATTATTATTATTATTATTATTACTGTCAATTTTTATTGAAATCAAATGAATTTAATTTATTTTTAATCGCCATTGAGGGTTGTTTTTTTACGTGTTTAAATACACCACTATGAAAGATTTCTTCATGATAGTTCGTCTGAAGTATATCACAACTATTTATTCGAAAGTTTCTAACATAAATTGCCTTCATGAGAATGTATTTAAAAATATCTAGCCCTAGAAACCTTGTTTATTTATGAGCAACTGTACAATCCAATTACACTTCGAATGTTGTAACAATATTGTGGTAATAATATTTTATAGAGGCCCAGTTGCTAACGAAGAGATAAAATATTGCACAAATCTTTTCAGTATTACTTTTTACTTTGGAAAAACAGCTTTAATATACTTTTTTAGAATATAATGCATGATTTTTATGCTTTTTACATTGCTTATTTAAAATGTAATATCTTTTTGTATTCTTGTTTGCTAAAATCAAAATGCAATATATTTCAGCAAATCTTATGAATCGGAACACCAAAACATGATTAAAAGCGTATATTTAAGATATTTAAAATGTATTAAATAAATTGCAATAACTGAGCGCGTAATTAACTAACGTTTCTACATTAATTTTTCACAGTTTCTCCGTACTAAATAATTATACTATTCATTGTTATTACATGAAATTAAAAATTTCATCCCAAATAGCACTTTTCTATTCAATAAAGTTTTCATTTGCAACTACTATTCCTGTGTTTTTTAATCACCTTTTAACAACTATTTCTACTTCTTATGAATGTGTTTTGATGTTTCGATTTACAATTTTAATATATCAACATTATTAGTTTTTCACTGCTTTTACGATATGCGCTTTCTTTTATTCTTATATTTTTGTTATTTTAATCTTGTTTGTAACATCGAAAAAGCTATTAAACATTGTTTATTTAAACTGTCTTATCGAAGTATTGCCATTCAGTTAAAAACCCAAGGCCTTATTTGAAACACTAAATATAAAAAGGAGTCATGTAAAAAAAAATTATGTTTTGATGGATTCGTATTATAGAGGCACCAACGCGAAGTTAGAAAGAGAGAACTCTCGTCTCTAGTGGAGGACAAAAAACGTATTTTTAAGTTTATAGTGTAGACAAAACATCAATGGCATTAGCTCACGAATCTTCCCTCTAAGAAAACATAGTGAACCATTGATAATTCCACAAAGCAATGTTTATTCATCGACAAAACTTCCAATAAATAAAGAAAAAAATTGACAGCTTGAATTTTAGTACATATTAATTCAATATAAAGGCCCCTGAACGTGGGATACTTATTACCCTTACCTAATAATACAGTTTGTATAATATCTGCAAGAGCTTAACGCAAATGTGTATATTTGAATTTTGGACAAGAAGTTTTGGACAGGAAGTTTTTCTTGAGATTTTTATTGAGAAATCAGGAAAGCTAAGATGACTCGATCGGGGCTATTCTACAGCAAGTAAAATTATAAATTCTTCCTTGAAATTTCCGTCTTTAAATCTATCTCACAGATATCATTTAAATTTATTTCTCAAAGCGTACTGTTGGAAAAGATATAAGTTTTTTCAACGTCCTGAAAACTTAAGAAAATGTGACATGACTTTTTTTTACATTTAACGTTCATTTAAAGTATTAATCTATGTATTAAAATATACTTCTTTATGCACCTGCAGGGAAATTTCTCTGCGCCATCCAGGAGCTTAGCTTGTTATATATTTAAAAAAAAAAGAGTTCATACTGAAAAGTTGGTAGTTTTGACGTAAAGTTAACAAATTTAACTAGATTTAAATCCCATCGTTAACGTTGCACCTACATCAGGCTTATTCAATTTCCCAGTTGGAAGTGAGAGAGAAATATTTCCATCGATAAGAGTAATTGGTGCAAAATTTCTTTTTACGGTCTGAATAAATTATTTAAAATTCGTTGTAATAATCCCCATGTTTTCCCGGGGTTATATTTGGTTGGGGATTATCACAGACTAGAGGAGTTTGGATTATCTGTTCGTAACTGCAAACCTAACCTCACATTCATTAAATTGCATTTTAAGAATAAATCGATTTTATTTAAAGGGAAGACAGTTTTAGGCCGTTTTAAAGATAACGAGTCAATTTTTCATTCTAACTTTGGATGACAACATGAACGCATATCTAATTCAACTATTGGCACGTGATGATCTAAGGAAATTGCCATCCTGCAGTGACCGATAGAGACGCTCAACTCTTCAGTGTGAACTCAATAATATATGTTACCACTCCAGACGCTAACTTGCTGCATGTCTTCCCCCAACAGGGTTCAAAGAATCTGATCAACCAGATCTCGACGACAAGACGATATCAGTGAGCTATAGCACGGAAACTTCTTCGTCTTGGATCCGCGAAGCGAACGTGGAGCCACTCCTCCGCAGCTACACCAAACACGTACTAAAAGGAAGAAATGAGTATTTCTTCAGGCTGTGGCACTTGGCTGAAGCGCTCTCCAAGTGATGATCCGCCCATATTTGTGATAACAAAGGGCTTATTCAAAAACTCTGGGATATTCGCTCAAATTACGCTTTCGCAGTGGAATGGTTGCCTATATTTGCGCGACATAGGCAGTAACATTGTGCAAGTGTCATAAATAAACAAGACTTTCTCAGGGCTAGTCACGGAACCGTTTTAAATTATGTTACGACAACATATCCTTTCTAAACTAAACAAAAAAAATTGTACTGAAACTGTTTACGCATTGAAATGTATGCGTATGCATAAATTATATACCTAGTTTAGTAAAATTAAGACTATTTTGAGAAATGCAGAGTTTGCCTCAATAGAAAAGAGTTCATTATCTTTAAAATGTGTGTTCTGAATTATGTTCACCAGTTACTTCAAAAATTGAGAGTTACAATAGAAAATATCCAAAGTCTTGGTAACATATATTTTAAGTTAACACTATCGACTGATGGCCATCGTAGTTTTTTCTATTGAAGTTTTCATTACTTAGAAGTAATTTGTAAATCTAACTCATATAGGACTCTATTGAGGTTTATAAATGAATATTTACTCTAAAATAACAATAAAAAGGAATATCCCAGATTTTTAACTTAGTCCTTTTAACTTGGACAGCTCTGGCAGCGTCTGAGTTTGTACAAATATACAAAGTGTTACATATTTTTACTGAGTCTCTCAAGGCTCTGCGTATTTTTACCAAGGACATTGACTTTAAAGATGTTTCCTTTGAATTTAAAGTGTACGTAATGCGTATACTTGTATTTGAAAGGAAACTTATGTCTTCTGTGTACACGCTGTACTTAACACGATATTTGTTTTATGTTCCTATACATCGATGTGATGTATTTAAAAATCTGAATGATTTATCTTTTGGATTTCCTTAGAATCCCAGTATTGTGATATTTGGTTGTCTATTGCTATGTGTTTGTGTAATAAATTAGTTTTATCCCACTTAGATAACGACTCAATTTGTGTGGCATACATGTGTACTTACTGCATATATTTACATATATACATTAAATAAATACTAATTACGATAGCTCAATCATGATATTTCTAATAACTAGTTGTTTATCCACATTGAACATTCAATTCTAGGATAGTCAGCATTTCATCTAAAAAACTAAAGCAATTGATATAATTCACTATAAAATCATACTTAGAACTTCACCTCAGTCCAATTATTCATAATTTTTCACCCTCACTGAACTACTTATGGAACTTATAAGTATATGTTTATTGTCAAATTAAGATACAAAGAAGACAAACATGTATATTTATCAGGATAAATCAAATACTCATGTCGCATTCATGAACACTAAATAATGAATATTTTCAATGCTATTCATATTTATTTTTATTCATAACATTTTAAAGTTAATATCTTATATGAGGAGTGAAGAATGAATCCTGCCATATCCACTTTTTCAATATTTTGTCAAGAGGAGACAAGAGTTCTGGACAACCAAACCAATCGTATTTTCATTCGACTTCAAAGTGCTATAAAATATTTAAAATGCAATATTTTAAATTTATTTTTGACACAGTGAATAATAATATATTTATGGTAATTATCCTGATAATTTTATTTTATTTTATACATTTTTTTTTTTTATAAAATAAGTCTATATTCGGACTTAGAATTTTAAAATTATTATGTGCCAACCTTTGGTAGGTACACTTTTCAGAATAATTATATAATAAATTTACATAAATTTTTTACCAAATGATGATAAACTCTCTATTTCAAACAGTAAACTTATTTTGTTTACCTAATATATCTTTAAAACTATATTTAAAACAATAATATAGTTTGTGTGTACAAAGATTGTCATTTTTCACAGCATAAAATATTTATTTTTCCTAATTTAAGAAACATTTTAGGTTCACTAAATAGATCTTGTGTGTTTTCATTATCATAAAAAAAATTAGATTAAAATATTCAATAAAATTTGAGAAAAGTGTGCCTAACCAAAAGTTGCTATATGATAATTTTAAAATTATAAATCTCACATATAGGCTTATTACCATAGGCTTAACGAAGAGGGGTTTTAGGGGTTCAATCCTCCACCATTAGGTTGAGAAACAAATTAAGCAAATATGCTGCATTTTTTCTCCAGCCAACCTTTATTGGTCATTACTCAAATTATCCATTAAATTTCATTATTGGGATTATTCAGAGGTCAGTGTTTTACTAATTTAATCAAAAGTTATACCAAACTGCAAGACTATACATGGATTTTTCACCAGAAGAGCAAACTTGCCATTTAATGTACCATTTGGTAATTACTACGCGCTACACCTAGCCGAGGCTGCAGAAACGGACTCTCCATCTCGGGAAACGTAAGTCCTGAGTGGACATTCCGCTGTATAGAAAACCCAAACACTAAACACAATAACTTAATGTAAACTAGGGGAGTGAAACATCGCTCAACTTTCAATTACAGTGTAATACTGGTCACTGCATTTAAAGAATCCATTACAAGAAGCCCCCCCCCCCCAAAAAAAAATGAGGTTTAGTGCTCTCTAAAACATGATGTATCTAACTGATTTTTTTATCATCCAACAAAATTTTTAATGCAATTCGTTAGAGGAGATTTCAAAGATTCTAACTATATTTTTTTGAATGGAAAAAAGTAAATATTTCGAGTATTTATTGCGATAGAAGAATAGAGGGAAAAAAATTCCCATTGGATTACCGTTACGGCCAAATTTTAAAATTTAATTAAAAAAACTAATTAAAAAAATCAAAAAAAAATTTCCTTTTGAAATTAAATGAATGCAGAAACTACTTATGTATCAAATTTCACAGTTCTCCTTTCACCAGAAAACGAGATACACGTGACACAAAATTCGATTCCTAATTTTTTTTTTTTTTTTTTTTTTTTTTTTATTATAGAGAGAAAGAATTCTTAAGAAAAATTTCCCTCACTCCGTAGACTTGGAAATAATTTGAACTTTTTCGATAGGGTGAACTTTTTTTCTTTTTTTCCTATCGCACCCCCCCCCCCCTTTTTTTTATTGGTGTTGTAAGTTCATATTTTTTGAAATTAACCCCCTCCATTCATCAACTCTAGTTACGCCTATGCTTATTTACATAAAGTATATATAAAGCTCGTTGAATACCCTTGATTCATTACAAAATTTTATCGTGTGTATTTTAATAATCAAATGACATTCATGCAGTTTACAACTCGGAGTTTGAATATCCCTCGTTTGAAACGTTTGACTCCTTCTTGACCAAATAAAATGAGTTAATCGAGATTGGAATAGCTTACTTTATCTATGTTTAATCTTGATTGCAAATTTCATAGCTGTGATTGAATTGAAAGTGGGACATTGGGATGTTCCACGTGTGGTTTGAGTGTTTCGACTCCTTTTTGTCCCTTTTAAATTAATCGATGTCGGAATAGGTTACTTTATCTATGCTTGGCCTTGGTTGACATTTCTACAGATTATCAAAGTTGTGACTACACTTAAGGTGGGAAATATGAATATCCCTTGTTTAGAACCGTTGACCGTTCTTCGACCCCTTAATGGTGATTAATCAGCATTGGATTAACTTACTTTATCTGAGCTTGTCCTGGGTACCGAATTTCAGAGTTGTGATTACATTGAAAGGGGGACATTTCAATATTCCATGTTTGGCACGTTTCGACACATTTTCGTCCCCTTAAAAATGGTTAATAGACATTGGAATAGTTTACTTTTTCTATGCTTGCCTTTGTTGTCATTTGTACCAAATAACTAAATTGTGAGTACATTGGAAGGATAACTTTTCAATATTCCACTTTTGGAACGTTTCAACTCCTTTTCGTCTCCTTAAAATTTGAAGAATTGTTTACTTTTTCCATGTTTGTCCTTCTTGACATTTGTATCGAAAATCAGAGTTGTTATTGCATTGGAAGAGGACATTCGAATAATCCTCGTTTGAAACATTGTCCTCTTTTCGACCCCTTAAAGTTAGTTAATCGACATCAGAATAGCTTACTTTTTCTATGTTTGTCCTTCTTGACATTTGTACCAATTTTCAGAGTTGTGACTATATGGGAATAGGGAGAATTAGTGATGAGTGAATGAGAGAGGGCTTTACCTTATATATAGAGAGATAAAATAAAAATTGGAAGTGTATAATATTCATAACAAATATGATATTACTAAGTATGTAAAAATTAATTAAAAATATTGCATTTTAAATAATTTAGGGAACTTTTTAAATTGAATGAAAATACAATTGATTTGGTTGTTCGGGATCTATGGTTTATTTGATTTACAAAAAAAAATTGTGCCAGTTTATCAATAATGTCAGAACTTTGTTGATGACTTAAGCACCAGACTATTATACAAAATGAATTTTCAAATTTTTAAAAAAGGAAGGAGATTTATCAGTACTTGAAAAAATCACGAAGGATATATCACTTAGTTATGAAAAAAAAAATTATCAATAATTTCTTATTTGTTATACATTACACTACGATATATAAACAAAAACATAAATTTCTTCTTACAATCTCATTAATTTTTGTTTATGACACCATTATTTTCAATTATGTCACAATTCTCTCAAATATCTCCAAAATGTTTTACCATGAAAAATACCGTATATGATACCCATTATAAACACTAAATCCCATTACACTAGAATCCATTATAAACACTATTTAGTATATCTAACTCTACGCACAAATAAATTATTAATTTCAACAGTCATCATATTTTATTGATTTAATTGGCAAACTTTCAGTCGATAAGTTGGTTAATGACACCTTTTATCTCACTTTTATAAGTGTAAAAACTACAATCAAAATACACCTCAAATTACCCTCGACCGTAAAATACAATTCCCGCATTTTTTATTATTGTTATTCAATTCTAAAAGTTTCGAAAAGGCCATAAACACAAAAATTTCTGCTCAAAGCGCTATTTTTTTTATTTTTTTTTTAAATTTGCATTCAAAGTTTCCCTGTTAGACTTTGCCAAGAAAACGATTCATTCTGCTCGAATTGAAAGTGACGTCAAAAGATCTCAAACATCTTGGCTTGAAATGCAGCAGCGGAAACCAGTTTTGCAATTTTCTCGCAAATCGCGCTGTACGGGATATGCCAATGGTCTACCAAATCAACGGCAATTATTTAGCAGAAACCTTACTATAACCATAGAAACGGAAGGATCTCTTGACGTCGCAAATTTTGTTCAGTGTTTTGATCGGACTGGTTTTGGCTCGGTTTTGGAGCGTTTTCTTTTTTTAATATTTAAATAACTAATTTTTAAAAAAAAAACTTTTGTTTAAATATTTGGAATCAGAAAGAAATTCTTTATAAATATAAACTAATTTCACTCGTTTTTAAAAAATGAGGGAATTGTCCACTGTAGTGAAGTGGTGCAACGCAAGTTTTTGAACTCAAGTTGCACAACTGTCATTGGAAGCAGAAAAATAGTATTCGATAATACTTTAAATGGACATTGTAGTAATTCAGTTAAGTCTTCTTTTTTTTTCCTTCTTTTTTTCTTTAACTACCTGTCTTATTATTATTTTTTAGCAGCGTGTAGCCAGGTTGCCACAGACTAGATTTCTGTATCAAAGTGCACCTAAAGAAATATTTGCGAACATTTTGAAGATTTTCAAAACTTCTCCATCATTCAAAAATATTTTTTGTCAGAAATTGCCTGATAGAAAAACTTTTTCTAGGAGGTCTAAAAAACTAAACTAAGAGGTCGAAAAAACCGTAAAATTTAAGAAAAAAAACGGAACCTTTAAAGTTACACGCATTTTTGTTTAATTAAAACTTTTTTTAATTCAATTGTTGTTTAAATTAAAATAAAAAGTTGTCTTTTTGTCCTGAAAGCACAAAATCTTCTTTATAGGGAAAAAAAGATTTTCCAAAAACCTCATTTTCATCAAAATTAATTTTATGTTAAATAACATAACCTGAACTTAACGTATTCCCACAATTTCCCTGATTTTTTTTTTTTTTTTTTTTTTTTTTTTTTTTTTTTTTGCTTTACTAATAAAGGTTTTCTGCAAGTTTTCAGTGAAACCCGAGAAAATAAAAATAAATACCTCATGCAATTGCTAAAACTATCCCAATACTTTCAAATATATACTTAAGTAAAAAACAAACAAAAATTCAAAATCATCTAGAAGCAATCGGGTAACTCACTTGGCATAAAGTTAGCACCAAAATTATCTAGATAAATCGATGTCATGAGTATGAATTAATGTCTACATAATGTTTTAGATGAAGAAAGTTATGAAATGAGCAAAAAATCAACATTATTTATCAAAAAAATAGGAATTATAAGGTTACGCAATGGTTGAGTGGGCCTCTTAAGCACGCCGTTAAAATTTTAAGACAAAAACATTTGACAGTGAAAACAGCACTCAATGAGCCATAAATGACGTGAGGTAAATTATTCTTTTTATAAATTTTAATCAATGATGGACTTATGTCACAAAGCAAAGAAGTGATGGAAAATTCCTGTTGAAAAGGCAATGAAAATTTCTAAAGCTTATTAATTGCCTCAAGCAAAACACACACACACTTATGAATTACAAACCCGTGAATGTTCATTCAAATTAAGGCAACTGACTTGGCTGTGCTAAATTCTAATATGAGCTGAATGACAAGAAATCAAAATGTTGGTAGAAATATAACATGCGTGTTCATTTCACAACAGACGTAGCAGAATAAAGAAAACAACTAACCTTTCATCTATAAAAAAGGATTTTATGGGGAGAGCGCTTAGCTGGAGCCACAATTTTTAAGACAAAACAAAAAATATCCCTGGAATTTTGACAATTATGATTTCGAATTCGTTTAAAAGTTAAAAATTGAAGAGTCCGTGTGAAGAAAATTTAACTTTGAATCAAAAATTAATATGTTAATCCGCGTTGTCACCGGCGAATCGAGCAAAAAAAAAAAAAAAACTCCAATGTTCTACAGCTCTCAAATATATTTAATAAGAGTACTAGAGTGATTCTATAAGTTTCTGGTTAAATTTATTTATTGGTAATAGCAGATTGGAGTTCTTTTTTTCAGACTCGCAATAATTTTTTTCATCTGACCTATAGATTTCAAATCAAGAATTTATACTTTTGGTCTTGCCATTAACCAACGCCGTCTTTTTTTCACCAACAATTACTACAACTCAGCCCTGCTTGTTATCATTGCAAATTTCAACGGTTTACAAATTTAAATATTTCTTATTATTTTTTGGATACTACTGTATCAAACATAATATAGAGGAAAAAGGGCTGATTAACAACTAAATACTGACCACAGAATTGGTTACCAATATAATTTTTTTTTTATTTTTTTTTAAATTCTTTCCTAAATCTTTATTCATATTTAAAGTCAGTACCAAAAAGAACACCGGCCTTATGCTGGTTCGGTTTTTCAGAGAAGAGACATCAATTCATATTTTTAAAAAATTATTAAATTATTCTATTATTGTATAGAAAGCCACTACATCAACAATTACATAAAGATATGTATTTCGATTCCTAACCCTAGTAATGATTCACCGTTTTGTTTTTTGCAAAGGAAAGTAAATAGAGATTGTTTCTGCATTCAGCGTAAATTCTGCATATTTCAACAAAACTTCTACTCATTTAACATCCGCTCGTTATGGATACGTGAATAACAATCATGGCAAATTTCACACGAACGTTTCATCTCGTTTCATCATAGCCCACTTTTTCCCATGTACGTTATCAGGAAAAATGTATACAAATCAAACTTATTCGGCTTATATATGGGAAGGATTTCGAAAACTTCATATTTGGACAATTTCCAGCTCTCAGGTGTGGATAATAGAAGTACAGGTTGCTCACTTATTTCAACTTTAACTCAAGCAACGATTCTACCAGCTTACTATATCAGGAAGAAGGAAAATGGGTATCTGACAAAAAAACGTTAGTTCGTGAAATTTAAAAATCCAAGATAAGAATGGGCAATTTTTAAATTTGTATCAGTTTTGATGAAGAATTATGCATAAGAAAACAATTATATTTAAGTATATTTTTACAGAAATCTCTTAAGAAAATAGGAATATAAAGTATATGTGTAAAGAATAAGAATATAAATACTAAGTACCGTAAAATGGGATGAATAGGAATAGAGGGGTGAATCGGAACGAAACTTCATGAAATTACAAAGAAATTATTATTTTACACAAATAAAGCATTTTTATTAATTATATATATTTTTTATTTGGCTAACATGTTTGGAATCTTGAGACATGTTTTGTGGGGGTTTTCAACACTGTCCTTTTTTTTTAAAAAAAAATTCTGAAACAGCGTGCATACAATCCAATGAGTTTTAACCTCTCCAAAACTTATCCCGTAATTAATAACATGTACCAGTTATAGATTTAACTAATAAACTTTTAGATAAGTATAAACATCCACAACAGCATGCCATACTTAATTTAACTTGGTTTTAAAAACATTTTATTTTACGAATTTTTATGTTTTGCCTCGTCTCGATTTCGAGATTTGCGGGGTGAATCGGAACACTTGAAAAGTGATATTAAAAAGCTGTTTTTGGCAAGATTATGCTCCACATAAGATTCAATGACTGAAGAAGAGTCTAATTACTCCCTTCAAGACAGTAATCAAGATTGCAGGCTTGAATAAATGTCAGAAGAGGAGCCTAGTTTCCGCATGACAGAAAACCCGATTGTTCCAGTGGTTTTTTCTCTAAATGACTTCGCTATCTTTCAGTTATATGGAAAAATGTATGAAGACTCTATGTGAGCAAAGTTTTACACCCACAAGGTTATTGCTATATAAGTGTGTTCTACAAAAAGCGCCCATGAACGAAGAGATTTTCTGAAACATATGAGGATGCTTTTCTCCTTTCTCAAGATATTTTAAGGAATTTGCAGTCATACGCCAAGCAAACATAAAGTAGATAAAAAATATTATTAATTTTAAAGACTATTTGATGAGTTATAGGAGAAGAGTTGATACGCTTTCAAACATATGATTTGTTTTGACAAAAATTGACAAACACAAATTTTATCCGTCATACTAAATGATTTTTTATAATTGTGTGTTCCTATTTACCACAATGCATTATTATTATTATTTTTTTTTTTTTTTGTCACCCTGTAAACATTTAAATAAGATCAGACATAAATATAACAAGGGTTCCGATTCACCCCTTTCTGCGGGGTGAATCGGAACACCATGAAAAAATTCAAAATAAATTAAAGTCCTAGTTTTTAAAAAAAAATTTGGGTTGATCCTCAAAGAAGGTAAGACCCAAGTTTCAATGTCAAAAACATGTTCTTCAACAATCTTATTACAACCGATTTTTACTTTGAAAGTTAAAAAGTGTTCCGATTCACCCCATTTTACGGTATATATTAAGAATAAGAATATTAGGAAGAAGTAAGAACATCAAATATAATTGCAAAACAAAAATTCAGTAATTATAGGTTCACTTGAAATGTATTGATTAAATTACCAACAAACGTATCTCACTAAGAAATAATAATAATAAAAAATTTAAAAAAAAAAAAGTTTTTATTTAGTGTCAAAATAAATAAAACACACAAAAAGTTAATTACTTCTGCTGTTGAAAAGAGGTGTGTCAACACGCAAAAAAAGTATCTGCTATAATTCTGACCTAAGCACAGCAAATATAAATAAAATTATATTATAATGCTATATGATGTCACATTTCTTACGAAGAAATCAAAGCAACATGGAAAATGTTGTTATATTTCTAAGCTAGTTTTCAGTACTTAAGCTAGTTTTAAGTATTAAATCTAGTTTTAACTATTTAAAGTAGTTTTAAGTATTTAAGCAAGATTTTTTTTTTTTTTTTTTTTTTTTTTTTAAATTAACCCATTAAAGACGAATTTGAAATAATTAAAAACAATGACTTTTTATCCTATATCTTATTTATTTAGATCATTTAAAGTACATTTTGAATTTTTCAGATTTTTTAGAAAATTATTTTTATGATTTTTAAAAAGCATTAAGTGGAACCACAATTGCAATTTATTGGCCAAGAAAGAAACTAAAATGTCGATTGGCAAATTTTCTTGCTCTTTCTCTCTCATATTTTTCTCTTGGCCTAGTGACGCTCACGTAACGAAATAGAATCCATTTTCGAACTTTAACACCTCTTATCAAACCTTTAAAATAGTGGAAAATTAAATTCTTAACTGAGTACGTCTTGATTTAGGTTTAGCTTTCAGTGAAACTAATGATTATCAAATGCCTGACATTTTTGCAATTCGTAACTAATCCCAGAGTTCAAAAATTCTCTTTAGGCATGATATCTGAACCAGATCGACCGGAGGGTCCATTATTAATTAGCAATGTGGAAGCAGATTCCGTCCATTTGTCTTGGAAACCACCAACAAATGACAACGGAGGCCCCATCCAAGGATACATCATAGAAGCGAAAGACGTTCTACACATGGATGTAGGTCAACTCGATTTCTAATTTAGCTATATATTCTTTGCAATCTTAGAAATGTGAAACCTAAAATTCGTATCTGTTGCATGGTACATCCTCTTTCAGCACAAACTAGTTTAACCAAGGCCAAATGAATTATTTGCAGTGGCGGAGCCAGGCGCGGATTTAGGGGGGGTGCGGTGGGTGCGACCGCACCCCCCATGAAGTATCTCGTCTAAATTATTTTTAAATGGCAGTTTCACCGAGTTCAAAGTAAAAAAAAAAAAAAAAAAAAAAAAAAAAAACTTACATTTCATTAATATTTGTAACATCTATTTTTTTACTTAATATCAATATCAATGGAAATCAGCAAACAAAATTAAGCTTTTTATGACATTCTTCATGACTCATTATACAGATTTTTAAGCCACTTAACCGAACTCCTTATTTCGTTACCCGTAGAAGGAATGGGCTTGAGAAGGGACGAGTAGATCGGGATTGAGTTGACCTGCAATGTACAGCTCAAAGAATCTTCAGCCCTTGTGTGATTCTCAAATTAAAAAATGAATTTTGAAGGACCATTTAAATATATCTCGATTTCAGCACGATTTTCTCCTTGATCAGAGGCCAATTAATTATGAAGGTTTATTATCGGGGTGCCATCGCACCCCCTAAACTTCATTCGATGTACAAAAAATCATGCACTAAAATAGCTTTAAAAAAAATCCTTTAATTGTAATTGGAAAATAAAATGCCTAATTCATAATTAAGAAAAAGCTTCGATCAAATCGGCACTATAGCATTATTGCAATTCTACAAAATATTGCAAGAACTTACAGTTCCGATCAAGATGCTATGGCTAAATTAGGACCAAGAAGTTTCTCTTCATTCTTTCCTAAAGATCTTAAAACAGCCCAGGAAAGGGAACAAAATGACCCCTTCTTTGTGTGACCTTGAATTTGAAGGACACAAAGTAATAAAATCTGAGGGGTCATACTATCCCCTCCCTTGCACGTGACATTACCCCATATCCCATATCACATGTGAGTTGCAAAATTACTACATGCCTCTACTCTGGGGTGGAAGTAAATGGAATGGTCATTCTTGCTTGAGTTGGAGGGTGCATGCTATGTCTGGATTGTTTGTTTCTTCAATTGGTATGGCAGTGCAAGATAATTAACAGTAATATATAACCATGATAAGATTTTTTTAATATTACTATTTATTTTACAAAATGTAATATAACATTAACAATTTGTTTTAGTTTAGACATTTTCTTTTTCTAAATATGTTTGAATATTTCATTTTTGACCGAATGATCAGAAGTAGCGATTTATCCTACACACTCATATTTGATATTTTATGTAATTATCAACGTAACTCTCAATTCAATACCATCAGTATATGAATAGATTGTAATAAAATATTTAATTCTTATAAAAATGAACTGATTTTATTGGATTAACCCATTGTATCTGCACCCTTTCATATGCAAAATCATTGAAGCCCTTTGATAAAGTCAAACAAAATTACTTTTTTAAATTATAAAAATGTAATTTATCCTTAACAGTTTAAAGTGAGTTCCATATAGTTTTTAACTTCTTTTCAAAATATTGAGGATCATAGCCTAGCACGTTTTTAAATGTTGCTATGCTCCAATCTCACTCACAAAAGAGGTATACTCCCCTACAATACGAAAACTCACCGGGTCGAGCAATATTTAGCGCTCTGTATAGTCTGTTTTCAAATTGAGTAAAGACTTTAATTTTTTTTACTAGTAATCGATTGGTGAGCTACTTCCTGATAGTTTTCCGAGGTTTCTCTTATTTAAGATGTATATGAAGTCCATTTTTCCCTTGAAAGACCATCTGGTAGATGTTCCCTGTTTGATAAATAAACTAATCAGAATCTAACGTTGTCCCGGTGCAGTATCATGTAGCACTTGTGCCTGGAAATATCCCATACAACGACATTTATTGCTACTAGAAGAATATCAAGTAATTTAACATAATTGTAAAACTGGTCAGCTTAGATTACAAATTTGTAAATATTGCTCATTCGCAGCTTTTGGCAGTTTTCATTTGTTCTGTTAAATAAAAGTCAAAATTGTTTTGTATGAATTTATTATTTAAATATGAATGACTGAAATATTGGGAACAATACCGATGACTTACAAATAATTTAAATCAGTTAATGTCAAAAACTTTTTAAATGTGTTTTTTTTTTTCTTCTTCTTTTTTCTTTCTAATTCTAATTTCAAAATGTGTTTTTGTAAGTGTGACTCAAACTTGATGGTAATATGACTGATAATATGTCTAATATGAGACACAATATGTAACCGATTTGAGATGCTACTTGTGATGAATAATTAATAGTTTAAAAACTAAAAAATACGCTTTAATAGAAAAGTGAACTAAAAAGTAGAAAATAATTTTAAATAAGTTTGAAATAAGAATAGAGTGATTAACAAGAAATATTTATTTTATCGTAAAAAAGCGTGGGGTGCTTGATGTCAATTGTTGAAGTTGAAAATATTTAATGACAGATATTGGTAAAAGTAGAGCCATTATGAAAATATCTTAAAAAGCACCCCACGCTTTTTTACGATAAAATAAATATTTCTTGTTAATCACTCTATTCTTATTTCAAACTTATTTAAAATTATTTTCTACTTTTTAGTTCACTTTTCTATTAAAGCGTATTTTTCAGTTTTTTAAACTATTAATTATTTTCTACTTTTTAGTTCACTTTTCTATTAAAGCGTGTTTTTTAGTTTTTAAACTATTAATTATTTTTTCTGTAAACTATAATTTTTTTTTAGTTAGTGTACAAAACTTTCCAGTTGTTTCTGCCAATAGTTACATGCTTGTCTCAAATTTAAGTCATGTGTATGCCTTAGTACACACCGTATTACTTGTCACAAAACACTACCGTGTCTCTGAATATGAAAAATCACTAATCCTGAAGATCCTGGTAAGGATAATGCGACTAAAAAAACACGCTTTGTATAACCGTCGTTCAAACGACAAATCTTTCAAACGGCACACCAGGGTTCGATTCCGGAGAAGGTTGGTTGGTTGGAATTTAACGGCGCAAGGGCAACACGAGCTAATCCTTGTGATAAAGCGACAAACTTATTGAATTGTCATCGGTTCTTAATAAGTATGTCAAATTTCGAGTTAATCCGACGTTTTGAAGGGGTTCAAAATCATGTTCAAAGATTCCGTTACATACTAACATACATACGTCTGAAGCTAATAAAAGCGTATTAAAAAGCAGGTTCTATGGTTATATGAACATTATTATTATTATTATTATTACTACAATTTTACCTGCTGTAACTAATTTAGTTTGGAATTTTATTTGAATATAATGCAGAAATTTAAACTAATTTTCAGATGATATAAAGCTGTTTGTTTCAAAAATCTGCTTTTTAAAATTTTTTTTTTTTTTTTTAAATATGAAGATTTGTGTGTTGACGGTTTAAGATGGTCTTTGAGTACATTTTCCTAATTTAAGTTCCCTTAAATCATATTTATAAAAGAAAATATAGTGTTATGTTCAAGCAATTTCAAAATTTATATTAAAGTACAGGTTGGATATAATTAAAATCTATCTATTTAGAGAATTTTTGCAACTAAAGGAAAATATAAAACTTTAAGATGAAAAGGGCTTATATGGCTGTTAGTTTTACATGTTATTCCTTATAAATGAAATAATAAATCAAAATTAAATCAATCCAATGAAGTTTTAAATATATTGTTCTTGAAGCGTAATTAGCAAAAATCCAAACAGTTATATCTTAAAGTTTTCATTTCAAAAATTTTATGATAATGTTTAAACAGCATTACCAGATTTTCGCAGCAGTACTAATACAAAATTTCAAAAAGATTTATTAATTTCTACAGACTCCGGACTGATCTAAACAACACCAGCTTAATTATGGCCCGCCTGCACCTTAAAAACTTTCGCGGATGTCAGAAATAAAGCATACGTACCCTTTGGCATTAGTAACCCCCTAACCAAATCAGAATTATATTAAAGTTTTAAAAGAAATTTATACTGGATTAATACAGAAAATCTTTATAGAATTTGATAATATTGTTGATGCGTATTTAACCAATTAAAAGAAAAGAAAGTTTACATGATAAATAAATAAATAAAAAATTTGAGAGCGCCATAGTAAAAACTATCTTATTTTCAAAGATAATTTTTTTTTTACTAAAAAACTGTACACACACGCACATTGAGGTCAACGCACTCACTCTTTTTTTACTATAAAGTTCGAATATATGTTAATTTAGTTAGGGCAGTCTTAGTAGTGCATCAATATGTAGAGTTAAGGTTAAGGTGACCTAACATTGGTAAGATTTTTTTTTTTTTAATTTTACTTATTTCACAAAATGTAATATTTCATCAACAATATTTGTTTACATCTTTGTTTTTTCCGAAAAATGTTTAAATATTTCATTTTTGTCCGAATGATCCGAAGAAGGGACTTATCGTGCACACTGATATTCGATATTGTGTGCAATTATCAAAGCAATATTTGAATAGATTGTAATAAAATATTTCATTCTTATAAAAATAAACTGATTTTACTGAAATAAGCATTGTATCTACACCCTTTCATATGCAAAATCCTTAAAACCCTTTGACAATGTCAAACGAAATTATTTTCTTAAATTATAAAAATGTAATTTATCCTTAACAGTTTAAAGTGAGTTCCATGTTGTTTTGTACTTCTTTTCAAAATATTGAGAATCATAGTCAAACACGTTTTTACTTTCAGTTACCCATATGTTTACATAGGGCAATGAAAGTGTATAGCATTTAGTAAAAAAACATCGATTTTTTTTTCTTTTCCCCCTGATTTTAAAACATCCTGATTTCAGAAAAGTGGCCTAGATAAAATGTCTATCTGTACGTGGTCAGCATAACTCCTAAACGAATTGACGTACGATAGTCAAATTTGGTGTGCGGGTTAGTGGTAGCCATGGGACCTACGATTAAGGTTGCGCAATCGTCCCCACCGAAATTCCCATAGAAATCTGATAATAGCGAAAAAATCTGAAAAACGAGTGCCTTTAACACTCGCATTTCAACCTTGAGCATCACCCATCAACGATTGATATTTTTCTGTTTTTTGTACAAGGAATGACAGTGTAATGTCTATTGAATATCATCACCAAATTTCGCGTTTCGGTGTTTTTTCCCTCTCTCTTCCCACATAAAAATATCGCCAAACCCTCGATTTTCATTTAAATAAAGGAAAATATGGAAACAGTAAATAATGCCGTATCAAAATTTGAATGCAAGTATCAATATTATAGTGTATAGTCTCAAGTTTATGTAACTTATATTTTAATTTACTAATGTGATGTCAAACACAGTTGAAAAGCATTGTTTAACTTTGGAAATTATTAAAACTTTATGAATATAGAGTTTAATGTACCTGCAGTATTGTCTAAAGTCGTTAAAAGATCTGCCGCCTCTTTTCTGCATTAAATTATTTATGATGTTGAATATATTGGTTAATTAACTTGCAGAAAAAAAGTTGAATTTTCAGGGTTGTTGAACTTTTTACACTTCACCTGATCTGCATGAGATATTTTTTTGAGCTCTTAAATATTCTTTTTCTAATAAAAAATACTAAATATTTATAATGTAATTTTTTATTACATTTTCGGGGTAATTTGTTATATGGGACGCAAAAGAGGATGGTCAAACCCTCTATTTTTTTTCTCCATTGCACCCTGGTAGTATCATACTAATTGATGATACCCCTCCCCTCCACCTCTCTTCCAAGTTGAAAAATTACTACCGTGACTGTAACCACTCACGGTCATAATCGCACCCCCCGTGATTGACCTCTAAATCCGCCCCTGGGCGGAGCTTGGTCAAAAATTTTAATGCAGCTAGAAACATGCGGCGACTCCCCCTAACCACACACACACTTCACATTTTCCACAATCATATGTACATCACACTTGAAGTTTTTTTTTTTAATTTATCATATTAAAAATTGGATTTTTTGCACTTAAAAGTAAATAATTAGTAATGATATTTACGTGAAAAAAATGTCAGTTGTATTAAAAAATTAATTAACAAATTAACATTTAACTCGTTATAATTAGCTTACTTTTGAACAATTACTTGAGTTTTATGGGGCCAAGAAAAGAAATTATGGTTGAAAATTGTTCGTAATATCATTCTTAATGTTGTGAACCTCCATCTAGTTTCTAGACTATGTAGGGTTTTTTATAGAATTTATTTAACAATAAAAGTAGAAAAAAATCGCAATTTTTCTAAAAACTTATACATTTAAATATCTGAGGTTCAAAACATCTAATAGTTAATGCAGATTTTAATTCTCAAATCATTTTTCAAAAGATTATATGAAACTTCATTTATCACTGTTTAAATGAAGATTCACGTGCCAAAACCACGATTTTTTAGATAATGAATATAAAATATTCAAATTTATTTCTAGAACAAAATAATACTTCAAACTAATAAAATAACTCTCTTACCTGTAGATGATACCATTATCTTGCAAAAATTCCATCTAGAGATTATTTTAAAGCATAAAAACTATTAACACATTTGATGACTTACTTTTGTGATATTTCAAGTGTGCATCACAAAAAAATTATGCAAATTCTTTAGTACTCAAATAGAAGTTTTGTTTCAATTAGTGCAAAATAATAACATTTACAACATTACGAAATAAAAACAATTAATCAAATAATTCTGTATAGATTTGATTAAAAAAACATAAAACATATCCCTCGTTTTGGCCTCTAAATGTAAGTTCTTGTCTTGTTTACTTAAAAACAATACTGCTTTAATGAGTAGTTGCATGAAGCATCTATTCAAAGAGCTACCTTTTTGTTTAATACACTATATCCAGCAACGATTTCAAAAGCTCTTTGTAATTCTGACAATCAAACATGACCAACAAAACAATTTTTGTAAATGAACAAGTAAAAAGTTCATAATATCTTGCTTTTGCTTTTATGTAGGGTTGGAACAACGCTCCTCCATGTTTCAAAATGACATTCGATTTGGAGGGATTTTTTTAAACCGTTCACTTTCACTCGAGATTCTGATCTGGCAGCCCCGTTAATACATTACGTAATAATAAAGCAGTATTGCTTTCCATTAGTTATTATGGCAAAGGATAGCAACGTCGCAGCCCAAAACGTATTTCAGGGACACGCGGCTGCTGTTCGGTGGAAGATCACTTTCATTGGAAGCATGTTTTTTTTTTTCCCTCGTGAATAATTCAGACAAGAAGATTACTGTCTATAGGATTTTTTTTTCACTTACCGTTAAAATGGGATCTTCATTTTGGAAAATTGTAAAATATATCATTTTTGTTTTAAACTAATAAATTTACAGCCCGGCTGTACTGGTTGTAGTGCACGAGCCGCCACTGATTATTTGGTTCTAAAAGCTCAGCTAAAACTTGTTACGAAAGCTTTGGGAAGAAATATGTTTTATGTAATATTTCCTGACAATCTGCTTTGGCCTAAAATAAACTATAGTTTATGGAAAGATCGTCAAGTTAAACTAGGTATTCATAGTCCATACTAGTATATTCTGATAAGCTTACAATAAAATAGATTTGTGGTGAATGCAAGGTCCAGGCGGAAATCAACCCCGAGGTATCCATCATGCTAGGCCGAAACTGTAATCGTTAGGCAAAAGCGATCGCCAGTGTCGAAGGGAAGTTTCGGGGTTTTGAAGTGACCACCACAGTACTCACCTCGCAGTGAGTCGGACGGGAGTATGACGGAATGAAAACCCGAGACAGAACGAAACCGTAAGTCACGTGGGTTCAGCAAAACGTATCGCAGTAAAATGCGTCGTGTGGTGGCAGAATTTTTTTTTTTTTTTGTACGTGCTCAATTCAAGTTCACCACTATGGAGGATGCAAAAGTCCAGGCGGGAATCGAACCCGAGACATCCAGCAACTATAACCGTTAGACAAAAGCGATCGCTAGTGTCGAAGGGAAGTTTCGGGGTTTTGAAGTGACCACCACAGGTTTGACTAAGCCAAACCACTTCGCGTTAAAATTTGGTTTTACTGTGTAACATACTTGGCAATTTCAGGTGCGCAAGATGCAAATCTGGTCAGAAGGACAAGAGACAGAGTTCACTGTCCGGAACTTGGAGACGTCCCACATCTACCAGTTCAGAGTGTATGCGCAGAATGAAGCGGGTCGAAGTGAGGGACTGCTCAATAAGACACTTGTCAGAATCAAGGCAAAAACAAGTAAGCATATGAATTTCAAGGTTATCCAAAAGTAACAAGACCCCCCCCCCCCCATTTCAAAAATATATAATTCACGAACGTTTAAGCGGCGCAATAAGGCCCATGAGTTGCCCTTACTCCAGAAAAGCAACCAACCACGAGCATTTAAGAGAAGGATAGTTTTAACCAATATGCTTTAACAAAAACATCGAGATCTTTCCCACCCAAAGTGAAAAAATAGCAGTTTCTTTTCTTTATTTTTGCTTCTCAATGGCTCTTTAGATCAAAATATTAATAAGTAGTTGCCCAAAGTGTTTTTAAATAAACTAAGCAGGTAATTTTGTTCTTTCCCGAGAAAGAAATGCCAATTTTTTTTATACCTTAGTAGAAATCGCCCCATTTCCTTAAAATATTTTTTTTTTAAATAGATTTTTTTTTATATGTCCTTTTACTTTTACAACACCCAGTATATAAAAAATTCAATTTGCAGTGGTAAATATTCTTGTAAATTATCCCTATTTTTTGTTTAGCATTTAGCCCTTTCATTGCAGAGCACGGTATTGCACGTTTGGTTCTAAATTTTTATACTTTCTGAACCCATATATGGGCCGAAATAAAGTGTCTAAAAAGTTCTAGCAGTACAGATTAAGAAAACTAAGTAAATTGGCAAGCAAGTAAGTGGATAATAAGCAGGGTGCAGTGGCAGTCATTAGGGTCACGTAAACGAATTAGTTCAAATACAAAACGTTACATATTTTTTTTTATTATTATTTAAATCCAAGATAGGACTCGATATTTCATTGAAATTAAATAAATAATCATATAAATACTCCAAAACAGACAAACATATATTTTAAAATTATTTTTGATTATTTCATATAAAAATTCGAAAATAAAATTCTATGAGAAAAACCGAAATTAACTTATATTGAGTTTTAGTTTAAAATCTACTTGTGAAGGAATTTTAAAATTGTAACTCAATTGGGGCTTATAATGAAAATGCTTAACATAACGTCGGAGTTGGTTAAAAATTAGCATTCTCTATTCCCTTAATTTGAAAAAAGTATTTGATAAAAACCAAGAAAATGGAAAACTATTATTAGTTTCCCGAAAAATTATTTTCTTTGAAAGAAATTTCTTACCATTTGAAGAAAGTAAATTAAGCTTATTTGATAATCGATAATAGTTAAATAGATAACCGACAAAATACCGACAAATGCGGTAATTATTTATTAACTACCAACCTACCCGAAGATAACCGCAGTTGAAAACCGGTCAAGCCCAATTACTCAGGAACTCAGTGGGTAAAGTATTTTTGATATGTGAGAGTAGCTCTAGATATTTTTTTTTACCTCTAACAGTGTTTAATTCAATTTTCAATTCATCCTTTTCTTCATACATTTCCCTTATTTAGAAAAACCACCACGTCCTTCCAAACCCATAGCGGAATCCCAAGGAGATAACACCGTTCTCTTGAAATGGAGTGTTCCAGAAGCAGATGGACAAAAAGACCTGAACTTCTTGATTGAAAGATTTGAGCCCAAATCCGACCTATGGTTTCAGTGCAATCGTGAACTGGTGACTATGCCAACCTTTTTAGTCACTGGTCTCAGTTGGGAAAGAGAGTACAAATTCCGAGTCAGTAGCGAGAATCAGTATGGGGTGAGCAAGCCCAGCTTGGAAACTGATCCAGTGCATCTAAACGAGTTGCAAGGTTAGTTTTTAACATCGTCTAATCCATTCATTTATTATGTTTCAATTGAAACTTCGCTTTAGTGATTAAAAAAATGTAATTTCGGGAGGAAATTGTATTAACCTTTTGATCTTCTTTCAGGTGAAGCGCCTTATGTGTTGGTACCCCTTCAAGATTGTTATATTAGATCGAATTGCAATGCTATGTTTAGGTGCGAGTATGCAGGAACTCTACCAATTCAAG
This sequence comes from Linyphia triangularis, assembly GCA_963978545.1. Taxonomy (NCBI): domain Eukaryota; kingdom Metazoa; phylum Arthropoda; class Arachnida; order Araneae; family Linyphiidae; genus Linyphia; species Linyphia triangularis. Next base: position 69,904,300 of record OZ021723.1, read on the forward strand.
TTCATTGGTAAGATATTTAATAGTGCTTACCAACAGTTTTAATAGTTTGTTTTTGAATACATGGGTTTAAATGATGACATTTAAGAATATTATTATTAAAAAAGAAAGACCACTGTCGTTGTCACCAGTAAAACCGTCTCTATATAGTAACCACTGAAAATAAAAATAAATATCTAGCTAACTCCGTGATTAGATATTCAAATTCCTGTATTTCACGAAAACCGTGTCAAGGCTAGGCCGTTTCAAGTTCTACTTTCCAAATCTACACGAGCCATGCCATACCGAGTTTTGCTATCCAAATCATTATACCTCTCAACAATAAAATACAATATCTAACTCTGATGAACTTCCAAAAAAGTAATTTCTATAAGCAATCTCAAATGCTCAGGCTGCTCATGGACCCTTCTTCAATAAATTAAGAAAGTAAATCGGACGATGCACCTAGGATACATAGGATAGGATATAAGTCGAGGAATGTTATTCAGTAGTCTGACAATATAGTGTGTCGGGTCTGAGTACAAAATAGTGCTACCAGCACTCTCGGACTAGTAAAACTTATAGTGGAAGATTATCGAAAAGTAAAAAACAAATTTAAGTTACGAAAGAATTTCTTTATTTCAAATTTTCTCAGAAAAACTCCTAGAAACATCGTTTTCCTTTTTCTCTCGAGACCTTTTTTTATCATTCACTGTTGCCACTCACCTTGGCAGTAAACAATTTACAGTGGCACTGAAGTAGCAAATATATACATTTAAATAAACAACTTTTAACAATAGTGTGATGCTAAGAATAAAACTATCCTATGTACTGGGTAGCCAAAATTAAACTATTCCTAGTTTAGATCAGTAGTTAGAAAAGGCCGATCCGAAGCCAGGGCGGAGCAGGGATGGGGATGATGACGTCACCGGAAGGGGGCGTGATCGGAAGTGGAGTGGAGTTGTTTCCCTCCTGTTGCAGTTTTAGTTTCGGTTTCGTTATAAGCTGTTTGTGTATGACGTCACAGTAGGAATGACGTCATAATTTGTTTTATATCAAAGTTTTGAGAGGTGGCAACACTTTTTAGTTTCGGTTTACCTTTAAGATGGAGTTGAGTTGTTCTAGGATTGCTTCTTAGCGATTAAGTTAGAGTGATAGGCTTTTATTGCGTGACGTCACAGTGAGTATGACGTCATAATTTGTTTTATATCAAAGTTTTGAGCGATGGCAGCACTTTTTAGTTTCGATTTACCTTTCAAGTGGAGTTGAGTTGTTCTACGGCTGCTTCTAAACGAATAAGTTAGAGTGATAGGCTTTTATTACGTGACGTCACAGTGGGATATGACGTCATTTATGACTTTACAAAGTTTAGCTTTAAGAGAGTGGCAACACTTTTTTTAGTTTCGGTTTATCTTTCAGACGGAGTTGAGTTGTTCTAGGGCTGCTTCTTAGTGAATAAGTTAGAGTGATAGGCTTTTTATTTACTAGTGACGTCACAGTGGGTATGACGTCATTGTATGTTAAAATTTACGTTTTAAGTGGTGATAACACTGGATATATACTAAATTTAGTTTTCAGGTGTTGGCAACGAGTTCTGATTGGTCAGCTAAATGCTCGCTTTTGATTCGTAAGTTTTAAACATGTGACCAAAAGCTAACTCCTGATTGACTGTTTGGTTTTCTAGCGAGTTACTTACATATCCTTTAGCCAAGTTAAAATACCTGCAACAAAGTTACACAAATAAAAAAAAATGTTAAATTTGAAAATTTAATAAAAGGAAGGCCATTTGAAAAGGTTCTAAAGAACCCTAACCCCGAGCTACACGTGACATTTCAATATTTTACCAAACAATTGCTAAAATATCGACTATCGGACGTTGCCTTCATGGGAACTCATCTACCCACCCCCCTTCCCTAACCAATTTTGAATAAGCTAATTTGAAAGACTTTAGAAAATGTTAATTATTTTCAAGCTAAATTTTAAAAGTGAGGACCCACCTCCGGCCCGATACCTCTTTTAGGAAGAATTGGTACCGCCTCACTTCTCCCTATAAAAAGAAAAAAACTTATTCTAAAGAACGTATACTTCTTTGAAATATGAGGTCACTAACCAACCATCCAATACTGAATTTCATGAAAATTTTAGTCTGTCTAAACATTTTTTCATGAAAATTTTAGTTTTGAAAATAATTATTTAAACACTAATGTAAAAAAAAAAAAATATTTTTAATAGAAATTTTTACTAATATCTACTTGTATGTAGTTTTTTTCCGAAAAAACTTAATGAATTTCACGAAAATTTTAAAGTACCCTTCACAGTTTTCATGAAAATTGTAATTTTGATACAAACAAATTTAACTTTAGTGCTACAGTTTACTCTTCATACAAATGTGCAGAAATATCTCAATTTTTTTAACTAGCATATCTTTCTTTAGGATGTTATTACCAATGACTCCCAACGGCTCCCAATACCTGTTAAATGCTTCCTAACTGCTCCCAATACCTGTTAAATGCTCCCTAACTGCTCCCAATACCCGCTAAATGCTCCCTAACTGCTCCCAATACCGCTAAATGCTCCCTAACTGCTCCCAATACCTGTTAAATGCTTCCTAATTGCTCCCAATACATGTTAAATGACTTAATACCTGTTAGAAATTAATCTGTCTATGTTAGTTATATTAATCAAGATAGTTTTTATTGTACAATGGTACTTACTTAAGTTGACGAATGGCAACACAGAACTAGCTGCTAATGCTGAAGAGAGATGTGATAACTGATTTTGGATATTCTAATGCCTAAATAAGAGAGAAAAAGTAACATACTTGAACATCTTACAACTAAGAATTCAAAAGTGAACGTGAAAATTTACTTTACGAATAAAAATCATGTCTTTAAAATGTGTACGAATATCACTAAATAAGAGAAAAAAGTAACATACTTAAATTCTTTACGACAAATAACTCATTAACGTAAAAAATTTACTTTACACATAAAAATCACTTTAAAATGTGTAAAAATATCGCTAAATAAGAGAAAAAAGTAACTTACTTAAAATTTCTATAATAAATATTTAACCTTTATGCGAAAATTCCCATCATATATAAACATCACGACTTTAAAATATGACATGCAAGAGAAAAGTAACGTGCTTAAACTTTCTACTACTAATAACTTTAACATTAAAGTAAAATTTTACTTTACACATAAATATCCCGACTTTAAAATATGTAGAAATATCGATAAATAAAAGAAAAAATTAACATACTTAAACTTTCTACGACAAATAACTTTAACATTAACACAAAAATGTACTTTAAACATAAACATCACGAATTTAAATTTGAAATGTAGGAGGAAAGTATAACATACCTATAATTTCTACGACAAAGAATTCAAACATTGCCGTTCATGTCTTTAAAATGTATAATGACAACTCTAACTTTTAGAAAAAAGAAGCACTAAAAATTTACAAGGCAAAGAATTTAAAATTGAACGTTAAAATTAACTTTACATGTACTATCATACTCTTATATCAACGATAAATAAGATAAAAAAGAAACTCTAAAAACTTATAAGGCAAAGAATTTAAATAATACGCGAAAATTTACCTCACATATAAAAATTATGTCTTTCAAATGTGTAAGAATAACGCTAAATTAGAGAAAAAGAAATATTAAAATTTTATAAGGTAAGGAATTGAAACAATACGCGAAAATTTATTTCACACATAACATTTTTATTTTTAAAATGTGTAAGAATAATGCTAAATTAGAGAAGAAAAAAAATAACATACTTAAACTTTCTTCGACAACAATTTAAACAATACGCGAAAATTTCATACACAATTATTTTCTTAGGTTAATGTTAAATAATGGGAAATTTAACAGAATAAAAATTTCAAAGATAAAGAATTTTAACCTTTACACGAAAATTTACTTCACATATAAATATCATGTCTTTAAACTTTAACGTGACAATTTACTTCTCATATACAATTAAACTCTAAGGTTAATGTTAAATAAAAGAAAAAGTAACATACTCAAAAATTTCTAAGATAAGCATAACGTAAAAATTTCATATCATGTGTTTAAAATGTAACATATAAAAGAAAAAAAAATAACATACTTGAACTTTCTATAGCAAAGAATTTAAGCGTTAGCGTAAAAATTTACTTTACATATAAAATTCACGTCTTTAAACGGGATGATAAGCATGTGACGGTAATTATCCAATCAGGTTAGCGGTAGGTGATACGCCACTTGCCGGCATATTTAGACCGGAGGATGAATCACGCTAAAACTTGTTCAAACAGGTCGGGAGACTTGTACAGCAAGAACAGCAGCATCGACGCGCAAGCAGCGGGTGATGCTGCGGTGTGTCAGCAGGTCTTTGAGATTATCGTTTTCCTACTTTGCCTTTTTCATAATGAAATGTTTGTGAAAACTTGGATGAAGGAAGTGGATTTCAAATACACATTAGTAAGTGAAGGTAGAATTCGCATGGACTTTCTTCCAAAAAGTATGATTCACTTGGAGAATTTAAGATCATTTCTACTTGAAAACTTTTCTATTGTCTAAAACATTGAATATTGTTCAAACTCAGTGAGATTATATGCTACAATACGGGTAAAACTTAACAGAATTGTTACATAGAAGAAAAATAGTAAGAGATTTAAAATAAATACTAGTTATAGATACTCCAAAGAAAAATTTCACCTCTACTTTTCAATCGGAAAATCAATGCAAGTTGGAAATTTATGTTACTTCAAGAAAGACTTAGACAATTTACTTTGTAATAATATACGTTAAGGTGTCGTATTAACTCGTGCAATACATGCTGACTAAGGTTTATTTTACTTATCTAAGAAAGGTGAATTGGGGGAAAATATTAAATAAATTGTAGATATTAAATAAATTGTAGATATTAAATACATTGTAGATATGCATTCAAGTTTTCAAAATCACCTGCAAGACTTTTAAAACATCTTAAGATAAATTGAAAGAAACTTGTGAATTATATGTAAACTATATAACTTTTTATACTCTGAAAGGAAATCACAAGTAATTTAGTTAACTTTTTTCATGGTAACACTCATATTCAACGACATGTTTTTAAAATGTAACCTTCTTTACATGATAATAGTTATAAATTTTTTCAATCTCAGATGCGATATACTATTATTTCTAACATATATGTTACGAATTGTGTAAAGTTTTTAAAAGAGTATATGCAAATCACCAATCAGAAACATAAAAATCTAACATCAATCAAACAAACTAAAATAATAAGATATTTTCCTTAGTGGAAATAGTTAACTACTCATGTGATGGAATATACTTAGAAAATTTAAATACTGAAAAAAGTTTGCTAGGCAAACTTAAAGAATATATATATTTTTTTTTCTTGTGGAAAAACTAGCATAAATTTGAAAAATGTAGAGTTTGTTACTACGTAAAATTGAACATCATCTGGACAAACTAAATTATACATTAATTTTTTTTTTTTTATTTGAGAGGTGCTGACAATATATCATTAATATATAGATTTTTAACTTCCACCCACAATTTCTAAATAACTTATACATAAATTTCAGAAAACTGAAACGGAATGTGTTTTACAAGACGCTTATTTTGTAAGATGAATATTCAATATTAATATAACTGAGCAAAGTTCATTCCGGAAAAACTTGTAAAAGATACTTATATTTTGAAAATAGTTTGAAATATCCTTTTAAATTTATGAATGCTGGCTTTCGAAAGACACAAATAAAACTGATATTACACATGATAATTAACACATGCATAACATTAGTCAAACAAAGTGGAATTTTTATTGCTTGTGACCGATAACTTTTCAGTGAAGTAGAACTTACATAGGAAATTTGTGCAAACTTTTTCAACTTTTAAACCAAGTATCATGTAAAATTATAAATTACGATAGGAAATAGCACACTTCAGAATCGGAACAAGTCTTCTAGTTAAGCTAAATTTATTTCTCAAGGAATTGAAAGCATACCAGAAAAGTCCTTATCATTTCGCATCTTTTCTCATGCTGCAAGAAGACATACTTTGTAAAAGATCGTCGTTGCACTTAACAAAAATCAGTAAAAATAAATGTATTTTCTATGGCAAAGATAAAACTTCACAACTTAATTTCTGAAATTTAGCTAAGTTGCATATGGTTTATTCACATAACTCGCATATGCTTCGAATGTTGAAATATATTTGTCAGTTGAAATCAAACTAATTGTAACAAGTTAATTGTACATTAAAATTTTATATGTTTTCCGTGAAAATATATAAAATTTTGTAACTTTCACATGAAACATGTACAATTTAACTTGTTACAAATGCAAAGCTATAAGTATGCTTCTACCTTTGAAAGATTTACTTAGAAGATTAATTGATGAAGAACTAGTGTATAAGTTATCGATTTATACGAAGAAGACGAAAAGTTACAATTTTTCAATACATACGACAAGTTTTATAACTTAAACATACATTTATTGAAGTGAATAAGTTTCCGTATTTAAATATACATATTGATTTGAAAAAATTCTTTGAAATATATATAAAAAAAACTTCTTTAAGTGTAAATTGAAATTTTTATAAGTTTTTCAACAGTGACTTATTAATATTTAGAAAGATGTTGGATATCTTCAACTATTCTACACCTGATTGGACAACACTTATAATGTGTATGAGAAAAAAAAATTCAATTACTAGATGAGAAAAATTTCCTTGTAGGAATCAATGAAATTGGATAGTTATACTTTGGTTCGAAACAATTTTCGTTTCAAGCATATGATTTGTTGCTAAGTTGAAATAAACACACTTTAAATCAATGCTTAGTATCTTTTCTTTTATTCTTACTATGATCATTCTTATATTGAAGGATGATTTTTCGAAAGTCAATATAATTGAAGTTAGGTGGAATACTATTGGAATTAGCATTAGAAATTCAATCAATCAATTTATTCATGGGATATTGACCATCACGTGAATATCTCCCCGCAACATTGGTTGCTCTTATCGGTATATGATTACGCATGTTTCGTGATCTTAAAGTACGTCAATGTGTTATTTTTTTATATGTGAAAAAAGGAAACTTTTCCACATATATTGATAATTTTCATGATTATTCAGTTTGTGGTTGTTTTTCATGTTATTCAGTTTGATACAACTGAGATGAGGTAATATAAATTGTTTAATGTGCTATAGTTTTAATATATGTGTTCCCATTTAAAAGCATGTTTGATTTTAAATTTTGTTTAAACTTTCTCCTAAAATTTTTTATAGCGAACCTCAGCGCATTTTTTTATTTTTTTTATTTTTGATAAAGTACTTCGAAACATTCACATCTTTCAATGTTGTATCTTCTATATTTCCAGTAAAACTTCTCACATTATACATGAATTTCAAGAAATTTGCTATGTCTAAGTTTTGTATTTTTAATTTTTTTTTTAATGTATAGATATTTCATCATTGTCATTCTATAATAAGATATCAAGTTGGTCCTTAATAAGAAAGAGTGTATTTTCTTGTCATAAGCAAGAAAAACGAAGTTAATATAAGTCAATGATAATTCTCAATTACGAATTTCTTGTCGTCTTCAACTTTTTTCAACACATTTCACTCAACTTCTATTTTTACTTCATCTATCACTTTGTCATACTTCTTTACAGTTATAGTATGTATCAGTTCAAGTCACTGTTTAAATTTACATCATTGATTTATTCAGTTCACTCAATCTCTAAGGTCATAATAATTTCATTAAATTTATAAGATTCATAAAAAAAAAAACCTAATCATTACACATGAACTTAATTTTATTGCACTGGGAAGAAAAACTATAGAAATTTGGACAATAAAAATCTATTACAACAGCTAATAAATTCAATTTTCGACAAGCATGAAAGGATATAAAAATTGTATTTTTTCGTTTTTCTGCTGAAGTTTAAGTTCTCTGTTAGACAATAAAACGTTTGCCTAGAATAAAATCATAAATTATTCATCATTTATGTACCAACAGTAAAATTATCATTTACATTTTTGTATATTTTTCTTTTTAACATGACAATGTTTTACATGTAAAGTTTATTTAATAGTAATTTTCGACTTGAAAATGTAGTTAGCATTTATTTTCGATGAGTTTGATTTCAACTGACAAATATATTTCAACATTCGAAGCATATGCGAGTTATGTGAATAAACCATATGCAACTTAGCTAAATTTCAGAAATTAAGTTGTGAAGTTTTATCTTTGCCATAGAAAATACATTTATTTTTACTGATTTTTGTTAAGTGCAACGACGATCTTTTACAAAGTATGTCTTCTTGCAGCATGAGAAAAGATGCGAAATGATAAGGACTTTTCTGGTATGCTTTCAATTCCTTGAGAAATAAATTTAGCTTAACTAGAAGACTTGTTCCGATTCTGAAGTGTGCTATTTCCTATCGTAATTTATAATTTTACATGATACTTGGTTTAAAAGTTGAAAAAGTTTGCACAAATTTCCTATGTAAGTTCTACTTCACTGAAAAGTTATCGGTCACAAGCAATAAAAATTCCACTTTGTTTGACTAATGTTATGCATGTGTTAATTATCATGTGTAATATCAGTTTTATTTGTGTCTTTCGAAAGCGAGCATTCATAAATTTAAAAGGATATTTCAAACTATTTTCAAAATATAAGTATCTTTTACAAGTTTTTCCGGAATGAACTTTGCTCAGTTATATTAATATTGAATATTCATCTTACAAAATAAGCGTCTTGTAAAACACATTCCGTTTCAGTTTTCTGAAATTTATGTATAAGTTATTTAGAAATTGTGGGTGGAAGTTAAAAATCTATATATTAATGATATATTGTCAGCACCTCTCAAATAAAAAAAAAAAATTAATGTATAATTTAGTTTGTCCAGATGATGTTCAATTTTACGTAGTAACAAACTCTACATTTTTCAAATTTATGCTAGTTTTTCCACAAGAAAAAAATATATATATATATTCTTTAAGTTTGCCTAGCAAACTTTTTTCAGTATTTAAATTTTCTAAGTATATTCCATCACATGAGTAGTTAACTATTTCCACTAAGGAAAATATCTTATTATTTTAGTTTGTTTGATTGATGTTAGATTTTTATGTTTCTGATTGGTGATTTGCATATACTCTTTTAAAAACTTTACACAATTCGTAACATATATGTTAGAAATAATAGTATATCGCATCTGAGATTGAAAAAATTTATAACTATTATCATGTAAAGAAGGTTACATTTTAAAAACATGTCGTTGAATATGAGTGTTACCATGAAAAAAGTTAACTAAATTACTTGTGATTTCCTTTCAGAGTATAAAAAGTTATATAGTTTACATATAATTCACAAGTTTCTTTCAATTTATCTTAAGATGTTTTAAAAGTCTTGCAGGTGATTTTGAAAACTTGAATGCATATCTACAATGTATTTAATATCTACAATTTATTTAATATCTACAATTTATTTAATATTTTCCCCCAATTCACCTTTCTTAGATAAGTAAAATAAACCTTAGTCAGCATGTATTGCACGAGTTAATACGACACCTTAACGTATATTATTACAAAGTAAAATGTCTAAGTCTTTCTTGAAGTAACATAAATTTCCAACTTGCATTGATTTTCCGATTGAAAAGTAGAGGTGAATTTTTCTTTGGAGTATCTATAACTAGTATTTATTTTAAATCTCTTACTATTTTTCTTCTATGTAACAATTCTGTTAAGTTTTACCCGTATTGTAGCATATAATCTCACTGAGTTTGAACAATATTCAATGTTTTAGACAATAGAAAAGTTTTCAAGTAGAAATGATCTTAAATTCTCCAAGTGAATCATACTTTTTGGAAGAAAGTCCATGCGAATTCTACCTTCACTTACTAATGTGTATTTGAAATCCACTTCCTTCATCCAAGTTTTCACAAACATTTCATTATGAAAAAGGCAAAGTAGGAAAACGATAATCTCAAAGACCTGCTGACACACCGCAGCATCACCCGCTGCTTGCGCGTCGATGCTGCTGTTCTTGCTGTACAAGTCTCCCGACCTGTTTGAACAAGTTTTAGCGTGATTCATCCTCCGGTCTAAATATGCCGGCAAGTGGCGTATCACCTACCGCTAACCTGATTGGATAATTACCGTCACATGCTTATCATCCCGTTTAAAGACGTGAATTTTATATGTAAAGTAAATTTTTACGCTAACGCTTAAATTCTTTGCTATAGAAAGTTCAAGTATGTTATTTTTTTTTCTTTTATATGTTACATTTTAAACACATGATATGAAATTTTTACGTTATGCTTATCTTAGAAATTTTTGAGTATGTTACTTTTTCTTTTATTTAACATTAACCTTAGAGTTTAATTGTATATGAGAAGTAAATTGTCACGTTAAAGTTTAAAGACATGATATTTATATGTGAAGTAAATTTTCGTGTAAAGGTTAAAATTCTTTATCTTTGAAATTTTTATTCTGTTAAATTTCCCATTATTTAACATTAACCTAAGAAAATAATTGTGTATGAAATTTTCGCGTATTGTTTAAATTGTTGTCGAAGAAAGTTTAAGTATGTTATTTTTTTTCTTCTCTAATTTAGCATTATTCTTACACATTTTAAAAATAAAAATGTTATGTGTGAAATAAATTTTCGCGTATTGTTTCAATTCCTTACCTTATAAAATTTTAATATTTCTTTTTCTCTAATTTAGCGTTATTCTTACACATTTGAAAGACATAATTTTTATATGTGAGGTAAATTTTCGCGTATTATTTAAATTCTTTGCCTTATAAGTTTTTAGAGTTTCTTTTTTATCTTATTTATCGTTGATATAAGAGTATGATAGTACATGTAAAGTTAATTTTAACGTTCAATTTTAAATTCTTTGCCTTGTAAATTTTTAGTGCTTCTTTTTTCTAAAAGTTAGAGTTGTCATTATACATTTTAAAGACATGAACGGCAATGTTTGAATTCTTTGTCGTAGAAATTATAGGTATGTTATACTTTCCTCCTACATTTCAAATTTAAATTCGTGATGTTTATGTTTAAAGTACATTTTTGTGTTAATGTTAAAGTTATTTGTCGTAGAAAGTTTAAGTATGTTAATTTTTTCTTTTATTTATCGATATTTCTACATATTTTAAAGTCGGGATATTTATGTGTAAAGTAAAATTTTACTTTAATGTTAAAGTTATTAGTAGTAGAAAGTTTAAGCACGTTACTTTTCTCTTGCATGTCATATTTTAAAGTCGTGATGTTTATATATGATGGGAATTTTCGCATAAAGGTTAAATATTTATTATAGAAATTTTAAGTAAGTTACTTTTTTCTCTTATTTAGCGATATTTTTACACATTTTAAAGTGATTTTTATGTGTAAAGTAAATTTTTTACGTTAATGAGTTATTTGTCGTAAAGAATTTAAGTATGTTACTTTTTTCTCTTATTTAGTGATATTCGTACACATTTTAAAGACATGATTTTTATTCGTAAAGTAAATTTTCACGTTCACTTTTGAATTCTTAGTTGTAAGATGTTCAAGTATGTTACTTTTTCTCTCTTATTTAGGCATTAGAATATCCAAAATCAGTTATCACATCTCTCTTCAGCATTAGCAGCTAGTTCTGTGTTGCCATTCGTCAACTTAAGTAAGTACCATTGTACAATAAAAACTATCTTGATTAATATAACTAACATAGACAGATTAATTTCTAACAGGTATTAAGTCATTTAACATGTATTGGGAGCAATTAGGAAGCATTTAACAGGTATTGGGAGCAGTTAGGGAGCATTTAGCGGTATTGGGAGCAGTTAGGGAGCATTTAGCGGGTATTGGGAGCAGTTAGGGAGCATTTAACAGGTATTGGGAGCAGTTAGGAAGCATTTAACAGGTATTGGGAGCCGTTGGGAGTCATTGGTAATAATATCCTAAATAAAGATATTCTAGTTAAAAAAATTAAGATATTTCTGCACATTTGTATGAAGAGTAAACTGTAACACTAAAGTTAAATTTGTTTGTATCAAAATTACAATTTTCATGAAAACTGTTAAGGGTACGTTAAAATTTTCGTGAAATTCATTAAGTTTTTTCGGATAAAAGCTACATACAAGTAGATATTAGTAAAATTTTCTATTAAAAATATATATATATTTTTTTTTACATTAGTGTTTAAATAATTATTTTCAAAACTAAAATTTTCATGAAAAAATGTTTAGACAGACTAAAATTTTCATGAAATTCAGTATTGGATGGTTGGTTAGTGACCTCATATTTCAAAGAAGTATACGTTCTTTAGAATAAGTTTTTTTCTTTTTATAGGGAGAAGTGAGGCGGTACCAATTCTTCCTAAAAGAGGTATCGGGCCGGAGGTGGGTCCTCACTTTTAAAATTTAGCTTGAAAATAATTAACATTTTCTAAAGTCTTTCAAATTAGCTTATTCAAAATTGGTTAGGGAAGGGGGGTGGGTAGATGAGTTCCCATGAAGGCAACGTCCGATAGTCGATATTTTAGCAATTGTTTGGTAAAATATTGAAATGTCACGTGTAGCTCGGGGTTAGGGTTCTTTAGAACCTTTTCAAATGGCCTTCCTTTTATTAAATTTTCAAATTTAACATTTTTTTTTATTTGTGTAACTTTGTTGCAGGTATTTTAACTTGGCTAAAGGATATGTAAGTAACTCGCTAGAAAACCAAACAGTCAATCAGGAGTTAGCTTTTGGTCACATGTTTAAAACTTACGAATCACAAGCGAGCATTTAGCTGACCAATCAGAACTCGTTGCCAACACCTGAAAACTAAATTTAGTATATATCCAGTGTTATCACCACTTAAAACGTAAATTTTAACATATAATGACGTCATACCCACTGTGACGTCACTAGTAAAAAAAAGCCTATCACTCTAACTTATTCGCTAAGAAGCAGCCCTAGAACAACTCAACTCCGTTGTTGCCACTCTCTTAAAGCTAAACTTTGTAAAGTCATAAATGACGTCATATCTCACTGTGACGTCTCGCAATAAAAGCCTATCAATCTAACTTATTCGTTTAGAAGCAGTCCTAGAACAACACAACTCCACCTGAAAGTTAAATCGAAACTAAAAGTGTTGCCATCGCTCAAAACTTTGATATAAAACAAATTATGACGTCATTCTCACTGTGACGTCACGCAATAAAAGCCTATCAATCTAACTTATTCGTTTAGAAGCAGCCCTAGAACAACTCAACTCCGTCTGAAAGATAAACCGAAACTAAAAAAAGTGTTGCCACTCTCTTAAAGCTAAACTTTGTAAAGTCATAAATGACGTCATATCCCACTGTGACGTCACGCAATAAAAGCCTATCAATCTAACTTATTCGTTTAGAAGCAGTCCTAGAACAACTCAACTCCATCTTAAAGATAAACCGAAACTAAAAAGTGTTGCCACCACTCAAAACTTTGATATAAAACAAATTATGACGTCATTCCCATTGTGACGTCATACACAAACAGCTTATAACGAAACCGAAACTAAAACTGCAACAGGAGGGAAACAACTCCTCTCCACTTCCGGTCACGCCCCCTTCCGGTGACGTCATCATCCCCATCCCTGCTCCGCCCTGGCTTCGGATCGGCCTTTTCTAACTACTTAGATCTGTATAGAACCTGTTCTAATGAGCATATCTGCACAAAATTTAGCACTCTTATTATTGAGACCATAAGAAAATTATAGCTGAAGAACATCCATTGATTTCTAAAAACTTTATTAAACATTATAATTATTACTAACAATCTTTAAATAAAATAAGGTTTATGAGAATTATTAAATCATTATAATTTTAATTCTTCGTGTGTCTTCTATTTTTTAACCATAGGACTAAAGATGGCCTACGCGTTTCAGAAAACTTTGGAGCTTCCATCAAGACAGAATGCGGCAAATATTCGGAACTTGTACTGGATGAAGTGAACTCAGATGATGATGAGTGCTCCATTCAGTGCTCTTTACGAAATGCATTCGGAAGGACTTCAACAGAGGCAAAAATAAGAACTTTAAGTATGTAATTTAAAATGTACTGAGTTCTTTCAAAAGTTTTTAATTATCTACAAAGCATTTTTTTTAATTTTATAAGATGTAGCAACTTTTCCTTATCATTTCGAAATGTCTCAATATGAAATAACACTGTTTAGATAAATAAGGAAAATTAATTTTAGCTTGATCGTTTTTATTTGGATCAAATAATAAAAATTGTGAACAGAATATCATCTAGTTTGCAGCCAAGTAATACTTCTTTCGCCAAAAAATGTATGAACATTTTGATTTCTAGTTCTTATTTATTTTGTGCAGATGCGCCCCAAATACGATGTCCATCTTCTTATAGTGAAGGCTTGACTTACGATGCGGGAGACATCTTGAGACTTCGAGTCACAGTTTCGGGTAGACCCACTCCTGATCTCCAGTGGTTTTTCAACGACACAAAACCTTCTAATGACGAAAGTGTCCAGACCAACCTAAAGTCGGACTCCATAGAAATCTTTATTGAAGATTTGAAGAACGAACATGCAGGAAACTATAAATTTGTGGCACGAAATGAGTTAGGAGAGGACTTCGTTACAGTGAAAGTCATAATCTCAGGTGAGGCAAAAATTATTGGAAAAAAATAATCAGACTTTGGAAAAACTATTTCGGAGACCCTTTTTTACACTAACATTTATCAATTTAAAATTATCTTTGAACAAATGTTGTCATTTTCTTTGAATACAACAAAATTTTATAAACAAATATAACAGCACGGTAGAAAATTATATAAGGCAAAACTTTCGAGAATAATAAACTGATAATTAACTTACATCTAGTCATCTAGAATGTTTAACTATTGACTTAACTCACTAAAATAAATTAGATGGCAAAACTATCTTGTTGTCTTTGAAAGTTAGACGTGGTACAATTTAAGTGGGGATAACAATCTAAACAAATTTCTCCTTCATTTTTGATGAAATATGACTTGGTATTGATTTCATCCGTCACACCGAGAATCACTATCTCAGTTTAAATAAGAATCTCAAAGAAATATAATAAACTCCCAATAATTTGAAAATGTGTGCAAAATTTTACTTTTATTTATTTTTGATGAGCTTTTATGCAATGCTAGCTTAATTTTATAATGCATAATATATTTTAAAAGGATTTTATCTCAAATACATCACCTTTGGGTAGGGACTGGGAATTTTTAAAGTTTTTGCCTTGCTAGAATATGGTACATAAAACTCAACACACATCAAACAACTTAACAACACAAGTAGATAAAAAGAGTATAAAGTTTTATTCAGATATAAGAAATGATAATTTTATTCAGTTATCAAAGTAAAATATTCAGTTATCAAACTAAAAGTTATTAAACTAAAATATTTCTAAAATACTCTTGCATCGAAGTTTTATTTAGCTAACAGTTTTTGTTAGACTATTTAAGGAGTTAATAAAACAATATCATCGGTTTGAACTTCAAATTAGCGTTACAAAATTTGTATGGAATTCCCAATTCCTTTTCTATGCGACTTTTAATATGAACTTTTTTTAATATAAGAATTATTGTAAGTATTGCTTATCAAATCCTGATACGGATATTAACAAAAGTACACTGATTATGCTTGTTAACGCCACACACCATAATGAACATCCATAAAGATTCTTCGCCAAAGTCCAAACATTTTTAAAAGATTCCTGTATTTTTGAATCCCTAGGTCTACCGGATCCTCCAGCAGGACACCTATGGTTTGACTTAGAAGAAAACGACGAGATCACACTCAATTGGAATCCTCCATCTCAAGACGGAGGCAGTGAAGTCTTCAGCTATCAAGTAGAAAAGACATTGGTACCATGCAATTTATCAAGATCTTTCAGATTATGTTATATTACCATTAATCCTTAAGATCATGTGCATATTTTAGTGTACTTTGAATTTATGACAATTTCCTTGACCTTAGTGCACTTTAAGTTACCAATAAAATTGACACCGAATACATGTTAATGTCACTGAACGTGTTATTTTCACTAGAACTAACTTTCGCAATAATTTAGAGGTATTTATTTTAATTAAAACAGTAATTAATTTTTTCGGAAAATTGTTAATGGAATGGTTTAAGAAAGAAAGTTTGTTGTCATATTAGAAATTGTTTCCTTTTGAAAAAATAATATCTAATGAGAGATTTTTGCTTTTCAGCCCGAATGTAGTGAGTGGCTGAGAATTAGTTCCACACATAAATTGTGTATGCCTCTTGGGATATCTCAAGAATTAGAAGGTTACTGTTTTCGAGTGAAAGCAATCAACATCTATGGTACAAGTGTACCCAGCAAAGAACTAAAATTCGAGAAAGAACTAATTCAGGAATTCGAGAATCAAACATCAAATGTCTCAAAGAAAGTATTGACAGAAGAATGTAAAGTCCCAGGATTAGAAGAAGCTGCCGTGAAACAATCAAAGGCTGATGATTCTGTAATTAAATACTCTCCATTTAAGAGTAAATTAGAGGAAAACGTTGACAATGGTGAATCTTATATGAATATATTTGAATTCGAAGCATATGCTTCTCCTTCAGATGTAACAAGCAGAACTCTAGAACCCTTTTTACTTTTCGCTGTCAATAAAACTGAATCATTTAGTGAAGTGACTTATTTTTTCAATGAAAATATTCCAGCAATTGAACTTACTTGTCTTCTCTTTGAAGAATTGCATTACACATTATGTTGTACCATTACAATATTTGAATCGTTAAATCGTATCCATGAGGAAAGACGTTCAGAAAAATGTTGTTCCATTTCATATGTGTTACAAAATGACCAGCTAGAAATATTTGAACCATTCATTTGCAATCAAAGTTCTAATTTTAACCGTTATTCCAATATCCAACAAAAGGTTGAAAGGAATACAGATGATGAAAATGCGTCAGCAAAAAGTGCTTTGTTCAAAATACAAACCATTCAAGATTTCACAGTATTTGAAACTAGCAACATATTATATGAAGACCAACATGAACACCTTATTATAACTTCACATCCTTTTATTTTTGAAGATACAATTTTATTTGTGCCATTCCTTGAACAGAAACAAAATGTTCTAAGTATAACTAACTGTTACGAAGCAATTGCAATATCTATAAATCAAGTAATTGAAACTGTTGCTAATTATGAGAATAAAAAATCTTATTACACAAGCGCTGTTTCACAAATTCAAACAAACATGGAATCCGAAAAACTGGTCAACATTCTTCCAATGCCGGTAACAACATTTAAACCTGCAATGAGTGTCCTTCCAATCAGAAGGCAAATTCAGTTGATCGATTCAATGGCATTGGATTCCTCAAGCAAGCTTACTTCCATTTCTAAAGCAGCAGAATTATACAAAGAAAAGATTCAACCTTTTAAGGACACATGCGAGTTTAAAGTTCTTCCAGAAACTGATGATGACCTCTTGAGTTACCTTAACTCTTACGTTCTAGAACAGGATTCCAACCAGGCAATACTTCCTCACCAGGTAAATGATACAATTGAAACTGCATCTGAAATGGGTCGGATACTCCCAAACTGGCTGACAAATGTTTCTCCTCAACCTGTTTCACTTCAAAATCCTACGCTGGTAGATGCAGATGTCTGCAAGTATAACCTGAAAGAAAAGAGCGTTCAAGAGCTTTTGCAAATAGCAGAGGAAGTGGAAAGAAGCTTCAGTGAAAAGGCAGAGCAAATCGAATCACTTGAGAGTGTTCTTCAAGAAGAATTAACATCGTTAGAGAAAGACTTAGAAACTGTCAATGAAATACACCGAAGCTTAAATAGTTCCTATGAGGCCATCGAATTCGAAAATGTTGATTTTCTAACAGCCAAATCATATGATATAAGTGATTCAGAGTATGCATCTGAATTCATGAACAAAGATTTGATAGAACTAAATGAAGATGCTCCATTAATACATCAAAGGGTAATCAAGCACACTGAATACGCACCAGAAGTAATTGTGCACTTGCAAAATAGAATTGTTCAATGTGGAAATCGTACCAGACTTTATTGTTCCATAACTGGAGATCCTTACCCAGAGATCTTTTGGATGAAAAACGGAAAACCTCTACCTTGTAGCTCTAGATACTTGTGTAGTAATCTGGTAGGTAAAAACTACTAATATAATTGATATAAACCCAATTCAGGCAACCCCTACAAACCCTTATAGTGATTCTACAGAGAAGACGAATACCTTCGGCTTTTCTATCGGATTCTTAAAGATTCATAACTATACGGGTTCCATAACTTAAAACGAACATTTGATATTAAAATCCTTTCATTGGAGGCTGTGACGGAGAAAATTCAGAACATAATGAGCGTCTTTATTTAGTTTTAATTGTTGTGTAGTTCTTGTTAGTGAGTGACTAAGTTATATTTTATTTTAGTTTAAATTACTTAAAAATTAGCTAAAAAATAAAATTTAGTTGTTCAATTAATTAAGAAATTTTTATTTCTAAGTCAACATCATATTTAATTTTTTTCATACAAATAAGGTACAACAATTTCAAATTATTAAATCTATTTCCCAGTCAATGATTCACACAAGGTTAGGTGCAATATGCCCATTGTCTTTCTCTTCATTTTCGAATTACTAACTTCAGATAAAATGAAAATAATCATCATGTTTTAACATTCCTTGTATGCTGTAAACGATAAAATAATACAATGTTTTCATCGCCTAGTTGAACATTCAAAAGACATTAACCCTGTCAGAATAACAATAAACGTTTATAAACAATAAACGATGCAATTATTGTAATTAAAATGATTATTTCGTATTAATTTTTAACTAATCATTAGAAAATAATAGAAGATTATCGTATAGCATATAAGGTGCTGGAAATATGAAGATTTAATTAAAAACGCAAGTGTTCATACATCCTAATTAACTTGTTTCCAACTGGAGGAATATAGTTTGTACATTGATATCTTTAATTCATCTTAATTTATTTGTTCCTTACAGAAAGAGTATAGTTTGTACATTGATTTTTTTAATACATCTTAATCTATTTACATCCTAATATATTTGTTTCTTACAGGAGGAATATGGTTTGTATATTGATATCTTTAATGCAAAGTCTACTGACAGTGGAGAATATTCATGTATAGCAACGAACCGTCTTGGTTCAGTGAGATCTCAAGCATACTTACAGGTCATAGGTAGGCATTAATAAATAAATTTTTTATTAGCTTTTAGAGGGAATATTTTTTAAAATAATAGCATCTGCATTAATATCAGTACAGTTATTTGTTCTTTTAAATTGATACTTTAAAGAATAATCTTTCAAAAACTAATCCATTTTTTGTACAGTTATAAAAAAAAAACACAATTGTGGTTCATAAAATTGTGCGCTAATTTAATTTTTATTTATCATATTTATCTAAGTTTGTCGTTTTACATTTAATTTGTTTTACTCGAAAAGTAAACAAAATTAAAATTAAAGTAAACCATGATGTGAAAAAGTTGGTCACATTTTAAATGTAAAGGTATTTTTATTGTAAATTTTTTTTTAATTTTTTGGAAATGTATAGCAAAAAATAATAAATGAAGAATAAATACGCTTTGAGCAGCAAAAGTTATTTAGGAATGCGGCAGCATTCCGCCCTGCAAATTATAAACAGTACATCAAAATCAACAGTACATAAATATCAATGCAATGCTGTCGAAGAGTATATATAGTCGATGTGGATCATGCATGATTATTATTTTGCTTATGAAACGCATTATTTTTCAGGTATTTTCCAATTTCGAAATTCTTTTCAAATCTTTACCTAGTTTATTATGAATTAAAATGAATCAAGTAAACTACTCTCTTTAAGTAATAAAATATATAAAAAAAACTTAATGTTCAAATACGTCATATATTTAGTCTCGAAAAAAAATAACCTTAAATTTTTTTTTTTTTTTTTTTGTAATGAGTAATTTTTAGTGTAATAAGCAGAATAATTTCATAAAATAAGCATTTTATAGCTTAATATTTATAAGTCTTACGTGAAATGTATGTTTCAGGAAACCGAGAAAATAGTCCAGAAGAACCTACTTTCTTGAAGGCACCGAAAGATTTATCAGTGAAAGCAGGGGAGTCAGTTGTTCTGGAATGGAATATTACAGCAATGCCTTTTCCTTCGATTCTTTGGTAAGACCATCGAAAAAGATTGAAATAACAACTTTTGTTAAGGTCCAATCGGCTAGTTTATGAAAAAAATAGGATAAAACCATGTATCTGTAAATTTTACGAAAGCTTTTACTTCAATCTTTCTAACCTTGTTTGTATGAACTGCATTTAATTGTGTGAGGGCTCTATTTTCAAATATTCATTTTTTTTTTTTTTTTTAAATTGATAAGTTTTTCCTACTTAAGTTTTACATATCTATTTTAAATAGAAAAAAGTCATATATACAAATTGTATATACATTACAATTTGCACTTAAGACATTTTACAGTGGCAAAATATGAACATATGTATGGTATAGTCTAGCATTCATTTATATCTACTGTGTAGTAATTTACTATGCTCACCTATAGTAGAAAAACACCGTATCTGCAATTAAAATTTACAAATTCTTTTAAATCCAGTTTTATCACGAATCAATATTGTGTAGTTTTGAAACATTTATTCTTAACAGTGTAAATATGGATCCTAAAGTAAAATTTCCTCTTCAGTCTACTACGGCTAGACGTAATCCTTCTACCAACTCCCAGAACGTTATTTCTGACATAGGGAATAGGGCAAACTGACGAGTGAATTGCTTGCGCAGGAACCCCAAAATAAAACAATATATGTTCCAAATCACCCACCCTAAATGTTCATAACAAAGATACAACTCCACATAAACAACACAAAAGTTATTTCTAATCATAACGAAGTACTAAATGAGACACTTTTTTAATTGATTTCTCTCCATCTCTATTCAAATCTTCATGATGCAATCAATAGCCTTTATGACCGCTTCTGTTTATATCGAGCAGTGGTTCCCAACCCATGGGCCACGGCCGCGAGTAGCGTGGTACTGGGCCGTGGAAGCTAGTCGAGAATCTAAGCCAAGATAAATATTATAGGGGCTTAAGGTGTAGAGATAGGAACAATCGAGCCACTCTATTGTTAGCAATAATCGAGTTATTCGAGTGTATTCTTTGATGGTGTAACTAGAGAATAATAAGTGAATTCATCAGCATGGCTAAAACTATCCACTTTTAATCCAGATATTGAATCACTCCCTCGTAAGGAACAAACAATGTCAAAAATCCGATTGACTTTTTTTTTTTTTTTTTTTTTTTTTTTTTTTAATTTTTGACGACTTGTTTTTTAGTTTTCTTATAGTTGGACAGAAAAGTGATAAAAAAAAGTTCCTTTTTTTTATAAAAAAAATATTTTTTATTTCTTCTTGTACAGAATTACTGACACACGCACGCATACGCACATATCCTATTAGCTTGTGGTCCTCTAAGTTTTTTTTATTAAAATAGGTGGTCCCCACAACTAAAAAGTTTGGGAACCGTTGATAAAGAGATTGAATTTAGGTTTGACATACATGGGGTAACAAAAGGATACAACAAATATTATTTACACAGACTTTACCTACAAGACCTCGTACTTATACGGTCGGTTTCTATCACTCAAGACGTCGATTGATTTTTTTCCTAGTTAGTTAGTTAATTAATTACAGAAAAACAAACCTGTATCCAAATAACCTCGGAAATAAATGAGTTATAGATGAAAAAAATATCTTATATATGTAATGCTGCGCATATGATTTTGTGTTTAAAAAATAAAACAAATATAAACAAAGTTTTTACTACAAATCTTTTATAAGCACGATTCTGAACTCGGATCATGTTTTCATAATGTTTGACCACTACGAAGAAAAGTATCGATTCCATGCCGTTAAAAAAAAAAAAAAAAAAAAAAAAAAAAAAAAAAAAAACGTAATAGAGTGCATTGTCATCGACAACGAGTCTATCTGTCAAATTTGAATTCGATTGGATGATGGCGAGAGGATTAATTAGACCCGCCATAAATACTCAAAATTCAAGTTAATATAAGTAATTTCTAGAAAAGTAAGTCATAAAAGAGTTTTTAATATAAATCTCTCTTATGAAAGCTATCTTTTATATGCACTCGCAACTTATTTTAGAGATTTTTAACTTAGATCGAGTTTTCAAATTGCTTGACCACTATGGGGGGGGGGGGAGAGAAACAAGTCGATTATGTGTCATTAACTAACTTTAAATTTTGCCTGAAATTTTGATAGAATGCATTCCGCTACCCCTGTAGGACCACCCACCAGACTAAGTAGAGTTTACAGCTTTATTAATCCCACGGTCGGGAGCAAAAATTCTTTATAAACACATCTGTATAGAGATACTTGGTTAAAACAAAAGGATTAGTATCTTGATATTTCTAAACTATATTTTTTACAATAATGCTTTTTGCCCAAGGTTCAAAAATGCTGAAAAGATTCACTCAAGTTTGCGAATCGATACTTTTAACAATCACAGAGGACTGTGCCGCTTAGTAATACATGATGTAAATGCCGATGATGGCGCTATCTATTCCTGCTACTTGGAAAACGAATGTGGTTCTGCAGTTTCTACTATCCTCCTTTCAGTTACAGGTATGAGGTTCAATTGTTCTTATTGATTAGATTTGTGATTTTGATTTCTGTAGTCCGTTTTGAAATCGGTTATTTAAGAGTATTAAATTTATAAATACATAAAGTTGATGTACCGAGTGTTAAAGTAATTTCTAAAGAAAGTGAAGAAGTTTCGATGTAATTTTTCTATTTATAGCAAAAGCTTTCCGAAACAAACAGTCAATTGTTATAAATACTGATATTTGGTATTCTTTTTAATTACATCTATCCTCTTTAAGAGCATTCGCTCTATTAAGGAGACTTTGCAACATTTTCCAAAAATTTTATTAAAAAAAATCCATTTTCTTTTGAATGAAGTATCTGAAATAATAATATTACGAGCTCCTGATTCTTTATTTGGCAAATCCCCTAAAATTAATTATAGCATTTTCATATTATTTTCCATACTTGAATAATATCAAAAGACTTTTATAATTCCAAATCAAATTTCCATTAACAAACTCTGTTATCCAAGGCCAAACTTCAGACTGGCCTTAGGACCTATACTTTCTCATCGTTAAATGAAAAATTCTGTCTTTTAATTTATGTTATAGTAATTGCAGGCTTCAATATTAGCTATTTAACAGCAGAAATTGTGACACTAGTGACACACACAAATCCTCAAGATTTTTTTTTTTTTTTTAACTTCATTTACTTATTATTCCTTAAGTAAATTTCCGGAACATAGAATTCTGCTTGCTTACTACTTGACGTACGGTACGCAAAAAAAAATAAAAAAAAATAAATAAATCTGAACGATGTCTAGATCTTGTATTCTAATTGATGAAATTTCAAAAGTAAAGTACCGTTGTAAATCGTGGAAGGTCTTTATTAATTGTGCATAAAATGTTTTATCATGAGGAATTGTCTACATATTAAAATTAAACTAAACTTTTAAAAGTTCAAAAGCTACCCCATAATATTATGCCATATTTAGAATTAAAATCCAAAAAAACTTCTAAATACCAAATTTCATAATTTTCCAATGAGTGGTTAGTAATTTAAATGATGTCCAAACTAGGAATGTGGAACATCGCACAACTTTCAATTCATCAACAACTTTCAATCAGGCCAGTATGGCGATATTATTTTTTGAGATAATTCTTGTATGGGTCTTTAAACAAACAAACAAAAAAAAAAAAAAAAACACCATCGCCAAAATTGTGATTTTGGTGATGTACTTTTCGATAATCCTTATATTATCCTTTATTGAAACTGAGGGGAGAAGAAAAAACGATCGTTGATAAGGTATGCTCAGGGAAAGAGTATTGAAGTGTAGAAGAAGTGAAGAACTCTGTGTTGAAGGTATTCGTTTTTCAACTTTTTACGCCATTAAAGCATTTTTACGTGAATTTAGGAGGTGTGGATGTTTAGAACACCTTAAAGGCATTAGCACATCGATTTTTATCAAAATCATTGGAGCTGTTTTTTAGCAAATATTGAAAAACATGATTTTTTCAATGGAAGCTACCTTATGCGCACGCTCGATTTTGACAAAAACCTTAATGGTGGGTCACATGCCCACCAACAACCCACATACCAAATTTAAACATCGTAGGTCAATTTGTTCGGGAGTTATGCTGACCACAGACACACATATAGACAGACATTTTTTCTAGATCACTTTTTTGAAATCAGGGTGTTCCAAAACGTAGAGAAATGCAAAAAATCGAAATTTTTTTTTAACGAATGCTATACTTTTATTTATGTATAATACATATGGGTAATTGAAAGTAAAAATGGCAAATTAATATTAAAAAGAAAATTTATTTAAATTCTTAAATAGTTATTATATTTTAGCAATTTTTGTTTCAAAAGATAGTTTATAAAAGGCCAAACATAAATAACATGCAACTTTTGTATGAAATAGTTTTTTAATAATTAATAATTAATTATTAAAACAAGTTTTAATTTTTTTTTAATACAGACGTGTTTTATCCCCCCCCCCCCCCCTTTTTTTTTTTTTTTTGGAAGTATCATGGTTGAAAACCCCTCCAGAATTAGCTCACTTTAAGGGACTGTGTAATAGATTACGTAAAGAAGAAAATTAGAAGCACGCAAACGCTCGAATTTTTCGGCGCGCTAATGAAATTTGCCTTCAAGATCAGCCAAAACGTTTTCTCTCATAAGTGACGTGTTTCTCAACATAATGAACTGAAATTTAGTATCTAGGGCAGCGTTCGCCACTAACTTTTAGAGGCGGGCTTTATGATTTATGTTGGAGCATTTCTCGGGCTGGATACTCCAATTTTTAATTATTATCGATTTAATAATAAATAGCATTTCTGAAAAATGGAAAAAAAAATCAATTTTTTTTTATCTTAATAAAATTACAATTAACTAGGGGGCTTTGCCCCCTGCTCGCTAACGCTCTCCAACCCCCAAACGCCTCGCTGCGCTCGGATTGAGCAGCTTTGCCGTTCGAATTTGTGGTTAAAACATCTTGCTGCTCTCGAATAGGTTTGCCAGCCATAAAAAATGTAACCAATTTTTTATAAATTTAATGTAAGGCCTAATAGAGAAAACACCCAAATTGCAAGTTTCATAATAGAAAGTTAAATATACTATCCGCCAACATTCTGACTTAAAATTTCATTAGCTATGCCCTTACATTGAAGTCCCAATATCTTTTATTTATTCTGATAAGTCACCCCTTTAGAGAACGGCGTCCAACGCGAAGCATTTTCTGGATAGAAATACTTCAAAATAATAATTACTCTAATATAAAAATGCTTCAGAAAAACAGAAAAAATCAACTTTGAAACGAAGAGTTTAAAAAGAGCTTTAAAATTAGCAATGGGTTTGTTGTTTACATACGCTTTAAAATTAGCAACGGTTGGCTGATTGGTTGAACCCCCGAGCAGCTGGTTTGTTGTTTACATACGTAAGGATGTTGCCATTCATATATTCAAAATCATTGAGGCTTTGTAGTAGCTTAATGATGAAAAATATTGCAATTTAACTAATTAATAAAGTGTTAATAAATTATTTTGGCACGTTTTGGCAAATCTACTGCTTATTTCCTTTAAAATGACACCTTGATCATTGAAATTGGTTGAGCAGTTTAGGCGGACGGACTAACCCCAAAAAACGTATTGCCTATTAAATATATAGATATTTGATTCTTTTTTCCCCCCAAATACTAAAAAATAATAATAATAGTTTTCATTGTTAGTAAATCAAAGTCTAAAAAAAGAAGCAAAGATTTTGTTTCAACGTGACAATGCGACTTGACATAACTTTTATTAAAAGTATTTAAACTGTACTTCCAGATTACCCCGTTTTAGTTGATATCAATTGTGAGACGATTGCGGTCGAAATCATTCAGTTATTTTCAGATAGAGACGATGTTTTTTGGAATATTTGTTTTAGTCAATTTTAACAAATTGGCTGCAAATTCTTGATGAAAACCACCTTGCATAGTTTCTTCGGGTACGTAATGGAGAACTGTGTTCTACATAGTTAATACATATTATTTCGGATGAACTACATTTATGTAAAAAATATAATTCAATATTTAATGTCAAAGATTTAAAAAAATATAATAGCTTTCAAAATTTTAACTACTTATAACCAAGAGTTGCAAAAAAAGTTTGTCAATTTTCGGCTTTTTGAACTAAGCGCCAAATAATTACAAAATACTGATTCTTTACCTAAAAGAGTATGCAAAGATTAAGCAAAATATAAATTTAATTTTGATGAAAAGTTACAAAACATAAATATATTGTACTGAAAATAATTAAAAACATTACTAGCTTCTTTGACAAACGAAATAGTGTAGGTCCAAAACTCCGTCTCATTTCACTAGTAAGTCGCCGACCAAACGGTATAGTGGTTAGCGTGCTAGCTTCTAGACCGCGAGGTTGCGGGTTCGAGTCCCGTGTTGGCATGGGTGTTTGTAAATGTATGTTGGCTTGTCTAATGACGAATGTTTCGGCGCATTATAGCCCTCGTGTTGCTGACGGCGCCAGATAATCTGAAAACAACCAACCACTAGTAAGTCATTATTAATTTATTCCTACAGATTAATTATTTTAAAATAATTATATTTTTCTGATGATATTTTTAGATGAAAAGGCATCAGAGTGTCATCTTTACGGTGAAGACGACGTTTTGTTAAGAAATCAGCTGATTCCTAAAAATGAATATTTTGAAACCCCATCATATGATGAACGGTCAGTCGTTGTACAATTCTCATTACATTTAATTAAGGATAAATTTAATTCTTTCAAATAAAAATGGTTAATTACATTTTTCATCTAAATTTATGTATAAGGTAAATCTACCTATTACTAGGTAGGCTGTGCTATACTTAGTATTTTTAAAACTTATCATTTGGCATATAGTGTATCGATGTAACATTTGTAGTGTTCACTAGAAATGTTGACGGTTTGAAGCAGATAAATGAATGAACCTAACTTTGTATAATATCTTTCAGCGTGGTGTGAAAACTATAAATTGAGCATATATAAAATTAAATATTTGATTTGAATTACGTAAATTATCTTTCCACTAATCACGTGATATCGCATATCATCTGTTTAATGATATCCTCCCTAAGTAATACAAGTGAGAGATATATATATATAATGCAATCATCTCTATAACATAACGCAAGCGTTTAATAAAAGTAATAAAGTACGCAATACAATAGTTTATGATATAATGAATTGTCCAATGATACAATGCGTGAAGTTTTTGTATAGAGCTTGACTTTAAAAAATATACTCTTAGTACTTGTAATAATATTTCATAAACTACTAATAATTTGTATTTTTCATTTTAATTTTCAGATCTTCTTTATCAATAGAATTGCCTAGGCACCATTTTGGAAAGTTTTTGAAAGAAAAAAAAAGTAGGTGCTTTCAAAGAGAGTATCAATTGTTTTCATTTTCCAACACTTTCTTAAATATTTCAAAAAGTTATTAAATTCAATTGTTTATACAGGCCCAAAATATGTAAACATTTGCAAAAGATACTATGTAGCTAGAAAATTGTAGCATCATCTTTGACTTATATAAGTACCTGAATTCTTTTCGAATCGTTGCATACAAGTTTTGGTTGCATCTGTTGTTGCTGATACAACCACAAGAAGAGCATAAACAAGCTCAATTTTGAAAATCTGCTAAGTACTTCAATTTGTCTTCCCATTAAACGGAATTTTACTAAGCATCTCTTGAAATACATTCAGACTGTACGATTTTGCTGCAGATATTTCCATATTTGTGTCCATACATTTTACATTATAATTTTTTTTTTAATATCACAGTAAGCATATCATCTAAAAATAAAATGTGTCATCTAAAATAAAAATTTATATCGTAATAGTTTTTACTTGTGAATCAATTAACTTTGTTGTTTAATTATTGTAAATTGGCTTAGCATACTGAGTTTAGAAAAAGGTCGTATGATTTATGAATGATCACATAAAAGAAAATTCTTATCTATGTATCTTATTTACTTAAATAGTACTCTAAAAGATGACACAGTTACAAATATAGCAAAAGTAATACATTAAGAAATGGGATCTGGCTTTAAATTTATTGAAAATTACTTAATAATGAGTATTCAAACTGACGCTAGTTCTTTGTCATCTTTATGAATAGCTTTATCCTTTTATAACTGGTTTTTCTCGCATTCTTGTTGAGAAGTATTATTTGCTAGTTTCAAAAAATTACCTACAATGCAAAGACTAATTTTTCCTAGTAAAAATCCTATTTTCACATATTTATTCACACTTTTTATTCAAGCCCTTTTTTAATCAACTATGACACTATTTTATCTATTTTTTTAAAGCGAACGAAGTACTCCCTCGTCCTCCTATCGATGTACGTGTACTAAACGTCGGACCAACGTGGGTCCTTCTCTCCTGGAACCCTCCAACGAATGAAAAGAGAGCAAAACTGGAGTACAGATTGGAGAGGAGATTGCTTAACAGTCAGTACTGGAAAGAGGTCGGGAGGACATACTGTACGGTGTATACTGCACACGGATTCAAAAAAGGGAGGTAAGAATGAGATGTACTCGTTCAGGGCGCCCCAAGGAGGGTGCAAGGAGGTGCACTTGCCCTCCCCCCCCCAGCTTTTGAAAATTTTAGAAAAATGAGGGAAAAGATGTAAATTCCAAGATAAAAAAATAAAAGCACATATGCTGTTTATACTTTTATGTTACAATGAGCATTTCCCCCCCCCCCCCTATTAATTTTGTCTTTTGTTTCTCTCCTTTGTCGTTATTTATATCTACTTGCGTGACGATTTTCTGGCGCTTGTTGTCTATGATTATTAAAGGCTGATGAGTAGAAGTATTTATTCCTTTTACTGTATAATCATTTCCTGTGTAGTTCTCAAAATTCTAGACAAATATTTTGTTTTTTAAGTCATCAAATATACTATCTTAAAATCTATTTTTAGAATTCAATTGAACATATTACAATACTGCCTTCGCGTTTCATTTTGAATTTTTTTTTTTCATTATATCCGGAACTTGGAAGATATAAAAAAGTATTACTCTTCTGTATTTTTGCATTTTCGAGTTCCTCTATTCTAAACATTGTTTCTTGAATGCCGTGAGATCTAGTTGGATGATAAAAAAAAATCATTAAAAATATATATTTTAATATTTTGTAGTTTTTTCTTCTCTTTAACAGGGTTGAGTTTTCAAAAATATATACCATGAATTTTAACTACTCTCAAAGAGTATAATTTATAATGCATAGTTATTAATTAACATGTCTAAAAAAATTAATGATTTTGATAAAAATCTTGTCTTGCACCCCCTTGCAAATATTCCTGGGGGACGCCCATGCACTCGTTTCATACAGATAAAGATAGTCATGTAACGATTAGAAAGTATGAAGCTCACTTTCAGATTCTTTCTTAATGTCCATCAGAAAAACACCTTCTTTTTTTTCTCACTTTAAAAATGTCCACTAGACATACGGAAACAATGTTTGTCTATACCACCTATCAGACAAGATTAAAATTTCTATCAGAAAGAAGATTATCGATTATTATACTTTTAAATAAAGAATTTAACAGACTTAAACACAGAATTAAAAGTCAATCAAGTTACAACAAGAACTTAAAAATTATTGTTAGGCAGAGAGCGCTCTCTATCGTCTTCCTTAAACAGAAACAGTCTCGCATTCTATGCTGAGAGCTGCTACGTTACGAGCCAGTAAAATAAATAGCTCTATTTCATTCAGGTTGACGCAATGTTTTAATTTTACGAATCTTTTATGTTAAGTTATTGCGTTTCTACAACAAGCATCGATATAGATAAACAACTGGATAGACTGCTTAACGGTGGAGAAACGAGCCGTTGCCACCACGGAAGCGAGATGTTTGGATGGAGGTATTTGTATTGCCGATGTGGATTTTCTTCGATCTTTATGGGGTATTCGCGTTACTTTTGATATTTGGCCAGCACAAAATAAATTAAGAATGAAATATATTTGAAGAAAATAGTTTAACCAATAAATATAACTGATAAAAATAATTCTAAGTATAGGATTTGTATATTTAGAACAAACATTTGAGATTAGTTACTGTCGATATCTCTAAACGGGTTTCATCTTTATTGATCCGAATTTAATTCTTTAAATTTTAAATTACATGAATTAAATGTTTTAAAAATGAATTATTATGTACAAGTTATGAGAATACAGTAAACAAATGAAAGTAGACTTTTAAACTAGATTTATTTTAGAAGTAGAAATTAAAAATAATTGAAGAAATACAGTAAACCAGTTGAAAATATGTAATAATAAGATTGTAAAATACAAATTCCTACATTCAATACACCAATTCAAAGAACAATTTAAGTTTCAAAGGCAAACTATTATACTAATTTTTTATACTCAATATTATTATGTAACTTATGATTTTAAATATATAAGTTTTGAAACTTGTTTATTGCAAGTCAAACACATATATTTATTTGGTCCTATAATTCTGAAATGAGAAAAATGTAGAAAACTTTACCAAAACTAAATAAGTTCAGGCATTGTTCATAATAATATTACAGAAAATTGTTTTTGAGAATTTCAAGTTAAAAATCAAATAAATTACATAGTTTAATAAAAAAAAAATTAAATGGAGAAAAAATTTAAAAAATAGTCGGGGATTTTTCCCCAAGAAAAAAAAATGTTTTGTTTAGTTAATCCAGATCTAAACATTGTTAAAAAGGACCAACTTATTCAATTTATGAATGATGGTAGTTTTGTTTCTTTGATGATCAAGTGTTACTCTCTTGGCATTCGAAAAAAATCTAATGTTGTCATAAATTTTGGCAAATTAGTTTTATTAATTGCGTTTGGTGGAGACTCTCCACAACAAATTCACCTTCAGTTGAATGTATAAAACCCAAAGTATTTAATTTTTTGACAATGTTATCCTGTGACAAATACTTAAAACAGAATAAACAATAAAGTCTAAATGTTTTTTTTTTTTTTTTTTTTTTTTTTTTTTTTTTAATTTGACACATAATGACGAAATAATTTTTCTGTTTGTTGCACAACAAACAATACTCCATCAGAAGCAAATTTTAATCCACCTTTAGTTACATTGCATGTAAACGATTTGGCATTTTGGTGGTATTGCATACCATAAGTATGGCTATTGCAATGACCATTTTTTAATTTTGCTTTTGTTGTTAACAAACTTATACATTCTTTGCAGATTAGGTTTGTGCTAAGCTGTTTCACTACATAACCTGAAATATAATAAAGAATATTGTCAGCAACATCTGACAAAGTATTGGACTCTATTAGAAGTGATAACTCTTGAATGTTAGTATCTAATTCGCTACTGTCTTCAGTACCATCAATTAAAGTACACTTACTGGAACGAAATTCAAATATTGAACATTGTGAACTGTAATCTAAGTTCAAACAATTTGCAGTGGAACTTGGGGACACAGTGTTTCTAAACAGAAGTTTTCTAAGGGCATATTTAAATTGGTTTACGTTAGGGTTGTTATTGCATCCTCCTCTTGATCTTATACATGAAAATAGCAATTCCACATGATCCTGAGATATCTTGTACGTTAGGAAATATTTACTAGGGTTCTCAATTTCTATCATCAAATGCATGGCCAGATTTTGAATGCTGTTCATACATATTACAAAACCAAGTGCAAAGGTTTTACGGGGATGTTTGAAGACAGAAGTGATTGCTATTTTTCATGAAGAAATATAACTCAAGGTTTCGTTTAAAAAAGTTTCCCAGCTTGACTTATTTGCAAGCTTTAAAGGTTGTTTAAAACCTGAGCTAAACGGGTTGCGACTGTTTAAACAATCAAAGAGTCTGTTAATTACTCTTATGAAATGAACAGTGGCTTTGCACCCATTAAAATTGGGATCGCTTTTCTACAAATGCTCGATTGCATCAGCTACACTACCACTTAAGGTTTGTGCAGCTAATCGTATCTTATTTTTGTACATTATGTGAACCCCAGAAAGAGAATTAGCAAATTTAAGTTGTTCTTTTCTTTGCAAATCATTTAGTTTTGTA
Organism: Linyphia triangularis; assembly: GCA_963978545.1. Lineage (NCBI taxonomy): Eukaryota > Metazoa > Arthropoda > Arachnida > Araneae > Linyphiidae > Linyphia > Linyphia triangularis. The sequence goes on from OZ021723.1 coordinate 69,936,477, forward strand.
ATATAATCCAATTTTACAACTCCTATATTGGACATTATAAAACCCATTTCGGCTAAAGTATTTCTGGCTAATTTCAACATGTGACAGAGATAAAAAAAAAATGCAAAGACTTCTAACTCAGAAGCAGGATGTTTAAAAAAAATTTTGAAATTGTTTCCTATTTTAAAATTACACCCTAAATCTGTCAATGTGCGAGTGTTAGTTTCGCTTTCATTTTCCTTTTCTTTGCCAAATGCCCTTGAAAACACATAAAAACAAGGATTAAATAAATATAAATCAAGTGTTTTATTCTAGATCATAATACTATTTGTTCTGAATTTAAAATAGATTATTTATGATATGAATTGCCCATAAGAGATCAACCATTAACCACGAGCGATCAATGTTAAAAGGGTCATTTTAGATATTTTTCAATAATAAATAATAAAAAAATAAAAATACATTTGCTTATTTGAATAACTATTTTTTATTTACAGGTGAAAACTCTTGTTGATATTTTTTTTGATTTGCGCTGTTGTTGCAATTATATGCAACACAATAGTTAACCATGATTCAGGAAATCTTCCCACCGGTGGCAGGAAAAAATATTTCTGCCGGCGCGTTTTTCGCCCTGCGTTGCCATCTGAGCAGTCTATCCCAGCGTTTCTCAACCTTTCAGTATTCGCGGCCCAGTTTTCAATCATAATTTTAATCGCGCCCCCGCTTACAGTAAAATGTATACAACAATAATTTATATTGAATATTTTGGATTCTGTTTTTAAATTATTTTTAACTAACTGCCAAAACAAGAGTAAAAGCTAGCCAATGTTAGCGAGAAACCACATATGGCATTTTACAAAGCGGGCGGTGAACACGACCGATGCCATCTCGAGCATGCGCAGAGCAAATGTTTTCTCATAATAAGAAAGAAAATGTTCGATAACACAAGTTTTAATTCCAGCCAGTCTCATTCGAATCGATCTTTCTATCGTTATCGAATCTATCGTGGATGTGAATGTTATACATGTTTTCGTGTTAATTGCAATTCACCATATTAAATATTCCCAACAGCAGATTTATGCAGACTCATGGATACATTTTTAAGCTGAAGTAAGAGAGCATTAGACGATAGTCAAGCATCAACAAGTACACAGACGAGCGTGGTTCCGAAAATAAAATCAAGAAAATATTCTCAAGAATAATTAAATTTTGGGTTTATCAGTACTGAAGTAAATGAAGAAGAAAGGCCCCTGTGTATCATTTGCTCAAAAATATTGGCCGCAGACAGCATGAAACCTAATAAATTTAAACGACATTTGGAAAAGCTTTATAGTGAGTACGTCAACAAACCCAGAGAATTCTTCGAATTAAAATTAAAGTCATATAAAAAGCAAAAATGATTTTTTAAAGAAACTTTGTTTGTGAATAAAAAAGCTTTAATTGCATCTTACAAAGTTTCATATAAAATAGCCATGTGTAAAAAACCTCACACCATTGGTGAAGAGCTTACTTTACTAGCAGCAATTGAGATTGTAGAAACTATGTTTGGAGATAATTTTTCAAAATAATTGCAGTCCATACCTCTTTGAAATGATACACTGTTGCTCGTCGAATTGATGATATAGCTGAAGATGTATAGTGTCAGCTTTTCTCGAAGTTGCGTGATAAATTGTTTTCAAAACAGCTTGATGAAGCAACAGATAGTAATAAAGATGCTCATTTAATTGCCTACTTTCGATTTTGTGATAATATGTCAGTAGTAGAAGAACTACTTTTCTGCAAACAAATAGAACTCCAAACAACAGCTCTCGTATTATTTGCTATTTTAAATGATTTTATGAACGAGGCAAACTTAGAATGAAAAAATTGCGTTGGAATATATGCACCGATGGTGCTCGTTCAATATCCGGATGATTCCAAAGTATACAAACACTTGTAAAACAAAAATCGCCTCAGTGCGTCTGGATACATTGCATGATCCACAGAGAAGCTTTGGCTTCGAAAGAAATGAGTCCTAGTGTGAATGTTGTATTACCTACGGTTGTGACCATAGTAAATAATATAAAAATGAGACCCCTGAAATCGAGAATCTTTTCCGCACTTTGTTCAGTACATTCAGCGTTACTTTTTTATTGCGAGGCAAGATGGTTATCACGTGGAATATTTTTGCAACTTGTTTTTGAATTAAAAAAAGAAATCTCCAATTTCCTAGAAGAAGAAAACAGACCGGAAGCCGACAATTTTCGCGATGGTTTATTTGAGATGAAATTGAGCTACTTAATCGACATATTCGAGAAATTAAATAACTTGAATCTTCAACTCCAAGGAGCAAATACACTTATGTTGGATACGAGTGATAAAGTTAATACTTTTTGCAGAAAATTGGAATTGTTGAGCAGAAATTTAAAGCAAAAAAACTTAACAATGTTGCAATTGTGGATGATTGTACTAAAACTTACAAGGCTAGAGAAGAAGATGTAAAAGTTGTTTTTGTAAACATTGAAAACCAAAGAATTTTAAAAAGTATTTTTTTGCTGATGACAAACTAGTAGCAAGTTACGAGTGCGTTAGGGATCCATTTCATAAGACTCCCGAAGAACACTCAATTGATGAGGAAGAAAAATTCATAGACTTCACAACAAGTGGCGAAACCAAAAGACAATTTAGTAATAAATCACTATTTGAATTTTAGGCAGGAGTCAAGGAGGACTTTTCTACACTAAAAATTCGTATTCTATTACCATTTTCAACATCCTACCTTTGAGAAACTGGATTTTCTGCTGTGGCTTCTTTGAAGACAAAATATAAATCTCGGCTAAATATAGAAACAGAACTGAGAATGGCTATTTCTAATATCAATCCTTCCTTCGAAAAACTTTGCTCTGCAAGACAGGCCCAAGGAAGTCACTAATAATTAGTAAATTTGTTTTTAATTTAGTATGTTTTGATAAAGTAAGTTTTTATTTAGTAAGTTGTTTTACTTTATTTGTTAATTATGTCGAAATGTATTTTGTTTTCTGTGTGTATGTGTGCTTTCCTTTCAGTCAGTTAATCAATTTTTTTAAATAATATTTTCTCTTGGATATTCTCGAGGCCTCCCCTCTAGTGTGATCGCGCCCCCTGGGGGCGCGCCCCACAGGTTGAGAATCGCTGGTCTATCCAGTTGTTTATCTATATCGATGACAAGAGGCTCGCAAAGGACAAGTCTGAGTGCCAGCCTCTTTACAATTATATTAGTTTAAAACAAATCTTGTTATGAATTTAATGTTCCTCGTCGTCAAGCTTTTGTTTACACGGCTAATATGACTTTTAAAACTAGATTATATTAGGTTTTTTTTTCTTCTATTTTTCTTTCCACAATTAGTTTACTCCACGCTAGACCGTGTCAATAGGACCATTTATTTTGAGATTGTAACGAGCTACTGTCGGAAAATTTTTGAAGAATTAATTAAATTATCATGACGCAACTGTTATATTCTGTTTATCACCTAAATGCACCGGTTGGAATTTTTTTTTTTTGGGGGGAGGGGTTTGGTGCTCCTTTAATAAAAATTAGTATCCCCTCCAAATATGGTATGCGTGCTCTATAACTGAATTTTGCTGGAACTTATATCTAGAGTTGACTTTTTAAAGGGATTAATAAGTAGTAATAAACAGTAAATATTAATGTAAAGTATTTAGTATCTTTTCGTTATTTTTTAAAATGACTTCTTCTATTACCAATTCTTTCAACGGACTTTTTCAAACTTCAATAGCTAATGTGCAAAGAGCAAACTCCTAAATTCTTTTACTCAGGTTATAGTTTTGTAGGGTAGAAAATAACGGACACATTTTTTTTAATTACAACAAAAGTTTTACTGGATTTAATATTCATGAAAAAATATTAATCTAAAAAAAATTATTACAGAAGATGGATAAAAAAAAAATCTGTATTACACACTAAGCATTGGATCTTCCTAGCTTTAGAAGCCGCTAATGTTTTTATTTGTATATCATAATCTAATGACAATAAAATATCATTTTCAATTGACGAAATTGCAAGGTTGTTGAGCCTTTCTTGTGAAACAGTATTAGACCTTAGGTAGTTTTTATTAATTTTAATTTTGAAAAACTTCGTTCCGCCGACGCCATCGACATTGGTATTGTCAGAATAATGTAGCATTATCAGTACTGCCAAGTTAGTGTGAAACGAAGTTTACAACTATTCAGTTAGTTTTGTTAGTACATCTGAGGGGAGCGCTTGGTGCCAGTCTCTTTACTGTACTTTCAAGTAACATTTTATTTGTTGAACTAAAGTTAGTAATGTATTCAAATGGATAATTTGCAATCAAAATTAGATAAAATTTAAATGTTTACCATACATTTTTTTTTTTTTTTTTTTTTTTGTATTTCGGTGCTCCTCTTAAAATCGCATGTGTGCGATCGCACATGTGGCACACACCTTAGGCCGGCCCATGTGATGTTGTTTTACTTGTTTTCCACTCCAAATAATTTTTAATAGGTTAAGTTGAATATTTTCAAGGACTTTATTTTTATCTTAAACAGTCTGCTCTTGTTCTAATTTCCAAATCTTTCGAGACACATTGAAGCATAAATAAAAGTATGGTAAATAAATTTGTATACATCATGTATGTGACAGTTTGTAGAAGTGCTTTCTAGGTGGACTACTTTGCAAATTTATTTCAATTAATGTAAAAGGGTTTCAAGGCTGCATTTATTTTATTATAGTTGAAATAGAAACTGCAATTATAGATAAAAATTAAATTAATACATTTGATATTCTGTTTTTAAAAATTGTTAATGACTTATCATGTTTGTGACAGGAAAATCACGTATGTGATAGTACAAAATGGATTTTTAAAAAAGCATATTATTGCATTTGTTTACCTAAATGATTAATTCAGACAGAAATATTGTTAGTTGTTATAATGGGAACAAAAATTTTCTAACAAAATACACATACATAAACTTAAGGTTAAGAGGGAACGTCAGTCTGTCTCTGTCCCATAGACCTAATGCTTTATTTTTTCAGCCACAAGTTAAAACAATTCAGTAATTAAAATTAATTAAAAAGTAAATATATTAATTATTAAAATTAATTAGTTTTGGGAATTATTTTATTAATAACAATAATTATTAAATTTTATCAATGATTTTATTGAAAATTCGGACCGGTATAATTCTAAAATCACCAGGCCGATTTTATATCCCAGTACGCCCCTGGCTGTGCTGATCTCATTTCTTAAACAATTCTTAATAGTGAACATTTTAACTGAGATCCTTCATCCTTTTTCAGGTCTTACATCTTTCGAGTGTCATCTAGCGACAAACACGGAGCTTGGAGTTTACCTACCACACTCTCCCAACCTGTCCACTTAACATCAAAGTGACATCCAGTCCAAGTGAAGGGATCAAGACAAACCTTTTCCATGACCAATTTTTTATGTCATGATAGCAATTTTGTATTCTTCTGTAATAAAAAATATTTTCACGAATATATCGTGGTAACTTACGTCTTTATAATCGACTCCTTCCAAGAGATCACATTCTTTAATTTTTCCATACCACATCCCAGGATGTCTGTTAAAACCAAATGACAAACAATTAAAATACCAATTATATAAAAAATTTCGATGAATTAAAATCGCACAACACTGAAATTCGTCCATACAACTCTAAAATCGTGACAACACTAAAAATTTGATACAAATGAAAACAAGACTAACAAAGAAAAACTAAACTATTCCAATATTGATTAACCAACTTTCAGGGTTCACAAACGTTCCAAACAAGGAACATTCAACTGTCCCTCTTCAAATGTAACCAGAACTTTGAAACTCTGAAAAAATTTCAACGAAATCAATCATAGAAAAGTAAACTATTCCGATATTGATAAACCATCACCTATCAAGGGTCGATATGGGGTCAAATGTTCAAAATATAGAATACCACAATTTCCCATAGAGCCAAAATACTTCAAATTGCTACAGGTTATCACAGAGCAGCACATATTAAATCAAAGCTATCACGATTTCAGGAGTACAAAAAGAGTAAAACTTTTCATTTATGAAGTATTCCAATGTCTAATTTTCTATTGAGTCAGGACTCTACAAATTACATGTTTCCAAAACATCGTAAACCGAGTGTTACAGTTTCAATCAAACCACTCTTTAAAGAGTCAAAACGTTCTAAATGTAGAATATACTAATGTCCAAATTGCCATGCAGCCATAACACTGAAATGCAACTTCAACAATGTTCTAAAATCTCAATTTGCATAAATGTCTTTCGATTGTTAAAATGCACATAGTAAATTTTTGTAGTATTCTGCAAGTAGAATATACACTTTATGTTTCTTCAAATTCAAAATTCTGCTTCAAAGAAAATTTAATAGGTTTAAGACGACAAAATAACAAAATTGTAATTGAATTGCCATTGAACGATGTAGATAATGCATCTTATCATAAGATATTGGACGAAGAAATAATTTTATGCAAATGGAGCAACCCAAATACCATCAATTTAACCAGTTGGTTTTAAAAAGTAAAATTACTTATTCAGCTAATCACAAATTGCTTTCCCCCCCCCCCCCCCCTCTTATAGCAGATAACTCTGACGTCAAAAATTCGAAATTTACGTGAAGATCTTAACATAGGTTATTATTATATCAACAGCTGTCGTGACTATTCACAATTGTACATTGTATTATTTGTTTAAAAATCGAAGTTAAAAATCAGAATATGATTAAAAATATCTCGAATTTGTTATTGCATGTTATAGATGGCAGAGTAACACAATAGAAAAGAAATATTGCAATTTAAGAACGTAGAGGAAACCTAAATACCTCTCAGCAAAAGAATACAATATGCATCACTGATGGACTTCCGAAAGAGTAATTCATTTATGCAATCTAAAATGTGCAGTCTGACACGAAAATACAAGTGTAAAGCTGTAAAGGTAACATTTTAACAACAAATAATAATAAATTATTTGCTTCATTCCAAGTTTTTGTTTTGTTTCTTAAAATTGCATTATTAATGAACTAGCAAGTTTCAAATCGCCTTGATCTTACAATGTAAGCGGCTTTTATTTTTTAATCTTATTCTTTTTTTTTTTTTTTTTTTTTTTTTTTTTTTTTTTTTTTTTGCGGCGTGTTAGTCGGATTCTAGTACCAATTTGCTCTATAATTAAGTTTTATCATTCGTCCAATTAATGTAAAAGGCGGGGCTGTTTACCTTTGTGTGTGTGTGTGTCCTTGGGACCCTTGCGCTTGCGATGTGACAAAATACCCAGTCTTTATTCTTTCAAAGAATATACGAATCTAAACTATTTAAATTGACTGAAATTGAAACAGACCAAAAGATATCTTTGCAACAAATTAAATTCCTATTTTCTTCTATCCTAAGTATAATCAATTCGGATTAATTATACCTAAAATATACAGATTGTACAAATTTTCATGAAATTGCTAAATACCACTATTGGCATAATTGGAGGCCCAGGGTTGAATTATAAAAAATATTAGTCTATTAAAAAACTTCTTAAAAATCAAAAGACGTAAAAATAAAAATCGTAGGATAATTTTAATAAAAGATCACAACTCCAGAATTAGACTTAACAATGTTGAACTTTAGTTAATGCACTTCAAGTAGACAATTAAATTTCCTTGACATCCCATTCCCATTGAAGGCCATTGGCATATTCTTAGATGTCCTATTGTATATAATATGGCAAACCCTAATTAGTATACGGTCAAATATTTCTAGAAAGAGAATAAAACGATTCAATTATTGAAGTTAAATAAATACAACTATTTGATTGTTGAAATTAATTTTTAAATATAAATATTTAAGAAGTTAAAAAAATATTAATTATTAAAATTAATTATTGGAATTATTTTATTATTAAAGAAAACTATTATAATTCGACTAATGTATATTGAAAATTTAGTCCGGCATAAATCTAAAATCACCGGGCCGATTTTATGCTCCAGTAAGCCACTGCTTGCCTCCTTGGTAAAAGTGAAAAGTTGACGCCTATGAAGGTACCTTATGCGCTTGAGCAATTTTGACGAAAACCTTAAAGCCAGGTCCTTTGACCACAGTAACCATAACACAAAATTTGAACATCATAGGTCAATCCGTTCAGTTATAACACAGACAGACACAGACACATTTTTCTAGATAACTTTTTTTAACTCAGCATGTTCTAAAATGTGTAATAATGGGGGGAAATCGATTTTCTTTTTACCAAATCTAATACTTTCCTTACTTTATGTTAACATTAATCGAAAGTAAGAAAGTCCAATAAAATGGGGGAGGGAAAGCATTTAAAATAAAACTTGCCTCTCGTCAGTTCTCTTTTCAGTGCTGCCATCTCGTTTTTGTTGTTTACACTACAATTTGATCACGTGATGGAAACATTGGGCGAATGAAATCCACACACACAGCAGAAGTTGAGAAACAACTCAAATAAAAACCGCAAACTTAATTCTGGTTGCGAGGAGCAATGTGTGTTTACAAGGTCAGGATGACAGTTTAATGTGTGTAAATAGCAGCGATTCATTAATTTCTTTTGTTCAACAAAACAAATTATTTGGGATTTGTGTGACTTTTAATCATCTGTGCAAACATGTCGACAACAATGTCTTCCACACATGACCTGCTACATAAACGTAAATGGTATCATCGCCGGCCGTTGCTTAGGAACGCCCTGTTTACAGATTTGCAGAATGGAAGTTACATAGCTTCTATTTACACATTGGTAAGTGTGTATTAATATAGTGTTACGATTTTATTAAATTTTTAGCTTAATCGAATCGTGAGCTCAATGTGTTTTGTTTGACCGACTTTCTTCAACGAGTATAAAAACTTATTTATAAATGCATTGCTGCAATGTATTTTCTAATTCAGTTTCAAAAATCTATTGTAAATAATGCTTAGTAGATTACATTAATTTTAGAAATTTAAAAAACCCAACTTCTGTTCCACTGTCATTTACCTGCTAATCACAATTTTAATTTAATGTTCTAAATTATAACACCATTTTTTTCTAATTTTTTCAATTTTTTTATTTTTTATTTATACCTTCTTAAAAATAATTTTTCAATTTTGCACTGTTACTTTTCTGCAGACACAAGTTGAGACTGTACAAACCTGTGATGACTTCCTTTGTGAAATTGAATTTATTTGTTTAAATAATAGTTAAAATAGTATTGATGCTACATTATGTTTCTATTTATAAACATGGGAACAGAGGGTTAAAGAATCCATCATAAAATTTGATACATATGTATTTCTTCAATACAATTATATCACTAGGATTACTTAATGGCTATATACAGAATCAAGATTATTATACAGGTTTATAATTAAACATTGTTCGTACATTTTTAAAAAATCTTGAAAAGTGCTTGAAAAAAAATTTCATTCTCAAGTGCTTGAAAACCTTGAATTTGTTAAAAATATGTTTATAGTGCTTGAATTTTATTTTATTTTCTAAAAACATAACATCTTAAAAAATTTTGGTCAACAAAATAAGCAAAATCCTTCAAATTTAGTTTGGCCAATTTGCAATCACAAAGCAGCCACAGAACCTGGAAATCAGGGAAATATCAGGGAGCTTTCTGATTTTGGGAAATGTCAGGGTGCTTTTTTAAATTTCACGAAAATCGGGGAAATTTCTTTCTTCTGAAGGCAAGTTTCCCCGTTCATCTGTATTTTGGCGCCACTTACCCGGAGAATTGTGGTGATAATCGTTAGAAATTTAATGTTATGGAATCTTTTAAACTTTTCATTACCGCCAAAACTAATTTTAAAAAACAGGCATACTATCTCTTTAACATGCATGTTCTATTTGATCACACATCTGGAGAAGTTTAAGTTTTTAAATTGTGTAACTGTAAAAACTTTTGTTTATTTATTAGATTTGAACTTGTAAAATTTTTCTTAATGTATATGAGTTGATGAGGCATTTTTGAAAAGTGCTTGAATAATCCTTGAATTTTTTTCCTCCTTCAAGTGTACGAACTATGTTAAAGATTCCACCATTGAATTGGCCTATTTCTGTCCCCATTACATGAGGGTAATGTTTTCTAAATACATTTATATGGTTTGGAAAAAATAATTTTTTACTTACATTAATTTTTTAAGAAAGAAATTGTCATTTGAAGATTCTCAGTGTTTGTTTTGGAACACTGAACCATTTTGATTGAATAATAATGTCTACTATTTGAATGTAATCTCTTTGCTTTATATATATATATATATATATATATATATATATATATATATATATATATATATATATATATATATATATATATATATATATATATATATATATATATATATATATATATATATATATATGAAAGATATGTTTTTAAAAATGTAAGGATTTGTATTCTTAAGGAAAATTAGATTTCATTTCCATATCTCTTCAAAAAATTTGTATAAGAGTAGGAAGCAAGATTTTATTATTTAATTTCACTATTGTTAAATATTTTTGGAACATCTTTTCTGCAGTTAAAATGCTAAATCCTCAAAATCTTACCAAACAAAGCAGCATAGATATATATATATATTTTTTTTAATTTCAGAGAAACAAGGTTCTTTTATCTCTTTTAACAGTCTTCATTTGTATCAGTTTTTCAGAGTTGTCTTTAAAAAAATATTCCTATGAAAAATTTGTAAAATTATAATCGATACCTATTCAAGCTTTTGTGTTCTTGGTACTTTTGTAGTTCAAGAGACATTCAGTTAACAAAAACAGAGCTATTAAAAAGGAGATATGTTTTTTTTTTTTTTTTTTTTTTCATTTATCTCAGTAATGACCACCTGACAATTATCTGGCAACGTTTGCTTTGTTATTGTGCAATCCAATGGATTACTTTATTGATATCTTGGTTCATGCTTTTTAATGACCGACATTGTATAGAAAACACTCTTCATCTGGAATGGATACTTGCTTATAACCTTTCTAATCCCTTATCAGTGACAAAAATTGGTGTAAAGTTTTGAAAACAGAAAGTCTATCAAAAACTTTTGTAGTGACTTCACTTCCCAAAGATTCACTAACTGCTGATACTGAAGCGAGATATTTTCTTATCAGGTTTAAATATTCATTCATGTTATAATAAAATATTCTTTTGATTTTTTTCCAAAAAAAAAAAATTACTTGAAGGATGTTTTTATCCTTGAAAATGCTTTTATGTTGTAAAAAGCATTTTTAATATTGAGTATATTGGGAGTTATATTTTATTAACTCTACAAAACTTCGCCATGAACCATGAATATCTTACAAGTACTTTACAGATTGTGAATATAAACTTCATTTAGGACTGCAGTCTTTCCAGGAAAGCCGGGTACATTTTGAATATAATATAAAATACAGGAAAACTTTACTAGACAGCTTGGCAATTGACATGTGACCGCCTGTCATTGTTGTTTCTAATCAATTAGTTATGAGTAGATCCTGCATTCAATTCACTACTAGTACCACAAACTCATTCTCTTTTTCATTTTTTGAAATGCCCTTTAAAGCTATGTTGAAATTTTTTTCTCCAGAATACAGATTTTTATAAATCGTTTAAGGCCTTGTTTATTTTTTACACTATTTAACCACATGGGTGGCAGACATATTACTTGCGATCCAAAGATTATTGTAAGTTTTTAATTGGGGAAAATTTGTTTAAACAAATTGTCCATTGTTTTAAATTTCTACAAGTAAATACTTGATAATAGTGGGTTTAAAAATTTCAGGCATAAAATTATCTCTTTTTTTATCGTGCTGGACTCATCAGAATTTTTATTTTAAACACTAAAAGTTTGTGAACCGGTGGTTAATTGTAGATAAATGATATTCTTTTGGGCTCTTTTCCTAGATGGAAGGCTTTAAATCCTCATTGAGCATGAATGAGTATAAAATAGAATGAAGCACATTCCTCATTCTTTGATTATATGGTGGAAGTCTTGATGTCTGCTATTGAATGAAATCAATTTCCATTAAGTTTTGCAATTTCTTATATTTCTTTCTTTTTTAATACAAATTTAAAATTTCTAAGAACATCTCGTACGTTTTTCTTTTTCTAGTTTTTTCATGGTAAGGTAATAAATATTGGCCTTCTCTAAGAGAAATTGAATGATGTTTCGCAATTGTTTAAGAGCATTGCGAAATTTTTTTAAATCCTTCATGGCACAAAGTCTGTCATTATTTGACCTTACAAATTAAAGTAAGCTGATCACAACACAGTTTTTCATTCTACTAACCATTTTAAAGACATCTATGATATTTTCACCACTGACTAAAGTAAAATTATTAGTAATACAAAAACTAAAACAAAATTGAAAAAATGTTTTATTATTATTTTTAAGTGACAAGCATAAACTAGATAACGATAACCAGAAAAAAAATCAAATCCAAACTACAACACTAATATTGCATTTACTCACAAACATATTGCATGTGCCCACAAAACAAACATTTGTAAGTAATTGAAGATTCTTAAAACCTACTAAAAAAAGTAGGGGCTTTTTATCTATTACTGATAAATACCACGATTCTTGGAAAAGATAGATTTCAGCAGGAAAGAGACTTTTCCAAAATTTGCCGAGTTGTTTTTCAGGGTATACTTTATGTAAAATTGAGCCCTCAACTTACTTCCACCTTCTCTGGATATTTGTCCTCATCATAACAACTTATTCGCCTGATTGAATAACAGACACAGTTCTGGCCTCATTAACACCCTTTTCCTCATCACCACCACTTATTCAGAGTGGCCACAGAACTTGGAAATGTCAGGGAACTTTTTAAAATTTCATGAAAATCAGGGAAATTTTCAGGCATATGTACCCGATCTTACGTATTTTGACGCCACTTACCCGAAAATTTGTCGGTGTAATCGTTAGATGTTTAATGTTTCAGAATAATTTAAACTTATCATTACTACCAAAGCTATATTTAAAAAATTGGCATGTTATCTCTTTAGCATACATATTCTGTTTGATCAGGAGGTCTACAGATCTGGAAAAATTGGGGAAATTTGGAAAAAAGTTTACCGTAAAATCGGGGAATTTTTTAGAAATCTATCAGGGAATTATCAGGGAACTTTTTTTCCTGAGTTTTGTGGCCACACTATTATTTAACTATTCTTGAAAGTAGTTGAAGTAGAGTTTCGACGAAGTTACGTGATTAAGCTGTGTGTACTTTTTTTTTTTTCTTCAGCAAAATGCTTAAGAACTTTCTTAAATGCTAAAATTAGAAAGTGTGGTTTAGCACTTATGCTAAAACATTTTGACACAAAATTTTGCTATCTCAAGTTTAGTCATCGACTAAAAGTAAGCTGAAGAGGGAAAGATTTTTTTTAGTTAATATTTGGTATAAAAAAGCATTATATTTAAAACTTATTAGTGGTTTTATAATACAAAGTGCTTTGACAAATTAAAAATCACGAGTAATGGAAATCGTTTTGGCTTTTTGTGCAAATGAAAATTGTGGTTTTAGCTTTTTTTGCTAAAGAAATTTTTTCACCCCAATATTTTCAACTGATTTAGTGAAAAACGTAATGATAGCTCAATAAACGAAAATAGAAAACGATTTGTGATTTTCTTTCAGTATGGCATTCATTACCACTAAAAATAGGCCGAGCTTTAGTGTGTATTATGGAACGCTAGATGCAGTTCTACATCTACCTATTTGATGTGTTTGAAATCGACAAAATAGAGAAAATTGAGAAGTTTTTTTCGGAAAGGAAAATGATGGATTCACCTAAAGAATTAGCGTTACTTGAAGTCATGTACATCCCATGATATTTCCTAGTTCCTTGCTTAAAATAATTTCACTACTAAGGTTATGACATTCATGTTTCGGAAACACCTTAATGTCTTTGTACACCGTAATGTTCGACGTAATGTCTTCAAACCATAGGTGATCAAGGCACCCTATTTTACTGTACTTTTAAGAATTTTCATATGAAAGTTAAATTGAAGTTTTATATTGTCATTGTATACAATTTTGAATTGAATCAACGCAATATTTTACATGGTTTGCGTTAAATTTGTTCCCGGATTGAGAAAACTCGACTCTGGACGGCTACTGACGTTCATCGTTTAGTGCAGAATAGGCTCAAATCCAAGGCATGGCCCCATTCAACTATAAACGAAATTTTTTAAAGGATATAAATCGGTTGTAGTGCAGTTAGAGATAAATTCTTTCAAATCAAATTTCATCATCAAAAGCCCCTAAATATCAAAAACAAGAAACCATTAAAAGTTACCTTTCGAACAAAGATTGCCATGAGCCCTTTCAACAGTAGACGATTCAATTTGACGAAATGTACTCTTGTTGGAATCCAGTGACCTATTATTTGAATTCTTTATTTTGTGTAGAATTCATTATTCACGTAAATTGACAGGCTTTTAAGTTTGAAAAGACAAGTGAAACAGGACTTTTTTATGCAGCAAGAATACTGTTCTTGCATCAAAGAACTCGATTTCGTACGTTCCAGTTATTTTATGATAATGATAATAAGAATGATTCCCTCCCTATGTAAAGCACTTCTTTGTTATTACTGTTTATCTAGCTTCAAAATTGACCTACATTTTTTTCTTATTTGAATATGCACCTATAGTGTTTTTCATTATTCGACTTAAGTAATTTGAGAAATTCAATTTACCTAGTTTTAAAATTTAGTCTTCAGTGGGATAAGCATTATTTTCTTTTGATTCATTTACTTCTCAAATTTCACTGCCATTGTGTGTGGCCGACCAAACGGTATAGTGGTTAGCGTGCTAGCTTCTAGACCGCGAGGTTGCGGGTTCGAGTTCCGCGTTAGGCATGGGTGTTAGTAAATGTATGTTGGCTTGTCTAATGATGAATGTTTCGGCGCATTATAGCCCTCGTGTTGCTGATGGCGCCAGATAATCTGAAAACAACCAACCAACTTTTCCTTATTGTTTAATTGTTATTTCTTAAAGTTACGAAAAAGTCTCATAATTTCTCACGGGCGCAAGCAAAATTAACTTACAGGAGTTGCACAGAGTAGGCAAGTAAGTGCAAAACGGCAAAAGTTAGTGTTCAAACCTTGATGTTTTAAAAATGTGAATTGAATTTCCCAATGAAATTATAATTGTTTTCTTCAAATAAATAATTTAAAGCCAATATTGCACTTCTTTATTTCTGTAAATTGGTTACTTTATCCATATTTTCTTTAATTTTCAAAAGGCAGGGGTGTGAAAGGGCACCACATAATTGTAAGCACGATCTAGAATATGAAAGATCCTTTTTGGTTTGTGAAATATGTAACAAAATATGCACTATACCAATTTTTATCTTTAAAATAATGTTCCAAGTATGCATACTAAACATTAAATAAATATTGATTCATTAGGCAATAACGTTCCACGATCTCTTTGAAGAAGTTTTGTTTGAAATTATAGTTATTTGGGGGGTAAATAAAAAATGCTGCATAATACAAAGAGAGCAAAGAGTGCTTTTAGCTCGATTGACAGTGTCACGGTTTAAGGCTTTAGCAGAGTTCATCCTAGAAATGAAAAAGGGCAGGGTGCTATTTTCCAAAAAAAAGGGCACTTCCTGTTTACGAGGGCACTTTTATGGCAAATTACAGAAATACGCGTTTTCTGCCACAATTTCAATATTGTTATACTTTTCTGCCATGATAAATAATTTTCAATATTCTGAAAAAAAAAATTATAATGCAAAAATCCATGAATCAAAAACTCGCTCAGAAACTTAAAAGATATCAAAATACTGATAAAATGCTTCAGTCCTAATTCTGCTGGAATGAGACTGAGAAAATTATTAAAATTAAAGTGCAATATACACAGTAAAATTTTCATCAAATAGTAATTTTTATAAAATTATCAATTTATAATACAGTAAAATTAAGATAAGAATGTTTTAGTATAATGAAAATGTGTTAAGATAAGAACTTTTCACTCTTTCAAAATTTTCTGAAGTTTGAATGAATCAACCTTAAACTTCATCTCTTAGTCAGATAGAGAATAGAGTTTCTCCAAATTTAACATTATTAATTGTGGGATATCACAAGGAGTATTCCGACTAAAGAACTTGGACTATGTCCTGAAATTTTTGCATTTTTTTATTTTCAAAATCGGATCAAATTTAGCGTCAAAACGGCGATTTTTTTGCCGTGCATCCCGCTATTATGTAAACTATAATAGAAGTTTTATTTTTTTAAAAATCGGAAATAATCTGGGATTTTGGTTGCATTCCTGTTATGTTTAATTTTAAATATGAAACGGATGTTTAGAAATTAATTGGTAACAGGCAAATTACCAAAACACACCCTAAATTTAACGGGAGGACATCGCGATTACGCGTGTCCAAACGGAAATATTCTTTTTAAATTCTTAGTGTAAACATTTGATAGTTATAAACCTCTAACTAAGTTATTCAAGTCTTTCGAATTCCTTTCTTCACTATTTTGAAGGAGGCATGGTAAAAATCCAGCGAAATACACTTAATCAAAACCGTACGAAATGGCCATCGGAGTTTACTAATGTGCACTTAGGAAATTGTAAGACGCGCCCTACAATCCACCTACTAATGAAGCACGTTATATGGACATCTACTCAATGGTTTCAGTCCCTGATATATACGTTGCACGTTTGAACATGAATGCGCATGCGCGACAGCCGATTTCAGTAGGGGTGATCCACATATTGTGTACTCAGAGTTCATCCTAGAAATGAAAAAGGGCAGGGTGCTATTTTCCAAAAAAAGGGCACTTCCTGTTAACGAGGGCACTTTTATGGCAAATTACAGAAATACGTGTTTTCTGCCATAATTTCAATATTGTTATACTTTTCTACCATGATAAATAATTTTCAATATTCTGAAAAAAAAAATTATAATGCAAAAATCCATGAATCAAAAACTCGCTCAGAAACTTAAAAGATATCAAAATACTGATAAAATGCTTCAGTCCTAATTCTGCTGGAATGAGACTGAGAAAATTATTAAAATTAAAGTGCAATATACACAGTAAAATTTTCATCAAATAGTAATTTTTATAAAATTATCAATTTATAATACAGTAAAATTAAGATAAGAATGTTTTAGTATAATGAAAATGTGTTAAGATAAGAACTTTTCACTCTTTCAAAATTTTCTAAAGTTTGAATGAATCAACCTTAAACTTCATCTCTTAGTTTTGCTATTGTCAGATAGAGAATAGAGTTTCTCAAAATTTAACATTATTCATTGTGGGATATCACAAGGAGTATTCCGACTAAAGAACTTGGACTATGTCCTGAAATGTTTGCATTTTTTTATTTTCAAAATCGGATCAAATTTAGCGTCAAAATGGCGATTTTTTTTTGCCGTGCATGCCGCTATTATGTAAGTTATAATAGATGTTTTTTTTTTTTTTTAAATCGGAAATAATCTGGGAATTTGGTTGCATTCCTGTTATGTTTAATTTTAAATATGAAACGGATGTTTAGAAATTAATTGGTAACAGGCAAATTACCAAAAACACCCCCAAAATTTAACAGGAGGACATCGCGATTACGCGTGTCCAAACGGAAATATTCTTTTTAAATTCTTAGTTAAAGGTTTATAACTCAAATGTTTACACTAAGTTATTCAAGTCTTTTAAATTCCTTTCTTCACTATTTTGAAGGACGCATGGTAAAAATCCAGCGAAATACACTTAATCAAAACACGTACGAAATGGCCATCGGAGTTTACTAATGTGCACTTGGGAAATTGTAAGACGGTGCCCTACAATCCACCTACTAATGAAGCACGTTATATGGACATCTACTCAATGGTTTCAGTCCCTGATTCATACGTTGCGCGTTTGAACATGAATGCGCATGCGCGACAGCCGATTTCAGTAGGGGTGATCCACATACTGCGTACTGTTGGGAGGGGAAAAAACGAAAGTTTTTCGAATTCTTTCAGGATGAAATTTTTTCTGAAAAAGGGCAGGAAGGGCGCTATTTTTATAGAAAAAGGGCAGGCAGGGCGCGCCGCCCCTCGAAAAATGCCTAGGATGAACTCTGGTGTACTGTTGGGAGGGGGAAAAACGAAATTTTTTCGAATTCTTTCAGGATGAGATTTTTTTCTGAAAAAGGGCAGGAAGGGCGCTATTTTTATAAAAAAAAGGGCAAGAAGGGCGCTATTTTTATAGAAAAAGGGCAGGCAGGGCGCGCCGCCGCCCTTCGAAAAATGCCTAGGATGAACTCTGGCTTTAGGTTCAAACACCTTTGTATATATACTATGGGTTTGCAAAATAATTGACTTGAATGGTAATATCCAAGACAACAAAATTCTGACAGTAGCTTTGAATTTAAATGAATAACTACTTGTCTACCTTTTTGCTTCAACTACTTTGTAATTGGGTTCATGAAGTCTTGGATGCTTCTGAACTTTTCTGGAATATTCCTACAGACATTTACCTACTTATAACTTTACTGAAAAAGTACACAGCAAACAATCGCAAGTACACGTACACTAATAAAGTTTCCTTACCAGGGATTAAACTGTTGGTGCTTTTTTAGTAAAATACTTAAGAACTTTCTTAAATGCTAAAATTAGAACATGTGGTTTAGCTCTTTTGCTAAAACATTTAGCCACAAAATTTGCAAAATCCCCATTTTTGTTAACCAAAGATAAGCTATCGATATCCACCTAAAAGATCAAGATGGTTTAGGAGTATCTTTATATTTAAAGTTAATCAGACGAAACGGTCGTTTCGCCGCCAACCTTAAAAAGGCAGAAACGACAGTAAGTATCTATTCTCTGCACAATTTCCAGCGAAAAAGCCGAAATTGACTATTTTCTAGCGCGATTACGAAACTTCACATAATTATACAAAAAATACCATAGATTCGTCTCGGTGATATCTTTCAAAGAAAGAAAAAATTGAAATTTCCAAAACGAAATAAAAAAACGAGTTCTAGCCCGATTTTGATGTAAAAATTTAGACAAACGTCCAGCCCTAACTAAGCTATAGATCTTCAAACGGAATGAATTATAGGATGCGGAATGTTTCAACTTAAAATCCTACCCTGGTTTGAACTTCATTAAATAATTCTTTCTATTTTTAATTAATTTAAAACCACTTTTTTTCATTTCATAATTTGGCGATCAGCTTGTAATTGAGGTTCAGATATATATGCCAAAAGTGGCCAAACAGGTTTGCCATCATTTCGAAGTTAGTTTTTCCGACATGTTAGGTTTAAGTGAATGAACGTAACGTTAAAATATAGGCAGAACGAATTGGACTATAATTATATGGCTTATAACATCTTTAAAATTGAAATAATTTAATTTTTGAAGAGACAGAATTGAAGAGAAATATTTGTTCTTCAAAGTTGCACGTGTTAGTTGAACTGTATGATAATATAGAGAGAGTTAACTTTCAAAAACATTTTAATTTGGGGAAATCTCCAAAATTGGGGGAATCTGAAAAATGAAAACAATCACTTTTTGTTGCAAGATACTATGGGCTAAATACAAAGTATAAATGTGGAGGTTATGCGAGCTGACGTCACAGTCAATTCATTACAGAGAACTAAATGAACCACGCATTGCGATTGGCTAATGGAATTTGCACAAATGCCATTCGTGTTTAAAGATGTGTTGATTTTGTTTACTTTCCGTTGCAGAATGAAATCGTAGAATCATATATCATCAAAATTGTAATTTCATAGTGAATTTTAAAATTGTTGTTAAGAAAATATTTAAAATTTTGTCAGATATCAATGGGTTATTATATGTGAACCAAAATAATGCTTGGTATAATAAAAATAACTAGGGAGCTTCGCACCCTGCTCGCTAACGCTCGCCAACCCCCAAACGCCTCGCTGCGCTCGGATTGAGCGGCTTTGCCTCTCGAATTTGTGGTTAAAACATCTTGCTGCGTTCGAATAGGTTTGCCAGCCATAAAAAATGTAACCAAATTTTTATAAATTTAATGTAAGGCCTAATAGAGAAAACACCCAAATTGCAAGTTTCATAATAATTAAATATACTATCCGCCAACATTCTGACTTAAAACTTCATTAGCTATGCCCTTACATTGAAGTCCCAATATCTTTTATTTATTCTGATAAGTCGCCCCGTTAGAGAACGACGTCCAACGCGAAGCATTTTCTGGATAGAAATACTTCAAAATAATAATTACTCTAATACAAAAATGCTTCAGAAAAACAGAAAAAAATCAACTTTGAAACGAAGAGTTTAAAAAGAGCTTTAACATTATCAACGGGTTTGTTGTTTACATACGTAAGGATAGCTTTAAAATTTGCAATGGTTGGTTGGTTGGTTGAACCCCCGAGCAGCCGGTTTGTTGTTTACATATGTAAGGATGTTGCCAATCATATAATCAAAATCATTGAGGCTTTGTAGTAGCTTAATGATGAAAAATATTGAAATTTAACTAATTAATAAAGTGTTAATAAATTATTTTGGCACGTTTTGTCAAATCTACAGCTTATTTCCTTTAAAATGACACATTGATCATTGAAATTGGTTGAGCAGTTTAGGTGGACGGACTAACCCCAAAAAAAGTATTGCCTATTAAATATATAGATTTATATTGCAATATTTAGACTGTAAAAAAAACTTGTAATATTTATTTGTAACAATTTATTAGAATAAATTTTCAATGGGATGAACGCTCTGGCCTTGTATGTTAAAGGTGCCCGATTTGATTCCTGGGTTAGGTGTGGATGTTCGTTGTGATTCGGAATCCACGTTAAGTTGTGGGTCCCAGACTGATTAGTCGTTATTATGCCCTAAAATAGGTCGTTGTGCGCACAAACTAACCAATCGAGTTGAAACTTGGCAGACAGGCTCTTTGTCGATGGCAACGTATTTCTTTTAAGTTTTGGGTGTCGAGTTGCCATACACAAGTTTCTATTACTCGTTCGTGATCGATTTTGATGGTTACTGCCGTCCGCATTCAACCAACTTGTAAATGTTCAAGTAGATTTTGGCATGTAAGGTATCATTGAACTCAACTTGAAGAATTATGAATATCCATGGTACCAGGTGTACCATAGGTGGTACTACTTCTAGTTTATCAATTTTGAAGATAAATATGGCATGTTGGGTGTCGTTGGGCTTGTCTTGAAAAATTATGAATGTTTAAGGTACCAGGTGTAGCATAAGTAGTACCACTTTCGGTTTATCAATTTCCAAGATAAATATGGCATGTTGGACTTTTGTTTTGACGAATTATGAATGTTTAAAGTACCAGGTATGCTATTGGTACCACTTCCGGTTTATCAATTTTAAAGGTAATTATTGCATGTAAGGTATCGTCGAACTCAGTTTGAAGAATTGTGAATATTCCTGCTACCAGGTGTACCATAGGTGATAAATAGAAAAACGATTAAACGAACAAATTAAAAAAAATAGAAGTCGCCAGTGTTTAAAAAAAAGTTCTGATATCCCCCCAAAAAACATTTTTGAAAAGTAGAAGAACCACCAACGTCAAAAACATAAACTTTCTTGCAATAAAAAAATCATAAACATGATAAAAATTTTCAGCCACAAATACAGTGATCTAAATAATGGCCAACCTCTGATTACAACTCTCGGTTGTGACTCGCTTAAGAATGTATGCTTACTTAGTCTATTTTTAAAATTTAAGTTCCGCTCCCATAAAAATTTACGCTGCTTGAGGTTGGCGCCCGTCTTAATTACTAACCTTTAAAACCCCCCACACAATAAAAACTTTCCAAAATGTATGTATCAACCAAACAAAAGCTTACCACAAACACTTCACTACTTGAAAAAATTCTTAATAAAGATTCAAATGCAAGCATTTGAGCACAGTTTCTCTATACTATTTTGAAAGTTACATGAGCATTAAGATTTACACCACTTTGTATTTCCTACCTATCCAAATGAAATCATAAACTCGAATATTCGTGCAATTTGCCATAAATTTGTTTAAACGCAAGCATTGTTAATATTCCTATAACGGGCGCCAACCTCAAGCAGCGTAAATTTTTATGGGAGCGGAACTTAAATTTTAAAAATAGACTAAGTAAGTAAGCATACATTCGTAAGCGAGTCACAACCGAGAGTTGTAATCAGAGATTGGCCATTTTTTATATCACTGTATTTGTGGCTGAAATTTTTCATCATGTTTATGATTTTTTTATTGCAAGAAAGTTTTTTGTGTTTTTGAGGTTGGTGGTTCTTCTACTTTTCAAAAGTGTTTTTTGGGGGGATAATGATTTTATAGTAAAAAAGTTTACTAATTGTTTTAAATTAAACATCAAGAGTGGTAATGTAACTTTTGAATTTAACTTTTTTGCTAAAGAAATTTTGTATCCCAGCTTAAACACTTTTTTGTTTGTATTTCTTATACTTAGAAATTCTTCATCTTCCTTTAATTGACGACTAAAAAGTTACGACATTTTGCTGAAACTATTGTGTTCCAAGAAAAATGGTGGTGGATAGTCAACGGATGGATTAATTGTTACCCATCGTTTCGATCCTTGTATTACGTTGTGCTTCACTGCACTTAAGACAAAAGGTAAAAACAGTTGTAACAATCCATCTACTAGTGTACTGTTATTACGATCAACCTTCATACCGGATAGTATAATTTAACAAACTTATGTTGTGAAATAAGAAAGATGCATGTTTTGTTGGGTTTTTTTTAGTCTGGGATATGTCATGAAATACAAAGCCAATGATCCTTTTTTTTATCTTGTGTGTTATATTCATTTTAGGTGAATGTCCGAATGAACTCTGACGTATATTTGTTGTTGAGTGTACACCCCCTTCCCAACATGCTTGTGCATCTATTGCTAAATAGGCTTTCAGCTCATTACAATTTCATGAAAATGTTATTATTGGCATTTAAAGTTATTTACTGACTTCAAATACTATTTCCGAATGTATTTTACGAAGCTTCTGCTAACGAATGCATTTAAGAATTAAAGAATCGAAATAGTTGTAAGAAAAGGATTGATGGGATCAGGAATGAGATTCTTCCTCTTTAATGTGTATTTCCGCTTTTTATAATTTTGGAGAAAATCCGCTTTTTTGTCCTTTTCCTCTTGAACCTTATCGTGGTGAAAATTACCACTTAAATATTTAGAAAATTATTACTACTTAACGACCTCGTACCTAAAATGATAAGTTTTAGACTCTTCAACACATAAACACCATAACTACAAGTTCAAGAAAACACCACTGTTTTTACCAAATAAAAAAATGTAATTTATTAATCACTAAAAATATTAAAGTTATTAGACATCTCTTATTCATGAAACAGTTACACAACTCAACAACAAGATGAACGTTAACCGAGGATTCAAATGAAATACCCAAGAGGGCAAAGAGGTTGTCCTTCGCTCAGGAGAGGTTGTTAAAAAATCAAATTAAATAAAACAATTAAAACTAACCAATTAAAATTTAACCGGATAAATAAATCCTGTCTTAAATTCCTAATGGAAGAGAGATCTGGCCGTTAGCACTCAACACAATCATGGTTAGTAAAAAAAACTAGAATAGTTTCACTGGTCTGTCCGGGAGAAGCAGACTACCTGCGAGGAACCAGGATTCCTTCAGGAAACGGGAGAAGGCTGACATCTTGGACAAGGAGGGGGAAATGGAGGGTCTGGCTTGGCGGTAATCCGGCATTTAAATTGTGAAAGTTCCATCCTGTGGATTTGGATCACAGGACTCGGCTGGTTGGCAAATTCTGGCTTGTCTTTAAAGGGCGAATTGGTTCAAAAGGCTCAGTTGGGCATATCTTTAGCTAGCTGGTCGGGGGAGCTGGGAGAAGGGATGTTTTCTTTATCGAAGGGCAATAATCCTAGGCAGACGGGAGACCCCGGTCTGAGCAGCAATACTCCATGGCGAAGATCTGGCTTTACTCCTCCTTATCCGATATCCGATGGCGGTCCAGGCAGTTAGAGGTTTCGTGGACGCGCCACTTCCCCTGAAAAACTGTGGTTTCTGCCGCGTCTCTTCATGAAGGAGCGGATTACTTTTACGTCTTTACTGCTCGAGAGACCAAGAAAGAATGACCTCCTTTAGCTATGTTTCCCCCCCCCCCCCATCTCGGCGATTGCCCGACCAATCAGACGTCGGGATCCTGGTTATTGCATCAGCTTTTTCTTCAAACAGAGGTAAACCGGTTCAAAGGACTGACGTTTGTGGCCCAGGAATACACGGCGTCGTTCACAAATTACGCCAAGAAAAGATAACAAAACGGCTACTACCACGAATTCTCAAAAAATTAACAACCTCTCATTGAACTAAAACAACCCCATCGGCCTCCAATTGATGGCATTGTGAAAATTAAAAACGCTAACACCTCGGCATACCTGTAACACGTTCAGGCACCGAAAAAATAATTAAATACGATGTTTTAAATGAATACTACGAGGTAAACAAAAACTTAGAAAGATCAAATTTTTGAAGCAAATGGGAAAAGATATGACTCTAAAAATGGGAAAAAAGTAAAAAGATCGCCATTCAAAGGTGAATTAACTCTAGAACAGAAAGAATAAAGTCCTTTTTAAAGTTTAAGAGATGAATTTTAAGCTGTTAGATCCAATTAAGAATTGACTTTTAAGTTTAAGCTAGAAATTAACAATTGAATTTTCAGTCATAACAACCTCCGCTTTTCTTTTTTCCTCGAATTTCTCTTTTTTCCTCCACTGCAAATTTTTGCTTTTCTTTTCGAAATTCCGCCAAAGAAAAGAAATCTTCCGTTTTCGAAAGACAATTCTTGAAAAATATGTTCAACCCCGCGGCATAACTCTTACTAGAGAGAAAACCAGTTGATTCATCTTCATCGCCGGAAAAACATGGAATTCTCAAATCGCCTGTAATGTTGGTATTCACTTCATAAAGGGGAATGTTTGTCTGTTATGTAGCAACAAATTCTATTTTTGTTTCTAGAAAACATGTGTCCTGATCTAGGTGTTTTAACCGTGCTCTACATTCTTTCCTTTTTTAATTTTATTCGTATGATCATACGTCGTTTACGCATCGTAATTGTAAGATTATTATATGACGATTTCTTTTGAAGATTGACTATTTCGATAATGATTTATTTTTATTTTATGGCTACCACTGAAATTGGCCGCTATTCTCGTGATTATGGCGGACACTATCGCCGAGAATTCCACTGTTGCGCGATTATCATTTTCTTCGGATGTTACGCCGATATAATAGTCGCTGATGTTAACTCAAAGTTTTATACGTGTCAGACATGGCACAGTTAAACTGAAAATCGGATTTCAGCTTCTTTTTTTTTTTTTACTAAAATTTCGATAACTCCTGAGATCGAATACAGGTCTGCATTACAATGCAAATTGGGCTCCTTTCAAGTTTGATAACCACGGAACTTGCGTGTTCAGATTTCTCAAAAACCTCCGATGTGATGAACTCCTGCAGATTGCCTGCCTCTATCGGCATTATTTACATTGATATGTAATGGCCAATTTAGCTGAGGTATGCAGTGATGAAACGGCCGCTATTTCCGCGATTATGACGCCTCTTTCAAAGAAAATTACGTTGCAGCGTGATGATCATTTTCGTCGGGTGTCACGCCGATATAATAGCCACTGACGCTGTTACAGATATTCGCACCTATCAGACACGGTACAGTTCAGCTGAAACGTGGATTTCCACCCTTTTCGTATTGAAATTATGATCATTCCTAAGATTGATACAAATCTGCATTGCGATCTTATTGGACTTGCCTACAAGTCTCGCAACCGCGGAACCTATGCACTTTTAATCTTCCTATATGACTACTTTTACTGCAAATTGCCAACCTCTATCGGCATTATTTATGTTGGTGCGCGGTGATTATTTTCGCTGAACATTACAATGACGTAAGGACTGCTATTGCCGAGATTTGCGCTACTAAGGCGAATGCTGTCGTCGCCGAGATTTACGTTGTGTTATTCATTTTTAGCGAGTATCACGCCTATATAATAGACACTATTCCGCAGGCTTGCGCCTCTATAATTGTATAATCGCCAAAATTTACGTGGTTGTGATAGTAAATTTCTTAGAATGTTAAGTCGATATAATCGTCTCTATTGCAGAGATTTCCACCGTATGCTAACGCTGATGTTTACGTTGGTGTGATGGTCGGTTCGCCGATTGTTGCTTTAATATGATTGACGAGATTTGCGCCGGTATGGTGGCCGCTATCGCCAATATATAAGTTAAAGTAGTGGTAATCTTCACCTAGGTTTAAGCCGCTTTAAAGCAGCTATTGCCGAGATTTGCAACGCCGTTTTGGTGTCTCTCGCCTAGGCTTCCGCTGATGCGATAGCTGCTATGTCCGTGAGGATTTCGGGAGCGGTCCTCGAAATTTTTTTGCGATGAGCCTTGAAATCCATGATGTATGATTTTTTGTTACTAATTTTTATCAAAAGGTTATTAAGTATAATTCTTCTCATACTTCTTTTGGGTGTTGCATCGCGATTATGTATACAAGTCGGATACAAGTTAATGCGTAATTTGAAATTTCTGATGGCCTTGATGATGTGTTAAACTTGTTTGTTAATAAAACTTTTAATATAAATGGTTTAATAATTTAATATTTTTTTCTTTTTTATTACTTACTGAATCAAAAATAATTAAATTATTATTGTATGATTTTTTTTTTTATCATGTAGCATTTTTTGATAATTTACTTCTTAAAACATGCTTAAAGTTTGGTGCAATTCTTTTGCTCGCGTATGATTTCAGTCTTGTGGGTCTTTAGCCAATCACATCCCTGTGTGATATTTGTTTACCTTTGGAGATATTTTATGTGATTTTTTCAAAGAATATATTTACTCAAAATAATGACAGGATTTTATCCGTGAAAAGTGCCGATTTCAAAGTAATAAAATGTTGTCGGATGTTTTTGGCAGATATTGCAATTAAACTCTAGTGAGTTATAATTGATCTGACATACATAAAAAAAATTCCAAAGGTATGAAATCAAATAAAGACTGCTTTTATTTACTCGTACACTTAATTTTAAAGTGTAAATTGAAGCCAAACCTAAAAGTGGATTTAATTGTTTAATTTATTTTAACATCTTAATTTGATAATTTCATCAAATCTAAAAACCCGATCAAAGGAGATAGATATGAGCATTAGTAGTGACTGGTAATGTTGAGCATCTCATTTCTTAACTTTTTCTCCCCACTAAAATTAGCTAACAAGCCCGTCTAGCTCAGTTGGTAGATAGAGCACGACTCTTAATCTCGGGGTCGTGCGAAGTTTTTTGCACCAAGTTTCTGTGGTGAAGCAGCACTGAAAGGAGAGGCTAGTTTTTACGCCACTGTATAAATGATCTTTGGATTGTAAAAATTATTTTCCTAAAATATTACTAGAATTTATTTGGTGCTAAGTTATTTCTCTAATTTTGGCACGCTATTTGTGATAACAATATGTTTGATTTGACTTTTCTATTAAGATAAGGTGTACAGTAAAATGGATATATCAGGGGCATTTGTTGTAGAATTTGTGCAATAAATCCGGTATTTTTCATTCAAATGTTTAAAATTAATTTTATGAAGGCATGAAAATTATTTAATATTTAATCAATAACTTTAAAATTTTTATAGAATTTAGAATTTTATTTTTGTGTGCTAAATTTCTTTAAAATAATTTTTTGATTGTCCAGTCCTAATAACTTTCATTAGTGTAAAAGTACAGTTAAGCGGGAATCTTAAAAAAAATTAACCCTTAAAAACAAACTTTTTTCTATAAATTCTTTATATACATAATGTAAATTTTTAAGTACGACTGGAACTAATTCTAGCGATTTTGAATTCAGAATGATTTTTCGTAGTGATGACCACTGCGAAGAAAACCATTGATTCCGTTCCATTAACTACTTTTTTTCCCTCTAAAAATTTGATAAAATGCATCGTCATCGACAACTAGTCTACCTACCAAGTTTCAACTCGATTGGGTGGCGACAAATCTGTTTATTAGCCCTACGAAGATTATAGAGGGTTTGAAACTATCAAAATGCCAGTTTCTTATCATATCAACCTAGCAGGAAAAAGTTGAATTTATTAACTACTAGCTGAATACCCTTGCTTCGCCACGAAATTTTACCATGTTTTAGCCAGCTGTGAGGCCCCGCGTTGCGGAAATCGTCATTGGTGCATATGCCCCAATTTTTTGCGCTTCGCTCGCAGGAAGGTTCATCGCAATGCAAACTCGAGCTCGCTTGGCTCGCTGAAAAAATCATTGACACATAAGCACAGGCTTACTTAATTCGTTTAAAGGTTCATTGCTATGCAAACATGAGCAGCTTGTTTTCTCGATGAAAGGTTCATTGCTGCGTAGACCTGGGCAATGTTAACATTTCTACATCGTGATACATCTACACGATGTAACGATACATCGCGATGTTAACTATATGTATATTTTTTTTTTACAAAATACTACAAAACAACGTTTTCATAACACGCTATATAGCCGATAGTTATGTTTACTTAGCTTTGTAAAATTTTATTAAATTTATTTTAGTTTTTTATAGTTTTAGGAAGTTTATTTTAAATAACATGAGCAGCGACCGAATTATTTTCAGGGGATACACAAAGCACCCAAGGGGGTATAAGCCGGTTGTTATTATTATTATAATATATATATATATATATATATATATATATATATATATAACAAAGTAAAATTTCAATAAGATAGAAAAATCAAAAAATCCGGATTATACCATATATATATATATATATATATATATATATATGGTATAATCCGGATTTTTTGATTTTTCTATCTTATTGAAATTTTACTTTGTTATTTTCCAGGGAAGGAGAAGGGGGGGGAGATGAGTGGGGGGAGGACAAGTGCACTTCCTGGCGGTGCACATGTTACTTTAGTTATTGGATATTCTTAATTATTAAATCAAAAACATACTTTATAATGAATATTTTATTACTTACAATATACAATATAACTATTAAACAATAAAAATAAAATTAATGCATCGCATTTAAAATTCTAATGATCTTTATTTTGTGCCAAAAAAATATGCATTTCCGCATTTTTAAGAAGCAATGTTAGAAATATGGCAATTATGGAAATAAACTTGATTCAAATTGTACAAACTGAAAAAAAATTATAAAACATTTATTTACTTACGAGACCGAAGAGAAAATCCTTCAACGTAAATTGGAAAAAAATCATTTATAAGTATTTAAGAAATCAAACTAGAGAAAAACTGTGATTAGTCCATGCACTAGTTCACATTGATTTTGGCAGATATGACAAACAGCTCATAGTAATAAATAACCAGATTATCTTAACTGGGTAAGAACTATACAGAAATTACCGCGCCAGAATACCGCAATAATAGCAAGATAAAAAAAATCTTGAAGTTAATATAAAAGATTTCAAAATACAAAAGTTTAATATTTTATTTCTTTCAAGTTAGAGAAATAATGAAAAAAAAAAAATCAAAAATGAAACACAATAGTATAGGCAAATTAGGGTTGGAGACGGAAATAATTATTAGAAAGCTGATTCCTGCTGAAATAGGTTCTTTAGGCCTCCCTGAACTTCTCCAGAAAGTCCCAAAAAATCCTCCTTGGGCAACATTCTTAAATTTTGAATGTAAGTCCGCCATCTTGGATTTTTTAAAAAACGCTATAACTCAGCAATGCACAATCATAAACAGGTTCTATTGGTGTCAAACGTTTCTTTTTTGCAAGAAGAACTTGTTACCGCAATAAAAAGTCTAAAATAAAGAGTTAATATAATTTCATTAACTTAAAATCGGTTTGAAAACATAAAAAACAGCAATTTTTAGACATTATTCTACAATAAAAGTTGTTTGGAAACTTATTTTTTAATAGAATTCGTTTAAAAGATTTAGAAATGAGTATGTTTAAAGAAGCATAGATAGTGTTCAATATATTTGAAAAATGTGTGTCTTTCATTAAACTCGTTTACGCTTTGCACTAATTTCTCCGGTTGAAACACAGGTACGAAATAAAAAAAATTCTTCAAATCACTGGTATCTCGAGTCTGTCATGGTCTTGATAAAGAAATGTGCTGGTCGGAGGATTCACCTGTCACTCTTGCGAAAGCTTCTACTGCTTCCGTTGCTTGGAGACTTCCTGGCATTAAGCAAATCCAACGCGCTACGACACTATCAGACATACTTCGCCCTTGTGTCAAGCCACCGCTAACCTTCATAGATCGCGATAGGACCTGCTCTATAGTCGCGTCCCTCCAAACGCCGCTCCAGAACTTATCTGATCACCCAATTGGGAAATAACCCTGACTGACGAAACATTCAAACTCTTGATCCGACAAAGTAGTCTTGATTTTAGCCATATTCTAATGAATATGTCCTGCTGCATGGAGGTACTAAACATGCGTTGGACAAAGAAGAGATGAAAATACCAGTCACCTGTTCTTTCTGATTTCACGAAATCATGTATTATAGAAACTTGCTTGAAGTACTGCAGCCTTAATTTAGCTGCACGGCTTCTTTTTTTCCAGCGCCTTCATCGCGTCGGATACAATCTTCAGTAATGGTTGGACTTTGGACAGAGAAGATTCTTTGGTGGATAATAAGTTTATCACCTCGTTATGAATTTCCCTGAGAGATTTGACCACAGAAGAGATTAAGAGATTAAAATTCTATCTTCCTCACAACTCTCCAAAATCAGATGCGCTATAGTAGCCTGAGAAAGCTAATGAGCTCGTAAAGCTCTTGAATAAGCATGCCCATTAACCATATGCACAACGGTATTCTTAGCAAATACCTCACCCCACATTTCTTCAATACTACCACTGCCATCCATGATTTTGCCCACGACCCCCATGCAACTCATAAGCAGATGAAATCCACCTAGTCTTACGATTAACCTTGGATAGCTCATTAGTTTCATCAGCCGGAGAGACTAAATCTCTAGCTTCAATGAAAAGCAGCTGATCAAATGTTACAATACCCTTTTGTTGTTGCTTCCTACATTCTTCAGCCGTAAAATGAAGGCAGGTGTACATTGAGGTGGGATTAGAAGGTCGAAGATTGACGAAGGGCAAGGGTATCACTGCTGACTTTTCGTAGCAATTTTTTTCCTGCGGCAATCTCCATGAAACCACTCCATCCCGTTTGGATTCTTCAGCTTACTTGGGACCCGCCATCCAAATCCAGTGGTATATGTCTCCAATTTCGTCATCCACGGGCTTCAATTTCAGGAAAAAGACGTATTCCAAAACTAGGCGCTTTAATCCATGGTTCTTAAGTCGATAGTGAGTAATGATCGGGATGAATCCAAACTTTCCAACCATAGTTGCCGTTGGTCGTGGAATACGTGAATTCGTCTGAACAGTTGATGAAGGCGTCACACACTGTACTCCTCCCATCACGTGGAAAGTCCCATGTCCATCCACAGTTCGAGTGTTGTGATCCGCATTATCAAAGACATACTGCACAAATAAATTATCCTGAACTTCTCCTGAAGTGTTCACTGTTACGGAAGTTTCATACTTACAAATCTCTCTGTAGGAAACAAACCAGCCAAAATTGTGTAGAAGGTTAATTAGAATCTTGATTAGAAATGCCTGTGAAGAAACACTCCAATTCCAACCCGCACAGCTGACACAAATGATCGTGGGAGCACTGAACAAATGCTAGAGCAAATTTTATTAGTTTCATTTTACCAGAAAGCAGATGAATAAGCATCTCATCAAATTCATTTTCTCCCCTTTTTGATATTTCTTCCCAGGTTGAAAATGCCGAGCAATCATAAACTTGAGATCTTATCTCTTCTTGAAGGTTGCTAATTGCCGCATCTATGATTCTTTTCTTTTCATCAAAGGCGTCTTTTTTTAGCGTACCAGTTTTCCGCTAAAATCTTCAATGCAACTGTCCTAAAAGAAATAACTGTCCCGAATTACTTCATGCTAGCTGAAATAAGAACGGTACTGCCGTAGCGTGTTATTAAAAGATCAATCAAACGCTTTTCACTGTATAACTTTGCACTTTCAGTATTAAAATTTGAGAGCATCTCCATAAGATCGGATAACAGATACTGGCAGTCATTGTTGGTATCCAGAAAGTTGCATAATTTATTGAAAGCATCTAACTTCGACTCACCAACAGGTCTTCAGACCACCCTTTCAGATGGCTCGCCTGACATGCTTGAGACAACGATTGAAAACCATGCATCACAGATTTTATGACAAGCGCTATCAGATCACATTAGCTGTCAATGTGATGTAGAACTAATTTCCACCAATTATCACCCCTCTTTTCACACCTACTCCAAATACTTGAAATTTTTGGGTAACGATGTGGGTTCTTCTTGTAAGCTCCGCTCCCTATCAATTGTCTCCCAGCAAAAAAGGCAGCATGTTTTAAAGTAGAAGGGATATAGATCACTTCTGAGAAGGGGTTTTGTTGCATTACTCCTCCAGGTAGATCTGTTGAAATGTAACTCCCATGTCTGGTATAATTTTTTCTGCACTGTACACACTCGTGCATGATTAAGGCCTTCGATTTTTTTTCACAATCCCATCTTTTCTATTTATACTGATATTCCTTAAATTCACCAAACCTCTTATTACATTGACACTGTTGGTTTTTATCATTCCGCCTTCACCGCAGAAAAAGCAATTTTCTTCCATTTTTATTCAGCTTAAACTCGTAAACGATCAATAACAGTTGTATAAAAAGAAACTAATTGAAATAGTGGCGATACCTGTTTTTTAGAAAACGAAAGATTTTAATCGAATAAATTCTAAATTTTATAAACCTTTAGTGGAAAAATACTGTTTTTGCAGGTTTTAGGCCTGTTTTATGTTATTAAAATTATATCAACTCTATTTTTTAGAATTTTTATTGCAGTAACAAGTTCTTCTTGCTAAAAAGAAACGTTTGACACCAATAGAACTTATTTATGATTGTGCATTGCTGAGTTATAGAGGTTTTTTTAAAAAATCCAAGATGGCGGACTTAAATTCAAAATTTAAGAATGTTGCCCAAGGAGGATTTTTTGGGACTTTTCTGGAGAAGTTCAGGAGGGCCCAAAGAACCTATTTCAGAAGAATTTAGCTTTCTAATAATTATTTCCGTCTAGACCCGAATTTAGGTCTAATTTGCCTATACTACAAAAAGTGTAGGAAATGCTCAGTAGAATTCCAAAAGTAGATTCAAAGTCTTATATCTGATGACTATTAAATAAAAATCAAAACGTTTTCCAAGAGAACATAAATAATGTTCAAACATTAGAAGGAATACTTCTTTTATCGAATCTCCCATATTACTAGACTACTGGCGCCACCTCGCAATTTCAATCCTCATCGCACATACGGAAGGTGGATACGATTACCACGATGCGGTTTTTTCTGATGAAGTATCGGGCATGCGCAAAAGCAAATGGAAATCGTTTCAAACTGCCCGATGTCGACGGTTTCACTATGTTTCTATACAATATCGGGAACATCGCGCATATGCAGGGCAGGGTGGATAGGATTATCACGATGTGAGCTTGCCGATGAAGTACCGCGCAAAAGCAAATAGAACTAGTTTCAAACGACCGATGCGGTGTCGACGGTTTCAATACGTTTTTATAGTATATTAGGAACACCGCGCATGAATCGTGGCACGGTTCTTCGTCCTTGAAGTGCTAGGCAAGTATCGTCAAAGAAGATCGTGATGTATCGGTTTTGAGAAAATAATGACACCGGTTTGACGATGTTGATTTCACACCGGTTTTTGCCGATGTGTCGATGCATTGCCCAAGCCTATTGCTGCGTAAGCGTAAGGTCGCTTCACTCACTAAAAACTAATTGCTATGTAAAGCCTAATATTAGAAGCCTCTCCCTTGTCGAGAAACAATAAAAAAACATTGCCGGTTAATAACTATAATACAACACCCCTTTAAGAATATTTTAACACGTGATGTTTGTAAAAAGCAAAATTAGAAGGTCAAAACTACTTATGTTGAAACTTTCAGAGTTCTAGTCATATTATAAGTCGCATTTTGTGAAAATATTAATTAAAAATTCATTAAAAAACGAATTAAAATTTAAACTTTCTTTTTATCAAAAGTCCAATTAGAAGGCCAAAACTATATGTGTTGAAAATTTTAGAAATGTAGCTCAATTAAAAATCGTTTTGTAAAATATTTGTTGATTAATTAATTAAAAAACAAATAAAATGTCAAAATTTGGTTTTACAAAAGTCCAATTAGAAAGCCAAAACTACTTACGTTGAAAATTGCAGAGCTGTAGCCCTATTAAAAATCTTTTTGTAAAATATTTTTTAATTAATTAAAAAATAACAATAAAAATTTAATATTCTGTTTTTTAAAAGTTCAATTAAAAGGCTAAAACTACTTACGTTGAAAATTTCCGAGCTGTAGCCTTATTAGAAATCGTTTTGTAAAATATATAATAATTAAAATGGAACTAAATAAAAATCTAAAATTCTGTTTTTGAAAAGTCCAATTAAATGACCAAAACTACTTTTGTTGAAATTTTCAGCGTTGCAGCCCTATTAGAAATCGTTTTGTAAAATATTAAACAAATTAATTAAAAAAGAACTAAATAAAAATTTAAAATTCTGTTTTTTAAAAGTCCAATTAGAAGGCCAAAACTACTTATGTTTAAAATTTCAGAGCTGTAACCCTATTAGAAATCGTTTTGTGAAATATTTATTAATTAAAAAAGAATAAAATTTTAAATTCTGTTTTTCAAAAGACCAATTAGAAGGCCAAAACTACTTATGTTGAAAATTTCAGAAATGTAGCCCAATTAGAAATCGTTTTGTAAAATATTTGTTAATTAATTAGAAAACAAATAAAATGTCAAAATTCTGTTTTTCAAAAGTCCAATTAGAAGGCCAAAACTACTTAGGTTGAAAATTGCATAGCTGTAGCCCTATTAGAAATCATTTTGTAAAATATTTTTTAATCAATTAAAAAAGAACTGAAAAAATATTTAATATTCTGTTTTTCAAAAGTTCAATTAAAAGGCTAAAACTACTTATGTTGAAAATTTCAGAGCTGTAGCCTTATTAGAAATCGTTTTGTAAAATCTCTATATATATAAGGCAAAGCCCTCACTCACTCACTCACTCACTCACTCACTCACTCACTCACTGACTCACTGACTCACTCATCACTAATTCTCCCACTTCCCACATAGTCACAACTCTGAAAATCGGCACAAATATCAACAATGGTAAAAATAGAAAAAGTAAACTATTCCGATCTCGATTAACACACTTTAAGGGGTCGAAAAGGGGTCAAACGTTCCAAACGGGGGACATTCGAAAATCCTACTTCCCACATAGTCACAACTCTGAAAATCGGCACAAATATCAACAATGGTAAAAATAGAAAAAGTAAACTATTCCGATCTCGATTAACACACTTTAAGGGGTCGAAAAGGGGTCAAACGTTCCAAACGGGGGACATTCGAAAATCCTACTTCCCACATAGTCACAACGCTGAAAATCGGCACAAATATCAACAATGGTAAAAATAGAAAAAGTAAACTATTCCGATCTCGATTAAGACACTTTAAGGGGTCGAAAAGGGGTCAAACGTTCCAAACGGGGGACATTCGAAAATCCTACTTCCCACATAGTCACAACTCTGAAAATCGGCACAAATATCAACAATGGTAAAAATAGAAAAAGTAAACTATTCCGATCTCGATTAACACACTTTAAGGGGTCGAAAAGGGGTCAAACGTTCCAAACGGGGGACATTCGAAAATCCTACTTCCCACATAGTCACAACTCTGAAAATCGGCACAAATATCAACAATGGTAAAAATAGAAAAAGTAAACTATTCCGATCTCGATTAACACACTTTAAGGGGTCGAAAAGGGGTCAAACGTTCCAAACGGGGGACATTCGAAAATCCTACTTCCCACATAGTCACAACTCTAAAAATCGGCACAAATATCAACAATGGTAAAAATAGAAAAAGTAAACTATTCCGATCTCGATTAACACACTTTAAGGGGTCGAAAAGGGGTCAAACGTTCCAAACGGGGGACATTCGAAAATCCTACTTCCCACATAGTCACAACTCTGAAAATCGGCACAAATATCAACAATGGTAAAAATAGAAAAAGTAAACTATTCCGATCTCGATTAACACACTTTAAGGGGTCGAAAAGGGGTCAAACGTTCCAAACGGGGGACATTCGAAAATCCTACTTCCCACATAGTCACAACGCTGAAAATCGGCACAAATATCAACAATGGTAAAAATAGAAAAAGTAAACTATTCCGATCTCGATTAACACACTTTAAGGGGTCGAAAAGGGGTCAAACGTTCCAAACGGGGGACATTCGAAAATCCTACTTCCCACATAGTCACAACGCTGAAAATCGGCACAAATATCAACAATGGTAAAAATAGAAAAAGTAAACTATTCCGATCTCGATTAACACACTTTAAGGGGTCGAAAAGGGGTCAAACGTTCCAAACGGGGGACATTCGAAAATCCTACTTCCCACATAGTCACAACGCTGAAAATCGGCACAAATATCAACAATGGTAAAAATAGAAAAAGTAAACTATTCCGATCTCGATTAAGACACTTTAAGGGGTCGAAAAGGGGTCAAACGTTCCAAACGGGGGACATTCGAAAATCCTACTTCCCACATAGTCACAACTCTGAAAATCGGCACAAATATCAACAATGGTAAAAATAGAAAAAGTAAACTATTCCGATCTCGATTAACACACTTTAAGGGGTCGAAAAGGGGTTAAACGTTCCAAACGGGGGACATTCGAAAATCCTACTTCCCACATAGTCACAACTCTGAAAATCGGCACAAATATCAACAATGGTAAAAATAGAAAAAGTAAACTATTCCGATCTCGATTAACCCACTTTAAGGGGTCGAAAAGGGGTTAAACGTTCCAAACGGGGGACATTCGAAAATCCTACTTCCCACATAGTCACAACTCTGAAAATCGGCACAAATATCAACAATGGTAAAAATAGAAAAAGTAAACTATTCCGATCTCGATTAACACACTTTAAGTGTCGAAAAGGGGTTAAATGTTCCAAACGAGGGATATCCGAATGTTCCTCTTCCAATGTAGTCATTTTTCTGATATTTTTTTGCAAATGTTAAAAAAATAAGTCATTCCAATATCGATTAACGAATTTTTAAGGGATGAAAAGACGACGCAACATTGAAACTATACGAGGATTAACTTAATGTCTAATTAACTTAATTCCAATACAGCTACTACTTTGAAATTTAGAACTAAGAGCAAACATAAACACAATAAACTATTCCAGTTTACTATTCACAATTATAAAGTTCGTTTAAAATGTCAACAAAGGAAAGTTCCTATTTTGATAAATCAATTTGTCGGGATCGAAAAGGGAGCAAACGTCTGAAGTGTAGAATACATGAATGTCTTTTGATCGCTAAAATGCTAATGGTAAAATTTCGTAGCGCAGCACGGGTATTCAGCTAGTATATAATAATTAAAAAGGAACTAAATAAAATTCTAAAATTCAGTTTTTCAATAGACCAATTAGAAGGCCAAAACTACTTATGTTAAAAATTTCAGAAACTGTAGCCCTATTACAGAGTGGCCACAGAGCCGGGAAATCAAGGAAATGTCAGGGAACTTTTTAAAATTTCATGAAAATCAGGGAAATTTTGTATTGTTTATGGCACGTTCATCCATATTATGGCGCTATTTACATGGAGATTTTTAGTGGTTAAGCCATTAGAAGTTTAATGTTACGGAATAATTTAAACTTTTCATTTCCAGCTAAACTATTTTTTTTATAAAAATTGCATATTATCTCTTTAGAATACATGTTCTATTTTATCAGTGTGTCTAGACATCTGGAAAACTTAAGAAAATTGGGGAAATCCGGAAAAAAGTTTGCCCTAAAATCAGGGAATTTTTTAGAAATCTGTCAGGGAAATCAGGGAACTTTTTTTCCTGAAATTTGTGGCCACCTTGTATTAGAACTCGTTTTGTAAAATATTTATTAATTAATTAAAAAAGAACTAAATAAAAATTTAAAATTCTGTTTTTTAAAGTCCAATTAGAAGGCCAAAATTACTGATGTTTTAAATTTCAGAGCTGTAGCCCTATTGGAAATCGTTTTGTGAAATATTAATTAAAAAAGAACTAAGTAAAAATTTAAAATTCTGTTTTTCAAAAGACCAATTAGAAGGCCAAAACTACTTATGTTGAAAATTTCAGAACTGTAGCCCTATTAGAAGTTGTTTTGTAATTTTTTTTTTAATTATTAAAAAAATTAATTAAAAAATAACTAATTAAAATTTTAACATTCTGTTTTTCAAAAGTCTAATTAGAAGGCTAAAACTACTTATGCTGAACATTTCAGAGCTGTATCTCTATTTGAAGTCTAAAAAATAAATGAATTAAAAATGAACTAATTAAAATTGTAACATTTTGTTTGACGTACATAAAATTAGAAAGCCAAAACTTCTTATGTTGAAAATTTCAGAGTTCTACTCCAATTTTAAATAGGTTTCTATAGATCCACAGACAGATAGACACACAGCTTGTTTTATTATTATTGATCCCCAAGTTGTGCATGCTTGAATATAGCTTGGTATAAGTCAATATAAATGATTTTAAAAGGAATTGTTTCCCTCGAACACCTTTAAAAAGAAAGAAAAAATTGCACATGTACTTTGAAAATGAATTGCTGTTTTTCTTTTTTCTTAAGTATTTATATTTCCATCTGGATATTTTCATATTTTCTAAAATATATTATTATTTATTCTCGAAAATATATTATTATATTTTCATCTGGAACTGAGAAATATTTTAACACTGTATTCTTATGTTACCATTTTTTTTTTTTTTTCTGTACTCTTCACATTATTATTTATAATATTTTTTGATATCCCGGAAACGTATAAAGGTGAGATTGGAAAATAAATTGATTTTATAAACATTTTGTAATTTTCATTACATAAATTAAAATACGTTTTTATTTATTAATGAGGAAGTGCGCCTTTATGTATTGTAGGCCTTGGGCAAATGCCCTATCTGCAGACGGAGTTTAGACCATGTCTAGTATAACGATTCACTCCTAGGAATTATGTATGTTTAAAATTGTGCAATAGCAAATGGAATTTCCGCCAATACCTCTTCAGTAGAAATATGATGGCAATCGGTGCATTGCGGTTAAAATTAAGAAATTAATCCCCGTTTCAGAGAAAAAGTTTATAAATATAAAAATGAGTTAACTCGTAACAAGTTCCTCTCGTGAAATCTCTTATATACCTACCTAATCTTCTCCTCTCTACTATAATCTATTATCTACCTATGAAAACTCTTTGGACTGTTTAGATCCGAGAAAAGAAGATAACAAAAGGTTTTCGTCGGCGCTTTGTCAACTAAAAGTCCTTGGCTGACTCCACTTTAGTTACTCATTACTTCTTGAACAGAAATCACTTTTTTTTCCTTTTTTTTTTTTTTTCGTTTATTGCCCTGGGGATGCATTAAACCTTGACTGTTTCCGGTACCACATTTTAATTGAACAGCGGGAATGTTTTACTTTGTGGGAGCAATGAATTGGGATATAGCCTTTTATATATATATATATATATATATATATATATATATATATATATATATATATATATATATATATATAAATTGTCTTCTCTTGTATGTTTTGGGAGAGAAAAAATTCTTATATCTTATTTTAAGTATAGGCTGCACAAGATATGAAGGATGTTGTTTGTTATGGAGGAGAATTGGAGAAAGATTTTAATTAAAATTTAATTAGTTTTGAAAACACAAAGAAATCGAAATTATGAATCATTCATGAAACAGTTTTTGCTTTTGTCACTTGGCATACTTCTTGCTTTCTCTCAGAGTGCTAATAGCTCGTTACGTTTACCAGGCATTACGTTTGCTATAATCGGTTAGAATCTTTTAAGACTATGTAAAAATTGAACAAATAGAGTAATTCAAGAGCAATTTGTTATATCAATTATTATATTGGTAAAATATTGCAAAATTGTGTTTAAAATTTTGAAAAGATTTGTTTAAACTCGCCATTAAAATTTTAATATTGTGATAACAAAAAAAAAGGTGCTAATCTATAGCTGAAAACACTGAAAGTTCATCATCCATACAGGCATGGGCGCCGCCAGGAAGTTGTGTGAGGGTGCACCTGCACCCCCCTGAATTTTGAAAATTAAAAATAATATGAAGGAAAGTGGCATGATTCAAGGGATTAATAGACGAGAAATTTAATTCATAACTATTCTGTAAAATTTCATTTAGATAGCCAGTTGAAAAAGCAAAGTTAAAACAAAAAATTTACCGCCTTGCACTCCCCTGAGAATATTTTCCCCGGCGCACATGCATACAGGGTTTGTTCAAATCCTTGTGAAGTCTCTGAAAAGTGCTTAAATACAATAATATTTGTAATTTTTGAAAAATATAATAAATATTTAAAAATTTTAGATTTTTTTGAGAAGTTAAAATTTTTCCGATCTCTAGTAAAATAAAAAGGTGCGAGTTTTGCCTAAATTTCCATTTTTTCACAAAAATGTTAAATTTTGTTTTTACATGGGTGTAAGTATACATTGTTCACACGGTCCTTAAAAGTTCTTAAGAACTACTACTTGTATTTTAATTGGTCCTTATAAAAGGGCCCTTTCCTTATTTTTTTAATTATCCAGAAATCTGTTTTCGTATTTCCCCCTTCTATCAGTTTGGACACACTTTTTTTGTTGATCGGGCAGTTTTTAATTAGTATCTTCAAGTAGCTTGGAACTGCGGATTTCTAAAAACACTTGGAAGTGTGGGTGGACTTCCGTTTCGTGGATTGGTGTTGTAAGTTGTATTGCGTGTCTGCTGCGTTGTAGTTCGTCGATGTTGCACGGGCATTTAAACAGGGTTCCCACGGTCCTTGAAAGTCCTGGAAAGTCCTTGAATTTTTTTTGATGAAATTTGGTCCTTGAAAGTCCTTGAAAAAAGGATAAGGTCCTTGAAAGTCCTTGAATTTTTAAGTGACCAACAACAGTGGTGTTGTGTAAAATAAAAAGTTGTGGGAATGCTATGTTGCATCGTTACAAACGTATATATCTTTTTCTGTGTGTAGGGGGGGGGGGGGAGGTGAAAATGACAACTTTAAATAGTTTTGTTAATATTACTTTAACAATCTCAAAATAGCTCACGAGCACCTACAAAAATTTAAAAAAAAAATAATAATAATTGTGTATTTTGACTTAATAGTTTAAAAAAATTATTTGTATAAAATAATAAGTTATATGGATTTAAAATAATTTGCTTTGCACAACCCATTTTAAAAGATTGTTTAACACTTTATAAGGATTGTAACATATTTTCAAACATATTATTGACACAAATTTTTTAATTTTTTTTCCGAAATGTCAGAGATGCCTTACATGCAATGGGTTCGGATAAATTCCCAGATTCTGTAGCTCCTCAAAATCTGTTTTCAAAATGAATGAAATAGATTGTGATTGTTGATTGAAAGTTCTATGGCTTTTCTCCTTCTCAAAAAGAAAATGTAGAGAAGTTTATCTTTCTTGATAGATCCTTCCTTTCCTTTTCCAAATTTGCTCCATAATTAATAAAATAATTGGAAAATTCAAATTCATCAGTCGATTTAAAATTTCTTGATAAAATATTAATTTGTGTACCATCTCAATCATTTCGTAATTTTAAGCGGGATATTTCAATGTAGACTCATTACTTGCCAGATTTGTTTGGGACATTCCTGTTTTTTTTATCTGATCCAGTTCGATTTTGTCATCTCGACAGTGGTGACGGTTAGGTGACAATAATAGTCAAAAATGGGTATAAATCGAGGAGAGAGAGGACAAACTGCAAAGGAGGAGAAAGTAAATTGCAAAATATATATGATATTGCCATCAAAATCACTAGATTTTAAAAAAGATCGGGGAAATTTCCTCTCCTTATTGCCGCCCCTGTATGATTTTTTTTTTTTTTAAAGAACTGCTGCTACATTTTTGGAATAAATTCTGAAATAACTGTAAGTGTAAAACTTTCCCTTTCTCAAACCGAAAAGAAATTTAATTTTACATTTTAAAGTACATCTGAATTATTTTCCTACTTCTTCGCAGCCCAATTTCAATGTATTATACCCATTTGCAAAACCATTAGCACTTTTATATTAAGGAAAATCAAATATAAAGGACCAGCCTAGGAGTAAAATGCTATGTGTGCAAGAATGAGTTTTGGTGCCCCTTACAATGAAAATGTGTATAGAAAACACTCCAAAAATGGTAAGAGTGCTCTATATGGTATGGGTGCAAATTATTAAAATCGTAGCATTTTCTGCACTAATCATCATTATTTTAAGTCAGCTTTTATTAAGGAACCCACGGATTTAACTTTTTTTTTTATAAAAAATTGTAATAAAATTATTTTCGTAAGAATTT
Source organism: Linyphia triangularis (assembly GCA_963978545.1). Lineage (NCBI taxonomy): Eukaryota > Metazoa > Arthropoda > Arachnida > Araneae > Linyphiidae > Linyphia > Linyphia triangularis. The sequence continues at coordinate 69,978,898 of OZ021723.1, forward strand.
AATAAAATACATGTTATTAAAATTACTGATTTTTGCTGCGTATTACTTTTTTTAGTAGTCCTCTGCTCTTAGCGCAAGCCTTGGAACTCCTTTGCAACCCTGGGTTGTGAAGGGCTGCAATTCGGCTAATGTAGCATTGTCAGTACTGCCAAGTTAAAGTGAAACAAAGTTAACAACTGTTCAGTTCTGTCACAACAATGTAGCGGAGCGCTTGAAGCCAGTCTCTTTACTGTACGTTCAAGCAACATTTTATGTGTTGAACTAAACATATTCAAATTCACAAACATTCAAAAGCGAAGTTAATATAAAGGATTTAAAAATCAATACTATTTTGAATACATTTTTTCATGTTCAAACAATTTATCAGTTTGATTTTCCCAAAATCTGGGAATAAAATAAATATTTCCCAATATCTAACAAAATATAAATACATAATTCCGTTATCTCAAAACACCTTAAAGGCTAATACAAAATATCAGCATTCTGCTCTTACCTATCTGGATTTTTAGCACTAACCAGTTTATTCCGTCAGAACCGCAGGTTTGCTCTACTTTTTTGGATTGTAATAAACCCCATCTTTTATTGTCATTTGTTTTTTCCTCTTGAACGAATTCATTTCTTAGGTACGTTAAGAGGTTTACAAATAATTTATTAAATCCATGATATAAAAATAAAAAGTTACATAACTTTTTGTTGATAAATCAGTTAGCGTTCCCGTTAAAATTAGAGGCAAAATATTCTTCAAGGAAAGGGCGCAAAGAACTGAATGTGCTAGGTCACAGTTTTGTCCTGTAAAAATGTAGATATTTGGCGTGAATTTTTGTATGGAAGTTTTAGACTGTATATACGACGAACCATACAAATTTGACATCTGGAATTCTTCCACAAATACAGATCATTCGTTGAAGAGGATAATTGCTATTGAATGAATCGTAGCTAGATGTAAACATATATGTCAGTTCATTTCTAATGAAGGAGAAATGGCCATGTGTGGGTTGCTGCACCTCTTTCTGTTTTACAAAAACTAGAACTTGCCTGCTCAGCTCTGAAGTTGTGGATCCCAGACGAAAGCAAGTTCCCACGAAATGACTTTTTGTTTGCTTACTTGGCTTTGAGCTCAGTATTACGTAAAGAGAAAAAAAAATACAAATTAAAACATTTTTAGATGAGGGAATGTTATTCCGCCTTCTATAAAGGTAAAGTATCGCCGTTGCCTCATGTTCCCACTCCACTACACCCCTGACCACCGATAATCTCCGTTTACTAGTTTTACGTCTGATGTATTTAAAATTATGGTCCTTAAATTTTTCTAAAAAGGTCCTTGAATTTTCTTAAAATGGTCCTTGAAAGTCCTTGAATTTTTTTCTTTAATAAGAGTGGGAACCCTGTTTAAACATGTGTTACTTACGAATCGCTTTGAAGACTTAGATCACAAAAATGCGTGCCAGGTATTTTTTTTAATGTCTTTTGATTAAGTAAAGATCCATATAATTGTGATGTCTTCAAATAGCAAGCATAAAACTAAATACCGTTTATTCTACTAAGAATTCGACTTCGGAAGAATCCGCCATGAAAGTTTATATGAAAGTTAAGTTTCGATTAATCTAATAACATATTTTCATACCTTCCAACTTTTACGGATTAGCCGTACAATTTACGGATATCGGCCATTTTAGTACGGTTTTAAGAATGGCTTTTTAAATTGTTAAAACTTCGCGTTTTTTACAGAAAACTCATATTCCCTTCCACTGAAACTTACAAGGGGACCTTACGGTCTCTGAAATTCAGATCGGGATGAGACTCGGCAGATTAGTAGTATACCTTAAGGGTATCCACTCAGTAAAGCAATAAAGCGTACTAGCCAGAAGATTCCGAGAAAACAGGCTCTAAAGTGTTATGCACAGCTTATATACTTGTAGATATTTTTGCTCTGCAGCTCCCCGGTAGCTAAGTGGTCAGCGTGCTGGGTTCTCGAACGGGCGATCCGGGTTCGATACCTCGTGTTGTAATTTTTTGTTTTAAATTTATAAAGTTGGTTGGGTAGGGGTAGAACAATTGTTCGATAAGTACTCTTACGGTTTTGAAAATTTCTGACTTCCTGCTTATGTACAAAAGGACAACATTCCTACTCTTCCATATAGAAACTGGTTCTTCATGTTTATTGCGAAAATCATTTATTTCTCAACAGCTTATAATATTTCAAAATTTATAATCACTTGTTTGTGTGAATAGTAAATAGAGTTTTAATGTACAGTACCCCAAAAAAAAAAAACAGAACGATGGCTATATCTTTTGTTCTAATTGTTGAAATAACAAACAAAAGGTACCGTTGTAAATCGTGAAAGGTTTTTAATAATTGTATGTAGTTTTTTTTATCATGAGGGGTCATCTACATATTAAAACAGAACCAAACTTTAAAAAGTTCAATAGCAACCTCATAATATTATTCTTTATTTGGATTCAGCATTAAAAAAGAATGCGAAATACAAAAATTCGTAATTTTCTAATGAATGGTTTGTAATTTAAATGATAAAAAGAAAATGATAAATTAATGTAAAAAAAAAAGTTGGTTTTTTGGCCATAAATACTTAAATAATTAATATATTTCAGTAATTTTTTTTTCAAAAGGTAGTTTGTAAATGGCCGAACATAAATAGCAATCAACTTTTGAATCAATTTCTTTTTTAATAATTAATTATTAATTAATAAAACAATTAAAAAAAATTTGAATAGAAACATATATTTTTTTTTGCTTTCTTAAGATTTACCATGGTCTAAACTCCCCCCCCCCCCCCCATAATTTTTTTCTTTCCATTTTGACTATTAGTTCTCGATTTTTTAGAGAAAATGTAAAAAACGCTCACTTTAAAAGACCATATAGTAGACGACTTTTGAAAACTAATCAAAGATTAATTCAAGGTAAACTAGAGGTGTGGAAAATCGCATAACGTTCAATTATCGTATAACCAATAGTTTAAAAATTAAGAAACACGCTTTAATAGGAAAGTGAACTAAAAAGTAGAATATAATTTTAAATAAGTTTGAAATAAGAATAGAGTGATTAACAAGAAATATTTATTTTATCGTAAAAAAGCGTGGGGTGCTTGATGTCAATTTTTGTAAATATTTAATGACAGATATTGGTAAAAGTAGAGCCATTATGAAAATATCTTAAAAAGCACTACACGCTTTTTTACGATAAAATAAATATTTCTTGTTAAGCACTCTATTCTTATTTCAAACTTATTTAAAATTATCTTCTACTTTTTAGTTCACTTTTCTATTAAAGTGTGTTTCTTAGTTTTTTAATCTATTGATTATTTTCTACTTTTTAGTTTGATTTTCTATTAAAGCATGTTTTTTAGTTTTTTAAATTATTAATAATTTTTTCTGTAAACTATCATTTATTTTTTTATTTTTTTTTAATTTGCTTTCTTAAATTCCATTTATTTAAAACAACATTTTTTAAGCAATTTCAATAAGTTATAATTTAAAAATTTTACTGAATCATGTGACTTTTTCATTTTATAAATAATTTCAACGATCTAGTTACATTTGTGTTTATAGTGAAATATTTCAGTAAAATATTCATGCTTTGTTAAATACTGTTTACTAATGCCTACATTTAATATTTATTAATTTTCTAATTATCAGTAGTATTCGTTATATTTCTGCAATTACAATTTTCGATATTTATTTATTTCGTGTGAAGAATGCACATCTTTAATGTTGTAAATAAATTATGTTACTTTTGCGTTTACTTGCTATTTTTGTATTAATCTTAAACATGACTCTATAAATCCAAGTACTTTCTATGCAATTTTAGACTAATACTTGTATTTTTTAATCTTCGTGAAACGCGCCACGTTAACCGTTCTATTTCTGTGAAGAACCTTAAAAATACCTTTCGTTTTATGGAAATTCTCCCTGAAGATCGGTCAAAAAATGGTCGAAATATTTTCGCTCATAAGTGACGTGTTTTTCAACATAATGCATTGAAATTTGGTATATAGGGTAAATGATGTATTCTGAATCGAATGAAATGATAAAAAATAAGGGTTCGTATTGAAATTTTCGAAGATAGCGTTACTTTTACTTAGTATACGGTCCCTCAAGAAAAAAAATGCATCAGATGTATAGAAAATCGTAAGCAAAACATTTTGGTGAAAACCGTAAGATTCTACGATAATTAGAACCGAAGATATAGCCATCGTTCTGTTTTTTTTGGTTTTTTTGGGTACTGTACCTTCATTAAAACACATTACGTATTTAAAAATAAAATATTGTTTTTAATTCAAATTTCAGTTAGCTGTAACAGTTACTTTATAAGTGGACAAAAAAAAAAATCTCATGAGGTAATCGAACCCAGATCGCCCGTACGGAAACCCAGCGCGCTGACCACTTAGCCACCGGGAGTTGCAGAGCAAAAATCTCTACTAGTATATAAGCTGCGCGTAACACTTTAGAGCCTGTTTTCTCGGAATCTTCTGGCTAGTTCACTTTATTGCTTTACTGTGTACTACGTTCGGAACACTTTTTTTTTTTTAAATGTTAATTATGTAAACTTTTTTCATATTTTAAGGCATATTATAAAATAAAAACATGATTTTAAGTAAAATTTAAGTCATGTTAAAATTAATTTTAAATAAATTGGCTAATTTTAGGTTAATTTTCTTTAAATTTTATCAAAACGGTTAACATGCTATAAAAAAAGTTATGTATATCTTACAGTTTACTTTTTGCACAAGGTACTTATGACAATAATCCATCAGATAGGCTACAAGCTAATTGATATTTCAAAAGGAAAAAAAGATATGGCTGATTTTATTGGTCCGAATGTGATATATCTCAATTTTGTAACTCCGAACAAATGAAAAAAGCTATAATTAAAAAAATAATTCAAATAAATAAAATTCCATAGTCTATCTTATAGGTAATATTATGAAAAACATGCACAATAAATTTTATGCATATATCTTGATAACTTTTTGAATAATCATGTGAATGGTATAGAAAATATATGAAAACGAAAATGTTGAGAAAAACACAATTAAAGATTTAAGTTATTATGAAAAGTGTCTTCCGAATGTCTGAATTGTCTAAAATTCACCAGCTTTATACATTTGACCCTCTACTTCCTCATCTCGAGTGCCTTTTTTTTTTCTCTTGGCCCGCAATTTTTTTCTCTGCGTTTTTGTATCGGGCAACGAGTGTCTTCTTGCATCGTTAACTCGTTCACTGTCAATAAGTTTCATGCCATTTTGCGTATAAAAGCCAGTACTTAGTCCTAACTTTTCTATTATCCTTAACACACCACTGGTTCCTTCGTTGAACTGTAATACCGCAATAAAAGCACCTAGTTGCAAAGTTTGCAGCTCAACAAAGTTTTGCTTTGGAATAATTGTCCACAGCACTCTATTGAAACTTTCGTTGGCATTTTGGGTTAACCCATGCAGGCACTTTTTTAATAGCTTTTGGTCACACAACTGCATATAAATTGGTCTCACAATTTTCATTAAATTTTTGGGAAGACCTTTAGATTTATCATGAAACTCTCCCCCTAATGCCTTCGCTCGCTGAAACTTACACCAACTATCCGCACCTTGCGGACATTGGCCATGCATCGGAGAATCACAATTAGAACAGCAGTGACAAAAAGCTGCAATTACTGCTCTTTGCATTTGGTCTAAATTGCCTTTATTGCTGCGAACTGCTATGCCATAATAATTCTGAAGTTTGTACAATAAACCTATCGGTGAGCTTGCCTTTTCCGCCAAGTCCCTTTTTAGTTTTCTTCAGTTTGCGCAGACGACTGCCGACTCTTTTTTGGACGTGGCCTATGCATTCTAATTTCTGTACAGTATCTTTTCCATACATATCTCTTACAGTTTCATATGCTTTTGAATCTCCATCACCGTAGTAATCCGCATACCTTAAACCTCTGAGATTCTCGGATCTTTCGAAAATGCGGAATGCTCCAATAACTTCCATGCTAGATGCAGAACCCCGGTGATTTCGACAAGTGTGATCCTTTTGCACATCAGATGCCTTGAATACTTTCGAGCATACCCTACAGAATTGCGACATGATTTCAATGTCCATCACTTTTCCTGTAAGAATTGAAATCACACTTATACAGCCATTTAGAGAAGAATATCCCCGTTTCTGACATGTGCCATCGACAGACACACCACAACTTTTCACTGCTTCCTGAGAATCTGTCAATTCCTTTACTTCTTTTGATGCTTCGTTCATGCTGTCTTGTACAGCTCCAGATGCAGCCTGGAGTAATTTCTGCTCCTGCATTCTAAAAGTGCGTTTTGAAGGAAAAGGCAAATTTAACAAACAGAATAGTTTCTTTCCAGCTGTGTAACCTTTTCCAATTAGCCTCAAAGCTAAAACAAGCAATGTGTTGATCTCGTTGAGTTTATTAGACTTTTGAGTAGAAGAAAAACCTTTCACAAATGTGCATGCCTTGCATTTTAGTTCAAAGTTGAAGCATGAACCAAATCTGGACTCCTCTTGTAGGCACAATTCCTTTCTCAGGCAAGATGGGCAGCACAATATTGAAAATACAGTTATCAATGTCCGTATATTCATTATGCAATTACTGTAGATATCTTCATCTGTGTAAGTGTAATTTAAACTTACAGCTGATAAATTGCCAAGTTTTGAAGAGCTTGCAGTTTTCGGCACGGAATCAACAGGCGTCGCATTCTCAGAATTCATCACGGCATCTGGTTTCGAGGAGAAACGATTTCCATAATATTTTCGCTTTTTAGAGCGATAACTCTTGACTTTATCCATTTTCTGATATGTTTTATCGTATTTTTATCAAAAATTATAAAGAAACTGTGTAGTAAATTATGAATAAATGAAATATTTCAGATAAACAAAATTGAGCTCTGCAAATGTAAACAAATCCAAATGAGAGTGTTGGCATTGCCATTATTCGAAATAAAATAAATAAACTAACTATAGAAAAGTGCTGTAATATTTATAAAAACAATATTTATAAAAATATTAAGAATTTATTTGATAAAAAAAACAATAAAACAAAGCTATTTTTGATGGTTTCCGGTTTCGGAATATTACTTCCGGTTTCATTTGACATCAGACTATCTGTTTTAAAATTGATGTAACTTTATTTCTGATTCACACAAATTAAAAAGTAAGACTGTTTTGGAAGCAGAAATGTTCATGCTATAATTTAAGAAAATAAAAAAAAAATGTTAGTTTTCATAAAAATTGACTTTTTCAACGTAGTCGGATACCTTAAGGTACCAATCTGCCGAGTCTCATCCCGATCTGAATTTCCCAGACCGTAAGATCCCCTTGTTAGTATTAATGTTGCAGCCAATTAATGTTACTTAAAAATCGTCCATTTTGCTTTGCGTTTTTCCCGAATAGGAAAATTTTGAATTACTAACATAGGGCGAGTTAACAAAACCACAAAATATCTATAGGAATTCAGCCAAGATTAGAATAAAAAAACTTCAGTGCTCACAAAACCGAACTTTCTCTAAGCAAAAAATCCAATCAAAATAAAAAGGACATCAAGTGAAAATCCAAGATAAGAATAAATAACTTACATAGGTGAGAAGATGGTAGTGCTGTAGTGGAGTTTTGAGAACTCTTCCCATTGCCTTGATATTGCCTTATAAAAATTAAAAAAAAAAAACTTATACAAATTTTCGCATTTTCTCTGGGATAATCAAAATTTGACAGCAAACACTACTAATATTTAAAATTTAAGAGTTTTCCTTGCATTGTAAGTTACTTTCTATAGACTATCAGTCAGACACTGTTTTATTAATATGGATACGGTTCACATAGCTTCTTTTTCGTACCTTAAATTATAAGCAGAAGAATCTGGTTTTGATTTTGTTGTGGAAAGGAATTACTGTGTGTGTGTGTGTGTGTGTGCGTGCTCGCGCGCATGCATACATGAATGCATCGGCACATCATGGTTACATTTTAAAAATAATTCTCCATTTTATAAAATCAGCGATCATCCTATCCGTATTTCGAAGGGCGCCGCTACCTCCTTGCCTTTTTTCTTTGAAAATAGCGTACGTTTCTGAAAAAATGCGAAAATTTTCGTTTATTTTCCAATAGACCGATCACCCCCTTCGAAATCGCCAGTTACGCATGCTCGTTCATGTTCAAACGTACCTCGCACAGACAGGGACGATGCGAACGAGGGCGTAGGGGGCTACTCGCCCCCCTCCCCCTCCCCAAAGTTTTAGAAAGTTGGACATTCGGCAAATTTTGTAAATTTTATCGAGATCTTTCTTTTTCTAAAGTCGATCCACAATAAAATTGAATTGAATGGGGGAAAAAAAAATGTTGAACAAAAAAAATATTAAAAATATCGGAATACAGCTTGACCCGAGTTTGACGAATCGACATTTTTACACTAGAAATCTATTATAGGGGAGTCGGTGACTTCTTTTAACGCCTACCATGATGGACTGCGAACGCAAATATTACCATATAAATATCTTCATTATCTCCCCCCGTCAAAGATTTTAGAAAGGCTGGTAGTCGGCAAATTTCATCTCTTCTTTTAAAAATGCCTACTGACGGATGTTTCAAAACGTATTGAATGGGAAAAGTATATATAATTAAAATCATCATTAGTATTACAAAATTGTGATCACAATGCAGCCTAAGTTGACGGTCGGCAATTTTGAATTGGAGTAAGTATATGGGTGATTTTCAAAAATTTTGTCACAATTCAGTTTTCAAACTTATGGCACAATGAAAAATTAAAAAGTGATTTACAGTACTGCTTTATATGGTGTGAGCTTCATTATAATATAGACTATTGTAAAAAAAGCCAATGTTTGCGAGATTTTTTTTTAAATAGGCTCAAATTAGATTATTTTTTTTTTACTCTATGTACCAATATATCTCGGGAGTGTTACTATTTTAATTTACCTATTTAAATATTATTAAAAACTGAACTAAGTCATTGTACTTAACAAGTGAACTAGACATATCTGATATTATTTAAATACATTGTTTATTAGTATTTATAAAATGTTTTTGTTTACTTTTTTCCGAGTTAAGTCTCATGAGTGTTACATTGTTACAAAAGTAGAACCATATGTTTCAGTTAAAAATTACAATTTTATATTATTATAAAAAATTGTACATTATTTTATTATTTTATATTATTATAAAAAATTGTACAACTAAATTCAATTATATTTATTACCATATCACACCATAACTTTGTAAATATTGAAATTTTATTTTTATATTCTAAAATTTGAATTTCGATCACAGTAATACTCATGAGACCTGGTAACACTCTTGAGACAAAGTAACACTCATGAGTGTTCATAAAAATTTATGGTAAATAACAGGAAGATATCTTAAAAATTATACAATAAATATGAAAACAACATTCAAGGTAATTAATTTGTTTTATTGTAACTGGATGAATTAAGAATTCTTTGTAAATTATACAATTTAGGACTGCTCGTATACATCTATACCAGCCTTAAATTTATAAAACTCTCGTTTGCCTTTCAACCTTAGCATCGGATCTGGCAGTATTGCTATGATTTGATCAAAACTAACATCTGAAACATCAGACTCATTAAACTTGGAACAATGTATTTCTTTCTCCCCAGTTTTTCAAATACATAATTTGAACGTCCCCATCCTCATCAAGTTCAGATTTACAAAGCCCTACATATCTATACTTTGTTTTTTTCCTTGATCCGCTAACCAATTCTACTAATACAAATGTCCCTTATTTGACTCCATACACAGATGGGGTTTGAAGACACACATCCTCCTCCTGTATAGATTCCACTGCTCCATTTATCATGTCATCATCTTTATCAGAAAAAATTTTACCATCAGAATCACACTCGCTTGATGTGCATATATGCGGCGTTTTTTTGGTTGCTGTTCTATCAATGTTCCTACCTTCCAGCCAAGATGACAGTTGCTCAACTCGCCTTTATGCCATACATTTTTACGGCAGAAACAAGAAAGAGGTCGATGAAAAATTCGACCTCTCACATTAGCACAAATTTGGTGGATTTTTTTAATTCCGTCTACTGCTTTCAGATTATTTGGAATTAATTTGGAGATATTCTGAATTTTCTCTTCTGTTATAAAAAAGATCTTCACCTCTGAGGTATCTTTCAAAGTTTCAAATAATGTCCTTGCATCTGGAATATTCTTTTCCGTATGCCACATAGTCATTGGCTTTCCTTTTTAATGCACCACCAACACCATCAGCTGCTCCTTTCCAATGAGAAGACTCAAAGAAAGACCAGGTACCAGCAACAAATTTAAGATCAAAGAGATAAGTTGAAAATAAGAAAAAGTTCTTTTTCTGGCGATACTGAGTGGAGGGTCCATCAGAGAATAAGTGGATGATGTCTACTTGAGGAAACTGCTCTCTGAGAAGTTTAAATATGGGATCTAAATGAGCCCATATTGCTGCTGGGCTGTGATCAGGTGAATCCAATATAGTTGCAAATGAAATAACTTTTTTGCCTACATACAAAACTATTGTGTGTAGAAATGCTTGGTTGCGAGATGAACCAAAATGGTGGGACTGGATTTCCTTAGCTAATTTGCAAGAGCAATTTTCTGAAAAATCCACAAGAATAGCTGCTTCATTACCTCCTAAAGTTTCTTTACATGATTTAAATGTTCTATTCTGATTCTTCATATTAAAAAAATTTTGCTTAAACTCTTGCAAATCCCTCTGGAAACCTTCTTTAAGTCTTCTGATAGGTTCAGTTATATTTTTTTTACTTTCCTTTATAGTTTTCTTTTCTGCAACATCTGTTTTTTTTTTTTTTAACTGTTTCTTTAACAATAGTCAATTTCTCGTATGCAATTTCTTCTGCGTCATTCATCATGATATCAAAAAGTGGTATGCTTTTGCTCTTATAAGAGACACAATTATTGTACATGCACTTAACAGAGTTCTTATTGCATGCTATAAACTCGTACAATGAGTGGGGGTTATCGTTACTCAAAAAACCAATTAGATAAAACAGCTTGAAATCAAAATGCAAAAAAATCAAAATGCCAGTTGTTAAAATATCTGTGAAATTATCCATCTAAAATACGTTTCAAAATTAAATTCATAATTTATTATTAATTTATAAATTAAATAAAGTGAAATAAATATACTAAAAAAAAAAAAAACCTTTGTTTTTGTTTTGAAGTTCATATTTATGAACAACAGTAATTTGTACAGTAATTTTAGTACAGTAATTTGTTGATAACATTCTTAAACTCATGAGTGTAACACCTCCTCATGAGTGTTATTCGTATAGAGTAACACTTTTGAGAAGTAACACTCATGAGGTTTCTAATAAAAGTTCTGTTTTCATAGAAACAGCTTGCACATGTAAAATTAGGATTACTTGAATAGACTAGTATACTAATGTGCACATATTTTTAACTGACATTTTTTTTCTGAATAGTTTGCAATACATAATAATGCTAGTAACACTCATGATACAAAATAAAAATACTCGCCATAGTGAAGATGAATTTCCACACTATTTTTTAATGTATAATTAATGCTCAATTTTTAACACCAGGAAGTTAATAAAAGACAAACATGGATTACTCTAGAACTATTGCCAATCTTGAAAACTAAATTATTATAAATATATTTGAGTAACACTCTTGAGGTAACACTCATGAAACGAAGTTGGGGACACATAGTAAACTGAAGTTTTAATACACCAATTCAAAATATAAAAATATATTTATTCTTTATTTTGAAACTTAAAGTATTGCAGTGCATCCTCTAATTAATATTTTATTGTTGTCTCATCTTGAACTAAAATTAATCATAATGAAATCTGAATTTTTGGACCAGGGACATGAAAAATTGCCTGTCTCTACAACAGATTATCATAGTAAACCATTTAAAAATTAGTAAAATCATTATGTGTTATACATATTTGTGAACTAGAATAAAAATTCTATTAATTTATTGAAGTAAGAATCTTTTAACACTAGAATTTATTTTGAAACTGATTATTTTATTGCAGGGACATCAATGTGAAATTTTTTTTGAAAATCACCCCTATCCTTTTTTGACAGGAACATTAAAGTAATGAAATCATTAATATCTTCACTGACATTAGATAACTTTGATGTGTTACAGTAAATGATATACTTGTATTTGTGGTACGTCAGATAACGCATCAAAAACCATGATATACACGTTAAACGTCATTTACATAAAGTATGCAATGTACGTCATATGAGTTAAAGGTTTTATACAAAATTTCAAAACACCAACATTTTTTTATACGAAAATTGACCCGCATTTTACAAAGTTATTGCAATTAATGTCAAGTAGATCTCCATAAATAATGTTATATAAAGGATGGCCATAAGATACTTTGCCGATATATGGACCTCTAGCGACAGTCTCGTTCAACAGATCGAGATGAGATTTCAGGTATAGTTATTCAGAGGTATGAGGACGGAATTCTGTGAATTTTAGCAAAATGGCGCTCACGATTGCGCCGGTTATAGTTACGAATGGCAACACCTACTTTTTTATATCGAAAAATTATCACCGCATGCGAAAACCTTAAAGAGCGTTGGAACGGTACATGTATCGCCAAAAACGGACACGTAATGGACGCACTCAATACAGATCTTCGAACGGCCGACAAAAACACGATCGGAGCAATGGAGGCCGCTCGTCAAATATTCAGCTTAGAAAACCGATTAAATTGCCTGTGATGGCACTCATGTGAACTTTGGCCTCTGTCAAATGCAAATTTCCATCGTGCGCCTCAATCACATTTTTGTTGGCCTTTCGCAGAGCTTTTTTTTGTGCATGCATAATGCATTCTTTTTTTGTGATACACGTACCGTTCCAAAGCTCTTTAGGGTTTTCTCATTCGCTGAGCATTTTGCGACAGGAAAAAGTAGGCGTTGTCATTCGAAAATTTTGAGTGTATGTAACTATAACCATAACCATGAGCGCCATTTGTTGAGATTCACAGAATCTCGAGCTCGTATCTCTGAATAACTGTACCTGAAATCTCATTCTGCTAAATGGAACGGAAGCTAGAGGCCCATATATCGGCAAAGTTTCTTCATAATTATGACCACCTTGTACTTCATATAAAGAAAATGCATTCCCAAAATAGTGCATGCCACATGTAAACTGGAAGGCGATATCGAATTTATTCCAACAAAATAATCTTTGGAAAAGTATTGAAAGGTTTATTATAATACTATCTAAAATCCTTAATGTTTCCCGTTCTCGAATAGCTGTGGCCCGACATTGTCCGGTACAACCAGGTTCAATCTATTGCAAATAGTGAGTATCCTTTCTCTCCTATCCTCGATTTCTGACGCAGTTTGACCTTTGTGTTGCCCTTGCGCCTAATAAATCTGAAAATCAACCAAACAACATATCCTGGATTTCACTCTAAACATCTCGGGAATACTCTAAACATCTTATACTCTAACTCTAAACATTGGGAAAAAATTGTCTTTCAGATAAACTATGATTATTTTAGTCTAAATACCTTTAAAAATATTTCAAATTGGATAAATAAATCTCAAATTAGGATCATAACCATTACATGTTGGTAAGGGAAATGGAAGAGGGTTTTTGGAAATTTCATGTTGACAGTGATGTTTCTCTTGCTTTGAAGATCAAATGTGCAACTTGTTCTTCCTCCAGATCGGAATAACGCTGTAGATTTGAATACCCCCCCCCCCCACAAAAAAAAAAAAAAAAACACTGACTTATAGATCTGAATATTTTATCTCTAAATTCGAAGCTCAATTAGTTGCGAATAATTTACTTTTCTGCATATAAATATTATAGTTTCGCTTGCTAAAGTAACCCATTTAATTTTTAATCCCGCTTAGAAAAAAAAAACTAGCATTTTCAAGTATACTTTCCTTCTTGAACAAATGATTATTGTTTAAAAAAAAAAAAAAAAAACGAGTAATATTTGCAGAAATTATTGCTGAAAAACCACACCACATCAGTGAAAAACCACAAAATAATCATTAAATTAAATCCATCAATTTTGGTAAAAATATATACTCGAAGTAACTACTTTTAAGAAGTAGGTTCCTGGATTAAATTGTTCAAAAAAAAAATTAAGTTTTACTATTAACACACTTTTCAAGAAAAATCAAAATCTTTACTTTTTTAGTTAGGAAAATGTGTTAAAAAGTATTTAAAAATTAAATAATTAACAAAACGTTTTTAATAATTATTGTCTTTTGCAATGTAATTATAGGGTCCATGAGCTCCTACATGATTATTTGCAGGGAGGTGTAAGGCGACAAAAGTTTTTGTTTAATCCTTGATTTTTCGAAGATTGGGAATGGATTTCCTAATTGGATGTTAGTTAATAATTATGGGGGGGGGGGGGGCATTAATGTTCTGTTCATAATTGGATGTTAGTTAGTAATGTGAATTGATAAATTTATATCTATATATATTTTTTCTTGTAAATTTTTCCACCTTTTTCTCCACGTTACTTTATTTTTCGGAAGCCAGAGGGGAGAGAGTGCAAGTGCATGTTTCTTATGTCCCTGACATTGTATCTATTATAAAAATTGCAGTGCTTCGCGTAAGGAATTTTTTGAAATAGCAATAGTCCGCCAGAATTTTAAAAAGAATTTTTTTCCAGAATTTGTTTTTTGATCAACTTTTATACAATTCTTTATAAAAAAAAGTCACCTATTTGATCAATAATTTTCATTTATTTAATTCCTTGTTAAAGAGCTATTTTCAACCACTTTTACACGTTTAATTAATTTTTTTCGAAACTGCAATTTGAAAATTTAAAAAAAAAGTTGTATCGAAATGAAGGACTTGTACTACTCAGGTTACTGAATTGGTTTAAGATTGTGGAGAAAAATTCTATCTATCTGCAAGGTATAAATGTCTTCCTCCTCGCCCTGCTCCCAAATAAAAATGCTTCCAAAAATAATCTCCTTTGTTCGGAGAGGAAGGGGTAATTTACTACAAAAAAAATGAAAAAAATAAATGATTTTGAAGGAACTTTAACTATAATGTGATGGGAATTTACTTAAAATTTGACATTAATTACGTATTAATAAAAATGCCATAAAATATTAAAAATTGTTTAGACGGTAATTCAAAAGTAATTAAAACTAATCTCACATTAAATAAAATAATTCATAATTAAATAAAAAAATGCATTAACAATTAGTTTTACATTAATTATTAATTATGTCCTAATTATTCATATATTAATTAAAAATTATTTATCCATTAATTTTGCATTAATAAAAATTAGTTAACAATTTATTTACACCTTAATTTAGATTTTCTACATTTACACGGGACATGCCTTGATTTCAGTCGGCAAAAGGATGTCTACCCTCCCCCAACCAAAATTCTTAGCGACGGCCCTGCGCACAGACCAGTGACTGACTGAAGACATTGAATACCACGTTCCTCATTTTTAGGTAGATTGTAGTGGAATGTCCAACAATTTCCAAATATAATTTCGTACATTCCTTAATTAAGTATATTTCGTCGGTTTTTCACCATGCCTTTTTGCACAAATTAGAGAAAAAAGGTAACCTTATGCATGAAAGCATGTAAAAAGTAGATTAACACTATGTCGTCCTCTCATCTAATCGGGATTTTTTTTTTTTTTTCCGCTGGTAGGACTGGTTCAAATTATTTCGCCTATGTCTATCACCTGCGTTTTTTCGAGATTTCGTAAATCGGCAAGTTTTACTTCTCCGTCATTAGCACGATAGTTTTCGAGGTGTTGCCGGTATTTGCTCAATCGTTTGCGAGCTGTCGCCAGCATTTGCCGGATAATTTCGCGGGTCGCCAAAGTGGTGTCCCCGAACGGCATAGTCTTAAGAATTAAGCTTATAACCGTCAAGTGTTTTAGTAAGCATTTTAAACAGCATATTTCCGCTCTGGTACACGAAATTGCGATCGTGCATCACTGTTATTGTTGTAGTTATTAGTTTTGTCAAAAAACTTATTTTGCTTTAATTTATAAGATTTTCAATTTTTAAAAAAAAAAATTGAAGGGGTATTCCCCTGCAATTTTTTTTTTTTTTTTTTTTTTTTTTTTTTTTTTTTTCCCTTTGGAAATATTTAACGGCAAACACTGGGCGTTCGGATCAAAACAAAACCTAACGATCACGTGACCCTCTAACGCCGGAAAACTAGCGTTGCGACTGAAGTTATAATTTTATGTAACTTCGAACTAGAAATCAGAACTGTGGGTCAAGTAATATACGGTATTTACGACAAAGGTGAAACGCTGCGTTTTTTTTTTTTTTCTTTTTTCCTTTTTTTTCCCCAAGAGAATAAAAGATTTTGTGAAGTTTTTTTACTTTAAATTTTTTTACAAAGCGATTTTAAAATTATGGAATATTGAACGTGAGTAGTTTTAGGCTTTTAGAAAACAATGTTAAAATTTGAATTAGCATTTTTAATTACTTTTTTATTTTACAAAATGACTTCTAATATGGCTACAGCTCTGAAACTGTCAACATAAATAGTTTTAGTCTTCTAATTGAATTTTTAAAATACATAATGTTAAAATTTTGATTACATTTTTTAATTAATTTGACATTTTTTTGCAAAGCGACTTCCAATAGGAATGGAGCTCTGAAATTTTCAACAGAAGTAGTTTTAGTCTTCTGATTGAACTTTTGACAAACACACTATTAAAATATTTTCAGAGGGAAAGGGGGGGGGGGGATTGTGTTATAGTATTAACAGGAAATATTTTTTTGTTGTTTCTAGACAGTGGAGGGTTTATTACGTGTTTATATAGCAATTAATCATTTAGCGAGTGAAACGATCTTGTGCTTACACAGCAATGAACCTTTCAGCGAACGAAGCAAGCATGTTATTGAATATTATTTGATTAATTTTTTACAAAGCAACTTCTAACAGGCCTAGAGCTCTGAAATTTTCAACATAAATAGTTTTAGCCAGCTAATTTGACTTGATAAACAGAATGCAAGATTTTTTTGTAATTTTTCCTACTTTTGTTAATTATTTACAAGTGACTTCTAATAGACGTAGACCTCTGAAATTTAGATGAGAAGTTTCATAAGCTGGAACCTATACACGTTTCCGCAATGCAGGGTCCCGCAGCTAGTTCAAAATATAGTTTTTCAGGATTGTCATGCTATTAATTTTAGTATTTGAGGATACTATTTTGGCTACTATTTTTTACGTTTGAAGCAACTGTTTTCAATGCTATTAAGCTGTGGCAGCCCTTCCCATATTACGTCCCTTTGTGGGAAACCACATTTTTCCCCTTCAAAATTATATATTGTTCCGCAAAGCGGGGTCACGCCGCTAGTTTAAAATATAGTTTTTCAGGATTGTCACGCTATTAATTTTAGTATTTGAGGATACTATTTTTTACGTTTGAAGCAACTATTTTCAATGCTATTAAGCTGTGACAGCCCTTCCCATATTACGCCCCTCTGTGGGAAACCACATTTTTTCTCTTCAAAATTATATCGTTCTGCAACGCGGGGTCACACAGCTAGTTCAAAATGTAGTTTTTCAGGATTGTCACACTATTAATTTTAGTATTTGAGTATACTATTTTGGCTACTATTTTTTACATTTGAAGCAACTATTTTCAATGCTATTAAGCTGTGGCAGCCTTACCCATATTACGCCTCTCTGTGGGAAGCCACATTTTTTCCCTTCAAAATACTATTACTGGAAGTATAGTATTTCACAAATTATTCTATATTTAAGCGCTTTAGACAGTCTAAGTACAGATCTGTTATAAAGTTTGCTCTTAAATCTGGCTATAAAGCTTTGTCTACAGTTGTAGTGTGGCTTTGAGAATGTTGTAACATTTTTATTTGTTTCCTTTTGTTAGTTGTATGTTTATGATTATGCTACGAGATACAGCCATATGCATAAGTTGGTTAAATGATATTCGAATGTGTGCATTGTCAGCACAATTAAAATATGATGAACATTTGGTAGAACAATTCAGGATTAAAAAATTAATGTTCTCCCAAAATAAGACAATGTTAGAGTGGGTAACAAAATAGGTAATATAAGGTGAAAGAAGTTCTGTTTCAAACAAATTGTCAGATCTAAAGGAGTCAGCCAATGAATTAACTTAGAACTGAAACTTTGAGATACATTTCGCTGTTAAATCTAATAAAATGCAAGAAGAAGAAAAATACCCAAGTCCATATTTAGCAATTAAGAATTGTCAAGGGTATAAATAAAATTCTATTCAAATAATTGTTTATTAGTCAACTTTGATTTTTTTTAATGTAATGTTTTGAATGGGTGTGTAAAAAACAATTAGTTTTTGTTGCGAAAAATCATGAGGTCTTTAAAAAATTTATTAGTTTGAATGGGTGTGTAAAAAGAAACAATGAGTTGCACAAAATCATGAGATCCTTAAAAAATTTATTGGGTCCTTAAGAAGTACTTATCCCTGCCATCCCATTAGCTGACAAAATGGCAGATTTGTTTTTCGTCGTTTTAATTAAATAAATTATTTTATATTGACTCAAATTCCCAACTTACTATTTTCAATGACTAATAAATTATTTCGACATATTGATTTAAGCCGTACAGACAAAAAATAAAATTCAGTAAACATTCTTGAACTTTCATTCAATTTCGTACTTTAATACTTTCTTGCTTCAACTTTATTTGTGAATGAAATCTTTATTCTAATATATTTAACAATTTCATTTATAGCAAAGGCATTTTTGATAATCATCCACTGAGTGCATTATATTCTTTTATTCATAACATTATTTTCTTATTTTAAAGAATTTTTTTCTAATTTCTTCAAACTTTCTTACGAAACAATTTTGTATTATCACATGAAGCTTTTCTGTCACAAATGCTTTTTCTGTTTTGAAATGTAATTTTTTATAGTATTGCAAGCTTTTAATAGTGTTGAACTCATACATGTCCTTTTAATTTCTAGGTGCAAAGCATTATTACACAAGTGTTGTCTGTATTTGACCTGTATGTTCTTATTGAAGCTAGCCCAGGATCTACTCATTATAGATATTTTGGAATAAATTTTTTATTTGTCTATAGTGGAAATAAACACAGTAAGTGCTTTTTATTTTTAAACAATAAATTTAATAATCAATTTTTGTTTCCGAAGCTGTATCATATTTAAGGCATTTAGAAAAAAAAAGCTGAAAACTTATGTTTTATATTTAACTATTTTTGATTCTTTAACGTAACAAGGATTCAAATTGGTGATTTCAATAAGTGATTTTTGATTATTTGTTTTTATCTTTTTTCCCTGTGTATGTACCTACTCCTTAAGGTTAAAAATTGAAAGATTAATTCATTTATGTTTTTTCTCTTCTGATAAATCAAGAAACAGAGTAGACTGTAGCTTACATAACCACTTTTTTGACTGTCAATTTGAAATATCTATATATAAATTTTAATATTTTGAAGTATTGCAATTTAAGTGAAGAAATGTAATTTTTGTTTTTCATGTTTGTAAATTAAAAAACGACGTAAAGGAATTTCACAAAAGCCATTTCCCCTCTAAAACTTTAACACTTTTAGAAAATTTATAAACAAATTCCCTTGTGTAATAAATTTCTTTAAATTTAGTTTTCGTATTGCTTTAAATTAGAATACATATTCTGAAAGTATTGGGGACCAAGAATTATCAGGGAAATTCAATTTTTTTCCGTTTCGGACTCCTTGAAGCCCTACTACCTCCACTTCTATCACTCAGAATACGACTTATACCTACTTTGTCTGTGCTTCTTTATAACTTAATGAAATTCTAGGTTATGCGAGATTAATTTTACTAATTAAAATATACATTATTGATAAATTTTAATTTAATGTTTACCAGCGAGATAAATTTTAATGTTTTTTGGGGTTTTTTTTAACGGTAGTTGTGATGATACTTGACAATTAAGAGTTTGTATATTGTAAAAATATGGATAAACTATAAATTTTCTGCTATATCCATCTTTTAAAATGTAATCCTTAATTCTCCCACTAAATTGCTTACTTATAATGTTAATGCATATGCATATATTCATATTTGTTATCTGTATATTTAGTTAGGAACCTGCTGATACTATGTTCAGTTATTTCATTTGCCCTAGCTGTGTACATGCTAGTTGTATCTGTGATTTTAATGAGAGCTCTTCGAAAGGTAAGCATATAGTAGATATATTTCAATTGAAAAAGTAGTATTTTTCAGCTCTTTGAATAATGTGTTTTTCAATAGTTTAATTGGTTATTTCCACAGTCCATCCGTCTTGTAAAAAAAAATATATAAATTGCATAGTTACACAATTGTAGTAATTACACAATCATTTAAATAATTGTTTTATTATGGCTAATTAAAACATAAATATACCTGTCATAAATTAATTTTCAGTTTTATGTTTGAAAAATGTTTTGGAAAAAAATATAGGCGCATTAGTATCCTATATGAGCTTTATGTGAAAACATGGTTTTAAAAATATCACTAAAATGTTCCTGAAATTATTGGGAACTCTCCTTATAAGTCAACCTACATTTTATGCTCCCTGACATTGGCTTACTAATATGCTAAAATACTCAAAATTGTTCTTGTGAATTAGATATACACCAACATTTATTCAGGATGTAACACTACATTAAGAATTCATGTTATTATGACAACATTTTTTTATTACTATAGTTTTTGAAATAAAGTTTTACGTATAGTACCTCCAAGGTAAGACTAAAACACTTATAAAAGTAACAACAGGAAATAAATGTTATTAATTACATCCTAATAGGTGTGAGCACTTATTGCTATGTGACATTAGAGGTTTGCATGGGGTAGAGCCTCTAGTGTCTTAGCAATTGAAATTAATATACAGAAGAACATAAATGGGAGTACGAATTCATAGTTCATTATCTTACGATAAATATTTCATGGTACATACTTGTTATTCACAATATAAATGGGATATGTTTGTCGTTCCACCAAAAAAGTAAAAAAATATTTCTTAACGTTTTTCCCTATTACATTTTTAGCTGTTAAATATGTATGGTAATGGGTTGCTGGATTGGCCACTTGGAATATAAATTGAAGTTGGTTACTATATTCAGGAGAACAACTTATTATAGAGTTATTTTGAGCGGTTTTTTTTTTTTTTTTTTTCGACATTCAGATTATTTTTTTTAGTATGCGATATATTTTGATCATGTAACCTTGTAAACGCGTACTACAGGTTTCATATCTGTTTTGTTTCTTATCAGTTTAATAGCTCAAACTTTTATTACTTATCTGAAAAAGCTGTTCTTGTAAACAACTTTTTGTATCTATTTAATGGAATACATGTGTTTGTACAATATTTATAATGATTGATTGTACAATTTTATTGTGAAATACAATGTAATTATAAATTTATTGAGTGATAATTTGCTTGTGATAATCTAAAATACACTAAACATGATAATTAAAATAAATTTTTCTCTCTAACCTTTTCTCCCTAACTCTAAAATTAAATGTTGTTATTTAATATTAGCTTAGGTCAGAGAGAAAAATTATTTCAATTAAAAGCAAATTTGTAAGTGTTAGATATTTACAACTACTCGATTGTTCAACCATTATAAAATACCATACAATATTTTTAAATATATTAAGTATTAGATTACCTATTATCATCCAAACTAAAAATTTTTACTTGTAATTGATTGATTTGATTGATCATTTGATTTTTCTTTGTAGGAAATAGAACAACGATTCCGTCCTTGGCTCATTGCAGCTCTGGTATTTACTTCATGGAGTTTCTTTTCCATACTATTTAGATCTATAGCAAATGTGAGTTCATTTTCCCCTACTTTTTTAAATAATGTAAAAAATATAATGGTCAATGCTAAGAAATATTACTATAATGTATATATTACCTATGAAAGTTAGATTTGTCCTAAATTTGAGTTATGGTTAATAACTGAAACTTTTCTAGCTAAGTATGCCAAACTTATTCTCTAAATTAAGAAAACCTCTGATAATAATTTATTAACTTTTAAATTCTTACTAAAAATTCCATGTCCTTGTTTTATGTAACTGCTTTATATTCTCGCTTTCATGTGGTCCAACTGAAAGTTTCTTTATAACATGATTATGTTTTATCTATTTTTGCTCACTACCAAAATAGTTTAACATGCATTTTTCTTTTAGGATCTTTATTATGCTTATCACCAGGCAATTTTAATTATTTGGACTTTAATGTTAATTTGCAATGTAAGTTTTATTTTGTTTTCAAATATAATTTAGTTGTATCAAAAAGTAATGCTTGTTTATACTTTTTTTACATATTTACTAAGTGGAAGTATGCTTTGTTCTTTAATTTTAAATTATTAACTTTTTCTGTAGTGCTGATACACGATAATGACATTAGCCAAATCCAGTGAAGAAACTTTGACCTAGTAGTACAAAGTTTTTTAAAATGCTTTGAAATTTCTACATCAGAAAAAATTTGTTTAAGAGTTAACTAAAAAAGTAATCGGGACGGCCCAAAATTTACCTACCCAAATCAAACATTTACTTGGGTAATACTTTGAGCATGCTTAGTTACTCAAAAATCCTTAGTAGAATTTTATGGATATCTACAGGGCATTACTGCTTTATCTTAAATACATCTGTTTCTATTTTTGGGAGAATGTGATCACCCAAAGCACTATGAATGCGGCTTAGACTGACTTCCTTTTTCCCAGATATAAACCAGTTGGGCTTTTATTTATGGGATCTCTTGAAAGACATGGTCTATAAGCTTAAATCCTATGACTTAATCCAACCTGAAAATAGGCATAAAATGTGGGCCATTTCAAAAGATGTTCACATGAAGGTGGTACCCAATTTTGCTGTTCGTTTTTGAAGAATTATTGAGGTAGATGGCAAATGCTTTGAAAATGCGAATGTGTAAATGGTAGTTCATGTACATAGTAATCTCCTTATATTGTAATCTGAGTATACCTCTATGTGCTCAATAAAGCTTTATTTCTGGTAGGTATGTTTTGGAACGCCCTGTAAATATTTTTAATTAAAACACTTAACAATTAGTGATTTCTTAGTCAAGCTTTATTAGTTTTTTAACAAAAAACTAATAAAAACTGTTGTCTCTCTATATACATAATTTAATAGAAATATTTTTTTTTACTATCAGTAGTTACTTTTGTTACAACAATCTCAAGCATTAATTAAAATAATTTTAACGCATTGAAAATGTGTTTAATGTTAATTTTTTTCAGTCTCTACTCAAAATCCCTTCCGAGAAATATTACACAAAATTACATTTCTAAGAAAGTATTTTAAATTCTGCTTTCTATCTTAGCAATTCTTGAAAATGTATTTCTAAATTTCATTCATAACTCACATTGGTATATTTTTATTAGGTGTTCTTCATGCTGGTAGTATATTCAAACTTCCAAGAACTGACAGATATCACCAGACTAGAAGACATGGCTCGGCTTAAGGTAAATGTAATGTATTTCTATTGGAACTTTCGATTTTGGCTTTAGTATTTTCCAGATTTAACCACAAACACCTTTAATCTAGTCTGGTCTAGCTTAAACCGTTTTTGACCAGTTTATTGGCAATCACCCATCTATAAAAACTCCAGTTTTCTGTTCAACTACACCTTTTTGATATTTAAATCTTCACGCTAGCCAATCGTCAACCCCGTCTCCTCCCCTCTCTTGTCTCTGGCAATAAACTTTTGTTTTTATTCAGACATGACTTGCTTCTTATGACGATCAACACCCAATGTACCGCTATATATATATTTTGTTTTTACTTTTCATTTGTGATAAAGTACTTCATTACTATCATTACTGTTTTTTTTTTTTTTTTTTTTTTTACTCTACTATATTTACATCAATAATTATTTACATATATCAGATTATACAAAATACATATTTATTATCTTTAATGTGGAACTACTAAATTGAATTGTATCTCTGTTTCAATTTTCTGTTTTATATTAAGTCACATCAATGGTTTATAAGTCGTTAATTTAATTCATCATGCATCCTCAAATGCTGCAATATATGCTTTATACAAACAGTATTGAACACTAAACTAGTTCAAAACAAGTAAAAAGCTAAGTTAGCTCGCAATCAGTTTAAATATTACAATCTTAAATGTTTAAAAATATTATTCATTTAAGCCTCATTGAGTTTTGTTCTATTAACCACAGATTAAATTTAACCTTATTATAAGAATTGATGAAGTTTAATGGGTAAACTTTTGGTAATGGTTAACTTTGTTACAAAATCTGAATTATAACTTTACATGGATAATGTTAACATTTGCTTTTTCAGATGGGAACTATGAGTAGCCTTAATACAACATCCCATAGTCTTTCTCATTACTCAGTGAATATGCTTGGTGGTGCACAATCCAGAGCTTCCACTCCTCATGGACAAACATTTGCAGCTGTATAAACTAAACCACTGTATCATTTCTGATTATTTACATCAGAACCAAAGACATTACATGAAACATTTATAACTTCCTTTTTTTTATTTGTAACTTATGTTTTTCTATTTATACACACTGCATTTATATTTCATATATTTTGCTCACTTGTTCATTGCTGGAGTGTTGTTTTTTATATATATGTGTGTTCTCCAGGTTTTGAATCTATTCTTTATCTGTCGTATTTAACGATTCTTATCCCGGTCAATTTTAGAATTTACTTTATGTTTTGGTTATTTTATTGGGAATAACAGGTCACTTTTTGACAGTTTAAAAAAAGTCTTTCTGTGCACTTCTGAACAATATTTTCTCTTGTATTGTATGACATGTTCAAATAATTTATGAACTTATATTTTTTAAATTAAAATAAATATTTTCATAAATGTTTGTAGTGAAAACTTTACATTCCTTTTTCTTTTTTTTTTAATTGAACTATGATGTTTAACATTATATATTTACAATGTTTTATAGTCTTTAACAACTATCTTTTAAAGTTGTTATAATCTTGTATATTTTGTGTTACTTTGTAATGATTCTTTTGATATAGCATTCAATGTTGTCATTTGGTCCTTCCGATGCATTAGTCATGATGTATTAATATTTATAAAATGGTTTGTTTTTATTATTGTTTACTGTCTGTAAAACAATATCTATTGCTTGTAAAACCAATCTTCTATAATGTGTTATTTAAAACATCAAAATGATTGCAGATGGAATTTCAAAAGTTTTACTGGTTTAGCAGATTCCTGAATATAACTTTTAGATTGTGTTAATGTGTGAAATTTTAAAGAGCCAGTAATAAGTTGTCTTATCTAAATCTTTCTCAAATTTAAACTTTTTTGTAACCTTTTTTTTAAGCCGAAACATTTACATTAGTGCCTAATGATTATCTGTGTTGCTTTTAAATCAAAATTTTAATAGTTACATATATTTTATAGTTAGAGTTCTATAGTATAAATACTTTTGTATAACCCGGAAAATGAGAAATTCCAACTCCTTGCTTGAAGCTCAAGTTGACCATTGAATTGAATAACAAAGGTTCCATATCCTGAATACTTTAACCTGTTGATGTTGCATATATATTTTACTGGTAGCCTTTAAATGTATGTTAATTTTAGTTGGCAGCTCATATAGTTTTTAATCTCTCTTGTCTTTAATAATTTGAAGAAAAGGAATTTAAAAATCAGTGATAAGTTATATTTTCATTTTTAATGATTGCCCGAAAAAGACTTTTATAAAATGCACTGGCATTTTACCGAAAGCATTTTTATCCGTCCATTTTATTTTTGTTTGGGTAATACGTTTGAATTCATCATGAATTATTCTATAGTATGTGGTGCTCATTCAATCCATATTTGTAACTATGTCTATCTACATTCCAGTTACTTTTTTTTGGACCATTTTGAAAATGTATCTTTCTTAATATTTTTATTTCTTAATTGTGTAGAGACAAAAAGTATTTTTATAGATCTACTGTTTAGCCTTGATATTCTGTTCATTTTTATTGTATTACTGTAAAACTAATAAAAGTGGCAATACTTCAAAATATAGCTCATTATTTGTCAGAAAGTTACAAAAGGAGGTATAGTCTGTTTGGAGAAAGAAGATATCCAGAATCAACATTTGGGTACTTAAATATTGATACTTTTAACTTGAAACTTTAAACAATTTGAATTTTTCCTATTTGTTTTTTGCTTATTTTTCGTCAGTGTTAAAAATTTAATTAGTTCTTTTTTAATTAATTAATAAATATGTTACAAAACGATATCTAATCGGGCTACATCTCTTAAATTTTCAACACAAGTAGTTTTGGCCTTCTAATTAGACTTTTGAAAAATAGAATTTTGAATTTTTGCTTAGTTCGTTATTAATTAATTTCTTTAATTAATCAATATATATATTACAAAGCAATTTCAAATAGGGCTACAGCTTTGAAATTTTCAACATAAATAGTTATGGCCTTCTAATTGGATTTTTAAAAAACAGAATTTAATATATATATATATATTTTTAATAACAAATATTTTACAAAACGATTTCTAATTGGGCTACATTTCTGAAATTTTAAAAACAAGTAGTTTTGGACTTCTAATTGGACTGACAAAAAGAATGTTAAAATTTTAATTTGTTTTTCAATTAATTTTTTCACAAAAAGCGACTTTGAATAGGTCTTGATCTCTGAAAGTTTCAACATAAGTAGTTTTAGCCTCTAATTTTGCTTTCCACAAACACATGTTAAAATAATCTTAAAGAGGTGTTGTATCATTGTATTAACAGGGATTTTTTTTTTCGTGACAAGGGAGAGGCTTCCGATATTAAGTCTTTAAGTAACAATTACATTTTAGTGAGTGAAGCGAGCTTATGCTTACGCAGCAATGAACCTTTCAGCGAGTGAAGCGAGCCTATGCTTGCATAGCAATGAACCTTTTAACGAGTGACATAAGCCTGTATTTATATGTCCATGAACTTTTCAGCGAAAAGCGAGCTCGATTTTGCGTAGCGATGAACCTTCCTGTGAGCGAAGCGCCAAAAACTGGGTCCTATACACGAATGACAGATTTCGGCAAAGCGAGGCCTCACAGCTAGCTAAAATATTGCACATGTTAAAATTTCGTAGCGAAGCACTGGTATTTAGCTTGTTCTATAATGATAAAACAAGCTGTGTATCTGTCCTGTGGATATATAGAAACCTACTTAAAATTGGAGTAGAGCTCTGAAATTTTCAACATAAGAAGTTTTGGCTTTCTAATTTTATGTATGTCAAACAGAATGTTAAAATTTTAATTAGTTCTTTTTTAACTAATTTATTTTTTACAAAGTGACTTCAAATAGAGATACAGCTCTGAAATTTTCAAATAAGTAGTTTTAGCCTTCTAATTGGACATTTGAAAAACAGAATGGTAAAATTTTAATTAGTTTTTTTTTTAAATTAATTTTTTTAACTATTAATTTTTTTACAAAACGACTTCTAATTGGGCAACAGTTCTGAAATTTTCACCATAAGTAGTTTTGACCTTCTAATTGGTCTTTTAAGAAACAGAATTTTAAATTTTTATTTAGTTCTTTTTTAATTAATTTTTTTATTTAATTAATAAATATTTTACAAAACTGTTTCTAATAGGACTACAGCTCTGAAATTTGCAACATACGTAGTTTTAGCCTATTAATTGGACTTTTGAAAAACCGAATAGTAAATTTTTATTTAGTTCTTTTTTAATTACAAATATTTTACAAAACGATTTCTAATAAGGCTACAGCTCTAAAATTTTCAACATAATTTGTTTTGACCTTCTAATTGGACTTTTGAAAAATAGAATATTAAATTTTTGTTTAGTTCTTTATTATATTAATTATTTTAATTAATACATATTTTACAAAACGATTTCAAATATGAACACAGTTTTGAAATTTTCAACATAAAAGTAGTTGTGGCCTTCTAATTGGATTTTTGAAAAACAGAACTTTAAAAAAAAAAAAAAATCTTTTTTTTTTTTTTTTTTTTTTTTTTTGTCATTTATTTACTAAATATTTTACAAAATGATTTGTAACTGTGCTACAGTGCTGAAATTTTTAATACAAGTAGTTTTGGACTGACAAAAAGAATGTAAAAATTTTAATTTGTTTTTAGTTAATTTTTTCACACAAAGCGACTTCTAATAGGCCTAGAGCTCCGAAAGTTTCAACATAAGTAGTTTTGGTGTCTAATTTTGCTTTCCACAAACACGTGTTAAAATAATCTGAAAGGAGTGTTGTATTTATTGTATTAACGGGGAATTTTTTTTTTCTCAACAAGAGAGGCTTCCATTATTACGGCTTTAAGTAGCAATTAGATTTTAGTGAGTGAAGCAAGCTTATGCTTACGCAGCAATGAACCTTACAGCGAGCGAAGCGAGCCTATGCTTGCATAGCAATGAACCTTTCAGCGAGTGAAGTAAGCCTGTGTTTATGTGTCAATGAACTTTTCAGCGAACGAAGCGAACTCAATTTTGCGTAGCTATGAACCTTCCAGCGAGCGAAGCGCCAAAACCTGGGACCTATACACAAATGACAGATTACCGTAACGCGAGGCCTCATAGCTAGCTAAAATATTGCAAGTTAAAATTTTCTTAGCGAAGCACGGATATTCAGCTAGTGTATACATATGGGTAATTGAAAGTAAAAAGTGATCTAGAAAAAAATTCTGTCTGTGGTCAGTATAACTCCCGAACAAATTGACCTACGATGTTCATATTTGGTGTGCGGGTTGGTGATGACACAAGGATTTATCATTAAGGTTTTCGTCAAAATCACGAATGCGCATATGGTAGCCGTCATTAAAAAATCTTTTTTTTTTTTTCAATGATTACTAAAAAATGGTTCAAAAGATTTTAATCAAAATCGCTGTGGTAATGCCTTTAATGGTGTTCTAAACATCCCTACCTCCGAAAATTCCCGTAAAAATGCTTTAATGGCATAAAGTTTAATGCCTTCAACACAGATATCTCTTTCCATGAGCATACCTCATCAACGATCATTTTTTTTCCCTCTCCTCAGTTTCACTTATAATTAAGTTTAATACAAGGATTATCGAGAAGTATATCGCCAAAATCACCATTTTTTCAAAATGAAGGATGAAAATATAATACGGTACATGACACATATCCATTTCAGTATAATAGTGTAATTGAAAGTTGTGCGATGTCCCACACCCCCAGTTTAAAGAGTAACAGTAGTTGTTACTTTCAATTTATTGGCTGAAAAATTTTTGTAGTTTAAAACACAGCTGTATTAACAAATCTAATTCTGTGATTGGTGAACAGGAGTTTTTATTCAGAAAAAGAAAACTTAATTTGTAAGGCGAGTTTGATATTTAAATTCATCATAAACTATTTCGTAGTAAATTTATCTGTTTTTATAAAAATAAGAAAACGTGGGAACCTATATTGTTTGATGGTAAAACTCCGGCAATCCAAAGAGTGCAGTTGCAAAACCCTGGATTCAGAAAATTAAAAATAATGCGGAGAAAAGTGGTATGATTCATTGAAAATAGAAGTATGATATATAAGCTTTAAAATATTCGATGGATAAGAAGTTTAATATACAGCTGTTAATTAAAATTTCATTAAAATGCATAAGATTAAAATAAAAAATAATAACCACCTTGCAACTCCTTGTGTGCCATCCGCACCTCCCAGAAAATTATCCTGCCCGCGCCCATGATACAGTAGTTTGTTGTCGATACTACAATCCATTTATCTTTTTGAATCGATGTGAGAATAGCTTCTTTTTATTGAAAATACTTGGCAAATTAAATTAAGAAAAATTTACGTTGACTTTAGTATCTCTCCATACATGTATATTTTAGTAACCAAATATATAATATTTGATTGGTAAATAATTAGTAATAGCGTGCCTATGGTAAATGCATATCTATAACCCAATCACAATATAAGATAAGTTATATAATGTTAATGCTGTTGTATTAATACTGCTCTAAAGATATGGGTAACAATTCAAAACAGCTAAAGAACTCTAAAACATACAAGTTAATAGAAATGCATAAATAGTTAGAGGAAAAATTTAATGATGTGTTGAAATTCCTTTTAGTGTAGTATGCTTTCATGTTATAGCTAAAAAGCTTTATTTTGTAGTATATTACAACTATTTACTCCCCAACCCCCACACCTTCCTATTTTTTTTTATTTATTTTTTTATTATTATTATTATTATTATTTAATGTTGTGAATGAACGGTATCTTTGCTTTACAAAAATTGATTCTCCACAAAAATACATGACTCTATGCCCTTTTTTAAAACTTAATCGAAATTGTGTTTGCCAATAATGCAGGCAAATATACTCTGCCACAAATACTTCTTGTTTTGTTTAAACAAAGACCACTTATCTAATGTATAAACACCTAAATGCAAAGTCTTTACTGAATCCTGCATATTAACAGCGATTTTTGTGTGTGTGCTTTTTTGTTTGGCAATAATGCATGCAAACAAACACTGTCACAAGTACTACTTATTTTGCTTAAACAAAAATAACTTATCTAATGTATAAACATTAGGGTGGTTGCAAGACATATAGGCCTCGTTTGTTTTTTACCTCGTATTTTCAACGACAACACCTAAATAGTTGCCAATTGGTGTAAAAATAAGATTGTCAAAGTTTTAAGTCGTTTGGATAAAGTTCAAACCTGCCTCATTAGCTCTAATGTTTTTAAAAACAGCTATTTTTCGCAAAAAATTGTTAGGTTTTTTTTTTTGCTATGAAATTAAAACGGTTTGTCGTAAAAAAAAGTGTTTGTTGTATATTTTTGTAAGATAATATTTCTGATTCCGATTTTTACCTATACAATATTGTTGCGTGGACGGATTCGAAAGATTTGAAGCCAAAGCAGATCAAAACTTGCAGAAATTTATTCCAAAATAACTCTTCACAGTTCTCTTACAAATCCAGAACTTCTCGTTCTAGTAGACACAATACAGCTCTTTTCACCTCAATAGAGCACAAAACTCCAGTTAAAAACTTGACAACAACTGCTAAATCGCCGCAAAAGACAATGCAATACAGTTCGCTTTAGATTTACTCGGAATGTTCACTGAGATTCAATAATTCCAGTCAACTAACGGACTCAGCTAACAACTAACTCAGTGACTCAAAATCAACTAACTAACTCTCCCGCTCACTTTGCCAACTTATATAGGGGAGGTGAGCTTTCTTGAGACTTCTAGAGGTAGATATTTGGAGAACTTTCCAGATCGTAGTCGAAAAGTCCTATACATGTACATGGGGACCGAAAATGTCGCCAAGTTTGGCGACATTTATTTATTTCTCGCCAAATTTGGCGACAAAAATTATTCGCCAAAACCGTCGCCAACTTGGCTCTACCTCGCCAATTTGGCGAGATTGCCATTACCATAATGTTAAATGCCCTACTCCTTAAAACTCGCTTCCCAGAGTTACCTCTGTAAAACTCGTTATCAAGCATCAATACCCACATTGCGGGGAAACAAACTAATGACGAACTATTGCACTGCCTTATGCAAAATGTACATAAATTTTCCTATTTACAAAATTAACACTACAAAATATTTACAAACATACAAAAATTCGTAACAATATGTTTGAAAGATTTACAGATAGGGATAGATGGATCCTTTATGATCTACGCACGAAAAATCGAATTAAAAAAAATAATCACTTTTAACGTAATAAGATTAAATTTTAAGCAAGATTTTGTTTGCCATTGAATTTATTTGCTATCAGACATATCGAAATGAAGTTCCATTGCAAATTTCTTTTAATGCATAATATTTAAATATATTTGGTAATTCTCTGGGATACCCTCACGACATTTTAGCTTCTTTTTCTCGTAAATAGCTTAGAATTGTAAAATTACGATGAATCTATAGTTAACAGGGAGGTACAAGGGAATTCCACACCCCCTCCCTCCCTCCACCCCCCTCCTTTCTTGATTTTGAATATTAAAAATAATGAGAAAAGTTACACGATTCGCTGAAAATAGGAATACATGTTATAGGTTTTTAAATATTCAATGGGACAGATATGTAATACATAACTTTAATTAGACATTCAACTGAAGGATCAAGGTTGAAACATAAATTTAAACGCCGTGCACCCATTTGGAAGCTAACTGCACCACCCCGAATGCACCCCCCCCCCCCACACTCCACCCCAACTGAAAATAATTCTGCAGGCGTCTATATGTCTACTCATCCCTTCCTGTTTATTCAAAAGAAAATTAAATAAAGATATTTTTTCATTAATAGTATAAATGACTCGTGAAATTTTACCAACCAGTAAGCTAAGTGCATATAGTTCCTTTCCCGGCAAATTCAAAATCGTTGGGAGACCAATCTACTTGGATATTAATTGCTTTTCTGAAATTTAAGTAGTCTTCCCTTGCAGTATATTTGTAGTTTTCCTGCTTATTCTTTCATCTTCCTCCGCCATTGAGAAGGCAAATCACTCAGAAATTTTAAATATAACTCCATTACACGCATTGATCAGTGGCGGCCCGTGGTCGAAAATGTTAGTGCAGCAGGAAACATGCCCAAGAACTCCCGCACTCTCTACACCAACCACACACGCACTTTCCACAATCATGTACAATCACACTTGAACTTTTTTTTAAAATTATCATTTAAAAAATCGGATTTTTTTTTTTCCTTCTTAAAAGTACATAATTAGTAATAATGTTTGAATGAAAAAAAATTCAGTTTTATTCAAAAACTAATTAAAATTTCACTCGTTATAAATGGCATATTTTTGAACAATCACTCGAGTTTTATGGGGCCAAGAAAAGAAATTATGGTTGAAAATTGTTCGTAATATTCTTAATGTTAAGAACCTCCATCTAGTTTCTGGAATTTATAGTTTTTTTAATAGAATTTTCTTAACATCGAAAGTAGAAAAACTTTTGCATTTAAAAATCTAGCAAAATTCATTTTCTTTTCCAATCAATTTGACTGAGGTTCAAAATATCTAATAATGAATGCAGATTTGAATTCTCAAATAATTTTTCGAAAAGATTATATCAAACTACATTTATCACTGTTTGAATGAAGTTTCACGTGCCAAAAACACGATTTTTTAAAATAATGAGTTTAAAATATTCAAATTTATTTTCAGAACAAAGTAGTACCTCAAACTAATAAAATAACTCTGTAGCCTTCAGATGATACCATTATCTTGCAAAAATTCCATTTAGAGATTATTTTAAAGCAGAAATTCTCAAGGGCAGCCGAGGATGGAAAATCGTTGATCTGGCTGCCTCGCTACACATTGCGTGGAAGGAAGGCTCTATTATATTCCATTGGCTACCATGACAACGTCGCAGCCAAAACGCGTTTCAGGAACACATGGCTGCCGTTCGGAGGAAGATCCCCTTGATTGGAAACATTTTTATCCCTCGTGAATTGAATATTTAGGCAAGAAGTTTGCTGTTTATCGAATTTTTTTTTTTTTACTCTTACTGTAGAAATTGGATGTTCATTTTAGAAAATTGTAAAATACATAATTTTAGTTTTGAACTAAAAAATTTAGATGCAGGCCGTCTGCAGTAGTGCACGAGGCGCCATTGGCATTGATCAGCGTAACCCAATAAAAGGAAGAGGGGGAGTTAGCAACTTTTGAAAGCGTAACTTTTCTCGTTCTGTTGCTAGGAAACAAACAGGAACCGAGAACGACGAAGACTAAAAACTATCTTTTATGTATCAGTCCGTTATTTTATTGTTGAGCTATTGGTCACTTTATAAAAAGCTAAATTAGGCAGCAATTAATGGCTTTTCAAACTCTGTGTTGTGACAAATGATAATAGAAGAAAAAAATTAAAAATCAGTATGATATTCTTTTATTTCATGCTCTGGTATGAACTTTCTAGAATTCTTGCAGACACCAGGTAAGGCACTCTTATTTAATTCAGTACATTTCCCATGTTTCATTACTGTTATAGTTACAAGCTTAAAATTTTTTTTAGAAATTGAATTAATTGAAATGAAACAGTGAACATTACTTTAAAAAACACAATACTTCAGAGAGCAAAGCATTTTTAAAAGCACAATTTTGCACAATGCAAAATTTATATTTCAAAATTTTTTTTTAATCAAATTGCTTCGCCACCCAACTTTTTCCTCTATCCGGATCCCAATTCTAAATCCTTTGGGAAAAAAATATTACATAACATTTTTGAAATCTGAAGAAATTACATAGTATATAGTATATACATACATAGTATAGTATATAGTAAAACTTAGTATAGTATATAGTAAAACATAGTATAGTATATAGTAACACATAGTATAGTATATACTAAAACATAGTATAGTATATACATTGTATATTTTCCTATTGTTTAGAAATGGGACATAAATCTGTACTGACAGAAAAAAAAATTTAAAACTATATTGATTTTTATCCTTAGCAATTTGACAGCTTAGTTTTAAAAACAAACTTTAGGGAAAATGGTGATTAAAAAAGAAATCCTCGTACGCTTTCATTGTTGATGTCATAAATTTATGAGAAATAAAAAAAAAACTTACAATTAGTGCGGAAAAGTAATTATTTTGAATGTAAGGAACAATGGTAAAAAAAAAAAAATTAAATCAGAATATCTTCATCAATCTCAAATTACTCAACGATATCATAGTCTTTGAGTTGGTACCTTCTATATTGGTATTGTTCCTCCTTACAATGATTTTAACATTAAAAAATTAAAGGAAAGTTAATACTCTCCTACAAAGAAGGGTGTTTGGGAAGTTTTCTATCGAAAATCTATAATAATAATAATAATAATAAAAGAGTTTGTCTGTTGGTCTTTAGATAGTGATTAATATTCTTAGAGCTCCGAAATCTTAAGCATAGGTAGCTTTGGATTTTTAATTTTGCTTTTTATAAACGGAATGCTAAAAACTTATGTATACAAATAAATAAAAAACTAATTAAAGTTTGTTTACAAAGTGACTTCCAAAAAGCGTAGAACTCGGGTTCGCACGATCCATAAAAATCCTTGAGAATTATTTATTTTTTATAGGTCCATATAAGCGCTTTTACAGTCCTTATTTTTTTTCTTGGATCCTTAATTTTCGATTGCGATTTCGTTTTCCTGTAAATTTTTCAACAGTTTCTAAGCAACAAATTATGTAGTTCACTTGTTTCTAATTCAAGTGTTTATGGAATAAATACCTTTAAACTATTTTTTTTTCTATGTAGAAAAAAAAGTTACTCAAATTACAAATGAAATTATAATTAAATGTTGTTTAAATTGTTTATTTGTCAAATTTAATTCTTATAATGTAATATTTTGATAAGAAAAGAATGAGTTTTTATTCTTTAAAAAATGTTTAAAAAAAAATTTAAAGGTCAATACTTATAAAAGGTCACCTATTTATAAAGAAGTCCTTAAAAAATTTTAAAGGTCATTTAAAAGTCCCTAAAACTGTTTTTTTTTTTTTTTTTTTTTTTTTTTTACTGTTTAAAAGATATGAGTCCTGAACTCTGAAACTTCTAACCTAAGCAGTTTGTCTTCCTAATTTTTCTTTTCTCAAGCAGAATATTAAAATAAGTTTCACGAGGATTGAATTAGAAGTTTTCTTGAAAAGGGTTGGGTGGGAGGGCTGGAGTTGCATTATTGTATTTGTGGCATTACAGGTAACTTTAAGTAAATTTAATGTTAAGTAAATATTTACCATCTAAAATAATAATTTTTTCAGTGTTTTTTGTCTTATAAAATAACAACCTCTCGGTACTATTTCGAATCGATTTAAAAAACTTTTGAAATTCGACACATAATACTGTCTAATGATTAAACATTTATTGGTTACTGTCTACATTTTTAATAAAGTACATATTCTGGCAAGAACAACCCACGATAAAAAAATTTCAAAATATTGCACTGTTGTTTGAGAGTAATTGTTTGAGAGCAAGTGGCAAATTGTTAACACAATTTCGGACGTAAATAACTAAAAGTTTGAAAACTAGGAAGCAATTGCCCTCCCAAGCAGGAGACCCAATCCACACCCCTTAGCCTCTTCCAATTACGGCCGTTGTTTGAATACAGTGCGAAATCAGTCACTTTGGTAACACACTTTAAAAGAAATCAGCAGAGTGTTCCAGTTAAAGGTTTGAGTGTGTACGTTTTAAAATAATGTTATAGTTAGTTGTTAGACTTGAATACAGAATTACCCAACAATTTGGGAATATATGAGTTATGATACCAATTTAAGGGGAATTTTAGCATACGCAATCGATGCTTGTTTTTTGGAGTAAAGTTTAATAATTATACTAGACCTACGAAAATTGAATCAGGCTTGTTTATTCAAAACAAAAACCAGAAGAAACTAGGGGTGTGGAACATCGCACAACTTTCAATTACACTATATTACTGATATGGGTTTGTGTCATTTACCGTTTTTATATTTCCATCGTTCGTTTAGAAAAAATTGGTCGGTTTGGCGATATTTTTTGCGATAATTGTATTTTGAGGTTTTGATCAAAATCGTTAGAGCCGTTTTTAGCAATCATTGAAAAACATGATTTTTTCAATGGCAATTACCATATACACATGCGCGATTTTGACGAAAACCTTAATGGTAGATCCTTGTGCCACCACCAACCCACACACCAAATTTGAACATCGTAGGTCAATTTGTTCGGGAACTATGCTGACCACATACACACATTCTCACAAACAGAAATTTTTTCTATATCACTTTTTTGGAATCAGTGTTTCAAAACGTGGAGGAAAGCAAAAAAAAAAAATAAAAAAAATAGACATTTTATTTTTTACCGAATGCTATACTTTCATTACCCTATGTATACATATGGGTATTTAAAAGAAAAAACGTTCATTACATTTTCGCGTGTTTGTAACTTATTATCTTCGGAAAATGTCTTTGTTATTCATCGACTAAACAGTGTTTCAGTTTTACGTCGATTACTAATGGCAAATGAAAAGGAAGCAAAATGGGAAGCATTTTTTAAATCCCTTCAACTATGCCACAAACAGGTTCTAAGTTCCACACTTACATACAAGACATCTGACCAATGCACACTTTCTGCAAGAATCTATTTTTACTTACTAGCTGAAATATTTTCTTCTTCTTTTTTTTTTCCTTCTATTATTTGTATTAAAGCTATTTAAATTACAATAGCAATGATTTTCTACCAAAACTATTTGAATGGACCGCGTTGTTGCCCATTACCCCGTATTAACAGTGACGTGGCGTCCAATAATCATAGGATTCACCGCACAAATGATGGCACAAAACGCAGTCGGATAATGTGAAAGGAGCCTTAGGCTCCTTTCACATTATCCGACTTTTGTCGATCCGCAAGAAGTAGGAAGACGAAATTCTTTTAGTGGGGTGAAGAAGTGAATTGCTCCTTTCACATTATCCGACAGAGTCAAAAAGTAGGAAGAACGCGTGTTTGCAGCTGTCGGGTGCCACTAAAACGTCCGGCGTCAGACCATCTGCGGATGATTCAGTAGACCACGTAACCAAATGGGCGCTTTCACATTACCCGACTTATGTCGGATGACGAGTTGGCCTTGAGCCATTGAAATTGCATTTTGATTACTTATTAGTTTGGTCATTCATCAATTATTAATAAATAAGAAATACTAATAACTTTTACATAATTACGCACATAAAAACAGACTAATTCTTTATAATAAAATAATAGAAGATATTGATTTGCAAGTTTTGATTACGCTGATTGAAGCCGGACATGTGATGTGGGACAAATTTCTTGACGCCAACAAAGAGAGAAATGCTACGAAAGATGCTTGACATGAAGTTTGCGTTGAGCTACACCCTAAATTTAATGCTTTTGATGTCAATACTAAAAATGTGTTTGGCAGACAATATTGATTTTGGTATAAATAACTAATTATATGTTAATTCATTATTTAAAAAAATTGACCACATTGAGTTTATTTTTCTTTCAATTTCCAACGTCTTAACATATTTCACGAGTGCAGTACAAGTAAATACAGAGTGTAAATGACTGGACTGTCCCCCCCCCCCTTATATTTTTAAACTTGAATAAAATAAGATTCGAAATAGGAATGTACCTTAATTTTTATCTCAAAATTATGTTTTAATATTTAAGTTCACTATGAGTCGGTCTTTTAATGGACATCCTCTACGAATACAGCATATTATATGTATTTTATATTTATATTATACTATAACACTGCTACAATTTATATTTACCTCAATGTAATAGCCAGCATCTCAATTGTTTGTATGCAATTCCTAAATTGTGTGTTTTGGCGCTGAAGGACATCCTTAAGTTTTTCATGTATCTCAGCGTTACTTAGCTTACTTAGTTGTACGTCACTTAGTTGTAGCTTACGCGCCCGCGGGCCGTATTTGGCCCGCAACAGATTTTTATGTGGCCCGTCGACAGCACAGGGGATTAAAAAATAAAATTTCACGTTGTGGACTTCTTTTTACATAACTGTAAATTTCCTGAAATAGCATGCGTTAATTATGTAGAACAGAGTTTTCCACTATGTTTCCGAAGAATCTACATAAAGAAGCTTTCAGCAAGATGGTTTTCATCAAGAATAAATTACAGGAATAACTTAACTGAATCTCATTTGGCCAATTTATTAAGACGGACTGCTACAAATACTGCAACAGACATCTTCTCTATTATAAAATAAACTGAACGATTTCGATCACCATCGTCTCACAATTGATATTGGTTAAAACAGAGTGAGTAAACTAGAAGCACAGTTTAAATACTTTTAGTTTAAAAGTTAGACCAAGTCCCATTGTTACGTTGGAACAAAAGATTCACTTCTTTTTTAGACTTTAAATTACTAATAACGATAATAATTATTTTTTAATTATTTGAAAAAAAAAATTAATTACTGATTGCTATTTTATTAAGATTAAAAAAAATCAATATTTTTTTTCAGTTGTCAGAAATGCTATATAATGTTAAATCGATAATAATTAAAAATACATATATATTGGTGTATCCGGACCGCAAAAAGCTTCAACCTAAATTTATACGGCCCGCCTCTAAAAGTTAGTGGCAAACGCTGATGTAGCTCATCAAAGAAGGCAATGGATATTCGAAAATAATTGAAAAACTTTTATCATTTACGTGAAAATGACTTATTTTCTTCTTCTCGTAAATCCTCAAACAAAGTATAAAATAAACCCACTTCCTCTCTTCTTTCATTGATAGGATGCACCCAAACACGTTGTTTACCTTATTGCCTCTTTCAGCGGCGATTATAAAATGCAATAATTTTTATTTTTTTGTGTGATTCATTGTAAATTAAATTTCGTAAGCTCTATAATAACCACTCAAACACAAACTGAACTTGTAATTGAAAAAACGTGCATTGAGTGCGAGCGCGTTGCTTCACCCAGCTTTTTTCGTCCGACGGAAATCGGATAGTGTGAAAGGAGTCTAGTGTGAAAGCAGGTGCTACCGAAATTGTCTTCCTACTTTTGCGGATCGACAAAAGTCGGATAATGTGAAAGGAGCCTTAGTGTTCCCCGCTCTTCACTCTCTGACAGAAACGCCGGACTTATTCGTTTGACTTAGGTCATTTTTCATTTCCAGTCCACAATTCCTCTTGCATTCTTAGTATCATACAAACAAATACGTATTTCACAGTCCACAACGACAACTCAACAAAAATCTATTTATTTATTTCAGAACTTTAAATATGGAAGTATAAGAATTAATGGAAATCTAATAACCAAATTATTTTGACATGTTCAATGTTGTTAACAGATACTCTGCGAAGTTTCTTTTATGAATGATTGACGCGTAAAAAGTTTCTCCGAAGTAGTTATTGTGTCTTCTTTTTCAGAAATAAACACATCGTTGAACTCCTTGATAATACACGGTTGTATATATAAATATCTACATTTACAATAATACCTTTTCAACCCTTTCTAAAGAGAAGAGTTTTTTTCATAATCAAATCTGGGAAAAGCCAGCTGATATCATTGATTTTCAATTTCAGTTCTGCAACCTAAACTATTCGTGTCATAAAAATTCTAAGGTTAAAAGCCTATTCGAATAGCAAAGCATTGTGTGCAATAAACAAGACATGTGTGACAAACGAAAAAATCTAAGTTATTGAAAACCAAATTTCATGATCGTTGCAAATACACTGCATTTGAATTCTAACTATACTGTAATTTATTACCATAACATTTGAATAGCGATTTTTTTTTTTACTTTATTTATTCACTAAGGAAACTTCGGAAATATTTTGTTTAAATTTGAAATGTAAAGACAAGTAGTAATAAAAAGTTGGTTTGTAAAGCGACTGTCACTAATAAAAGGTCGTTACTAGTTTCATACGTTTTAAATGCTGTACAACAGGACCAGATACCAAGCATGTACAATTTGGTTACATTTAATTACTAAATATCTATTCCTGTTTCGGTAGACGACTTATGACAGCAAATATTCTGTCTCTTTGCAATATTATAAAACAAAAATGTTGCCAATTTGATAGTTTGGTGAGAAATGTTGTCTATGAATATCTAATTTTAGTCCGATATCTCTATTGTAGCCGAGGCAGGGGTCAAAGAGACAAAATAAAAATATATAGGATTTTTACAAAAAAAATATAGGACAATATAAAACATCAAATAACTGCACACAGTCTCTAATGAACTTTAAAATTAACTCGTTACATATTTCATTAATTAAAACTTTAAATGAAACGTAATTGAAATGAACATACAAGAAGAACCTAGGAGGTCTAAGCACAGTACCTATTAAAATAAATTATCCTTTTTAAGAGAGGAATATCTATAAGTACTTAGAAAATAACTGTCTCCATTTAAAACTCGTTATACAGAATTTAAGAGAATAGAAAACACACCATTAAAAAAAGAATAGCCTGATCCTGAATATGTCATCCTTTATTCGTCATTACCTCAATATTCCCCACTCACACATCCTTAGTATTCATCAATAAATAAGTTTTATTTATTACATTATTTGCAATCTTGAGTCTTCTAGCATCTATAAGTGCTTAGAACTGTCCCAATTTCTTTTAAGTATTTTCTTTTTATCCCTATTTCCAGTTTGGATTAAGATTAACTGT
Source organism: Linyphia triangularis (assembly GCA_963978545.1). Classification (NCBI taxonomy): domain Eukaryota; kingdom Metazoa; phylum Arthropoda; class Arachnida; order Araneae; family Linyphiidae; genus Linyphia; species Linyphia triangularis. The sequence continues at coordinate 70,019,987 of OZ021723.1, forward strand.
ACGATTCCACTTGGTTAAAAAAAATTTGGTTTAAAAAAAAAAAAATCGTCAAATTGAAAATGGCATCAAAAGGCTGAGCCGCTAAATCCAAAATGACATCAAAACACATTCTGAATCGCCTACTTTCAAAAAGTCGCCAAGGGGGGCCGTAGAGTAAATCTTAACGCCTGTTAGCTTTGCAGTCTTTTATTGGTTTAGATTTACTATTTGGTGTCGGATGGATTGGTGGCGGAAAGTGGGCGATTTAGCACCGATGTGGCAACCCATTGACTTAGTTTTCCAGCACTTGGACAACACAACGTTTTGACGTCATTTTTAATGTCAGTGACTTTTTTGAAAATATCGCTATCCGACACCGAACAGTAAATCTTAACCCTTTTGTTTCTTGACATCAATTACTGACTGAGCACTCAAAATGTCGTTCTTTCAGTCCTGCAAGTTGTTTTTATCCGTTGTTCCCGAGGCAGAGTTTTGTTTCTGCATATCTTTCTTTTTCGCTATCTTGCTGCATTATTACCAATTAATTTACAATATAGGAGGAGAAAACAAATCAAAAATTTAAGCCCGCGCGCTACGAAAAAGTTCTCATGTTTACACTTCACAACTCTCGCGGTCCAGTTGAGTTGTAGGTGGTGCAGCAAGTGACGTTACAACAAATAAAACGCAGTCGCTTACAAATATTGCTCATGTCTCTTTTACTTACGATCGCGACAAAGAATCCGAAATATAAAAAATCACAACGAACGGCGCCGTTATTACGAATTCGAAGAAAATATAGGTCGAATCAACTTTGAAATATAGGATATATAGGCCAATATAGGACGGTTTTTTTAGATTTTTAAAAAAATATAGGATTTATAGGACATATAGGACGTCTGCGACCCCTGCCGACGTGTAAGCTTTCCAAGAAAGGTTGGAAGCAATCATCCGTTTAAACTTCAACTTACTTTCAGTCGGAACATCTGACTTCTTTCTTATGTTCCTTCGAATTTTGTTGAGACCTTTAAACTGATATACGACACATATTTTTAGAATTTATAGTTTAAGGCATAACGATATGCAAATTTGCTTCCAGTTTTCTCCAAGTAACTTCCTGTTGAATTTTTGAATGAAAATTCGTTTCAACGTGACTCTTTATTTAACATATCACACGTGTCCATAGCATTTGTAATTATATTTTCCTATTCTACACTAATCAATAATGAAATGAGAAGTTTATCCAAAAGCATTTGAGGTCAACATTCTCCGAAAAAACTACAAATGGTGCAGATATGGTAGCTTCACTTCTTTGTTACATATGGAGACATCATATTAAAACTCAGATATTTGATTACAAATTTCCTCGCTAAGTTTGTCGTCAAACTCTTACCTGGCAGAATTTTATGCAACAAAAAATTAAATTAACCGTATATTTGTTAAAATTCGTGAACCGTAACAGGAAGAGATTTTAGTTGTGCTTACTTTTTTAAAGCACTACAAACTTTACAAATGGGTCACACATCATGTAAAAACAAAAACAGCCTTCCTCGTTTAAAATAGATCATATTATCATTGTGAACCTTTTAATGCTGTTGATACTTTTATCTAAAACAGCAGTAACTATTAGAATAACAAACGAGCTTTGACTGCATAACTTAACTTTATTACTTTTGGGATGTATTATCATCTGAATGTACTTTTACTGCACATTCTTCATCAGAGCTTCAGAAGAATTTTTTTATTTTTAACAATATCCAAAACCATAGCCTTCTCACTCTCATAAGATGTAGAATTTTGTAATCTGCATATTAATTAGAAATTTAATTTTAAACGAATTCTCTTTTCTCTATAAGCTTGAAAGACCTCTAAAAGTTAGTGAAATCACTTTAATATATTTTTGTAATATCATAGTACGACAGAAAGAACATTTTTAGAGAACAGTCGTTTAAGTTTTTTTTTGTCTCTCTTGATACAACCTACTATACATGTACAGTACAATCTTCCTTATGCATTACAACTAGACCTCTGATGTGCCACAACAGAAACATGTATAGAAAAGGCATTTAAGTGGCAATTACTATAATAATCCAACTTGTTTTAACTATAAATTAAAGATATTTTATGTGCTACAAAACGTTTTGAGTCATTTTAATCATTATAGCCAATTATTATTTGAAAATTACTAACATATACTCTGTTTCCAAAAGGAATGTTCTTTATGCATGATGGCTAAGCAATCTTTGACACTAGATAAGTGTCAACAAAATTACTGGAAAATTGTAGTAGTAGTACATTACCAAACAAAATTGTGGTACATTACAAAACAAAATTGTGGTGTGTCACCTCATTTTCCGATGTACAAATGTATATTGTACAAATGTATAAAGTACATTCTACAGAATATTTTTTTAAAAAGAATTCAGTATTAAATTTCTTCGGAAGTATACATGAGTCTGCTGTAGTAGATATTTAAGTAATTTTATTCTCAAAGAAAGTTCCGTTCCTGTATCTTACAATTTTGCTATTTTATTTTTCACAGGTAAATACTGAGTAACTTATAAAAAATAAATGTAGTTTCAGGCCTTCCAATGTTTTCCCTCCTCATTACGATAAATTTGATCCACCTCATAATAAAGGTAAGTTTCAATTGGTTCATTATTTATTTCAAATTATTTTATTATCACATATAACGCGATATTCCAATATTAAGCTATATTTTTTAATACTTATCTTTAAATCCTTTATATTAATTTCGATTTTGTAAGTTTGTTCGATTTTGGACGGCAAATCTCCTGAAAACGAATTAATAGGGTCAACCGAAAAACATTTTAGTTTTGTTTCAAATTCTAATAGTGTAGAGAAGTTGCAATTTGGCTCCAAATGAACAAAACAATTTTTAATTCTTTTCGATCACGTCCTCCGATTGGGCATCTCAGTTGCGATTCGTTATAAGTGATGAAAATCGCTTATTTTTCGAAGTTTTTAAACCTAAGTTAAAATGATCATTTCGAGTTCTAATAATACGAGATTAAAACTGTAGACCATCAGGTGTTCAAATCTGTAAAAATATTGTTAAAATTTTCACGCTAATATCAGGCACATTGAGACCTTAAAAAACTATTTTTCAAGAAAAAACGCTAAAGTAACGAAACTTGTGGAAAATCAGAATTGATAGCAGTCTCCCATGAAAGATTACTCTTCCTGGCTATCAAAATTCTTCTAGGGCCCATACATGGGCTCTATTTTAATCGATCATGAAGATAAGCAAATTCTTTGGATATGCAAAAAATACATTCTTTTCAATGACGAGGTCAATTATACCATTAGTGTCATCACTAATGTAACAAGAAATTGCAATTGTTTTGAACAAATTACGATTTGAGTGAATCAGCTGTTTTTCTTTATGGAAAACCATACTGGCATGAAACATTTCAAGATGATATGAACTTCTTCGAGTTGAAATGAAAAATCGTTTGTGTTATTGTTTGTGCAGATAAAGCCTTCGGTTGGCCTTTGTCAACCATTGTGCATGGGACTGAGGTTTGTTGTCGCCGCTGAAAATTCTTGTTCTTAATCAAACTGTTAAGTATACCATATTACCTCACATGCCAACACACATATATGTACCCCAAAAGCAAGGGAATGTTCACTCAAAGAAGTAGCCCCGTTTTCTTTGAAGAACACATTTAATTCAAAATCATAGTCACACAACATCAACACATGAAAAGCTACGAAAAATAAGAAGTTATATAATTAAAATATTAACTACTCCACATGTCTTTTAACCTTTCCAGTTCAAGAAGTCGGCCTTCCCTCCCATCATTTCTGTCTCCCTTCGAATGGGGATATTTCCTGAACAGTTCGTTTCGACTACTTTGTGATAGTTTTCTTTCTTGGTGGTCGACAAGTTCAGACATAAACAGAATCTTACAATCGGAAAGTGGGCCTGGATCGCGAACCGACATATCTTTCGAACAATCCCCATTTCGTAAGGCAAGCGATATGAAACAAAGATAATGGTCATTTTAAGTGAAGGTTTTTCAGTCATTTTCTGATATTTCACAGATAAAGAAATTGGGAGTTTTATTTGCTCTGGTGAAAAACATGGATGTGATCTTGACCAAGGCTATCTCTATGTGTAACAGGCCGAAACCTGGTGCTGATGACGTCACGAAACGGGGCCATTGATCGTAACCAAAACAAAGCGATGATCTTATGTATTAAATATATATACATATTTTTTAAGGCTATTTCTGTTGATAAAACTGAACTAGATTTGAATTACACATTAATTTTCAATATATTTTAGGTGCTTAAGTTATAAATCAGCTGGAAGTTAGGTTTTTTTTTATATAAATAAACATTACTATGAAAGCATTTAATAACCAAAAAGTCGCTGTCTATTCATCTTGAAAACACATTTAAATCTATTATAATTTTTTACTTATAACTTCATGACTTTATAAAAGAGGTTTTCATAGAAAAGTTTGCATATATATAAGAAAAATAACTTTACATATTTTGCATAAGTAATATTCATCGATGTTTTTCAAATATAAAATAATGTTATGTATAAAAAATAAAACACTATACTTCAAAAAATTTTATTACACAAAATATACATTTTAAAACAATATATTTAATAAATACTACTTTTTCATAGAACTTAACTTGCGTTTATCACACTTCATTGATTTGTCTTTTTTTTTTTTTTCTTCTTTTTTTTTTTTTTTTCTTCTTCATTACATCCTAATCGTTATTTTTTATTTTGCAATAATTGTTCAGCAAAATATTAGACGTTATTTTTACACACTGTATTCTTAAATCCAATGCAGTTTTTCCACATAAACATGAAATATCATCAGTTTCCTCCTATGATAAGCTGCAGAGTTAGTTTCATAATTAAGTCCCGTTGGCATGACTAACTTCGAAATTTATTTTCATAATATTCACAGAGCATAACATTAAAAACCCTTAACGTACTCATACAATAATGAACAGTAAGCCGTGTAAGATATGTTAGACCCCCCACGATCAAGCACCTCCAAATATTTATACAGGGAACCTGAAAACTCAAAAGCCATGGCGTGATCACTGCAAAATTTTTATATGCATTCGTGATAACAAGAAATTTGGCGAGCAACATATCCCGATATATAAATAATTACTCGTATCTCATTCTCATCAAAATTAACATAATATTGTTCATTAGTAATATTTTCAAAAAATTCATAATCACTATTACTTACTTAATAGGTAGACTCGTTACACTGCATATCATGTACGAAGTTTTTTAGAGAAAACACACCGTTCTGAGACGAATTGATCTTGAGAAAACTTATTATCTTAAGTTTCCTCTCGCTTTCCAAGATTTCCCTCACAGACACATTGTAGTTGCCCCCACTCATCTGCCATCTGAATATGCATACGGCGAAAGTTTCGGTTTTGATCGTTGTACGCATAACCAGCTTCCATCATCGCGACGAACTTTATCTTCTCCTATTATGAACTGGTCATGAAAATGCTTCATACAAACAAAAGATTCGGCAGTCGTCTCAAAATCTTCTCTGTGTATAGATCGAATCCACTTTTTTCTGTTTTCGGCATCCTTAGAGAAATACAAGATTGTAGTGGGCAAGCCTTTATAGTTCGAGTTGCACCCTTCCGTGGCATGCCTGTAAATAGTAAAATATTATTAGTATTTGTAAAATAGTAATTTTTGTATTTATTTGTTTAAATATCTTAAACTTTCAATTTTCTTAGTAAACGATGCACCATTATTAGGCAAGTTTTGACAATACATTATCAATACGCGATAAAAAATGTATTTTTTAAACCTTGAACTCGGCAATTTTAATCACACCAATGTGAAAATGGAAACTGAGGCAACATTAAATCCCGCCAAAGCTATGGACATTGTATGGCTAGTGTCAATAATTTTCAGAAATTGTGCCAAGTAAATTTAGTTGAGTAGTCTTTTTATTAGTATTCTATTATCAATCCAAACAAGGGAATACAATTTAAATAAAGCATGGTAAATAATAATGTTTTCCATAAAAATAAATATTATGGTCATCCTTATTCCACATAAGTTATATTAGTAGTTGATGATGAGGATTTTGAAACGTATGTTTGTGTAATTTTTACTTAGGCAAAGTTTTGAAAAGTAACAATTTCCTAAAAGTAAGTAACCAAGTGCTAATAACAATTTGGTGATGTCCCAGTATTCTATGCAATAAAATCAGGAAATGTTATAGATATTTTTTAAAACCAACATTTTTTTAAGTTACAAACAAAAGAATAAACTGTTAAGTTAACAACAGGCTTACTTGTACCTATATGCTTTGGTGGAAGTTTAATAAAATAAAACAAGTTAACATAAAAATGTAGACCTTAAAAAATAAAAAATAACAAATGGAGATCACTTACCCAGTTTTACATATTCGGACTTTTTTCAGCAGATAATTGAAATGCTGTGTAAAGTAGTAAAATAATAGAATGCAAAGAAATTCTCCATTCAGTAGCGAAAGCGAAGCAATGAAATGAATGTTTGTTTGTTTGTTTGGGGCTCCAACAGTCATTGCATGGGCCCCTTCTCGTGACGTCACACAGGAAAATAAGACGATGGCTCGGGCCTGTTTACTTAGAGATGGCCTTGTCTTGACGCCTTTCCATTCAAGCAGTTGAAAGCCGAATAAAGAGAGTATAAACTGCGGAGCCGAATAAAGAGAGGGCAAAATGAAATCTAGCCTGAAGTCGAGAAATACTATGCCAAGCTTCAATAAAAAATGTCAGTACAGATTAGAAATTACATCGGTTGTTTAGAAACTAATGTGATTTCAATTTTCTAATCTTCTAACGTAATGCCTCAGTATGTTACCAATATGTTGCTTTTTATTATGTTGTAATAAAGCTAGATGTCTTTTATACGAGTGGAATATTATGTTATGACCCCCTACTCACAAAAATATATTAAACAATATAGGTCATACAGTTGCGAAATAGTGCCGAAAAGTTGGGAGGATCCATTCTAATGTCCGACAATTTTTCGCTATTTAAGCATTTTTTCTTGAAAAATAGTATTTTACAGTCTCATTGTGCTTTATGTTAGGCACACACATTTTGACAACATTTATACAGATTTGATAAGTGCTCTATAACTAAAATGACGGTCTATAGTTTTAATCCCGCACTATTAGAACTCGAAATTACCATTTTAACTTAAGTTTAAAAATTTAGAAAAATATGCGATTTTCATCAGTTACATCTTCTCCGCAATATTAGAATTTGAAATAAAAATAAAAGTTTTTTCGCCCAACCTATTTATTACCCTACTTCGCGTCATCCAATCGTTCTGAAACTTAGCTCATAGACTCGTTATCGATGATAATGCATTCTAGGAAGTTTTGGCGCTCGTCACTAAGGCCTCTTTCACACGGTACGAACGCAGACGCGAGCCAGCAAACGCATGCCTTTTCACACGAGCCCATATCTGAGGACGTTTCGCCCGCATCTTTGAAGAGTTTGACTATTAGTTTCACCTAGTGAATACAGTATCTGGATAAGCGTTGAATAAAAGTATTTAGTTATTTTCCAAGTTTTATTTTATAATATATAAGTTTAAAATTTTAGTATGGGTAAATGAAGGTTACGACTCTTATACCTCCTGTATTCTAGAAGGAAACGGAGATATAGGATTTTGTTGGATTATCCTATTAATCAGGGTCGGGCTAGGGCGTGTGCGATCACACACATGTGATTTTGAGAGGGAAGTTGAAATGAGAAAAATATTTAAAGAAAATAATATGATAATATGGTAAAAATGTAAATTAATAAAAACATTTTCCGCTACTAAAGTTAGGAAGGTCCACTGCTAAATGATGTAGTACAGATTATTTTAATCAATTTTGTGTTATTATTATTTTTTTTTCCATGAATTTAAATCAAAACTTTTGTTGTAATTAAAAAAAATACGTCGTACTTTGTGACAAAACTATAAACAGAATAAAAGAATTTAGGAGCTTGCTCTTTACAGAAGTACAGTACACCATACCTATTGAAGTTTGTAAAAGTCCGTTATAAGAATTAGTAATAGAAGAAATCATTTTAAAAGAAATAATAATGAAAAGCTACTAAATACTTTACTATTTATTACAACTTATTAATTTTAGTTTTTAATCCCTTTAAAATGCCAAATTCAGGAATTAAGTTTCTGCAAATTTTAGTTATAGAGCATCCATAACATTTTCGGAGGGTTTTTTCTATGCCCATTTTCATTGTAAGAGGAGCCAAGACTCATTCTTGCACTCACTGCATTTTACTCTTAGGCCGGCATTGTAGTTGAACAGACAGCTAAGATAATACTGTTACGAATTTTGTATATTTGTAAATATTTCGTAGTGTTAATTTTGTAAATAGATAAATTTCTGTACATTTCGCATAAGACAATGCAATGGTTTGTTTCCCAGCAATGAGCCTCCCATCGCTTGATAACGGGTTTTACAGAGGTAACTCTGGGAAGCGAGTTTCAAGGGGCAGGGCATTTAACATTATGGTAATGGGAATCTCGCCAAATTGGCGAGATAGAGCCAAGTAGCCGACGGTTTTGGCGACTAATTTCTGTCGCCAAATTTGGCGAGAAATCGCCAAATGTCGCCAAACTTGGCGACCATTTGGTGACATTTTTGGTACATGTATGGGTACATGTATCCCATGTACATGTATAAGGACTTTTCGACTACAATCTGGAAAGTTCTCCAAATGTCTATCTCTGGAATATTCACGAAAGTTCCCCACTCCTATATAAGGACGGCCGTGAGTAGGGTTAGTTAGTTCTTGAATTTTGAGTCACTGAGTTAGTTGACTGGAGATACTGAGCATTCTAAAGCGAACTGTTTTGCATTGTCTTTTGCGGCGATTTAGCAGTTGTTTGTCAAGTTTTTAACTGCTGTTTTGTGCTCTATTGAGGTGAAAAAGAGCTGTATTGTGTCTACTAGAACGAGAAGTTCTGGAGCTGTAAGAGAACTGTGAAGAGTTATTTTGGAATAAATTTCTGCAAGTTTTGATCTGCTTTGGCGTCAAATCTTTTGAACCCGTCCACGCAACAATACCAGTACTGATTAGCAGTATTAATATATAGTAGGCAACTTTTACTTACCGATGTGGGATTCTCTTCTTGTTTTCAAAATACCGAAAAATGGTTTGAAACTTCAAGTGGAGTTTGAACTCAAAGCCGATGTTATGTTTTAGAAAAAACCATTTTCCTAAACTTTTTAATTAGATTCACTTTTTTTCACACTTAATAAGTGTCAGAAAACTAACGTATCTGCATAAAAAAATTTCATTTGAGGATTGATTAATTAAAATTTGACTAAAGGATATAATCCTGCACCAATCATAGTTCAATTTGTAATTTATTTAATATTTTAAATTTAACGACAAACGATACGCAAAGATTTGATACAAGGAACCGACTAAAATTGAAAATATTTTTACGATATATATATATATATATATATATATATATATATATATATATATATATATATATATATATATATATATATATATATATATGTAATAGAAATCCTTTTTTAGAACCGACAGTTAAATTAATTCCTCTTTCCAAAGCACAAAACTCTTTAATCAATTCAATCAACAACTTATTTAGGATAACTTCCCACGCCAATTTAATGTGTGAGATCTTTGGTGAGTCAGCATTCTTGTTTTGTATCCCATAATTAGTATTCCGTTCTGGCGCCAACATACTTGCCTTCTCCCTACAATGTTTATAAATTACATTTGATGAATCAGTGATTCCCACGATTTTTAACGAAGCTGTTCTCTGTTCGACATTACTACGTAGGACATTCTATTCCCAGTCAGTATGTTGTAAAGACGTAACTTTAACGCTCTCTCTCTCCGGGTTTAACTTTGATTTATGGTTTATATCTTAATAAATGTTTTATATTGTTAAAAAAAAAAAAAAAAAAAAAATATGTAATAGAAATCCTTTTTTAGAACCGACAGTTAAATTAATTCCTCTTTCCAAAGCACAAAACTCTTTAATCAATTCAATCAACAACTTATTTAGGATAACTTCCCACGCCAATTTAATGTGTGAGATCTTTGGTGAGTCAGCATTCTTGTTTTGTATCCCATAATTAGTATTCCGTTCTGGCGCCAACATACTTGCCTTCTCCCTACAATGTTTATAAATTACATTTGATGAATCAGTGATTCCCACGATTTTTAACGAAGCTGTTCTCTGTTCGACATTACTACGTAGGACATTCTATTCCCAGTCAGTATGTTGTAAAGACGTAACTTTAACGCTCTCTCTCTCCGGGTTTAACTTTGATTTATGGTTTATATCTTAATAAATGTTTTATATTGTTAAAAATGGATTCTTCACTATAGTTCCACGACCACGCTGCAATAACCTTAATTAAAAAGGATTAATATATTACATATATATATATATATAGAGAGAGAGAGAGAGAGATTTTTTTTTCTTCTTTAAATGTGGTGCATATATGCTTCAGGTGCATTTTATTTCAAAATCTTGCATCCATGAATATTTGAATTACTCAAATGCTATCATTTCAAATAGTTTAAAAATTAAATTGCTAGGTAACTACACGGATCACCATTGACATATTCCTGGATTGCAGGTTAAACCACTTATTCAGAAATTGTTAAATTACCTCGGATACACTTACATGGAGAGTTACTGCAAATATTTAGTACTAAATTTTCATTTACAATATTAAAAAGATTCAAGTTTTGTCGGACAGGCTGAAGGTTCGTGACTCGTACTGGGATATAAAATCAGTCAGGGGATTTTAGATTTATGCCAGCTTAAATTTTCAGTATCTAAACCATTAATCAAATTTTAATAATTATTATTTATTACAAAATTATTTTGATAATGAAATAGTTTTAATATTTAATATATTTTAATAATTAAAGTCTTAATAATATTTTATTATTTAAATATTTATACTTAATAACCAATATCAATAATGAAATAGTTTTATTTATTCACTAATTTTAATAATTAGATTAATTAAATCAAATTTTCTGTCTTACTATTTATACCTCCATTGAAAAAGCTTGGTTTCCATAAATCATTGTTATACTTTACAATAACAGTTATAAAATGATACGCTTAATTACTCCTCACTATTATTGGCCCAAAATTAATGAAGACATAAACAGATTTGTTAGACACTGTCACACTTGCCAAATTAATAAAAAACCTAGGCAAAGGAAATTTGGGTTAATGAAAACCGTTCCTCAACCCGATTCTCCATTTGAGTTAATTTCATTAGACACTGTAGGAGGATTTAATTATTATAATTCTACAAAAAGGTATTTGCCTGTAGTGTTGGATCATGCTACCCGCTACATCTGGGCCTTTGCTTCAAAAAATGAAACTGCTGAAACTTACACAAATTGCCTTAAGCAAGTTTTTAATGTCCAACCTCCTTCTAAATTATTAACTGACAGAAATCCTGCATTTACCTCTTCTCGACTTAAAAAATTTCTGAGAAATTATAATGTCAAACATTTGTTTACCTCAGCATTTAGGCCTGAGTGCAATGGCTCATCTGAAAGGGTTCAACAATCCATTGTAACAATGTTAAAAACTAAAGTGAATTCCTCTTCAGACAAAATTGCTTGGCCAAAACTATTAGAACAAGTTGTAAAGGAATACAATAATACACCTCACACAGTCACTACTTTTCCACCAAATTATTTAATGTATAGCGTCTTACCTTTCGAGTCTCCTCTTAATCAAGACATTTACCCTCCAGTAGACGAAGCTCGTCAAATAGCAAGAATCAAAACATTAGAATATCATAAGAGAAACAAAACCTACTATGATGCCCGATTTGTTCCTAAAACTTTTAACGTAGGAGATACAGTTATTTATGAAGAATTTCAATTCCCCAACACTCGTAAATTGACACCTCCATTCTCGGGACCATACAAAATTTTAAAACAAACTACAGATGTTAATTATGAAATAGATAACATTAATCGCTTAACTAAAGCACCTGAAATTGTTCATGTTTCCAAATTGCGACCATACTATGTTCCAGAACAACTTAAATTGTGTCATGAATAAAATTTTCTGTTTATTATTTTTCAATTGTAAATAAAAGAGCATCAACTGCAAAGATTCACAAATTGTGTTAGGAATTTTGAACGGATTATTACTGTGTACTATTTTATATTTTAACATTTATTCAATTATCAACTGCTTCATTGAGCTAGATGCAACTCCTTGTCAGTGAGATAACGTGTTTTATAAGATCACACAGGAAAGAATACTGTTGTCATCACTCAAAAAATACTTGTGTATCACTGAGATGACTGAGTTCTTCTCTACTTCAATTTTTACTTTCAATTTGTATATTATTAATCCATGATTATGCCTGTTTCACTTAACATCCCAATCGAATACAAACCAACAGCTGTTTTGTCAACATTGTATTCCAAACTTTTATTTTGTGCACATTAATGACATGTCATTATTCAAATTTTTTAATGCTCACTCATCAAAGAATGGTACCTCTATTTTATTTTGTATTATCCCTCATCTAGTTTAGGATTTGAAGTGTAGGACTTGATGCTGGCGTCAATTCTGCCATTCCATTACCTTACTGGATGATGCATCATACACACAAGGATTGAATTTTTACTTTGCCCACGTGTTAACACTTGTTTCCTTACCCATTTTTTTCATTGTTTATATTTTAGAGCACTACGATTTTGTGTTTTAGATAATACTTAATATTGTTTATATTTTTGAATTTTGCCATTTAATTGTTTATTTTCTTTAGAACTAAGTTGTTTATGCTTCAGTTAATACTGTTTGTATTTTGTTTATTGGTTGGACTTGTGTTCCCAACTGCCCAGTAATATTTTGTACTGTATTTACATTGTAGTATCAGCTTCTATTATGCACTTTGTTCTTCGAAATATTTTTATGTTATTTCTACATTACTAAGTCGTCTAACAGAGAACAACTTTAAAAGAGCCACTTTAAGACTTATCAGATTTTCTCTACTTTTTGTCAGGCTGTTTGACCGGCCATCATGCTGTTTGACCTAAAGCTAGTTTCAAAAATTTAATTTTTTTAACTATACCTTTTAGAATTGTTTTTAAAATACTTCTGCTGACACCTTTTTGACCCTGGGAGCATTTTTGTCAGGGGGGATATGTAATAGAAATCCTTTTTTAGAACCGACAGTTAAATTAATTCCTCTTTCCAAAGCACAAAACTCTTTAATCAATTCAATCAACAACTTATTTAGGATAACTTCCCACGCCAATTTAATGTGTGAGATCTTTGGTGAGTCAGCATTCTTGTTTTGTATCCCATAATTAGTATTCCGTTCTGGCGCCAACATACTTGCCTTCTCCCTACAATGTTTATAAATTACATTTGATGAATCAGTGATTCCCACGATTTTTAACGAAGCTGTTCTCTGTTCGACATTACTACGTAGGACATTCTATTCCCAGTCAGTATGTTGTAAAGACGTAACTTTAACGCTCTCTCTCTCCGGGTTTAACTTTGATTTATGGTTTATATCTTAATAAATGTTTTATATTGTTAAAAATGGATTCTTCACTATAGTTCCACGACCACGCTGCAATAACCTTAATTAAAAAGGATTAATATATTACATATATATATATATATATATATATATATATATATATATATATATATATATATATATATATATATATATATATATATATATATATATATATATATATATATATATATATATATATATATATATATATATTTTTTTTTTTTTTTTTTTTTTTTTAAGTATTTAAAATTACTGACTTATTATAAAAAAGTCAAGATTCGAAATTAAGTTAAAATTCAATTATTGCAAATATGAGTTAGATCCCAGTAGGTTTTTTGCCCCGCATTATACACTTTGAATCAACTAATTAAATTTTTATTTGTAATTTAAACTGAAGTTATCAATGGAAATTGCGGAGATATATCGACTTCTGTGGGTCCGCACGAAAGCTTTAACCTTCGTAAAACCTTCGTTTGGGCCCACAGGGAGCTCTCCGCACCGTGTGAAATGCTCCATTCAAAATGCATTGGTAAAACTTTTTGTGGACCCGCACTCGCATCCGCAGCGTGTGAAAGAGTCCTAAAAGATCGTTTTTACACCCGCTTCTATTTCGTCTTCAGAGAAATAATTCACTAATTTGCCGACCTCCAATCGAGCTGAAATTTGGCAGCTAGATTCATTGCCGATGAGAATGCATTCTACCAAGTTTTGGTTGTTTCATTAAAAAGCCGTTTTTATATACGCTACTGTATTACCTTAGGTGTACTAGTTAAACCACTTGCGATCATTTAAAAGAGCCGAAATTTGGCAGATACACTCGCTGTCAATGACAGTGCTTTCTATCAAGTTTTGAGCTGCCACTAAAAGGCTGCTTTTACACACGTTTTTAGTGCCTTACGTCAGACTAACCAGTATTTACTTACTCCAGACAATTAATCTTAATTTAAACATGTGCAGTTTATCGATACTTAATGACTGAATCCTTGCCTATTAAGGATGATGAAGCGAAATCTTCGGAGGGTTAAATAACCTACTCGCCGTCATTAAATTGATCTAAAACTTGTCAGATAGATCTGTTGTGGACAGTGGCGGTTCTAGGCAAATCACAAGGGAGGGGCTACAGCATGCAAAAATGTTCCGTAATGAGAAAGCAAAATTAATTAGAGCTACTGTTGTGGTCAATTAGATTTTATCGCAATCAAGAAATAGTACATTAATATACAGTGTGGCAATTATTTAATTAACTTTAATTATATTTGAGTAATTAAGTGCAAATAATTATTTTAATTAATTATTCAAAATGGTGGTTTTTTTAAAGCAATAGTCTAGGTGGATGACCTTAGTTAAAATTGAGTTGTTTTTCTCGATACATTAATACAAAAACAAAACATCAAATTTTGTAGAGTCTGTGTCTGTGATTTTAGACATTCCAATTTGCAATTTTCATTCGTCTTGCTTTTTTGCGACTGAAGATGTTAATGACGTCTTCTATGGAGATTTTTCTATCCTTTTGAATATTTGCCAGTGCTAGTCCGTTTAATCTTGCTTCTTAAATATGTTTTAATCCGTCGTAATGTGGAGAAGCTCCTTTCGGGTGTGCTTGTTGTAACGGGGATTGTTCCAAATATCTGTAGAAGAATAAAAATGTTGGGGAAAAATTGTTGATCGCACTTCTTCAGGGCCTCAACTGCTGTATAAGGCGGCTCAATCTCACTATCCCATTTGTTTTTCCATAGCTTTATTTCTGACTTTAGTATAAGCTCAGAGCCATCTAGGTACTGCTGGTAATTTTTTGCAGCCTTGAGGATTTCTTCTTCTTCGTACTTCAAAATATTTTTTGGAACAAGGCCTTCTAAAGGTAATATATCCACCAATCGTTGGGAAAATCTCGATTCCAGTTCTTGAATCAAATGGTCTACCAACGGTAAAAAAAAACATTCGTCTGTAATACTCCTCGGGATTTGAAGCATCAGTATTTTCTCGATGAGTCTGTCGCAAGCATTTTCTTGGTATGCGTATTTCGCATTCGATTTCGCTTGCTTTTTGCAAAGCGTATTCGAAAATACTACCGAATTCGACATCCACAGTTCTTCGTAGATTTCTGAAAACCTCTAATATGCAGTTTATATTTTGCAGGGCATTTCCAAAATCTAATTGTGGATTTTGTAGTTGCTCACTTAGCCTTAGAGTTATTGCCATGCAATATGCCGTTGTTTCCAAGGCTATGATGAATTCTCCTTTTTGAATAGCCGAACTGAGCATAGAAGCTTTGCTTGATGTTTCCGAGTTGGTATCTGGTGAAGTTGAAAGCTGATCAAGCAGTGTTACAATAGGGAGAAATAACTCTTTAAATCTAATTAAGCTATCGTGTCGCTCTACCCATCTAGTGGGGCACATCACCTTTAAACTTTTCTTCTTTATTTCTGGAAGTTGATTAATTACTTCCTCTAGAGCATTTTTTCGTAGAGCAGAAGCAGAAAGAAAAGTTGTTACCGCTCCTACGGTTCCTAACATGTTTCGTATGGCAGGAATGTCACACGATTTTGAAATAACCAAATTCAAGGAGTGGCTGAAACAGTGACTGTAAATAGCCATGGGTTGCTCGTTTGATATCAGGGCTTGCACTCCTTTAAACTTTCCAGCCATGTTAGAACCCCCATCATACCCTTGGCCGCAAAGGTGTTCTTTTGTTAAGACCAAGGCATCCAACTCTTTATCGATTGCTTCTTTTATAGCAACACCAGTTGTCTCTGTCATTTCTGTAAAACCAACAAATTCTTCTTTGGTAACGAAAGATTGGGTATCTATGTACCTAACACAAAATGTCATCTGTTCCTTGGTGCTGACATCTGTTGTTTCATCGCACATTATACTGAAAAATTTTGATCTTTTAACATCTTCTGATATTGAAGAACGAAAAGTTTCTCCGATACAGTCTATAATTTCATTTTGGACTGTGTTGCTAATCATTGCACTGTTACGCCTGCAAATTGCGAAATGTCGCTTGAGGTCTTCGTCCCCAGCATCCACACGAAAAGCCAAAAGGCATTGGAAAACTCCATGCTTTCCAACCAGAAGATCCTCATTACTTTCTTCTTTTAATTGTGAAATCAAACCGTGATCACGATGTCCTCTTAAGGGCAAATTGTTCCTAGCACAAAATACTATAGTTTTTACTATAGGCCTCAATCGTTTTCGATTATCCTCAATAATGGCCGATGTTTCGGAATCTAAAACAACGTCAATGCTTTTCTTGCTTGATTCCATTACTTTTGTAAATTCTACTGCTTTTTCCATGGAGAATTTGTGGTACTTAGTATTTTCATGCTTACGTAGATCTTCGGTGGCTTTTTTATATTTGGCTAACGGTTCTTTTACCAGTGTTTTGAGAGCCTAAAAAATGTACACGCTTGTTAAATTTATATTTATACATATTTTAGGATACATAGTTTTTCTAACTAATTGAACATTTCGGTCGTTAAAGTAAAGCACCCGGTTTAGTAGTATAAAAAAAGGATTTTAATAAAGATTTAAAAGTTGAAAGTTTAAATTGATTTGTTTCGCATTAGTATTAACTTTATTTCTCAAAATGCCGACAATATAGGTAAGCCTTCCGCAAAAATTGCAAAGAACGCGTTTCGCAAAATTGTGGAGCTGGCCAGTTTTGCTGTTACACAGTACCTTTACACTTTCAAAATAGTATTACACAAAATGTTCCATAAATTTTGTACATTATTTACGGGTCACTTACAATTTCGTTAATTTTTATTGACAACTTCAAGAGTAATAAAATAAAACTAGGGGGCTTCGCCCCCTGCTCGCTAACGCTCGCCAACCCCCAAACGCCTCGCTGCGCTCGGATTGAGCGGCTTTGCCTCTCGAATTTGTGGTTTTAAAACATCTTGCTGCGCTCGAATAGGTTTGCCAGCCATAAAAAATGTAACCAAATTCTTATAAATTTAATGTAAGGCCTAATAGAGAAAACACCCAAATTGCAAGTTTCATAATAGAAAGTTAAATATACTATCCGCCAACATTCTGACTTAAAACTTCATTAGCTATGCCCTAACATTGAAGTCCCAATATCTTTTATTTATTCTGATAAGTCGCCCCGTTAGAGAACGACGTCCAACGCGAAGCATTTTCTGGATAGAAATTCTTCAAAATAATAATTACTCTAATACAAAAATGCTTCAGAAAAACAGAAAAAATCAACTTTGAAACGAAGAGTTTAAAAAGAGCTTTAAAATTAGCAACGGTTGGTTGGTTGGTTGGTTGGTTGGTTGGTTGGTTGGTTGAACCCCCGAGCAGCCGGTTTGTTGTTTACAATGTTTACATACGTAAGGATGTTGCCAATCATATATTCAAAATCATTGAGGCTTTGTAGTAGCTTAATGATGAAAAATATTGAAATTTAACTAATTCATAAAGTGTTAATAAATTATTTTGGCACGTTTTGGCAAATCTACAGCTTATTTCCTTTAAAATGACACCTTGATCATTGAAATTGGTTGAGCAGTTTAGGCGGACGGACTAACCCCAAAAAACGTATTGCCTATTAAATATATAGATATGGAGTCAAAATTTTAATAATTTCAATATAAATTGGGCGAATTTAGGCTATAACTTTTTAAAGTATTAAAAAAACAATTATTAAAGTTTTGAAATATTAAAGTCAGAAATGCATTTGAAATTTTTATTCTTAAATTAATCTTAAATCATTTATTTTTAATTGTACCCAATTTTTTTTTAATATCTAAGGAACAATACTCGACGATAACGACCAATCAGTTGGTTGTTGATATAATCGTTAAAACATTAAACATTTCATACAAATGAAAATATCACACAAGTTACAATGAAATGCATAAGAAAAGAAAATCAAATATTTTACCTGAGATCCGATACCAGCACCTGAAGGAGCAAAGAGAACGCATTGGGTGCAAAGTCCACCGCCTAGCATTTGGCTATATGCTAGCCACTTGTATTTTTTTAGCCAATCATGATTAAATTTCCGTTTCTGTTTCCCTTCTACTAGTTCTGGAAACGGAAATGTTGTTGGAGGTATGCAAGTATTTTTTAGTAATTTTAGTTTCTCATCATCTGTTAAAACTTCTTTCACGGCTCTTCCTATATCACAGGGATCATGTGATTTTTCATATGTATCCTATATATAAATATAGAAATTGATTAATTTGATAATCACTACGAGTATATACGTAATTTTTTATTTTTTTTGTAACAGAGTATAATAGATATCGTTTTTGTTTTTATTATCCTATATATTAAATTACTTGCATGTACAATTAAGTTACTTGCAAAAAAATTCAAAAATGCATTTTTCGGAAAACTGCAGTTGTCTGGCTTTGGAACTGAACGACACATAAAAATAAATATTTATGTGTAAAGCTTACCGGAAGATTTATCTTGCCAGGATCATAGGCTTTTATCGCACTTTCTGACTTCGATTCCAAATTTCCAACATCTAGCTCTTTACAATGGCTTTTAGCGCTGCTCTCTTTTTTCCCGAAATAATCGGTTAAATGTCGCTTCATTTTGATAGCGTACTATGCACAACTATAAACTGGTATAGGGAGACCAGTAAAAATTCCAGGCTGGTACGAGTCAAAGACACACAATACAATAGGAAGAACAAGGATGTTCTGGAATGTCTTCTGAACTAGTTTTAAAACCTGTTCGTGTTCGTTTGGTACTTTCATAAACGAATAATAAAATAGACAGGACGCTCCAATATCTGTTATTAAGAGAGGGTGTTACCAAGACGGAACACGTGACGTGACTAATTCCAATGCCTTTTAAAAACCATTTCTACCCTTTTCAAAATATTATAAAACATTAGTCTAGACTTTCATTTTCATTTCATTATCAATTACAATTTTCAGAAGTAAGTAAATGATAAAGACCATTATTACCAATTAAAGGCAGCTATGTCAGAAAGCAAAATACAAACTAACTTTTATAAGTCTTAAAAAAATGAAATTATTAAGATAATTTTTAAAAAATGACATGACTGTGAAAGGTTATTGAATCCCCTATTTCAAAATCAATTTTGCATCCAAATCCAGTATAGTATTCTGGCATTTTTTCGGCATTCAAGAAAATAGTCTTCAGCTTTCAATTGTTTAACCTTGAAGTAAATGAAAGAATTTTTCTCCAGTTCCGTTTTGAAGGCTGTCGTCACGTGACCGCGCTGTTCGTATTATTAGGTTTTGCCATACAGACTTGGTCTAGTTAATTTATTCTTAGTCTATGGGTACTTTGGTTACCTATTAACAGGGCACTTGGACCAAACGTCGAAAACTACGACATTCTTTTACCTTTTACGGAGAATTGGGGGGAGAAAGGCAGACGCGTCATTTCATATAATTCTAGGGGGGGGGGGGGCAAAAATGAGATTTTCTGATCGAAAATTAAACTTTTTCTTAAATATTTGTATCTAGAAATACATTAAAAAAAAAAAAACCTAAAATCTTAGGTGGGGGGTTGTTATGAAAGGAGGCAGGGTTGTTATGAAAACCATTTTATCCAGTGTAAGTTTCACCCTCATGGGGGGGGGGCTATAGCCCCCTTAGCCCCCCCCCCCCCCATGGAACCGCCTCTGGTTGTGGATGACAATGTTTTGAATCAAGTTTTAGGGATAAAAAAATAAAAAATTAGTCCATGGCGCGGAATCGATGGTTCGTAGTGGTTGAATACTACTAAAGAGTAGATCTGATCTCAAAATCTCTTAAACAAATTACAATTGTACATTAAATTTGCAATGCATATAAAGGATTCATATTAAAAACTGTAGCAGAATAAATATATCCTCGTGCATCTCTTGCTGGATGATTATATCCTCGTGCCGTCACAACTAGATATCCTCGCGCTTTACCTTGGTAGTTGTGTTCTATAGATTTTAAGATGGCAGTTGAGTTTCGGAGAATGGCGTATTAACTAATAAAGTTGTTTCTTTAAACCGTTTCGTATTATTACAAGCGTAAACAATTTACAAGTTTGTTATCTCATCGACATCACTGCTATAAAGTGGCGCCCAACGTGGGGCTCGAAAATATACGAAAACTACCCAGAGAAGAGTCTATGTGTCAGTGATGAAAATGAACGGAACAGATAAGTGTTATTTTATTTGAATGTTGGAGGTTATATCTAGTCTACTTTAAGTTAAACCTTGTAATAATTTTTCGGTTATTACTCACCCAGAGGAATAATTTGAAAGCAATTTACTCGACCCGAGTTGAATATTAAAGGTTTTGGTTCATCCGGATCATAAAGAGAATTTGGCGATATTTCCTTTCGCATTTGAAGTTATTGTTTCAGAAATCCAGAGTGTGGTTTCTGATATTGCGTATCATTTTTCAAGTAAACAAATTGGCTGGTCTTTATCGGTTAATTCTGAAGTGCATTTAAGATTTGACTCTCGCCATGGCATTTTTGGGGCGTGGAAAGAAAGAGGATCTTAAGCTGTTGGCACAAGAATTGGGTGAAGATCCGAGTCCAGATTTAAAGGTAGTTGACCTGAAGAATTTGATAATTAATTCACGGAACTACGACACCGAATTTGTTAAAGAAATGTTTGCCACTATAATAGATGATCGTTTAAGAAGAGAAGTACTTGAAATTGAGAAAGAACGCGGAAAAGAAGAACTTGAAATTGAGGAAGCTCGCAGAAAAGAAGGAATCGAGGAAGCACGCAGAAAAGAAGAACTTGAAAATGAAGAAGCTCGCAGAAAAGAAGAGTATGAGCTAGAAAGATTAAGAATACAGCTCGAAATTCAAAAATGTGTTTCACCATCTGCAAATGTCCCTCACACAGAATATGATCAACAAAGAATTGATTTAAAGAGGCTTATTCCAAGTTTTAATCCAAAAGAAGATGACATGGCAATATTTTTTAATCTATTCGAGAGACAGCTAAAATTCTTGAAGGTTCCTGAATCACATTGGGTACCCTACCTAATCGGATCACTGCCAAGTGAAGTGGCTACGTTAATAGCTAGAGAATCCGAAGAAACGTCACAAGAATACACGAATGTCAAACAGATGCTTTTGAAGAGATTCAAACTTTCTGCTGAAAAGTTTAGGCAACTTTTCTGCCAACACAAGAAAAGACAGGAAAGCACTTGGCGGGATTTTTATTTCGAACTAAGAAGCTACTTCGAAGGATGGCTATGTGAGTTAAGGATCGAAGATTTTTGCAGTTTAAAGGATCTGATAATTTCCGATCAAATCAAGAAAAAAGCTCCTTCGGATTTCAGAGACCACTTCTTAGATGAATGGACTGGATGGGTGTCTCCAAGTGAGCTTGCAGACAAATTGGATGCTTACTGCAGTCTTCGAAAAACTATGAAGAAAGAAGATCAACCTGTTGGAAACAAGAGTCTACATATCCAATCTAGCGATGATACCTTCAGACAAAAATCTTTTAAGAATAACTACAACTCTAAACGACACGAGAAGGACAAACCCATGTTCAAGACCGAAGAGGGAAAAACTTTTAAGTGCTATGGATGTGGATCCCCAGGTGTTATCAAATCCAAATGTCCAACCTGCACAAAGTCAAGAAATGATGGGGAAGCCTCTTTCGGAAACATTCAACTCCAATCATGTGCACCTTTTCAAGTTGCTAACTTGAAGGTCTCAATTAATGGAATATATGGGATCGTATGCGCTGACAGCGGAGCAAGCCACTGTATTGCAGGAGAGATGTTACATCATCTTCTTTTAGAACAAGGAGTACAATTCAAACCTGAACAACGAGTCATGAGCATGGCTAATGGACATAAATCTACGGTGAATGTAAGCACTGCGCTTGTTACCATTGAACTTGAAGGGAGAGCGTTCCAAATCAAGTTGATTGTTCTTCCAGATGCAAAAGAAAATCGAACATTATTGTGCATCGATTTTCTACAAGAAGCTGGAGTTGTTTTAAACCTAAAAGAACATGTATGGTTTTACAATGACAGACCCCATGAATGTTATGAATTGGCATCTGAAAAGAGTGTTCCAACTTTAACGTCTCCACCTTGTTTCAAAATCAATTCATGTTCTCTACGTGACGAAGAGGGTCAGCAATTGACCGGAGAGCAAAGAGACGCTTTGAATTCTGTATTGAAGGATTTCGATGAGGTGTTTCGTCCAGGGGGAGATGCCACCCCTTTTATAGAACATCACATTGATACCGGTACACATGCACCAGTAGCCGTACCTCCATATAGGATTCCTCCCCCAAAGAAAGATATTCTTCGAAAAGAACTGGATCGATTATTGACAGAAGGAGTTATTGAAGAATGTGAGTCGCCATACGCCGCTCCAGTCGTGCTTGTGCCAAAGCCTAATGGAAGCATACGACTATGTGTTGACTACAGGAAGCTGAACGAGATTACAGTTCCTGACTCCTATCCATTGCCAAGAATGGACGATTTGCTACATGCAGCCAAACATACTCCATACATGTCTACAATTGATCTTCGTTCAGGATATTATCAAGTTAATGTCGCTGCTGCTGACAGAGATAAAACAGCATTCGTTACTCCGTATGGGTCTTTTAGATTCATTCGTATGGCTATGGGACTTCGAAACGCTCCAGCCACATTCCAGAGGCTCGCCGATCGTTTCCGAAGTGGGCTAACTGATGTATTAACTTTGGCATACTTAGATGACATTATCGTCTTATCTGAAACCTTTGAACAACATCTGGCTGATCTTCGGAAGGTATTTCGGAGACTTTTGACTTTCAAACTATGTGCTAACAGGGAGAAGTGTAACTTTGCATGTTCACGAGTCAAATTTCTTGGACATTGGATCACAAGCTCCGGATTAGAAGTAGATCCAGAGAAAACAAGTTCTGTCATGAACATTCCTCCACCTAAGACGGTAAAACAGCTACAATCTTTCTTGCAGTCTTGCTCTTGGTACAGAAGATTTATAAAGAATTTCTCTGATTTAGCCAGACCATTGAGTAACTTGACTAAAAAGAATGTTACTTGGAAATGGGGTAAGGAAGAGCAAACTGTCTTTGAAGAATTGAAACAACGACTCATTACAGCTCCTGTGCATTCACAAGTTCAAGAAGACAAACCCTTTGTATTGAGAACAGATGCTAGTAGTTACGCCCTTGGAGCTGTTCTTTTACAAGGACATGGTGTGGACGAGCACCCTGTAGAATATGCAAGTCGTCTGTTGACCTCTGCTGAGAGAAATTACTCTACTACAGAGCGGGAAGCTTTAGCTGTCATATGGGCTCTAAACAAATTTCGTGGCTATATCGATGGATCGGAAGTTACAGTTGCTTCTGACCACCAACCGTTGAAGTGGCTCATGAGTCTGAAATCTCCTTCTGGAAGACTTGCCAGATGGGCCTTGCAGTTACAGTCATTCAACGTTAAGATGACTTACATTCCGGGTAAATGTAATGTTATGGCTGACATGCTGTCACGTCCAACTTGCCATGATGAATCCAAAGAAGTTTGTGACCTATGTATGGTTGTTGCCGACTTTCCTACTCGACGTCCAGCAGAGATACGAACTGAACAGCTGAAAGATGATGACATAAAGAATATCATTGAAAGTTTTGAAGGAAAAGATAAAGATGTTTCCAGATGGACTGGACGGGGTTATCTAATGAATAATGGAATTCTTTACCGGTACTCTCCAGATTCAGAATCGGAAGATGCTCAGTTAGTTGTCCCCTCCCATGAACAAGAGCTGGTGTTGAAAGAGCATCATGATGCTCCTACGGCTTCTCACTATGGTATAGAAGGAACTTTCCAACGGATAGCTACTCGATATTATTGGACGGGAATGCGCAAAACTATTGCTGATTATGTAAAGAATTGTCCTGACTGTAGTAGATACAAAGCTTCTAACCAAAAGCCTTCAGGTTTATTACAAACACCTGTGTATTCCCAAAGGTTTGAAACCATTGCCATCGACTTCTTTGGTCCATTACCTGAAGGAGAAGGAGGGAAAAAGTGGATTTTCATAGTCGAAGACTGCGCCACCAGATGGATTGAACTGTTTGCCCTTGAGACATCCACAGCAAAAGAGTGTGCTCTTACGCTCTTGAATGAAGTTTTTCTTCGATATGGGCTCAGCCGTCGTGTCATTAGTGACAATGGTGCGCAATTCGTAAGCGCTATAATGCAACAACTGTTGTATTTCCTTGACATAAAACAGAGTCTTACTCCCTTCTATCACCTTCAAGCAAATCCTGTCGAAAGAAAAAACCGGGATCTAAAGCCGCGCCTAGCGATATTGGTCGGTAATGACCACAGCACTTGGGTAGAGCGGTTGCCTTCCATTCGGTTTGCCATGAACTCGTCGAAATGTGAAAGTACAGGACAGACTGCTGCTTACCTACATTTTGGTAGAGAAATGAGGACTCCTGATGATGTTTCTCGTGATCTAAGAGCCATCATTCAGAATGATAACTTTGTCCCAGAAATAACACCCTACCTTAAAAGATTTGCTGAGACATTGAAAGGAGTTCGGGAGAGGGTAGAGATACAGCAGGATCGTCGAAAAGACTATGCTGATAAATCTAGGAAAGAAGGACCTCGTTACGTTCCTGGCGATATGGTATGGGTTACATCACATCATTTAAGCAACAAGAAACATGGAAAAACATCCAAGTTTATGCCGAGAAGAGACGGACCATATGTAATATTGACTCAAAGATCTCCAACAACATATGAAGTGGGTAATCAAGACAATCTTGATGTGCCATTGATGGGTACTTATCATAGTTCAGCACTGTGTCCTTACCAAGGTCAAGATTCTCAGCCAGAAGTACCTCTTCGAAAACGCGGACGGCCTAAAAAGAAAGCTGCCATCCCAGATTCACCTTCACCAAAATAAGATCACAAGAACATTTCTGTGTCTGGCTCCTGGTCGGGACGACTTCGGACCCAGAGGGGGAGTCTGTAGCAGAATAAATATATCCTCGTGCATCTCTTGCTGGATGATTATATCCTCGTGCCGTCACAACTAGATATCCTCGCGCTTTACCTTGGTAGTTGTGTTCTATAGATTTTAAGATGGCAGTTGAGTTTCGGAGAATGGCGTATTAACTAATAAAGTTGTTTCTTTAAACCGTTTCGTATTATTACAAGCGTAAACAATTTACAAGTTTGTTATCTCATCGACATCACTGCTATAAAACTTTATTTTTATGGTTTAGTTTTTTCATCACCGTGATTTTCTATGCAAGAAGAATTTTGTAGCTTGTAGCAGTAGCGAGTAACTTTTTTTTAGTTGGAACAACTATGTGTGTCACTTTCACTTCGATATCTAACCAGCCTGCCCTTCTAAAACAATAAAAGTTGAATAATTGAGGATAAGATTGGATGATAAATGAAATGAAATTTGATACACATTAAAATATTAGAAAATGTGTTATTAAAAATAAATTTTTAAATTTTGGCAGTCCTTTTCTTGAACGAAAAAAAACCTTTTTTCTTCAATTGCTTTACGTTTCGTACCAAATTTTCAAAAATTTCATACCACGTTCGTTCAAAAATATGTGATATCTAGGGATAGTTATGAATTCTTATAATAAATACATAATCTAATTTACTATTGGAAACTATCTACCCTTCTCCCACTCCTCTTAATTATAAAACTAATTTGTTGACCACAAATTTGTTAGTTGACTGTGTTTGCTGTGATAAAGTTTTCCTGGCACAAGAGCTACGCGAGAACTAAATGCCGAATTATTGTTAGATCAAATTCTGGAGGAAAGGTCAATACTTTCCGGGAGGCATTTGTGCTCACATTGGTTCAAACCACAGAAGGGAATGAGAGTGCGCCATTGGTCAATATTCCTGTCAGTCTGCGAAGAAGTAACGCACTCACAAAATGGCGGCTGCATGCTGAATTGGAAGTAGATTGTTCTAATCGAGAATTCGTATTTTCTTCGTTTGTTTTTGAAAATATGATTAGAAAAAAAAAAAAGATATTGTTTTCATTACAAGCAACGTCAAATCATTGTATGAAAAAAAATCCTGGGTGGACGATTCTTACATTGTTACGAAGTGCTGAATTCGTCGAAGCCATATTCTTATTAAATGGAAAAAGTTATGTTTGCTGGTATTTCTTATTGACGTAGCTTTTTTAATGAAGTTTGAGGATTGTATAGTCGCACTAAGT
This sequence comes from Linyphia triangularis, assembly GCA_963978545.1. Taxonomy (NCBI): domain Eukaryota; kingdom Metazoa; phylum Arthropoda; class Arachnida; order Araneae; family Linyphiidae; genus Linyphia; species Linyphia triangularis. The sequence goes on from OZ021723.1 coordinate 70,046,749, forward strand.
TTGTGACTTAAAAATTGTAATATACTTATAAATAATAGTAAAACTGATTTTTAATTATAATTAATTGAAAATTTGAATGGTGGGGCCAACTATATCAAAATTTAACAAATCCCAATTTAGCTTTAATGAAATATTTTTACCATGAAAGAGTCGTGATAATTAATATTCAGTGAAGACGTTTTATGTGAAAAATATTATTTTTCTTTTTAATTTGTGGATTGAAAGAAAAGTCGAACTATATTATATTTATATTTTATTTTTTACTTACAGTTGAATTATAGAATAGACATCTTTATAATTTCTATAACTTCATTTATCATAAAATAGATAAATATAAATTAATTGTCATAACTTAGGTTCACAATATTATAATCCAATATAATACTATACTACACATTAAAATATTTCTTATTAAATACAAGTAAATATTAAAAAAGCTCAATATTTATTAACATTTATTATTATAAAATGGAACAGATGTAGTATAGGAGATTTGGCAATACTTTTTATTTGGTAATAGCAAAAAGGGTCAAAATCAAAATACTAATAATAATGGAATAAGGTTAAAATATTAATAATAATTAAATTAAAATACTAATAGTAATAAAATTAAAATAACACTATATTATTTACATTTTAACTTAATTTTAAAGTATCAAATTAAAATAAAACTTAAAATCTGTTTCCAGAAACCGCATTTATCAGGAAAAAAACGACACCTATGTAAAATCATGTCGAAGAAATGTCATATTCTACATCTGTGCAATAAAAATTATTATAACAAAAAGGCTCTAAAAAATGTATGCGTCGCATTGATGTAGTCATTTATTCAGAAATATTTTAGTTTCGTCCTTATAATGGCAACAAACAAATGACTATTAATAAAATAATAAGAATTGATAATTTCAAAAGTAGCATTCGAGTCACCTGAATTTTTCTTTTGCGTCTAAATGTTTAAAAAACAAAAAATTAAACTTGGTTTCCAAATATATTCCAGCTGCATAATTTTCCTTGATAAATATCCAAAATTTATACTTTGTTGTTAAAAGCAGTTAATTAGATTCATTTGGAGTAATCAGGAATAAAATTATCATTTATAAAACATTCGCGATTTAAAAATCAGTTCCTAAACTCAAGATTTAAAACATGCGTTTAATTCTGTGTTATCAACACAGTAAACATTGTCAGGTGTTTAGCGGCTTCCATGAAAGCAACGTATCAGCCAATGGCGCACTCTCATTCCCTTCTATGGTTTGAATCAATGTGAGGTATGCTTAAATGATTCCGGGAGAGGAGGTTTATAAAGGGGAGGGGGGCTACATTTAAATATCCAAAAGAAAAAAATCTAAGGAAACCTCATACCAGGCAAGAATTTTAGCCGCGCAATCTGCTTCCAGCCGAGAGTGGGAACCTAAAATTTTGTTATTGACCTTTAAATACAAAATCCATTGTAACGTATTGTAATTGTTAATTGATATTTTAAAGTATAGAGGGCACCACTAAACAGAGTATTGGAAGTTGTATTTTTTTGTTTTTGTTGTTGTTGCTGGTTGCTTGGTCTCTTGCGAGGGTTGCGTGGCACTAGCCGACGTGTCATGAGCGCATCGGGGTAAAATGGTACCACTAGCGCACAAACACCTGTTTATAAGGGGAAGGAAATCCGCTACAAGGTAACATGGTACCAGAAGCGCACAAACTCTAGTTTCCCAGGGGCTCACTTCTTCATTTTACAGAAGCGAACAAAAACAGATTTATTCAACTAAGTAAACGATAGGTTTTCTTTATTTTAAAGAGACAAATCTCCAAAACTGTATTTTTTTGCGGCTAAATTTGTTACTCAGTGTATGCAGTACATATTAATAGAACTTACAATAACAAAATACGCATTTTTATGTTTTTATTAGATACTAGGTTTTTAAATTGGAGAGCCGATTCATATTTCTTATGATGAAAACGTTCTGTTTAAATTAGAAGTTTCATTTTATTGCACTTTTGGGGCTTATTTTAAATTCTGATAAGTTTTTGGTTTTCATATGTTTAGTTTGATTGCTTTATTTAGAGTTCCTCATTTCCACTGTGTTCTGTATTGTTGTAAATTTTACATTTGCCAATAAAATGGCCTGCACGTTTGCAGTTTTACATGAATGCTAATCTTTTAATACAATCAGAATGCGACATTTTTATACTTATCATCCCCATTGTTTTTAATTTTAAGTTCACCACCTCACATATCTATTTTATATCAAATGGAACATATCCATATTATACAAAACGGATATGTAAGATGGTGTATGGACATATCCATTTATATTAAAGGCATATCATAAGTTTGATGGAAACATTGAAAAAATAAGAATATCCAACGGATGAAATTTTGTTTCGAAAATATTTATAGTAACTTAAAAAAAATAAAAAAAAAATGCATTGGTTATACCTTAACGAGTTTTTACGTGAATGTTTTTAAGTTGTTGTAACCTTCTTCTTTCTTGCTTGTTTTGAGGCTAAATTTAGCTTTGAATACTAGCGAAAATGCTTCTTATTTGTAAGTATGCGTAGATTCAAAATCAGAGACCTTTTTGAATTGTGTCTGAAAGAATGTTCTAATAATAATAAATCCAACGCAATTTTTAATCACATATGTAAAACTGTCGGGGAAATAATAAATTTTTCGACTGAGAATGATATAAAACAAAATTAGACGCGTGTACAGTCATTTTCGAAGTTTCAAACAAGTCTAATTAATTCATCCACATATGGGCATCCAAGCATTCCGTTTTACAAAAAATCAAGCAGATCGAAAAGGGGAGATGCGGTTCAGTTATTGAATGAAAAAAAAAAATGCGATTCTTCTATAATTATACAAATTGCTATTATGGCGACACGCAAAAAAGGCTATTATTATTTGGCAGCAATTTTGAAAAGAAGTCAACTTAAGTCCATCACCGCCAGCTAAAATGAAGAAAACAAATTTTTGTAACAGCGTGCAAAAAATTAAACTTTTTAATCGTTTGGAATCAAAAATAATGGCGAAAGTATCACTTTTTTGAGAGGAATGGGGGAAAGTAACTTTTTCGCACTAGTATGAAAATGAAATTTCTCGCACGCCTCGTGCGCTAATAACATATAGTCTTGCCATTGGAATGACATATTTTCAGAAGAAATTCCTTGACACGAATTGGCAACATTAATAAATATATATATTAAAAATATTTTTTGCCCGTAATTATAAAAAATATTGAATGCAACACATAGGAAGAAGGTTCATCGTTGCACAAAATCGAGCTCGCTTCGTTCACTGAAAAGTTCATTAACACATAAGCACAGGCTTACTTCACACGTTGAAAAGTTCATTGCTATGCAAGCATAGGCCCGCTTCGCTAGCTTAGATGTTCATTGCTGCGTAAGCATAAGCTCGCTTCACTCATTAAAATCTAATTGCTACGTAAAGCCTTAATAAAGAAACAAAAAATCTCCGTTAATATCTCGTTAATACAATACCCCTTTAAGATTATTTTAACACTTGTTTGTGGAAAGCAAAATTGGAAGGCCAAAAGTACTTATTTAGAAACTTTCAGAGCTTTAGGCCTATAAAAATTGCTTTTTGTGAAAATATTAATTAAAAAACAAATTAAAATGTTAACCTTCTTTTTATTAAAAGTCCAATTAGAAGGCCAAATCAACTTGTATTGAAAATTTCAGAGCTGTAATCCATTTCGAAATAGTTTTATGAAATATATGTTAAAGTTAAAAAAAAAAAAAATTAAAAAAAAAAAAAAAAAATTTAAAGTTCTGTTTTTCAAAAGTCTAATTAGAAGGCCAAAATTACTTATGTTGAAAATTTCAGAGCTGTAGCCCAATTAGAAATTGTTTTGTAAAATATTTATTAATTAATTACAAAAAATTAGTTAAAAAAGAACTAAATAAAATTTAAAATTCTGTTTTTCGATAGTCTAATTAGAAGACCAAAACTACTTATTTTGAAAATTTCAGAGCTGTAGCCCAATTATAAATTGTTTTGTAAAACATTTATTAATTAATTAAAAAAATTAACTAAAAAAGAACTAAATAAAAATTTGAAATTCTTTTTTCCAAAAGTCTAATTAGAAGGCCAAAATTACTTATGCGGAAAATTTCAGAGCTGGTAGCTCTATTAGAAATCGTTTTGTAAAATATATATTAATTAATTAAAAAAATTAATTTAAAAATAACTAATTAAAATTTTAACATTCTGATTTTCAAAAGTCCAATTAGAAGGCTAAAGCTACTTATGTTGAAAATTTCAGAGCTGTATCTCTATTTTAAGTAACTTGGTAAAAAAAAATTAATTCAAAAAGAGCTAATTAAAATTTTAACATTCTGTTTGACATAAGTAAAATTAGGAGGCTTAAACTTATGTTGAAAATTTCAGAGCTCTACTCCAATTTTAAGTAGGTTTCTATAGATCCACAGACAGACACACAGCTTGTTTTATTATTATAGATAACCAACACATTATATAACACCTTATAAGCACATTTGTTATAAACTGTGTATTTTTTCAAACTTTTTATTTAAAAACTTATAATTAAATAAATATTGAAGCCAGATTCACAATTCTTCAAAGCCAGATTCACAATTCATGTCTCGCACATCCGCATGTCCGTTCTAATAACATCCTAATTAGTCATTTTAATTGCAATTAGCTAATTAAAAAATTAACGGAAGAATAAAGTTTACGTTTAAAAATGCATCATTTTTAATTTTGATGTACTGTTAAGAAGTTTGAAATTATAACATAAAAATTAAAGAATGGAGATCCTACCCTCTGCACATAAACTAGCAGTTTGTGCGCTCATGGTACCATTCGCTTGATAAATGAGAGGCAACTCTCTTCCCCCCCCCCCCAAATACTGCAGGTGTTTGTGCGCTCTTGGTACGATGCGCTCATGACACGTCGGCTCGTGCCACGACACCCTTGCGAGGGACAGACATTCCAAGATGTAACACGATCACGAATGCCTGCGCCATTTTGAAGTTCTTAAAATAAATGTGTTTTGTTTTCGTTCAAAATGAAATTTTTACTCGACCACGATACCACAGCCTAAATTGGTTCCAACGGTGCGATTTTTGAACCTGAAACAACCGGTGTTTTGAAAAGAACTGTAAGTTTTATTTTAACGACGAAATGAATGAACGACCGTTATTTTGGCGCGAAGAGTACCTGATGGACATCCATCGTGTGGAATATTAAGCAGGCCTTGCTTATATATTTTCTTTGTGTGCTGAAACCAATGTCCGAGTATGGACACTCGTCATGTAGAATGGTAAGCATTGCAATTTGCTTATTAAATTAACTGAAAAGCCTCGATTCAGTGTGGACATCCGGTCTACAGATTTTGATGGACATCCGTCCAGATTGATAATTTTTCTTCGTCCTGAAGATCGCCAGTGACATCCTGTCCTGAGAAGAGAAAAAAATCCTTCATCCTGAAGATTTTGTTGTGTTTTGATTCAAGAGTGGTGTTTTTGTTTAGTGCTTCGTGAATCATAAGTTCTGTTTTCAAAGTCGTCAATGGAGTGCAATACTTCAAGATTGGTGATACGTTGCGAGTTTCAATGTTTGTAATGCAAGAGTAATTTATCAAAAGTGCTAATTTGTGGTTGGTATTTAGTGCTTGAGTTATTCAAGAGGTGTTTAGTTTCTATTCCGAGCAAGGTTCCAGTTTCATTTGTGTGCAATATTTCAAATGAAAATAATGTAATGATTACTTGTGGAGTGTGTACATATATCATTTGTGTGCAGTATTCATATTCAAGTGATTAATTTGCCTCATCTGACGTGAGTTATATTTATTTACTCGTCGTAGATCAAGAGTGATTTTAAAACTGGTGGTGGAGCAAGTCCATTTTCTGGTGAAGAAAATAAAAGGAATTATCCGGCCCTCGGATATAATTACAATTAAAGTGAAAATAATTGTATTTTATGATTTTCAGCTTCATAGTTGATTTTAAGTTCTTTGAAATTTATTTAAAACTAGTTTTGTTTAGTATCTGGTACATGCATTTAAATAATGATAGTATTTGAATTTATATCTTTTGAAGGTCTTCTTTTAACATGGTATGAATTTAATGCTATATTTGATTATTTGTGCTACTATAATTATATATATACCATAATATAATATCTGGTAAGATTCTTATAACAAGAACACTTATTTAGGTACCAGTTATTACAAATGCTTTGGGTTTGTGCTAACATTTCAAAGAATTGGAAATTACTAAAACAAAAGTAATTTGAATCTAATTTTAGTTAAAGTTGTAAAAGAGTTGGTTTTAAGTGAAGTCTAGTTCTAGATATTTTTTCTTGATCTGAAGTTATTTCTGAATATTCTATTTCATGTTCTCTTTTAAAAATGTGATTGCTATATACTTAAATTTGATGCAATTAATTTGATTTGAGTTTTAAAAATTACAATTGCTGAAATTAAGTGGTAAAAATGTTAAATTCTTTTTAAAACATTTATGTTCCTGTTCTATGATAAATTTTCATACTTGAATATTTTGTAGTGGTTAAGTGGTATAAAATTTATATTATATTTACAAGAATAATTATAAATTTGAGGGTGTTCTGTGTTGGGTGAAGAATATAAACCCACCAGTAAATTATTACATTTAGAAATGTCTTTTTTGGGTCGTGCTAAGAAAGAAGATTTGAGGGTGTTAGCAGAAGAGTTAGGTGAAAGAGTAACACCTGGTCTTAAACTGGTAGATCTTAAGAAATTAATCACTACAAGTGTTAATTATGACGAAGATTACGTTAAGGAACAGATAATTGTAGTAATGGAGAGTAGGAAAGAACGTGAGGAAGCAGAACATGCAAACAAACAAGCGGAACTACAAAAAGAAAGATTCGAACAAGAACAAGAGAGACTGAAATTGCAACGTGAACTTGAAAAAGAAAAGTTTGAAAAAGAACAAGAAAGATTAAAACTACAACAAGAATACGAGCTGCAAAAACTCCAGTTGGAATCGGAAAGAGGACCTGTAGTTGTGCAAAATGATCCACAAAGATCAAGAGTTGAGCTTCGACACCTCATGCAGAAGTTTGATGATAAACAAACCGACATCAGTCTGTATTTGTTACTATTTGAAAGGCAAGCAGAATGGGCTGGGATTCCATCGACGGATTGGGTATCTCACCTGATAGGACTGTTACCATCTGACATAACCCAATTGATTGCCCGTGAGCCATCTGAATTGGCAAAAGAATATGACCATGTTAAAAAGCTGCTTCTTAAGAGATTTAAGTTAAGTCCAGAGAGATTTAGGCAGATGTTTGTTCGACACCAAAAAAATGCAGAATCTATATGGAGTGACTTTGCATATGAACTCCACAATTACTATCAAGAATGGGTGACTGGCTTACAAATAACTACTTACGAACAACTTTTGGGTCTTATGGTGGTGGACCAGTTGGAAGCGTCGTGTGCCTAACAAAGTGAAGGATCATTTTGTGGAAGAATGGGGAAACATAATTTCTCCTATAGAACTAGCTTCAAAACTTGATGCTTATGACAACGTTCATGGGAACTTTAAGAGAAAAATTCCCGAGAGAAATGAGGAAAAGAATATTCCTAAATGGCGAACAAAACTTCCAGTTGATTCCAAAGCCAAAATAGAAAACTCTACTCCCTTCAGAAATCAAGCTCAAGGTAGACCAGAGATTAAAAGAAATTCCAGGAATGAACAAAATATGGAAACACGAAGGCAGTTACGTTGTTATGAATGCGACTCAACTCAGCATTTGAGACCAAATTGTCCTGAATTAAAGAAGAAATCAACCATAACTGCTTCTATAAATAGAATAACTTTCAGTTCAGAGGACAAGTTATTGGATCCTTTTATCCTGTCTGGAAAAGTGAATGGGACAGACATGTCTATTCTCAGAGACACTGGTTCAACTATTGATGTGATCTGCCAGAAGTATGTTACTTCAGATATGATGACTGGAGAACAAGTTTGAGTGCGGCATCTTCTGGATGAAAGTATGTCCTGCCTACCAATTGCTGGAGTAGAGATAGAATGTGAGTTGGGGAATATTCTCACAAAATCAGCTGTGATTCAGAACCCATTGGATCAAGGCAGATATCTGTTAGGAAATCGAACTGCTGCATTGCTTGAAGGTAGAAGGAAAGAAATTGGAATTAATCCTGAAAAAGTTAACGCTATCCAAACCAGAGCTCAGCGAAGGTTGAAGGAAATCACCAACAGAGAGAAAGAAGCTGAAGCTGATCTAGGAAAAGGAGAAGACGCCGAAGCAGATTAAGTTTCTACACCGGAAAGCTCAGTGCTAAATTTTAGTAAGGATAACGAGATCATGTTACCCCCAGTTCAAGTTCAACAGGAACCTGCACTTTCACTCCTAGAAGTGAAACCTTCTGATTTTGCTATGGCTCAAAGAGAAAGCCCAGAGTTACAGCCATTTTGGGAAGAAGCTTCTAAAACAAATAAAGAAGGATCGTCAAGTGATATACTCATCAGTAAGAATAATCTTTTGATAAAAAAGAGGAATGATAAAACAGGAAATGAGAGGTTTTTGCTGCTTGTTCCAGAAAAATTTAAAGAACGTTTAAAGGCTCTATGCCATGAGGGTACATCAGGTCATTTAGGAGTAACAAAGACCAAAGATATTCTTTCCAGATATTTTTTTTGGCCTAACTGTTATAAAGAAATTGAAGACTACGTTCGCAGCTGTGATAAGTGCCAGCGTGTGGGGAGGCCAAATGACAGAAAGAAGGCTCCTATGAAATTAGTTCCAGTTATACAAGAAGTTTTCTCCAAAATTAATGTTGATGCGGCTGGACCCCTTCCAGTATCCACAGGTGGAAAACGTTACCTAATCACTGGTATGTGCCTATCATCAAAGTACCCTGATGCCATTCCTGTGGCCGATATCACTTCTACATCAATAATTGATGCTTTGATGCAAATTTTCAGTAGAATGGGGTTTCCTAAACAACTTCAATGTGATCAAGGGACTTCATTTATGAGTGAACTTACCACAACCTTTCTAGAAAACACTGGGATTAAAGTAGTACACAGTTCAGTGTATCACCCACAGAGCAATCCTGTCGAAAGATTCCATAGAACAATCAAACGAATTCTGAGAGTTTTGTGCCTTGAAGCCGAAGCAGATTGGGAACAGGTAATCTGTCCTTCACTCTTTGCTCTTCGAACTGTAACACATGCAGCTACAGGATTTACTCCTGCTGAACTCGTTCATGGGAAGAACTTACGAACACCGTTAACCTTACTGTTCGAACACTGGATGGATTCTGACGAGGAAGAGAGCCCTGTGACTGAATATATATTTTATTTAATCAACAGATTGAAGCGATGTCAAGAAGTAGCAGTAGAAAACATGGAAGCTGCACAGCTCAAGAACAAGACATGGTATGATAAAAGAGCAATCAAGAGGGAATTTCAAGAAGGGGATTTGGTTCTCGTAATGGCCACTTCCAAGGCTAGTAAGATGGCTCCTCATTGGCTTGGTCCAGGAACTATTTCAGGAAAAATTTCTGAAACAAACTACCTTGTAGAGTTACCTGGAAAGAAAGATAGAACTCAAATTTATCATGTAAACATGTTAAAGCCCTACTACAAGCGACTGGAACAAATCAACTTTTTGATGAATGAAGGAGATGAATCAACACGAAATGAAGATGAGCTAGAAATTCCTTACGTAGACGCAAATCCGAATGTCTTAGATGTCGATGAAATGATACAAGAAAACAAATTGGAGAATAGATTGGATACAGAACAGATAAGTCAGCTGATGAATTTAATATGTCAATACCATATCTGCTTTTCCTATATACCTGGAAAAACTGACCTTGTCATTCATGACATCAAACTGATTAATAACAACCCTGTTTTATCAAAACCTTATAGGAATTCTCCTAGGCAAAATGATATTTTAAAATCTGAAATACAGAAGATGTTATCTATGAAGATCATTGAAGTCGGATATTCGGATTATACATCTCCAATGATATTAGTGGAATCTCCCGGGAGAGATCCAAGACCCTGTATAGATTACAGGCGATTAAATGAAATAACCAAGACCAAATTTTTTCCGTTGCCAAATATAGAAGAGCGAATTGAAAAAGTATCATCAGCCAACTTCATCACGGTTTTGGATCTTTCCAAAGGATACTGGCAAATACCTTTAAGTTTAGAAGCTCAACGACTAGCAGCCTTTGTTACTAACTTCGGGACCTACCTACCTCTCAGGATGCCTTTTGGATTGAAAAATGCTCCTTATGAATTTAGTAATACGGTCACACGTTTATTGGAAGGATGTGAAGATTTTTCTGTACCCTATTTAGATGATATCGCTATTTTTTCAAATACTTTTCCTAAACATCTTAAACATCTTAGTACAGTTCTTCAGAAAATAAAAGAAGCACACTTGACTATCAAACCATCAAAATGTAAATTTGCTCAACATCAAGTCCTGTATTTAGGTCATATTGTGGGACAAGGATGCAGAAAGCCCTCGGATATTAAAATCGAAGCTGTTACGAATTTCCCTGTGCCTAAAACGAAAACAGCTGTCGGAGCCTTCCTGGGACTTGCTGCTTACTATAGCCGCTATATTCCTATGTTTTCAGTTATAGCTGCACCTTTGACTGATGCACTAAAGGGAAAAGTAAGAAAAGGGGAGATCATCTGGACTCCTGAATGTGACAAAGCCTTCGAGACTCTAAAACAAAAACTTACTTGCCAACCAGTTTTATATGCTCCAAAATTCGATCGAGAGTTTATTCTACAAACAGATGCCTCCGATACCGGTATGGGTATAGTGTTGTCCCAACTGAATGATGAAGGTGAGGAACACCCTATTCTGTACATGAGTAAGAAATTTTCAGACGTAGAGAAACGCTATGGTACCACCGAAAAGGAGTGCGCTAGTATAGTTTTTGCGGTAAAAAAATTGCATTATTATTTGGATGGACAGAAATTTGTGGTGCAAACTGACCATAACCCATTAACATGGTTACGAACAAATGCTAGTTCAAATTCACGTTTAATGCGTTGGGCCTTAGCACTTCAACCATTTAATTTTGATGTCCATCACCGTGCAGGCAAGCTAAACAAAAATGCTGATGGGCTAAGCAGAATAGTTTTAAATTAAACGTATTCCTTATTAGTATTTTTTGTATATTTGGTTTAATGATCATGTTTATATTTTTACATATTCTTTATGCTATTATGTTTATGTTCCTTTGTTGTAAATATTTTACAAACTTTTCTCCTTTTTCTCTTAGAGAAAAGTTTTCTGTGAGGGGAGGACTTAATAGCTGTAACGTATTGTAATTGTTAATTGATATTTTAAAGTATAGAGGGCACCACTAAACAGAGTATTGGAAGTTGTATTTTGTTGCTGTTGTTGTTGTTGCTGGTTGCTTGGTCTCTTGCGAGGGACAGACATTCCAAGATGTAACACGATCACGAATGCCTGCGCCATTTTGAAGTTCTTAAAATAAATGTGTTTTGTTTTCGTTCAAAATGAAATTTTTACTCGGTCACGATACCACACCATATAGCTTCAAGGAAATGCATAAAACTGGAATCAGCAGGTTTACATATCTGACAGTTATAGGCAAAGCCATGAAAAAATTATTTCGACTATGCATTGATGATGATATGATAGGAGTTAAACATTGCGATTGAAATAGGTGATAGCTTGCCATTAAAGTAAAGAATATCCCTTTAAATTTTAAAACTATTCATCAAACATATAGTACGGGAGGCAGCCACTTTTAGGTCAGTCACTTTACACCGGCTGAATTGTGTAAAAATAGTAAGCTTACCAATCCAATTCCGCTGGCACGACCGCGGTGGGTGTAGGCGGAGAGGCGGTCAGAACAAGTAAAAAAAGTTAAAAATATAAAATGATTTTAGACCAACTGAAACTTATTTTTACCTTTTATTTGGACTATTTTCTGATGTTTTGAGGTATTCCCAAATAATGGTGTAAATTGAAATTCTGTGACTGAAACGTCAGTTATACTAGCAGTATTCTCCTCATTAATGATGCTCTTTACCGATGGTAATAATCAAAGGTTTCTTGAAGTAAATAAATTATACTAAGACTTAGTCCAGAATCTACGAAGAATTTATGTGTCGAGTGTACGGGTACAAGACTATAAATAAAATTAACGAAACTCGTGTAGCAACATTTCTGAAAAAAATATATAAATAACGAGAGTGACATCCTTAAATTAAATAAAAACTTTGACGGATTGATACTGGCCCCCATGCCATTCGAGCTATATCAACAGTTTCTAAGAACAATTTATATTTCTCAGTCATGGAGATCGTCGCTTTAGATCCAGTTGATTATGGTTAGGAGATAGAAACGAAATACAGCTTCAAGTGGTTCAAAGGTGATGCAGATATCTCGCAGGAAATAGATGTTGCACAAATTGTGTGTATATAGTGTAAATAGTGACGTATTATTTTAAAATTCTATTGTAATTTATTTTATCTTATTTTATTTATTAACAGCGATAATACAGGTTAGAAAAGGTGGCAACACCGAAAGCAATTGAGAAATTTCGAGATATTTCTTTTTCGACGAATTGGCTGGATATTTCGAGAATGTTCTCACGCGCCTGGTATAAATAAGCCCTGAGAATGGGAAAGTTTTCAGTTTGACTTCGGATTTCGATGAAAGCTGATCGCTTTGTTTACCTTCTAGAGTAAACTTGTATTATCGCTGTATTCGAAGTCGTTCTAACTGAAGCTTTTATTGAAGCTTGAGAGTGATTACACTGTTGTCTTTGAATAAATTGTGAGTTTTTGAAGTGAATAACTAATAGTTTTTATTTAATAAAAACCGTGTCATCATTGCCTCTGTGAAAAATTAGCAACAATATTGTTGCACAAATTGTCTGTATATAGTGTAAATAGTGACGTATTATTTTAAAATTCTATTGAAATTTATTTTTATCTTATTTTAATTATTAAAAGCGATTATACAGGTTAGAAAAAGGTGGCAACACCTAAAGCAATCGAGAAATTTTGAGACGTTTCTTTTCCGACGAATTGGCTGGAAATTTCGCGAATATTCTCTCGTGCCAAGTATTTAAAGACCGGCAGATAGGGAAAGTTTTCAGATTGATTTCGGACTTCGATGTGAGCTGATCGCTTTGTTTACTGGAGAGAGCTTGTATAATCGCTGTATTCGAAGTTGTTCTTAGTGAAGCTTGTGTTGAAGCTTGAGATTGATTAGACTGTTGTCTTTGAATAAATTTTATGCCTTTGAAGAGTGAATAAATAGTAGTTTTTATTTTAAAAACTGTGCCATCATTGGCTCAGCGGAAAAATTCATAACAATATTGATGAAGAAAGTGCACTAGAAAACGATGATTCGGACGTTGATGATGATTTTTATATTTTACATAATGAGAACTTTTAATTTTTCTTCAAGTTATTAATATTCATACATGTCATTATAAACCCTAATTTCCGCTTTTCAGATATAACGAAATAAAAAAAGTTAAATTTGGAATATTTTACCTATAAAATCAATTTCATTCCGTACACATTTTTATTGTTGTAGTATAAGAGATAAGATTTGAAAATATCCCTTTCTGCGGGCTCTACAGAGGTGGAAAGAGCTTCATCTAAGTCAGCGTCGGCCACTACGCTGCCCGCGGGACAGATTTGGCCCGCGACGGATATTTCTGCGGCCCGCCGTCACCCCAGAAAATAAGAAAAAAACAAATTTCACGATAAGAACACTTTTTTTTATATAATCATAATTTATCCGAAAAAATTTGTTAATTATGTAGAACAGAGTACTCCACAACATGCACGAAGAAACTATATGAATAAGCTTTCAGCTAGGTAACTTTCATCAAAAATAAATACAGGAATAACTTAACTGAATCTCATTTTAAAATTTATTAAAATTGACCACAAAAAATACTTCAATAGACATCGACTTTATCATAAAATAAACTGATCATTTTCGACCGCCATCGTCTCACAATTGATACCGACTAAAACGGAGTATTTTTTAAGTACAGTTTAAATACTTTTAATAAGTTAGGTCAAGTCGTATTGTCAAGTTACTGAGGTTTGTTGACCGTAGTTGGTCGTAGCTGAGCATTCTTTTTAAAATCACAATGTTAGAACTACCATATTATCTCATATACCAATACACATGTGCACCAAAGGTAAGGGAATGTTCACTCAAAGAAATAGTCTCGTTTCTTAACGGACACTTTTAATTCACAATCACACTCACACAACGTCAACACATGACAAGCTACGAAAATAAGAGGTTATATTATTAGAAAATTATATATTTCACTATGTCCATTTATCTGTTTAGTTCTGGAAGCCGGCGACACACCAAGCTTCACTCTTCCACCATCCGTCTCGTTCGTCCTCTCCGTCTCTGAATGGGGATTTTCCTTTCACTGTTCGTTTTGGACCACTTGGCGATAGTTATCTCCTTGGCGGTCGCCAAGTTTAGACATGCCTAGAGTCTTACATGTCCCTCCTTAAAGAGCACATAGCTCTCCTTAGAGACTATGCTGCTAAAGAAGAATATTTAAGTAATATAAACACTTTAATAGAAGAAACAGCCTGTTCGCCAGCCCAAATTTTAGTACTTAAAGATTCAAAAATACTAATATAACAGAAAATACTAATGTAATATATACACTTTTGTAACCATTACAAAGCTATAAAAACTTTTTTCTATCTAAGGAAATCTAGAAAGTGCATCTGCATTTCCATGCCTGCTTCCTTTCCGATAGGTAATTTTTAAATTGTATCTTTGCAATGCCAAAGACCAACGTGCAAGTTTAGCACCATGTGGTAATCCCTGGGTAAGGTAAGAAAGTGGGTTATGATCAGACACCACCTCGATATCAGTCCCAAAAATCCAGGTGTCAAACTTCTGGAGTGCGGCTAGGACGCTGTAGGCTTCTCTCTCTATGGTAGACCATCTGGTTTGGCACGGAGTAAGCTTCTTGCTGTAGAAAGCTATTGGATGTTCTTTTCCATTTTCGTCAAGTTGGGACAAACAGGCTCCGACTGCATTAGCGGACGCATCAGTGTAAAGCTGAAATGGTTTGTCAAACTGTGGCGTATACAAGGAAGGCATTTTGACTAAATGGTTTTTCAAATTTTGAAAGGCTTCTTCTTCTGGTTGGTTCCATGGAATTTCCTTGGGAACTCTCTTCTTAGTCAAGTTAGTTAAGGGTAACACAATGCTTGCAAAATTTGGAATATAGTCCCTGTAATAACTTGCTATTCCCAACACTGTTCTCAACTCCTTCTTGTTAGTTGGTGCCGACAGTTTCTTCATAGCTTCTACCTTTTCTGGATCAGGGGAATGTCTTCCTGAACCCACCACGTGTCCTAAAAATTTCACTTCTGTTTTCCCGAAATCACACTTTTCCAGATTTACAGTGAGACCCACTTGACGCAAAGTCTGGAACACTTTATCGATATGCTTCAAATGATCAGACCATGATCCCGAAAAAATTACAACATCGTCAATATAAGACTGACAATAGTCCTTATGAGGAGCTAACACTTTGTCCATGGATTTTTGAAAAGTGCTGCCAGCGTTTTTCATTCCGAATGGCATAACTCTCCATTGATAGTGTCCAGTATGAGTTACGAAAGCAGTGTAATGTCTATCTTTCTCACTCATAGGAATCTGCCAATATCCTTTCGTGAGGTCAAGCACAGTGATCACTTGTGCATTCCCTATTTGATATAAAAGTTCATTAGCATGTCTCATCGGATATGCATCAGGAATAGTGTAACTGTTCAAAAGTCTGAAATCTACACACAGACGCACACTACCTTTTTTTTTAGCCACGCACACTAAAGGGTGTGCCCATTCACTATCACTTTGTTCAATAAGACCAAGTTCCAAAAGTTCTCGAATTTGACGATCCACTTCATTTTGAAGAGTCACTGGAATACGGTACGGACGAAGTCTTTTGGGTGAACAGTCATTTGTAACCTTAATAACATGTCCATCTACTTTTGCTATTCCAGGCTTAGTACTGAATACATCATTGTAGTAACAAAGTAAGGAACTCAGTTCATAACGTTGTCTGGCGTTTAATGGGGTTGTCATTTCCCTGATGATATGTTGTTCCACGTCACTAAGTAAGGTAGTAACTCGCTCGGTTGGAGCCACATGTAACTGTCCAAAATCTTCGTCTTGTTCAAAAACAAGCCCTACGTGTTGAACACGTGTCACATATGGTCGAATTTTATTGAAGTGTAGTTTTCGCCTTGAACCATCATCAAGTTCGACAATAGCTGAATGTGGTCGACTAAGTTGCACTACAGTCGCTGGTCCAGACCACGTATTCAATAGCTTATGAGAAGATGTAGGTATCAATATCAGAACTTTATCTCCTAATTGATATGTTTTTTCTCGTGATCTCAAGTTATACCTGTGAGAATAACTTTGCTGGTTTAGTTCAGCATTCTCATTTGCAATTTTATGAGCATTCTTAAGTTTGTCTTGCAATTCTTCGACATACCTTTCCACAGATGGGGAAGCATTCATTGGAACAGCTTTCTCTCCTGTCCAAACTTCCTTCAGCAATGCAGTTGGTCCTTTGGGTATCCGTCCGTATACTAACTGATAAGGTGAAATACCCGTTGTGCAATGTGGGACCTCTCTATATGCAAACAAAAGATGTGGAAGATGAACATCCGATTCGTTTCCATATTCCTGGATGTTTTTATTCATCATGTCTTTTAAAGTTCTGTTCCACCTTTCCACTGCTCCCATACTCTCGGGATGACCCGGTGTTGAGAATCTTGGAGACACTCCTATTAGATTCATAAAAGCACCAGTCAGTTTTGAAGTAAAGTTCGTTCCTTGGTCTGTACATATCACTTTTGGAAATCCAGTACGAGCGAAAATTTGCATCAACACGTCACACGTAGTTTTGGCTTTTATATTTTTGGTTGGAATAGCTTCAACCCATCGAGTGCACAAGTCAACTGCACAAATTATATATTTATGTCCTCTCCGGGACGGGGGTTCTAACGGACCTATGCAGTCAACGCTCCAAACCTCGAACGGGTTGTCTGGTCTGGTAATTGGCTGGATTGGGATCCTATCTCTGTAAGTTACAGTTCGTCTGACTTGACATGGTTTGCAACTTCCACAAAACTTCCTTACGTCAATTTTTATGGTTGGCCAAAAGAATGAATATTTTATTCGCTCCTTTGTTTTCTTTTCTCCAAGATGTCCTGCTAACGGAATTTCATGGGCCGTCTTCAATACAAACTCACGCTTAACAGTTGGTAGAACAACTTGCTGGATTCTTTCTCCACACACCCACTCAGAGTGTACTAGTAGTCCATCGTCCACCTCGTAGCCGTTTCTACGTGCAAACTCCCAAATATTTGCCAAAGATTCATCTTCCTGCTGTAGTTTTATAAACTCTGCTCTATTTTCTTTGCATCCTTCCTTTACTTCACTGGACGGAATAAAACTATTTACCTCGGATGACTCTTCCTTTTCATTTACGGTAACTTTATTTAGACTGCACTTCTTTTCTAGTTCGTTTTCTTGCACTATGTGAGGGACAACTGATTGATGATATTGGATATTTTCGTTCAGAGCCTCGTATGCTGTAGGACATATCAGCATATCACTCACTAATTTTTTGGAAACTGCACAGATCACGGGAACTTCGCAGTGTTGTGAATCATTCACTTTCATGTTGAAAACCACTAATGGTGCTGTTTCAGCTAAACCAAAAGCACATACGAGCTTCACGGACCCTTGCCCTTCACCATCTTCAATTGGAATCAGGTCATGTCTGATGACTGAGATTTGTGCACCTGTATCCAAAATGCCATCGAATATAGCAGAACCGCATTTCAGTTCTATTCTTGTCAGTTTATCGCACTTTACTGAACTCGTTTTGACCCGAGTCAATGCTGGCACCGTAATTCGAGCCGATAATACTTCTTTGTCTTCTAAAGTTTCTTCTGTAGTGACCAAATTACTACAAATGTTCTCAGTTTTGTTCCGTGTCCCTTGGTTATTATTATTAGTAGGACAAGCTCGTGCAAAATGTGATGAATCTCCACATGTAAAACAGGTAGGTTTAGATCCTCTGGCCCCTTTATCCCTCTGATAATATCCTTGATTCTTCGTTTTGTCAAAGGGTTTGTCCTTCTCCTTATACTTGGTAGTACTAGTAACTTGCTGGTTTCTGGTATTTTCAAACTTTCCGTTCGGCTTATATTTATTTTTATCATCTTGATGCCATTTAAAACTATCCTTTGCTTTATTATGGAATGCATTTTTCTTTAATCCGTCTCTCAAACTTTCATATTCATCAACTTTTTCTGCGACTTCTAGAGGGTCGATCATCTTATTCCATTTGTCCAAAAAATGCTTCTTTACTTCATTTGGCACTCTGCGCTTGAGTTGATCCGCCACCATTAAATTTTTCAGCTGGTCGAAATTCTGTACTTCCAGTTCATTGACCCATTCATTAAAGTAATTATTCAGTGCATGTGTTATAACTTCTCCAGGATTCTTCTGGGTCTTTCTGATGTCGGAAAAATAACTGCCTTAATTTTTCAGGATTTAACTTGTAACGTTTCAACAGCATTTCTTTAATGAAGTCATAGTTATTTGCTTTTTCAGGAGGTTCTCGAGCTATGTTATTAGCTATCTCTGTTGGTAACAATCCCAGTAGATAAGCTACCCATTCCGATTTAATTACACCCGCCATCTCTGCCCGACGTTCAAAATTTACTAGGTATAACTGCATTTCATCTTTTTTTTCCATCATATTTCGGGGTAATCTGCATAAGTTGCACCCTGGATCTCGTTTCGTTCGATCGTTCGGTCACTTCATCCACGGGAGAATAGCTACGTCGTAATTCCAGTCTTTTCATTTCAAGCTCGAAGTCTCTTTCTTCTTTTCTGATTCTGGCCTCTCGTTCTTCTTTACGAATCCGTTCTTCTTCTTCTTTTGCTTCCCGACGAAGTCGTTCTTCGTATTCTTTTGCTTCCCGCCGAATTCTTTCTTCGATAATTCTGCCCAGAGAAACTTTGGCATCATCTTCGTCGAAGTTTTCACTTTCAAGGATTGACCCTTTTATTTCAATCACTTTATTCATTGTACTAACGTCTATTCCCAGTTCTTCCGCCAGTTCGATCAAGTCCTCCTTCCTACCCTCACCCAAGAACGACATGGCAAAAGAATTTTGAAAATAAATTCAAACTACTATTCAAATACAATGAGATATGATTAATATTTTTCAAAAATTCAACCCATTCGCAATTCTTATATTCAATTCGACAACATACAGTAGAAGTAGTATTAATGTTAAACTTCACCACTGTATTTTGACTTGCAACAAAATATTGTAGGAGATAATCTTCCGTTTTAGTTATTGTTGCAATCACCCTTAGAATAAACAATTCTGAATAATACTTAAAATAACATGTATTTCTAAAATATCATAACTCGCAAGGTTATACACAAATCAATACTCATTAATATTTTAAACAATAAACTCAATTAAATATTTATTACAAAATATTTCCTAAGTTCAACATACTCATTATTGACCTATTTTAACCTTGGCTTTTCTCCTTATATTTCCTTTACGGCAAGGACCTATATACTTATACAATAATAAAAGGCTTATCTGTTAGTTATATATATATATAAACTCACTAATAGCAAATATGTATATTTTCTAAACCCTTTAAAACGCCTTACCAAAATCAAATTATATCAATTTATAATGATGTATTTTTTTGTTTTGTTTAACTAAGATATAAAAATATTACTGTTCACAAAAGAAACAAAACAAAACATCGGATTCCAAATGAATATATAATAAAAATACATCACCAATTCATTATTTCTGAGAAAGAAAGAAAAAAAAAAAAGAAGAAAAAAAACATAGAGGATCATTCCAACCATTTCTCCTCCTTTTTTTCCCTTTTTCTTCTTTTTTTTTATTTATTTATTATTTATTACCTCTCTTTATGTTGCGTAATCCACAGAACATATTTCAAATCTGCATTAAGTTTTTATTTTTTGTTTTGTTTTGACAATGGCACTTTCTGACGCCAGCTCTATTCCAAAACCAAAACAATTTTTAGCAACTCATATTAATAGCTTTCACAGATAGCAAATTATTACAAATTATTAATCCGTAATCACAATAATTATAATCATAATAATTATGTTTAAACACAATCTATAATAACATTTTTGTTCGCTCTTCGGATCTGACACATAGCTTGCATCAGTTTCACAACAAAACCAAATTTGTTTTCATTACACCCAATACCACTTTCACATTAGATCACAATTCTTAATGTATAAACACTATCATTATTTTATAAGCATGATATATAATTAAACTGATATTTGGGCTTAACGAACAAAGCTCTTACCTCGTGCTCTGTAACTTCTGCGTACAGGAACCATCGTACACGACTGCGCCACTGAGGTTTGTTGACCGTAGTTGGTCGTAGCTGAGCATTCTTTTTAAAATCACAATGTTAGAACTACCATATTATCTCATATACCAATACACATGTGCACCAAAGGTAAGGGAATGTTCACTCAAAGAAATAGTCTCGTTTCTTAACGGACACTTTTAATTCACAATCACACTCACACAACGTCAACACATGACAAGCTACGAAAATAAGAGGTTATATTATTAGAAAATTATATATTTCACTATGTCCATTTATCTGTTTAGTTCTGGAAGCCGGCGACACACCAAGCTTCACTCTTCCACCATCCGTCTCGTTCGTCCTCTCCGTCTCTGAATGGGGATTTTCCTTTCACTGTTCGTTTTGGACCACTTGGCGATAGTTATCTCCTTGGCGGTCGCCAAGTTTAGACATGCCTAGAGTCTTACAAAGTTGAAACAAGATTCCCTTCTTTTTTAGACTTTGATTTTCTAATAATAACAGCTTTTTTTTTTTTTTTTCTTTTTTCTCTCTCTTTCTAAATAATTAAAAAAAAATAAAACAATAATTGTAGTTTTATTAAGATTATATATATATATATATATATATATATATATATATATATATATATATATATATATATATATATATATATATATATATATATATATATATATATATATATATATATATATATATATATATATATATATATATATATATATATATATATATATCAGTTTTCAGAAATGCTACATAGTGTTAAATCTAGAATAATTAAAGATATATATTTTGGTGCATCCGGCTCGCGAAAAGCTTCAATATGTCATACGGCGCGCCTCTAAAGATCAGTGGCGAACGCTAATCTGAGTGATTGAATATACCTCGCGGGCTCCAAATACAATTTAGCGCGCAACAACTTCATAGATTCAGCTGATGGTCTTCCCTCTCCTCTCAGTCAGCTGAGCATTATTTTCTTGACTAATACTTAATAATTGTCTAATGTAGAATTTTCAGCCGGTGTAAAATAATTTTAAAAACGCTTTTTTTTCATACATAAACAAGAAGTGGAAATATAACGCACCCTCGGATTACCAGGGAAATGCTTGAAAACATCAGAAAATAGTCCAAATAAAAGGTAGAGACAAGTTTCAGCCGGTGAAAAATCACTTTATTTTTTAACTTTTTTTACATGTTCTGACGGTCTCTCCGTCTACACCCAGCTCTGTCGTGCCAGCGGAATTGGATTTTTGACATTACCTATAAGTTAGCTTCGTATTTTACACAATTCAGTCGGGGTAAAATGACTGACCCAAAAGTGTGGCTACCTCAGTAGTTAGAAATTGGGCATCCGAAGCCATGGCGCAGCGCGCAGAAGGACGAGGGACGATGACGTCACCGGAAGTGGGCGTGACCGGATATGACGTCACAGGAAGTGACATCACCGGATATGACGTCACCGGAAATCACGTGACCGGAAGTGGAGTGGAGTTGTTTCCTTCCTGCTGCTGTTTTAGTTTCGGTTTCGTTATAAGCTGTTTGTGTATGACGTCACAGGGGGTATGACGTCATAATGTGTTTTATATCAAAGTTTTGAGCGGTGGCAACACTTTTTAGTTTCGGTTTCCAGTTAAATGGGGTTGAGTTGTTCTAGGACTGCTTGTAAACGAATAAGTTAGAGTGATAGGCTTTTATTGCGTGACGTCACAGTGGGTATGACGTCATAATTTGTTTTATATCAAAGTTTTGAGCAGTGGCAACACTTTTTAGTTTCGATGTACCTTTCAGATGGTGTTGAGTTGTTCTAGGGCTGCTTGTAAACGAATAAGTTAGAGTAATAGGTTTTTATTGCATGACGTCACAGTGGGTATGACGTCATAATTTGTTTTATATCAAAGTTTTGAGCAGTGGCAACACTTTTTAGTTTCGATGTACCTTTCAGATGGTGTTGAGTTGTTCTAGGGCTGCTTGTAAACGAATAAGTTAGAGTGATAGATATTTTTACTAGTGACGTCACAGTGGGTATGACGTCATTCTATGTTAAGATTTAACATTTACGATATGGCAACATCTTATGAGAGGTCTAGGTTCGAGCAGGTGTGAATCGGATGAGTCATCCTGTCTGAACAGGTTTGAACAGCTTAGGACAGGATATTGCATGGCGATAAAGGTGGATAGGTGTTAACCAATCAGATTTCACGCTAGAGGGCGTTGTTTCGACTGCCAGCCAATTAGAAGGGATGAGATGCGTCACTCACGGACTTGTATTCAGCGAGGACACCATTTCTCTCCTGATTTTGTCAAGTGAAGGTGCGTTTCTTCGAAGTTGTGCGTGTTAGTTTGAAGTGAAAATGTCGTCTGATTTACATATTGAACTCGTTGAAAGTTTTTACGATGCAGCTAAATCACAGCAGTTGTTGCATGAATTGTTGAACTATGAGTATGAGAATCTCCAATTGAACTTTAATGGAAAACGTTACACGCCTCAAAGGAAAGTGCTCGGTTTTGGTGATACTGGCGTTAACTATGCCTTTTCCGGAACGTGCGTCTTTGCAAAGCCGTGGACTTCTACACTGCTTGATATTAAGAAGGATGTTGAAAACATGACTGGACAAGAATACAACTATGCCCTTCTCAACTGCTATGCAGATGGAAATGCCAAGATTGGAGCTCATAAAGACAGCGAAAAAGATTTGGATCCAGACTTCACTATTCCAACCCTAAGTCTCGGAGCTATCAGAACCATGCAGTTTGCCCGTCCTGATTTCCAGCCCATCAAAGTTTCGTTGCCAAGTGGATCTCTTCTTCTCATGAAGCCACCCACCAATCAGTTCTGGACCCATGAAATTTCAGCCGAGCCTGCTGTGACGGAGCCGAGAATCAGTATCACTTTCCGGAACATCATAGCGAGACCGCAAGATATTGTAGAGTACCCCCATAAGTCCCTTTCTCGGAAGAGACCATTGGATGAAGTGATCGTCGAAGAAGAAACAATTCCCGATGACGACTGGATGACTCGCCTTTATGCCTCTGTAAAGAAAACCAGTGAATGCCTCAAGGAATGGAACCTTGGATTTGGTTTCATAGTGTCCCTTCATCAATATGACTCTCGTCTTTTCATCCACATGTCTCAACACAATAGTCAAGGAAGTACTCAGAAAATTATGATGAACATGGATACCTTTCAGGACTTTTATAACAAACTCTTACACGTGAACACGAAATACGCAGCTAGTAGTGTTGTGTGTAACAATCAACTCCTGGTTCTATCACATAAGGGTGAGTTAGTTTTAAAACAACTCTTTTATTTTAAACTTAAGGAAAGTTCATTAAAAGTAAATGAAAATAATCTTGCTAAAATTAGAGATCTCATGCCTGAAATATGTGAAACCATCAAGGAGTCTCTTATAAATTTACTGCGAGTTGAAATTCTTAATCATTGTGTTCAAAATGTAAATATACCACCCAATATAGACTTATTTCATGAATATGTTTGTGCTTTTCGATGTGAATTAGAAAGTAATGTTTTAAAATTGTTTCGCTGTGATGCTTGTGCTATTGGTGACCCCTCGCAAGGAAATCATGTCTGTATAACTACTTCATTGCAAGATCAGTCTTGGTGTGTTGGAGACGATGCTATACTTGTACTTAATGTTAAAAATGTGATTGAAACCTTACAATGTAAAAATGTCATACAATTCTTTAATGAAGATTTCTTTAAATGTATATCATATGGTGCTTTGAAAGATTATTTGAAATTGTAAATAAAAAATTATTCAATGGAAATATGTGTGTGTGTGTGATTTTCTTATGTGAAATAATAGAAGAAAAAAAAAATGTTAAAGTAATATCGCTTTATTGAATCATAAATTTTCCCACTTTTTAGGTGGTTTTACATTTCGTCTCAACTTTGTTTGAACAATTTTTACAGGTGACTTTAGCAACTTCTTATTTCCGATAAACTGCTTCGGAACATTTAAATCTTTCAAAACAGTATTAAATAAACTTTTCCGTGATACATTACTTTTGGTATTGTACATATAATTGAAAAAGTCGATAATGTTAGAGTTTGGTATTTTTTCTCCGTGTATGGAGATTTGACCCTTGGAATTCCATGATAAGATATCAGGTTGATTCTTGATGAGAGCAAGTGTATTTTCAGCTTTTCTTCGCATAGGTTTAGAAAGTGATGCTAATATAAGTTCTTGATAATTATCATCTTTTTGAAGTTTCATTATTTCTTCTACTTTCACAGATTCTTCAACTTTCCTCCTATCTTCTATTTTCTCCACTTCTTCCTTCTTCTTTTCTTCAGCTGTTTTACTACTTTGTTCATTCGAATGTGAATTATTAAATTCTTGCAGATTTAAACTTTTCTTCAACAGTTCATGATAGAGGACCAATTTTTCATGATCAGGTAAGTCACTATGTAAAATTTGTATCATTGCCTTATCAAGCTCACTAAGCCTTTTATTGGAAACAGTATGTTTTGTCACCAATTCTTCGGGTATAAGAGCAAACTTCTTAATTTGAGCCATGAAATAATGTAGTTAAAACACTCAAGGCTGCAGGAATAAGTATGTTGAGGAAACCTCCTTTCTGTAAAATGACTTGACGTTTTTTCGGTAAAGACACTTTACGATTACTTAAATGACGCAATATCTTCTTATGTTTAGAGAGCGTTTTCTTCTGTCGTGCAGTCAATGGGATATTTCCATTCAATGTGTTAATGCAACATTCGCATATGGCTTTTATACAGTTCTTATTGAGTTTACTTAATAACGTTTTTCGTAACCTTAAAGGACAAATTTGCAACAATCGTAATTGATTGAGTTGCTCCTTCTTAAGCGTCATCTTGCTAAATGATACTTATCTTCAAAGTCATTCACTTTTATATCATTTAAATTGATACACGATCTGTCTTTCAGTAGGTAAAATTTTAGTACGTAAGCGTAACTCCTCTGATGTTTCGGCACGTAAATCTATAAATAAATAAGAATAGGGGTTTTTCGTTGCATCTTCAAAGACTTCTTGAAATAACTTGACATGTCGAGGAAATAATTGTCTTCCTAGATGTGAAATTTGACTCAAGTCTCGTCTATTTTTACACAGTACTAAATAGTGTGCATTCAATGTAATGTCTCGCATTTCTTTCCCTTTGTAGAAAAAATTTTGTGTTATGAAGATAACACTCAGGTTTAAATGATGACTGCCTTTTGTAAAAAGATCAGTTAAATGACTGTTAGCATTTGACATTAAATCGTCAATTACAAAGAGTGTATTCTCGCCCAAAAATTCTTTAAATGTCGCAGGTAGACCTTCTACAAATGTCACATTATCAATTTCATCATATAAGGGTTGATGTATTCCATAAAACCAAACAATCTTATCGGGAACAATTGAAAACATCCCATGCTTTTCACTTATCAAATCCCGCACAAAATAACTTTTACCGCATCCTGTTGGACCGGCGATTACCATCGTAAAAGGATGTTGCAACTTTGGAAATTCCATGTTGAATGAGAGACGAGACATAGTGTTACTGTTTAAATACTTTCTTTATTGATAAAATGGTGCTACAATTCTAAAGCGCTTGATTACAAAATGATGCACTTTGATATCATTATATATTTGATTGGGTACAAAAGACAAGAGAATATCATTCATAGAACGTCCATTACATTTAGAATATAAATAAAAAATACAATATTGTCCACACACGGAACTCGCATTCGATTGAAGTATCATAGGATTAAACTCTACATGTCGATAACGCTTTACATAACTTGATATTCCTCCGGGAAAATAAGACGGTGGGTTTCCGAACGAATCAAAGAAGCATATTTCTGTAGGTGATTCTATATAAAAAGCCACCCAATGGGTACCTTCTTGATTGGACTTGTCAGTGTTGGCAATAAAACAGGCTGGAAAGTTTCGAACATATGTTGGTAATCGATCACTTGAGAAAACACCCAAGAATATATTCTTGGTTTTTGCATTTCCAGAAAGAATTCTAGTTATTTGTAGGGTATCCATTAATTCGGAAAGTCACACACCACGTGACGTGATTTGGATATTTCAATCACGTTTTGAAACTCTGCATAAATGAGCACTGATAAAGTTTCCGTAATAGCCTCGGAAAATTTAATTTCCACACGTAAATTTCCTTGGTGTTGCAGATTAAAATGTTCTCCGTCGCAAAGATCAGGACTTAGATCAAATGCGTAAAGTACATGACCTCTGGCATATTCTTCTTGAGATAAGTAAATTCCCTTATCACGATT
Source organism: Linyphia triangularis (assembly GCA_963978545.1). Lineage (NCBI taxonomy): Eukaryota > Metazoa > Arthropoda > Arachnida > Araneae > Linyphiidae > Linyphia > Linyphia triangularis. The sequence continues at coordinate 70,073,539 of OZ021723.1, forward strand.
AAATCCGGAAAATAAGCTATGATAAGCCCGAATGTAGTTGTTGGAATCAAAATTAAGCTCTAAAGGCTTGCAGGGAACCGGTTGTCCATCTACATAAATAGATACAAAGTTTGCACTATGGTGAGAAAAGAGAAATGGGTTCTTTGAATATTGCCCATTCATTGCAGCATTTCCTAAACAGGTGAGAATGACACGTTTTGGCATGAGTCCAAGAAACACATTATCTTGTAAAAAGGACCAACTCCCTTTGGCAATGCTATAAGTTTTGCAAATCACACGATCAATTGGATATTTGCACGATGTCTTCTCCAAAGCCTTAGCATGCCCAATAGCAACGGCAGGGCTAACCTTCACTTTTCTTATAAATATAGAAGCATGCTCTAGAACTATCTTATAATCACCATCCACTTTGGTTGAAATTAAGCAAAATGAGGATTTGCTGCGTATCATTTTAATTTTGATATCTACCAAGTTAATCATGAGACGATTTTGTTGAAAAATGTCACAGTGGAGTTGACCAATCATTTCTACGGTCTGGCTGTCTTTGATAAGATTGTAACGCGTCTTCAATCCAGCATCAGCTTTCTCATCTATGGGGTCTATGATATCAGGTTGCGTATCTTTGTAGAATCCTTCACAGGTCAGTAAACTTTTCTTGGCATCTTCCCCATAATTTAACAATGTCTCTATATAGGCTCTAAAAGGATAAGTGTTGCTTGCAGAAGAAATATTTCTCTCGTTTAAACTAACGTCTACTTGACTGAAAAGCGAATGAAGGAAAAGGTTGACGGGAGCAACTGGTTCCTTTTCTGGTAGTTTAGTTCCATCTGCTTTCATCACTTTCACTTTCACGTGTAGATAGGAAGCAGCTAAGTCCACATATTCTTCACTACTTCCTGATATTGAAAATTCAATCGGTCCACCATCTCGTACACTTGAAAGGGGATGAAATTCGACAAATTGTCCTTTTTCGATAACTGTCTGGGTTGGGGGAATTGAAAATAAATCTAATTCCGACTTGACGCAAGGAGCAGAGTCTTTGTAGATGAAGGAAGCCATTAGGAGAAAATATCATGCGATGTGCACTTCTTCTTGGCTGAACGTGGAATGATGTTTTTTTTCTTCTGCATACGCTTTTTATGTCTTTTTCCACTACCAATCATAGTCTTGACTTTGGTGGCGGCTTTATCTGTTAACACATTTCCAGCTTCTTTGAGTCTTCGTTTGGCGGCCATTTTAAAATCTTGACCTTGAGAAACATCATTCATCAGGTTGACACCGCTGTGAAACATTTGTTTCCCAATAGCTTTAGCACCTGATTTCAGTAGCGGAGCTGCGGCACGAAAAAATGATCTGAATAGACCTCCTAATCCATATCCTCTCTGATAAGAACTTCCTTGATAATAATTCAAACCTTTTCCCGTCTGCTGCACATAATAATCTTCGAAAGATTTTTGACAACACTGGTAAGGGACATACATTATGAGAGAGACTTCTGACGAAAGTGTAACTTCACATATGAGCGCCCACGTTCAAATGGCGTTAAACATCCCGAGTGCGTCCTTATAACGATTTCCAAAGTCTCAATAATTTTCCGGTTTACAGGTAAGTAGTGCGGTCTATCATACTGTTCGCTAATCATCTCACCATCTTGTCCTCTCACTCTAACCACTCGAAGGAGAGGTGCTAAGACATCTCCCACAATTTGGGGTTCCACTATATCCGTATAAATCATCAATACGCGATAATGTGCAGAGGGGTCGGCTACGAATGGACCCACAACAGTTGCTTCTATACTTGCGTCAAACGAAGTTATTTCCATAGGTTCAAATCCAAGCATTTCAGCAAGTCCTTGATATAATATGAGTTTCGCATTATTTTTCACAGTTATCTGAACACGCTTAGTTACCTCATTATAACTTGTGACAATTTTATCATCATGTTCTTTCACATAAATAGCCTTTAAAATATCAGGAACTGTCTCATAACAACCCGGAGGTAATCTTCTTCCTACCTCTAACTTTCCACTCGTCTCGAATCCAATTAAATTATTTTGATGATTCACATTATACCAAGTATGCGGATATAAAAACTCTACCATTCCAACTTCCCATTCTCCTTTCAGTTCAATTGGTATGGGTAAGCGAGTAATAAAATGGGAAATTTTGTTTTCAGGGAAATAGGACATGGAACTATCCGAGATAAGTGTTATGTAGAAACTCATGATAGCAAATGAGTCTTGCAACATGTGCTAGTAGTATTTATAGGGCTAATAAGTTAGAAGCAGGAATCCATTGATTAAACTTGTCGGGATATCCTCGATATTTCACAAAATATTCCATTTTCTTTTTACGCATGCGTTTTCTTAAAACTTTTTCAATTGGAAATTCATCTTTTATTGTAACCTTTTGCAACTCTTGTGCATAAAACGTCCCTTTTATAGACTCTCCTAATAAATCTTTCACTCTATACACTGCAGGTTGTCTCTTGACACACTCTGTGATGACAAACAATTCTTCCGTCCAATTCGTTTCATACCCCTTTTCAAAGGTTAATTTCTTCTTTGAAATGCGAACTACATCATCTACATTAAATACGCATTTGGGTTTAGGTAAATTCTCCATATCTCCATAGAGAGTGAACCAAACATCTTGTTCATTTTCAGCATTCACTTCCACGGGAGCTCTTTTTATACTTGAATGGTAAGTATGATTATAACTTTTCACTAAATCTTGTAATACGTCAATGTATCTATGCGTATTTTTAGCAGTAAAGTACTTCCACATTTTAGTTTTAATACTTCTATTCCAACGCTCGACTATGTTTGCTTTCGACAAATTATATGTCGTGAAAAATCTAATCCCCTTCTTTTTTAACAAGGTCTGAAATAGCTTATTCTTAAATTCCGTTCCCTGATCTGTCTGAAGTGATTTCGGAGATCGTTGATCGAATATTATTTGAAAAGCCTCAACAATATCTATACCTCTCTTTCGTTTCAGAGGAATTAGCCATCCAAACTTTGATAGCACATCAATACAACTCAAAATAAAGCGATAACCATCATTAAACTTTTGAAGACTTGACATATCCACCAAATCCGCTTGCCATTGCTGATCAATGTTATAAACAATCACCCGATTCGTAGGAAATTTATGACGAATGGGCTTGTGTAGAGTGTACGCATCCACCCCCTTTAGCCATTTCTGTATCGTTTTCTTGGGAATCTTTCTTCCTGAGGCACGGTATAATGCATCGATACCACCGAAACTTGCTACGTGACCCGGGTTTTGATACGTCGCATTCATTACAGCAAGAAATTTTATGAACTCTTATCTGTATCCTAAGTCCTAACATTTTCACATTGAAATAGATAAGTTTCCGGTTTCATTGAGACGAAGCGTAAAATCGATAGCGAATCGATCACTATCGGTCATATAATAAATGAATGATAGCGCTACACATAAGCAAATGTAGAAGTATGCAGCATTCACAACCTCACTTGGTAAAGTCATACTTACAACTGACATATTCGACTAGATGCATTATCTTATCAAGGATATGGCTTAATTACTAAAACGATCGGTAACTGAACCATGAAGTCATTTTAACATAAGGTTCAAACCATGACTCAAATACTAAAAGTCTAAAAAACTCTCTCATATTTAAAACCGTCATTACCTTAAAGCATCTTAAATGTCAAATGTTAACACAATACAGATAATAACATTATATATAAAAAAAAAAATTCATGCCGTAACTTTTTTCTACAAGTTATCTTTTATAATAATTATAAAATCTGATAATTATTACTAAATATTATCTTTATATTTAATAAATTTCATAATTACTCCAATTGCAACAACTATCTACGCTAAAAACCCATTCGCTACACTATGACGTCACGAATAAATTATCTATCACTTTAACTGTTTTAAGCAAGATTGTTACACTACAACTCGCAAACGCGTTGAAGCGTGTTGAAACATACCTAGTCTCGCTCCCCACCCGCTCTGACCGGTTAGAACCAAGCAGCGCCCTCTAGCGCGAAACCTGATTGGTCGGTGAAGTCACGTGATCACCCCTCATATATAGACGCTATCGGTTGCCGTCTTGTCATTTCTACTTAGATTCCTGAGTGCGAAAGACGTTTATCGTGTTTGCTTAGTATTTGCTTATCGTGCTTGCTTATTGTATTTGCTACTGCTATAGCTTTTTGCTGATTTCAACTGAATTATTCGGTAAGTGAATTTTTATTATTTGTGAAATGTTAGTATCTTTTAAGTACTATGTGTATTCAAATGTTTTAAGTAACATGTGTATTTAAATGTTAAATTATTTTACTATATGTATTAGGGCAAAGAATCGCGTGCATTCAAATATTTTTCTGTATTACATGTTAAAGGTTTAAATTATTCGTTCAGTAAATTTAAGATGTATATATATTATTTAATATTAGCAGACAAATTATTCTAACTGAAGTTATTTATCGTGTGTTAAATTTATATATTGAAATGGACTATGCATTTGCTAGATTAAGTATCGCGTGCATTATTAGGCTTAAGTACCGCGTGCATTTGCTAGGCTTAACAATCGCATCATGTTAAAGTAGTCGATTCAAGTATTACATAAAAATTATTTCCAACTTGTATTGAAAATGTATGTTTTTTCTTTCGATATTTATATATATTTTTCAATTTCAGTTATTTATAATGTCATCATCACGTTCTCCTTCTCCCATGGTTGTCGTTGTCTCTAGTCTTAATGACCAAGTAAGTGTTCTTTTAGTAATATATTTTTAAATTATGTTTAAATGCTTATAGATTGTATTTATTTTAAAATTACTTACTATGTATCTTAAAGAATATTCTTTAAATAACATTAAACTTGTTGCTTTTAAGTAGATGAATGTTTAATGTCTAAGATAAATTTTAAATTGTGTTATTTGTGTCGCATAATTGATTTTTTCACTTAAAACTTTCTCAATTATATGTGAAATTCGTCAATAAGGGGTTCTTTAAAACTTTTTCTAAATGTTATTCATTAGTATAAGATTCATGCCATAATTTATATTACTTTTGTACTTGATATTTTTTCAAAATGTCATTCACTTGAATATTAGTATAAGATTCACGCCAAAATTTTTAATGTTTTTATACTTAGTAATTTTCAATGTTGTAACTATTCAAAGTCGCCCCAAATTCACGCTGAAATTTTCATTACTTTTTATACTTAGTAATTGTCAGTGCAGTAACTATTCAAAGTCGCCCCAAATTCACGCCAAAATTTTCATTACTTTTTGTACTTAGCAATTTTCAATATTGTAACTATTTAAAGTCGCTCCAAATTCATGCCAAAATTTTTCTCTGACGTAAAAAAAAACTTAGAATAATTTCTCAATATCTTATTTTAGGAGATTGTTGTTGAATCTACTGCTGCTGGGCCTTCTAATGCCTCGTCCACCTCACAAGACATGCATGTAAGTATTATTTTTATCATTTAAGTGAAAGAATAACAACTTTAAAAACATGTTACTCAAAGTTTTATTTTCAACAGGTCTGTACCATCTGTCAGAAGGACTTTAATCATAAGGGACATCTTAATCGTCATTTGAAAATCCATCAGAAAACTGTAAGTATTACATTCAAAGGGTATATTGTTAAGAATATGTTAAAATAGCTTATTTAAATGTTAAATAATTTTTTCTTTTCTTTTAGACTCCTGTTGCTGGACCCTCTCATGCCATCCATCTTGCACAAGCTTCAAATCTTGGTCATGTAAGTATTTTTTTTTTTTTTTTTTTTTTTTTTTTTTTTTTTTTTTACTATTAAAGTGAAATAATTTCTCGAAACTTATCAAAGTTTTATTTTCAACAGGTATGCGCCATCTGCAACAAGACCTTCACGGAGAAGCGGAATTTGATTCAACATCTGAAAGCCCATACTGGAAAGAAAGACTTTGTCTGTGGAGTATGTGGCAAGTCCTTCAATCGAAATTCCGATCTGACTAGACACATGAAGACTCATCAATCCGCCACCTCTCATGCCTGTCCTGACTGCGGAAAGAGTTTTGGACGTAAAGATGTCATGATGCAACATCTTCTCACCCACCTTCGAGTTGCCCAAGTAGGAGGAATTCAACCTGCATCCCCTGCACCTAGAAGGAGGAGAGTAGAGGTGAAGACGTCTGATGTCTTTGCCACCCGTCATTTATTCCCGAGTGAAGAGGCAGTTGGAGACCTGCTTCTCTTCATTAGGGAAAGTCATCCTCAAGTTCAGGATGTGCTGCAGGAGGAGTTGGGAGAGAAGAGGGCCATTAAGTGGTATGCTGTGTCTAAAATCCGGTTCGTTCGTAAGAGTGATGAGGGAGACGAGGAATATGCCACACCCTATTTCCGGAGTAAGGTGCAGATGGAGCTGGATGACAGCGTCCTCCCTGAACACATCGACCAAGCCTTCGCAAAAATCAAGTCCTCCTTCGATGAATTCATCGAGCGGGGATCTGGATGGGTCCTCGATGAAATTATTCATTTGGAGGTGAAGACTGCTACATATCAACCTCTAGCCCCTGCCAGCCACTTCAAGTTACCCAACAAGTTAGCAGCGAAGCAAGCAGTTCTCAACATCCAGAACGAAGACAGTAAATGTTTCATCTGGTCTGTCCTGGCTGCCCTCCACCCCATGAGCTATACAGATCATCCATACAGAGTTTCTCACTATCTGGAATTCGAGCAGGAGCTCAAAATGGGAAATGTAAGCTGTCCCGTCCAACCCTGCAAAGTTCGTTTTGTGGAGGCACTGAACAACCTTCGCATTAACGTCTACGGCTATGAAGATGATGAGATATTACCTCTATACATCTCTAAGAGGGAGGATCCTGAGGTTATCAACCTACTTTACATCATAGAAGGAGAGAGGCAGCATTATTGTCTAATTAAGAGTATGTCCAGGCTTCTCACCAGCCTCACTAAACATCATGGCACGAGCTTCTACTGTTATTCTTGTCTGCATCGTTTTGCCAAGGAGGAGACTCTCAAAGCACATGTCCCGTACTGTAACGAGCACTCACCCCAACACATCAAGATGCCGACTCCAAAGGACTGTGTGCTGAAATTCAGTCAGTACAAGTTCACCCAGAAAGTCCCGTATATCATATACGCGGACTTTGAGGCCCTTGTAGAGAAGTTAGACGTCACCACTCCCTCCAGCACTATGAAGATAGCTACCCACGTCCCTTGTGGATATGCGTACGTTATAGTAGGTCCAGATAGTAAGCCGACCAAGCCCATCTCTGTCTACAGGGGAGAAGATGCAGTGGACCACTTCATCAGTAGTATCATTGCAGAGAAGGACGAGCTGGCGGTGAAGCTGACCACCATCATCCCCATGAAGATCACTGCACAAGACCAGCATGCTATTAATGGTGCAACGCACTGTGGCCTCTGCAAAGGACGACTAGGAACTGATCGGGTGAACGACCACGATCACATGACCGGTCAGTTCCGTCAAGTGCTCCACAATGAATGCAACCTTGCCTTCAGGTTGCGGAAAATGATTCCCTGCGTCTTCCACAACCTGAAGAATTATGATGCGCATTTGATCATGCAGGGGCTAGGGAAAGTGGCTGACCATGACATTGGAGTCATCCCTACAACGATGGAGAAATACATCTCCTTCTCCATCACCAAGAAACTTGACAAGATCCCGGTGACTCTCCAGTTTATTGACAGTCTCCAGTTTCTGAACGCATCGCTTCAGAAACTTGTCGATAATCTGGAGAGAGACAAGTTTCACATTTTAAAGAGATCTATCGCATCTAACCATGGTACGTAATATAGTCAATGTTAATATTATATAAATGTTCTCTTAACAATATCATTTAATTTTTATTTTTTTCCTTAGATCTCTTGCTGAAGAAGGGAGTGTACCCTTATGAGTATATGGACTCGTTCACTAAATTTCAACAAACATCTCTGCCACCTCAGCAAGCCTTCTATAGCACCCTTACAAACTCCTCCATCACCGATGCAGATTATGGTCATGCTCAAGTTGTTTGGGAAGCTTTCGGCATCAAAGACCTTGGCGAATATCACGACCTGTACGTGAAGACGGATGTGCTCCTCCTCGCAGACGTATTCGAGAATTTCCGCCGCCTAACTCTGGACTTTTACCAGCTAGACGCCGCCCACATGATGACGTCTCCGGGGTTAGCGTGGCAAGCCGCTCTCAAGATGTCAGATGTCGGTTTGGATTTATTCACCGACATCGACATGCACCTCTTCATAGAGAAGGGTATTCGGGGAGGAGTCTCCGTCATCACCCATCGTCATAGCCAGGCAAACCATCCAGGCTGTCCTGAATATAATGCTGCTGAGGAGAAGAAACATATATTGTACCTGGATGCCAATAACCTCTATGGTAAGCATGAATTTACTTTAAAACTGTCATTTTTTATTTAGCTTCTATGTTAATATTGAATGATTTAATTGGATTTTTCTTTCAGGTTGGGCCATGTCTCAATACTTACCTGTTGGTGATTTTCAGTGGGTGGACCCTGAAAATATCTCTACTAAAACCATCTTGGACCAAGCAGATGATGCAGATGAGGGCTTCATCCTAGAAGTGGATCTCGACTATCCTGCTGAACTCCACGATCTCCATAACGATTATCCTCTGGCTCCCGAACGCTTCACCATAAAGCCAAATATGCTGTCTCCTACCGCCCTCGAGATTTTGGAAGAAATGCAGATGAAGCCAGCTTCTTCCAGCGAGAAACTCGTTCCGAATCTTCAGTCAAAGAAGAATTATGTTATACACTATCGTAATCTGAAGCTATATCTTTCCTTGGGACTGAAACTAACTAAAGTTCATAGAATTCTAAAATTCTACCAACAACCTTGGCTGAAGGACTACATAGCATTTAATACGGAGCAGAGAAAACTGGCCAAAACATCGTTTGAAAAAGATTTCTTCAAGCTTCTCAACAATGCGGTGTTCGGGAAAACAATGGAAAATCTGAGGAATAGAGTGGATGTTCAGTTGGTGAACAACCCACATAAAGCCAAGAAACTGGTCGCGTCTCCTGCTTTCCATGCCTTCACTGAGTTTGATAACAGCTTGGCAGCAGTACAAAGAAAAGTGAAGAGTCTCACACTTAATAGACCCATTTATGCTGGTTTCGCCATCTTAGAACTGAGCAAGGTTTTGATGTATGATTTCCACTATAATGTCATCATGAAGAAGTATGGAAGTAATGCCCGCCTACTATTCACCGACACAGACTCACTCACTTATGGACTCACCACCCCAGATCTGACTGCTGACTTACATCAGTTAAAGGGATTTTTTGACTTTTCTGACTATCCACCAGATCATCTCCTACACGATGTGTCTAACAAGAAGAAGATCGGTTACTTTAAGGATGAACTTAACGGAAAATCTGCTTTGGAGTTCATAGGGCTTCGTTCCAAAATGTATTCCATTTTAAGCGAGTGTGGTGAGAAACAAACGGCCAAGGGAATCGCAAGAGCAGCTCAAAGACAGCTAAAACATCAGACCTATAGAGACTGTCTTCTCAATCGACAACCTTCGTCTGTGGTTCAGCATCGGATCGGTAGTGAAAAACATCACATTTTCTCCATCCAGCAAAGAAAGCGAGCGCTCTCAGCATTTGATGACAAGCGATACCTGTTGGAGGATGGTATAACTAGTTATGCGTATGGTCACTACAAAATTCCTTAAATTTAATTCTTCTAACTTAATTTTTCGCAATTCATTAACTATAGTCATTATTTTTACTAAAATATTACATTAACTTAATTTTTATAAAAACTAAAATTAGTATATTTTCAGGATTTTGTTAGTGACCATTAAATTTAATTTTGGGAAATATACGTTCCCCCAAGTCTTCTTCAAAAAACTGGACACTCTTAAATTTAATTTTTAATGCAACTCTATTCTAGAAATAGTTTATGTCCAACATTAATCTTTTAGACTAAAACTTTAAAATTGTTAAGAGGTGAAGATATCTTCTTAAAAGATATCATCGGATGGTTGATTAGTGACCTCAAGTTTCAAAGAAGTATACGTTCTGTGGAATAAGATTTTTTTTTTTTGTTAGGGTGGAGTGAGGCGGTACCAATTCTTCCTAAAAGAGGTATCGGGCTGGAGGTGGGTCCTCACCTTTAATAAATAATTTTTCAAAATTTATTAATTGTAATTCTAAAGTCTTAACTTAATCAAAATTAGTTAGGGAAGGGGGGTGGGTAGATGAGTTACCATGAAGGCAACGTCCGATAGTCGATATTTTAACAATTGTTTGGTAAAATATTGAAATGTCACGTGTAGCTCGGGGTTAGGGTTCTTTAGACCCTTAGCAAATGGCCTTCCTTTTATTAACTTTTCAAATTTAACATTTTTTTTTTGTGTAACTTTGTTGCAGGTATTTTAACTTGGCTAAAGGATATGTAAGTAACTCGCTAGAAAACCAAACAGTCAATCAGGAGTTAGCTTTTGGTCACATGTTTAAAACTCACCAATCACAAGCGAGCATTTAGCTGATCAATCAGAACTCGTTGCCAACACCTGAAAACTAAATTTAGTATATATCCAGTGTTATCATCACTTAAAACGTAAATTTTAACATATAATGACATCATACCCACTGTGACGTCACTAGTAAAAATACCTATAGCTCTAACTTATTCACTTAGAAGCAGCCCTAGAACAACTCAACACCATCTGAAAGGTACATCGAAACTAAAAAGTGTTGCCACTGCTCAAAACTTTGATATAAAACAAATTATGACGTCATACCCACTGTGACGTCACGCAATAAAAGCCTATCACTCTAACTTATTCACTTAGAAGCAGTCCTAGAACAACTCAACCCCATTTAACTGGAAACCGAAACTAAAAAGTGTTGCCACCGCTCAAAACTTTGATATAAAACACATTATGACGTCATTCACACTGTGACGTCATACACAAACAGCTTATAACGAAACCGAAACTAAAACAGCAGCAGGAAGGAAACAACTCCACTCCACTTCCGGTCACGTGATTTCCGGTGACGTCATATCCGGTGATGTCACTTCCTGTGACGTCATATCCGGTCACGCCATATCCGGTCACGCCCACTTCCGGTGACGTCATCGTCCCTCGTCCTTCTGCGCGCTGCGCCATGGCTTCGGATGCCCAATTTCTAACTACTTACCTCCCGTACGAATACGTTTCTTTGGGAATTAATTGATTTGGGAATTCAAGCTACCCTTTGGTCTGCCATCATAGTAAAATAATTTTTTAATTCCTACAGGAAATCCAGCTCATGTGTACTTAGATTTGAGGGTCATGGATGTTGACAGAATTGATGAAGGTCTCATGGTATGTGTATTACTATTTTATTGTTGAAAGAGTATTCGTATATTTTCACTGTTTGATAAACGAGCTATTTCAGTACTTTTAAATGAATCAACTATATAGTGGTACTATTAAACTTAATTTCGATAATCCCATGTACCTCAGTCCTTGAGGTGATGTCTAATCAAGTTAGCTATTTTGAACTGTTGTATTATTCTTATCTTTTTACAAAATAACACATTTATATTTTACTTACAAATGCAAAATTGGCAACTAACTACAAGCTCAATGCAATTCCTTCTTGAGAACACTAGTGAAACTAGGTCCTAGATATCAGCTCATGAAATGGCTCTCAAGAAGGGTCTGCTTTAAGGCCCATTTAAGTTGATCCAACTTGAATGTATATGCACAATCCCCAGAGCATTTCCGTCACTATTAAACCTATTTTTTCCTGTAAAATTTAAGATAAGATGTGGTATATTGTTCCGTTTGTCAATCACACTATTGCAAATATGTTTTCTAAATTAAATGACTTTTTATGAAGCTGGTATATATCGCAGGGAGATGATAAAAACCGAGATTTGATCAAATCCCTAAAGTAGATGATCAATTCACGGAAGGGCATTCTCTGGCTGACGCACTGGACATTTTTACTCTTTTTTCTACACGTAAACAGGTAGGAATTATAAAATTAAGATGAATCTAATAGTTATGCTTTTATTTTATATCATATTACATGGTGACAAAATTATATGGAAAAATAATTATTTTTCCATATAACTTTGTCATCGAATATAGCTATATAAAACAAAGAATAATTGCTAGATTGATAGTAATTTTAGAATTCTAATTTGAAAATGTTTATGAGTAGATTGGTTGTTTTCAGATTATCTGGCGCCGTCAGCAACACGAGGGCTATAATGCGCCGAAACATTCGTCATTAGACAAGCCAACATACATTTACAAACATCCATGCCAACACGGGACTCGAACCCGCAACCTCGCGGTCTAGAAGCTAGCACGCTAACCACTATACCGTTTGGTCGGCATTTATGAGTAGAAAAAAGTGCTAAAATGTCTCGTGCTTACAGCAGAGAATGGTCCGGAAGATGTTAAAATTAAAAATCTGTTGGGTAATTTTCCTAAAGAAAGTAAGTGATTTGATCAAATCCCTGAACAGTTTTAGTGAAAAGGTTAAATGATTTTGTTTGGATATTTTTAAAAACAAAAGGGATATTTTTGGGGAAATTATAAACATTTTTAGTGAATATAATTAACAAATAATAATTTTCATTCATTTTTTTTTTATTAAAACACTTTGTTGATATGTTGCATCTTGAGTTACAAAGTACGTTACTTTGTTTACAGGCACATCTTTTTGTTTTACATTGTATTTTGTATTGTTCCCACGAACACTTCTTAAATCCTTGACCTCCAAATAAGGATAATGTTGCGTGGACGGGTTCGAAAGATTTGAAGCCAAATCAGATCAAAACTTGCAGAAATTTATTCCAATATAATTCTTCACAGATTCTCTTACAGCTCCAGAACTTCTCGTTCTAGTAGACACAATACAGCTCTTTTCACAACAATAGAGCACAAAACAGCAGTTAAAGACTTGACAACACAACTGCCCAAATCGCTGCAAAAGACAATGCAATACAGTTCGCTTTCGGAACTCAGTATCAGTAATTCCAGTCAACTAATGGACTCAACTAACAACTAACTCAGTGACTCAAAATCACTAACTGACTAACCTCCTCGGCCGACTTATATAGGAGTCAAACCTTCTTTAGACTTCTAGAAGTAGATATTTGGAGAACTTTCCAGATCGTAGTCGAAAAGTCCTATACATGTACATGGGGACCGAAAATGTCGCCAAATGGATTTCTCGCCAAATTTGGCTACAAAAATTAGTCGCCAAAACCGTCGCCAATTTGGCGAGATTACCATTACTATAATGTTAAATGCCCTGCTCCTTAAAACTCTCTTCCCAGCGTTACCTCTGTAAAACCTGTTATCAAGCATCAAGAGGCTCATTGCAGGGAAACAAACTTATGACGAACTATTGCACTGCCTTATGCGAAATGTACATAAATTTTACTATTTACAAAATTAAAACTACGAAATATTTACAAATATACAAAAATTCGTAACAATAATTTTCCTGCAATCTCACGCAGAACTCGATTAGTTTGTGGAACTGTTTCGGTAAATGTTGTAGTGGTTATTAGAAGAGCGTTTCTATGTATCCAATCTTTTATAATTCCACCTGAGGTTCCAATTTGGTATAAATAACTTTTTATGTTATTTCCATCTAATGGGCCTACCTTAGGTACATCAACCAAAACTGTGGAATCGTCTTTAAATTTCTTCAAAGAAACTTCTTTCATTTTTTCAGCTGATCTTTTCATGTGTTTTGCAGCATTTTACCTTTGATCATTAATGCTTTCTTATTTTTAGCATAAATAGCATAGAATTTTAGACCCATATCCTTCTATTCCTACTGTATTCCCACATATTGCGTGCAGCGGATTTTTACAAATTTCACATGCAGGAGTTGAAGTAAAGTTGTTACCTGGTTCGAATTGTCTTGTTGTCAATAAAAAAATTTATTCAATTTTTGGTAGATCCTCTAAATTTAAAGCCTTTTTCGGTGAGTAAATCAGCTGCCGGTAGATCGTTTGACATTGAAGTGTTATTAATGGTTGATTTAATTCTTGATAGATCATTTAAAGTTGAAGCATTATAATCAATTTATTCAAATGCTGGTAGATCTTTTGAAGATGAAGCGTCGTTGGTTGTCTTCTAAGGAAGCTATTGGTAAGTCTTCTAGTGTTAAAATAATGCCAGGGTCCAGCTGATTCAGAAGTAGATCCAAGTCCTCTTCAGTAACAAGTTTTTTTAAGCAACTCTTTTGAATTGGTTGTTTTCAGATTATCTGGCGCCGTCAGCAACACGAGGGCTATAATGCGCCGAAACATTCGTCATTAGACAAGCCAACATACATTTACAAACACCCATGCCTAACACGGGACTCGAACCCGCAACCTCGCGGTCTAGAAGCTAACACGCTAACCACTATACCGTTTGGTCGGCTCAACTCTTTTGAAATTTGACTAGATTGGAAACCTGTTTTTGATTCTGTCCAAATAAAGCTTTGTAAGGTGACCGTTTAATGATTCAATGAAAAGAAGAATTCTTTTGGACATAAAATTCTTAGGTAAGACTAATTCTTAGGTCCCGACTTGTTTATTTCATCTTTTCACTAAAACAGTTCAGCGATTTGATCAAATCAATTACTTTCTTTAGGGTTGGTTGGTTGGTTTCAGATTATCTGGCGCCGTCAGCAACACGAGGGCTATAATGCCCCGAAACATTCGTCATTAGACAAGCCAACATACATTTACAAACACCCATGCCTAACATGGGTACTTTCTTTAGGGAAATCACACAACACTTGTAATTTTAAGGTATCCGACTACGTTGAAAAGGTCAATTTTTATGAAATTATTATTTTTTTTTTTATTCAGTAACTTTTTTGAACACATTTTTAACTTTCTGAAACAGTCTTTACTTTTTATGTGCGTCAATTAGATGCGAAGTTATTCCAATTTTTATACATTATGGAAGGTGTCAAAATCAACCGGAAGTTGCATTCCGAAACCAAAACAATATGCTATATCGAGCAAAATTTTATGCTACCGAGTACAAAAGTGGCTAGAAAAAAATTAAGATCCTCAAACTGTCATTATTGAGAAAAAAGAGGGTGTGAGTTACAAAAGTGGTGAATTTCACACATAAAACTTGTTAAAATATAAAATGAAACATAAATGAAAACTTTAAACGCGTTTTCTGCAGAATGAGTTATTTGTTAAATAACGAGCGCGCAAATCCTGATTTGACAAAAACTTGTATAGATTTTTGAATGAAAATTTCAGAAAATGCTTACTATTATATTAAGAAGGCAATGAACCAGAAATTTAGCATTAACATTTACTACTTTTTAATTTATATCTGTTTTTGTAGAACGGTAGGAGTAATTTTTATAAAAATTCATAAATACCAATTTATAATGTTCACAATTTTTCAACTATTTATAATATCTTTTATATTTTTGGTTCATTGCCCTCTCTATTATCATAAATATATGGTTGCAAGAGGAATTTGGGATATGTATAGTAGATTTTTTTGTAGTGTGTTTTTGCTTTATCATAAAATTTCCTTAAAATGTGTCTAATACTGCTTTATTTTTATTAAAAAAAATTTATTTGCTTTATTTTTTGCTTTACTTCATACTTTTATATTATAAACTTCAGAAAAAATTGCCTAAACTGTACTTAATAAGCCATTTTTAAAAAAGTTGTTCCGAACGTAGTCGGATACCTTAACATCTTACGGGAATTGATCATCTATGGGAATATGATCAAATCCCCATTTTTATCATCTACCTACGACATATACATAATATCTTATACTGTCCGCTGTATCGTAGTCTAGACCATGAGAATATGTATGTTTGATAAGTTTAAACAACTGAATCACGTATGAACTACAATTATTTCCCCATCTAGTATCATAATCCAAACTCTAGTTAAAAAAATTTTGACCTACATTGAAAATTTTCTAACAAATCAATATTAAAAGATAAGACCAGGATTTGATGACCAGGATATAATGTGGTTTATAAGTGTGAAACAAGAAAGGTTTTCTTAATTATTGCAATCAAAATATTCTTTTATCAAATACTTCTCTGCACATATCTACCCACCTTTATTGCAATGCAAAACTGTTCTTTCAAATGAAGCAATAACGATACAGTTTCAAATTTAAGATTATTCTCTGTTTCAAATTCAAGATTAATCTCTTTCAAATTTAAGCTTAATCTTCTTTATAGAGATCAATAAGCAATAGTATAAATTAAAATTTAAGAATTAAAACTTTTACGTATTAAGTTTGCATAGTATTCTTAAACTCGTATATTTTTTAAAGGAATATTTGACCATCACCACGACAAATACGGACCAGGCACATTTTTTAAGATTTCTTTGTATTTCGTTGACTAATAAAAAATATGTTTACATTTCAGGAATTCAGTATACAAAGCTACATCACCGAATATTGGACAGACACAAGATTAAACTTGAGTATACAAACAACTGAATTCAATCCACTTTTTCCTGATTTTCTTGTTCAACGTCTTTGGACACCAGATTTAGTCTTTGATAATGCCAAGACTGGTGTCCTCTTCAGCCTTTCAATCCCCAATACACATGTCCGTGTAATGGAAGGTAGTTTCATAAGATCCACAAGGTATAACATCAATACTTTACTCCTTGTACTGAATATAACTGGTCTAATTATGAAATATGTTACGAGTTATGACCGACCACAACACGTAGTTTCTCGTACCAAATTAATTAATTTTTTTTTTGTCTACAGGTATAATCTCGTCATAAGTTGCCAAATGAACTTCCATTACTACCCAATGGATACGCAAGAATGCTTTTTAAAAATGGCTCTTTGTAAGAATTGTGTTTGCTTTTCAAAATAGTTTCTGTTTTTATATAATGCAGTGAAAAGTGCCATTTTCCTTCTTGGTTAACTGAATAGATTACTAAGTAGTCAATTTTCAAACATCCAGTGCAATGTTTTTAGTGGGATGTTTTTAAGTGTTCTTTAACAATAATGATCTTTTTCTAGTGTCGAATCCTGAGCATAAGGCGACTCTCCACTGGGCCGATGAAGTGACTAATCCTAGAAGAGTACCCAAGTGTATAAACTTTACAAATGATATTCAACCTTTAAAGTACAGAATTCTTCCTCCGAAGACGTACAAAACTACAGAACATTGGAGTGCAGGTACAGCAAAAAGAACGATGTTTTTCTTACGTAACATATTATTACATAATGGGATCAAGTTTGATGTTTTGTTTCCATTAAGTAAAAGGTGCCAGTAGACTTTTGCATTCATTGCAAAAGTAGTTGAAAAATTGTACTCTAATTATGGAGTATATTTTTATTTGAATGTCAGTGTTAATTGTTAAAGAGTGAAGAGAAAACGCGTTTCGAAAGTGTCTTACAAAGGGAAATTACTCCATACGTCTCAATGAACAATTCCCTCCCCCCCCCCCCACACACTTTTTTTAATTTGCAACCTAAGTTCGCTTGTTAGATGGGAAAAACGGTCGGAAATTTATAGGGAAAACGACACATTCGGTTCAAAGCAAATGTGACATCACTTTATATGAAACAACTTGGCTTGAAATGCATAACAGAGGAATGTAGTTTTGCAAGTTTCTCGCAAATCGCGCCAAACGGTACGGGATATGGTAATTGTCTACCAATTACATACCAACTATTTGGCAGAAACCTCACGATAACCATAGAAACGGAAGGATGTTGTGACGTCACAGCTATAGCGGATCGTTTTAATCGGACGACGTTTCGGGGCATTTTCTTTTCTTGATATTTAAACAACTATTTTTTTTAAAGAACTTAACTTTGAATATTTGGAATCAGAAAGAAATTCTTCATAAATATAAACTAATTTCACTCGTTTTTAAAAAAAAATGCTGGAATTGTCCGAATTAAATTAAAAATTGCGGGAAATCTCGTAAAAACTCCCAACAGGCAGCCCTACAACAGACGAGAGACTCTCTGTTACCATCACCGCCTTGTCTACTTCGGAAAAGATATACCATAGCGATATCCAACTATTTGTATGCATGGCGCCATTTGGAAACACTGAGTCCTAAAAGAGTTAACGCTAATGAAATCCATACAGTCAGAGTCAAAAGTGAACGTGCTCCTTCTTCCTATTACCAAATTCCTTGATAAAAAGGAAACTTTAAATTGAAATTCGAAATTTTTTAAGTCGAACAGATGTGGTAATTATATTGAAATAATCACTAAGAAAATCGAATCCTAAAATTTGTAAAAGGTCCACTTAAGTATTTGTGAAAACTAGTACAAATCTGCGAGTCAAAAGTGATCGCACTGCACACATTTTCTTCTCGATTTTGTTTTAAATCGTGTTTTGAGAGTTCAGTAAATTGAGTTTTTTGAAAGTTTATGCTATTTAAAGTTAAAATTTTACTTCACTTCATATTATTGAGAATTATGAGAACGCGTCGCAAAGATTAGTGAGAAAGTACGTAAACTCATCGGGCTGTTAAAGAAATGAAGGTAAATCCTAGAGAAAAGTATTAAAAATGGTAAAAAAATCACTTGTCTGTACATGGTATCATTCCAAAGTATTAACCATTAGATGTGACTAACTAGTTAGATGTTCCCACGTTCAGGGCAACCAAAGTAATTATTTAATGTGGATGAACTCACAGTTTATCGCAGAAGTTAAACAAGGACCGACCATTAGTGCTATCAAAATTAAGAAAAACATTTCCAGTATAAAAGAATAATCGGTTAGTTCAAGTACTATAAGAAGGACACTGAATTTTTCTATTTACAACACTAGAGTCCAAGAAGAAAGCCTACTCTCTATATGGCAAATCTTCATGAACGTCTACTATTTTCCAATGGCTTCAAAGATTACCCAATGGAGTACTGAAGAAATTTTCTATCGACTGATGAATTTAAGGTTGAGGCATTCATACATCAAAAACGCTAAAACATTTAAAACACTACAAATTCTGAACTACATCAAATAAATATAGCAGTGGAGATAATGGAGGATACCAAATGGTGTGAGGGTGCATAGCCGCTTCGGGTGTGGGTGAATTTGCGGTTACACACTCTAAAATGGATCGTTTTGTCTACTTAGATATGCTGAAACAAAAAGAATATAAAAGTATAAAAAAATGTGCTAACGAAATTCCTGGATCTTTCAGCAGGACAGTCAGCCCAAGCACACAGTTACAATAAAAAGCTATGGATCCATTATCGCACCTCCTAACAACTGAATTAACCAACCCAGTCCCTAGATTTGATTCCGATTAAATCAGTGCTAGAAGTGTGGGTAGACGCGGGATGAAGCGTCCCCCCATTTTTCAAGAAAATACCCATCCCCCCCCCCCCCCCCCACACACACACTTTTTAAAAACACTCAATGCGTCTAAAAACTTCTAAAAAAAAATAACGTTAACCTTTAAATGTAGTGAGACTGGGGAAAAGTGATTTAAAGTTTTCAAAAAAAAAAAAAAAAAAAAAAAAAAAAAACTCTTTAAGGTATATATATCATACTATTGTAAAAAAATAATACTACTTTATATAAAGATATAGGCCTTTTTACTAACAAATATTGTTACACTTGGTCAACTTTTAACTTTGCCAACAACTATCAAGCCAACATACATTTACAAACACCCATGCCAACACGGGACTCGAACCCGCAACCTCGCGGTCTAGAAGCTAGAACGCTAACCACTATACCGTTTGGTCGGCTGTAATATCATAGGATAGCTTAGAATTATAATTTTACAATATTAATAAATCAGCCTGGATATATCTGGGGATAAAAAACTGCACTCCTTGAAAAATTAAAAACGATTTTTTTTTTAAATAAATTTACGTAGTTTTCAAAACCTATTATAACCCATATTGCCTCTAATTTAAAACAAATTTTGAATGAAATAAAGACCCTCTAAATCAAAATTCGTCACAGCAACAGTAAAATTCTCTTCTTGAAATCATGTAAGACGTTTTTGAAATCACTGCAAAATTGAAACTGAATTGTTTACATAAATGGAAATACCTTATCCCTCCACTTCAATCGCTCATTACTAATCGAACAAGGAATATTTGCCATTAATTATTATTTAAAGTTTTTACCTATGAGAGTTGTTATTTTCATGGTATTATCAAGTAATCGATTCTTTGAATTGACTTTTTTCCGCCTAGCTTGTACTAAGCGACTCATCGTTATCTCTTCGAAATGTATTGAAAATGCTGTGGAAATTCGTTAGGGTAACAGAAGCAAAAAAATTAATTCATTCCGTTCCCAAAAAACTCAAAACAGTAATAAAGGTTTGTGGTGAGCCAAATAACTATGAATTGTTACATTTTAAGTTGACTAAGTTAGCCAAAGTTGAAAACAATTTCGCTGTACGGTCACTTCTGCTTTATTATTTTTTCTCTTAGATAAAACAAATGTCTAAAATATATGTATTTTTCTTATATATGAAAACATTTTAAGGATATATCATATTTGGGGATATATCATAGTTTTACAAAAAAAAAATTATCCTTTTTCCTACTTACTAAGTACACATTTGGAAACTAAGTTTTTGAAATTTGAAGGTGTGCGTTCCCTTTTGACGCTGACTGTATTAGTACATTAATTGAAGTAATTTATTTCTAGTGAACTACTCATTTTTCGCTCAGAAGGTATAATGTGCAATTCAGTGACGGCCTGTGGTCGAAAATGTTAGTTCAACCGGAAACATGCGACTTTCGCACTCTCCACAATCATTTGTGCAATCACATTTTAACTTTTTTTTTTAATTTATCATGTTAAAAATCAGATTTTTTGCACTTAAAATTACATAATTAATAATGATGTTTAAATGAAAAAAATTTCAGCTTTATTCAAAAATTAATTAACTAAATAGCATTTATCTCGTCATAATTAGCATATTTTTGAACAATTACTCGAGTTTTACGGGGCCCAAAAAATAAATTATAGTTGAAAATTATTCGCTATATCATTCTTGATGTTATGAACCCCAATCTAGTTTCTAGAATGTATAGTTTTTTTAATAGAATTTTTTTAACAATGAAAGTACAAAAAATCGCAATTTTTCTAAAAACTTATACTTTAAAAATCTAACAAAATTTATTTTATTTTCCAATCAATATAACTGAGGTACAAAGCATCTAATAGTTAATGCAGAATTTAATTCTCAAATCATTTTTCAAAAAAGAATATATCAAACTTCAGTTATCACTGTTTGAATGAAGTTTCACGTGCCAAAAACACGATTTTTTAAAATAACGAGTTTAAAATATTCAAATTTATTTTCAGAACAAAGTAGTACCTCAAACTAATAAAATAACTCTCTTGCCTTCAGATGATACCATTATCTTGCAAAAATTCTATCTAGAAATTATTTTGAAGCAGAAAAACTATAAACACATTTGACTTATTTTTGTGATATTTCAAATGTGTACATCGCGCAAATTCTTTAATACTCAAATCGAAGTTTTGTTTCAATTTGTACAAAATAATAACATTTATAACATAATGTTACGAATTTTTGTATATTTGTAAATATTTCGTTGTGTTAATTTTGTAAATAGATAAATTTCTGTACATTTCGCATAAGACAATGCAATGGTTTGTTTCCCAGCAATGAGCCTCCCATCGCTTGATAACGGGTTTTACAGAGGTAACTCTGGGAAGCGAGTTTCAAGGGGCAGGGCATTTAACATTATAGTAATGGGAATCTCGCCAAGTTGGCGAGATAGAGCCAAGTTGGCGACGGTTTTGGCGACTAATTTTTGTCGCCAAATTTGGCGAGAAATCGCCAAATGTCGCCAAACTTGGCGACCATTTGGCGACATTTTCGGTACATGTACAGGTGCATGTATCCCCATATACATGTATGGACTTTTCAACTACAGTCTGGAAAGTTCTCCAAACATCTACCTCTAGAAGTCTCAAGAATGTTCGCCGCCTCCCCTATATAAGCACGGCCGTGAGTGGGGTTAGTTAGTTAGTTGTTGTTGACTGATTTTGAGTCACGGAGCTAGTTGTTAGCTGAGTCCGGATTTTGAGTGACTGAATTAGTTGACTGGTGAGTCGACTGTAGTTAGTTAGTTGATTTTGAATCACTGAGTTGTCTCTCAACGTTCATTGTGAGAGCTGTATTCCTGACTTGAGTTAGTTCTTGGATTTTGAGTCACTGAATTAGTTGACTGGATATACTGAGCGAACTGTATTGCATTGTCTTTTGCGGCGATTTAGCAGTTGTTTGTCAAGTTTTTAACTGCTGTTTTGTGCTCTATTGAGGTGAAAAAGAGCTATATTGTGTCTACTAGAACGAAAAGTTCTGGAGCTGTAAGAGAACTGTGAAGAGTTATTTTGGAATAAATTTCTGCAAGTTTTGATCTGCTTTGGCGTCAAATCTTTCGAACCCGTACAACGCAACAATAACATTATGAAATAAAAACAATTAATCAAATCATTCTGTATAGTTTTAATTGAAAAAAAAAACTTATCTTTCGTTTTGGCCTCTAAATGTAAGTTTTTGTTTACTTAAAAGCAATACTGCTTTGAAGAGTAATTGCATGAAGCGTCTATTCAAAGAGCTACTTTTTTGTTTAATCCACTACATCCAGCAACTATTCCAAACGCTCTTCCTAATTCTGACAATCAAACATGGCCAAACAAAACAATTTTTGTAAATAAACAAGAAAAAGTTCATACCTTGCTTTTGCTCTTATGTAGGATTGGAACAAGGTGCATTCGCCTCTCCATGTTTCAAAATGAAATTGGATTTGGAGGGATTTTTTAAACAGTTCACTCTCACTCAAGCTGATTTTCAAGCAAAACCAATCAGCTCATTGAATTCTCAAGGGCAGCCGAAGTAGAGATAGATTCCTGATTTGGCAGCACCGTTAATACATTACGTGAAGGGAAGGTTGAATTGCTTTCCATTGGTTACCGTGGCAACGGAATTGCAACGTTTGCAGCCCGAAACGGAGGAACACACGGCTGCTGTTCGGAGGAAGATCACTTTAATTGGAAGTAGGGTTTTTTCTCGTGAATTATTCAGGCAAGAAGATTGTTGTTTAACGGAATTTTTTTTTACTTACGGTAAAAATTGGATCTTCATTTTAGAAAATTGTAAAATATATAATTTTAGTTTTGGACTAATAAATTTAGATGCAGCCTGGCTGTACTGGTTGTAATGCACAAGACGCCACTGGTAAAACCTAATTTTGAGTTTGTTGGTATTCCTTTTTTGTAGGCAACTACACCTACCTATACGCCAACTTCACTTTCGTTCGTCGCATCAGCGGCAGCCTGGTGAATATATACGTTCCTAGCACGTTGGTCGTGTCCCTGTCCTGGATCTCTTTCTGGTTGGATGTGGACGCTGTTCCTGGAAGAATCACTCTTGGTGTCACCTCCTTGCTCACCCTCGCAACGCAGGTGGTACAGGCCAGGAATGGACTGCCCCCCATCAGCTACATGACCGCGATGGACATCTGGCTGTTTGCGTGCCTCATCGCAGTATTCGGTTCACTGCTGGAGTACGCTTTCACTTATCAAATGCACTTCAAAAATAGAAAGGTATTCACAGACTTAGTAATCGGTGTGATGGTGTGATTGTAAGAGTTGATTATGATGTGTTTTGCTGGAGAAAGAGTGACCATTTTGGAATTGGTATCTGGTTAAATTTTGTTTTTTGCCACTTCAATATAAAATTAATTACAAATTATTGACCTGGCTGATGGTTAACAGTTATTCAACCACAATGTTCCGAAAACCTTGTGGAAATTGTTGAAATACAAACCATACGCATCTACCATAACAGCAAAACAAGTATTTATACACCAGGTGAACTTGTTTCATCACACACATGAATAAATACAAAATGAGCCACGAATGGAAAATGTAAAGACATATCTTCCTAAAAACAACTAGACGTTGTAAAAAAAAAAAAAAAAAAAAAAAAAAACGCCAAGTAAAATAATCAGTCAGAAAAAGTTGTGAATTCTAATATTTGCCGTCAAGCGCAGCGTTTAATTTCTTTGGGGTATTTGTACACAATGAATTAAATTGGGGTTATTAGGGGGAATCCCCATAGACAATCAAAACTTAGCAGGCTAGCGTTATTTCGGATTAGTCTCATTTCATTTGGTTTAGCTATTTTGCACCCATTGTTTTTTAATTGAGATTAATTCTATAAAAACTCTAGCCTGCCAAGTACTGATTGCCTATGGGGATTCTCTCTAATTGTACAATGGTTAACAAGTACCCAAAAGAAACTAAACGCTGCGCTTGACGGCAAACATTAGATTCTACAACTTTTTCTGACTGATTATTATACTTGGCAGGCTTTTTTTTTCAACGTCTAGTTGTTTTTTGGGAGATATCAATTTTTTTTGTGATATTTGTTATGTTCTAAGATACGACCAATGGATATTTTAGCGTGCATAATCATATCGTCGCTCTAAGAAAAAAAATGGCGTAAGCGACAACACCATTAGATTCACATACTACTCTTTGCATTGAGAGCGACAATAAATATCATGATTAAATATTTTAGAGAGATTTAGGTTTGCAATCCAAATCCTTTTCGTTTCTTTTAAGAGGAAGACCTAGTAAGGATCATTCTCTATACTCGTTATGTTACAATCTTCTAGCCCAGTGCATTTAGAAACTAGTTTCTATAAAACCTTGACGTTTGGGTGAGTAGGTACGAAAATGATGAGTTAATGAAATGACATAAATTAAGAACTTGTAAACAAGGTCTAATATATTTTATTTGATATCCTTTGGTCAATGCATATGCAGTGGCTCCATCTAGTCTCAATTTTCATTTATAATAGATGGACATTAAATGAAAACATTTTATGTCATTTATGAAGTGATCATTTTCATACCTACTCACCACATGTCAAGGTTTTATACAAAGTAGTTTCTAAATACACTCTGCTATAAAATTGTAACATAGCGAGTATAGGGATTGATCCTTACTAACAATTCCTCTTAAGAAAAAATCTTCCTTGCCACAACAAGAAAAAAATTTCATAATAAAAAATATGTACCTATGATAACTTGAGTAAAAAACATGCAATTATATATTAAAAAATAAGTAATTATACAAAGTAAAACATACAAACAAAATACTTGCTTTTTATGCGAATAAATTAATGGTTACCAGCTTTTATATACGAATAAATATATTTAAAAAATGCGTCCGTCTCAAAACAACTTTCGCTTTAAGTTTGAAATATAAGACTTGTTATTATTTTAAAAGAAATTCAGCAAGCTTTAGTGGTGGAGCCCTTGATATATCAGGCTAGTGATCAGAAGGTGCGTGACTCAAATCCGATCAGACACCTAGTAAACTTTATTTTAAACTGAAAATAGTTTCTAACTAAAAAGTTGAAACACGTGTTTTCAGAGATAGTGTTTTTTATGATAAGCATGCAATTTATTTGAAGAATGAGTAATTTTCATTTTTTTTTAATTGCACAGAAATAGTTCAATTTAAAATATTAAAGTCACTTCTTGAAAGTGAACGAAAGGTGAATATGTGAAATCCATTGATGAATTTTAATCAGTCATTACCCAAGCTAAATTTCCCAACTTCCGGAATCATTTATGGGGGGGTACGTACTCATTAGTTTATACTAAAGGCTTTGTGATGAAGTGACCTTTGGTTACTTTTTTTCACCTAAGACAATTCAACTACTTTTTGATTATTAATGAAATGGTAATGTTTTAATCATTTAGGCACTGGTGGTGGATGACTCTGGTTTCTAAAGTAGAGGGCTCATTAGGCCCTGTTGTTCTCAGTTTTGTGTAACACTAGCTGTTGTGGAGGAGTGAAGAAAATGTAGAAGTTTTGTCAGTATTGTGTTGGCGAGGACGGATGCGAATCAGATCAGTTTCAGTGGGGGATGTCTTGACTTTCTAAACGCTACAGATGTCTCGCGAGATGAGTTTACGTGACAGAGGTCAGAGAGTCAAAATGTATAAACAAACCAATGGTCGCCTGGCCGAGCAAAAGGGTTCAGCGGTTCAGCCCAAATGCTTTTTGGGCGTTAATTTATGTCCAATGAAGGGCGTAAGACGGGAGAGAAACAGGAACCACACCAATCAGCTAGCAACCAAGTTTTTAAAAACTGGTGCAACTCAGAAAAATGAAGCGAGGTGAAACAGGTTGTGGATGATGCATATACTCTTATTCCTCGAACAGCCTTATAGAGAAATCTGCCAAATTTCAGCCTACTATCGTCAGCCACGGTTTAATCCCAAGACACTCAAGTCATGTCTTAATCATAATGATAGCCCTTGCCTCAGAGGAGCTACTTTTATATTGCTATTGAAGCCGAAAATAGGACGTGTTACAATACAAATTTATCGCTCAAAAAAATTACAGCTGCAACATTCAAATGTTGAAAACTACATTCTCTTTACCCGTGTTTGTGTCTGGTTCGATAGAAATTAGAGGTCGGCGATAAATCGATATGACGATATTTTAATCGATATTTTTAAAAAATATCGATATTTTCAAACATTTTTAGTTTTTTGATGATCGTTTTGTAGTTTTATATGTTTTTTCGATTTCCTTTATTCCCATTTAAAAACTAAAATTTGGACTTGGCTGTGACACAGTTAAAATAGTACCAATATTCAATATTTTGCCATACACTTCATAGTCATGGGTCAGGAGGGGTACAAGGGGATGCATTTGCACTTCCCTGGCTTTTGAAAATTAAAATTAAATTAGAAAAAACGTGTTGTCCAAGTAAATAAAAGCATAAATGCCATTTTAAAACTCCTGTTCGATGTTAAACAGCGTATTTTGTTGTTTTTATTATTTTAAACCTCCTTGTTTATTTCCTAAGCTCGGATTTTGTATACCTGATTTATTGCCAGAGAAGTGGTTTTCAGGCGCCACTTGTCTAAGTATTAATTTATTCTTTTTTGTATAATCATTTATATGTTCTCTCAATTCCTGGAAAATGTTTAGGTTTTTATTTGCTAGTCATCAGATATTAGACCTTAATTTATATTTTCAAATGAGCGTTTCCTATATCACTTCCGTCTTCCAATTTTGATTTTTTTTTTTTTTTTCATTATTTCTCTAACTTGGAAGAAATATCTACTCTTTTGTATTTTTAAATCCTTTATATTAACTTCAATTTTGTTTATGTGGGGCTTTCAAATCTACGGAAGGCTAATTAATGCAATTACCACCATCCAAATGAGCAGAAACTTGGCGGATTGCATTTCGATGACGATACAGTCTATCACGTTTTTGGGCTGTCAGCCAAGGTTGTAGTGCTAAAAAAATTTTACCGGTACTCAAACTTTTAGATCATGGCGGTACTGTAGCTGGAATTTTTACTTTATTATAAAATACAAATTTACAATAATTTACCACACAAAAAAGCTGAATACTCTTAATGTACGTATTTATTTTTTCACTCACTTATCGCTTTCATTAACTCATCACCGTACCAGCTGTCAAAAAAGTATCGGTGCACCGTAATCTGCGCTTACTGACCCCACTATACCACTAGAGACACTATCACTAAAAAGCCGCTTTTTCGCATAACTATTTTTATTTCGGATGACTAATTAACACACTTGCCTTCATCCAATCTAGCTGAAACTTGGCAGATTGATTTGATGTCGATGACACTGCAGTCTAACAAATTTCTGGGGATGTTACTATCACAATCACTAAAAGGCCGCTTATACAAAAGATTCTATTGGCGATTCGAATTACTAATTAACTCGTAAATAGTTCAGAGTGAATGTTTTTTTCGTAGTGGTCAAGCACTATGAGAGCGATCTGAACTCAAAAAGTTGCAATTGCATATTAAAATTAGCAATAGATAAAAAGGATTTAAGAAAAAAATTTGTTTATGGTTTATTTATTGTGCCTTCTGTTTCTTCAGTTCGAAACACTACTGCTTTACCTAGAGTATTACTTGGGAAAAACAAGAAAATCATTAAAAACAATTATTATTATTATTTTTTATTATTTCTTTCTTGTAAAAGAAAGATATAAATTTACATTGAAAAAATAGTATGCTAAATATTCAGAGTTGCCATTAAAAGTTACTGAAAATTATCTTAATTTTTCTTAAAATCACTGCACTAATTAAGCTTAAATATAACTTCTTTTTTTTTTTTAATAGATCCATTTCAGTTGGAAAAGTAGTCATCTTACAAAAAGCAATCATGAAAAGTAGAAATTTGCCCGAAAACCCTACCTTTCTGACAAAATTGAAAATCAAACAATAATTTGAAGAAAAAAAAAATCATGTATCGATATTTATTTTGATCGATATTTCCGACCTCTAATAGAAATGGGATAAATGGACTGTATAAATTAAAGAGTTCGCGGTTTTTCTAATGTTTAATTCTCCACGTAAATTCAATATTTAGTTGAGGTCGAGTCTATTGGTAGCCACCAGTTGGGTTGAGAAAGCTCGTGCTTGCGCATCTGAAACGAAATAATAGAAAAGAGAGGTGATGCCTCGTGTGATCGAAACGAAGTTAACACTTTGCACTCGAGGCCTTTTCGCGCGGAGGGACCAGCAACTCGAGACATCTCGCGGCATTTTTTATTCGATTCTAGGTTACGGATTCGCTTCATAGAAACTAAACACAGAAACTAAACCGCATCAAACCTAGTGGTTATCTCGTGTTGGAGCATCCAATCATATGGTGCCTGAGAGACGTCGTTCGAGAGCAAAGGGTTAATTCCTTGAATGATGGGGTTGCCAAAGGTTCGAAATAGAAGGCGCCAAGTAGCTTCAACGAAATGAAAAAATGCCAATTTGGCGATTGAAATCTATCTCGATCCAGACTCACAAACATAAGCAGATGCAATATCAGTGAAAGCGATACTACAAGCGCAATCCATAGAAAAGGGGGGAGGGATAGCTTTTAAGTTGTTTCAAACTAATCGCACATTAATGGACTGTATCAGAATATTCTTCAAATCGAATTTCTAGTGGTGCTGGAGAGGGTTTTTTTTTTTATTTTTTCGTATGGAGCAAAGGATCATAACCTCGACCAACTTCATCACAGTTTTTTCCAGAGGTCACTTCAGAAGAAGACAGCCAGATTGGAATCCTTAACCTCCCACTTCCGCTGTACAGCTCAGCACTCATATAGAGTGTACTACCAAATACAGAAATGTCTCAGCTACCACCTACTTCCAGAAGATTGGGATTGAATTCATCGATAGGGTGAGCTACAGCCTGAAAAAACAACTTTATAATGTGCCACTGATGCAATACTCAAACTGATTTCTTGTACATGTAAAGGATATTGCTCAACCCAATATTCCGGTTGCGTCAAAAGTGGTGTGCGTTGTTCTGCTCTCTGAAAAAACTGTGAAGGAATGACCAGCAGTAATTCTGAAATGGATGACTTTGACAATGATGATCTTGGACAGTTTTGCATCCATGATGAAATAAACTCAAAAACTTACTCTGATGTTGATAGTCGATTAAGATGATAAAAATTTATAATTATTTGTAAATTAAAGCCTTTTTGCACAATAAAACTTATGTTGGTGTTTTATGTGGATTTTAGAATATTTTAACCATAAAACCCATTATATGTAAACAATTAGTGTTCCAATCTATCTGAAAGTTATTTCATTTGATTCAGCACCACAAAAAATGCATGAAAAACGATGTTTCACTCGACCAATATCGAAAAGTTTTATTTTGGAGAGAATTTATCCCCCCCCCCCCCTTCCCCCTCTCCCTTCTCAAAAACAGTGCTCCACTCCTTTAAGTTTTGAGGACTCATCGGTTCTTGTATTCTACTGCCAAAAAAGATGTTATGGCCGAAGTTTCTAGAATGAACGAATTTTGTTTTTCGAATATCGTATTTTTCCTTTATGGAAAAATCATCTCTTTGTATGAATACAAACTGGGGAATTCGTACTTAAGAGCAACTTTTTGTGAGCTAATTGTCGATTTTACATATATACTGCTAAATTTTAGTTTAGCTTTCGCAGTACTGAACTATGAGGCGTAAGTTCTTACCTAAAATTATTTTGGTATTAACAACTACAAACAAAGATGATTACGTATAATGCAATGCCCCATTTTAATAAAGTGAGGCTCCAGTCTACTGTCGACCTCAAACTCATAGTATTTGTTTCCTTTCTTTCAGGCCACGGTTTCTGGTCGACACCGAAAAACAAACACGGAGAAGCCGGAAAGGAGTCAACTGAGATTTCGAAAGTCTCCCAATGAGCTTGTGGTGCAGTCGAATACGGTGAATTTCAAAAAATCTACTCATCGAGCTCAAGAAAGTAACTGTTTCAACGAATTCACTCTTGACAGATTCTGCCGCAGGATTTTTCCTCTGACTTTCGCAGCTTTCGCCTCCATCTACTGGACGTACTATCTGTGGTTCATTTGATAATGAAACAGAGCGTTATTTTGCAAGTCAACTACACATTTTTGTATATGTCTCCAAACATTCTGCTTGAATTTATAAGAAACAAATAGACTAATAATTTTTAGGCATTTTGGTGTGCAGAGCTTCATTTGACCGAAATAGACTGACGTCAACTGTTAGTGTTTTACTATTAGATAAGATTAGCAGAGGGACTTTGAATGGAAGTTTAATTTATTACAACAAGATCACAGAAGAATATGGAAGTTAACATTTTAGTGGATGGATAAACCGTTACAACATCTTAAACCAATTTTTACGGGTATAGAATTTCGTGATATTGCCAACTCAAAGATACAAATGTATTCAATAAATATCTGTCGTTGCCATTTATATACACCAACATCCCCTCTCAACGACAGAATACTAGACAATAAACAATACATGCAGAATATAATATTTACACTATCTACACCAAACCAATTATTGAGACAAGTTTTCGTGTTTTAACTGCCTCAAGGGGTTTTGTCGAAATATCTGCAATCATGAGTTCGGGTGCAAAACCTTCATCATAATCTTCTCCATATTTTTGAGAAAAACCTCTTGCCACATATCATGTTTATAGCGGTTAACATTTTCATGCTCATCGAGCTTCTTCTTGAACACCCATTTCCCGCTAATAGCTTGACGGCCTTCGGGAAGTTTTTCTAACTCCAAACATTATTCGAGCTTAGAGATTATATTTCTTCTTGCATAGCTCTTGTCCATTCATCCTTTTCTGGACCAGCCATTGCTTCTTCGTAGATCATAGGCTTATCTGAAGGAAGATTAAAAGTGCTTCTTCGTAGATCATAGGCTTATCTGAAGGAAGATTAAAAGTTGCAGACATAACATAATTATTAAATCTTTGTGGTTTCTTCAGTTTTTGACGATCTCTGAGCTGTCGTGGAGCATTTTCTTTCGAAGTGGACGGAAAATTCTCAGAATTGTCAGTTTCAGCTTCTTTCTCTTCAGAAATCATATCTGATCCTGGCTCCAAAGAAAAATATGGTACTTTGTTTTCCTGTTTCTCGACCAATTCTTCATGGAAAATTACATCACGAGATCTGATCAGTTTTTCGGTTTCCTTGCACCATATTCGATAATCATCATCATTGTCGTATCCTATTAAAATCCCTTTTACGGCTTTTTTCCCCATTTTCCTTTAATTTTGTTTGGGAATGTGAGCATTAGGGCGTATTGAAAAAATCGAAGTTTATCAAATCTCTTAGAGGTACTGCGGAAAATTTGTGGACACTCATCAGTAATAAGTGTGTGAAATTTTAAAACTCTGGGTTAATATCTTCTGTCGCCTCAATGGCCCCAAAGTTCCGAAAATTGGGCTAAAAGTGTTTAAAATTCAAAAATTCCTAAAAATTCTCATATTTCATTTAACAATTGGGGGTAGTGGTTAAATGTTAGTATTGTTTAACAACAACAACTATAATTTTTTAAAAAATTATAGATTAATATCTTCTGTCGCCTCAGTGAACCGGAAATTCCGAAAATTTGAATAAAAGGAATACAATTCAATATTTAATCAGCAGTCGCAGATTTCGTTAATCGTTTTGAGATAGCGCTTAATAAAAATGACTTTTTTCAACAACAAAAAGTATGCAAGAATTATTGGTTAATATCTTCTACCACACTGGGTTTGGCGTACTGCCGGGAAAATGAAGTGGAACACTCCTATTTTCACCCCGAGAAACAAATCGGAGCGACCAATAAATCACGTGATCATTTTCATTTATTTAGTATTTAGTCTAACTCTAGAATATTTTATTTCAATTAGTTTTGATTATTCATATCAAACATATTTGCACCAATGTAGTCGTTTCTTTTTAAGGATATTTTTTTACTCGTAGCTTAGTGTCGTAGTCATTTGTTAGTAAAAGATATTGGTAAATATTAGGAATGCAAGAATCATCGCATTCAAAGTTTTCACGTCGACAAATGCTGCAATGCCCTATTTTTGGAACACCGAAGGATTTTTCACGCATGCTGCACGCATGTTGCGCTCATGAGAGATGGTGTATTGGTAATGAAACTGATGGAAATAAAGAACCATGCTTCTCTGTTATTGCAGAAACTGTTGCTTTGAAAATTGAAAGTTTATACGTCGATTCATCCATTCCTTCTGTTTCACATAAGCGTGTTTGTGATATGATACACGCTTACCATAAAAAATACCGTTCAATCAAGAAATATATAAAACGTGTGGGAAGAAGCAAGACTGCTCTTGAAAATGTTGAGAACTTTAAAACGGAAGCAAAGAAACTATTCGACATATCTTCCTGTAAATGCGCTATTTTTAAGGAGTCTATCTGTCCAAAAGAGAGAAAAGTTCCGCCAAATGAGCAGGCGTTCCTCAAAGACCAAAGAACGGAAAGAAAAATGTTCATTGGAAGTGTTGATGTACCTGAAACAAAACGACTTCAGAAACGTCAAATTCGAGTACAACAAAATGCCGTGCAAAGTAAAAAAAAAAAAAGGCGTCTCCTGCTTCTGTTTCAAGCTAGCTGTTCTGTGGACCCTTCCTGCCTGCACTTTTTGATTGGTTGTGGGGGCGTTTTAAGTACCCCCATGGACGTAAAAGAGAGGGGAATTCTAAAAAACTACTTTATTGAATGGACCGACTTTCTTAAGTGGAATAGCCCTTCCTGCCTGAAGTGTGTTTCTCATTTGGAAGGCAGGGTAGCATTTTATGACTTTCCCTTCTTAGGTGAGAAGCAGGATTCGAAGCAAAATGCTACCCTGCCTTCGTTGCTTTTAATAATATTGAATGCGAGTTGCCACACATTGATAGTAGATTACTCAGTTCAGATCAGAAATACTTATTCGACATTTGCACTGTCATTAGTTCTGGCATTTGTAGTTTAGATCTAGCTAACCGAGAACCAGGAACGTTGAATTTGGCCAGCTGGCTTACAACGGCAAATCGAATACTGAGGTTATATATATCTACATCAGACCCATCAAATGAGCTACTAACTTTAGTTGAATTCATTCTAAGAGTCTACGCACCCTCATGGTTCCGAATTAAGATTAATCACTCCATAAAAGACGGTCCTAGACATCTGTGGCATTTCATAAGCTCATCTCGGTACTTGCCTAAGAAGTATTGTGACGTAATCGATCCAGTTATTTCTCGAAACGCTTATTTTGCTGCTCCAGAAAACATGCTTTTGGCCATGTTAACTGATGAAAGGTGTCATATCAGAATCATTGCAGCTCGAAGAATAATAAAGGCAAGAGAAATTAGCCGAGGTATGCACAGATTCGTTATTCCTGATATCAATTTTGAAGCTGAAAACTACATTGATCTCATTGACGGGAAAAATTGTTTTGTGACATCGCCGCCAGTTCTCCGAGAGATAAGTTCTCAAGATCTTTTGAAAATGACAGAGGACGGTACGCCGAAGGCCTGCTGGCACTTCATACAATTTCCTTCACATACGCAAGCAGCCGAGCGTTGTCAAGGCAGCCTCCGAGAAAACAGTTGGGCCTGAAAACAGGGATAAATTCATAAGAGCTACTTTAGAATCCAGAAAACACATGTCGAAATTCGAGACAAAAAAGGATTACAAGTAGTAATGGTATCGTCAATTGTATATTTGAAAGGAAAAAAATTTCTGATCCCTTTAAAATAAAGTAAGTGTGACGTGTATTTTTTATTTTTTTGAAATTTAGCCTTTTATTTTCCAAAATTTGGTGTTGCTGAGATAGCAGAAGATATTAACCTATAATTATAAAAAAAAAATTATAGTTGTTGTTAAAAATAGTAACTATTAAGCACCATCCTTAAACTTATAGCGAAATCTGGAATTTTTTATGAATTTTTGAATTTAAATCACTTTTATCCCAAATTTCGGAGCTTTCGAGCTATTGAGGTGATAGAAGATATTAACCCAGAGTTTTAAAATTTCACACACGTATTAGTGATAGTTGTCCGCCAATTTTCCGCACTACCACTAAAAGATTTGAAAAATTTCGAATTTTTCGATGCGCCCTAGTGAGCATAGCAAGTACAGCCAATAATTCTTTAATGTTTTAGACTTGGTTTCTGACCAGTCCATAGTTCTTGCGGCGATTTTCCCTCAACTTTTGTTGATCCTGCGCGATTTAAAAAATATGTTGCTGTATTGATCATTTCAGGCCACAACATTTGAGGTAATTTTTCGTGTGCATGCATCATAGCACGTGCATGATTCTCTCGCTCACAGCAACCATTTTGCTCGGGTGAATACGGCATTATTAATCGCTGTTTAATTCCATGTTCTTGTAAAAAATTTCTTAAATTCATTATCGAATTCGCCTCCATTATCACTTAATAACTCTTGAATTACATGGCCAGCTACTTTTACTTCAGTTATCATTTGTTTGATCTTTTCTGCAACTTCAGACATTTCCTTTATAAAATAAGTATACTTATACTTTGTGTAGTCATCTTTGAACACGTTCGTTACGTTTGAACAGTATCGGTATCCTCGTTGTGACTTATGAAAAGGACCACAAACGTCTGTGTGCATTAATTGACCTGGCTATGTAGCTCGTTCTCGAGTGGCAAATTTAAATCTGTGTGATTTTCCATAAACGCAACCTTCACATAAATCAGAATCTAATTTAACATTAATGCCAAATTCTTGAAAAATCTTCTCTTTCACATACCTCTTATTTTGATGTCCCAATCTTTCATGGTATAGTTGCAACAAATTTTCCTTCTCAAACATTTTTACAATAGCAGATTTTTCTGGAACTACATTTCTCAATGCCAGTTTAAATAGACCTCCATGTCGAGATCTAACCCCAACCATTTTAACTTTTCCACCTATAACTAATTTACATGTTTCAGCTGTTGATGAAAACTCACTGTAAGAACATTTTTCTTGAGCTGATAAGACTGAAAATAAATTTTTCTTAATGTTTGGAACATACCACACATCAGTTAGTGATATTTCTTTCCATCTGTCATTTACAGCAGCTTCCACTTTAATCGTGCCTTTTCCCAAAGCTTCGACTGATCCATTTGCTGTAATCACTTTGTGATATTCCCGGAACGGCTCAAAAGTTTGGAATAGGTCCTTCCGATTAGTAACATGATTTGTAGCTCCATTATCTACAAACCAGATATTTTCATCACAGTCAGTGGAGAATGCTTCAGCTGGAATTGTAATGAGTGCCAGGTTGGCGTCATTTTCAGGCTTGTTAGGTTTGATTGGTTTACCATCTGCTATCCACTTGTAGCATTGTTTCAATTTGTGCGCATTTTTCCTGCAGTAATGGCAAAAAATGTTGGCTCCTAAATACTTCTTTAGCTTCGGAAATCTTTTCAACTTTGAATTTTCCGTTTTATTAAACAGCACCTCCTTAGAATTTTTAGTTTTATTAAACAGCACCTCCTTAGAATTACCATTTTCTTTATTACTTTTCTCAGATACTGCTTTTTCATATGCACATAATTGATTTGTTAAATTGTCGATCTTTCTTTCTGACTTTTCCATCAGTATCCAACTAGATTTAAATGGAAAATATTCACTTGGTAGTGCTTCCAGAATTTTACAAATCAATAATAATTCAGGTAATTCACAGCTATTATAATTTGATAATTCTCGATTTAAACCACTGCAAATATTTTTGATTTTCGAAAAATGATTGGCCATATCATCACTTGGATCCTTCTTGAAAGTGAAAACTTGCAAACATAGATTAAAAGCTTTATCTTCAGACATGCCATCATATAGTCTATGAAGTTCGTCCCATACTTCTTTTGAACTATAAAAACGCATAACATTCTGAAGTACTTCATCCTTCATATTACTTGTCAATGCAAGAAGCGCATTATTATCTGCTTTAAGATAAGCCTCCAATTCCTTATTATATGCGATTCGCTCTTCAGCAGTGGCCAATGATTCCAACTCTGCCGGTCTTGTTAATTTCCCTTCCACAACTTCCAAAGTCGCAGTACTACCTCTCAATAAAATTGATACTTTATATTTCCATGTCGACCAATTACTCTTTTCTTCCAAGAATCCAATGGAAATTTTCTGAGCATCCATTTCTTTTTCAAAACGAATGGAGTATCTAAGTTTCAAAAAATGGTAGACTGATAAAACTAATTAGTCTTCACTTTGCGCAGTGTGGATGCGTGCTGGGCCCATAACCTGTAAATGTTTTACTATTACATAAGATTAGCAGAGTGACTTTAAATGGAAGTTTAATTTATTACAACAAGATCACAGAAGAATATGGAAGTTAACATTTTAGTGGATGGATAAACCGTTACAACATCTTTTAAACTAATTTTTACCGTTATAGAATTTCGTGATATTGCCAACTCAAAGATACAAATGTATTCAATAAATATCTGCTATATGTTGCCATTTATGTTGTATGATGAAGGGGTAAAAGTGAAGAGGCTCTTTAAATAAACAGCAGGTTTATTCGTTCCATAAGTTATAACTACGTTCTTAAACCTAAACTAGAAGAGGTTCATTTCACGTCCGTTCACCTTCACTCCCTCAATCATACTCTTCCTTCGGCGACGAAGTCGCCGCTAGGGGATTACATTAAAAGCGCCCTCTATATCATTTAGGATGAGACACTCTGCCATCCTGATTAAGGAGGACCCCAACTTATTGATATATATTAAACCTGTAAATAAAGATATTGAAAAATACAGCACAATAATAATAAAATTTAAACAGCATTAATGTCTTGAAGATCACAACATGTAGTTCTTAAAAAAATTTCAAGTCTGTGCAAAAAGTTCTTGCACCATAAAGAATTGAAAAATTTGTAGAAAAGAAAAAAAAAGTCGCTTCTTCAAAAAGTTTCTGTCAAGGAAAATAGAAAAAAATCTCTTCTTTAAAAAGTTTGTTTGATAGAAAAAAAGTCTCTTCTTTAAAAAGTTTGTTTGATAGAAAAAAAGTCTTTTCTTTCAAAAGTTCATAAAAAGAAAAAAAAAGTATCTTCTTTAAAAAGTGTGTATGATAAAAAAAAAAAGTCTCTTCTTTCAAAAGTTCATAAAAAGAAAAAAAAAGTCTTCTGTAAAAATTTCGAAGAAAAAAAGTATCTTCTGTAAAAAGTTCTTGTAAAAGAAAATTGAAGAAACTCAAGTATCTTCCCAGCACTTCATCATAAAGATTAATATTTTAGCTTCTAAAAGTTCACGAAAAACAATCTGCATAAATCTTTGAATAGCAGACGGTGAGTTGCATAAGCCATAAGTACTTTCGGAAATTATTCCGTCGATGTATTTTCGCTTGAAGATTGGAGTTTCAACTGGTAGGAAAAGCTTCATTTGAAAATTTTTACTTTTCATTTTCTTTGGTTTATAAATCTTGACCATATTCATAACAGTATTCCATAAATTATCGTCGTTAATGTGCAAGAAATCCGCTTCGTTTAAACTCACGCTATCCCCAATTGTAAAATCCCCAATAAAAGAATTCTCTGTTGGTAAACAATCAACACGTGTTTCTGTTTTTTTACATTCTGGATCATGTGCTTCTGCTGGTGAGCCTTTTCCTCCGTCTTCTGTCCCTACACAGACTCTGCCTACTTCATCAGTACCTTCCAATGACCGCTCGTCAGTGGCGGATCCAGAAATTCGCCCTGGGGGGGGGGGGCACACAACAATCGTGTTAAATACTCACAAGGGGAGAGAAAGGTCATCATCAAAAGCTGAAAATCACATTTACACTATTGGGCACTTAAAATAAACAGAAAAATTGGCACCTAACTTACTGATGTTTTTCAAAATTAAATTTAGTTTTTTTTTTTAATGAACTTGCCAAATTTAAAATATAATTAATTGCACTTGGCAGAGTGATTAATGCTGCTTTAGAATAAAATGTTGTAGTTATATTAAAAAACAAACAATCAATTTTAAAAGCCAGTATGTTTATTTTTAAAATTAATGATCTAGTTTCAAACGCAGTCTTCTCTTTTGTTTCAAAGCAAAAACATCCAATACTTGTAAAGGAGATAGATTAGCTGCTGCTTCTTTATGAATGTGAAGGCTGGCCAACCCACTTAAACGTTCTTCCGTCATCGTAGTCTTTAAAAATGTCTTTATCCGACGGAGAGAAGTAGAAAAGGACCTCTCGGCAGTACTGCTTGTAACTGGAAGAGTGCATATTAATTGAAGAAGTGTTGATATGTTGGGCAAATCTTCAGCGTATTTGATTGCTTTCGAGGAAGATTTGGGTAACTTCTTTTGTCCATCCCACATATGCTTTCATATTTCTAATTCACCTTCCAGTGCTTGGAAACAGGGTAAATCGGACTTATACATTTTACTACCTTCTATGACAGAAGTTTCGAAATGTGAATTAACTGGTAATAACTTTTGCAAGTTCCCGACATTAATCATTTGTAATTTTGAGAATCTTGTTGAAAGCTCATGGATGAGGAAGTCCATGAATGGAATATAAATGCTGATTCTGAAGTAATTTTCCTTTGCATTGCACATTGGCTCTGTTTTTTTGATTGCCTGTTAGTCTTGACTTCTTTATTTCAGTCCCCATCTGATCTGCCAAATTTTCAGCTTTTAAATATAATTTATTAAAATGTTCGCTGCTACTTTCTCTGCGACTTTATAGGCTTTTCAGTGTGGCATCAACTAACTTCATTGCTTTGAGCACATCCATGTACTCTGATTGGAGTCTTGTGGCTAAGGGGAGAGTCAGTGCAAACACATCTGCTAAAACTACCACGCTAATGATAAATTCAGGTGACATAATACTGTACAGAAATTAAAAGGCATTACTTCCTTTTCCGTCCTCTGAGTTGGCAATATATTCCAACTCATGGGGTAAGAAGGGTAGGGTATCTAAAAAAGTTAGTACCGAATCATGGCGATCGATCCCTCTCTTTTCACACAACTTTTTCACTGCATGCTTTCCTTTCTTCAGAGTTGCATTCCTTCATCTAGTTTGTGCAACTTCCTAGCAGATTCTCGAAAAAAAATTGCGACTGACGATATTATCCCAACAGCATTTCGTATTGATGGAGTTGAGCAGGCCTTACAAATAACTAAATTTAATCTGTGATTGGCGTAGCTATTCTAGCTTGAAGTCCTTGATATTTTCCACTCATATTGGAACCTCCGTCGAAAGCTTGACCACGGCAGTTGGATATATCTAAACCTAGGTTCTGCAGTTCTTCCAATACTACTTTACACAAACCTTCACCAGTGAGATATTCAACTTCTAAAAATTTGATAAAATCTTCATTTATAGTAAAAGTGCTTTTATTATAATAACGGATACAGATCGACAGTTTCTCTTTTAAAGCAACAATCTTTTAAAGTTTCTCTTTTAAGTTTCTCGACAGTTTCTCTTTTAAAGCAGTATTTTCATCAACAATCAATGACGTCATTCAGAATGAGAAATGTACGTTTTCCCACCAAAAATTATGAAAGAAATAGACTTTATCAATTATTTGAGGAGGAAATTCCATAATATCCAGTGTAACTTTACATTTTCTGGGAGGGGCACGTGCCCCCTGTGCCCCACCCTGGATCCGCCAATGCCGCTCGTCTAATTTTATTTGAAAGCTAAGCTTCGCCCTTGGTGAAGAGCTCTTTTTCTCGGATGAGAATTCAGGTTTCGTGTGACCTTGACACGTGTCGTCTTTTTGCGTTTGTGGAATCGGAAGTATTTCAGCAGTATTTAAAATTGTATCGTTATTTCTTTCTGCAGGAAAAGTGATATATTCCGAGTCCTTTTTTAAAGCAACATAGCATTTTTTTTTTTGCGCGGAATTCAAATTGAGTTTTATTTGGAAATGGAACTTCGTCTTGTCTGTTCGTGCTTTCGTTTACATTAGTTGGTGTTACGTTAGTGGAGAAGTTAGCACAAATAATATCAGAGGGTTCTGCAGTTACTGAAATTCGGATTTTGTTCTTTAGATGAGCTAGTTTTATTTTAGCTTCTAACTGGGCAAGTTTAACTTTTTCGATTTCTTTTTGCTTTTCAAACTTATCATCTTCGATTTGTTTTAGTTTTTCATTAACCTCTTGAGTTTTTCTATCCTCTACAACTGCTGTTATTAAATCTTTAACGAAAACTGGATCTTTAAAGAAAATTTCACTTTTTTCAATTAAGTCTTTTAATTTTAGAATTGTGGTACCATCCGGTACAATGATATCTAACTCAGCGGCGACAAATGCGAGATTTTGCTTTCTGATATTTTGAAACGTAATTAATAATAAGATGGATCCTACCTGCGTTCCTTGATTTTACTTCACTTTTGGAGTTGTATCCGTTTTATGTTGTTGCTCTTTCGAAGAGTACTCGTTGCTTCGGGTTTCTGGATCCTGGTTCGTTCTTTTCTGGCTTAGTTGGTCGATGTGGAATAACTGTGCTGACTTCGTTGAACTTCTGCTTGACGGCTAAAGTGGGACTTGTTCGGCGAAGCGACAGTGTTGTAGTTGCAGGTTCGATTTGGCTCAGGTTGCTGGATTCTTGCTGGCTATGTGGAATAGCGGGGCTAGCTTCGTTGAACTTCTGCTTGACGGCTGAAGTGGGACTTGTTCGGCGAAGCGAGTGTTATGCAGATGTATAATGACGACGCTGGTTGATGAGTTTGTCTTTTATTTGTAGATTCCACTGGTGGTCGCTGATTGCTGCTATAATTCGTGAAGAGGATTTTGGTTTGACCTCTGGAAGCGTGAAAGTGCAGTTTTTGTTTCGTGAAGAGGATTTTGGTTTGACCTCTGGATGCGTGAAAGTGCAGTTTCTGTTTCGTGAAGAGGATTTTGGTTTGACCTCTGGATGGGCGTGAAAGTTCTGTTCTTATTTTCTAATTTCGAAGTTTCGTTTCGTTTTTTAAATATTTTTTTCATCGTATTCTCGTGGGTAAAAAGCACGGCGAGCCCCCATGTTGTATGATGAAGGGGTAAAAGTGAAGAGGCTCTTTAAATAAACAGCAGGTTTACTCGTTCCATAAGTTATAACTAGGTTCTTAAACCTAAACTAGAAGAGGTTCCTTTCACGTCCGTTCACCTTCACTCCCTCAATCATACTCTTCCTTCGGCGACGAAGTCGCCGCTAGGGAATTACATTAAAAGCGCCCTCTATATCATTTAGGATGAGACATTTATATACACCAACATCAACTACTTGAAGTTTACACGTCATTCTATACGTAAATGAATGATGTATAGGGTGACAATGCCAACTTACGTGATTTCATGGAAATGTAAACTGTATTTAGAATTTCATGTGGGTTTCTGTTATTGAGAAATTTCACCCGTCAGTCCATTCCAATTCTAAAATAAAGTTCTGCAAACTAAGAATAATCATAAGTGTTTGGCATTTCTTTACATTCCATATGGATTTTAAAATGATGTTTGATGACATACCCAAATCTGCAGTCCTATCCTATTACCCTGGTCTGCAGAACCCAGTAAATAATATTCGCTACTCCTGGTTTCTATCGTTTGCTTTTTACTTTATCCTTTATATTTACTTTTGATTTTGTTTATGATTAAATGATTTATATAAAAAACTTTACTTTTATATATTATTTACACACGTAGGTGACACATTTTTTTTCACTGGACTACATAAGTGTAACATTGTATCTATGTAAAAAATGCTCTGATTGGCTGAAATAAAAGCCAAAAAATGGAAAAAAATTATTTTGTGTCAGAATAGTAGAA
This sequence comes from Linyphia triangularis, assembly GCA_963978545.1. Taxonomy (NCBI): domain Eukaryota; kingdom Metazoa; phylum Arthropoda; class Arachnida; order Araneae; family Linyphiidae; genus Linyphia; species Linyphia triangularis. Next base: position 70,115,675 of record OZ021723.1, read on the forward strand.
AATAAAATTAAATTTTGAAGAACAAGAGTAGAAAATATGAAAATGAACTGTCAACAAGTGAGATTTGTCAAGAAATATAAAACAATTTATATTCGATGCTATAGATAACTTCTTCCTATTAAAACAATATTAGACTTTGACATATATAAGCTAAATAAGAAAGCAAGATTCAGCTCTTCTAATACACTAATATTTACATCTTGCAGTTTTTTTTTCTTTAGCTACTCTATTATAATTATCCATAGATGGATAAGTATAAGATAACTAAGTATAGTTTGCTGAATCAAAAATAGGAAGACTGGAATTTGTTTTGTGCTAATTATTCAATGTTTAAATTGTATTTTTTTTTTCATTGCCTTCTTAAAAATAATACTTATAATTATTAGTAAAACGTTCTCTTTGAAAAACCATTTTTTCCTTGATTACTTTAGATTGCTCGTGTAGCAATGGATTATCCAGTAAAACCACGTATTTTTACTTACTAAGCTCACTGCATAAATATGTTATGAATATGTTAAATTTTGATGTACAATTACTGATTTCCCAGTTTGATGTAAGTATAGTATAGGATTCATACTTAGTCAGTTAGTCACAAATAATAGTAGCAAGTTCCCACTTTCATTGGAATTTCTTCAGTACAATCTATACCTCTGGGGATGTAGCTTGAAAAAATGTTTAAAATGCACGATACATTTTGAATACAATTTTTTTAAAAAATAAAACAGATAATGAAAAAACAAAAGGACACGCTAACCTTACGCTAAGATAGCAAGTCAGAAATGTGACGAAAGAGGTTGGGGGTCAATCAATGGCTATGGATTATCTTAAAGTATATTTCTTGAACAATGCTTAGCTTAGCTTTTTTTTTTTTTTTTTTTTTTTTTTTTTTAATATTTAATTTATTCCTAGCTAAGGCACAATCTTGCGCTCCCCACCCCTCAGGAAAATCCTAGATCCGCCACTGTAAGGAAGATATCTGTATAAATATCTTCACAGTCTCCCCCCGTTAAAGTTTTTAGAAGAAAAGCGACAGTCGGAAAATTACCAAAATTTAATTTAAAAATTTTTTTCTAGTGATGGATGTTTTAAAACATATTTGGAATGGAAAAGTAATTAAAATCGTTAATAGAATTAAAAAATCGTGATCACAATGCACCCTAAGTTGACGGTTGGCAATTTTGAATTGGAGTAAGTATATATTTTTTGGTAGGAACATTTAAGTAATTATTGATATTTTCACTAACAGCTTCTAAATGAAATTAAGTACAAAAATACCCTTCATAGTGTTACAGGTATCAATTTTGTAGATAACTCTACAGAATGAGTAATTTTCCTTCGATTTCAAATTAGTACATATTAATTGTAAAAATTGCCAAATTAACTGTCGTAAATTTTTTAATTTAGTCACTTGATAAGTACGTACAATATTCTCAAGAAGAAACTGACAATATTTACTTATTCTTCCAATTATTGGATAACTTTGATGTATTGCAGTAGGTGACATATTTGTAGTACGTATTAAAAACGTATTAAAAACCCTGATATACACATTATAAGTCATTTACATAAAGTATGTATTGTACATCACATGAATTGAAAATTATATACAAAATTTCAAAACACCTAAATTTTAACATACAAAAAATGAGCCCTCTCTTATGAAGTACATACCTTGCGTACACCTCTAGTTTAGAGAGAAGTTTTAATTTCGAATAGAACTTGCTTATTTTTTTTATAAAGATAAAAATAAAAAATACATTTTGTAAGGCTATTCAACGAGCATTATTTTTTTCTTTATTATGAGAGTGAAATCGAGTGAAAATGAAGGTTTGGGAGTAGCGTTCAATTCTGATGGAAAATATTTCTTTTGCATTTCACCAAATTATTGCTATTAATGCCAAGTAGAACTCTATAAATGGTGTTACATAAATATCTATATATATAATTCTTTTGCGTGCCGCCCAAATTCGGCTGTATTTCTGTGAGCAGAATGGCAACGACTTCAAACAACCAATCACAAATCTACTAAATGTGCTTTATGCCGGAGTTTCCAAATTCAGCCAATCACAATATATCTTTAAAAATTTGACTTCCGGTAGCAGCCAGCAACTTGAATTCGCAATATATTTTTTTCTTATTACTGATACAAATTATTGCCTATTTAAACCGTATTGATTTAATATTCACAAAAAAATTTAAAATTGTTTTATTAATTAATAATTAATTATTAAAAAAGAAATGGATGCAAAAGTTGATTGCTAATATGTTTGGCAATTTACAAACTATCTTTTGAAATAAAAAAAAATTACTGAAATATATTAATTATTTAAGTATTTATGGCCAAAAAACCAATTTTTTATTTAACATTAATTTATCATTTAAATTACAAACCATTCATTAGAAAATTACGAATTTTTGTATTTCGACATTTTTTTGGATGCTGAATCCAAATATGGGATAATATTATGAGGTTGCTATTGAACTTTTAAAGTTTGGTTCTGTTTTAATATGTAGATGAACCCTCATCACAAAAAAACTACATGCAATTATTAAAAACCTTCCACTATTTACAACGGTACCTTTTGTTTGTTATTTCAACAATTAGAGCACAAGATATAGCCATCGTTCTGATTTTTTTGGGGGGTACTGTACTATCAACTACTGAGGTCACTGAATTGGTTTAAGATTGTAGGAAAACATTCCCCCCTCCCCCCCCCCCCCCCAAAAAAAAAAAAAAAACGCTTCCAAAAGTCATACCCTTTATTCAGGGAAGAGGAGGGGTAATTTTTTTAAAGAGAAATTAAAAATGAAATGAATTTGAAGGAACTTCCAACTAAAATGTGATGCGAATTTTCTTAAAATTTGACATGTAATGGTAATTTAAAAGTTTTAGTGGTAATTTAAAAGTAATAAATAGTAATTGAAATTATTTACATATAAATTAAAATTAATTGCACATTAATTAAAATAATTACACATTAAATAAAATAATTTACGATTAAATAAAAAAAAAGTGCAATAAAAAATAGTAATATATTAATTAATAATTAATTATGCATTAATTAACAATTAATTATCTATTCATTAAAGTAATTACACATTAATTTTACATAAATAAAAATTAATTCACAATTTATCAACTCCTGAACTAATATTTTCTACTTTTATAACGGACTTGCCTTGATTTTAGTCGGCAAAAAGGATGTCTAACCCCCCCCCCCCCAATCAAAATTCTTAGCCACGTCCCTGAAGAAATGCTAACCATTTTGTATGTAAAAGGTATAATTAATGCAAGACCTCTAACGTATGTATCAGAAGATCCAATAGATTTAGTCCCCCTTTCTCCATCCTTGTTTATTCAAGATATTCTTACAGGTGGTGTCCCAGATTTGAATCATTTAGATGATGTTAATATTTTAAAAAAGTGATACCAGCAAAGGTTACGTGAAGAGTTCCGAAGTCTATTTTGAGATGAATATCTCGGTCTCTTTATGCAATCACTTGTAAAGAAAAAGCATTTGATCAAAGAGCTAAAGATAGGTGATATTGTGTTAATTAAGTGTGATAACAAGAAGAGAATAGTTTGGCCTCTTGGATAGGCTATTGCAGTTTTTCCTGGTCAGGACAATTTCATGTATGTGGTTAAACTAAAGACTACCAATGGAGAATTGGCCAGACCTGTTTAAAATGTATAACCCTTTAGAGATTTCCTGTAGATAACCAACTCTGCATCGTGCAAGAAAGCAGACATTACCAAAACTGAGACTCTTGCTCCTATGGTTGAGGTCCCTCAATTCTCTGATAAAATTGAGACTGTTGCTCCTGCGATTGAGATTGTTGCTTCTAGGATTGAGACTGTTGCTCCTGGGATTGAGACTGGCAGAGTGAAATCTCCAAAACGTTACGAGAACTAATTGAACTTTTGCATTATTTACTTGTAAACTGTGTTACCTTCATTTATTATGTATTGTGTGTTGATTCATTTGATTAGGATAATTGTTGTAAATTTAAAATTAGTCAGATATTAACTATTTTGATAAACTTCATTTATCAAAAGGTGAGAAGGTTAAGTTTTGGGTTGATAATCAAAAGGTGAGAGTATGTTGAAAGCAGATTAACAGCCTTTGTAAATCTTATATACCTGACGTCACAAGTTATTGTATATATTTCTTATGTTGTAAAGGTTATATTTACTTTTTGAGAATGGCAACGAGAATTATTGAATTTTAGTTTCGATTCGAATAATATTAAACATGGAATAGCCTGAGATACTGCGTTGTGTGTAGTTATTTTCTGTTGGAAATATCGTAAAATAAGAGAAATTTATCGAGTCAGACAACTATTATGAATAAAAGTAATATGAGAACGACTGTATGAGACGATAATCAGGGAGATGCTATCGATACCTATGCTTCCAATATGCGCAGAACTTTGAAATATGAAGAATTTCTTTCTGATTCCAAATATTTAAGCAAAAGTTCTTTAAAAAAATTAGTTATTTAAGTATTAAAATCAGAAAATACCTCAAAACCGAGTCAAAACAAACCAGTCTGATCAAAACTATGGTTATCCTTTTATAGTTACTTCAATGGTTATCGTGAGGTTTCTGCCAAATAGTTGGTGTTGGTAGACCATTGCCATATCCCTTACAGGTTGGCATGATTTGCGAGAAACTTGCAAAACTGGTTTCCGCTGCCGCCATTTCAAGCTAAGATGTTTGGGAAACATTGATGTCACATTCAATTCGAGCCGTGTGAATCGTTTTCTCGCCAACTTATAACAACGGTACTTTGATTGCAAAAAAAAAAAAATTAAAAAAAAAAAAAAAAAAAAAAAAAAAAAAAAAAGGAGGGGGGGGGGGGGGAAGCGCATTGAGCAGAAATTTGTGTGGTTATGGTCTTTTCGAAACATTTAGAATTGAATAATGATAATAATAAAAATAATAATAACAATGCGGGAATTGTTCATTGTGCTTTTGAAAAACCGAATGTTAAAACTTAATTAGTTTTTAAATAAAAGGTATGGGTGTACAAGACACTGGAGCGAAAATTTTCAGGGATAAGGCCGTATAAAAAAAGTTTTTTTTGAAAACTTTTAATTTTCAAATATATTTGAATTTTGAATAAGTGAATTTGGCTAAAATCTTGGTAATTTTTTTAAAAAATTCAATTGATAGGGAGAGGGGACGACAGCATGCAAGCGTAATGTCCCGCGCCCCCAATTTTCTTTAAACCTCCAAGAATGAGGAACTTTCAATAGAAGTAGAGAAAAAAATCATAAAAAAAGGTGTTACGTTATGCTTATCGGTTTGGTTTTATTTAAGTAGAGATCATCGATGAACATTGACAAGCACATAACTAACTTGAAAATATAAAGGACATTACTTTTTGAAAATAAAAGTTGTTCTTAACAGTGCAAATTAAATTTTAGAAAGTTGTTGAGTCATGACTGTCTGATTAGTTCGCTAGTTAAGTTCGTAGCGCGTTGCCCGGGAGTTCTGAGTCATCTGATGTTGCCTGCCGGGTTGAGTCGAGTTGAGTTTTGTTGCTTTAGAGAGTTGGTGGGCATGTGACTTTTTGAAAGTACCATACTTTCAAAACTTTGAGCTCGGATAGATAATTAAAAAAATATTTAGTTTTTCACTTTGCGATTTGGTGGGAAAAAGCTACTTTTACGTGTGACGTCTGCGTGATGAACCAGTCTAAAACCTGTTTTAGACCAGGTTTCTTCTCGGATTTTCGACGAAATCTATGCGTAAGAACGTCACGGTTTTTTATGCATTTTTGGTCACGTGACCTTTGCTTTGTTTTCAAACTCAACTTTTGATTAAGTGAAAGCATAAAGATAAAAAATAATTGCACTGCTCAAATGTATTCGTTGGATAACACTAGAAAATACAAAAAATATTCATTTCCCTCACTTGTGCAAGTTTCTCATTGTAAAGACGCAGTTTGCATCACAAACCTCCTTGTAGGCACCCCAGTTGTGATTTAGATTGTCATTAAATAAGAAAACAAAAATATCTGGCAATTTTAAATAAAAAAAAAAAAAAAAACACAGAAAATCTGTTCTAAAAATAAGAATTGCAGAAATTGTATATGAATACTCAATAGATTAATCATCACCAGCATGATAGCCCTTTGTGGGCCTTAGCCTTCTTCACTTTCCCCTATTCCCAGAAACAATAGATTAATAGTACTTTAAAATGTGGAATCATGTTTCAAATTTTAAATTTCATAAATTTTTAAAACATTAATTTTTTAAGTATTGAATATTAAATATGTTTAACTTCGCGCGGCTGAATCCCCAGTGGCGCAATTGGTTAGCGCACGGTACTTATAATGCAGTACTTGTGAGTAATGCCGGGGTTGTGAGTTCGAGCCTCACCTGGGGAAGTAACGTTTTTATGCTTCTCAAGGACAATTAAATTATACATACAAATTTTGTAAATTTTTAAATTAATGAATAAAAAAAATCTATTTAGTGTCTAGCAAATTTTGTGAAACATTTTGCTGCTTGCCAAGTTTTTTTTTATCGAATGTAAATTTCCAAAATTTTGAGAGGTGTGAGAGGGGGGGAAAAAATCGAACATTAATCCAAGATTAATTTACATTAAACCTTCGGAGAACGTTATTTTCACGTTCCTACATCGTAAAAAGACAAAAGCTCCTAAAAAAGTTGTTTAATTTTTTAATTCTTGGCTGATTTTGAAAGGCATAGCACACAAATAATAAAATATTCTAAATATTTGTTATTATTTTTTAGAAAAAAGAAAACATTCGACTTCTTTTAAATGAATCATTTGACTAAAGCAAAATACTTTTTTTCTTTGAAAAAACAGAGGCGCCATCTATATATACATCAGAAAGTTATTTTTAAAAATCGTTAATACTTTCTAAATTGTTAGAATCTAACATCTAATCCAGAACTGGCAAACAACGGCAATTCGCAACTATTAGAAGTGGGAAGGTTAGCATTAACAATTGCATGAAAATGTACAATCCTATAAAAATGTCTATGATACTGCGATATGAGATACTGTTGAATGTATGAATGGCTTTTAATTGCCAAAATGCACATAGTAAAATTTCGTAGCGATGCACGGGTATTCAAATAGTATAAATATGAAATCCTATAATACAAATTGTCTTTCATTGTTAAATTTACTATGTTACTTTTACAATTTTTTTGCATGTCTATAGTTTTGAGACAGATTGTAATAGAATAAGTTTAAAATAATTAATGTGTTGCAGGATATCAAGGACAAGTTTTAAAATTATCCAATAAAATACTTCAATATTGGAGAAATTTATTTAAAAATTCAATAAGTAAAGTCATTAACAATTTTATCAATGTTTAGTTTATGTTCGATATTTAGGACAGAAGTGCTAAGAGCTTTTTTCAGTAAAAAGCTGATTCAGTGTTTGTTCTTTAGACAGAAATTTTTCCAAAATTGAGATATTCAATCATGTTAATATTTTAAAATCACATGAAAACAAACTTACCTATCACATTTATCAATTTATTCTGATTTCATGCAAGCTCAACAACTGCCACTTTTCCCATATGTTACGTATGAAGCGAACACGGAATCGTATTTCTGAGAATCGTTTGCTTTAATTAAAATGTTTAATTACAAAAGCGACAAAATTTTATTTACACCAGCTCAACATATTTATTTTATAATGCTCAATTTTTACAGGTTCCCACTCAAATCACAGAATGAAAATCAACGATCTTTAAGGACCTAATTAACGTTTTTAAGGACCTTTGAAAATTTGTTTTCAGGCTTCATGTCTATTTATGAATTTTTAATAAAGTATATTCTACCAAAAAAGTTACAAGTTGGTGCATGAGTAATACAAATATGTTAAGAGATTTCCGATACGGGGCGGATAAGTGGCGATCACGCGGGGATAGCAAGTTTGAGTTGTATTTTTATAAATTTTAGTTGGGCACACAACATCCACAAAAATTAAGGACTTTTAAGTATTTTCAAGCACCTCTAAGCAAGTTCAAGTACTTTCAAGGCCTTGAAAACAAGTTCAAAAATATTAAGCACTTTTAATGACTTTCAATTCCCGTGGAAACCCTGTTTTATATTTATATATATTTGTGAGGAATATTTTTATTTCTGCCTAAATATCTTTCTTTTATTCCATATCGTTTCTCACTTTCTAAAGTTTCACAGCAACATAATTGTCCACTTTCAAAATAAACTTATGCTTAACATCTTTGAAGATTCCTAGCAAATACCCTACTAATATGGACTTCCTGCATAGACCACAACTGCTAATAATAATGTACCACATTTTAATGTTTAAGTTCACTAAAGTGAAAACCAACACTGATGAAGGCAAAAATTGGTTTAATCCCAAAGCTGTCTTCAAACTTGCCAAGAAAATAATGTGCCTTTTTTTCAATTAGTTCTGTTGCCTAGCATCTCTTTCAATTCATATGAAATAAGAGCAAGTCTTCCTATTATGTAAAATGATAATATGGGAAGTGTGTGTGGGGGGGGGGGGAGTAAAGCTACTAGCGATAAAACAAATATTTGATTTAAATTTTGCTTTTTTTATTTTATCTTTTAATAAAAAAATATATATTAGTCATTAACTTTTATTAAAGATTAACAGATTTTTTATCTTGAAGATCTCATATTTTGAGTCAATTAATAAAAGTATATCATAAATTTAACTAAAAATACAAGTTCCAAATAATTTTAAAGTATAATAATTATTTTTTAAACAGTAATAGTCAAAAGTAAAGTTGATAATATACAGTAAGTACAACAAAGTAACATCTAATTTTTCCTCTAAGTTAGTGCTCTATTGTAAGTGAAGCTTAAAATAAACGAAAAACTTCAGATTGTAAAAATGACAGACAATATTCCATTTTAGAAATTTTTTAATGAATAGAAAACACAATGATAACTATATACAAACTGTTACACAGTGATTTCTACTGTACATGAGACTCGCAATCACTACAGCACATCAATTTGATGAAAATATTAAACATATATAGATTTTAAAAATTACATTTCCAGTAAAACAGACTTTTTTGTTCATCCACAACAATAATGCACTGGTATTTTTTTTATACATATGCAGATAAACACATTTAAATTGCCTAAAGTCTGTACGTCACTGTTGGGGTGACCTTACTATCTTGGCATAGGTCATGCCCTCTGAAGACAGTTGTGGATAACGAAGTGGAGACTCGTTACTTGACTGCAGGTTAAGATTGAACATAAAAGGGGAAGGGCTCATGGCAGAGCTCTCAGAAGATCTTGGTGTTGGTTTCCGAATAACCTTCGACAAAGGTTCCTTCCTCGGTGACAAAGATGATAAAATATTTGGAATATCTGGATAAGACATGGACAATGGCCCAGGTGTAATAATGTTGGATAAACTATTGCTAGAAGGAGGCTTCTCTTCCACTCTTGAAATATCAAATGGAGAACTTATTTTATTGTCGCTGCCATCCATAGTGCTGGAGATATTCCTCAAGCGGCTGAGATACGAGGTCTGCAAGGGCGCAGGTTCATCGAATATGAGGGGGGTACTCTTTGGCCATCCTTGCTCAACAGGGGACACTTTAAATTCTGGTGCTGACCACATATGATGAAGGTTTTCGTCAGGTCGCTCCATTTCGAAACGATGTTGGTTGTGGTAAAGACTCGGAGATGGGAACACATCATTCGTTTGAAAGGCATCTCCATTTGTTAAACCATTCTCAACTGAATTTCCAATTGAAAGCTTAGACAGATCCAGCGGAATATCATGGTTGGGCCTGATTCCATTGCTCACAGTAATGTGATTTTCAGACGGCCAGTGATTGGGGTGGTTGTTCAAGCCAAGGTGGGATTTGGGCATTTCTTGCCGTATCTGTTCAGTATTGCAAAAGAGACTCGATTCAAACTTTTCAGAGGGTGAAATACGGGGCATAGTGAAAGGAGATACGGGCATATCCATTCCAAAAGATTCCAAATTATTAAATTCAGGTTGAGTGTTATTCATGGGCCTTGAAGGAGGAGGAAAGGCTGACATATTCCTCAATGCAGAAGTGGGTATATCTTGCATGTTGTTACGCGATGGGGAAAATAACCTTCGATTGACGAATTTCTTCTGATGGTTGAAATTTACTTCTTGCAGTACTTCCTGATCCCTTTTTATAGATGCTAAAAGAAGGAGGAAGGTTTTTGCAGATTCAGCACCATCAGTGGCAAGTAACAACTGCAAGAAGCTTTTGGTTTGTTCTTCACTACCTAGAAACTGAAACATGTCAACACCGGTAGGAAGAATTTTCTGCAACAAGCTCAATTTCTCAAAATGAGAAGACTGAAGAGGAACTTGGAAGTTTGGTGCTGGTATATCCGAAAGATTGATGCTTTGATGAGACTCATTAGTATTGGGCCACTTGTCAGGTGAGGGTACCATAAACATGGGATGAGGTTGATGAACACCATAATTATTACGAGGCCTGTCAATATCGTTTGACACACCATTCATCTCATTAAAAGGTGTTCTCACACCAACACGGTCGTCAAGTGAATTTAGGGAAGGATGGTGCATCTCCGGTTCAAATCGGGACTTTGGTGTTAAGGGTGCCCACACTCCATTCACAGGATGCTTATTATTGTGAATCTGCTCAGAAAACAACCCACCATTGAATTCATTATGCGCCAGTCCATTCTTCAGGGGTGCATTTGGCAATTCGTCTGGCTTCATCAGACTGTGAGGAGATTTAGTGGGTTTTTCCTCGATACTGAAATGATTGTGGTTATTCTGCAAGTGATGCATCCCTTCCCCTTCATTATAGTAATTGCTCATATGCTCCAGGCGATTCATGATCCTTCTCTTTATTTCTTCCTGGTCATTCTGATTGTGTTCCTCAACAGGTTTCCCAACATTCTGCTTGTTAATGGGGGCAGGGAATGGCACATGGCCCTCGTTCCGTTTAATGGGTCTTCCAAATCCATTCTCAAAATCAGTCTTCACCGGTGGGTTCTGCTCCAGGTTGACAGCACGGTTGTTGATAACCTTCCTTGGGAAAGCAGCTGGTGGCATACGGGTGATGTTCGCTGGTGGACCTCTCTGTTGCTGTGGTGGCATGACGGGCGAATTGAAGGGGTAATAAGGAAATGGATTGGGAGGCTGTGTGGGTGGGAGCAAAGGAGGGACTAGACAGTTTACCATGTTGTTTAAGTAGGGATGAGGTGCAGAGACCATGGGCATGGGGGGTTGGATGAGTGGTGGACCCTGAAGGGGAGAGGGCACTGAAAATAGGAAAAGTGGTTGTTGCTGGCTTGGCATGTTCGGGTAAGAGTTCTCAGGATTGTTCGTTGCAATGGGAACGCCATGGTACTTCTTCCCAGGAATGAACTCTGGTGCCATGGGGTTTAGGCTGAAGCTCTTCTTTAGTTCCATGTTGTCAAGTTGGGATGTCAGAGACCTCCATGTAATGCCAACCAGGCTCTTTTCCTCATGGCATCTGAAGATAAACTTCTCCCAATGTTTACTATAAAGAAAAATAATAAAATATATAACGCATCTGAATGCAAAGACTAAAACACACAAAATTAAGCAGAATATAACGAACAAATTTGGTTCTTTATTAGAGTTACAATCAGTCCCCTCTTAAGTTACACATATAATACTGGAGAACCAGATAAAAAAAAAAATCCTAACTTTTTAGCAAATAGCTACTTTTCGGTTTAATCACTGAACAAATAATATGATATTGAAGCCTACTTAATAGGCTTTAATGAAAGACAAAAAGATTGGGAATTTGTTTTCAGGCTTCATGTCTAGATATAAATTTTTAATAAAGTATATTCTACCCAAAAAGTTATACAAGTTGGCGCATGCGTAATACAAATACGTCAGAGAATTCCGAAACTGCGTGGATAAGTTGCGAAGCAGGGATAGCAAGTCTGAGTTGTATTTTTATAAATTTTCCATTTGGGCATCTGCAAAAATTAAGGACTTTTAAGCACCTCTAAGCCTTTTCAAGAACTTTTAAGCACCTCTAAGCATTTTCAAGGCCTTGAAAACAAGTTAAAAAAATATTAAGCACTTTTAATGACCATGGAAACCTTGATTTATAAACGATGTAATATACAAAAACTGCACATCAGATTTAATGCCACTTCAAAAACATGTAAAAAAAATTTTGCTTTGTCAAACAAATAGAATTATTTGCTTCTTTGCTTAAGTGCTTTCAAAATGTGAAACAATGAAATTATAAGGAAATATTATAAATAAGTGCTTCAATTCAAAATCTTTGTATTTAAACTTGCTTTTGACAAAATTGGTCAGATTGTGCTGTATAGTGGTTAGTGTCCTTTTTGTCACAGAAGAGACCCAGGTTTGATTCCCCTCTAAGCATAAGAACTTAAAATTAGTACTAAAATTTATTTATTACTTCACTTGATTATCATTATTTTATTAATATAATTTTTCTTTTACAAATACTAACACTATATCTTAAAAAAATTTCACCTTTTCGAGATATTTGGTTTTTTCATATAACCATCTAATAAAGACAATTTAGAGGACCGAAACGTCTATTTGAAATAACACTAGTCTAAATATAGCAATGCTAATAAAAAAAAAAATTAAATAAATGGCATTGCAGTATTACACCAAATCGCTATACAGAAAGATTGTTTGAATATAATTTGTGAAGCTTTTTTTTTTTTTTTACTTTGAAATATTACATATTCGTGTGAAGCTAAAAAAAAAGGAATAATACCAATATAAAACCGCAAAATTATTACCTATTGATTTAGAATAATTTTTCCAAGATTAGAAATTTATTGTATAATTAATAAAAGTTCCAATAAATAATCAGTAAATCAATTTGAACGTGTAAGAAAAAAGTATGTTGACTGTCAATAATGAAGACATGAAATAAAATGCAGCAGTATTAAATATACATGTAGCCTGTAATTTAAGTCTGCATTAAGTAGAGGAAAAATGGCTTTATACTATTAACATAAAATTCAGTTAACGGTCAAAACCTCAGTAGCCCCATCGACTTCGTGTTAATGGGGTTTGTCTGTATACGAAAGAGAAAACTGACGAAGTTTATATTTTGCAATTAAAATTTGATGAGAGAATTTAGTTAATTTTTTATACATACTTGTATGTAACTTGCCAATTAGAGAGCAATTTTTTATAATTAAAGGATAAAACTACATTTCTATATGTCTAACACTGCATTTAATTATACATGGGAATAAACGTTTTAACTCTGTTAAAAAGAACTTTACATGTAGCCAGAGCATTGGCAGAAATATAACTACACAATACCCACCGGCATTTTCCAACTGAACAAAGTGAAACAGGATCTCCAACAACAGCCACAAGTGATTGAGCTCTTGTAATTGCAGTATTTAGCAGTCTTGCATTAGATAAAAAGCCATGGTCCAGATCTGAATCCGAGTTGGCCTTTGAAACACAAGTCTGCCGTGTTCTGACTGTACTTAGAAAGATCACTCTGAATTGCTTTCCTGTAAGACAAAGAAAAGTGCTCTTTTAAATTATAATTTTATTCACTGTGACAGATAATGTTCATAGCACTTGTCAAAAAAAATAGTTTTCAATAGCAATGTTAAAAGCATTTTACTGTTTTTCACTAGTGATAATAAAAAAAAGAGCAGTACACGATACAATTAAAAAATTATTGAAAAAAAAAAAACTTAAAAATCTTTTTTATTCAATAATGGATAAAACACTAGCATATTTTTACGATTATTAAGATAAAATTATAAAGATTCGATTATAAAGATAATTCAATAAAAATAGTCATTAAATAGCAATTTGCAAACTTAATTGTCTAAAAAGTACCCCACGCAAGTTATAGGAAATAAAGATTTAGAATGGGATTTTCTTCAACTAAATAATGAATTGAAAAATTTGAACTTGCCTTGAACATTAAGTACTCTTTCTACTGATACACCATGAAGCTTCTTTTTTCTTAATTCAGCTCTAATTCTTACAACCTTAAAATTGAAATAGTGATTAATATGAGCAACTTCTCAAATGTACACTTAACATTTATAAATTTTCGGTTTTGCGAAATACAAATAATCTTCTTAGTAATGTCCAAAACTTCACTTACTTGATCATAATAAGGAGTAACAACCCCAATGCTTGTCTCGTCTTGATCTCCCCAATAGTCCGGCCAGTTGGTTTTTAGTTCAATGACTCGTTCAACTATTTCATAAACCTATAAAAGAAATATTTAGAAATAAAGTGAAAATGATATTACAATTCAAATGCGCAGTATTCTAATGTTATGTTTTTGAGAAATAAAACAAAATGCTATATATTAACCAAATCTAATTTTGTTTAATATACAAGACTGACACGAAACCAGAAGAAACAAATAGGTGTCATGCTTTTAGGTAAAAAGTTAGGTAAAAAGTCTAGGTAAAAAGTCTGTTAGGTAAAAAGTCTAGGTAAAAAGTCTGTGGTAAAAAGTCTAGGTCTAAAAGTGTTAGGTAAAAAGTCTGGATTAAATTTATTGTTAAATTTTGTTGTACATTATAGATTAGTCAAATTGATCATTGAGATTATAACAGGTCTGTGACAATTTAAGTTTGGATTGTGCAACAAAAAGTCAAAACATTCAGAAAAAATTAACCAAGTTTAACAGTAGGAATTCATGAAATCTATCTTCAGCAATTTGCATATTCTTTTTAAAGCTTCGTTACAATTTTGAAATTAATCTAATAAATAATCTGTACATAAACTACATATTAGGTAATTAACATTCGACTGAGGTTTCAAAGCTCTAACAATAATTAACTTGTGACTGACCTCAGCATTGTTATGAAAAGCAGTGCTGTTACAATCTTGAACATCTTCTCCTCTTGCTGTGAAAAATGTCAGAGGAAAGTACTTTTTGTGGCGTGGCTGCATTCCACTTGCTTTGAGGTGGTTGTCATAGAAGAGCTCTGATGTGTATTGGATGATAGCTTCATGAGATCGGTAGTTCTCGCAAAGTAAAATTTTGCAGCTAAAATCCTCAGGATATAAATCGTACAGCCTCTCTAAAAGAGATGTGTGCAGATTTCTTTCTTTGGCAAAGTCAGAATAACCTTCAGGACTGAGCTGAAATTACATAACATATTGTTAAGTCAAAGTAAAACTATTAAATTGAGTCTAAAATAACTGAAAAATGGTTAAGAAAAGATATGGATTAGGCGTTTTTTGGTTACAGTTGAAAAATAACCGTACAGTAATTGAATAAATGAACCTGCTTTGATGTGTACTTTTCTTATGGGACTTGGATTCAGAACTAAAATTTAAATAATAGAATGTTTGCCTTCCCGTCTTTCTTTTATAAATACAATATTTCAGTTTTAAAACTATGCATCTACATTTTATAAGCATTGGGTGAGATTCGCCAATATGGGTAACAACAGCTGGTTTACAACGGTCCACATCGGAATCTGCCAATGTTAAGCAATAAAATGCATACATACATGTGGTTTCTAAATTTTATTAAAAATGGTACATTAAATTTAATAAGACTCTATGATGTACTTTTATCAATTATGCTATAGTATAACAAAGAGTTATATTTCTTTCGAAATTTTCTATTGATTACAACTAACTTAAGCTAGGATGTATTCTGATGTTTAATCTTTTAACAATAAAAGTGAGCTAAAAAGGATTGCATGCCAATCTTGAAGTAATCGAGCATTAGCGAGCAGGGGGTTTCAACCCTATCTATATGATAACACAGGCACAAAAAAAAAATTGGTGCCCAAGATTTTAGAACTGATTTTAGCTATATTTGGGACGCTGAATCTAAATATGATATCAGTTTTTCTCTATCAGCTCTACTTTTTTAAATCAGAGCTTCTTTAATAAGCAGTTCTACACGAAAAGTGCATTCTAACTTCATTTTGTTAAGTCCTAAATCACATATACAAAGGTTAGCAATTATTTCAGTTTCATATATATTACTGGAATCCAGTGTTTGCCAGTAAAATACTTTCAAAGGGTATTTTCCCCCCCTCTCTAAATTTTAAGGGGTATTTTAAAAATCCAAAGGGTATTTTTTAAAACTGATTGACAAAACTAATAACTAAAACAATGAGGCAAGATCGCAATTTCCCGTATCAGAGCGGAAATGTGCTTTTTAGAAGCATACTATAAACACTTGATGGTTATAAACAGTAAGCTAATTCTTAACACTGCTATTCGGTGACACCACTTGGGTGTATCATGAAACTATAGGACAAATGCCGGCAGCACTACAAAAAGTATCCCGCAAATGACGGAGAAGTAAAACTTGATAATTTAAGATATCTCGAAAAAATAATGGTGATAGACATAGACGAAATGATCTGAACTTCTGAACCAGGCTACCAGCGCCAAACAACAAAAATAATAATCCCAATTAGACATGCGGACGACATAATGTTAATCTACGTTTTCTATGAATTCCTACATGAGGTTGCGTTTTTTCTCTATTTTGTGAAACACTTACACTTAATTATGAAAAATATGAAATTATATTTGGAAATTGTGGGACCCCCTCCCCTACAATCCACCTACTAATGTCGAATGTTGTATCAGCAGCCAGTCATTCACTTCAATTAGTCACTCGTCTGTGCGAGACATGTTTGAACATGAATGAGTATGTGTAACTTGAATGAGTATGTGAACATGAATGAGTATGTGTATATTGCATTCCGTTGGAAAATAACGAAAATTTAGCATTTTTTCAGAAAAGGACGCTATTTTCAAAGAAAAAGGGCATCCTTCGAAAAACAGCTAGGATGATTTCAAATTTTATAAAATGGAGGATTATGTTTAAAAGTTTAACCATGAAGTGCCAATGCATGAATTCATGCATGAGGTTAATTTTATAGGGTGAAATTGATTTTCAATGCATGTTCACGCAGATATGACACATTTTGGCAAACTCTACTGGAATCAATCGAAACAACTGTAGTAGGTAGACTTATTCTAATTTAGTCTCTGCAAGACACTTGGTCCAAGATCCCCAGAGGAAGTGCCGATACCAATGCCTCACCAGTTACTAAAGCTCTATAAGAACGAGTACAGTCGGCTAATGAAGGTTACAGTGATTATGATGGATGGTATATCTTCATTCCTCAACAATTCAACCAGTATGAATTAAATGACCTCACCAGAGATCTCAACTTTTCAAAATGAAGCTTCCGAATTACTGGCTTCCAGGTTGAAAGGAGAAAAAAAATATTACTGGAACAAGGAACCAAAATTAGTTATTACTGTACAAGAGAAAAGGATCCGATAGTATCTTCTCTCAGAAGATAGTCTTGTAGTTTGTCACGAAAATTAGAGAACTCCAAGAAAAAATGTGTCTTCCTGAATATTTCCCAGATAATTGGAGCTTATTTATTGACAGCTCAAAGCAAAGTTTAAAATGTGTTCTTCCTTTTACACAATGGAAACAAATGTGGTTCAATACTAATTGCTCACTAAAAAAAAATTAATGAAGAATATAACACCATAACTTTGGTATTGGAGAAAATAAAGCATCATGAACGCCAATGGGTGATTTGTGTGGACTCCTCAACATGAAAATTCAGATGCAATCATGCTATCAGCGAACGTGCAATTACATAATTTATTAATGTTGTTGTTTTTTTTAATTTATAAGAGCCGTGATTTTTTATGATCTTCAATGTCCATAGTATTTCAGTATCTAAAACTTCCTTCTCAATTATATGCGCCTCCATCGCGCTGAAACGTTAATTGTTGCAAGAGATATCTGCTTTTGGAGTATTTTTATAATTAGAAATAGTTTGAACAATCCTCATCGAACTTCTTCTTATAGAACCTAATTCATGAACTTTTTGCTCTTCTCATGACTTTTTAAAGCACTTTCTCCCATCATGACATTTTTGACACACAAAGTACATCGTGCAAAGTGCAAACCTAACACATAGGCTTTAAACCATGATATTATATTCCGGCTTTTTTAATCAACTTGAATTGAAAATACATTTTCCCGCCATTTTTAAACAGTGCAAAAAAAATTAACACACACAATACAAAAACGAAATAAGAGATCACGTGACTTAATCGGATATTCCAGATATGTTATGCATGCGCAGTGCTGTATTGTCAAAGGGGATGGGGGGGGGGGGGAGAATGTTTGCATGTTTAAATACTTGTTGCTGAAATCTTTGCACGTTTAAATACTTGCTGATTGGCTTAACTAAGTACAAAAGATTTTGCTCACTTTATTAACTATAATTTTTTTAAGATACTATATTTTTAGAAAATAAAAAGAAATTCAAGCACTTTAAATACATTTTTACAGAATTCAAGGTTTTCAAGAGCTGGAAAATGAAAGGTTTTTTAAAAACGTATGACCCATGAATCTTTAATTTTCTTCTTATTAGAGGTGGTATACTTTCTAAATCAATACTTTACTCAATTTAATTAATACTTTTACAAATTCAATATTTAATGTATTCATAACAAAATTAAAATAGCTTTGTATAACATTGACAGCTTATAAACCATACCTGCATATGGTCTCCTGCAAGCACTATTCGAGTATTTTCATTTGCCAGTGATAATGGCATGATTGCTTCACATTCCATTGCTTGAGCAGCTTCATCAATTAGGATGTGGGTGAAGTATCCTATTTTAAAACAAATCCCCACATTAAAGAAAAGAAAATCGAAAAAAATAAATGTAGATTATTATTACCACTTATTATAGGCACACATTTTTTTTAAAACTTGTATAGTATAGCAGGAAAAATTGTGTATACAAAAACAACTATGACTAAACAATAATGTTTCAAAACCTAATGACACATATCCCACCATGAGAAAAATCTATAAGAAATAACAAGGTTTTATACTGCATAATAATTTTTATTCGTAGAATATAATATATTTTTATAGGAACCACTAGGCAGTTTTATAATTGTAATTCATTTTTTGTTATTAGTATACAGACATAAAAGAAGTCTGTTATTGATTTTTGCTTTAAGTTTTCGATAAAACATTTTTTACTTTCAATTACCCATATGTATACATAGAGTAATGAAATGATAGCATTCGGTCAAAAAAAAAAAATTGTTTTGATTTTTTTTTTTTTTTTTTGCCTTTCTCCACCTTTTGGAACATCCTGATTTTAAAAAAGTGATATAGAAAAAATGTCTGTCTGTGGTCAGCATAACTTCCGAAAAAATTGACCTACGATGTTCAAACGTAGAGGTAACTGTATTATATATATATATAAGGGTGGTCCAAAAATGGTTGATTTTATTTTTTTTTAAGGATTTTTAATGGTGCTACCTGCTTAATTTGTTCCTTTTATATAAAAATTAAATAATGTAAAGTTTGAGCTCATAATTTTAATATTTAGAGGTAGCTCAACGTCCCAAAAGTTTTATGTTTGGATATTTTATGCTGCAGAAAGTAACAAAATTCAGGAAAATAATATTTTTTTATTCCATAAAAATAAATATTATTTTATGGAAATTTCTAGCATTTTGGAAGATAAAAATAATTATAAAACAATATAATAATTATACAATAGTGACATTTAAATATCAGCAGATGTGTCATGGCTACTAAAGTCTGTTTTTTTGCATCAAGATGAGTTTGGCAATGTTCTTCCGCCACTTGTAACAAGGATCGCTGTTGGTTCTCATAGTGTGCTATTTTTCCATTAAACACTTTTTAAAAATTTCTCATTAAAAAATTTACATGTCCTCTTTCACCATGATCATTGACTTCAATGGTTTATACAATTTTTAACCCTCCACTGTAAACCTCCTTAGCCTCCCAGATTTCTGTATCTACTTGAAGAATTGTATCTGGTAGGCCAGTTCCTTCAAATAACAAAGTCCTCAAATTTCTTGTCCATAAATGTTTTGAGTTTAATGTCAGGATGCTTCATGGGATTGTTTCTTCCATTAACTTCTTTAATACCCTTTATCATCTTTTAATTCTTTTTAGGCAGTGAGGCACTTGGTTGTTGTTGTTGCCGAAAGGAGCTTGGGTTGTGATAGGCGTGATTTTACTCCTATAAACATTCCTTTTGTTGAGAAAAAATGAAACATCAATCTAATATGTTTCAGCATCTCAAAACTGAATTTTAAGAACAGGGTGCTAAATTAACAGGACAGTAAACTATTATGAGACTTAACTAGAAAAGAATAAGTCCCTTTCATCGTACTTGGAAAGAGTCCATCAATTAATTTCAGCGGCTAAGTTGCCATTAGCAACCGGAGGAAGTCAAAGTAACAGCTAATTGTTGTTAATGCAGCATCACAGGATTGGGCTTAGCCTTCAATAACAAAGTATGTGCTTTTACACAACAAGTTTTAATACTGGCCAAAAGAATGGTACCTGTCTCTTACTTGAACAAAAAAGCAAGAAACTACTTTATCTGGCTTATTGACACTATATTATGTAGTTGGTTATTAATTCAGATTTTAATAAGTGCACTAATAAACTTGAACTACAGGTACATCTCTTAAAAATATTCCAGGCTTACTGGGAGTTCATTGACAACGAAAAATATAATATAGTAATTGTTAATAAGGAAACTTTGACTCAAGTGGCTCATATAAAGATCAATATAATTAGATTAGATGAAAAATTATTGGATGAAACCCAGACAAGAGATGATGATAGAGAATTTCTCAAACTGATTTTAATATTAAATCCCATCTTGCGGAATCAATGATCCTTTGTAATATTATATAAGAACAAAAGCAAAAGTTTTTTTTTTCATAGTTATTAAATTGCATTTACACACTAAAACAAAATGTCTTTTTTTTTAATTAAGTAAGAAATCATTTCTTATCATGAAATTATCTAGATATTTGACTCTTTCGATGGGTTCTAGTCCCAATTGATCTAGAAAATTACAGTTTTACTGTAATTAAGGTTGGCATAGAAATAAAGAAAAATAATTATGGATTAGTTCCTTTTGCAGTTACATTTTTACTATCCTTGATACAATGAACATTCACCAATATTATGCATGACTAATAGTTTATAATCCAGGTATGGGCAATATTACAACAAGCAGGGATGAGTTTGGTAAAAAATCAAAAAGCTGAAAACAAAACTCCAAACATTTTATGCGTAAAACACATTTTAAGCTATACTTTAAAAAATTGTGGTTTTCCATGTGCGTTTATACATGGTTCATACAGATTTTCAAAATAAAAAATAAGGACTTTTTAAGTACTTTGTTAACTTTTTTAAGGACCTCAATTTTTTTTGTGATTTATACGATGGGGAGAAATTGAATGAAAAGAAAATTTTAATGCATATTAAAATTCATGAATGAAATTTCTTTTAATTCCTTATGATTATAACCAATCATTTTGAGAAATAGATATACTTTTACTAAATGTAGTTTAAATTTTTGAAGTGCAATATAAATTATGCATATTTTTAATAATCTCCTGTTTCCGAGGGTATTTTTAAAGCAAATGCAAAATTTCGTAACTGGTTTTCTGCCATAATTTCTACATTATTTTATTTTTCTACCACGATGAATACATTTAAATTAACAATGATTTCAAAATTTTAACAATAATGCTCAAAAGGACAAGAATTAAAAACTTCTTCAGAAAATATTTTAGAACTCAAAAGTGAAATGATATTAAAATACTAAAATATCAATTAAAAATGCTCCAGTCCTACCTCTGTTGGAATGTGAATAAAAGAACATTATTGAATATAAAGAAAAACAACTTCACTTAGTAAGATTTTCATCAAAATTCATTTGCAGGGTGGCTACAGAATTCAAGAAACAAAATTCCCTGACATTTCACCGATTGCCAGAAAATTCCCTGATGTCTCTCTGTCGATGTTATCATTAAAAAAAATGAAACAGAAAATAATGGCTAATTTAAAAATATACAAATTTTATAAGTAAATGTAATTTTAAATAGTCTAAGCATAATTGCTCCGAAATAAATTTATGCTAAAAATCAAAACAAGCATCATTAGAGCATGGAAAAAAAAAGAAAATGGAAAACATTAATTAAAAAATTAAAAATTCACACATATCACTTTCAATTAATTGTGTTCAATAAGATGTCAAAATAAAAGTAGTACAAAAAAAAAAAAAAAAAAGTACAGGATCTAAGCATTTTTGCTTATGAATGCTTTTAGGATTGTTGCAAAACTGTAACACAGCGCTAAAACGGTTAAAATAATGAAAAAATCTGATGGAATCAATTTTAAATATTAAAGAATTTAGAGCTCTAATATATTCTGTTGACAAAATATCCAAGTCAAGAAAAAAAATAATCATATCTGTAAAAGATGCAGTTAGATTAAAATTAGAAGATTTTTTTAACCGAAAGGCTACTGGCGGCCACGCTTCTAAGTTATAAGATAACTAAAAATCTAACATAAACAATAGGTAAATAATTTGAGTTTTAATATATTCTGTTGACAAAAAACGCGAGGCAAGAAGAAAATAACAGGATGCTGTGAGATTGAAGTTTGGGGATTTTTTTCTAACAATACGGCGCTGACCTCAGGCATCTACTTCATGTGACACGATCCGAGATAGATGTCCGCACCCGCACGGGGAATGCGAGAAAATAAACTCAAATATTTTACGATTCCCTGATTAAAGAGTAATTTTACGGAATTCCCAGAGTTGTCCAGAAGAGTGAAATTCCCTGACATTTCCCTGAATTCCTGGTCTGTCACCACCCTGATTTGTATAAAAATAGCAATTTATAACTGTAATATTTAGCTAAGAATGTTAATAAAGTATTTGCAACCAACAATGAAAATTTTTCAATGAAAATTTTTCTAAAATTTGATCAACCCCAACCGTTTAACTTTACCTTTTAGGCTTAGGCATTGTTAGACAGGAGATAGTATTTCTCCAAATTTAGCCGTACTTTTTCTGGCTTTTAAAAGCATACCAGATTCATGATATCACAAAAAGAATATTCTAATTAAAAAACTTGGACTATGTCTTAAAATATGTGAATTTTTATTTATAAAATCAGATCAAATTCTGCTTAAAATTACAATTTTTTGTCATACATGCAGCTACTATAGGCTTTAAAAGATGTGTATATATATTTTTTAAATCGGAAACAATCCGGGATTTTGATTACATCCCTGTGATATTTAATTTCAAATATAAAACGGACGTTCAGAAATTTATTAGCAATAGCTAAAATTACACAAAACGTTCCCCTAAATTTAGTAAGAGAGCATCGCGATTTCGCGTATCCGGTGCGGAAATATATTCTTTTTAAATGCTTCATAAAAAACACTTTATGGTTTATATACCTTAGAATAAGTTTTAAACTACCGTTTCCAATAACTTTCATCTCTATTTTGAGTAAGGAGGCATGGTAAAAAAAATTCAGAGACTTACACTTAATCAAGGTACGTATGAAATAGGCATACATGCTTACTAACACTCGTAATTTTTGGGACGGACCCCAGCAATCTACCTACTAATGATGCACCTGGCATCAAAAGCCATTCAATGACTTCAGAGAGTCACTGGTCTGTACCTGGCACATTTGTACATGAATGCGTATGCGCAACAGGCGATTTCGATATGGGTGATCCGCATATTGCATTCCATTTGAAAAATTTTCTTTTTTTTTTCTTTCAGAAAAGATGCTATTTTCGGAGAAAAACTGCTTTTTTTTTTAAAACAAAAAAGGCAGGAAGGATGAAAACACTTTAAATGATGATCTCCAAATTTCGTTAACATTGGTTTTTAACTTGAAAAAAAATAAGGACTTCTAAGGATTTTTTTTAAAAATAAGAACTTTTAAGGGCCTTAGAAATTTTTTCTAGTTTTTAAGGACCGTACGAACCACGTTATAACACTGCACCTTCTCTGTCTGTCCGTGAGAAAAATGGTTCAAAATAGAGGCACATAGATGTAGGGATACAATTTGTGCTGTCATCCGGCATGGTATAGTTTCAAAGAAAAAAGAAAGAAAAATCTTTAAAAAGCAATGGAATCCGGCAAAACCTTCAAATTTTCAACAAGTCAAAAAACAACTTTAAGCGACTATACCATATTGGCAAACAGGCCGAATATAATTGAACCTAGTTTTAAGCTACATTTTAAGTACTAAAATCTTTACATTTAAATTTTTATTCCTACCGTTCAGCTTGTTCAATAAAATAAAAAGCAACTAACAATTTTACATAAAATTGAAGTAAAAATAATAATATTAAACACAGCTTCTTCAGAAATTTTTTAACTGGGACTAATTTTCAGAATATTTTTATAGCATTTTTATACAAAATGATAAAAATTTTTTAGTATAGATTCACACGAAACGGCGAAATTGATCCTTAAACAGGCACTCATCACGGATATAGCGGCTATCGCATTTATGGAAGTCTAGACAAATGGCTAAAAAACGGTGTTGAAAATCTCGGTAATAGCCGGTATTGTATTAGAGTAAACCTCGGCGAAAATGACCATCACTCTAACAAAAGCAATAGCGCTTGCAATACCGGTGAAAATCTAAATATCAGACGAGATGAAAATCGCAACAACGTGCGTATCGGCGATAGCGTCCACGATATCTGCACAAATTTCGGTTATATCGGATGTTATCAAAGTACGGCATTCCATGAAAACAACTCTCACGCAAACTGAAATATCAAAGTTAGAACCTAATATACCGGAGCAACTCTCATCAATAACGCTATTGTATGGGTGTAACACTCGACGAAAATTACCATCACAAAATCTCGGCGATAGCGCAATTCATCACGGTAATATCAACATTCTTTCGGTAACATCGGTACAAATATCAGATTGTACAACAGAGTAGCATACAACGAAAATGCCCATCGCATAAACGTAAATATCAGCGTTAGCGCCGAAGATACCAGAACAATTATCAGCAATAACAATGTTATATCTGTGTAATACTCCGGGAAAATGGTCACCACAGCAATCTAAATCACAGTGATAACGCACGTCCTAGCCACACAAATCTCGGCAGTAGCGGACATTACATCAGCGCAACGCTTAATGAAAACAAGCAACACATACTAACGTAAATAAACGATAGTTCCGTGGATGTCAGACTTGGAAGCAAGAGCATTATTAGTATACGTTAATCGCGTGAAATCGTAAGAAAGAATTTACATTTTGAGCAGAGAAAATATGACACAAAAGGATCATATTTCGGCGCAGTTGGAAATGTACAAAATGCGAGTTTAAGCGCCAATCTAACTAAAAAAATGCATTTCAGTGGATTTTTGTACTTTGAGCAGGAATGTGATGCGACCCCCCAGCGATCGGTTTCCCGATCTTTCGGAAGTGAATCTACTTCGCGGTTCAGCCTTAGAAAAAAAGTTATTTTTCTGTTGGATAGAAAAAGCGGGAAAACACAGATTTTTTTCAGGAATTAGAAAAGCGGAACTTTCTTTGCAAAAGCGGAATTCTTTTTTTTCTAAAAAATTAAAAAAGCGGAATTCCGCCACATGGCGGAAGAAACTCATCCCTGAACAAGACATGGTTTACAAATGCATGTATAAACACGTTTACCTTTCTCCAGTCCCAGTTGGACTAGATATTTTGCAGTACTTAGAGTGGTGACAACTACTTTATGTTTCTTGACATCCTCAACTGTTGGCATCTTGAAACGTCTGTCATTTCCATCTATCAGACAGTATTGTTGTACTGTTGGATGCACAGTTGCAACCCACCGGTGACGATAATAAATCCGAAGAGGGGTTGCTTCGAATCGACCTTCGGCAACAGTAGGATGAAGGTATTCTCGAATATAAATGTCAGCCGCACTGATTAAATACAAAATCAAATTATGGTAAAAACAATCAAAAGACTCATCTTTAAGTTTATTATGAAAATTACCCCTGTTATTTTTAGAAATGCAAATACTAAAGCAAGGCTCAAAAAGAAATAAATCTCCAAAAATTCACAAGCATGGTTAAGAACATAGCTAAAAATAAAGAATGCATAAATCAAACTTTTGAATGCTAAAAAAATATAAACAGTTTTTAACTTTTCGAGAATAAATGACTAGAATATTAAGATCAAAACCTTTTATCAAAAGCAAACTGGGGAAAACTTTATGTCTCTACATTTTACAATTAGAAATTATGAATATTAAATTGGCTAATCAAGCACATTAGAATTTTCTATTGCTGAGGTTCTCAAACAGTTTTTTAATTATACTTATCATGAAATAGAATTTTTTTATTGAAAATAAAAAAATAATTTTTAAAGTCGAATAAAAATTACCTGTTGGAATGAGTGCAAACAAGTATTCTTGATTCTTTTTGATCCAATAACATTCTCACAGCTTGGGCCAAAGTGTAAGTTTTCCCAGTACCAAAAGGGCCAATAATTAAAACGGGTGGTAAACGATTGGCTAGTGGTGTTGTTATAGCTAATACAGCTTCTTTCTGTTTAGGATTGAGCTTCAAATCTGGACTCAGTGCCACTGGGCTAAAATATAAAGATCACAATAAGTCACACAACCTTCTTAAATATAATCAATAAGGTTTTAATAGATAAATACTGTAATTAAAAAAGTATTGAAGCACAATATGAAGTTTTAAAAACTCCTGCATACTTGCAGTATTGTTTATAAAATACAAGATAACAAAATAAAAATTCTATGGTTTATTGTATTTTAGCATCAAACTTAATGAGCCAGGTTGGCCATCTAATAATAAAAGGTAAAAAGATATACTCACTTATTCCATAGTTGAGGGTCCACGCAAACATTAGGAAACACCAATGAGGGAGGGTGAAGCCTATCAACTGCAAAATGCATCTCACAGAGTGGTAAGCGGTTTAACTGAAATTGTACCTGAAAGATAACATGTGTAAGTAAAATATACAAATTTTCACTGCCAACCCAGTGCATTGAAATATTGTTAGAACTGGATATGGACAAAAGTAGTATGCTAGTACAAGGGTCCCAAACGGCGGAAAATTTCCGCTATACAGCCTGATAAGACCAGATAATATTTTCTAATAAACATGGTCTTATATATAATGTCTACTGACTTTAAAAAGCAGCACCATTTGGATACAAACCCCTAATCACTGAATCCTTTGGATGCAAACCAGTCAATCACCGTACAACCAAGACATCCAGTTAGGATATGTATATTTTGTGATGAATAAGATTTTTTAAAGTAAAGAATCAAGGTTCTACCAAAATTATGCCTCTAAAATAAATAGTTAATAATAATAAATAGTTGAATCCTAAACGTATGCATCTAAGTTAGCTAAAATATAATGGCTGACAATCTGACAAATACCTAAACAAAATACACAAACCTCAGCCTGAAACTCTTGGTCTGAGCGTATGTTAAGGTCCTCACAACATTGCTTTGATAACCTAATGTAGATAACAGTTTTTCCTTTATCTTCAATTGCTGCTTCATAAACCTACAACCAGAAATATTTAGAAAAATCAGTTCTGTTTGTTTGGTACATGAATTATCTTTAGCAATATACTCAAGTGAATAGCAAAAAATATTGCAAGATTTTGATATTACATTAAATTTTTTATGTATATTTTTAGATAAACTCATACAGAAAGGAACTTTTCCTAAAGATTTAATATATTATAAAAACTAGAGCAACTTTTAGAAGACAAAAATAGCTAAAACAATGAAAGATGCAAAATTACATTGGTTAACAGATATCCTTTGTAGTGGAATTTAATTTATTTTATTAAAACATAATGCTAATTTTCAACTTGAAAACAACTAATAAAAAATATCTTACTTTTCTATTTTGTTCGCCTTTTGTAGAAACTGGTGCTAATAATACTGTATTACAGTTAGATAGGACCAGCCTACCAGAGGCAGAATCTTCCGACAAAACTGACGACAACTTCATGTTGGCAAACAGTTCCCCTCCAACAGAATATTTTGCATTACATCCCGAATTGGGAGTTAGAAGATAGCGATCTGCGACATTCAAAACGGCTTGAATATTATACCTGTGAGGGAAAAAACCCAAATAATTCTATTTTAAATTTGTTAAACAACCTTTAGTGCCAATACAAGATAATTATGATGGCAGTTTATCAAGTAGAAGTAGTAATTGTTTGTGAAGTTGCGTAGTTTTTATAAGAGTAAAAAAAATTTAACTTCATAAATTGACTATATCTAATTTATTATATTTGTATACATATTACAGAAAATATTAAAATACTTTATAGGATAACTTCAGAGAGAATTCAAAGTCTAAAATAAAAATCGAAAAATTTGTATGGAATTTTTTTTATCCCAATCAAAAGTTAACATACATATATAACAGGTGTGGTTTAAATAGAATTAATTTTAGAAAAATTGTGTCCAACTGGATTCAATATTAGATGCTTAATAACTAAATAAACTCAAAATATGGTAACTATGTGTTACATCATACATAAAATTAAATTACAGTTCCCAAATAAATTCACCATTAGATGTTTAATGACTGCATAAACCTAAAATACGAAATTGAGTACTGCATACATACTTTGCAAGTAAATCATATTGAGCCATCTCTTCAATGCAGAGCAATTCATGTTGACGAGCATTGTAGTTATTTTCATTTAAAGATGGTTCTAGTGAAGAGCGAGTCAAAGTAAATTTCGAACCGGATGGTGGAGGATAGCATGCAAGAAGATTCTTTTCTTGCTCTCCCATAGAGTACGGGCGATTTTCAAAGGGAATGAGCGTAACATCAGAGCTATTCCAACGCTCCGTGTACGATATTACTGAACTTCTAGCTTGCTGAAGTTTCTCCATATCTGTTACAGATACTACATCAATTAAAAGTTTTCGAACTAACACTGGTTCAAAACCAAAGTCGAAAATAAGAACTTGACGAAATGTACCATAAATGGAAGTGACGAATCGAACCTAGAAAATAGAGGAATTTTGTCATTTAAAGAACATTGAAAATTTTTAATGGAGGTTTAGACTACTAAATGTAACATTAATCACTAACATATTTAGAATATGGAAGTAAAGTACAACTGAAGTTCTCAAGAAAACCAACTAGTATTTTGCAAAAGAAAAAAATAATTAGGCACCTATTAAAATTTACAAAGCTTGGATTAATTAATGACTTCTTTAAAATTTAGTTTTATCTAACAATACTAGAATAAGTGTTGCGGGGTGTAAATAAATGTCGTTAAATTGAAATAGTAACAACTTTTGTTGAAATGTTTACTTAAAGCATAAAAAAAAATTTATAGTACTATTATACACAAATTCTCTTACAGGAATATATTTTTTTTCTAAATAAATTTGTAAATAAGAATTTTTAAAGATAAATAAAACAAAAAAATAATAACAATAATAATATTATAATAATAATTAATAAAATATTTTTTTTTTTTCAAAAGAACTTTTTAAATAGCATCTTTCTTCAAATCATTGGACTTTAAAAACCTAATATATAATTATACTGACTGCTATTCTGAAATGTTTTACAGCTGTCACTTCTCAAAGGTATTCTACGAAATAAAAAGAATATTAATATACAAAAATGCTACAAACCTTCATTATATAACTTTCTTCATTATAGTTATTGTTGTCTGGATTACTCCACTCTTGGCAGTTAGTATCCAAGTCATACTCTGGAACATCAGCATGTCCACACTTCAAATATGAGATCCTGAAGTGATTTCGCTGATTCTCATTCAGCAAAGCAATATGGCGTAAGGATCCCTAAAAGAAACAAAAGATGTCCTATAGTAACAATATGCAAAATAAAACACAAACTAAGGCATGGTTCGAACACTTGAAGGAGAAAAAAATTCAAGGACTTTTTAAGCACTTTTCAAGGATGGCGTTATCAACACAAATACATTAAAAAATTGGCAATTTTTAATTGGCAAATGGTAACATGCTCAAATCGAGTATATAGGGAAAAAAATATTTGAGATTTTACCTAAAAGAAAATTTTAAGGTTACAATAGAAAAAAACGTCCACAGGGTGGCCATAAAATTCAAGAAAAAAAGTTCACTGATAATTCTCTGATTTCCCTGACAGATTTCTAAAAAATTACCTGATTTTAGGGCAAACTTTTTTCTAAATTTCCCTAATTTTTCCAGATGTCTAGAAACCCTGGTCAAATAAAACATGTATGCTAAAGAGATAACATGCGATTTAAAAAAAAAATAGTTTTGCTGGTAATGAAAAGAAATAATTCCGTAACATTAAACGTCTCATTAACCACTACAAATTTCCATGTAAATAGCGCCAAAATATGGATGAACGTGCCTTAAGCAATACAAAATTTCCCTGATTTTCATGAAATTTTAAAATATTTCCTGACATTTCCCTGATTTTTTCCAGAATTAGAAAGCTCCCTGACATTTCCCTGATTTCCAGGTTTTCCCGGTTCTGTGGCCACTCTGGTCTAATATATCAGAAGCAGTACTATTTCCCATAAAAACAGGAGTAAAGTAGTTATTACTCACTTGGTAATTACGCCAATATCGTATGTGAACATCCATTTAATTGTCTCAAATAATAATGCAAAAGTCTTATTGATTAAACTGTCTTCCAATCTACTCTAAAGGCTTGACTACAAATACTGTATAATATGCAGTTTTTTTCTCCACATAAATATTTAGAATTTAAATGCAATCACGCTATCGGCTACAATGCAATTACATAATTTATCAATGTTTTCATATAATTCATAAAAGCCGTGATTTTTTATAATTTTTAATGTCTTTAGTATTTCAGTATTTAAAACTTCGTTTTCAATTACATGCGCCTCCATCAAGCTGACGACATTGATTGTTGCGAAGTATATCCGTTGTAGGTTTTTTTTTAATCATTAGAAATAGTTCGAATAATCCTCACCAAACTTCTTAAAGAAACTAAATACACTTTTTACTCATTGCATAGTTTGCTCACTTTGTTGACCAACATTTTTTAAGATGCTATATTTTTAGAAAATAAAATGAAATTTAAGCAGTTTAAATGTATTTTTACAGAATTCAAGGTTTTCAAGCACTTTTCAAGGTTTTTTAAAAATGTACGAACCATGTAAAAGTGTGAAATATTGCACAACTTTCATTTACACTACATTACTGACATGGATTCGTGTCATTTATAGTTTTTATATTTTCATCATTCGTTTAGAAAAGATTACCAGTTTGGAAATACTTTTATATCGGTCTTTAAAAAAAAACCACCTTCTTCAAAATAGTGAGTTTGGCGTTATACTTTTCGATAATTCTTATATTATCCTTTCTTATAAGTAAGTGCAAACTGAGAAAAGAAGAAAAAACGATTGTTGATGTGCTATATTTAAGTAAAGAGAACTTTAAGTTGAAGGCATTTGTTTTTCGACTTTTTACGTCATTAAAGCATTTTTAAGAAAATTTTGGAGGTGGGGATGTTTAGAATACTTTAGAATACATTGAGAGGCATTACCACACCGATTTTGATCAAAATCTTTAGAGCCGTTTTTTAGCAATCATTGAAAAACATGATTTTTTCAATGGCAGCTACCTTATGCGCTTTTGAAGAAACCTTAATGGTAGGTCCCATGGCCACCACCTACCTGCACACCAAATTTGAACATCATAGGTCAATTTGTTTGGGAGTTATGCTGACCCATACATTTTTTTAGATCACTTTTTAAATCAGAATGTTCCAAAACGTGGTGGAATTAAAAAAAAAAAAAAATGAAACAATTTTTTTAACCTAAAGCTGTACTTTCATTACCTTATGTATACATATGGGCGATTGAAAGTAAGAAAAATTTAAATATCTAAATTCAACCCACATTGGGTAAAAAAAATGGAAACCAACTTAATTCTGTACATGAATAGAAAGCATAGGCACAGGATACAGCCACAACTGGTAATTATGTTAAGACTATATATTTGAAAATTTCATTACAGAAAGTAGAATTAGATTGAAAAAAAAAAAAAAAAAAAAAAATAAGCAAAAATATAGTATTGACAAACAATTAAATAATTTTTTAAACAAAACTAATTAAATAAATTTCAAAATTTTTAAAGCTACCTTTAAGATACTCAATGAGAAGGAAAAAAAGTTATTATATTAGCAAAAGTCTAGAGAAACAGCACCAAACGATGGTTCAAATCTCTGCAAAAATACCTGTTACATCAGTACCCAGTAGAAGAGAATGCGAGACGGGAGATGGACGTTGCAGATTTTTCAGAAGCCTGCAGATCATTTTACGAATCTGGCTTTAAATATATATATTTTTAGTTCGATATTTAAGTTCCGTGATTTGAGACAACGCACATGCGCAATACTTCATTTCATGAAAGAGGAATCGGAATTGCGATACTCTCTATGCACGATTTTAAGGAGATTGTATAGAAAACATAATGAGTTCTATGTGCTTTTGCTCGTTGGTGAGTAGAAGTTAGCCCCGCTAAAAGTTACGATGATGTAAGGACGGTTGTGGCCAAGAATCGCACTGCTAAGACAGGAGATATCGCTGATGTTTACGTCGTGGCGATGTTCCCTTTCAGCGAGTTTTACGCCAATATAATAACCACTATTTCGAAGGTTTACACCTCAATAATTGTCACCGTCACCGAGATTTAAGTGGTTGTGATAGTCAATTCCATAGAGTGTTACGTTGATAGTGTAATAGTCTCTATTGCATAAACTTCCAGATTTCTACCGATATATTAGGCGCTAACGCTGATATTTACGTTGGTATAATGGTTGCTTTTACAGTTTGCTACTTTGATGTAATTACTGAAATGTGCGCTGATAAGGTGGTCGATATTTGCATTGGAGTAGTAGTAATTTTCACCTAGGTTTAAGCCGTTTTGACAGCAGTTATCAGCGAGAATTGCGATGCCGATTTGGTGAAATTAGCGTAGGCTTGTGCTGATAGGACGGCCGTTACGTCCATGATTAGTGAGAAGATCGCTTTCGTCGTTTGGTTTGAATTTATACAAGATGATTAGAATTTATTTTAAGATAAAATAATTTTAAATATTTCTATTCTAATATTTAAATTATTTTGTCAAATTTCTATGTTTATGTCAAACAGGAATTTTTGATAAAATTGACGAATAAGGTGCTTAAGTATTTTTTTCAAACTTCAAAAAAAAAATAATAATAATAATCACGCTGCAGATTATTTTTCAATATCCAAATTAATGTCGCAGACTGGCAGAAAAGTTTCTGCTACTGGGCATCAGTATAATCCTTGGTGAAATGACCATCAATGAAAAGCCAAAGTAAATAACGGCAGCAGCATAACGGCAGGAATCCTGATAAAAGTAATCATAGCATTTTAAATTTCTTTCCAAGTAAATTAATCTGTTCTATCATTATCAAACAATAACTCCATGCAGTAACACGTTTATTTGAAACGTTATTCAAGCAGTAAATCCCCTTTTATTGCAATTCTTTTATACATCGCATTCAAATAAGTACAGGAAATATAATATTCATTGCATAACATTTTCATTATTGTTCGAGGATATGCATAAACTAAAATAAAAACAATTATGTTACCTTTGTAGATAGGCGAAAAGTCCATTCCCTTGCACAGTTCCTTTCAGAAATAGACATTGATAACTCTGGTTCAGAACTAATTGCTACAGACTCAAGATTATCTGTCATTACAAGGTTTGGATTTTGGCTATTCATCCACTTTTCCAACAGCTGTTCTGTATAATGGTGCCCTTGTAACTTGCTTTCTTTAGCTCCTTGTAACTTCGTCTGCCTGTAGTCAAATCGTTCCTTCCATTCAGCAAGCTCGTCTTCTCCATGGGCATCACAACAAAGTTCTCCATACCTACATTTTCCAGACTTTGAGAACCTGAAGTTTGGAAATAGGGTACAAAAGAGATATTAATAAAAAGATTGGCAGTCAATGGTAAATGACAGTGTTTTTAACATGCGACTCCCAACAGTATTTTCTGTGATGACTCGTGATGTTGACCAGGAAAAATATCTCTGTGTGGAATTGTTTTAATTAAAAATGTTCCAAGTCAATTGTCATTAAAGGAAAAGGTTCACAACTTAAATTTCCAGTCAGCACTATAAAACTAAATGACCTAAACATATATCACAATTAGTTTATATAATTGTTTTATTTGAAGAAAAAATATTAAAAAATCTCAATATTTTTAAAAGGTTTATTAATTATTAATACATGCATACAAATTGTAGGATTCAATGCTGATTTCATCTATTGTCTCATTGTCATAAAAGACCCTTTCACATCAGACTTTTTATGAATTCATTTTAATCTTTTGTTTTATCTCATGTCGAATTCAAATGGTAAAATTCTATTACAATTCTGGTACCTTAGAAAGAGAACCCAACATTTCTATTTAAAAAGAAGGGCAGTTTTAAAGACTAAAAGTAGATAGAATGTAAAATACTTGGGATAGCATACACAATTTGAAATGTCGCCTAAGAAGATTCTTCCAATGAGTAATTACGAATTTAGATTCCTGAGTTTTCAACTTTCTAAATATCAAACACTGACATCATTAACTAGGCGAAGGTAACAGTACGAAAGATCCCATTAAGAAAACAATTACATGGCAATGTCATTTCAAGCCAAAAGAAGATTTATACCTACAAATGATATAAATCTACCAAATATATCAAGATAACTTTCTTTATAAATAACAAAGTCATTTCCTAAGTATTTATTGTAAAATTTACAACATTTTTGTAAAGAGATTGATTTCCTATGCAAACCTTGAGTTAAAATTTAAATCTTTTCTCAATTCTCTTCAAGAAATAAAAAATTGGTGTTTTCTCTATTAATACACCTTCTCCCCCACTTCCAAGAAACAACTGGGGGATTATTTAACAAAATGCTGTAAATTAGACACCAAGCTGATATGCTACATGCTGCCATATGGTGGGAGTTTTTTAAACTAACAAGGAATTCTAGTTTTAAAACTTTAAAAAAAAAAAAAAATTGAAAAAAGCTTTTAAAAATTTAACTTTCTGGATATCAGGCGCACAATTAGAAGTTGAATATTACTTAAAATATCAGAGTTCTCTCAGAGAAATTTGTAAAGGGCCAGTAAAAGAACACAAATTTCATCTAAACAAACCCTTGGCAATGAAATAATAAAAAGAGGAAACTAACAGCTTGGAAATCAAGGGTGCCCCAAAAATCTTTTTACTACTCACTTGATTAGTGTTATGTACCTGATTGTACCTTTTTTTTATCATAATAGAAGAAATGTGGCATTAAGAATAAACTCTAAAATTTTAAAATTTTGACAAGCTATAATATAATTAGAGTTGACTCTCTCAACTCCGAGATTATTTATTTGCATGCAAATTCATAAGGTATTATGAAAAATATTAAATGTTGGTTAGTAAAGCAAATTAGGATGGTGGATACAGTAGAATTCAAATCCAGGTCACTTGAACACTAGTCCAACCCACTATCATCTAAATCACTATGCTATCATAGCAAACATTAAATTTGTTTTGTTAAACTTGTACAATTTAAGATCTTAGTGTAGCCCCATTTATCCGAATAACCAATCACTTATGGAAAAACACTGAACCAGTGTATTGGACAATTCCCATATTTAATTTTTTTTTTTTTTTTTTATTCAGTTCTAAATGTTTTGAAAAGGTCATGGTGGGATTTAAAAGTGGACTGTATATGGATTTGTTTTTGAATAATTGTGAAATAAATCTTACCCATGCCTTGCTCAAATTGATGATTTATTTATGTACTTACAAAAGCAAGAATATCCTTTTACATATAATATGATTCTGGCATAATTTCACAGCAAATGAATTCTTCAGATTGAAAAGGGATAAGATTTGGATTTTGTTACAAGATGGCAGCAAGTCGCATTTGATTTCGGTTCCTTACACAGAGAATTGAGAATGACTAGTTCATTTAAAAAAAGAATAAAGTTAAAAATTTTTGTTTGTTTTTTTGTTCTGAAAGAATGTCTGATTATAGCTACTATCTAGTATTGATCTCAAGACTGAACAGGCCATAAACAGAAAAATTTCAGTTTTCAAAGCTTTTTTTCTTCTTTAATTTGCAATTTAAGTTCGCCCTTCTGATTTTAGAGGGAAAACGACACATAACATCACCTCATCCGCAACAACTCCTTAGCCAACTACTAAGTAGAAACCTCACGATAATCAGGGGGCATGTTTACTAACAGAAAGCAAATGGGGGAGGGGATAAAAGCCAGTTCTTAGACATTCCAGGTGGGCAGAAAGCTGACTTGAATAGCATAAGATTCAAGGGGAATTTGAGACTGCATAGCAATTAAATGGTAAATAATTAAGTTTCAATCGACTGATTCATTAAACAGACATTCTAAATGGATTTTAGACGTTCTGAAATATATTTTGACTTAGTTAAAATTGTAGTTTCCTAAAATTGGCTCTTAATGAGAAAATTTCGATGAAATCACAGTGAAAAGAGACGATTTCGGCTGGCAGCATAGCGAATAACCGATCGTATGATGTCATGTGCTCCTCCAAGTTAAAAGAAGGATGTTATGATGTCACAGAGGATAGCTGGTCGTTTTTGGAGAAATCGTGATTTGAGGGTTTTATGAGCATTTTCTTTTTTTAATATTTAAATAACTAATTTTTTTTTAAGAACTTTGTTTCGAATATTTGGAATCCGAAAGAAATTCTTCAAAAATATATATTAGTTTCATTTGTTTTTAAAAAATGCGGGAATTGGCCATAGGAGCAATATGAAATAAAGAAACAGGAATATAATACACCTGTATAAATGTATCACACCTTGTAAATAACCTTATTTTAAGTAATACAGGGTTCCCACTCAAATCACAGAAAGAAAATCAATGACTTTTAAGGACCTAATTAAGGTTTTTAAGAACCTATGAAAATTTGTTTTCAGGCATCATGTCTGTATTAAAAATTTTAATAAAGTATATTCTATCAAAAAAGTTGCAAGTTGGTGGTTTGCAGTTGGACAACATCTGTAAAAAATTAAGGACTTTTAATGATCTCTAAACATTTTCAAGCACCTCTAAGCATTTTCAAGGCCTTGAAAACAAGTTCAAAAATATTAAGCACTTTTAATGACTTTCAATGACAGTGGGAACCCTGTAATAACACATTAAAGTTTAGAAAAAGTCCAAAATTTTTAATTTGCCAACTTAAACGATTTCGGTTACCTGACGTTTTAGTTTGAATTTAAGATATATTTTTATAAACCCAAATAATTTCTTCGGACTGACCAGTATCATATATTTTGCTGATTTTTTCACAGGCAAATTTAAAAATAAAGCAGTGGAGAGAATCACAGGAATATTGTGGTGGTTGATTAGACATTTTGCTAAAAATGGCTAAACATGTCATATCATACATGTAAAATATTTGTCAACTCTTCTAATCCGTCATTTAATACCAAACACAAGATTATTAATCAAAATAGTTTTGTTCAAATGAACTAGCAATGAACTGAATTTTGGTGCAATCACCCATCTAGTTCCCGAGATAGTATATTGTTTTGGACAGACATAGAAGTGATTTTATAAGTGTTATTATTGACTACTTGCAGGTACAGAATACTAAACAGCATAAAAACTATGCAACCAATTTTGAAAATTCTACTAGTTATTTTTTGTTCAACGTTAACAATTTCAGAGCTTCTGCATTTCAGGAAAAAAAAGCCAATATTTTAATAGAAGTTTTAAATACTCTTTTAGAATAGAAGAGTTAAATAATCAATACAAATTAGAAATTACAAACTATTCCTTATAGTTGAAAGTAGGCTTAAAATAAAGTACAGTGAAATTTCAGAATCCTTTACTATACTAATACATATCCAAAAGATTTCATAAATGTAAAATGGAACAATATAATTTTTTTTTTTTAAACTTACGCTGGACAGAGCAAATACTGGTCAGATCCAACACCTCTGACAGGAGCTCGATGTTTCCAATCTCGCCCTTCATCACTCATAATAAGAAGTTGATGCGCTTCCGAGTTGCAGTGTGCGTCCAACTCTGCCTTTGTGTCCAGAAGCACACTGCAGAAGGAGCAAAAAGTCTCCATTTTTCTTATGACTGAAAGAAAAACATAAACCATGTTAATCTTTGTTTTGAACATTTCAGTGTTTAGCTTCTATTAGAACAAATTTAAATATTTTCCAGGTCACGAGAAACACTATTAAAATTCATATCAAGAAAACTACATGTGAAGTTTCTTTATGATTTCTTCCTACTTTAAGTTGTGACTTTTGCATATGGTGGACTATCGAATGAATTATTCAGTAATATTCTTTTCCAAAAATATACTTGGATATACTATACTTGCAAGTATAGGAAATTGATTTAATTTCTTCATATAGAAAAAAAAGAAAACTATTTAATTAATTAACCTGCCATTTTTCTTGATTAAAAAGGTTGTTGCTTTTTGATTTAGTGGGAAGGGATCAACAAGGGCAAAAACGCAAGGGGAGAGAGGTCATTACCCTTTCAACTTTGAGATTAAAATTATGAAATATTCTTCAATTTTAAAATAGTTAACAAGAATAAAAAAATTGTAAATGTGATCAGGCATAATGCTACCTGAGTAAAGGGCAAGCAATTTTTAAAAAGTAGTGGGGACCTCTTTAATGTTTTTCCCCCCTAAGCCCACTGTCACTTAACTTGAAGTAAATTTTCAGGGAGAAAAATACTTGAGCTTTGAGGAAGATGTAAAATATATTCATGACATACAATAGTTCAATTATATATTGACTATCAGCTCCAGAGGTTAGCTAAACTTTTAAAGATGAAATGACTCTTGTGAATAAGACACATTTTTGTTTGATTTAATAATTTATTTTTTTCCCTGTTTGATTAATGAATGATTTTTTATAATAATGTTTAAAAGAGTTGCTAGCTTTTAACTTGCATAATTTATTATTGGCATAAAAACAGATACATGTAACTTTCTAATATTTTTATACTACATAGCACAGAAATAGTTTAATGGTTATTATCCTAAAACAATCTAAAGAGCTACTTTATTTTACCAAAAAAATCTTTTGAATCTTTTGTTAATCGAGGAAAATAAAATTTAGTGATTGATTGTGCTTACGGTTTTTCCAAATTTAATGAGTAATTTATATACCATGGCATATACAAAATCTTTGAATGTCCCTATCTTTTTTGAAGGCAACCAAAAAATTAGTCTTAAAAACATTCTCTACTTTTATTACATTGGAGACAAAAATGGATTTTAAAGATTTCCTTTATTATCATTCAATTTTTTACACGCTCGGCTAACTCAGACAGTAGAACACGGGACTCTTAATTTCGGGGTACTTTTCTCTTAAGCTATTATTTTAATGCTCAATATTAATAATGTCATCATTAATCATAGTCATTTTGTAATGGTAGGTTCTGCTACAATTTATATTTTGATATTGAGATATGGGAATATGCTTACAGCATAGTTTGTGTTTATTGTGGAGTATTTTAGAGAGTATGTTTAAATAACACTATTAAAGTGGATAACCATCTTTATGGTTAATATAAGAAAATGATTTGACTGTATGCTAATCAGTTTTCATATGGCTTCATGTGTTCCTGGGAAGCTTGGTAGCAGAAAATGTGAGACTGATGTCACAGAGAGTGATTTTTGTCGTGAGACTGATTTTTCAGCAGCCCATAGATAATTTTGGAATTTTTTTTTTTTTTTTAATTTGATTTGCCAAAAACAGAAAGAAAATAAACGTTTTTGAGCGACTTCTTTCTTTGACCCCCCTTACATCAAGAAGAAAGTAGTCTATGGCATTTACAGGGGCACCAACAAAAAGTTATACCTTCTGTGAAAGAATTAAAAATATGGTGGGATAATAACAAAAACTTGATAATTGAACATTTCTATTTGAAGTAAAAACTGATTCACAACTGAGCTGAAAATGTTCTTTTTGAACAAAAAGCACTTCTAGGTCCATTTCAGGTAACATATTTTAGATATCTACTAAGGGGTTCTGCCCCCTGCATGCCAACAATGGGATTTCACCCTCATATTGTTTACTCAAAAGCATTTAAAGATAAATCACATTTCCTTCAACAACGAACCGAAACTATGGTTTATCATAAAAATGGGAAGGAAAAAGCAGTACCAGTTGGAGCTAAACCTAAATGGTTATGGTTTGTTAAAATTATAAATGACTTAAAGATTGTTAATTTGGTTGAGTTAGGTCTACAGTTAGGTGATTTTTATCTGGTACGCTGCTAAAGGAATAGTAAAAAAAAATAATATGAATCTAACTTTCTATTTAACAAATATCAATTGGGTGGAGATTTACTCTGTATGGTCAACTGAAAATATCCAAGTGTCATGATGTCATTTACTACCTTTTCAATTATCAATCAATGAAGACTGTGACAGTAAGTATAAATATAGTCTATTTCAGCTACAAACAAATTTACTAAAATATACTACTACATTTAATGAATACTGACAAGGTCAAAATAAGTTTCTTTAACAAACCCTTAAAATCCAAATAAAAAATAAGGAATATTGCAGAACCTGCATTTCGATAAATCGCCGGAATATAAACCCTTCATTTGAATGTAAAACCAAATGACAAGATTCCAGTAAGAGCAACAATTATTTTTAAGAGCCAAACTTGAAAGCATTCGGTTTTAAATAAATAAGATATTAATCTTATCTAAAAAAAATGTAATTTACAAAAATACCACAAATGTAAACAAGAAACTGTTGTTCAGATTATTGAAAAGTATTGTCTTAATTAAAGTAGTTTGTAGTTTTGGCAAATCTACAGTTGAATCTGTTTCAAATGAAATTAATCATAAAAATTGGCTCAGTAGTTTAGAAGTGACTACCACTATTTCTGTATAAATAGATTCAAAATAAGTCTACAAAATCTGACTGTCACAAAACCCTAGATTTTGCCAGTCTTCTTCTGTTGTATTCTCCTCCCTCATGGAAAAAATTCTTCTATCTCTACCCATGGCTAAAAATAGTTATAAATATGCATGAAATATGGGTTCCTTAAAATTTGTCAAACATGTTAGTTCATCACAATTGAGGAGTCTTGTGTTGGTGGGCTAAGTTGTTTCATGTGTACTTAAATTTTCAACTAAATTGTAATAAATCTTATCGCTCTTCATTTTAGCTGCCTGGAAGCCTGGAGAATTCATTCGAGATAATAACTTGTGTAGCCAACATTCTACCAACATGCAAATTGTCTCCTATTGTCAAAGCCATTCACTTTTGTATTCCTAATGTACATGGTAAAAATAACACCAACTTTGTTTCCCGCTATAGGACTCATTACCCTTTATCCTAAGGCCAAAGAAAAAAAATGGTGTATTTCCTGTAACCCTACTTATCCTAAAATTACAATACAAAAATTTCACAGACTTTAAAAAAAATTTAATTATATAAAAAAATGTTCATTAAAGGAATTAATTATCACATTAAGAGCAGTTAAATATGAAGAAAAATTATAAATAACCACTAAAATGCCCAATTTCAGTGAATACCTGAGTATATATATCCAGGGTATTGACCCTCAAAAATAAATATACCCAAGTATTTTACATCTCCGATCAATTTTAAATCTTGCACATTAATACTCTAATAATATTTATTTTTAAGTATTTACTAAAAATATTTGGCAAAAAAAAAAAACTTTTTCCTACCTACATACCCTTATATTTTTGCCCATGTTACAGAACACAAACCTTTATTTTTTCGGGCTTGATACAGAAGGCCGTTAGTACTTTATGGAAATGATTTTGATAGTTAGTATCCATGGTTCTAGACAACAGCAGTAGCTTGAATTTTCCCTGAAAGTAAACTTTTTCTTGATACTGTCATGTCAATTTTACCCAATTTCTCTTGGAACATTTTCAAAGTCCATTTAATGTT
The DNA here is from genome assembly GCA_963978545.1 of Linyphia triangularis. Classification (NCBI taxonomy): domain Eukaryota; kingdom Metazoa; phylum Arthropoda; class Arachnida; order Araneae; family Linyphiidae; genus Linyphia; species Linyphia triangularis. The sequence goes on from OZ021723.1 coordinate 70,157,566, forward strand.
CTTGAATACCATTTTCCTTTAAGGCTTGTTTTAATAAATCGAAAGCACAGAAATCCATTGAGAATAATTTGATTTTGCAGGATTTTACAGGTTGAAATTGATAGAATTGAGTGATTTTACAGGTATTTCATTAAAAGGTATACACATTATTCTTGCCTTACTGAAATTTTTTTTTCTCAAACTTCAATCTGACTGCATCCTTTACAGGCATGATTATTTTTCTTCTTGTCTTGCGTTTTTTGTCAACAGAATATATTAGAACCCTCAATTCCTTAATATTTCAAATTCATTCCGTCAGATTTTTTTGTTTTTACAGCGCTATGTTACAAATGTGCAACAAATCAATAGGCATCCATAAGTGAAAATGCTTAGATCCTGTGTTTGATTTTTTTACTTTCATTGACATTTTACAAAAAAAAATTAACTTGGATATGTGTTTTTGATTTATATATTTAATATAAATCAAATAAAGAATTGTAACATTCTCTTCCAAAAAAAAAAACCCTGAATGCACTACTGCATTTATTCAGGTAAAACCCCAACCTCCTCTTCCTTGGCTGCACCACTGGTAAAAAAAAGTCTACCATGTAATGGGTGCTAAACTAAAAATGTCTACCGCCCACTGGCTACTATTTGAAAATTTCAATTTTGAGGTCTACCCTTTGGGAACTTTCCTGTACACTGACAAAGCCATTTCGAATGGTCATTCACGTCAGTTAAGCAATAGGAAATTAAACCTTTTTTACTATAGTCAATTATACATGCCTTATATTTTTCCGCAGCTAAGTGTTTTTCATATAAGTTTTTATAATTTGTTTTTCTTTCAGCAATATGCTTTGGTAAAAGCAGGTGAACATTAGGTTTAAACATCTTTTTAACTTTAAATTTTTTATGAATGATTTTACTTACAATGCCAGAAGACATTTCTAGTTTTGATGCAATGTATCTTTGAGACGTCGGATTTTCTCTTAGAATCAGAGACTTCGAACAAATTTTAAACGATACTAAATAGCTGTTAAGAGACAAAATACTAATATAACTATCAAAAGCAATTCTTTTAAGCATTTAGGTCATTATTTCTGCTGTATTGAGATGCAATACAGTATAGGAGGCGTTTACTTTCGATGCAGAACAGATTACTCTTTCCAAAAAGTTGGATTTTTTAATATTTCACTGTTTAATCTGTATCACAACATAGGTTATCACAGTTATCATGCTCCATCTTTTATTGGACACAAATCCAGAACACAAAAAAAGAATTGTTTCATCTTTCGTGTATTGTTCCCTGCGCTCCCCGATAGAATGTATTTTGCTTAACCCTTCCTAGAGCAAATTTTATTTAATTATGCCCAAAGCTGTATCTTAGTCAATCAAATAGTATCAGAAAAACATACACAACAAATATCCTTTTGAAAGTGTCTGAAGAAACTAGTTGTGCTTCACAACTTAAAAACTGTTGTTTAGTAATGCATAACAAAATATATTAACAGATACAATGCAGTACACAACTTAAAAATTACAGCTAAATTAACTGAATAAATGTACATTTTATAAAAAAGCAGTTCAATGAAGACATTAAATCACAAGATAAGTGATTTCAGCCAAAGGAACACTAGCTAAAATCTTCTTTGTGGTTTCTAAACACCAATATGTGGTAATCATTATTGTCGAAATAATTCAGAAAGTTTGTAATTCTAACTTATGATAATACACTCTAGTTTGGCACAAAATATCAATTAACTAACAGAAAATAGCTGAAAATCCTTTTAAAAAACTTGCATCAACCAGCTTCTGTGCACTCGACACATCAGAAACTCTATGACAGAAGTTACTCTACATATAAATATCATAACATAAAAAAATTGTTAAATGCTTCGTAAAAACAATATATTAAAAATGGCATAACAGTTTAACAATTTACATGTTTCACTCATTAACAATTTCATTAAAAAAATCTTGTCAAAGTTTTGAAAATATTTTTTTTTTTTAATTTTAAGTGATTACACAGTTTAAATCTTGCAGGATTGTGGAAAGAAGTTTTATTTTCTTCAACAATCTTGCCAAATTTATGGAACTAAAATACTGTTTTGTTTAACTGACCAATTGGAATATCATACTCAGACAAATAACCAGTATATGATTACGTATATATGTAAAAAAAAATGCTTCTTACTAATTAAACCTATAAGTATCTGGTATATTTTGAAACAAAACTCCACATTTAATACAAATCGAATAAAGTTAAATGTCTTTTTCTAAAAATCATTTTATTCATATAATAGGTACCAAATGTATATAGTACACGAGTGAAAATGCTACACATTAGTAAAAAATAAAACTTGATAGTAAACACTTAAAATGCAAATACTTTCATCTATTTTTATTATTATTGGGATATTTTTCAATATAAATCTCAAATTTTTATTAAAAATAGGTAAAGCAGAGTATTTAAGTACAAAATTTAAACTGTTATCGAGAACATTTAATATTTATACAACGAATACTCCATCAGCTAAACATTAGTATTACTATAAATAAAACGTCAAAAGAACAAATATAGATTTAAAACCAAAAAAAATTATTACATCAAACATTAGTACGCGAAATTTGACAGGTATTTTAATTGATTAAACTGAATGAATTCAGCTGTATAAAGCAAATTTCAAAAGAGAAAATAAATTAAGTCTGGCTATTCATAGAGTTATTGGATAGAAGAAAAGATCGTAAAGTTCTTAATGATTTATTTAACTCTTAAAGTATAGAAAATTAATAAACTTGTTTAGGATTCAGCAATGATTAAATCATTGAATGAAAAATTGTCAAAAAATATACAATAAAGATTTAAACTGAAATACAAACTTGCGATCAAAAGGATGTCCTAAGACGCTTGATGTTTTATAAAGAAATTTTAGAAGGTATTTTTAATCGTGGTAACATATTAAATAAACAAAACCAATGCGTAAATGAATACCAAACAAGAAATTGACTACCGCAAGCAAAACCTTCTCTACCTAATCGTATGATATCATGAACTCTTCTGTTTTACTTCATTGCCATTGTAATAATTCTAAGTTTCGTTTTTGGTTACTTCTGCAAAACGGCAAAACTCAACTAATAAAATTTATTCATTACATTTAAAATCATGAAATCAGTTTGAAAATAATAAAAGGTTTTTTCATAATGACTGCCAAAAATGGTCCGTGCCGTATTAAAAATAAATTCATTATTTATATCTGCGAATTTGCGATTTCCATAAAACCGTTTTATTAGAGTTTTCCTCTCGATATCTCATAGAAATTTGATAATTAAAACATAAAAGCTACTAAAAATCCATCAAAAGTTATTCTTAAAAGCCTTAAAAGTGCATTTAATTCAACTACAACAATAATGTGAAAGAAATAACTATTGATTAAATAGTTTTAAAAAGTTATGTTTCTGCATGCAGGCAGAAAGTTTACATTTTGTTTCTATTTCTGTTACATAGTTGTATGCCCACCAATTTTCAGTTTCAACTCTTACATATTTTTAATGTAAAAAAACCCCTTCCCCCATGGCAGTAAACGAATTTTGCGCATGACAAAAAATTGTGGGGCCTTTATGATTAAAATTTTTCTTACTGTGTAGATTTTTCATGTTAAAATGTTCAATAAAATAATGGGTGATGCACTTCGAGTAACTTGGTGACACGTTGGGGCTTTTCTGCAGAGCTAAAATATGTTACTTAATATGTACTAAACTTTAAAGAAAACTACGGCTTGCCTGAACGTAAAGGCCTATGGTGAAAACAGTAATGGATATGTATAGCTTTTTTTTTTTTTTTTTTTTTTTTTTTTTTTACACCTCAACCTGTTCCAGAGAGTTGGTTCTCTCACATATGTATGCGGAGGCAAGTGCTAATTCACGATGTCCATCCTTTCCACTCCCAGCCGGGTATATGGAGTCAGAAACACTGAGCTATAATACTGAACTGGAGTAACTATTCCTGGTCACTTTAACAAGCGACCAAGCGAGCTTCCGCGGAAGCATACAAAAGCGCGCGCATTTCCGACAGCCAAATAAGCAAAACATGCCCTTTCTCCCAGTTGCCTAGAGCGTTATAGTAAAGCATTCTGCGGTTTTCCGTTTTCCAAGCTATGCAACTAAATTTATTATTAATTTTTTTTTAATTCTTTTTTTTAACGATAATTTCTTGTTAAGCATTTAATTGCAGAAACAGATGGGGGAAATTGATAGAGGATGGATCGGAACTTCAATTTCATATCTTTAAGTTTAAGCACAAAGTACGAGCTTTAGCTTCTTTTTTTTTTATATCTACATTTTGGATATAAAAACTTGCAAGGAATAGTTTTTTTTTTTTTTTTTTTTTTTTTAGTGAATTAATGAAATAATCATTCATTGTTTCAAACCGATTTATTGTTCAGATACTTTTAATGACTGGTTAAATACACAAATGCTTCTTTTATGTATTCGTTTACTACTTTTTTTCGGTAAATCGAATGCTAAGATATAATTAGGAAACTGTATTCTGCTTTTTAGATATGAATATTTTCACCAAAAATCTGTTTCGCAAAAACATATGCTGTAATATTGGAACCGAAAATCAATCGCCGAATTACCATGTGCTTAAGCTTTACATATGATTAGATTTTATGTTCAACTATTTTGAATTTCACTTGTATATATATTTGAGCAACCACACAGGAATCCTAGTAGCAATTTTACCTCGGCCGGTGATCGGAATTCCATCCCCAGGTGAATCGCCGATGATTGGCGAGAAACTGATCGAATTCGAGCAGAAGCCGATTAGAATTAGTTCGAAGGCCGAGCGAAAAGGGGGAAATACGAGCACTATCCGAGGAAAATTTTGCTCTCAAGAAATATCGAAACGATGGTCGTTATTTTGTCGAAAATATCAATTAAAATATTTGCAAATTAAAATATTTACCCAGAACTCGTAATTCTTATATTGTAGTATTTCCAGTGACATATTAAGAGTACAAATCGAAGTTATAACACCACCAAATTACTCACGCCAGATTTGTCTATATTACTTACCCTGGGATCGAACCTGGGACTGTCTTCTCCGAAGCGCGTTGACATGGCCACTGGACTGATGGTACTCACGATTCTTGGTATAGCAATTGTATTGTAGTACAAAACTCTACTATCATACAGACTTTGCAAGGAAATTAACCGACATTTTTTATTATATATATAGGGGATTTTCGGAAAATAGCAAATCTTTTTAAATTTGGGAAAATGATATTAATTTATTTATTATAGAAAAAAATATATATATATTCCATATGAAAACATATTTAGTTTTTGTATTCTTATACGTAACCTTATGTAAATATATATAACCTTATGTATAATCCTACAAATTAAATTAATATTAAATATAGTGCTTAATATTTGTTTCCCTAAATGTGTACAAGCTTTTGTCTCGTATATTAGGGCATGAAGTATTAGTGTTTCATAACATTTATAAAGGTTTCATAGAAAATTAATATTTATGGAAAAAAAGGTACCGTCCCAAAAATTGTAAAATTTATCATGCCCCTGTACCGTTTTTTTTTTAAACTTATATTAAACTTCTCTATGAATAGAAAATATTTTATTTTGTATCTATGATCTTGTCAAAGACTTTTTCTTTGATTCTCGCTCACCAGAGGGCACTGTGCGGTTTCCCACCAAATCATACTACTGGCGATAAAAAAAGGCGATAAAGTTCTATTTCTGACGGGAGATGCATACTAGTAAATTACCTTCCTCCCCTCCCATCTACTCGGAGTGCTGAGTGGGTGGCCATTGTCCATATTGTGGGAATGTCTGGGGCTCGCTTGTAGAGCTCGCTCGCTTTTTAGAATAAATTGCGGAACATTTTTAAGGACTTCCCAAAACGCTTTTTCGAACCGCAAAAAAATGTGTTAATTAACAAAAAAAAGTTGTTTCGGTAGAAAAAGACGCTGCATCATTCACAGCTAGGTTTAAAGAATTACATTACATGGACACATAAAAACGCTCTTTTCGAGTATTCAATTCTGTACATCCTTTTTTATTCCTTTAATATGAGTCCGGCCATAATCTTGTCTTCGAAACCACTTTCCGAATATGTCAGAATAAGTTAAGAAGAAACATAAACAAAACTGGTTTGGCGCTGTCGGTTGTCACACCAAAAGTTTTTCAGCGAACTCGATTGGAACCGAAATTAATTGTACCGAATACGCTTAATCAGAAATGCGCGATAAAGCAAAAATTGTATTAATGTCCAGACTGTATTGTGTCCAGAAAAAGTATCATTCAGTAAAATATATATGCTTTCTCTCAAATGATTTTTACCAAATTTTCTTATAATAAATATAACGCATAAAAAACAAAAATTTTAATGTAAATCCTTTATATGCAGTGAAAACATATTGAGCTCAGATCGGGTTTTCATAGTGTTTGACCGCCAAGAACAAAAGATACATTCACGTCCAAATATCTTTTATTTATTATGATTATTAAAGCAATTGTGGCTACAGAATAGATTAAAATTCTTTTACTTTCTGCATTGCTACGTTCAATTGAACACAACGTTCAATTGACTCAATACTCCATAATAAACTTATGCTTTTACGTGTTCCAGTTATTTATTTATTTTAATTAAAAAAATGATGGCAATAGGAAAGTTTCATGCAATAATCGGATCAAATGCACTTTCAGTTAGTAGCATTCAGTAATGGTTATAGAGTATAAGCGACCTTTTGGTGACAATGACAGCTCCCAAAATTTTATACAATGCATTGTCACCGACATCTAACCTACTGGCCAAGTTTCAGACAGATCAGAATATGGCAAGGGGGTTAATTTAGCCTCCGCAGATTTGCCCGCCACAAAACAGACAAACCAACAAACAGACAGAATCGAAGTTAATATAAAAGATTTAATAAAAATTAATAAAAGCAATTTGTTTTGGAATTGAATACAAAATTATGGGCATTTATGAAAATATTGATTTTAAAAATGTATTAAAAAAATTATAGCAATCACAGGCAATACATTCGAATATGTTTCCAAACTTTTAAATAATGTTGGACTGTCCCATTTAGTGTCACCCTGAGAAAAGCCGTGAATAAAAATAAAAATAATAGAATCAAAATTAAGTTTGGAAGTTCATTAAAGTAATTTAAAACAAATAAATGCAGTTCCATTTATAAAGATGGAAGCTTTAATATAAAGTTATATTTTTGATATCCTTGAAACCTACAAAATGGAAGTTTCTTTTTTTACAATAGAAAATTAAATATATTGAAATCAAAATGAGTTAAGGTTAATTGTACCTTTAAAAAAAAAAAAAAAAATTCAGAAATATTTATCAAAATAACAAATCAAAGAATCACTGGTTTCGAGACAGTTCTAAGAAATGAAAACTTTCAATTTCACATGCTTGGTGCCTGTTTTATTTTATTAATTGCGAGACTTCCTTCATTTTATAAAATGTCTAATTTGCATAAAAACTCACATCAATATCTTTAAAATGTTTAAAACGTATTTTCACAATAAATTTTTTTTACATCTTTCGGAAAAGTTTTCTTTACATTCAAAATTTCCTAATCTGAATATATGATCGAAAATGTTCTATACCATTAAGTTAAACTAGTGACTTTTTATAAACTTTATTTTTCTCAAGAAAAAGTCACCTCATCGTCATTCGAAAGGGAACATCATTTCATTCATTCTCCTGTTAAACTATTGAACTTTCCTTTCGGCTAACTACGAGAGCAGACAAGATCCCTTCCCCCCCCCCCCCCTCATGGGGTCAGGGAGGGGTGACCCAGGGAGTGACAAAGTCTGAGGTCGGAGGGGGCCTTTTCTTCACAATGGTAATACTTACTAAGTATTAACCACTAGTATACATACTTACTAGTATTACCATTGTGAAGAAGATCTCCGAAAAAAACTTATTTTAAAAAGACTGTAAAAGCCTGGTGCCAAGATGTTTACAGAACCAGATCGCATGTGTTTTCACCGCCAACTTGACCCTTCAGTCCCCCCTTTGTTTGGGGCTAAATGATTTTCAGGGAAATCTTTTGTCTGTTCCCCAGGGCCGTAAAGAACGTAGTAACTGCGGTCCCCCCCCCCCCCTTTAGCTGCAGGTAGACGCATCTTTGGCATTTTGTTCAGAAACCTTTTGTAGAAAAGAAAGATCTCTTCTAGCTCCAGATAATTGACTCCCCGTTTCGTTAACAACTGAAGGTATTTGGGGAGCAGCTGGTTGACAATGTAATCAGGTAAGGCCATAATGGAATAACGTTGTGTAAAACCATCCAGTCGATTTCCCAGCAGTTAAAGTATAATAGTTGAACGTATGTAGTTGTGTTTCTTTCATTTACTTTCATTTTTCGAGTGTATGCTTATATACATTTAAGATGCTTTTAGACTTCCAATTTTAATGCATGATTTTTTTTAATAAGCTGAATAATTTGCTACTAAATTCGAAGTTCATAAGGGTAGTGAGTTAGTTTAGAATAATTTACTTTATAAAACTTGATTTCTGCTTCATTAGGATATATATATATATATATATATATATATATATATATATATATATATATATATATATATATATATATATATATATATATACATTTTTTTTTTTTTTAATTATTATTTTTACATATAAATAATATTATAGTTTGGTTTAATGATAAAGTAATACATTTAATTTTTCGTTCTGCTTAGAGAAAATTAGCATTATATTTTCCTTCTGGAACAAATAATTATTATTAATAAAACGAGTAATATTTGCAGAAATTATTGCTGAAAAACCTAAAAAAAATCATTACATTCAATCCAGCAGTTTTGGTAAAAAATATGAACACGAAGTAATTATTTTTAAGATGTAAATTTCTGTGTTAAATTGCTAAAAAAAATTAAGTTTTACTATTAATATACTTTTCAAGAAAAAGTAAAATCCTCTTTTATTTTTTGGTTAGGAAAATATGTTAAAAAGTGTTTAAAAATAAATTAACAAAACGTTTATAATAATTATTGTATTTTGAAGTGCAATTATATTGTCCATGAGCGCCGACAGGATTATTTGCAGGGAGGTGCAGATCACTAAAACAGGGAGGTATAAGGCGGCAAAAGTCTTTGTTTAACCCTAGATTTTTCGAAAATGGGAATTGGACTCCCTAATTTGATGTTAGTTAATAGTTGTACATAATTTTTTGCTCGAATTGATAATTTACTACCAATATATTTGTTCTTGTGAATTACTTCTTCCACATTACTTTATTTTTCGAAAGGCAGGAGGGAGTGTAAAAGTGCATGTTTCTTATATGTCCCTGACATTGTCTCTAGTATAAAAATCGCAGTGTTTCGCGTAGATAATTTTGTGTGATAGCAATAATCTGCCAGGATTTCACAAAGAAGAATTTTTCCAGAATTTGTTTGATTAACTTTTTTTATAATTCTAAATTAGATTCACCTATGTGATCAATATTTTTCATTTATTTTATTCTGTGTTGTAGTGCGATTTCCATCCACTTTTACACGTTTAATTAATTTCTACGAAACTGCAATTTGAAAATAAAAAAAATAAAAAAATTGCATTGAAATGGAGCCTTTGTACTGCTCATTTGTTACTGAATTGGTTCAAGATTATTAGAATGCACTCTATCTGCAAGTGATAAATGCCCCCTCCCCCCCATAAAAAAAGTACTTCAAAAAATTAACCCCTTTGTTCCGGAAGGAAAGGGTTATTTATTAAACAAAAATGAAAAATTAATTGAATTTGATGGAACTTTAACTAAAATGTGATGAGAATTTACTTAAAATGAAAATATGACATGAATTACGTATTAATAAAATGTCATAAAATATTAAAAACACTAATTAAAATTAATTACGCATTAAATAAAATAATTCACAATTAAATAAAAAAAATTAACGATTGGTTATTAACTCACGCATTAATTAACAAATAATTATATATTAATTAAAAAAAATTATGCATTAATTTTGCATTGATAAAATTTAATTAATAATAGATTAACACCTTAATGGACATTTTCTACATTTACACCATACTTGTCTTGCTTTTTGTCGGCAAAATTATGTCTAACGCCCCCCAAACGAAGTTCTTAGCGACGGCCCTGAACACAGCCATCAACTAGGCTGAAAATAGAAGGAATTGAAAGGGTTGAAATGAAAATGGCTAAATATTCTCCTTATAGTATGAAAACGCCGTAACCTTTCCTCATTGCGATTTTAAGCCATGTCATCGAATACCAAAAACAATTTATTATTTTTTCAACATACCACTTTGGCGAGAAAACGTTGTCGACGGTAAAAATTTCAAAGCTCTTACTGACCATGTTGTGTGCCTAGCGTGCAATTAGTCTCAAGATTGAATCCCGTTGGCGTTATGCAATACCTAATTTAAAATCGATGATAGGCTTGTAACAGTTAGTGCATCACCATTTTTAAATTCGCTTGAGCAGCTCGCATATTCTTCCTAATAAATCCTCCCAAGATCCTTGCCTGGTTATACCTCACTGGATCCTTGAAGTGTCATAACTCACTCATGTCTATATATTCTCGATACTATTAAATGTCTTTGCATCTACGTTCCAAAAAGAAAAAGAAATATCCGGAGTATAAAAATTCCATAATTTAATGACTTTTTACTTATTAAAGATATTAATAAAAACTTTCCCCATATGTACGCTACACGCACCCCCACCTCTCCTAATATATATCTCTAGATCCGCGCCTGACAACCATCTGACACATCACTCTTACCCAGCATCATATCAAACGTACGAAGTATCTTTATATTCTCGATACTATCAAATCTCTTTCGTCAAAAAGAAACCCCCCCCCCCCCCGTCTATACTTCAAGAAAGAAAAAGAAAATCTTAAATATAACAATTCCATATTTTAATAACTCATATATTATTAAAAATATTAATACCTTGAATTAACATTAATTTAATCAAGACTGTAATAAAATAATTCATTAATATTTAAATAACACCAATAATGTTCAGCCGTGAGGAGGGGTTAAAAGATAACTTCAACGTTATGCCTTTTAGAATACGTACGCAAGTCCCACCATTCAGCTTCGACAGTTCCTCGTAAGAAAATCGTTTTCCCACACAACACCCTCGTTCCACGCTTTCTTGGTGGTGACTTGTCCGGTGGCGAGATGTCCGGGGGATGAGATGTCCGGGGTCGAGTTGTCCGAGGGATGAGATGTCCGGCATCCGAGATAACAGCATGTATATATAATTTTAAAAACATGAACAGCACAGTATAATTTTTTTTTATCTAAGGAATAATAACATTTTCATTTTGAGTTGATTATCGTATCTAATTGTCAATTGCATCATTAGATATTAACACATAAACACTTATTACGCAGATAATCTTTTTAATTTCTTCATGGTTCATACAGATTTTCAAAATAAAAAATAAGGACTTTTTAAGGACTTTGTTAACTTTTTTAAGGACCTCAATTTTCTTTGTGATTTAAACGATGGGGCGAAATTGAATGAAAAGAAAATCTTAATGCTCACTAAAACTCCTGAATGAAATTTCTTTTAATTCCTAATGATTATAACCAATAATTTTGAGAAATAGATATAGTACTTTTACAAAATGTAGTTTAAATTTTTGAAGTGTAATGTAAATTATGCATATTTTTAATAATCTCCTGCTTCCGAGGGCACTTTTAAAGCAAATTGCAAAACTTCGTAACTGGTTTCCGCCATAATTTTTACATTATTTCATTTTTCTACCACCTTGAATGCATTTAAATTAACAATCATTTTAAAATTTTAACAATGATGCACAAAAGGGCACAAAATAAAAACTTCTTCAGAAAATATTTTAAAACTCAAAAGTCAAATACCAATATTAACCTTTAACTGCTGTGGTTAGGCGGTTTGAGGTTTTTTCCGCAAGAGCAACACATGGTCCATATTGCGCCAAACAAATTGGTGAACATAAGTTTAAAGTTTAAGAAACATAGTATCAGAAAAATTTATATAAAAGTCAAAGATGAGATATTTTAGGGGGTGAAAGCATTCTACAAAAAATTACTCGCGGTCTGTCAGACCGCTTACAGCAGTTAAAGGTTAAAATACTAAAATATAAAATATTCATTTGCAGGGTGTCTACAGAATTCGAGAAACAAAATTCCCTGAGATTTCACTGATTACCAGAAAATTCCCTGATATCTCTCTGTGGATATTATCATTCAAAAAACAAAATAATGGATAATTTAAAAATATACAAATTTAATAAGTAAATGTAATTCCAAATAGTCTAAGTCTAAATTGCTCCAAAATAAATTAAAGCTAAAAATCAAAACAAATATCTTTTGAGCATGAAAAAGAATGTAAAACATTAATTAAAAATTCACACATATCACTTTCAGTTAATTGTGTTCAATAAAATGTCAAAATGAAAGTCCGGAAAAAAAAAATCAAGTACAGTATCTAAGCATTTTTGCTTATGAATGCTATTAGGATTGTTGCAAAACAGTAACACAGCGCTAAAACGATTAACAAAAACGAAAAAATCCGATGATTTGAAATATTAAGGAATTTAGATCTCTAATATATTCTGTTGACAAAAAATCCAAAGCAAGAAGAAAAATAATCATATCTGTAAAGGATGCAGTTAGATTAAATTAGAAGTTTCTTTTAACAGAAAGGCTACTGGCGGCAGCGCTTCTAAGTTATAGGATAAGTTAAAATCTAACATAAATAATACGTAAATAATTTGAGTTCTAATGTATTTTGTTGACAAAAAACGCGAGGCAAGAAGAAAATAACCATGTTTCTAAAGGATGCAATCAGATTGAAGTTTGAGGATTTTTTTTAACAATACAGCGCTGATTTCATGGCATCCACTTTACGTGACGCGATCCGAGATAGATGTCTGCACCCGCACGGGCAATGCGAGAAAAGAAACTCAAATATTTAAAAATTTCTTAATTAAAGAGTAATTTTACGAAATTCCCAGACTTGTCCAGAAGAGTGAAATTCCCTGACATTTCCCTGAATTCCCGGTCTGTCGCCACCCTGATTTGTATAAAAATAGCAATTTATAACTGTAATATTTAGCTAAGAATGTTAATAAAGTATTTACAATTAACTCCAATGCAAAATTTTCTAAAATTTGATCAACCCCAACCGTTTAACTTTACTTTTTAGGCTTAACCATTGTTAGACAAGAGATAGTATTTCTAAAAATTTAGCCGTACTTTTTGTTGGCTATTAAAAATAAACTAGATTCATGATATCACAACATGATATCACAAAAAGAATATTCTAATTAAAGAACTTGGACTGTCTTAAAATATGTGAATTTTATTTCCAAAATCAGATCAAATTCTGCGTAAAACTGCAATTTTTTGTCATACATGCAGCTACTATAGGCTTTAAAAGATGTGTATATATATTTTAAATCGGAAATAATCCGGGATTTTGATTACATCTCTGTGATATTTAATTTCAAATATAAAGCGGACGTTCAGAAATTAATTAGCAATAGCTAAAATTACACAAAACGGTCCCCTAAATTTAGTAAGAGACCATCGCGATTTCGCCTATCGGTGCGGAAATATATTCTTTTTAAATGCTTCGTAAAAAACACTTTATGGTATATATACCTTAGAATAAGTTTTAAACTACCGTTTCCAATACCTTTCTCCTCTATTTTGAGTACGAGATCATGGTAAAAAAAATTCAGAGACATACACTTAAAGTACGCATGAAATAGGCATACATGCTAACTACTTTCGCAATTTTTGGAACGGCCCCCAGCAATTTACCTACTAATGAGACACCTGGCATCAAAAGCCATTCAATGCCTACAGCGAGTCACTGGTCTGTGCGTGGCACGTTTGTACATGAATGCGCATGCGCAACAGGCGATTTTGGTAGGGGCGATCTGCACATTGCATTCCATTTGAAAATTTTGCATTCTTTTCAGAAAAGATGCTATTTTTAGAGAAAAACTGCCTTTTTTTTAAGCAAAAAAGGCAGAAAGGACGAAAACACTTTGGATGAACTCCAAATTTTGCTAACATTGGTTTTTAACTTGGAAAAAAATAAGGACTTCTAAGGATTTTTTTAAAAAATAAGAACTTTTAAGGGCCTTAGAAATTTTTTCGGCTTTTTAAGGACTTTTAAGGACCGTACGAACCTTGTTCTTGATTGTCTAAAACATACTTTGTTTATGTTGACCTGAAAACATCCAGTTTAGCTTTGTATGGCGAGCCATACCAATTTCGAAAATGAAATGGCCACTCAATTCAGCAAAACAACGGTCACTTTTTTTTTTTGCGTAGTGTTCCTATATTTGTCAATTTTATTTGACTAGTCATTATGCAACAACTGATACAGCAATAGTTATTACCCACCACTTTTTCGCCTTAGAACCCCTTGACCCCCCCCTGAGAAGTTTCTCTCTCGCCAACAATCTTAGCGGGTGGTCCTGAAACCTCCTTCATCCCGTCCTTACCTCAGGCATTGAGCAGTTGTCGGTCGCTTTTCTACAACTGTCCACAATACCCCCGTACTTTTCTTAGAATTTCTTATCATCCCTACTAATCGAAAAAGCGAGGAACATGAGTGAAAGATTGGGATTTAAATGCATTGGGCTTAGGAGAAAAAAAAAGTTTAGTAATGCAATTAGCTTTTATATTGACATAATAATAATAATAATAATAATAATAATAAAACAAAAATACGAACTTCCGTACCGGACCGGCCCATTTTTCACAGACACTGACCGGCCCATTTTTCACAGACACTGACCGGCCCGGTGATTGCACCGGACAACCCTATGGCCAGTACGCCCCTGGATATATATCAATCACATTCAAGCCCCTACGTATCCAGCCGGATAGACAAGAAGTCGAAAATATTCACAAATGCTAAAACGAAACGTACCTTGTAAACCAAACTTAACAAAATAGCTGTCTTAATAAGTTTAATGTCCATGTTGATTCGAGATGAACCCACTCCAGCACCAAGAGTTTAAGTATTGAAAAACATAATTCCCAAAATTGCCCCGCGTAAAACATTTAAAACTTCACTGTCATCTATGTTCCATGAAAAAATTAAAAAAATTTATAATAAAATATTTAAACCAGTTAGGGCTATTTAACTGGATTTCAATATCGCCCGAAAAATGGAATCGGAAACCAAAAAAAAAAAAAAAAAAAAAAAAAAAAATTCCAAAAGACGAAAATTCAAAAATATTTAGTAAATTCATTTTTTCACAAATTGTCCCTAAAAATTCCAAAAGCCAAATTAAAGTACGTAGCATTATTGCAAATACTCTTAATTTTATTTAGTTGTGTATAATAAATATTTCTAAAAATCTTGAAATTGCTATTAAAATTCGAAAGACAAATAACTTCAAAATTAAAATCCTATCTTTTGTCATAAACCCCAATATAATGAATTATGGATTATCTCTAAATTTAAATCGAGATACTGAGCTCTCTTGTAATTATTATTATTTTAAATCAAATCCTTCAGGTAAATCTCTATAATTTTGTCCAAATCATTGAAATTAAAAATAATTAAGTCATTAATATATCTAAAAGCTTCAATATTATTATATTCTAGAAATCTCATTTCGAGTAAATAATAATCGGCAAAGTCGCTAGAAAAGCTCTTTCCTTAGGAATTCCTTTAGTTTGTCTATAAAAATGGTTTCCATTAAATAAATTATTTTCAAAACCATTAAATTAGCAAAACTCTAAAAATTCTATCTTATTTAAATCGGAGTCTAAGAAAATTATCAGAGCAAATATTAATTAAATCATCATGTGGTATACTGGTGAACAAATTCTCGAAATCAAATGTATGAACAAACTCAATTTTGTTATTATTAATAAAATCCAAAATCTCATTATTTTAAATCAAGAAATGATTTTCAAACATCTTTACCTTCTCCAAAACAAGTTTTAAAAATCTAAAAAAAAAATTCTTAGATAATCATTGTAAGAATTTGTAGAGCAAGTTACGAAACGAAATTTCAAAGCAGATTTATGAAATTTAACTGAGGGATAAAGGTAAGGATATTTCATTCATGAAATCTTAAACTTAATTTTTTTGTTTTGTTGCAAAAGCCAAAATCCTGTCATCCAATTTCTTTTTGGTCGAATGAACTTTAACATAAGTATCGTTTCCTTTATAATCATTAAACATTGAATTTCTAAAATAACTCTTGCAAATAATACAAAAATTTTAGTAGTTTTATCCACCAGTGAAATAATTCAGATTGGATTATTATAGTGGTGGATAATGTTGCTAATAACTTTTATATTATGTGCAAGAGTTTTTAAGCAATGCATTTTTGGGGGGCGAAAAGTCCTTGAAAGAAGAATCAAGCCTGGTGGAGTTGAAAGTGTAACGTCATCTGCGAAAACTATTGCTGTGGTCTGGCCCGATCAACTCAAGAGGGAAAATAACGGTTTCACGAATCACTATGGCCCCTGGTCTCAACAAGTTGTTATCTGGGTTTCCTCTGACACCCAATAGGTTACCACAAATCGCTTCTATTTTGGCTGCAAAATTTATAATCTCTTCCGTGGCTTCTATTTTGGCTGGAAAACCAAACTTGGCGACTTATTAAAAAACTAGTACAGAGATACATAATAAATAGTGTCGCCATCTATTTTGTAAAATTTTAACTAATTGATTGCAAATTTTATGATATTTTTTGAAATGCAATTTAAAAGTTTACTTAATAATTTTGACATTTAAAAAACTATATTTAATTTTTAAATTTTTTAAAAAACTATATCCAATTTGATTAACTTTTTGAAACATATAAACATATTTTTATTTTACTTAAATGATGTTGAATGAACCAAAATGAGTTCAGCAAATTATAATGAAAACTATTTATATTAACTCTTTATAAAAACAAGGACTATATTTTTATTTTATATTGAAATTGAAATGGAGAATTTATTTTTAATTTTAGAAAATTGTTCCTATATTTTTTTACACTATAATTTTTTTTTATTTATGGATTTTATTGACGTATTAGATAAGCAATATATAATTATGTGGTTTGCATTTTTCAAAATATATTTTTACATTTAAAATTTTTCGTACACTTATTTTTAAAATATTTTTCACTTATTGCCAATGCGAAATGTTTAGCAAATTGTTTACTTGATTTAAATTTGAAATACATTCAAGGATCGCCTCTAATTCAGTGGAATTGCAAGAAAAAGAAACATAAGTTTCTTATCGGCTGTCGATGTCATTCCGATATCTTTCGCCGATCAAAAAACGTTGATCAGAAATTTCACCGGGCACCGATATTGGGAAGATATCTTTTGCCGATGAGTTTAGGGTCATCGGCAGACGAGGAAATACGGGTGTGTTTATATATCAGTCTGGGGAATCGCCGATGACTTTGATGAATTCCGATCATTGGCCGACGAAACGCCATGCAGTGATTGCTACTACCCAAGCAACGCAACCATGTTGTTTCAATGTGGTGTCAACGTTAAATACCAACATGCACAATGTTGTTTCAACGTGGAACTGCAACGTGGTTTTCAAGTGGAAGTGTTCACTTAAAGGAGCGTGGATGCAATGTTGTGTGCCAACGTTGTTTCAACGTAGATATATCACGTGGTTTCAATGTTGAATGTCAATATTGTTTCAACGTGGATTTGTCACATTGTTTCCACGTGAGAGTGTTCATTTTTGCCCATGTGGTTTCCACGTTGAATGTCAATGTTGTTTCAACATGGATGCATCCCATTGTTACCACCATGATAGTGTTCACTTTTACCAATGTTGTTTAAACATGAATCTTCCACATGAGTATTATTAATATAATAGAGTATATTGAATCTTACCAATGTTGTTTCAAGACACACATCCCATAATGCTGTTTTTACAGCACTATAGTTCTTGAGCCCAAGAACTAGTGCTGTAGAAACAGTTTTTCTGGAAAGTATGTCTTGAAACAACATTGGCAAGAATCAAGATTGAACACTCGTGTGGAAGATTCATATTTAAACAACATTGGTAAAAGTGAACACTATCATGTGGTAACAATGTGGAACACCCATGTTAAAACAGTATTGCTCATATTTTTCATATTCACATTGCTTTTTCATATTGCTCATATTTTTCGGAAGGGGTTATGAAATTCAAATTCAAAATACCATTTAAAGTTGCAATTTTAAGCAAAACAAATTATTGATTTTTGTATTTTAATAGATAACAGAAAAAATTTGGAAGCGAATGTATCCTGCCTACTTTTCTAAGCGCTTGTTTTGACACATATTTTTTTTTTCACATGAATGTGTTTAGTTTTATTAACACTGTAAAGTTTAAGAGTATATGCATTATAGAAACTCATTTAATGAAAAGAAAAAGTTAAAACTAGAATATTTTCCAAGTATTGGCTTTACGAGTTTCCAACTACTGTTACACTATGTATCATCTTTTAGTAGGTAGAATATCATTTTGTGAAAAATTAAACTTTCCTTTTATATGCAGAGGATTATTCTGTACAAAAATTTAATTTTGCTCCAATGAACCACAATTAAAATTACTTATAATATCTGCTACTTAATTATCTCTGAACTAATCGAATTTGAATAAAAATTATATATATATATATTTTTTAACTATAAAAATAAATCATTACATAATGTTCAAAATAATTTTATTTCAAAAATAGCACGCATAACATTAAAACAAATGTTAATAAAACAAATATTAATAATTACATGTAACAGTAACACACATGGTCCTAACACAATTACATAGGTACAAATACCTTTCAAATTGTTTTTAAGTTCACACTTTAAACCAGCAAATGAAAAATTATAAGATGATTAAATATATATGTGCTAATTTTTAATGACATATCCCATTCAGAGCAACAGTAGGATCTTAACTTCAAGATCCCATTTAATAACAGTAAAATAAGAAAGGAGATACAAAATAATTATTTAAGTTTATGAACCATATGTTATAAACCATGTTTACAATCCTCAATATCATTCCCAAAAATATTCCACATCTCTGTCACCATCAGCAGCCTTAATGTCACTCCACGAGCTTCTTTCGCCTCCTCATTGGTTGTTTTCATAATCTCTAAAATAAAATTACCTTTATTTAATACAAAAACCATTCAAACATATATTTATATAGATATAACTGTTTTCCAATTTTTAAAAGTAGACACCATGCCAAAAATAATAATAAAGAAATACGACGTGTAAAAATGCTCAAATCCAACTCTGCTACTTAAATCGCCAACCAAATTCAAAGATTGAATATATTAATCAAAATAATATCCCTTTTTTATGACTTAAAAAAATCCCTCTCTCGTGTTGAAAGCGATCCCCTTGTTTTGGATGGTTTTAAGTCAATGCCAGTATGCGGAAGCACCCTTCATATTATGGTGTGCACATTGGACTGACCAAAGATCACATGACCATTTAAGGCAATAACAGACTTATTTCAGAATATCATGCAATGACGATACACAATATAGTTTAATCAAAAGTAGATTATGTAAAAAAAATTCGAAGGCAGATGCAGAATACCAATGTTGCCTACTCCCACCCCAGTATTTGAAAACTAAAATGAAGAGTAGAAAAATTTACAGGAAAAACGTATAATATAGGTTTTTATTAATGTTATATTTCAATAGGAAACCAATTATAATTTTTGAAAATTCTAGATTCAAACAACTTAGTTGCCTTTTACTCTTCGGTATACTTTTAGAAAAATTTACTGTATCATACAAATTTTGCTTTAAATTCAAAAACACTCTTTACTACTTTGAGGATAAATTAAATGAGCTGCTGCAACCAAGTTGAAGCCATGCTCTCTATTGGTTTCCAGTTCAAAGTCAGGAACTCATTTTTCATTACATAGTCGCCTGGAGGTTAAAATAGTCAATTAGGAAATTTTGGTACCTACGTATTAACGCCACCACAGCTACAGATTTGGCGGTTTTTAATTACTTACAAGGAATTATAGTTTTATACTTACAAGGAATCCAAAAGATAACTGCGTGCGAACAACAAGATTGCTCTTTATTGGTGGCACTGAAAAACCGTCAAATCTGTAGCTGCAGTGGCGTTAATACGTAAGTACCGATATTTTTCTTACCAAAAAAAGTTTTCTGGAGGCTAAAATAGTCACTTTAGTAAACGCCACTAGCAGCCTTGTTATAATACTGCCATAATTCAGACATGTTCACAACAGCAAAACTAATTTAAAAATAAAAAAATTATACTTAATATATAAATTATAGAGGATTATCAAAAGAACTATCAGTGTCATTTAACATGATGGCCCCAAAATTTAGGTAAAAAGTTCCCTGACAGATTTAAAAAAAAATTCCCTTCTTGCAAACTTTTTCCAAATTCCCCCAATTTTTCCAGATATGTTGACACATTTATCGAATAGAACTTGTATGCTAAAGAGATAATATGCCAATTTTTTAAAAATAGGTTTGGTGGTAGTTAAAAGTTAAAATTATTCCATAACATTAAAACTTCTAATGATTATCACAGCAAATCATCAGGAAAATGGTACCAAAATAGGGATAATGGAAAAACATACCCTAAACAGTAACAGTAAATTTTCCTGAATATTAAAAAAATTCCCTGATTTTTTCCACAATCGAAAAGTTTCTTGATTTCCAGGTTCTGTAGCCACACTGTTTAAGTACAACAGCTGTATAAGCAAGTCCACTGAACACTGAAAAAAAAAAAAAAAGAATGTTCAATTCTAATACAATAAGTAAATTTATTCTAAAAAGTATTCCCAAATCTAATTACAGTCAAACCCTGTTAATGCGAAATCCGTTAACCTGAACTCCAGTTTAACGCAAAGTAAAAGCAGTTCTCCGTACTTAAAACTTAGCGTTAATTTATTCAGTTAGCACAAACAATTTCAGCGGCCCCATCGACTTCGTGTTAATGAAGTTTAGCCGCAGAGTTGGACCCCCCCCCCAAAAAAATGGGGGTTTTTTTTGTTTAAAAGTTGTTGTTTTTTTTAAATCCTTTTCTAATTTAAATGTATACATATTTATAAATAAAATTTTACATTAACTAGAATAATAAATGTTTAAATAACAAATAATATTTCTTCTGAAAATAATTTACACTAAGTAAATAAACAATTGCTACTTATGTGAACAATTAAATCATTAAATTTTAATATTATATTTAGAGATATGTTTTTTTAAATCCAATGGAAACTATATAATACAATAGTAATTGTTTACTACTTCTACATGGAATGTTGCTCTTAGATTCATCAGTAATGGTGATAAGTTATACATAATTATATTTTTAAGGTTTAGAAATAAGTTATTTAAGCACAAAATCTCTATTTCACAAACAAGTTTAAAATGCAGCATATAATTTAATTTTAATTAATAATTTTGAATATTATTATAAAACAGTAATAAAACACTTAGATTAATATAAAAAGTTATTTTTGATACTTATAAAAAAAAAGTTCTATAGACTTTCACTATAAGATTTATTTAAAAAAGTTATTTACAACACTAATTATAAATAAACACACAAAAAAAGTGCAATTTTAAATTAATCTTTAAAAAGAGAAAAAACTATTTGGTTTAAACCATGCCAACCCTGTTCGACTGTATAACATAAAAGGGAGATTTAAAAATATATATATATATATTTTTTGCAAAAGAACAGAATTCCACTTTCTAATTTTAGTTTTTTAGAAAGTTCTTTTTGTAAATTTTTAAATAGCGAAATATCCTATACTGTACTGCATCTTTTCAATTTACCACAGTACCTGAAAAGGATAGGTTTCAGTTGTTAGGAGCCAGCGATCAGATTCCAGGCACTATACCTGTTCCGCATTCCACAGTGTTGTACATGGTGGCAGTAAACTGAAAATATGATAACTATTATAAAATGTATCATCCTTATGCACATGTATATATTTACACTGATGACGTCTTTTTTAAACCTTACTTTGAAATATCGATTTGATTACCAAGTGGGATAGGGAGAAATTCTCAATTTGTTATCCATCACTGCTTGAAAAAGAAAATTAACGAAAGAAATTCATTTTTTGCACACAAAACATCAGTTCATTTTGCAGCTATGTTTTTAAATAAACACTTAATTTTACATTAATTAAAACAACACATTACACAGAGTGGCCACAAAATTCAGGAAATAAAGTTTTCTGATAATACCCTGATAGATTTTTAAAAATTCTCTGATTTTACAGCAAGTTTTCTTCAAATTTCCTGAACTTTTCCAGATGTGTGATCGAATTAAACATGTTAAAGAGACTACGGGTGTGGAAAATCACATAACTTTCAATTATATTATATAACATTAAGAAATATTCTATACTACATCTGTATTCCACCTGAAATAAATTCCCGGCCCTGTTGACAATTTATAATATTACGGTGGAGGTTTTTTTTAACTGAATTAGTTCATTTAATTACCGCAAAAATTCTTTCAACAAGTATAGAAATAATATTTATACAGCATGTTTAATTCTCAGTGATCAATCGTTTTAGAAAAACATACTTCTACAAGATAGCCCATTCAGTTTTATAGTTCATAAAAATACGTGAAATATACAATAGGTTTTTTTATTTATGTCACACGTGTGTCCCAAAAATCAACAAACCTCACTGATAAGAACATCATTATCTAATTTCATTTATAAATAGAAATACATCTAATTTAGAAAACCGGCAAATAATAGAGTATAATTTAATAATGTAATGAAGAAAACTTACCAGAAAAGGCATAAATTCAATCGTCAACAGACATCGTCAAGTTTCAAATCAACTTCAAAAGTGATGCCAACTACGTCATCACTGAAGGTAAAAGCGTATTGCGCATGCGTAGGATGATACAAATCGTGGATCAGTGGTGTAATGTTGAATTATCACATTGAAGCCATATTAAAAAACCACATTGAGTAAACGGATTTTTATTTTTTGCTTTTATAAATTGCTTTTACCAAAGTTTTCAATTAATATGATTCTTGGACAGGATTGGGGCTTTCCAAAAACCAAAGAAGACACTTGTTTCATGTCTGGTTGAAATATCACATTGAAACAACATTGTGATATCACATTAGAAAAGTAAAGAAAACGAAATTCTGACTTTATTCGTACTACATAATTAAAACCCCTAAAAATTATACGAAATAAATTGATTTCTTCTAATATCTGTTATAAAATATCAGCTTCCTTAAAAATGCATTGGAATTGCACATTGATACAATGTGGTTACAATGTGCCTTTCTCACTTTCAACGTATCCACCAAAAAACCACATAGAAACAACATGAGTGTGTTGCTTGGGTAGGGAATGTACTGAGTGTATAAAACTATGATTCTACGAGCCAAGCTCGTGATGTTTAAGGAAAACTGCCAAACTACTATAAATATCAATTTTAAATTAAGAATTATAATAAATGAACTTCTATTAACTGAAAAAATTAAATTTTATTATTTAATTGAAAACGAAGTGTGTTTTAAAGACCTTCATGAGTCACAGATAACGAAGCAAATAATATCCATCCATCTAATCCATCCTCTAATAGATCGGTATCTTAGATTGCGTTTAAAACATTATGGTTAAAATTCAACTTTAAAGATTATACATAAAAATAGTGTAACTAAAAGTTAGCAGTTGACAAATTCTCTCTGATATAGTTGCTTTTCAATTAGACCACATGAAATGTAAATATTTCAGATATGACACATTGTAGGAATAATCAGAATTTCGAAGAAATGCTTGTGTGAAGTTCCGAACATTCTAGTTTTCTTTAATTATTGTAAGAATTAAACAAATACAATTTCAAAAGCATGTTTTCCAAAGTAGCTATTTTCAAACTTCTCTAGCCAAAAGAATTATAAAAACACTATGATTGAATGGTAATTGCTATCCGTTTTAGAGTTTAAAATATTTTGTACAATCAGGGGGATAACGTTTAATGTCTTACAGCATACATTCTACAGTAGTAACACAATAACGTTTTTCTCTTATTTAAATTGCCTCATTATTTCAAGACGCTTTAATATATAATATACTTAATAACATTACTTAAATAGGTACTTAGGAAGACATGTCAGTGACTTTACTCTTAATTAAAAACGATACACGTTTCTAATTAAAAATTATTCATTTGAATTAAAAGGATTAAATATAAACGTTTGAGCTTGAAATGTCATAAATATTGAAAAATAATTCAACTTTGGTTTCCCGTCACTGTGATTAAGATAAGACGCGAAGAAAAATTTCCCCTTCTTTTGCCTATTTGCGCACGCACACTTCGGAATGGGGTGTGATGCGGTCGGCTCGCGGAGTCCGCACTCCAGTCTTACTTCTTTAGCTCAGTGGTCAGATAAGTAGTGACGTCACCACATAAAACTCATTCTCACTTTGCTAGATTATGCTTTCAAGTTGGCAAAAGGTCAGTCTTATATAAAAACAAATATGAAATTATAGATACGTCGCTTTGAGTCCGGAGTGTTATTTTAAAGCAAAGATATATTTTTAACATTTTATTTTATTCGAAACTAAAGAACCAGGCAGCAACAATAATCCATCTGATGCCTGTTAGGTAAGCGCATGCTAAAGATGCGTGTTTTAATTTCCGCCAGGCTCTAATTGATGGATCTTAGCAATTTTGAATCTATTTAAAACCCATTCTGTATTTGTACACATAAAGTCAAAAAGGAACAAACCAAACTAAGGAGCAGCTAAATAAAATGCAATATATCTGTCTGAAACACTATATGTTCATGCTTACTTTTAGTAAAACGGTTTCAGGTTAGAATGAGTTATACGCCCCCCTCCCCTCTTTTTTTTGGCGATTTTGTGGTAACCCGGTGCCTTTGTGTTCCCATTACAACTTGACATCCATTTTGGAAAACCTGTAGTTCTATTCAGTTGTAGTGCTAATTCAAATTTGCGGCATTTTGCAAAGTCGCCAAGAGTGGGAGGGGGTTTAATTTTAAAAAAAAAGGTCCAGTTTGGCGATATGTACTACATTGGCAATATGTTTTTCGATAAATATTACATCATCCATTCTTATAAGAAAAACAGAGGAGAACAGTTGTTGTGGAGCAATGCTCAAAGGAAAGAAATATCTGCATTTCAAAGATATTTAGAGTGCCTTAAAAGACATTACCACAGTAATTTTGATCAAAATGGTTAGAGCTGGTTTTTTAGAAATTACTGAAAAGCATAAATTTTTCATGCAGCCACCTCATGCGCTTGCACAATTTTAACGAAAACTTAAGATAGGTCCCATGGTCACTACTAACTTGTATACAAAAATTGAACATTGTAGGTCAATCCGTTCGAAATAAGATAAACATAAATCAATGGTAACTTACATAGGTCATTGATCTTGTTCTTCAACTTGATTTTCATCTTTTACAACATGACAGCACTTTCCTAAAATAAAATATTTCAAGTATAAATATCAAAACAATAGTATTTGTTTCTAGTGTTTAATCTGGGAAACAAGATTTCTTTAGCAAAAAAGCTAAAGTAAAAATTTTCTTTCTAGAAAATGCTAAAATGGTTACGAGTTCAATCACTTAATCTAAAATAATTAAAAAACTATTTTGTGTAAGTTCAATATTAACTTTAAATCAAAAACTGTGGTTTTACAAATTTTGTAATTAAATGTGTTGACAAAAGAGCTTAATCACACTATCTAATTTTGGAATTTAAAAATGTTCTTTAGCATTTTGCTAAAAAAGCAACCACAGCTTAATCCCTGTTTGTTTCATTTTTAACAAAAGGGTAATGAAAGTGTTGTTTCTAGTCATACTTTGCCAAGTTTCACCAGAAATAAACGTTTCAAAAAAGACCTAACAGAAAATACAGTCAAACCCTGTTAATGGGAAATATACAGTTTTCTGTACAATGAAGCTTAAACTTAACATTAATTTATTCATTTAACATGAAATCCTGCTTAAGACAAAAAGAAGGTGTTCTTCAAATCACCTTTTTTAGATGGTCTTCATTATTTGAGATAAACATTCCTCAAGTTGAAATAATATAAAACAGACAAAATGTCCAAGCGATTAAATTCCAAGGAAATCGCTGTGAAATTAGATGATTTTCGAGCAAATTTAGATGGCACTGCAAACTGGTTTTGTGACATAATGTGCCCCTCCTGTATCCAACAGTTAACTTGAGAAACTAAACTCATTTATATTTGCATGTTAAATCTTGTCAATATGACTCGGAAGCAACAATCGTTATCATTAGAAATGAAGCAAAGAATTAGAAATCAAATTGATGATGAATTATTTTTTAAAAAAGAAATTGCAGCCAAGTATAGAAAAGTCAACTCTCGATCATCAACGATTTTAAAAAATTGGAAAAAGGCTTTTGCTGTAAATCAGTTTGAACCTGCAAGGAAATGGATGCAGACTGGCAAAATAGAAGACTTGAATTGAAAACGGCACTGTTAAATACACATTAGCTAATGGTTTAAATCTACAATAATTCGATGAAAAAGTGTTTAAACGGTTAACACGAAAATTTTTGGCAGTCCCTTCTACTTCGTGTTAAAGGGATTCGACTGTAGATTTGCAGAAGTTCCAATCAACAAAAAATCAAGGATGGCCAGATTTAGTATGTTAGTTACTGGGTGTGCAAAAGCAAAGAAGCCCATTATCTTATTTTTTTTTTTTTTTTGTCAAATCCTAGTTACAGGTACCTGTAATCTTAGTCAAATAACAATTTCCTGTGCCACCTTATCAGTAAGAAAAATTTAATATGCAAATTAACATTTTTGGACTAGGTATTTATTTACATAGCATACTCAACAGGGCATGTCAAAATTTTTAGATTTGTTTTAAATCCTTGTGCCTGGTGCTAATCTCAGCAATACCAAAGGTTGTATAGATTTGGATGTTGTGATGAAACTATGTTTCATCACCCTCGAAACTCATGGAGGGAGACTCCAACAGAAAGATTATGACATCCCCCCCCCCTTCCCCTCTTGTATCAGTTCAGAGCTGCGACGTGTAGACACAGTGTCTGATCAACAAACAGAAATCTCACTCCTTATAAGAATGTCACATAAATCGAGTTATCAGGGTAGTCAGACTTAGCTAGACATTGGCGCCATTTTGGACACTTTTTCAACAGATTAAGAATTTAAGAGTACCAGTCGCCGCCACTAAAAAGACCAACCACCTCACTAATTACAGGACACAAGGGCAGATTTGTGCCAGCCTTCTCTCCTTAGAGATAACCGATGGTAAGGACTGAACACACCTCTCGACGACATGACCAATACTAGAGTTTTAAGTGGTTTTCAAAAAGTCAAGAAGAGAGCTGACTTTTAAGATTTTTCGAACACTTCACTTTGAGCCTCCTCTTTCTTAGGACCCTTGAGGGCCATAAATCTGTTTTTCAGTAAAAAAACTCTAATTTGATTCCGACCATGCTGGGTCGCGTAGCTGTTTATCACAAGCCCGAATCTGGGGTAAGTCCGAATTGTTGTGTAATCTTGTAACCTTTACAGTAATTAAATTAATTGTTATAATTTTGATCCGGCTTCTGTCATTCCTTTGACTTTTATCTATTCTAATTTATGGCACTTTTTGGACTGTATTAGATCTGGTGTTTTAGATACGTTGAAAATCCACCAACTACTAATGATGCTGATATTAAATGCAAATTATAGATTGAATTTATTTTTCTCTGCGACCTTCACCACATATTCGTAGTATTTAAAGTTAACACTAAAATTAACTTTATGTAGTTAAATGTTGGTATAAATGTTTTTTTTGTAGAACTATAATAAAATATACCAACATTTGGATGTGAATAATTTGACTTCAGACAAAGCCCTGTGTACAATAAGCTTCTCAAAAAGTATTGTGCATAAAATTAATAAAATTACAATTCAGAATAATGCAAGTATAATTTATTCAGCTTCTTTTTATATTTAAATTTATGTTGTAGTGATGCTAAGATAAATATATGTGTAATAATAAATGTAATATTTTTTTATCAGTGTCAAATAAATTGGGCGAGTATTGTCATTTTCAGGACTTTTCTATTCATTTATTTAACCCTTAATAATTAAATATTTTGTATTATATAATACTAATAGTCTTCCAGTTTAGCAGATTACAGATGTTCCCCATAGCACTAACTCCTTCTCTCTCGAATTGTTAGCTTTTGCACATTTCTGTTTATTAAGTAAAATATTATGCTTCTCTTAAGTTACATTAATTTGTTTGAAATAAAGGAAATATATAGTAATATACTTGTTTTAATTCATAGTCTACAAATCGAATGATTAGTTACAGAGTAACACTGATTTCAGGTTAGTTATCTTGGCTTAAAAATGCTTTTTGTGCATCCGAATCGAATGGGACCCAAAAATAACCTTTCATTTTAGCATCTGTCATTATAAAACTTTGCAGTTTTATATGCATATATTTAGTGTTACAAATGTATTATTGAATATTGAATATAAAATTAAAGCAAATAATCTCCTAGATTATTATCTATCTATTGAACAATATTAAGTAATTTAAACTATGAAAATATCTTGAGCTCTTTTTATCTATGTGTACATTCTGGTATTATATAATTTTTTTTTCAATTATTGCAGCATAAAAGAAATTTTTAGTTAATAACACACAAAATTGTATGCGTTTTTAATGCACAATCAGGGTAAATTTAAAATTTAATTGTGCACCTTTTTCAGAGTAAACGTATTGACTAGTACAAAATAATTGGTATGTAAACTTTTTAAAAATAGATCATAATTATTGCTTTTTTAATAGGAATGAATATACTTATTATTTATCACATTACTTCAATATTTTCAAAACACATGCTATTGCAATTTTTTTTTTTTTTTTTTTATTCTAATTTTCAAAATAACAAATGTAGCAAAGTTTAAAGAAAGTCTACTTGAAAAAAATATGTAATAGAATAATTTATTACCTTGCTTTCTTTAATGCCTTGATCCTCGTGCAATTTTAGACACGTGCGGTTCCAAAACAAGGAACACATGTAAAACTCAAAACATGCTCTCAACAGTTGAATCTTGTCACTCTGTGGACAGCTCCAAACCGTAACTGACTGTGACTATCTGTGATTTGCGCTTGCGCAATTGATTCCTACCCATACTCGAATATTCCACAACATAATCTGGCAAATTCGCGTTTGTAACGAAATGCTCGCCATCTAGCGGATTTATTTAGAAACTTCTTATTCCTGTTGCGTGATATTTCGTCCATAGATTTGCATTGATTGGTTGGTTGTTTTCAGATTATCTGGCGCCGTCAGCAACACGAGGGCTATAATGCAGCGAAACATTTTTCACTTGACAAGCCTACATACATTTACAAACATCCATGCCTTACACGGGACTCAAACCCGCAACCTCGCGGTCTAGAAGCTAGTATGTTAGCCACTATACCGTTTGGTCGGCAGATTTGCATTGAAAACAACGTGCTTAAGTAAACTCCAAAAAAAATGGAAAATTTCGAGAAAAAAGAAGAATACTTTATCTTGTGTTCCACAGTGCAAGAGTAAAGGATCATGAAATCCGGAGCTAAGTTTTTACAGGTTTCCATCATTAAACAGCAAGCTATATAAAACTTGCCCCAGCTCTCGCAAAACTTTTAGTGTTAACAGAGACGAATAGATTAGGTTATTTCGTATTGGAAAAGCTGAAAAAATGTGTGTTTTTCCAAGCATTTTAATGCTTGTGAGTATCGTGCCTCTAGTAAGTACATTTTATTTTGTAACTTACTGCATAGCAATTATGATTAGTCGATATTCGTAAAATAGATTATGATAATGTTATACAGTGGCTCTCAAAAGTCTTCATTCACTTGAAAAATTTGTAGAAAAACTGCTGTAGTTTGGAATTGAATTCGAATATTAACTTCAAATAGGTTTTTTTTTTTTGTAGAATGTTAATTAAATTCTGAATGAAACCTAACATTTTTAAAAGAAGTATTGAATCGTTTATATTATTAAAATATAAATTCATATAACAAGAGAAAAAAATTCCACAAAAGTGTTCGTACACCATAACATTTTCTGATAATTTCAGATAATAAAATATTTTTTTTTTTTTTTTTTTTTTAATTTTTACATTATGGTGACTTTTAAACAATCGATTGTCTTCAATATTTGCCTTCTCTGTTTATTATAATCTATTCATTTTTTTTTAAATTGTTCGTATAGAATATTTTTTTATATATTGTCGTTAAGAATCAACAAACAGTAGTCTAAAATTGATCATATGGTATCGTAATAGTAGTAAATGTATTCTATGCATGGCTAATATATTAAATTTATCCCATATAACTTTTTAGTATGTAATAAAACGTTTTAATCAAAACCAGCCAAGAAGAGATTGTCCAACGCAGTTATATGAATGTAAAAAGGGATTGATTATAAGAAAATTTGAGAAAAGTCCTCGTTTGTGGCCTATAAAAGTTTCTTCAGAATATAAAGAAAAAAACTTGACTTTAAATTCACTTGAAACTATTTGTAAAGTATTCTGATCAGCTAGACAACATGAGTGTTCTGCCAAAAGATTTTTTTTTTTTTAAATGCTAAAAATAGAAAATTAGTAGCAAGAATTGCTTCGGCTTCTTGAACACACAATTACTGGTACGGAAAGTTTTAACGAAATTTCTAGATGTTCTTTCATTGAGGAAGGCTGTTTTGTTCTTTCATTGTGAAAGACTTTTTTCAAAAAATACACAATTTAAAAGATTAAAATATATTACAAAATCATTCAAAAACTCGCATTAAATCATTACACTAAGAATGATTGCTGCTGCGAATTAATCTGCTCTGTTGTGCTTCAAGATTGGAATCTATCACGTATAAGGTTGGTTAGTTGAACTCCCGGCTGGGAGTGGAAAGGAAGGACTTTGTGTACTAGCAACTGCCTCCGCGTGCATATGTGGGAGAACCAACT
Organism: Linyphia triangularis; assembly: GCA_963978545.1. Classification (NCBI taxonomy): domain Eukaryota; kingdom Metazoa; phylum Arthropoda; class Arachnida; order Araneae; family Linyphiidae; genus Linyphia; species Linyphia triangularis. The sequence continues at coordinate 70,188,584 of OZ021723.1, forward strand.
CTCTGAAACAGGTTGAGGTAAAAAAAAAAAAAAAAAAAAAAAAAAAAGGAGGTTGTCAAATCATTTCGGTGCAGAAGGAATTTTGTGATGTTGCCATTTCAATGCTTTCTTCTCCGGATGAGGACAGGTTCATAGTCTTGCAGTAAGATTTATATATATATATATATATATATATATATATATATATATATATATATACAGGGTGTCCAGAAAAGGACTCCCTGATTTCAAAATTAAATATCTCGAAAACAAAGATCGATAGAGGAATGCAGTAAACGGTATGTTTATTGTGAAAGCTGTAAGAATTTTATACAGCAGTTTGAAACAATAGTTACAAAAGCTGCTAACAGATGGCGCTGTAATCGCCATACGTAATGCCTAGTATAAATAGTGATCCGAAGCCCAGAGCGATCAGTTCCACTATTGAAGCGTGAAAGGAGGTTAGCGTACCAAAGGAAGAGATTAAAACCATGTACTCCATTGAACAACGCGTTTTTCTGGTGCTAGAGTACCACAGGTTAAAAGAGAGTCCTACGGCAACAAGGCGCAGTTTTCAAGCACGATTTAATGTTCCAAAAGGACCCGATACGAAAACCATTCGTACGCTCTTCGCCAAATTTCAACGAACAGGCAGCGTAACTGATGATCTAGTGGGGAATGTTGGCCGTAAGCAAACTGCAGTTACGCCTGAAAATGTCGCCACAGTTTCTGGAATTATTCAGTAAAATCCAATGTCATCCGTCCGTCCGTAGAATTGCATCTGAGACTGGTTTGAAACGTTCCAGCACGCAGAAAATACTGAGAAAGAGCCTACACATGTTTCCATTCAAAATTCAAACTCACCAGGCCATACCCGTACGAGCTGTGCAACAAAGGATTGACTTTGTTAATCAGATGCTCACAATGATTGATAGTGAAGGATTTTATGTTGGCTGCATCTGGTTTACATATGAAGCACACTTCCACCTGAATGGATTCGTGAATAAACAGAACTGGCGATTTTGGGGTTCCGAAAATCCATATTGGTGTGAAGCGAAACCCCTGTATTCTCCTAAAGTTACTGTGTGGGCTGCAGTGTGCAGCAGAGGCATTATTTGCCCTTTTTTCATTCGAGAAACGGTCACTAGTGAACGTGACGTTGCAATTTTGAAACAATTTGTCGCCACACAGCAAGTGTTAGAGGATCGACCACGTACTGAATGGTTTATGCAAGATGGAACCCGACCACATATCGTACCGAACAAGTGTTTCGCTTTCTTGATGAATACTTCGGGAATCGAGTCATTGCTTTGGAATATTCCAAATTTACTGGTGCAGGCATGGATTGGCCTCCATATTCGCAGGATTTGACTCCCTGTGACTATTTTTTGTGGGGCACATTGAAAGACATTGTCTACCCGATGCATCCCGCCACGCTGGACGAGCTTGAATCGGCGATCTGTGTGGCATGTGAATCCATTTCTGTTGAGACACTACGAAATGTGATGGCAAATTTCATTCTTCGTTTGCACCACCTCTGTAGTGCCAATGGTGAACATTTTGACAACATTGTGATGTGATTTTTTGCAAAGAATGTTTTCATACGATTATTTCATTTATGTATGTTGATAATGAGCTGTACAGCGTACAGCGCCATCTGTTAGCAGCTTTTGTAACTATTATTTCAAACTGCTGTATAAAATTCTTACAGCTTTCACAATAAACATACCGTTTACTGCATTCCTCTATCGATCTTTGTTTTCGAGATATTTAATTTTGAAATCAGGGAGTCTTTTTCTGGACACCCTGTATATATATATATTTATATATATATATATATATATATATATATATATATATATATATATATATATATATATATATATATATATATATATATATATATATATATATATATTTATAAAAAGGCACGCAATAAGGTCAATTGTAAACAAAACAAGAGCAGCTGGTATATTTGCAGCACCCGCTATCGTTCATTACAAACGCGAATCTCGTTCGCGTGTATTTTGTTTAAAATTGAAACAATTTTGTTAAAATTAAGTGTTTTAACTGTCGAAGCGTAGAAACAATAATGTAAATATTTTTGTATCTATCTTTTCTTGAATGAAATAAGGATTATGCATTAGAGTAGGCCCAGTGGCGCTGGAACTTATATTTTAGTAGTATGGCATGGAAAGACTAGTTGCCCCCCCCCCCCCCCCCACCCTTTTTTTTTTTATAAAAAATTCTAAAAAAAATTTATCTGGGCGAGTCAAAATATGGAGATTTTAAACAAGCCTAATATTTTTTAGTTAAAGCATTTGTTCTTCCCTTTAGATGAAATTGGCCTAACAGAAAGGGAGATAGGGTCAAGAGTGTATACTCTTAACCCTCTCGCTGCGGGAAACACTTCCTGCCAGACATATTTGAGCTTTGAAAAGAGAACGCAAAATGCTGCAAAAAATGCTTGTATATTTCTCAGAAATGTGGACATCTAACGCCACCTGTAAACTCAGATTTGAATAAACAATTAAGCATCACAGAAAAGCCAAAATGAAATCATGAGCGGGGAAAGAGCGGGTTGCACAATTAAATAGACAGCAAAAATGCATCCCTGCGAAAATCGAGGACTACGGAACGGATCTTTACTACTTCCACGTTGCGGGATGTATTTATTTTGTATGTATTTTTGTATTTATTTTGTGGCTCTTTAAAATTTTTGCTTTTCTTATTATTCAAAGTTCGACTCTTAGCGTAGAAAAGGCTGTCCCTGGTCTAAAGATACAAATGTATTTAATATTTAAGACACCGAGCTACTAACGCATATTTGTTCCCTGGAAAGAGAAATCACGTGTTTTAAATTTCGTTTTCTTTCTTTATTAAAAAAAGCAAAGATTAAAAGAAATCGACTCTGTTTCATAATACCACAACATAGAACATATCAGGATTCGATAAAAAGAAAAACCTCAGAACTTGGACTGCTAAAAAAGCGACCAAGATGTGACTAATTTACGATAAAATTAATATTTAAATCATCCTTTTTCTCTCTCAAGTGAAGAGCAGGGTTTTTTTTTTTAATATGTAAACTGGCTTTTATGCATACGCCAGTCGAAAGCAATCCACTGCAACTTGGAGATTGCGTACCAAACCAGAGGGATTGCGTTAAATCGGGGATTAGTGAGCAGCGGGCGAAGCTCCCTAGTCTCTCTCTATTAAAATGATAATTTGTTTTGTCTTCATTTTAGAAATTAAGATAATTTATCTAGAATTGTACTATTAAAAATTATGTAACTTTTGAGATTTCCGATGTAGTAATAGCTTTTTAATGTAAAATAATGTTTGCTGAATTATAAATAAATATCGCTGTTTGTTCTTTTCTTTTTTTGTTCGAAGTTATCTTGTTTTTAATTCCCACATTGATTTTTTTCTTTTTTGCAACAATTGTGTACTATTCCAAAAAAGAGTTAATGAAATTGTCAGTTCGTGACCCATTCTGTGGTCAGTTGTTTCGTGTTTTCCAGAACAAGGACTTCGTTCAGGACCATATAACATTGCAACAACTTCTACAATTACGCATTGTAATTTGGAACTTAAGTCAAGGAACGAAACACCGACACCATAGCTAGCGCCTCTCTTTTCGCAATCATACCACACGAACAAGAGGACCCTGACGTATCAGAGTGCAGCAGCCACCATTATTCTACTCGCCGTTGTTATAGCTAGCTCGATCGGAGAACAACATATCGAACTTCAGATCAACGCCTTGAACTGCTGGGATTCTAATTCCCTTTGTGAAGTTAGTATATAACCAAATAATATTTGTTTTTGATCGAATTATGTTTAATTTCATGCCATCAATTATCAATGTTTTTAGTCAAAATATTCAACAATGAAGAATACCATGAAACACGAACCTTTATTTTTCATTCAAGACCAGTGATATTTCCCCCTAAGTATATGTATTTCAGTAAAGTTTTTATACCGTTTTGCCTTGCTTATTTTGGTATTAAATTTTTTGGAATGGTTTCAATTTCAAATCTTTCTTTGCCTTTCTGTTGTAAAAAAAAATATTTTAGGTCTCTATTTATATAAAATGTAAAAACAATCTCTCGTCCCATTAAACTTTTTCTATTCTATAAATCACCCTAACATTAAAGAATTTTAATTAAAGTGTTATAATAAAAAAATAAAAAATCTCTCAAATGTATGTACGAAGTTTTAATAAAGATTTATAATGCTTTTTTGACTTGCTTAATTGATTTCAGCAGGTTTTGAATTGTACTTGGAAAAATGATGTTCGAAAACTTCACAACTTTTTCACCAAATATTAGCGAAATATATTTTCTTTCGATATAAAACTACTAAATAGTCTTATTTTCCCTTCATATTGATTGTAACTTTCTTTATACTTACAAGATTGTTTCTTGTCTACATTACAACCTTTATTTTTCTCCGAAATCCTAAGCATAGCACATTAAAAAGTTTATTCAAAACTCAAGATGTATGGAACTAAAATATGTCCATGGAATATATACAAAATAAATTGGGAAAATATATATATATTTTTCTAAAGTATGTTTCATATTAAATTCAGTTTAATATTGAATTATCAACCCTTTGCACTCCAGTGGCGCCTCTCAGGCGCCACACGATTGGATGCCAAACCACGAGAGGACCATTAGGTGTGATGCGGAAATTCGATGCAAGGCCAATGACTGTGTTTAGTATCTATGAAGCAAATCCATAAACACCAGCCGAACCTAAAATGTCTCGAGTTGCTGATTCTTCCGCGCGAAAAAGGCCTGGAGTGCAAAGGGTTAAATTGAATTAAAATTGAAATTCTTTGTTTGGTGAATATTTTATAAATGTTTAAACGTTTTCTTCAAACAATTGTGAATGCCGTAGCAATATTAATTTTGTATGAATATAAACATATTTTTTATACTACGAGTAGAAATAAAGATTTTTAAATTATGTTAAAGAAACAAAAGTTATCTATGAAATTATTTTATGACAGTACAGTACACTTTTCGCTTCGTCAATCTTGTATACCAACTGCATTTTGCAAAAATTGTTAAGCATTGATAAAAAAAAAAAGTTTTAATTGCATAAATATGCTATGAGCATGGCAATTTTCTCAAAAATAGATTACAAACAGGATTTCTGCGTATATGGAAAGTCATGAATTTGGACATTGGGTAAATTTTGTCTTGGGAAAATCATGATTTTGAGCAAAAAAAGGGCCATAAGTCATAGAAATACAGTGAATTTCATGGATTTACGGAAACAATGGTTAGAGTTAAAAACCGTAGCCAATGAAAACATTTCTGAATTTTAAATTTGTGACATCACACGAGTAAGATCTCATAGGTGAAAAAAATTTCATAATAACTGAAATGAACAGTTTTGAAAAGCTTGTGTTTACATTTTTTTAATTTTGTTTCCTTCTTCTTTCTTCTGTTTTGCATTGTTGATATCAAAACAAATGGAGTGGAATGGAAAATTTTTGCGAAAAATTTCCATGGAAAATTATTTTTTTCCTTTTTAACTTAATTTAAAATAAAACTTTATCAAAATCATTTTATGGTACATTGATTTACTTGCTATGTTCGTGTTAGTAAAATTCATTTAGGTTATTATTATTATTATTTATTTTTTAAATTGTGATTTGATTTCTTGATTCATGGAAAAATATTTGCTTCAGTCATGGATTTGTGACATTTTATTTTGGTAGAAACCATGTCAAGCATTAATTCAAAATCTTAACCGTAATTGTTTACAGAGAAAAATACGTGTATTTCTGAAAGGATTTCAATAAAAAAAAAATGTAGACATATAAAAAAGAACACTATAAAATATTTGGCCTATACACGATTAGATAAATTTTATTATAGTGCCAAATTGGGCCACTCTTATAATAAAAAGTACTTTTAATAGAAACCCAAAGGAGTACTTACACATATACAAATTCGTTTCGTTTTTGGAATGTCAGTTGTCAACTGCTCTGAAATTCTATGTAGTTCTAGCGCGCAAATTTTGAGAAAAGGGAGGACAGGAACTTCATACTGAACTTATTCTGGCAATTGTTCCAGCATACTACAATTCCATACAATTTTGATTCAACGCTACAAGATAAATAATGTATTATTATCTTCTAACGTAGTAATAATGTTCATATTTTAACCTATGTAATAATGTTAAGCTATGCATAATGTAAATAATATTCTTATTTTAACCTATGAACCTGGAATGTCAGAAACCCATTGTCATTTAGAAACCCATTGTTGGTGTTTTTAGCATGAAGGTAGTTTTAAATCTTGAAAAATAGTAATTTTTAAGTTTCTGTTAATTTTTATTCAACATACAACAGTTTAATCGATGCCTTGCTCGAAAAACCAAGTGTCTTGCTAAATTCTCAGTTTCGCGAGCGGAGAGTTAATTGTATCAAGCATCAGGCCCGAAACAACTAGATCGTGATAGGTGAGAGTGCATACGAAGATGGCTAAAGAAGTATCAAAGTTGGAATATTTACAATGCCTAATTACGTAATCTATTCTAAATTAAAGTATATGAATGAATTTAAAATTGTTATACAATTAGGGAATAAATTAAAAATATATATATATATTTATTTAAAACCAATTTATTTAAAAGCTTGTTTTTTTAAAACTGATAGGTGGTTACACTAAAATAATTTCAGTTTAATTTTTCCTTAGAAACTAAAAAAAAAAAAATGATTTAAATAATCTTCTACTTCACTAAGATCAAACCAAAAATTCCTTTACGAAAAAATTAAACATTTCCCCACAAATTCTTTCTTCTAAGAGACTAATTAAATACAAATATCTTTTGACATTTAAGAAACTTCTCTTATCTATATTTAATGCAAAACATGGTTTATATAATTTAGTGCATAATTAAAAGAGTTATATTTTTAAAATTCAATGACATTTTACAAAACTTTTTAAGACAATTTTGAAGTAGATTAAATTCTTTTGAATTTTTTAGAAATTGGTTGCTTTTCCATGAACAGAGTGCTAGGATGATAAAGAATATTTCATGTATCAAAGTTTGTACTTACACAATGTTTCAAATAGCCAATTCAATCATTAGACCTCTTTATCCATACCTTTTCATCATTTATGCTATGGATGCTTGTTCTTGTACACAAAAATAGCAATTCTGATGGGTTTCTTTGTATATAGACAACTCAGCAAGAATTACTCATTTAGTTTTTATATGGCTGACATTAAGGTGAAATAGAAATTGAATTTAGAAAAAGAAAGTTTTCAAAATTGTGCCATCTTAAGCTTGAACAACATTATTTCCTGTATGAAATTATATTTTCTAAGAAATTTCGAATGTAAAAAAAATAAATTTAAAGCCACAATTTATCATGTACGAAAAATAGACATTTCCAAGAATCTAGGGCGGATGCCGTCTAGGAGGTCTTTTGAAAGGTAGATGCTTCACATTTCTGCCTTGAATAGGAAGAAACTCAGAAAACTCCAACCAGGCAGCTCGAAAATCAACGCAAGACTGTATCAATTTGCTGTCTATTTCAGAAATCAAAAATTGCATATCGCTAACAAAAGAAATCAAACGCATCGATACCAAGACTCAATTTTCTTGTAGGTTAATTTATATATATATATATATATATATATATATATATATATATATATATATATATATATATATATATATATATATATATATATATATATATATATATAATTATACAGAAAGAGCGGTTAATTTTCTTTTCCTTTTTGAGATTTTATTTTGTCATTTTGAATTTTGACACAATTATTTAAGTATATGTTAATGCTCACTGACAAACAAAATTTTATTAAAGTTTTCATCTTTGTTCCACTATCACATTGTCTATCAGGAATATCAGAAAGAAGATCCATCCTTTTCAAAACTAGCTCTTTCAAAAGTTATTTCTGATTTTTAAATTTCAAGAAATTTTCTTCATGTTTAACTTCAATAATTTTATTACATTTCTGAAAAGTATGAATAAAAACTATTAATACTTCATCCGTAAGCCACTTTAAACCTCCTCTATTAATAATGGAAAAGTATTTCTTCAGTTCCTCAGCGTCTACTGAGCAATCAAAGGTTTGCTGCTTGATTAATTGTTCAATACAATATTCGAAATCCAGTTATTTTGCAACTTGTTTTGCGACGTACCCTGCAACATACGCAAAAAACATAAAATTGTTCGCGAGATATATCCATATCATTGTACGAGTCAAAAACTTCGTAGAAACTTGAAGGTAGGCTTGGGCGATGTTAACATTTCTGCATCGCGATATATCGGGAAGCAAACATCACGATATATCGCGATGTTAACTATATATATTGTAAAATTTTATTAAATTCATGTATGGAAGGTTATTTTAAATAACATGAGCAGCGACAAAATTATTTTCAGGGGGATACACAAAGCACCCGAGGAGTATAAGCCGGTTATTTTTTATTTTGGTTTAATCTGGATTTTTCAATTTCTCTATCTTAAGGAAATTTTACTTCGTTATTATCCAGCAGAGGGGGGGAGGAGGGGGGGGGGGGCAAGTGCACCTCCTTTCACCCTCCTGGGGGAGCCAATATGTGTAATGGCCCTATCGCCTGTCTTCAACTAATAAACAGTCAAACTCCGTTAATGCGAAATTGCTTAACATGAAATCCCTCTTAACACGAAGTTAAAGCAAGTCTCTGTAGTTAAAACATAACAAATTTATTCACTTAACACGAAATTCGGTTAAAGCGAACTATTTCAGCGGCCCCATTGATTTCACATTAACGGGGTTTGACTGTAGCATATCACCTAAGTCGAATTTGGATTTGAACCGGACGTATCAAGGACAGCAGTGTAACGTAGTCAAATGGAGTCCTTACGCAAATCATTTTTCGATCCAAAAACTTTTATGCTTACCAATTAAAAAACATTAAAAAAAAAAAAAAATTAAATTTTGGATTGAGTAATTAATCTCATGGAAATTAATAAACTTTATTCAAATTGTACTAACTATAAAAATTTATAAAGCATTTATTTACTTACCAGTCAGAAGAGAAAATCTTTCAACTTAAATGGGAAAAAATCGTTTATATGTAATCGTTTATACGAACTAGAGAAACAACTGTCCATGTGCTAGTTCACATTGATTTTGGCAGATATAACAAACAGCTCATAGTAATAAATAACCAGATTAACTTAACTGGGTAAAAACTAGACAAAAAATACCGCGGCCGAATGGTGCAATATCCTTGCGTTAATAAATAAAGCAAAATAAAATAATAGCAAGATAAAAAAAATCTTGAAGTTAATATAAAAGATTGCAAAATACAAAAGTGTAATATTTTATTTCTTCCAAGTTAGAGAAATAATAAAGAGGGAAAAAAATCAAAAATGAAACACAAAAAGTGTAGGAAATGCTCAATTGAATTCCGAAAATAGACATCAAGGTCTTATATCTGATGACTATTAAATAAAAATCAAAACGTTTTCCAAGTGTTGAGAGAACAGCATAAATAATATTCAAACAATAAATCGAATACTTCTTTTATGGAATCTCTAATATTACTAGACTGCTGGCGTCACCTCGCAATTGCAATACTCATCCCACATGCGTAAGTGGATACAATTGCCATGATATGGTTTTTTCTGATGAAATATCGGGCATCCGCAAAAGCAAATGGAAATCGTCTCAAACGGCCCGATGTCGACGGTATCACTATATTTCTATACAATATTGGGAACATCTCTCATATGCAAGGCAGGGTGGATACGATTAGCACGATGTGAGCTTGCCGATGAAGTACCGCGCAAAAGCAAATGGAACTAGTTTCAAACGGCGCGGCGCGGTGTCAACGGTTTCAATACGTTGCTATAGTGCTTTAGAAACACCGGGCATGAATCGTTGCCACGGTTCTTCGTCCTTGAAGTGCTAGGCAAGTATCGTTCTCTCGTCAAAAGAGATCGCGATATATCGGTTTGGAGAAAATAGTGACACCGGTTTGACGATGTTGATTTCATACCGGTTTTTTCCGATATATCGATACATCGCCCAAGCCTACTTGAAGGAATAGCAATTTCGTCTTCTTTCACACATAAATCAGTCTCTAAAACTTGTAAATCCTTCGGTCGAAACTCCTCTTTTTTGTCGGAATACAGCTAAATCCAACTGATAGTTTTCAATGGCTTTTTAGCCGGTAAACCAGCCTATCTAGCCAGTAAAATTTAAACTACTGCTACTGTTAATAAATATTTATTATAAAAATTTACTTGAAAAGGGAGAGATCTCTATCACTTACTATTTTAAAATATTTACTGACATGTATCATGAAATTTTATTTCCGTAGGTGTAGTGTAGGAAAAGGCTATAATGCCTATTTTATACTATTGTCGATTAGTTAAGGACAGCTAATAGCAACACAGAAATCTATATCAATATTGTTATAATCAGATATTAATATTTTTATATTTAAAATTATTAAATATTACATAGCGTGGTGTTTATGCACATATGCCGAGTTTCAGATTGACAGGACGCTAGAAAGTGGTTTAAAATTAAGCTGCTAAGAAGCAAATTGTGAAAATCCACAGTCACCACTTGTATTGCTGCCGATAGTATGACCTATCAAGCATACTTCAGCTTGATTTTTTTTTTTTTTTTTACTTTCAATCACCTATATGTATACATAGGGGAATAAAAGTATAGCATTCGGTAAAAAAAATTTTTTTGATTTTTTTGCATTTCTCCACTTCTTGGAACATCCTGATATCAAAAACGTGATCTAGAAAAGATGTCTCTCTGTGGGGATGTGGTCAGCATAACTCCCGAACAAATTGACCTACGATATTCAAATTTGGTGTGCGAGTTGGTGGTAGCCATGGGACCTACCGCTAAGGTTTTCGTAAAAATCGCGCATGTGCGTAAGGTATTTTTTTTTTTTTTTTTTTTTTAAATCTGCTCAGTTTCAATTACATGAAAGGATAACATAAGAATTATCGATAAGCATATCGCCAAAATTCCCATTTTTTAATATTTTTTTTTATATAAGAAAAAAGACCCATATAAGAATTATCACAAAAAATATCGCCAAACTGGCAATTTTTTCTAAGCAACTGATGAAAATATAAAAATGATAAATTACACAAATCTACAACAGCAATATAGTGTAATTGAAAGTTGTGCGATGTTTCACACCCCTAGTTTTTATTAAAAAGTTTTTATTGTTCGTTAAATGCCCATTCTACCTTACATTTCAGGTCTTCTAATTAAATTTTTGTTGCATGTAAGGCATCCTTTCATTCTGAATCAACTTCCACGGAAAGTAAGTTGGATCACTTGTACACCCTTCTGGAATTTTGAACATTAAATGGAAAGTGGAATAAAATGATAGGAATCACTGGAAAATAGGAGTATGAAAGATGTTTTAAAGTATTCAATGGAACAGAATTAATTTTTTAACATTTCATTAGGAAATCCAATTAAAAATTCAAGTTTTGAACTTAATTTAACCACCTTAATGCATGATTTAGTGTGCTATCTTCACGTCCCCCCACCACTTTCCCATCGCCTCTTTAAAATAATCCTGTCTGTGCCCATGCTTCCAAGATGTCATGTTTGTTGTACCCCTTTGAAATTTACATACTTCACAAAAAATACTGGTACATCCCTTTTCATTTTTTTTTTCTCTACAAGGGAAAACTAACCTATACGCGTTAAATTTTCAACCATTGGAAATGAAAACACGATAAATATATAAGAATTGTCAATACTTTAAAATAATACATATCCTCGAGATTCCAATAGTGTTTTTAAATGAAGTAAAAAGTATGAAAATTATTTATCATGTTATTATATTTTAACCCATTTTGTCACTTATTAGAATTTTTTTAATATTTTTAAGTTGTTTATTTAGTTTCTCACAAGAGGGCAGCACCAAAACTAATAACCATTCGGGTTTTAAAAACGATCACATGGAGCAGTTGTGGATTTGAGAAAAAAGGCCAGATGGAAAAACTTTGATTAAGACCCTTATGAAAAATTATGATTTAAGTACATCAAAAGTTTAAGGTTCCCAAACCTCGGATATAGAAAGACTGTCACTCCTCGCTTTCCCAGACTGTCCCTCAGACGTACGAGATAACCTGTCTCTGCAGTATTTCGTGGATGCCATCAAAGAACTTTTGATGTATTTTTTTAAATAGTTATTATAACGCAAACCAAACGACCTTCACTATTCTTATCTATTTTGATGAAATTTTTTAGTGTTTTACTTATTGGCAATCTACATAAAAGAAGTATAGCTTAAAAATTAAGAAAAAAATACGAGTGAACAGGATCGTGCCCAAAAAATTCAATTGGGAAAGGGAGATGCGTTAAACTTCGTTTCACCGATGGAATCAAGGAAAGTCCGGTATAAAGGGAAATAATAATAAATAAGGTTTAAATAATAAAAAATTAATTTAAAACTAAAATCAATTTCAAATTAGTGTTTAAATATAAGTAATGTTTTAGTAATTTTTAATTCATTTCAAATTGCAGTTTAAACATTTTTCAATTAATTTTTAATTATATTTCATTATTATACAATTAATGTAAAATTTTATTAAATCCCCGTTGCATATTAATAACGGGTTTTAATAAAATTTTATAAAACCCCGTTACTAATACGTAACTTCCTTGTTAGGAAGAAAGAATGTTAATTGCAGTTTAAAATCATCATCGGATAAAACTCCAAAATTGAAATATTTTTAACGTCAATTAATATTAGTTGATATTGTTACGAATTTTTGTATATTTGTAAATATTTCGCTATCCACGAGACTACCGGCTATTCCCCATCCCAGATGCTCTTCGGTCGTAAACCTTCGTCTGCCGTGTGATCTGTTGCTTGGCCGCCCTCCGGATGCACCTTCATCGCCAGAGGAGTACGTCGAGGATCTTCAGGCACGGTTTGAAGATGTGTACAATTTTGCCCGAGAGCGAATCCACTTGGCGACGGATAAGATGAAGACCAGATACGACACGAAGGCTACAGGACATCAATTCCACGAAGGTGACAAGGTTTGGTTCTGGAACCGAAACGACAAAAAGGACTCTCTCCCAAACTTCAGTCTCATTGGGATGATCCTTACTCAGTCCTCAACCGGCTGAATAATGTCGTGGTCCAAATACGCAAGTCTCCCAATTCTAAACCTAGAGTCGTTCATTACGACAGGTTAGTCCCCTACTATGGCCATAGTTTGTAATCCCCATAGTTTGTAATCCCCCTAATGTATAAAGTGTATATAGTCATTAAGACCATGGTCACATGTGTATATACATTTTTAAGTTTATTGTTTATTTAATTGTTTATTTAATTATTTATTTATTTATTCAGTAATGTTTCTGCCTTTCTGTATACAAATTAGTAAGTTTAGTAATAAACACAAACTATTGCTTTGAAAGTAAGCCTTCCTTTCCGGGAACTGTACTGCCCGGGACGTGCAGTCCTTGGGAGGGGGGCAATGTTACGAATTTTTGTATATTTGTAAATATTTCGTATAGTGTTAATTTTGTAAATAGGAAAATTTATGTACAGTTTGCATAAGGCAGTGCAATAGTTCGCCTTTAAGTTGGTTTCCCGACAATATGGGTGTTATCGCTTGATAACGAGTTTTACAGAGGTAACTCTGGGAAGCAGGTTTCAAGGGGCAGGGCATTTAACATTATGGTAATGGGAATATCGCCAAATTGGCGAGATAGAGCCAAGTTGTCTACGGTTTTGGCGACTAATTTTTGTCGCCAAATTTGGCGACCATTTGGCGACATTTTCGGTACATGTATAGGTACATGTATCCCATGTACATGTAATAGGACTTTTCGACTACAATCTGGAAAGTTCTCCAAATGTCTATCTCTGGAATATTCACAAAAGTTCCCCACTCCTATATAAGGACGGCCGTGAGTAGAGTTAGTCAGTTCTTGGATTTTGAGTCACTGAATTAGTTGACTGGAGATACTGAGCGAACTGTATTGCATTGTCTTTTGCGGCGATTTAGCAGTTGTTGTCAAGTTTTTAACTGCTGTTTTGTGCTCTATTGAGGTGAAAAGTGCTGTATTGTGTCTACTAGAGCGAGAAGTTCTGGAGCTGTAAGAGAACTGTGACGAGTTATTTTGGAATAAATTTCTGCAAGTTTTGATCTGCTTTGGCGTTAAATCTTTCGAACCCGTCCACGCAACAATATTCTTTTAGTTCAGTAAATTTTGTGCTGAAAAAGGCCAAGCATCAAACAAATTGCAACAAAAGCTTTTTAAACTTTTTTAGGCACGAACAATATTTCAAAAGTTTTGAAAAATCTAAATATAGAAAGGCGCCATGTTGAATTTCTGTTGTAATCAGTAAAATCCCTTTAATTAATGATGAGCTCTGATTTCCTTCGAATGTGCACCAAATGAAAGGGTATTTTTTCTTTAAATACAAAATCTTTGTGACTAAAAACCCGGTTTAAGCAACTATTTGACAGCAATATTATTAAAATCTTTTTATTTGTTTGTTTTGGTTGTTTCTTAAATCATAAAAATATTACTTATAAAAAAGAATTTGAATGAAATCACAAATTTATTTCATTTGCTAAAAATTGTAAAAATGGAAGACGAAAACTACTCGTACCAACTTTGATATTTAAAAAGTCGGATCAATTTGTTGCAATGTATAACCTAGAAAAGGTACATGACATGAAAATAAGTATATAACAATTTTCATTCGATTTTTTTCACAATTGATATGCTATAGAAATGGTAATTGCTTCTGTCGGATTGTAAATTTTAAGGACTTGTAATTTTGAAACGAAATTTTAAACTAGGAATTTTTCTGTATATTTTAAGCTATCGTTATTAATGAAATTACAGATTGTATATCATTACTTTTATGGCGCTTATTTTTTAGGGCTGCATAGAATTGTTTTGGATATTACTGTGTAGAAAACTACACGATGAAACTGCGTCACTGGGCTCGATATATTGTTAGACTGTTAGAATAACACTACAAATGGGATGGAAGGAGAAATATATATAGCCATAGGCGTAACTAGAGTTGTTGAATGGGGAGGGTTTCGAAAAATACAGACTCGATACATCAATGGAAAAAAAAAAAAAGTGTGGGGGGGGGGGGGGGGGGAGAGAGAGAAAAAAAATCATCTCATTGAAAAAGTTTTTAAATCATTGTCCATATCTACGGTATAAGAAAAATTTCTTAAGAATTCTATTTAAAAAAAAAAAAGGAGCGGAAAAATGATTTTAAACACATAGAAATTGAAAGGGTCTGATATAATTGTAAAATATATGGATGCAATATGTTTGGAGAAATTTTTCGGGCGTAGCAAACAAGAGAGGATAAATTTCAGTGGCGGGGCCCCCTCGAAATATTTCAAACATCACTGTCAAAAATAAGCATTAAAGAAACTTCCATAAACATTTCAATATATTTTTTCCTAAATAGCTGTGTCTCTTAATGTTTATAATGCATTATTGTTTTTATATACATTATGATACCAACAGCGTCCGAGTTGGTGAATCTGCTGATAAAATTGTAATTTTTTCGTCTTCATCTGGAGATTTTTCAAAGCTATCTGGCGATTCTTTTTCAACTTGAACAGTAATTTCACCATATTTTCCATCTTTTCTTTTTTTGCAAAATAAAAACTGTCTCATTTTGAGTTTTGCGTTTGCTACCTGCACTCATTTTAATTATTTTCAATTACCCATTTGTTAACATAGGGTAATGAAAGTTTTGTTTTCGATCCAAAAAAAAAATTCGAATTGTTTGCATTTCTCCTCGTTTTGGAACATCCAACTGAAAAAAAAAAATAGTGTAGAAAAATGTCTGCCGGTATTTCAGAGTGTTCGTGGTCAGCACAACTCCTGAACGATTTGACCAACGATGTTCAAATTTGGAGTACAGGTTAGTGGAGACCTGCCTGCAGAGGCGTACTGGCCATAGAGTTGTCCGGTGTAATCACCGGGCCGGTCAGTGTCTGTGAAAAATGGGCTGGTCAGGGATTTTGATTTTTTTTTCAATTTTCAATATAAGTAATTACCTTCCTGAACGTTTTTTTTTTTTTTTTTTTCTTTCCAAAAATCCAATGAATTGAAATCCCAAACATTCACCCCAGCCAATTATATAATCGTACTAGTTGCATGGCCCCATTGTGTAAAAGTCCCAATTGTTGACGCTTCGCGAACCGGGCTGCTTAGAAAAAAATTGCATTTATTGCTGTTTGTGAAAAGCAAAATTAAAAGGATAAGACTACTTATGTTTGAAATTTAGAGTTATATGCTTAATGGAAGTCACTTTGCAAAGAAACTTTAAAAAATTAAAAAACCTAGGTGTGTGGAACATCGCATAACTTTCAATTACACTTATTTCTGGCCACAGCAATCAAATTTGACATGAATTGGTGTAGTTTAATTTTTTGTTGTTTTCTCTTTTCATTATTATTATTATTTTAAAAGGGCTAGTTAGGTGATATTTTTAGATAAAATTAATGCATTGGCAAGAGAAAAAAATACTGGCAAACGACGAATATGGGGACAAGTTTTTCGATAAATATTTCATTATTCATTCTTGTAAATGAAACTGAGCAAAAACAGCTGTTGATGGGTGATGCTCAAGGAAGAGAATTCTGGATTAAATACATTCGTATTTAAAATTTCTACACCTTTTTCGCGTTTCTACGAAAATTTCGAAGGTGGATATATCTAGAGAAACCTAAAAGACATTACCACATTGATTTTGGTCAAAAACATTGCAGCCGTTTTTTGGCAAATGCTGAAAAACATATTTTTCAATGCAGCTACTTTATGCGCATGCGCAATTTTGATACAAACTTTGATGACAGCTTCCATGCTCCATGTCCACCACAAAATCGTATAAAAAAGTTGAATATCGTAAGTCAATTTTTTCATGAATTAAGCTGATCACAGACATTTCTTCTAGATCACTTTTTTGGACTCAGCACGTTCCAAAACGTATAGCAAAAAAATTCGAATTTTTATTTACCGTTTGCAAAAATTAAAAAAAAAAAAAAAAAAAAAAAAACCTAACGAAAATGTTAACATTATGTTTGTCAAAATCACAATTAGAAGGCAATAACTACTTATATTGGAAATTTCAGAATTCTATGAATGTTGAAAGTCACATTGTAAAAACACTATTTATAATTTTTTTAAAAATTATTTGAAAAAAAAAAAAAACTCATAAAAATTTTAACATTCTGTTTGTCAAAAGCACAATTAAAAGGTCAAAACTACTTATGTTTATAAATTCAAAGTTTTATGCAGATTGGGAGTCATTTTCTGTAAAGACAAAAGGATATAGCCACCGACAGACTATTTTATAGATAGAGAGTACGCCTTTTTACTTGTTGTATAACTTTTAAGTTTAAATATATATTGTCATTTCGTATGTCATTTTCAAATACAATTATAGTAACACATCTGGACGTTCTTTATTTTGCAATTTGCTTTTATTTGTTTTAGTTTTTGCAAGAAACAATCGATGGTTTTTATGGAAACAAATTTCACTCAAGGGAACTATAAATATTAGTAGAAATGGAAAACATTTTATATGATTAAACTAATTAAAACCATTCAATTATTAAAATTAATTGATAAACAAAAAAAATATTAATTATTAAAATTACTTATTAATCAGCAGAGTTCTTTTATTTTGTTAACAATAATTATTAAAACTTTATTAGTGATTATATATTGAAAACTTGGGCCGGCATAAATCTAAAATCACCGGGCCGAATTTATATCCCAGTACGCCCCTGCCTGCCTATAAGGCTTTCATCAATATTGCGCATGCGAAAACATAAAAAAAATCATGCTCTTTAAGTAATCACTAAAAAGCGGCTCTAACGATTTTGATGAAAACCTCTATGATAATACTTCTTAAAATGTTCTAAACATCCCCATCTCCGAAATTCCCATAAAAATGTAATAGAGGTGTAAAAAGATGAAAAACGAGTTTTTTCAACATAGATTTCCCTTGAGGATCGCTCATCAACAATCGTTTTTCTCCTCTCCACTGTTTCACTAACCATAAAGGATATTGCAAGAATTTTCGAAAAGTACATTCTTACATTCACCATTGTGGCGTCTTTTTTCCCTCCCCCCCCCCTTTTTTTTTTCCCTTGTAAGAGTTATCTGTAAAAATATCACTAAGGGCCATTATTCCAAATAAATGAAAATAGCAATAACACTATTCCACGTCAAATTTAAATTTGCTGACTATTATTATAATGTAATTGAAAATTGTGCGATGTTCCACTCCCCTAGTTTACATTCAGTTATTGTTTAGTGTTTGGGTTTTCTATACAGCGCAATGTCCACTCAGAACTTATTTTTCCCACGATGGAGAGTTCATTTCTTCAGCTTCGGACGGGTGTGGCGCGTAATTATCATCAAATGGTACATTAAATGGCAAGTTTACTCTTCTGGTGAAAAATCGATGTATAGTCTTGCAGTTTGGTATAGCTTTTGATTACCTTAGTAAAACACACTGGTCACTGAATAATCTCAATAATGAAATTTAATGGATAATTTGAGTAATAATCAACAGAGTTGATTAGGGAAAAAATGCAGTATATTTGTTTAATTCTTTCTCAACTTAATGGGTTGGGGGTTGAACCCCCAAATCCTCCCACGTTACGCCTATGGTCTTTACATTAACGGTCGATGACTAAAGTCAAGTCTGTAGCACTTATGTTTCCGCGATAAAGACTCCATTTCTCCAGCCTGTGAAGCGCGTACAGTAGTCTGCGAACAGCATACAGTTTGCAAGACGTTCAATATGGTACATTAGTTGCATAAATGTCTTTCACTTTGGTATAGCTTTTGGTTACATTAGCAAAACACTGAATAATTACTAGTAAGGAAATTTAATGGAACTAATAATTACTAGAAAGGAATGGTTGAAAAATAACCAACAAATAGTTAGTTGGGGAAAAAACGTAGTAAATTTGCTTAATTTTTCTCAACCCAATGGGGGGAGTTCGACCCCCCAAAACCCCTCCCTCTTTACGCCTATGTATATAGCAGACAAAATTCCTCTGAGCGTCGAAGAAATGAGAATTTTTTTGAAATATTATGGTCGTGGTGGACTCTCTTCAAAGTAGAGATAAAAGGAAAAGAATGGGAATTTTACCCTTGTTTTATCCTATAAATGGGAGCTTTAAGTGCCAGACTTTTCTGATTCTTCCATTTTTTAGACCATACTTTGGGATATATATTTTAACTTGCAAGTTTTTCATCAAACCCTCTAAAAGACTGATCTCATTTGATAGTTGCTTTTATTTGAGTCTGAGGTATATTAACTTCCAATTCAAAATAGTGAATGTTCAGTTCTCAGGTATAAGTATTTTCTTTCAGGGGTTTGTTGTACGAGTGAACGGGAAGAGCTCGTTGGATCACGAGATCAGTGTCTTTCAACCAGTTCTTTTGCTTTGGAATAGCTGACATTTTGTTTGACTGATTGATTATTGATTTTTCTTTTATGTAAAATCCGTAGGTAGGGTCCATTGCCGAGTGTTTACCTCGATATAAAAAAAACTGACTTCTTTAGAGCTTTAACCATGACCCCATTTTTATTAATTGCTACAGGAGCTGAATGGTGGTTTTATTGAATCTGTATTAAGAAAAATTTGATCGAACTCATCACACTTTCCAAACATTATTATTTGTTTTTAATCAGCAGGCTATAACTAAGGTGAAAATTGAAAATCATCGAATAGCAGTAGAAATTGAACGAAAACATTTGCTACCCGAGTATATGTCAGCGCCACGCGACAAGTCACGTTATCGCTAATTGTGTTTTTAAAAGGTTGCTAGAAATACGGAATTCTATCAACCTTTTACCTAGAGTGGACCCATTAGACGATCAATATGCCACATCCGCTCACTCTTCCCTGTTTGCGTGATCTTTCACCGACCTCTTGATCAATTTTAAGAAACTCATTTCGTTTCAAGATCGTTTGTATTGGTAGCTTCCTATTGATCTTGACAAAATAAAAATGCCTGAAAGTAATTTGTTGCGTGTTTCTCGTCATGAAAAGCCGCACACTCTCTCCCTCTCTATCACAAACATTCTTTGGTCATATTTCTTGAATATCATTTACCTGGTCTGAAATCAGTTTTTGTAGAGCATTGTTCCAATCACAATAAACTTGGACAGAAGATTAACAAAACGATTCGTTGCCACTCTTTGACGTTGATTGCCTTGCCGTGCTTGATTGACGTAATTCTGTCAAGGTATTGTGCAATGAAATGACTCGATTGATGTTCACAATGCGAAAGGTGTCACATGTGACAGGATTGAATGAAGTGTTTTTGAAGAAAGTTATCAATTAAAGCTTTCGTTAAGAAAGAATACTCCGTGAAGTATTTAACAACCGTATTGCGGTGAGCGAATTCAAAACAATGGCTTGGTCTTCATCAAGTGGGTATGTTATATTAGCTAAACATAGCTTTTAAAAAACCTGTAACTAACTTGTTAGTGAAGATATTTTGTGATTCTGGTAGTGTTTAACTAATCACTTGATTTTTTTTTTAGTCAAGCACATTTTTTTCATTGCTCGTGAAAATTGACAAGTTTTATCGATTTTGGATGTCTTTAAAAATATTATGTCCATTCGTATTACAGAGTCAGCTGAAGTTTCAATTCACTTGATGTAATTAATTATATCTCAATTTAATAAAAAAAAAAAATGCACAGTATTACCTAATAGATAGTTTCAAAACTGGTCTCTACCCTACAAGAAGAAAATAATAATTCATATCAATTTTGTTTACGTATGGTAGGAACGATTCATCATGTCTAAAAATAATAACCCATATTAATTTTGTTTACGTATGGTAGGAACGATTCATCATGTCTAAAAAAGAATGATCGATTTTCATGAAAAGTACACAAGGAGCATACAAAATGTTTTTTTTTCCGTTTTTTTTTTTTCGGATGAAAACTTTTCTATTAGGTCATAAGTGCTTTGTCATGGGATAATTAAGGTTTCATAATTTTTCTTATACATTGCGTATAGTACCAGCATTTGAATTTTCAATCAACAAGGACGTGATTTTGGAAGTTTTAACTAGAGCTTTTTCTGCAAGTTCATAATTAAGAGATGAAGCTGTTTTCTATATCTTCGAATACAAAGAAAATTGCTATTGTGTAGAGATAGTGGTTATGGATGCAACCAATTGGGAGACTACAACTATGAATGATTCGATTAAAAGTCATACATTGAAGAAAGTGCAAAGAAAATCTTCAAGATCAACGGTTCGTTCAACAACCACCTATAAGGTAATTCTTCAAATACATAATTAATTTTAAAAATAGGTGTAATTTATTTGCAATTTTCATACCTTAGAAAATATTCTCAGAATCGTTTTTAAGAGATTATTGATGGGTGGAAATTTGATTTTTAATTCATATGAAATAATAAATTCTTTCGACAAATTCTAGTTTTATTCAACAATTTCAATCATTGAAGAGAAGAATTTTTATTTGATTATCTCTACAGTATAGTGTGCTAGTTAATACTAAAAATAAACTATCATTGTGTGAGACACCGCACAACAGTTAATTTCAAAATCTAAGATTTTTGAAATACTTATTTTTAAGTTTCCTGATACGTCCTTGGAAATATCTGTCAGTGGATTGATTTAACAAGGTTTATTTATTTTTGCAATTTCAAAGCGATTATTTCATTCAATCATTTGAAGACTACAGATTTTATTTTCAAAATAAAACTTTTTTGAGTAAGTTTTTAAAGTAATTTCTTAACGAATCGGGTTAATTTAACTTTGTTCTGATTGATCGTCGCTCACAACTATGCACGATGTTCTTCTCTAAATTCAATTCTTTTATGTCTTATCTCCCAAACGCTTTACATAATCTCTTAATATAGTTAATTTTATAAGCGAAAAATAAGCACAGCATTATGTAAAATAAAATACAAAATACTAAAAGGAAATAACACAAAGGGAATCTTGGACAACAGATTTGTTTGAAAATTATCAAGATTGAAAATTTTTTAAAAACTTTACTTTTACATGAACAGACATTATTGGATAAGGTGGATGCCGCCGGGAAGGGTCAAGCGAGTGTACTTTGCACCCACAGCATTTAAATATTAAAATAAGTTAAGATAAGTGTCAAATTCACAGGAAAAAAATAAATATAATATGCGATTTAAATTATTAATATGAACCCAATGCAGAACTATAAATTAATATTTTAGTAATAATAGTACTCAACACAATCTTCACAAATTACCAATCAAGGTTCAAGTTCAAGTTTCCAAGCTATTTTACAGAATTTCCCACTTAACATAAGTTCATCAAAAATAATCTATCTCACTTTTCTGTGGTATTATTTGACAAAGTCACGAAACCTAAAATATAAAAACTTAAATGACTTCCTAGACATTAGTTTTTAAATAGCTTCAATGTTTTTTTGCCACTTTTTTTTAATAAGAAATCAGCAAAGCAGAAGAGAATGATCCGAGCTTTTGCCAAGGAATTTCTGACTTATCGGCTATCCGCGGCTGGGGTTTCCTACATTGTGAATTCCAGGACTAAGACGAGGCGGTGGATATGGATCGCAGCTGTAGTTTTCTCCTTCTCGTTCATGGGCTATATGACAATGAATGTTGTCCTGGAGTACTTGGGATATCCTAAGAGTCTTATTAGAGAGGTAAGAGTTGTTGTCCAAAAATATTTTTTTTAAATAAGCAACATTTAAAAATGCAAAAACTTTACTCAGGGAAGTGCAGAAACTTGTAGCACTTATGCTAGTATAATGATTTTAATGTATAGTTCCATTGAATAACAAATTATATACTCTCCCTGAACACAAAAAAAAAAAAAAAAAAAAAAAAAAATTGTCCTTTGATGACGGCAGTAAAGCAATATATGAAAACAAAATATTAACATTATACTAAAATTAAGTAGGGTAAAATTATGAATGTGTAGGAAGACGCCTTAGTTAACTATTATCGTATTGACCTTAATCTTGTTTTACTGATTTCAGCTTCCTGAATCACTCAATACGAATATATATTTCAGGGGGAAATTGCCACTAAACTTGAATTTCCTGCTGTTACGGTTTGCACCTTAAATCCTCTCCTGCATCACAACATAGAAAAAACGTCCGTCGCTAAGTTCCTGAAACTAAAGGAAGTACTCGGAAATGCCACAAACGTTCCGTAGGTTTCAATCCTTTTTTCTAATACGTGGAGATAGATAAGAGCATTTTTTAATCATTTTCTTACTACTATGATATTTACATCCATGTCGTCATCAGGCGCCGAAGTCTTTTAACGCAATATATATAATTCATAAATTGTTGAAGTTATGGATATTTTTTTTTTGTAATTAGACTTATTTAGGCAATAAATAATTAAAACTAGGGTTGTGAAACATCGCACAGCTTTCAATTATACTAAATTACTGATGTGGATTTGTGTCATTTATCGTTTTCATATTTTCATCTTTCGTTTTGAAAAAATTGCCAGTTTGGTGATATTTTTTGCAATAATTCTTATATGTGTTTAGAAAAAAACAAAGGGAAAAAAAAATGGGTACTTTTGGTGATATACTTATCGATAATTCTTACATTATCCAATCTTGTGAGTGAAACTAAACAGGAAAAAACCCAAAAAAGAACGATCGTTGATGAGATATGCTCGAGGAAAGAGAACTCTGCGTTAAAGACATTCATTTTCCAACTTTTTACGCCATTAAAGTATTTTTACGGGAATTTCGGTGTGGGGCATGTTTAGAACATCTTAAGAGGCATTACCACGGCAATTTTGAACCAAATCGTTGGAGCCGTTTTTTAGCAATTACTGAAAAACATGATTTTTTCAAAGGCAGCTACCTTATACGCATGCGAGATTTTGACGAAAACCTTAATGTTACATCCTTGAGCCATCACCAACCCGCATACCAAATTTGAACATCGTAGATCAATTTGTTCAGGAGTTATGCTGACCACATACAGACATTTCTTCCAAAACACTTTTTTAACATAAGGATGTTCCAAAACATGGAGAAATGCAAAAAAAAAAAAAAAAAAAAAAAACACGATTTTTTTTTTTTTTTTTTTGACTGAAAAGTATACTTTCATTACTCTACGTCAGTGATTCTCAACATTTTTCTTGTCGCGGCACACTTTTAACGATTTCAAAATTTGGCGGCACACAAAGAAAAAGATAAGTTTAAAAGTTGTTAACTTACCTATAATACACTGTGTAAAATAGTTTTATGATAATAATTTGGAATGTAAAATAAAATAACAAAATATGTACTACAAAAACAACAGTACGTTTATTAAGAGATTAATTACAAATGAATAATAAGAATACTTTTAATGAGAAATTTGAGCTTGATGTTTTTTGATAATTTCATTTCTATTTGTTTGTAAAAATGACAATGCTACTCTCATATTGTCTTCTACATTTAACAGTCTCGATCTTTCTTCCGTTTTTTTGTTGGTTACTACTGAAAATCCGAATTCACACAAATAAGATGTAGAAAATTGTAATAATATTTTAAAAGCTTTTTTGGCTATCATGGGATAATCGCATCTAATGTTAATCCAAAATGAGCTAATTGATTCTTCTGAATATTTTAAAATTAAATCTAGATTTTTAGAAAGCGAAATTAGTTCTTCCTCTTCATTCAAAGTTAATTCAAATACAGAAGTATTCGTTATCACAAATGGATTACTAACCCAATCACATTTTTTTATATCTAAATTTGGGAAATAATGAATAATTCTTTCCTCTAATGTTGTCAAATGGTCAATAACAATTTTATGAATAGTTTTATTAAAATCTTTTGGGACTGACTCAAACTTTTTCAAATATCCTTCCTGAGCTTTATTCTTTCATTAAGTTATTTGTTTTTGGAATCCCACCAGTTTATCTTTTGAGTTTAATATATTTTCTTAAGGCCCTTGCATACTTGAATTTATTTTATTAAAAATAACAAAAATGTCTAATAAGTAAGCTAGTTTAGCACACTATATTTTATCTTCCAACAAATGAACAAAATCATAATTTTTATTTTGTTCAAATAACATTTTCATTTCGTCTTTTATTTCCAGTACATGAGAAAAAACTTTTCCTCTGGACAACCACCTTACTTCCGTATGCAGTAACAAGGATTCGCACTTAGTTTCCATAGCTTTGCATAAATTACTAAATAAGCAACTTTTTAATGGTCTTAATTTTATATAATTAACAATTTTAACACATTGTTTCAGAACTATTTTCAATTCTGATGGCAAATATTATGTACATATACAGAGAAATATGTAGCAAAGCGGTGAAAGTGAAAAATCTTCGTTACAATATTCATATATATATAAGTACTTTTCTCAGAGTTCCCACTCAAATCACAAAATGAAAATCACTGACTTTTAAGGACCTAAATAATGTTTTTTAAGGACCTTTAAAAATTTGTTTTCAGGCATCATGTCAATGTATAAATTTTTAATAAAGTATATTCTACCAGAAAATTTACAAGTTGGCGCATACGTAATAAAATATGCCAGAGAATTCTGATACAGAGCGGATAAGTGGTGGTCAAGCGGGGATAGCAAGTCTAAGTAGTATTTTTATAAAATTTGCTGTTGGGCACACAACAGTCGTAAAAATTAAGGACTCTTAAGGACCACTAAGCATTTTCAAGGACCTCTAAGCACCTCTAAGCATTTTCAAGTACTTTCAAGGCTTTGAAAACAAGTTAAAAAATATTAAGCACTTTTAATGACTCTCAATGACAATGGGAATCCTGTTTTCTTTAATTTAAACTTTACTCGTAATAAAAAAAAACATTATAATTTTTACTATATACATTTCTAAAATTTGGCGGCACATTTTAAGAATTTGGTGGCACACAACTGAGGTCACATTGCCCAGTACACATTTAAATGTATATGTGCAAATTTAAAATATATATATATATATATATATATATATATATATATATATATATCTTTGGAGCCGTAGATTACTTGGTCAAATTACCTCTTGAATATTTTGAAGGGCCAAGGGAATTATGGTATTGACACATGAAACTGAGATGAGATATCACGGGGTGATAGATAATTGTAAAAACAAAATAGGGGTGTGGAACATCGCACAGCTTTCAATTGCACTATATAATGTTAGTCAATATGCAGTAAAATTTATCATAGTGTTACTTTACTTTTTCTTATTTTCACTCATTTAAATAAAAATGGCCAATTTGGAGATATTTTTGGCGATAATTTTTACATGAGCAAAAATAAAAAAAAAAAACGCCAAAATGGCAAAATTGGTAGTTTTATTCCATAGACATTACATTGTCCTAGCTTGTGCGTGAAACGCAAAAAAAAAAAAAAAAAAAAAAAAAAAAATTAAATTGATGGGCAATGCTCAAGGGCAGAGTTAAAGGCCCTCGTTTTTCAACTTTTTACCTTTTTATCGCATTTTTATGAGAATTTCGAAGGTGGAAATATTTATAACACCTTTAGAGGCATTACCACAGAGATTTTTAACAAAATCTTTAAAGCCATTTTTTAGAAATTACTGAAAAACATGGTTTTTTCAATGTCAGCTACCTCTTATACGCATGCGAGATTTTGACGAAAACCTTAATGGTATATCCTTGAGCCATCACCAACCCGCATACCGAATTTGAACTTCGTAGATCAATTTATTCGGGAGTTATGCTGACCAAGTACACACAGACACATATACCCACAAACAGAAATTTTTTCTAGATCACTTTTTTGAAATCAGGATATTCCAAAAGGTGGAGAAATGCAAAAAAATCGAAATTTATATTTTGACCGAATACTATACTTTCATTACCCTATGTATACATATGGGTAATTGAAAGTAAAAACTAAGGGTGGGGAACATCGCGCAACTTTCAATTACTCTATAATACTGACGTGGATTTGTGATATTTACCGTTTTTATATTTTCATCATTTATTTAGTAAAAATGACCAGTTTGATGATATTTTTTGCTAAAATCCTTGTGTGGGTCTCTTGATCAAAATAAAAGAAAAATAAAAAAAATAAAAAAAAATAAAGTAAAAACCTCCGCCAAAATGAGGATTTTGTCCATATATTTTTCGATAATTCTTACATTATCCTAAGTGAAGCTGAGGAGGGAAAAATGATCGTTAATGAGGTATGCTCAATGAAAGAGAACTCAGTAATAGAGGCATTTGATTTTCAACTTTTTAAGCCATTAAAATTTTTGTATGAGAATTTCGGAGGTAGGGATGTTTAGAACACCTTAAGAGGCATTACCACAGCGATTTTTAACAAAATCGTTAGAGCCGTTTTTTAGCAATTACTGAAAATCATGATTTTTTTCAATGGAAACCTTATGCGCATGAGCGATTTTGACAAAAACCTTAATGGTAGGTCTTTGGGCCATCATCAACCCGAACACCAAATTTGAACATCGTAGGTCAATTTGTTCGGGAGTTATGCTGACCACGCACGTACACAGACACACATACACACAGATAGAAATTTTTTCTAGATCATTTTCTTGAAATCAGGATGTTCCAAAACGTGGAGTTTGTTTTTGTTTTTTTTACCGATTTTTTTGTTTACCGAATGCCATACTTTCATTACCCTATATATACATATGGGTAATTGAAAGTAAAAAGGGTGAATTCTTTAAGTTGATGTTAGTACAGGTGGACTTCAAAAAACCAGGAGGAAAAGATATTTAGTAACATTGATTTTTTAAATTTATGTACTGTGATGAATATTGTTTTGAACTATTTTTACTTTCAATTACCCATCCCATGTGCATAAATAGGGTAATGAAAATATAATATTCGGTAAAAAAAAAAAAAAAAAAAATCGATTTTTTTTTTTTTTTTTTTTTTTTTGCATTTCATCACGTTTTGGAACATCATGATTTCCAAAAAGTGATCTAGAAAAAATGTCTGTATGTACGTGTGTCTGTGTGGCAGTAGAACTCCCGAACAAATTGACCTACGATGTTCAAATTTGGTGTGCGGATTGGTGATGGCACAAGGATCTACCATTAAGGTTTTCATCAAAATCGCGCATGCGCATAAGGTAGCTTCCATTGAAAAAATGTTTTTCAGTATTTGTTAATAAACGGCTTTTACGATTTTGTTCAAAGTCGCAGTGGTAATGCTTCTTAAGATGTTCTAAACATCCCCACCTCCAAAATTCCCGTAAAAATGCTTTAATAGAGTAAAAAGTTGAAAAACAAATACCTTTAACACAGAGTCTTCTTTCCTTGAGTCAAGGCTTCATCAACGATCGTTTTTTCTTCCCTCCTCAGCTTCACTTACAAGAAAGGATATAAGAATTATCGAAAAGTATATCGCCAAAATCATCAATTTCTCGGAGTTTTTTTTCTCCTTTCCCTCCCCCCCCCCCCCTTTAATTTTTTTTTTTTTAACACTAGCAATTTTGAACAAGGCCTCAATTAAAATTTAATTTAAGATGTCAGATTGTCTATTCATCAATTGCTTGTTAACGCGTTATTTACTTTACTTTTACCTATATTACCTTACCATACACCAATTTAACAGTCAAAAGTTCGATTTTGTTTTATAACAGCTTTTTATGCTAAAAGAAAGCGCGAAATAATTATTACCAGCTAGTTCAGATATGGGCCCACGGATTAGCGTACAGAGCAAAGTTTCATCGAATCAGACAAGTGCAACACTAAAGAGTGATTACTTTTCTGACATTTTCAAAGCTATTTCTCTTCAGATTTCCTTGGCCGATTTTGAAAATAAAATGGTTTGTTCCTATTTTAATTTATTTTTAACACGCTTTTATTAGCTTCGTATATATCTATGTAACGGAATCTTTGAACTCGATTTTCGGAATCGAGCCCTGGTGTCCCGTTACAACCACAGCAGTCACAGAACCTACCATCGACAGTTGATAAGGGTGCTTTCACAGTGGAGCCGGGATGGGTGCTTTCTCGCATACTCGCACAGTGCGAGGTAAAATAAAACCATGCTTCTCTATGGGGATGTTCACAGTGGAGACTGGTCGGTTTACCTGGAATACTCGCATGATTCCAGGTAGGTTTTTCTCGGATGAATACTTACTCGCATAGTGCGGGGGTACTCAGTGCGCATGTGCAACTTTGATCCGTTGCTACTTTATATCGAGGATTTTTCTAAAATTGAGGTTATTAGTGTAAATAATTATGTGTATTGCATATAGTTACTGCATATAGTAATTACACATGTGTACTGCAAATAGGTACTGTACGTGTATATTGCAAATGCTTGTTGCAATTAGGTATTGCACATGAGTATTGCGAATAGGTATTGCCCATATATATTGCGAATAGTTATTGCACATGTGTATGCTATAAATTAGAGATCGCACATGAGTATTGCCCATAAGAATTGCAAGCACATATTGCACATGATTATAGCAAATAGGTATTGCACATGGGTATTGCAAGTAAATATTGCACATGAGTATTGCAAATAGGTATTGCATATGAGTATTGTGAATGTGTATTGCACATGAGTAATTCAAAAAGGTATTGCACATGAGTATTGGAAATTGGCATTGAACATGAGTATTGCAATTAGGTATTGCATATGAGTATTGTGTACATGTATTGCACATGAGTATTCCAAATGGGTATTGCACATAAGTATTGCAAGTAGATATTGCACATAAGTATAGCAAATAGGTATTGCACATGGGTATTACAAGTAGATATTGCACATGAGTATTGCAAATAGGTATTGCATATGAATATTGCATATGAGTATTGTGTATGTGTATTGCACATGAGTATTCAAAATGATTATTGCTCATAAGTATTGCAAGTAGATATTGCACATAAGTATAGTAAATAGGTATTGCACATGAGTATTGCAAATAGGTATTGCATATGAGTATCGTGTATGTGTATTGCACATGAGTATTCGAAATAGGTATTGCATATGTGTATTGCAAATAGGTATTGCACATGAGTATTGCAAATAGGTATTGCACATGGGTATTGCAAATAGATATTACAATTCCTATTCTGACATTTTTTCGAATATTTTTCATTCCATTTGTCACTTCTTAAAGAAAAACAACAATTCCATGCATTGACTAACTTTTTTTTTTTACCTCAAAAACTTGACAGAAGGCATTGTCATCGACAACTAGTCTATCTGCCAAGTTTTAGTTCGATTGGATGACCGCAAGTGGGTTAATTTGTCCCCCACAGCAGTAATATAGTATAGCGTGTTAAAGTGGTCTTTTAGTGACAGCCACAAAACCTCGATGAAATGCGTTCATATTGTCAACGAATCTACCTGCCAAGTTTCAATTCTATTGGATGACCGTTAGTAGATTATGTAGTCCTCATATACTGAATTGGAAGCGCCCACCTGATATCTGTGTGATTAGTGCTCTAGTATGCCAAAAGTGCCGGGTTCGAATTCTGGGTTTGGCATAGATGCTTGTTGTGGTTCGGAATCCACGTTAAGCTATAAATCTCAGTTTGATTAGCCGTCATTGTGCATAAATAAGTCGTTGAGCGTACAAACTAACCGAAATGGAAGCCTGTGTAAAAGAGACCCTTTAGTGACAGCCCAAAAACTTGATAGGCTGCATCTCATCGACAACTAATCTATCTGTCAAATTTCAATTCGATTGAATGACGGCAAGTGGGTTAATTAGTCCTCAGAAGCCGAAGTGGAAGCCTGTGTAAAAGCTGCCTTTTAGTGACAGCCCCCAAACCTTGATAGAATGCGTACTCATCGACACCGAATATACATGCCAAGTTTCAGCCTGATCGGATGATGGCAAGTTGGTTAATTAGGTCTCAGCAGATTTGACCGGCATCAGGCATACACACACACAAAATCGAAGTTAATATAAAATATTTAAAAATAACCCCTAAAAAAATAAAATTTTAATATCAACCTTTTATATGCATTTCTAATTTTCATGCACCAATTGCAACTTATTGAACTGAGATAATTTTGATAGAGTTTGACAGCTACTAAAAAACATCCACTCCGAAATATTTACTAATTTTTTATTTTTTTTGCACCAAAACTTGATTGAATGCATCATCATATAGAACAAGTCTATTTGCCAAGATTTTTGCTGTGCGAAGATCTTGCTCGTCAAATTTAATAGGGGAAGGTTTCCTTCATTAAAAATCGCCAAATTGAACATGTTTGAATACAGCTTAGTATCTGGATAATAGAACGTGAGTAAAAGCTTACAGGTCTGAAGAAATGCAATAAAAAGTGTAAAATTCTGTAATAAAAGTTCCATGACCTAAAATTTGTGAATATACACTTTTCACTGTATCTAAAAACCAATTTCATAGCAATTTTTTTTATTTATTTTCCGATTCTATTCTTTTTTCGAAACTTGGCGCTTTTGTTTTCTTCAGAGATCGTTGCTATACGCGTGGTTGCTAAGAAAATCACGTGGTTTACATAGGAGTGATTCAGGGTCTATGCGAGTATAACATGCCTGTGGTAACCTTTCAGGTAAACCGTCCTGTATGCGAGTAAGCACCCATCCCGGCTCCACTGTGTAAGCACCCTAAGGCAGACATTTGAAAGATCTGTCGTGGGCACTACAGTTATACTATCAGCAAAAAGTCATCATTCCTTTCTTCTGGTCGGAACTCTGGATTGCAAGGATTAGCTCTAGAAATACCACAGTTTTCCATGTAAATGTGGACACGATCTAAGGGGCCATAACCGAATTAATGAGCTATTTGCGGCTTCACCTTAATATGACGTGTACTGAGGCATGCATGAGTTAATCATGGAGACAAGCATATATGACTACTGGCCGGATCAACTAATAGGGAGTTTCATTCACGTTTCACAATCGAATAATTAATAGTTTAAAAAACTAAAAAACACACTTTATTCGAAAGCGTTTTTTTTTTTTTTTTTTTTTTTTTTTAAAGTCGCATTATCCTTACCAGGATCTTCAGGATTAGCGATTTTTCATATTTAGAGACACGGTAGTGCTTTGTGCCAAGTAATACAACGTATACTAAGGCATACACATGACTTAGATTTGAGACAAGCATGTGACTATTGGCAGGGAAAACTAGAAAGTTTTGCACACTTAACTAAAAAAATTATAGTTTACAACAAAAATATTTAATAATTTGAAAAACTAAAAAACACACTTTAATAGAAAACCATACTAAAAAGTAGAAAATAAATTTAATAATAGTTTAAAAAACTAAAAAACACGCTTTAATAGAAAAGTGAACCAAAAAGTAGAAAACAATTTTAATTAAGTTTGAAATAAGAATAGAGTAATTAACAAGAAATAGTTATTTTATCGTAAAAAAGCTTGGTGTGCTTTTTAAGACATTTTCATAAGGGTTCTACTTTTACCAATATCTGTCATTAAATATTTACAACAATTGACATCAAGCACCCCACGCTTTTGTACGATAAAATAAATATTTGTTAATCACTCTATTCTTATCTAAAACTAATTTTTACTTTTTAGTTCACTTTTCTATTAAAGCGTGTTTTTTAGTTTTTTAAACTATTATTTTATATTATACTTCTGAAACTACAATGCGGCGTATAATAAACATATTAAGTGATGAGCGCGTGACGAGGGTGAATTTGTAACAAAACATCTATGTATAAAAATTATCAAAGTAATTTCGCATATTGTTGGAAAGCTTCCGTTTGGAAATGTTTAATGTCAAATGTTTAAGCAAAAAAAAAAAAAAAAAAAAAAAAAATCATATCTAAAATAATCGCAATAAAATATTTAAAGGATGGAATATGTCTTTCTAATTTTCTAATAAAAATGATGAGCGAACTTTAAAGCCACCTGAAACAAAAATAATCAATTTCAGAATCATTTATATATATTGTTCAAAAGCTCGAGTTTTTTTTCCAAAGCTTGGCGTCCACTATCGCTAAGCAGAGCAGATCAGAGCGTAGTGGATTAGAGCCAATTACAAGGCTTCCAATGTCTACTATAGAACGAGCCTCGAGTTACAATGGACGTTGACAGCCTTGTAATTGGCTCTAATCCACTACGCTCTGATCTGCTCTGCTCTGCTTAGCGATAGTGGACGTCAATCTTAATGCTGAATCAAAGTAAAAAAATATTAATTTAAAAAAAAAAGTTATTTATAAACTTAGAAGCGGTTGCAAGTATTGATACCTCATTTGTCATCATTCTACAATTTTTTGAAGGTTGTTGAGAAATACCAATACGTACACTAAAAATATACTGTTCGGCAGGGGGAAATATTGGAGCTAGTATATTACGCGTAGCTTGATATAAGAAGGCTAGAAATATAGCTGAAACTTTTCGAAAAATCGACTTTGAATGAGTTGAAATATAACGATAACATTCCTGGTAAAATAACGAACATGATTTTTTATCTGGTAGCCATTCTCTAATTCGAAGAAATAGATGTAAACCTAAGAATGAAGCAAAGTCTCTACAAAACGGGACATACGTCCGTGTCGGACTTTCGGCTGGTATAAATGTCCCGTGCGTCGTTGAGTATTAATGTATTTGACCTAGTTATAGAATTATTTTTTCATGTAACTTCATCACCAACAAATCTATAATAATAAAACAAGCTGTGTGTCTGTCTATCTATCTGTCTGTGGCTCTGTGGATCTATAGAAACCTACTTAAAATTGGAGTAGAGCTCTGCACTGGTGGATCCAGGGTGGGGCACAGGGGGCACGTGCCCCCCCCCCCCCAGAAAATGTAAAGTTACACTGGATATTATTAAATTTCCTCCCTAAATAATTGATAAAGTCTAGTTCTTTCATAATTTTTGGTGGGAAAACGTACATTTCTCATTCTGAATGACGTCATTGATTGTTGATGAAACCACTGAAATGGCTTTAAAAGAGAAACTGTCGATCTGTATCCGTTATCATAATAAAAGCACTTTTACTATAAATGAAGATTTTATCAAATTTGTAGAAGTTGAAGATCTCACTGGTGAAGGTTTGTGTAAAGTAGTATTGGAAGAACTGTAGAACCTAGGTTTAGATATATCCAACTACCGTGGTCAAGCTTTAGACGGATTTTCCAATATGAGTGGAAAATATCAAGGACTTCAAGCTAGAATAGCCAAAATACAACCCCTTGCCATTTATAGACACTGCGCTAATCACAGATTAAATTTAGTTATTAGTAAGGCCTGCTCAACTCCATCAATAAGAAATGCTGTTGGGGTAATATCGTCAGTCGCAATTTTTTTTCGAGAATCTGCTAAGAGGCTGCACAAACTAGATGAAGGAATGCACGATACTCTGAAGAAAGGAAAGCCATGCAGTGAAAAAGTTGTGTGAAACGAGATGGATCGATCGCCATGATTCGGTACTAACTTTTTTAGATACCCTACCCTTTTTACCCCAACTGTTGAAATCTATTGCCAACTCAGAGGACGGAAAAGGAAGTAATGCCTTTTCCTTTATGTACAGTATTATGTCACCTGAATTTATCATTAGCGTGGTAGTTTTAGCAGATGTGTTTGCACTGACTCTCCCCTTAGCCACAAGACTCCAAGCCAGTGGCGGATCTAGGATTTTCATGAGGGGGGACGCAAGATTGGGCCTTAGCCAGGACTAAATTATTTAAAAAAGAAGAAAAAAAAAAGAAAATAAAAAAAAGAAGCTAGACAGTGTTTAAGAAATATACTTTGAGATTATCCTTAGTCATTGATTGACTCTTTCGTCACATTTCTGACTTGCTATCTTAGCGAAAGGTTGGCGTGGTAGCGGTTAGGTCGCGTTTACACTGTCCTTTGGTTTTTTCTTACCTGTTTTATTTTAAAAACAAATTGTATTCAAAATGTATCGTGCATTTGAACAATTTTTACAAGCTACATCCCCTGAAGTATCAATTATACTGAAGAAATTACAATGAAAGTGGGAAATTGCTACTATTTTTTGTGACTAACTGACTAAGTATAAATCCTATACTATACTTACATCAAAATGGGAAATCAGTAATTGTACATCAAAATTTAACATATTCATAACATATTCATGCAGTAAGCTTAGTAAATAAAAGTACGTTGTTTTACTGAATAATCCATTGCTACACAAGTAACCTAAAGTATTCAGGGAAAACATTGTTTTTCAAAGAGAACGTTTTACTAATAATTATAAGTATTATTTTTAATAAGGCAATAGAAAAAAAATACAATTTAAACATTGAACAATTAGCACAAAACAAATTCCAATTTTTTTTTTTTTTTTTTTTGATTTAGCAAACTATACTTAGTTATCTTATACTTATCCATCTATGGACAAGTGATATTTATCAAGAAATATAAAACAATTTATATTCGATGCTATAGAGAACTTCTACCAATTAAAAACAATATTAGACTTTGACAAATTTAAGCTAAATAATAAAGCAAGATTTGGCTCTTCTAATACACTAACATTTACATCTTGTAGTTTTTTTTTAACTACTTTATTGTAATTGTTGACAATTCATTTTCATATTTTCTACTCTTGTTCTTCAAAATTAAATTTTATTTTCAATATTTCTGACACATTCCTTTTTTTTTCTTCCATTTCTTGGCTTTTATTTCAGCCAATCAGAGCATTTTTTACTTAGATACAATGTTACACTTATGTAGTTCAGTGAAAAAAAAATTGTCGCCTACGTGTGTAAAAAATTAATCCATAAAAGTAAAGTTTTTGATATAAATCATTTGATACATACACAAGATTTATAGTGTTAATAGAAGCATGAGTAAAAACAGTCTTTTAGTGAAAATCTCCGAAACTTGATAGAATGCATTGTCATTGACTATCTGCCAAGTTTCAACTTGATTGGATGACGGCTAGTGGGTTAGTTATCCTTCCACTGACTTTCCCACCACAAATAAACAAAATCGAAAGTTAATATAAAGGATTAAGTAAAGAGCAAACGATAAAAACTAGGAGTAGCGAAATTTTATGTTAAACTTTTTTAAGTTAAAGGCAGCAAGTCAGTGGGATCCAGTGTGGCAGGTCAAATAGTTCATTTAAAAAAAATGAATCCATAAAAACAATGAATCCATATTCCCAAACATATGACAAAAATAAGTAATGACAGATACATTTCCAAAAATCGCCAGTAAGGCGTTCTTTCTGGCCTCTCGTAACCATTGCTTACATTTTTAAATCAAATAAATAGTATTTATAATTTCAGGATAGAAAAAAAAAACGCTAAAAAAAATTTGTTCCTTCTTACTTTTTGTCGATTGGATGCATTTATGTATTACAACCTACTTTACTCTTTGGTTAATTTCGGAAGTGTACCAGTTTGTAATCCGAATATAAGTCTCAACACTCTCACCATTCGTTCAAAAAAAATTTCTCCTTGTGTAAACCCCACCACAACCATTTAAAAGAGGGTTTCAAGGACAAGGACCCAAAGGGGCGGAGATCTTATCTCATTCAGTGTCCAGTGATATTCCTCGCACGTCCATCCCTTGTGGGAGATCAGGAGAGAAAGACGACATCCGGTGTATTTCCCCCTCCCTTCCCCCTCTTGTGATCGTCAAAGTTTGAAGTTCAGAGAGGAAAATTCGCTTTGGTTTCGGCACTTAGTATTAGTTTTGCTTGTCTTTCTTAAATATGATTTAACTGTGGATATAGGAGAGTGCCAAGTGCTCCTTATTGTTACAAAATAAAAGTAAACAATCACTATTTTGTAAAAGAGTTTTTACCTAACTCAACTCCTATGGTAAAGTGTTGTGGAGATGTCTTCAAAGTCAAGGGGGTGGATGTTTGAATACTTGTACAGTCTTCTAACGTCCGTTTGAATGGGAAGGGAGAGGGCTATAAAAGAAACTTGAACCAAAAATAAGCTCTTTTATTTTATTTTTTGGGGGCTATTTTCAAAAATTAGACGAAGGTCGAAATATATTAGTTATGTGAACTTATTAAAAAAAAAAAATTATTTTTGTGCAAATTCTAAAAAAAAATAAAATAATAATAATAACCTGAGGAGGGGGGGGGGGGGGGCGCCCCCCGCGCCCCCTGGCTGAATCCGCCATTACACCAAGCAGAGTACATGGATGTGCTCAAAGCAATGAAGTTAGTTGATGCCACACTGAAAAGCCTACAAAGTCGCAGAGAAAGTAACAGCGAACATTTTAATAAGTTATATTTAAAAGCTGAAAATTTGGCTGATCAGATGGGGACTGAAATAAAGAGACCAAGACTAACAGGCAATAAAAAAAACAGAGCCAATGTGCAATGCAAATCTACGGAAGATTACTTCAGAATCAGCATTTATATTCCATTCATGGACTTCCTCGTCCATGAGCTTTCAACAAGATTCCCAA
Source organism: Linyphia triangularis (assembly GCA_963978545.1). Taxonomy (NCBI): domain Eukaryota; kingdom Metazoa; phylum Arthropoda; class Arachnida; order Araneae; family Linyphiidae; genus Linyphia; species Linyphia triangularis. The sequence continues at coordinate 70,225,974 of OZ021723.1, forward strand.
AATCACAAATGATTAGTGTCAGGAACTTGCAAAAGTTATAACCAGTTAATTCACATTTCGATGAAGATTTCGAAACTTCTGTCATAGAAGGTAGTAAAATGTATAAGTCCGATTTACCCTGTTTCCAAGCACTGGGAAGATGAATTAGAAATAAGGAAGCATATGTGGGATGGACAGATGGAGAAGTTACCCAAATCTCCTCCGGAAGCAATCAAAAACGCTGAAGATTTGCCCAACATATCAACACTTCTTCAATTAATATGCATTCTTCCAGTTACAAGCAGTACTGCGGAGAGGTCCTTTTCTACTCTCCGTCGGATAAAGACATTTTTAAGGGCTACGATGACGGAAGAACGTTTAAGTGAGTTGGCCAGCCATCACATTCATAAAGAAGCAGCAGCTAATCTATCTCCTTTACAAGTATAGGATGTTTTTGCTTTGCAACAAAAGAGAAGACTGCGTTTGAAACTAGATCATTAATTTTAAAAATAAACATACTGGCTTTTAAAATAGATTTTTTTTTTTTAAATATGACTACAACATTTTATTCTAAAGCAGTATTAATCACTCTGCTAAGTGCAATTAATTATATTTTAAATTTGGCAAGTTTATTAAAAAAAAAAAAAAGAAACTAAATTTAATTTTGAAAAACATCAGTAAGTTAGGTGCCAATTTTTCTGTTTATTTTAAGTGCCCAATAGTGTAAATGTGATTTTCAGCTTTTGATGATGACCTTTCTCTCCTCTTGTGAGTATTTAACACGATTGTTGTGTTCCCCTCCCCAGGGCGAATTTCTGGATCCGCCACTGGAGCTCTGAAATTTTCAGCATAAGTAGTTTTGACCTTCTAATTTTATGCATCACAAACAGAATGTTAAAATTTTAATGAGTTCTTTTTTAATTAATTTTTTTTAATTAATTAATAAATATGTTACAAAACGATATCTAATAGGGCTATAGGTCTGAAATTTTCAACATAAGTAGTTTTGGCCTTTTAATCGGACTTTTAAAAAACAGAATTTAAATTTTTTTTTTTTAATTAATTTTTTTAATTAATTAATAAACATTTTACAAAACGACTACTAATAGGGCTACAGCTCTGAAATTTTCAACATAAGTAGTTTTGACCTTCTAATTGGACTTTAGAGAAACAGAATTTTAAATTTTTGTTCAGTTCGTTATTAATTTTTTTTAATTAATTAATATATATATATCAAAGTGATTTCAAATAGGGCTACAGCTTTGAAATTTTCAACATAAGTAGTTGTGGCCTTCTAATTGGTTTTTTGAAAAACAGAATTTAACATTTTTTTTTTAATTAATTAAAGCTATATTATTAATTAATTAGTAAAAGCTACCTTTTAGTGACAGTAACATCCCCAAAATTTGATAGAATGCATTGTCATCGACATCCAACCTATCTGCCAAGTTTCAGTCCGATTGGAGTAGAACAAGGGTGTTAATTAGGCTTTCGCAGATTTTGCCTCTCATCGACAAAATCAAAGTTAATTTAAAGGATTTAAAAAGGTTAACTCTTCTTCTTCTTATAGCGAAAGTTATTTTGCAAACGTATTTTTTTTAATGTAATATATTTGCATGTAAAACTTGTAATCCTGAAGTATTTCATATGTAACGCATTTTTTTTTAAATTTTTTTTTTTTATTAATATTTATTTGTAACATGTATTTGCACTCAAGTTAAAACCTGTAATACATATTTTTAATTATGTTGACAAAAATTTTTTGAAGTGTTAGTGAGGATCCTTATTTAAAGAAAATGAACAAAAATTGGGGTTTTGATTGCAAATCCAAAGTTCTTTGCAATATTGCGTTATGGTATTTATTTGCTCTCATTACAAAGAAAAGTATGTGAAACTAGCGTAATTCTCGCTGATGTTAAGGGTGACCATTTACACTCGAACGAACTTCTCAATAGTATCTAATCTCAAACAGAGACAGCACTACAAAATATATATATATATATATATATATTTCTTAAAAAAAATTAAACGTTTTGTAAAAAAATAAAAAATAAAAAATTATGAAACCTAATAGATGTCAATAAGCGGCAGTATTTCATTTCTTTAAGGTGCTCGTCTCGCTATGAAATAAATTGGGATTATTGAAAGGAACCTCTATAAGCAATTAGTACTTGTCTATACTTGGCAGACTAGAATATTTATAGAAATAATCTCGTTTCAGTGTAATGAGTATAAAATATTTCAAACATATTAATTGAGATTATTTCGTAAAAATTGTAGTCTGTGAAGTACCGACTGTCTATAGGGCTCCTCCCAATAATACTAAATTATTTAATATGTGACAAGCACCCCCAAAGAAATAAAATACGGCTGCTTGTTGGCGACAATTAGATCTCATGACTTTGCCTGTTCGAACCAGTCTTTACACGTTGCAGGACAGACAAAGAGTACCAATCCAAGTGTTACCAGGATCCTCTCTGCCAGTGGTCGTGGTTCAGCGAGACGTGCAATTGCGTGGAGAGCCCTTGCCTCACTGAGTTCTGTCTACCCACCAACAGCACTCATTGCGTCTGCTCCATCACATTCTGCAAAGAGGAACGTTTCAGGACATGCTCCTCACCGAAAGGCCCTCGGAGCAAATCGCTTCCTTGTTATTGCTCAGTCGATTCCGTGTACAAGAGCTGGGCAGAAAGATCGTCACCACACAGCAATTTCACTATAGGCACGTATAATATCTAGGATGTATTTTTCATTATAATAGTCGTGTGACAATCGTGGTTCCCACTTCCTCTAAGCAAGCCTGAACTTCTAAACATAGAAAAATACACTAATTTCCAATAATACCTTTTTAGGGTGGTGTTTCCAAGTTACAAGCTCACATCGAAAATTAGAACCACAATCAGGACTTCCCTATTCTAAGGAAATAGACTTTTCCAACTTCAAGAGTTGGGCTGGAACATTGTTAGCTTGCATAGCGTATTCACTATAGGTCAAAGAGTTCTGAATATAAGATAGAGATTTAATTACAAACGTTATCCTGTTTCTTCACTCGGAGGGATTTAAAGTGACAAATTAAGCCACCTATGAACATGAATTTTTATTATTTATCAAAAAAAAAAATCCTACTAGCGAACGGCAACAAATTTGTTTCCTCAAATTGATTTCAAATTAGCACGTCAAAGTAGAAATAAAAAAAGATTAATATTTATTTGCTGGGAGACAAAAAGTGAGAGTGAAATTCGAATTAAAATGCATGTTCTGTGTGACTTTTCCTTGCTTACTTATTTTTCCTCTCAGAAATAGTAATGGTGTACCAGAGCGATTGACTTGGGACCGGTCCCTATTCCATAAAACTCTGTAATACGAGTGCTCTGCTGTTCTACGTAATTTAGGTAAGATACTATACGATATTGTATCCAGTAGCCTCTGCTTTCGGGTTGTGTTCGAAAGTTTACCAAAGAATTGTTGTGCCAACTCTTTCTTGGTACAATTTTGTTCTAAATAATTTTTTTTCCTCTTTTATTAAAAAGAGGACATGAAGTATGTTAAAGCATAACTAGGTTTTGATAAAAAGAAATATTTACGTACTTGAAATTAATCATTTATGTTTCATTTGATAGATTTTTTGCTGATGTAAAACTTTCTTTTTTTAAATGTTAAAAATCCAAGCAAAATACGGTAAGCAAAAGATTTATTTATTTAAATGTGCTTTTAATTGAATGTTATGCCATAAATTCTATTAGTATGTCTATCTATGTATTTATTGTTACTATAAAAGAAATACTAAGAAAGTTACTAAAAAAAATTAAGAAATTATTGCCCGGAGTTTAAGTAGATCATCAAGGGCAGGTCTAATTGGCAACAAAGTGTTCGTACAAGTAATTATCAAAATAATGAAAACACCTCAGTGAATAAAAGTGACCTTAAAGAAGTTTTCTTAAGCATTAAAATATAATTTTAACGACAAGGGGTTTATTTTTAATATAAAAAGTATATATCTTAGTATGTATGAGGTGAGGTAGCTTTTGTGAAGTTGTATGCGTCTTAGATCTTTTGTTTTCAAAAGCGTAAAATGTCGAACCTTAAAGACTTTCAAAGATGTCAAATTGTAGGACCCCGATTAGCTGGAGCAACTATGACCAAAACATCCCAACTTTTAGGCGTTTCTAGAGGTACGATGTCTTAAGTCATGATAGCGTATACACAGCGCCGCAAGACAAGTTCGGCAAAGCAAAATAGTGGATGGAAGGAGAAGCTGAGTGAAAGAGGCCGACGGGTTTTGAAGCCGACCACAGACAATACCTCAAATCCAGTAGTGCCACTCCAATGACGTTACAATTCCATTTGATTATGGAAACACTCCATTACAATCCTCCACGCCAACGCCAATCCAGTTCGTGTTTTCAACAATGATGGCTGATGCGTTTCTTTTGTTTTAGGCAGCTTTTTGTCCAAGAAATTTTATTAGTTAATTCGTCGAAAATTTGATTAGTTAATATCGAAAATATAGACATTTCTTTTAAATCAGCATAAAATTCAATCTACAAAAAAAATAAGTAAGCAGACCGTATATATAACCCACAAGAGCTTTTTTCTACGACTTGCTGGCTATACAGAGGAAATGTGTGATTTTTTTTTTTTTTTTTTAAATTTTTTTAAAAATATATTAGTAGTTTTTTTTTTTTTTTTTTCTTTTCTTTTTCTTTTGTAGAATTTGGATTAATTAAGGGAGAGGAGTGAAGCTGGAACTCAAAATTTGAATTAAAAAAAATCGTATTTTATGTTATTATTGAAAAAAAGAATACAACTATTTTGAAATAAAACAACATAAAAATGTTTGTTTCTATCATTAGCAGAACTTGAAATATTCAAGTTATTGTTATAAGACAACTTTAACTTAACTCGACCACACTATTTTGAAACTTTGAAGCTGTTTTTCTCGATAATAATTTTTGTCCCTTTTTTGTTTTAAATTGATACAACTTAAAAACTACTTTTTATTAATATGTGAAACATTAGACAATTATTTTTTGTGTATATTTCTTTAGTTTTTCTTCGGGAATTGTATATTTTAACTTTAAAAAAAGAAAAAAATGTTTAGAGCTTAGCATAACTATGGTTTTTATACAGTTTTTGAACAAAATATTTTTTAAGAAAAATTTATAAATACTTTTTTTTGGAAAATCAAAGAAATGGATCTAAAAGAAGTAATTTAATGTAAAAGTGAAGTGATTGTTTTAGAAAAAAATTAACTATATAATATTTCAACAAAGTCACAATTTTCAAGTTTTTTTAATTTCAAAAAAGTGTTTTTTAAATTTGAAAATATAAAATAATTATTTCAGTTTCAAAGTATAACATAGAATTGTATAAACAATATTTCAGAAAAATAACTCTAAAAATAAAGATTTTAGATTTTTGAATCCCAGTCCCTGTTTACTATTCAGAAGTAAGAAGGCCTGTTAGTTCCTCTAAATAACCTACCTAGTGCATATGTTGCCATTAATTTATAAATATTTTCCCAAATAGATTCACTAAATACGAGGAAAATATGTAAAAAGATGTTATTAGAAAACTAATTACATGCCGATCAATGCTATAAATCTGGGTTTTCTCCCATTTGAGATGCAAATATAGTACAGGGCAGTTTGAGCTCGAAATAACATTTGGAAAAACGTCAAGCTATTAGGCCAAATTTTACTCGAACCGAGCGCAGTATAGTACCCAATACAAACAATTCCCTCATTAGAAATCAATGCTAAACTCATATCTCGTTTCATTATGTGGCCTATAATTATGAGGCAAGTGATTGAAAGTGTGATCTGGTACATAATGGAAAAAAATTAACGGTGCATAAGTATAAAGACGACCCAGTGAGCATAACAGAAACTACGAATGCAAATATTTTGAATTGCTGCATTGGCCATCGTCAAAAGCAAATTTCAATATTTAGCAAAGATAATATCCTGAAAGGTTTAGCTGCCACTTAAAATTTTAAAATCCTCGACTCTCAAGTAGATTAAAATTTTGACTCTGACAAAATTTACTCAGCTAGGTTTCATTTGGTTTGGTTTTTCTTAGGCATTTTGATCCTGTTTTTCTTGGACAATTCTTGCAAGTCTTCTCTAGTGAATTATTTCGCTTTAATTTTGTCATGATAACAAGTATTAAAAATCTTCTAAAGGCATTGCAATTCTTTATATATGTACATTAACTGCGATCATAATATCACGGGTCACGTTTTGGTTCATTGCGAGATGTATAAAAAGACCGGAATCATTCCCTCCCCTCCCCCCCTATTTTCCTCTACCTTATTCCCTATCGTGGAGCAACAATTTTCTCTACACACGAGGGCTCCACATGGAGTGTCTCGTTTGGATTATGAGCCACTTTGAATTCCAACCTGTCGTTCCACTCCAACGAATTCGCGTAAAGTGACCGCAGAGCTCAATCAGCATGTGGATTTTCCGGTGTCATTAATTGCAGTTTGGAGGCACCTTTATAAACTGAACATTTACGGTAGAGCAGCAATTCCCAAGCCACTTGTCACAAATGTTAATTCCAAACGTTGTCAACAGAGATGCGACAACCACAAAACATGATCGATTGATAAGTGGAAGACAGTTATATATGGTCAGACAAATTACCTTTCTCACTTTTCCCCACAACAGGACGGGTGTACGTGTGGAGGACATCTGCACAAGCTGATCGTGATTGTCGCCCTTTAACTGCCAAGCATGGAAATGGATCCGTCATTGTATGGGCAGCCGTGTCATGATTTTCTGTTAGTGCAATCGTAACCCTGAAAGGAAGGATAACTGGGAGAAGTATAGAGACATTTTAGCTAACCAGATCCATCCTATGATGCAAACTTTGCTTCCTGCAGGAGATGGAATTTTCCAAGATGATAATGCTCCTGGAGTTCATAGAGCGGGACTTTTCTAATCATGGTCGGATGAAGTGAAACATTGACCTTGACCCGCACAATCTCCCGATCTCAATTTTATCAAACAGTTATGGTCTGTTTTAGAGAGTTCAATCCGGAATCAATATCCTCCATCGGCATATCTCCCGGGATCTTCACAATATCTCCAGGAAGAATGGTACAATAGTCTTTAAACTAAATTCGCCTGGAAATAAATTCATAAAAATGCAGAATTCAAGTTGTATTACATGCCAAAGGAAGTTCTACGCCATATTAGTAAGAGATTCCTTATAAATCTAGGGTGTTTCCATTATTTTGATAACAACCTGTATGTCATGTGAAGAATACTGACAAATAAGGATAAACATAATGTATCATATATACTCGGAAACGTTAGTTTCTGGATTTATTTTGGTTAATGCCACATCATCGATTAAAATTTGACTTAATTTACTTGATCGTTTTATAGATTTTAAGGACACCTTTCATGATATGGACGTCCAAGAGATAGTGAAACTGATCCGGAACAGCGAGACGTACGATCTAGCAGACATAGAGGATGCCATTTTGCCCTCCATAGACGACCTCTTTGAATATGGAGTCAATTTCGACAACATGATCATTTCATGCAGTTTCGAGGGATACCGTTGCTACAGAGAGTAAATATGATTGTTTCTTCTGCTTTAATACACTATTGATGCCACACACATTTTCCTATATGAGTATTTTTAAAAATTGCTTATAAAAACGCACTCAATATTACGAAATGGAATTTCAAAACATTGCATAGGGTATTTATTTATATATTTAAAGTTCTCATATGCAGAAATGCCTGGAGCCTGCACTCTAGGCAACAAACCTTCATAAAATTTTGTATGAGTATAACTGAGATCATGAAAAAAAAAAAATCCTTAAAAAATATTAAAAATAAAATAATTAAAATTTTCGAAAAAGTCTTTTCAAAGATAAAAATTATAGAAAAGCTTTTTAAAAATGTATTGGAATGTTTTACTCTTAGTCTAAAATTTAATTTAAAACTTTCTCTACGAGATTACAAAGATACGAGACGAGATACAAATTTAACTTCCAGAAAAGTCCTTAAAGTATAAAGCTTTAAGTAGATGTCTATAAGGACTTAGACATATTTATATAGTTACTATGATGGTGATTTCTAATGACTCAGTTGGTAACAATTACCATCAGGTAATTAGTGAAACTGTAGTTATTTCACTCGTATTTATGTAAGATTATTTGGTCAAACCAAATAATAATTGTTCTGTTACATTCATACGCCCCACATGTGCTGTACTTATCAAATCTCAATATCAATGCCTTCATTTGATTACCAAATGTTTTTCTACTATATATCTGCTGAGTAAAATTTATTAAATTTAATATTTCGATTTGTAGTAGATATTTGGGTTAGTATAGACTAACTGAAATAGAAACTTAATAGGAGACTTCAAATGAAAGGTGAAAAAACTAACCGTGTTTGAAAAATTATTTGTTTATTTGTACTACGGAGACCTTAAATTTGAGTTTAGAATTTGTAAGTTTCCCGCTTTATGATGAATATATAGAAAGAAATTCTTACTAAAGAGAAACATAATAATATTGCTTGATGGTTATGAACTTTATGTATATACTATCTCAAAATAAATGTTATTAAAGAGAATGAAAACTAGTATTGAGGAACATCGCATAGCTTCTAATTACACTTAATACTGGTCGGGGTAACTACATTTATATTCGCCATTGACTGGCGTAATTTTGAAAAATGATTAATGGAACAAACATTTTATTTTAATACACACAATGTAATAATTAAAAAATTATTTTTCTTTTAATATTATGCAAATGAAAATTAATTTTGATACACATACATGAATACAGAACATACGAAATGGTAAAAATTATTTAATAAAAAAATTGTTTGTAATGAAGATCCTATTGAAAAACTACATTGTGCTTGAATTCAAAAGGGAAATAGAGGGTATCATTTGGATCTTCACTTACAACAGAATCGGAGATATGATATTTTTGAGAGTTACCATCAATCAAATCGATTTTCTTCCTATTCATTATTATATAGCTTCTATTCTGTTGTCAACATGTGCTTGTTGTTTGCATCTAATTTTAAATAATAAAAACATCCCTAACTTGAAAATGTGTGGCAAAGTACGGTTCGAACATTTATTTATTAAAAATGAACGTGAATTTATACGCGTCGAAATATCTCTTATTTATCTTGATTAAAACCATTTTGGTAACAGCATTTCAACAATGATCAGTTAAAAAAATTTCTGTAACAGCATTACTACGCAACGCAACGTTAAATTGACTGAAGCACGATCCATAATGAATTTAAAAATTCACATCCAATTATCTTTTATTTATTTTGATAAAAACTATTTTGGCAACAGAAAAGAGTTTCAATAATGATCGGTTAAAATTTAACTTACAACGTTACAGAGTGAGTCAGTCTATTATCAGGGTTACTCTTATATAAATCCTTTCTTGTGAGTGCAACGGAGAAGAAACAGTTGCTGATGGCCCATAATCAAAGGAAGACAATTCTTTGCTAAAGACATTCGTTTTTCACTTTTTTACGTCTTCATCGCATTTCTACGGAAATTTCGGCTTTCGAGAAGTTTATAGCACTTTAAAAGACATTACCACAGCGATTTTGATTACAATCGTTTTTTGGCAAAATGGCTGAAAAACATAAATTTTTCAATGGCAGCTACCTGATGCACGTACGCAATTTTGACGAAATCTTAATGACAGTTCCCAAGGTCGACACTAACCTGTATATAAAATTTGAACACCGTAAATCAATCTGTTTGAGAGTTAAGTTATGCTAACCATATGCAGAACACAGCCATTTTTTTCTTTACCATTTTTTTTCAACTCGGCACATTCCAAAACGTGTAAAAATGTCCCCCAAAAAAATCGACTTTTTTTTACTGAATCCCCTTTCATTACCCTATGTTAACATATGGGTTATTGAAAGTAATAAGAAATGAGAATAGTAACAGAATTACAATTTCTTAGAATATACATATAAAAATTTATGCAAAATATTTGGTATGAAACCATTAATTTCTAATAATACAGATTTATGACTAATCATATGCAATTTTATAGTGTATATTTTTCTTTCTTAGGAACTTTACGGTGCTTTATCATCCTAAATTTGGGAAATGTTACATGTTCAACTTCTTAGGAATCAATTCTTTACCTTCAGATGAGCCTATAAGCATTTACAATTACGGAAGCAGCAGTGGTAAGAAAAGTTTCTTAAAATCTATATGTATAAAACTACGTTGTCTGTACGTCTGAACCTTATACAAATCCACAGTTTCGCACCTAGAGTTACGAAATTTGGTACATAGAAGCTGTAGTACGTGGAGATTGTAGAGAACAACTTTTGTATTCTATTAAAAGTTGCTTTCATTAAAATTTAATGACACGAAAAAAAATTCTTTGAATAACAACGATATTTTTTTTTATTACATAAGAATAAAACCAAAAATTATTTTAATGTGTCCTCCTTATTTTTCTGATTATTTTTATGTATTACAGTCGTTTGTCCGATAAACAGTTTGAATTTTATTGTAATATTTCAATATATTTACTGTCAGTCGATACCGTAAACAACTTCTGCGCATGTGCGGTTTTAAAGCGTTATTTTTTATGCATAGTTTTGTTTTTCTAGAATTTAAATTCATCCTGTTTTTGTTTACATTTTGTGTTGTCGTCAAATATGTATTGTGCTCAGCGGGTATTGACATTTTGATTTTATTTATTAATAACATTTAAACAAAATAAATTCGGTAAATTCCTTTGCATTTCATTAGCAAATATATTGTACAGTACACTTATTCTATGTCTAACATCTAACAGTTCGTTTATCAACTTAATTAATTTACCACTGTGCGTTTATGCCGTTGTGGGATGTTTTCAGTCGGATTTTGGTCAACTTAATAAAACTATTATATCTTTTTTCATAATTATTTTTAAAATAGAGACTGGAGCTGCTCTATAGACACCAGGCATATTTTGTTGAGTATGTTTACCGGTGTTTTGTACTTATTAAAAAACATACAAAATTATTTTAAGCAATAGCGGTAATATTATTTCGATGTTTAAAAAATTTTAAATAGTCAAAAATTTTTGGCTGAACTAATTTGAATTATGGATCTAACTTCATTTGATGAAAGTGAGTTAAAACATACATATAATTTAGCATAGCAATGAGTTCTTTAAACTCAATTTGACTTCATCACTTGCAGCCTTTACACTTAGATTCAGCGAAGATTATTGAAATTCACTGAAAACTTTCAAATCATTTCGACTTTTGTTAATACGCCGCTAATATGTCTAAATGCAAAGTATAGAGCATCTGCCGTTAGGATAGCTAGGGTTTTGTTTGTACGCTCAACGACTTTTTTCAATGCACAATAACGGCTAATCAGGCCGCGACCTAAGCTTAACGTTGATTCCGAACCGTAACGAACCCAGGATTCGCACTCTAGAGAGAGCTAGGGAATCACCCCTGCAAAGAGATCATCGACTGGAGAATGTCCGAGCGCGCTGTTACAATGAATGAAACCATGCATCTGTTATAGTAGATTGGAAGTTGTTCACCAACAACAACAATTATTCCGGAGAGATTCCGTGTCTATGTAACACGTAACTGATAGGAGTCTTTCAATTTGTCCCCAGCAGCGCGGGGCCACGCAGCTAGTTTTTTTATAAAAATATTTTCTGATAATTTTTATTTTCCGGAAAATTAGACTCTAATATTCCAATCAAACTAAAAAGTAAACATAATAAATTAAATAATTAAATATTAGGAAAATATTTAAATAGTTATTGGAAATAGTAGACGTTGCTTTTACTTTGAAATTTTTTTTAAAGTCCTCTGAGTTTGTTCTACATAATAGTTAAGGTTAAAAATCACGAACGTACTCTTGGAATATTTTATAAGACCTATATTTATTTAACTTATTTTCAAAATCTCTAGAATCCCATCAAAACGCAAATTGACAGTTAAAAGGTGTAAAAAAGAAGTTAAATAAAAACTGAACACAACACGTCTTGGATTAGATTTTTAGATGAATTGGTTGGTTGGATTTCTGGCTCAAAGGCATCACTTGGGCCATACAGCACAAACTTTTAGACATGAATTAAAGTTCATGGGATACCTATTGTATGAAAACTTCTAGGAGAAGTAAAAATCTAAATTTAGCATGGTCTAGATCAGTCGACTGTGGTACTCGGAAAAACAGCCTCTATAGTGTTTCATAATTTGTAGATGTTAAAGAACAGAATCTTAAATACCAATTGACTTTTTGATTATATATGTATCAAATATGTCCATTTCTGGTAATATAATTGACCAAATTGTTAGTTTGATACATGCTTCTCAAACTAATCATGAATATTTACAATCTATTGACAAGGATTATATTCATCTATGAATATCTCCATCTTTGTAAACGTTATGAAGTCCATGGAAGGCTGTGAATGACCACCAAGAACCAAATCCCTCATCGAACTAAGTTAGTGAGTTTTTTGGTCATCAAGGGTTGATAAATTTATTAATGACCCTGAGAAAGGTTCTACTTCTAACACACTACTCTACACGCCTTCTTTTGCTATATGTCATGTACGCTATATTCCGCTGCACCTACCCATAAACACTTGTTCAGTATGAAGCTCATTTAAGCTGTATCTTATTGAAATTATCTTTGTTTTGCTTTTTCGGTTTTGCTCAACTGTCGCTGCTCAGTAGCTGTGGTAAACTACTGTGTATCTATAAGTGATATTACCTACAATGAAGGTTCTTTTATGTCTCCCATTGTGCATCAAGAAATATAGAATGACCTTAAAACTCAGGCTTCTCAGGCTTCTTATTTCAGATAACACTTCATGTTTAAATTCTGATAATCCTCTACGCATATCCGTTGTCACATCATAATTTTTTTTGTAAGTCTCACAAGAATACAAGTACTTAGTCTATGTTTACTCTTATTACACGGTTAGAAAATTTACTTACAGCTATTCTATGACTTTTGGCACTTCAATCTTTAACATAAAGCACGATAATTACTTGAGACAGTTACAGTGTTTTTACTGACTACTGAATTTACCGAAGTGTATTGAAAACGCTAAATGTCATCCTATTAAATAACTAAAACTACGAACTAATTCCTCGCAGGTCTCCATCTGATCGTGCACGTAGCAGAGCGTCAAGCGGTCGACCTGTTGAACGACGAAGTGGGAGTTCGTGTGGTGGTGCATGATCCCCGTGACTTACCCTTCGTGGAAGAATTTGGTGTTAACGTAAGGCCAAAAGACATGTCGGCCATCGAAGTCACGTTATCCAGAATCACTAGGCTGGGACCTCCATGGGGAGATTGCGTCTTGGAAGACAAGTACAAGTCGACAGCGCTATATTCCATATTGGTATGCTTGCTGTTCTCAACTCTATACAGATAGTATATATTTTTTATAGAGTGTGACTTCAGTCTTTTGTCTATTATGATTCCAATGTGAATAAAATATTTAATGAAATTTATAAAAAAAGAAATTATTAACACAATTAAAACAATACTTCTTAATGACGAGCTAAATTCCTTTTTCATAGATTTTTCAAAATGCTTCATTTTATTATAAGCATTATAATAGAAATACAAATAATCGGTCTACTTTTGAATGTAATACATTTTTATTCCATCAAAATTTTATAAGACAAGTACTTTTATTTTCAAATAAATATCAATTGAAACACTTGTACATTTTTTTATCCTCTACAAATAATTAAGATTTTTTTTTTTTTTTTTTTTTTTTTTTTGTAACCATGTGGCCACTCTTTCTAAAAAAAATACGCTACGCCTTGAATTCCTATTACGTATAAATTTAAACATCTAAATCAATTATCAACTTGTCCTATCCATGAAGTGCAATAAAATACATTGTAAAATTTTCAATGTAATCATCAGGGCTGTGAGAAGTCTTGTCGTCATCAACACCTGACGAGCCGTTGCGGATGTACGCGGAGGCAGTACCTCAGAGGTTCCGTCTTTTTGCAGGTTCGGTCAGCCTTCGCCTTCTGCAATATCTCCAACGAAGAAGAATGTAAGCACTTATTCTCTTTTGTCATCTTCTTCATTAGATAAACAGGCATTGGCCATCATGTCGTTGCAATGTTATATCCTAAATTGTACATTAATAGCATAATTTTCTATTTGTTACGTTCAAATGTTTGCACACACAATCGACCGTTCGATGGCTGTACTATATAGTGTGTATAGAGCTAACAATAATGGATTTGTCCATAAAAACTTTTCATTCAGTTCCGGTAATTTCTTTTAAATCAGTAACATCGCTCGAAATTACCACATTTCATTTGCCTAAATAAAATAATCATTACGGATCGAGGATGGTTGAATGGAATGCATGTTTGTTTTTCAGTGATCGTTTTATAAGAAATCCTCAAAAAGCATCTTTATTCATAGAAAGACGTGTTTCTCCTGTTTATCTCCTCATTATAGTTTTTAAAAACCTTTTGAAGCTGAAAAAAATATGTACGGGAAAAATTAATGGAAAGTTGGAAATACGGAAGATGACATTTGGAATCAATGGTTTTGAAACGGTTAAAGCCTTACTTTCAAATGAGTGTAATACATTTCAATCAAGGTGAAAATGTACATGGGCAATTCTCTGGCTGATGCACGGGCACTTTTGCGCTCTTTTTTATACTTTTAAACAAATTAGAATAACAAATTAATGTTGAAATTACTTGTTATGTTTTATTTTCTATCCTTTTAATTGGTCGTAAAGTTATGTGGAAAAATAATTGTTTTAAATAGGTCAAATATGCATTTATAAGCAGCCGACGCACTGGACACGGAGAAAGAAAAGAAAATTACTTTCAAGACAAAAGTTTAAATTTTCTCTGTATTTATAAGCACTAAAATTATGAAATTCATGTTGCATTTGGATAAATGTTAATAATAATATACCTATCAAATATTTTTAAAAAATTATTTTTGTGGATTTAATAAACAAAAACATGTACCGACCAATGAGACATTTGGAAACCGACGCACGGGACATACTATTTTTGGAGTGGAAAACATGGATATTTTTACAGCTACAATGATGTTTGTTTTTTCAGACAAATTATACATACTTTATACTATACTTTTGTTACTCAAAGTGGGCACAATTTTGGACTATTTGGTTGATATATTTTCTATTTTCATTCAGAGAAGATAGTGCTTAGTAAATTATGCTTTAAATAATTAAATTACTAATGGATTTTTTCGGTAATACAAATTTACCAAGTGACTTTTAAATTGTCGTATATATTAATTTTTCATCCCTTTAATGAATGGATTAGTGAATACATTTTTTCAAACAACCTCATTTCTCGATAACAAACAAATGCTTAAAATTTAAGAATTATTGCTTTCAATTACACGTATTACAAAGGGAAATGAAAGTATAGAATTCAGTAAAAAAAAAATCGATATTTTTTTTTTCTTTTCGATTCTCCACGTTTTGGAACATCATGATTTCAAAAAAGTGATATAAAAAAATGTCTGTCTGTGTGTGTGTATGTGTGTCTGTGGTCAGCATAACTCCCGAACAAATTGACCTACGATGTTCAAATTTGGTATGAGGGTTAGTGGCGGCCATGGGACCTACAATTAAGGTTTTCATCAAAATTGTTCATAATAGTTTTAGAATTCTAATTTGTTAATGAGTAGAAAAACAGCTAAAATATCTCGTGCTTACAGCAGAGAATCTCTCGTATAAATTTCATTAGATAAACTGATATATTTGAAATTATTTTTAGATAACTGCATGAATAAAGTTATATCAGAGATAGAGAAAAAAACAGTGGCATGCGTCTGTAAGCCACCATGCAAGTAAGTTTTAATTCGATAATATTTTTATACCTTTCTCAGTCAAACATCAGTTTTTGTTTTACCATCATTGTGTATGTTTTTATTTAAAATAACAAAATGTGCAGGATAATTTAATAATAAAAAGTTAAAAATATAGTTTTTATAATATAATTATGTTTTGTGGTATTTTTTAAATGATATTATTTTGGGAACATTCATTTATTTTCACACTTCTTATTCATATTCGCAGGCTAATATCAAGAGAATTTTCTTCCACTTTCAGACAGACTTAATTTTTAACCAAATATTCTTTGTGTAATTTCTTCCTGAAGATAAATTTCTTAAAAGAATCTTTATTTTGACAATAAGCCATCTCCCTATGTATAAACGAATAGTACATTTTATACACACACTGAAATTTTTTTTTGATATCGTGCTAGAAACGAGTTATAAAATTTTAAAACTGTATATTCATTGAAAGTATGTTTTTTAATTTAACTTTTACATTAGTAATAAGTTTATAATAATATTTATATTATACTAAAGGGGTACTTTCACTAACCCCTGATAGTGTTTGTTGAGCAAATCTCGGTTTCTTTCGAACATTCCAGGCACAAGATTTTTTTTTGCGATCTCTTATATTGGTGGCGATGAATCTTAGAATGCAGACTTCTTTATGGATCTTCCACGTTTTCGAAGAGCTGTTTCTGGTTGAGAATCTTGACCATAGTAGGAAACTGAACTATGTCATGGTACATCAAGATTGTCTTAATTAGCGCCTTTATATGTTGTTGGAGATCTTTGAGTCAATATTACATAGGAACCTTCTCTTCTCGGCATTAGCTTTGATGTTTTTTCATGTGTCTTGTTGCTTAGATGATGCGATGCGACCAATACCGTACGGCTTGTAACTTAACAAGGTGTAGGTTTTCGAGATTTGTCAGTCTTTCCTTTCGATGATCCTGCTATATCTCTACCCTCTCTCGAATTTTTTTCAATGTCTTAACAAATGTTTTTAGGTAGAGTATTATTTCTGGCTTTCTGAGACAAAGACATCCAAAAAGAAGTCCAGGTTTTCGAGATTTGCCAGCCTTTCCTTTCGACAATCTTGCGATATCTTTACCCTCTCTCGAATTTCTTTCAATGTCTCAACAAACGTTTTTTGGTAGAGTGTTATTTCTGGGACAAAGATATCATTCTGAATTATGCCTCTTAGTCACGAGAAATATCATCAGGAGTCCTCATTTATCTACCAAAATGTAGATAAGCAGCAGTCGGTTCCGTACTTTCACAATTTGATGAGGTTATTGCAAACCGAATGATAAACAAACGCTCTATTCAAGAGATGTGGTCATTACCAAGCAATATCGCTAGGTTTGGGTTGAGATCACAGTTTTTTCTCTCAAGTGGATTCGCTTAAGGGTGATAGAAGGGTGTGAGTCTTTGTTTTATATCAAAGAAGAGCAACACTTGTTCCATTAAAACGCTTACGAATTGCGCTCCTTAGTCGCTAATGATACGACGCCATACCGAATTTATCTAATTCCACACTTTCAGAAATGACTGAAGCGTACCCTACCAGCGGTAACAGATTTAAATAATTTTTCTTACTTGATTTTTTATTATTATTATTATTATTATTTTTTGTTTTTTTTTGTTTTAGAGAAACATACGTATGTTGTTTTAATTCCTAATGAATAACGATTTTAGAGATATTAATTTTTAAAAATGGGGTGTAACTTTAGAGACACACTCTATCTCTTCTAAGTATTGCCAGGGATTTTATGGCTTGGACATGGAAGCTATACTGCACCGGAATATCTTTAAATTGATACCTGTGTGAAGGTGATATCTTCGGGTAGGTCTTTCAAGGAAAACTGTCCAAGTTATCAGTCTGTAAAGTTAGAAAACTCTTAAAACTCCCTCATTGAGCCAAACAACTAACAAACCTATCTGTCCAACACCTGTCACGATCCCTGCCGTGTCTACTCTTTTCAACGAGAGACCGAAGAGCATTGTCGAGGTTCGATCGCGGAATCTCTTTCATACTGGCCAAGCATTCTGCCTTGAATAACTTATTTAATTATTAAGTTAAGGCTGAACATATATTTGTAGTAATTGTTTCTTATTTTATGAAAAAAAAAAATTTAACAAAATGTGCTAAAGTACTAACGAAGATTAACATAATCATTAAAATTCAAACTTATTTGTTATTTATTCGAACTCATTTTTCCAAATATTAACTATTTCGTATGAAAAGTGTGGGTTTCCAAACGTAAATATGTTCCTATCAAATGCTAGCATTATCAATTTTACTGTAAGAATTACGTTGATCACTAACTCTGTAACGCTATAAGTGAAAGAATTTTAACTGATCATTGTTGAAACGCTGTTCTATTGCCAAAATTGTTTTAATTAGAATAAATAAAAAATTATTGGACGTGAAGGCATAAATTCATTTGGGAGTATGGTCCAGTCAATTCAACTTTACGCTACGTGTTTCGGGATAATGACTCCAGAGACTTTATGGAAAAAACCTAACATTTATATAGTATCGTTAAGAATGTATTAAAGTAAGCTTAAATTCAAAGAATAATTTTAAATAAAATTTGAAACGTAGTTTGTCGCTTATTTCGTTGTTAGGGATGTTTTAAATGTTTAAAATTAGGTGCAAACACCACATGCTGAGAACAGAATCGGCGCTATATTAATAAGTATTTCGTGCATATTAAAGTGTTTGCTATATTCAATGGGCTTCTTGCAGCTAACTAGTTCTAAATATTTTTATTTCCTTAATAAATTTATTAAAGTGGTATTATTTTGTACATTATATTGAGCACTTTGGCAATTTACATTGCTTACTTAAGAATTAAACCGCGTTTCAATCGATTTGAAACACTCTGTATAATTTAATATTTTAAAATGTACATGCGACTTCACTTTTGAGATTAATTATTTCCAGAATCTTCTTAAAATTAATTTGGTCTCAAAAATTAAACAAAAAAGTTCGAAAATAACAACAGATCATGAATCATGTTTTTAAATTGGATAAAACGCTAATTTTTTTTCTGGAGAAGAGGGGGGGGGGAGGGAGAGAGAGAGAGCCTTTCTCGCTATTGATTTCTTATTCCACGTGTAGGTTGAATGAACTAATTAAAATACTCCAGTTCAACTTGCGAATGAAGAATATATATTACTTTTCACCGTTAACCTTAGCTCGATGAAGTTAAATAGAAATGGTGATTGTTCTTTGGATATGGTACAGCATATTCTTTCACCATTGACGATCAAGAATTTTACCACTATAGTTCACACTGCATATTGAATAGGGATATATATACTATGTAGTACATACGCATATTATTGAACCGGTAGATTAAAATATCAGTCCAGCCCGTATAATACCTAGAAGGCCATGGTGCTTCATGATTTGTAATTGATAGTTTTTTATATAAAGATAGTTTTCTTATATAAAGTCGTTGTGTCTTGTATTTTTATTGCTTGTTCTCTTTTTAATCTCAGTCACAACTATATTTCAAAACTTTGACTTAACTTTTGAAGTGAATAAAATTTTAGCACCTTATGAGGCAAATGCCATTGTGTCTATAAAGGGAACTTTATAACGCCTTTAAATTTCTAGGGAAACAATCTACAGCACTACCGTATCTTCAAGTGGATTGAATGAGAATTTCTACCGATCTGTGAAGGCGATTCGAACATTGGTTAGCGATGGCGAAGGGCGACACAACGTCACAAATACAACAGGAGAGTAAGATAATTTATTCATTCAAATTTATTTTTCCAAGCCGTGATTAAAAATCGTTTTGTCTTTTATTAACTGGCATCACATTTCTATCCTTATGTGTCTAAGTACGAGATGCCCATATGATATTGTTTCTCGAAGTCTAGTTTGGCGTAAAACATCCTATTTAAAAAAAAAAAAAAAAAAAAAAACACACACACACTAACCCCGGATAGTACGGTATTCGACGATGAAATTTATAAACCTTTGTAGAACATTCTTCATGCAGATTATGCGAATAAAATTAAGAGAAGATGCGCTTTTGAAATTTCAAGAATATTTAGTCCCAGTGAAAAATTTTGTTAGGAGGGGGACTAGAGAATATCTTGTAAACGTTCATCCTTCGACACTGTTTATTAGTATTATTAACGGGTGATTGTCAAAGAGCTTAAATGTTCAGCACATGGCCTTTCTTCAAATACAGAGATGGGTACCCATTAATGACAAAATGGGTACTCATCTTTGTATATAACATTTTAAATCCCACAATCAGAAGAACCAAGAATGGAAATTTTACTCCATTGTTGTAATTATAGTACAAGTTGGTATTTACGAATGAATTTAACGAATATTTAGTTTATCTGTATTTCACAAAAGTTACAATCAATAATGAAATTTTGTCACAAATCTAAAATTTTTTACACAAGGTGACCAACTGAGTTTTTCCGGCACTGTGGTTGCAGCGTAGGTTTTCTGTTGCAAGAGTTACACGAGGGCTATATTGCACCGGAACGAGTGTCGAGCATTAGCAACAGGGGGCGGAGCCTCCTATTTATATTAATGAAAGCTGCTCTTCTATAAGTCAGACTTTATTTTATCTGAGTTCATTTCAACTATACAAACTACATTAAATATACATTTAATTTTTTTTTTTTTTTTTTTTTAAATTTTTGAAACAGAGGGTGGGGGAGGATGGGTGGCAAAAACATGATGTAATTTTAGGTGAAGGAGTAAATTAAACGGTATTGAGTGTGTGGGGAGGGGGTATCAAAAAAGTGAAAATTTTCCGTGACGTAGTTTATGTACGTTCTCTAGACGGGTAAAGATATTTTTCTACCTCCCCCCACCCCCATGAAGCATAGTTAGGACCTTAATATGGACGCAGTAATTTGGAGTTTCCTTACATTGCGCTTTCTTTTGGTTTATTGCCCTGGAAATGCATCCAGTGAATGCACGTATTTGAGAATTCAAATTTTTGTGATTCCCACGTTTCGGTTGGTCATGATGAAGCCCACTTAAAATAATATCGTTCATAAAATCCATGTCCAATAAAATTTCCCCTTTTCAATATTTGTCAAATGTTTGTATTTCCGTAAGATAATATATAACATTATTTTAATTATCCTTTAACAGCAATACCATGGTTGGATTGAAGATATATTACAGTACATTCCAAGTTGGCAACGATAAAGAAACAGCTTCTTATAGTGTAAGTAATCAATCATATTGTTACTGTTCTCTACAGTGTAGTGAAGTACAAGTTCGTCTTTCGTCTGTTTGTTTGCCAAAAAAATATTGTTTTAAACCAGAAATGCAAATTTCTCAGAAGCGTTCTAGTTGACAAATTAAAATTCTATACAAGACGAGTGAGTTGGCAAACCAAAATTCAATAATAAATTCCTATCAGAATCAGTGTTTTTTGGGTTTTTTTTACAAGGAGGCATGGGCAGCAAAAATGCCACTTAGTAAAATAAATTGCCCACAAGGCTGGAGAAATGGTTACAGCCAACTGAAAAACTTAGTTATTTATATAAATGCATATTCAAATTTTATGAAAATTAAACACAATACATAAAAAAAGACAGTTTTAAGTGTGTCTATAAGAGCCTTACGAAAATTTAAACTATCTTTTTTTATTTTGAACTTTCTTTTAGTGTTTATACATGTAGAAAGCTGAAAGAAATATTTAGGCCACATAAGGTATTATTGACAAAATCGCTAATAATCCAAAATATTCCCCTTTTTTTCAATTAATTTAATCGTTCTCGATGTCATAGAATATGAAAAACAGTTCAAATTCTGTTTTGAGATGCTTTTTCAAATGCCCATTTTAAGCTCTTCTTAGATTTTGTAATTTTTACCATTTTCATAAATTTTACGCATTAGAATGCTCCATAAATTGTCGGTTAGGTTCTGGACAGGGTTTCTTGATGGCCAATCAAGACAATGGATTTGCCAGGATTTTGGTAGAATTGTGTAGGGACGTCCTTCTGGAACAAATGCACTCTTCAAATGTTGTAAAAGGCACCTCTGTCAATTTGCTGCAAGGAGGCCTTGGTAGGCTTTCGTGCTGTCTTTGTTTTTAAATAAACAACTACTCCTATTCTGTTAACAGCATAACCGCCTCAAATCATCACGGAGCCACCATTAAACTGACGCCTCGAGAAACAGAATGGTTTATTTCGAAGATCATGCCAGTACTACCTAGAAAAACCAGGTTCATCAAGATGCATATATATATATATATATATATATATATATATATATATATATATATATATATATATATATATATATATATATATATATATATATATATATATATATATATATATATATATATATATATATATATATATATATATATATATATATATATATATATATATATATATATATATATATATATATATATATATATATATATATATATATATATATCTGACACGTGCATGATTTAGTAGAGCATCTCTGCGGCATCAAGAAAAAATATTAAGAAAATTTAAAAAAATGAATAACGGTAAATGTCACAAATCCATGTCAGTATTACAGTATTATAGTGTAATTGAAAGTTGTGCGATGTTCCACACCCCTAGATTGTTATACTCCTTAGTGTAAAAATAGAGTAACACGAAATACGGAGTTAAGTTTCCACAAGTATTCAACATTAAATAGCAAGTTATTATAAAGTTATCCCAGCTCTCGCTGAGATACATCTGTCAGCAGGGGAAATTCCATAAATGGGTAGTACTGTTCTTATTTAATCCAAGGATTTTGATTGTTTTAACAATCAAAATGCATAATTAAAGAACGTTTTTTATTAAAACTAACTTTCTTATAACTCTCTCCGTTTTACTATACGCGTCAAACAGAAAAAAAAATTGCCCTTCCCTTCAAATTGTTTACTTAATTTAACTGTGAGGTATTTTAGATTTCATGCATCTTTTGCACTAAAAACTAGGTTATTCTTGCTCACAAAACATGGATCTATATCCGACAAAAAAAAAAAAAACTGAATTCCATATCCAAGGGTCCATTTTGAAAACATCAGAGATGAATCCTTTTCAAAATTCAAGATTAAATTTTAAAAAATCCAATATTCACTTGTAAACATGATAATGCATTGCTTTGCAATACTAACAAAGTGTGAAAATAAATAATCTCTTGACTTCTATTAAATCCTGATAATTTTATGATGGAGGGCACCTACTTTTATTTATATTGTATTTTATTTCCATATTATAATTTATTCAGATAAAGTTTTATGATATTGAAAGCTTTATGAATTCCATTTCTACGCATACATTTAATCTAGATCAAACTTAATATCAATATTTACTTTTTAAATTACTAACTTTAATCTATATTTACATGGCATTACTGTTTTTATTGCAAGTTTTACTGCTTCAATATACTTTTTCACTAATTCTTATTAAACCATTAAATATATAGTTAACAGGAGATGCATATGAATTGATTCTGAATTAAATTATGAGTTCATCATGAATATGAGTAACTTACCCGAGGAATAAAATTAAAAAGTATCCATTAATATTACTTTAAGTTTGATTAAGGAACTAAAAACAAATCGTAACAGTTGCTGTATTTCAAGTTTTAATTGATACAATATAAAAAGTTAAGTGCCATTTTAATTTATAGAAGTTATTCATAGAATTAATTTGCATTTAACAGAACAAGAGGGCTATACTATAGTTGCTGAAATATATATAAAAAAATTGCCAAAGGTATTTTGATCGAAATATCTGCTTCTGCATATCGAATGGGGGGGAAATCAAATCCAATATTTATAAATTAAAAGAAACTTGAAATAACACTTTGTGATTGATCAAACATCTACAATGTTTACTTTTAACTATTTTCAATTTAAGAAAATTAATTAAAAAAGAACTAATTAAAATTATAACCTTCTGTTTTTCAAAAGTCCAATTAGAAGACTAAAACTACTTATGTTGAAAATTTCAAAGCTGTATCTCGATTTGAAGTCACTTTGTAAAAAATAAATGAATTAAAAAAATTAATTAAAAAAGAACTAATTAAAATTTTAACATTCTGTTTGACATACATAAAATTAGAAAGCCAAAACTTCTTATGTTGAAAATTTCAGAGCTCCACTGCAATTTTAAGTAGGTTTCTATAGATCCACAAAGCCACAGACAGACACACAGCTTATTTTATTATTATAGATATTTATTTGATAAATTTTAGAAATTAACCCTTTTATAAATGGAATATGTTTTGTATATGTAGTTCAAGTTGTTGGAGTTGAATAGGGATACACTTCCGGTCGAAATATTAAAGATTTCCGGTTGAAATTTAACATTATTTTTATTATTATTTATAAAAGTTTAACTATATCACATATTATACGTGTTAATAGAATTAATATTTTTGGCCGTGAACCTATAATTTACGCTTTTGATGGAAAAAACGCACATTTTATGCCGAACTTTGAAGTAGTATAAAACCTCGACCGGAAGTGAAATCCGAGTGGCCCCACTTCTTAAAATGATTAGAATGACATTATCTATCGATGTGCAAAATTATAGTCTTGTTTCACGAAATGCAGTTTTCGGCTATTTTTTGGCTCCTAGCCGCTCTCCTATTTGAATTGTTTTAACTTTTTTTTAGTTTTTGTACTGTGTATCCAAGTTCCATATTATTTAATCTAGATTTGAATACATTTTTTGTATCATACATGTTTTATTATTTACACCAGACTGTCTTTCAATTTACGCCAGAAACGTAGTATTTCATTTGCGATTTTATTTCTTTGGCGTTATATTTTGGACGTGATTATGAAATTGGTAAGGGGCCTGGTATAGGAATGCTCTGTACAATTTCTTTGTGAAGAATACAAAACTTTTGTGGTTCAGATGTACTATAAGACATTTCTTTGGTGCGATTTTGTTGGGTGCTTTTTTACAGATAAATACGGTTTCTCACAGCGATTTTTATTTTCAGTTATATTTTAATTTTTATATTTATATTTTAATAATATATATTTATATTTTATTTAATTTTTATATTTATATTTTAATAATATATATTTATATTTTATTTAATTTTTATATTTATATTTTAATAATATATATTTATATTTTATTTAATTTTTATATTTATATTTTAATAATATATATTTATATTTTATTTAATTTTTATATTTATATTTTATTTAATTTTTATATTTATATTTTAACTTAATTTGAAACAAATCCGTTTGCCGGGTACCACCCAAAAAAATCGCCAAAAAGAAATCCTAAATAATCTAAACAAACAACTTTCAAATAATTTATAATTTCTATATTTAGAATTGGCAATACATTTACGAGTCATTTATATGGGCAAACATTTAGGCTTGGCACCAACTGGTTACTGCCTAATTGAAGAGTACCCTTAATATTTAGAATTTAACATAATTTTATTATTATTTATGTTTTAGTTTTCTTTTAGCTAGCGTGTTTTTGATTTTTGCGAATTTTTTTATTCATTAAATGAAAAAAATCGCCAAATGCTCTTTACTAAATCTGTTCCACTTTTTCTTAAATATAAACTCCTATGTCTTTCAACGGGTCCCCAACAGAGCGGGGCCACACAGCCAGGGACGACGCGAACGGGGGGCGTAGGGGGCGTCTCGCCCCCCCCCCCCCCCAAAGTTTTAGAAAGTTGGACAGTCGGCAAATTTTCTAAATTTCATCGAAATCTTTCTTTTTGTAAAGTCGAACCACAGTAAAATAGAACTGAATAAAAAAAGTTTTAAAAAAATAAAAAATTTGAACAAAAATATTAAAAATATCGGAATGCAACGTGACCCGAGTTTGACGAATCGGCATTTTTACACTAGAAATCAATTATCGGGGAGTCAGGTGTCTTTTTTGCCGCCTACAATGATGGACTGCCCCCCCCGAACGCAAATATTACCT
The DNA here is from genome assembly GCA_963978545.1 of Linyphia triangularis. Classification (NCBI taxonomy): domain Eukaryota; kingdom Metazoa; phylum Arthropoda; class Arachnida; order Araneae; family Linyphiidae; genus Linyphia; species Linyphia triangularis. The sequence continues at coordinate 70,251,765 of OZ021723.1, forward strand.
TATAAATATCTTCATTATCTCACCCCGTCAAAGTTTTTAGAAAGGCTGGTAGTTGGCAAATTTCCGAAATTTCATCCCTTCTTTTAAAAATACCAAGTGACGGATGTTACAAAACATATTGAATGGAAAAAAAAAAAAAAATTAAAATCTTCATTATTATTACAAAATTGTGATCACACTGCAGCCTAAGTTGACGGTCGGCAATTTTGTATTGGAGTAAGTATATCCTTTTTGATAGGAACATTTAAATAATCTAATCATTGATATCTTCACTGACATTATATAACTTTGATGTGTTACAGTAGATGATATATTTGTGGTACGTCAGATAACGCCTCAAAAACCATGACATATACATTAAACGTCATTTATATAAAGTATGTAATGTACGTCATATGAGTTAAAGGTTTTATACAAAATATCAAAACATCAAAATTTTTGTATATGAAAATTGACCCGCATTTTACAAAGTTATTGCAATTAATGTCAAGTAGAACTCCATAAATGATGTTTTATACAGGATGGTCATAAAGAAACTTGGCCGTTATATGGACATCTAGCTACAGTCTCGTTCAACAGATAGAAATGAGATTTCGATTTCAGGTATATAGTTATTTAGAGGTATGGGGTCGGAATTCTGTGAATTTCAGCAAAATGGCGCTCACGATTACACCGGCTATAGTTATGAATGGCAACGCCTGCTTTTTCCTATCGAAAAATGATCACTGCATGTGAAAACTCTAAAGAGCGTTGGAACGGTACGTGTATCACAAAAAATGGACGCGTAATGGACGCACAAAATGCAGATCTGCGAACGGCCAACAAAAACACGATCAGAGCAATGGAGGCCACTCGCCAAATTTTCAGCTTAGAAAATCGATTAAATTGCCTGTGATGGCACTCATGTGAACTTAGGCCTCTATCAAATGCAAATTTCCATCGTACGCCTCGACCGCGTTTTTATTGGCCGTTCATAGAGCTTTTTTTTGTGCGTGCATAATGCGTTCGTTTTTTTGTGATACAGGTACCGTTCCACCACTCTTTAGGGTTTTCTCATGCTCTGAGCATTTTGAGACAGGAAAAAGTAGGAGCTGGCATTCGAAAATGTCAAGTGTATTTAACTATAACCATTACCGTGAGCGCCACTTGTTGAAATTCGCAGAATCTCGAGCTCATACCTCTGAATAACTATACCTGGAATCTCATCTCGATCTGTTAAACGGAACGGAAGCTAGACCCCCATATATCGGCAAAGTTTCTTTTTAACCACCTTGTTCTTCATATATTGAAAATGCATTCCCAAAATAGTGCATGCCACATGTAAACTGGAAGGCGATATCAAATTTATTCCAACAAAATAATCTTTGGAAAAGTATTGAAAGGTTTATTATAATACTATCTAAAATTCTTAATGTTTCCCGTGCTCAAATAGCTGTGGCCCGACATTGTCCGGTACAACCAAGTTCAGTCTATTGCAAATTGTGAGTATCCTTTCACTCATACCTTGATTTCTGACGCAGTTTGTCCTTTGTGTTGCCCTTGCGCCTAATAAATCTGACAAACAACTAACCAATCTATCCTGGATTTCACCACTTTTTACTCTAAACATCGGGGAGAAATTGTCTTTCAGATAAACTAAGATTTTTTAGTCTAAATACCTTTAAAAATATTTCAAATTGGATCAATAAATCTCAAATTAGGATCATAACCATTACATGTGGGTAAGAGAAATGGGGGTGGGTTTTTGGAAATCTCATGCTGACAGTGACGTTTCTCTTGCTTTAAAGATCAAATGTGCAATTTCTTCTTCCTCAATATCGGAATAACACTGTAGATTTGAATACCTCCCCCCTCCCCCTCACTTTTCCTAAAACAAAAACAAAAAAACACAGTTCTTCTTCCTCAATATCGGAATAACACTGTAGATTTGAATACCTCCCCCCTCCCCCTCACTTTTCCTAAAACAAAAACAAAAAAACACAGGTACTATTCCTTATTGTTGTGTGTATGACATGCTTTTTTATAGATCTGAATATTTTTTCAATAAATTCGAAGTTCAATTAGTTGCGAATAATTTACCTTTCTGCATATAAATATTATAGTTTGGTTTAATGCTAAAGTAATCCGTTTCATTTTAATTCCGCCTAGAAAAAAAAAACCTAGCATTTTCAAGTACCACATAAGTGAAAAACCACAAAAAAATCATTTAATTAAATCCAGCAATTTAGCAAAAATATATACTCGAAGTAACTACTTTTACGAAATAGGTTCCTGGATTGAAATGTTACAAAAAAATTAAGTTTTATTATTAACACACTTTTCAAGAAAAATCAAAATCTTTTCTTTTTTAGTTAGGAAAATGTGTTAAAAAGTATTTAAAAATTAAATAATTAACAAAACGTTTTTAATAATTATTGTCTTTTGCAATGCAATTATAGTGTCCATGAGGGCCTACATGATTATTTGCAGGTAGGTGTAAGGCGACAAAAAGGGTTTTGTTTAATCCTTGATTTTTAAAAGATGGAAATTGGATTTCCTAATTTGATGTTAGTTAATAATTGTGGGGGGGGGGGGGGCATTAATGTTCTGTTCAAATTGATTGATCTATATATTTTTTTCTTGTAAATTTTCTCACTTTTTTTTCCCACGTTACTTTATTTTTAGAAAGACAGAGGGGAGGGAGGACAAGTGCATGTTTCTTATGTCCCTGGCATAGTATCTATATAAAAATTGCAGTGTTTCGCGTAGGGAATTTTCTGAAATAGCAATAGTCCGCCAGAATTTTAAAAAGAAGATTTTTTTTCAGAATTTGTTTTTTGATCAACCTTTATACAATTCTTTGTGAAAAACTCACCTGTTTGATCAATAATTTTCATTTATTTAATTCCGTGTTAAAGTCCAACCACTTTTACACGTTTAATTAATTTTTTTCGAATCTGCAATTTCAAAATTAAAAAAAAAAAAAAAAAGTTGTATCGAAATGAAGCACTCGTACTACAGAGGTTACTGAATTGGTTTGAGATTGTGGGGGAAAATTCTATCTATCTGCAAGGTATAAATGTCCCCCCCCCCCCCCAATAAAAACTCTTCCAAAAATAATCTCCTTTGTTCGGAGAAGGGGTAATTTACAAAAAAGAAATGAAAAATTAAATGAATTTGAAGGAACTTTAACTATAATGTGATGGGAATTTACTTAAAATTTAACATTAATTAAGTATTAATAAAATGCCATTAAATATTAAAAATTGTTTAGACGGTAATTTAAAAGTAATTAAAACTAATTTCACATTGAATAAAATAATAACAATTAAATAAAAAATGCATTAACAATTAGTTTTACATTAATTAACAATTAATTATGTATTAATAATTAATTATGTATTAATTATTCATATGTTAATTAAAAATTATTTATACCGTTAATTTTACATTAATAAAAATTAGTTAACAATTTAGTAACACCTTAATTTATATTTTCTACATTTACAACGGACATGTCTTGATTTCAGTCGGCAAAAGGATGTCTTCGCCCTCCAAACAAAATTCTTAGCGACGGCCCTGCACACAGCTAGTGAATTATAAAACACGATTAAATCAATAACACTTAAAATGACAGAGAGATGATTGAATCTGCAGTATCTGTGAAATGTACCATGTGCAGGGTAAATTGTAAAAAAAAAAAAAACAATAATAAGAATATTTGTAGCGCCGCCTATCGGTCGTTACAAACGCGAATAGATGAAGAGAAATAAAATTTCAAACTTGGCTCTAGTGATTTTCAATTAAAAAATGCACTTATTTCAAACTAGCTGAATACCCGCGCTTCGCTTCGAAATTCTACTATGTGCAATATTTTAGCAAGCTGTGAGGCCTCGTGTTACGGAAATCCGTCATTGATGAATTGATCCCAGTTTTCGGAGCTTCGCTAGCAGGAAGATTCATCGCTACACAAAATCGAGCTCGCTTCGTTCGCTGAAAAGTTAATTGACACATAAGCACAGGCTTACTTCACTCGTTGAAAGGTTCATTACTATGCAAGGATAGGCTTGCTTCGCTCGCTGAAAGGTTCATTGCTGCGTAAGCATAAGCTCGCTTCACTCACTAAAATCTAATTACTACGTAAAGCCTTAATATTAGAAACCTCTCCCCTATCAAAAAAATAAAAAATTCTTCATTAATACAATAATACAACACCCCTTTAAGAATATTTAAAAAATTTTACGTGATGTTTGTAAAAAGCAAAATTAGAAGGCAAAAACTGCTTATCTTGAAACTTTCAGAGCTCTAGGCCTTAGAAGTAGCTTTTTGTGAAAATATTAATTAAAAAACAAATTAAAGTTTTAGCATTTTTTTGTTTTGTTTTTTTGTTTGTCAAAAGTCCAATTAGAAGGCTAAAACTACTTGTGTTGAAAATTTCAGAACTGTAGCCCAATTAGAAACCGTTTTGTAAAATATTTGTTAATTAATAAAAAAAAATTAATTAAAAAACAAATAAAATTTTAAAATTCTGTTTTTCATTAGTCCAATTAGAAGGCCAAAACTATTTATGTTGAAAATTTTAGAGTTGTAGCTCTATTAGAAATTTTTCTGTAAAATATTTACTAATTAATTAAAAAAATATAATAAATAAAAATCTAAATAAAAATTTAAATTTCTGTTTTTGAGCAGTCCAATTAGAAGAGTAAAACTATTTATGTTGAAAATTTCAGATCTGGTAGCTCTATTAGAAGTCGCTTTGTAAAAAATATTGTTCATTAGGAAAATTTAATTAAAAAATAACTAATTAAAATTTTAACATTCAGTTCTATAAAAGTCCATTCAAAAGGCTAAAACTACTTATGTCGAACATGTCAAAGGTGTATCTCTATTTGAAGTCTCTTTGAAAAGCAAAAATTAATTAAAAATATTAATTAAAAAAGAACTAATTAAATTTTTTACATTCTGTTTGACATAAGTAAAATTAGAAGGCCAAAACTTCTTATGTTGGAAATTTCAGAGCTCTACTTCAATTTTAAATAGGTTTCTATAGATCCACAGACACACACACAGCTTGTTTTAGTATTATAGATCCCCAACATGAAAAAAGTAGAAAAAATTATGTGACACAAAAAAAGCATGTGTTTTTCTCTTTATAGAACATTAAAAATTATTTCTACAAAAAATTAGGAGGATTTATCAAATAACGAATCGAAAGCAGCTCTTCGAGCATACGTAAAATGTGAAAAAAGCGAAGCTGAGAAAAATGCATTTTTAACTTTTGCCAACAAGCGTGCAATAAGTTAAAATAGTTAGTTAAAATAAAAAAATGTCTACTTAAAATAATCGAATTTCAGAAATTCAAACACGAAATTAAAGCTAGTGATGTCAGCAATTTTTATAGAACAAAAACAAAAAACGTCATTTTTATGGTATTTTTGTAGTTTCATTGGGGTCCCCTGAAGGAGTGGAAAGGAGATTTGCCCCTAACTTGATATATACTGAACTAAATGTATTATGTTTTTTTTTCTATAGTTATCTTAACCAATTCAGATTATCAAGAACACAATTATACCGTCTTATAAGTTTGCTTACACATGGGTTTTTATTACCAAATAAGGGTGAACGCTGGTATGAAATTTTGTAAATTAGTTCCTTAGCTTTTTATAATTAAATACACAAATTAATCTGAAAGTTATGAATATATCTGAAAGTCATGAATACATCTGAAAGTTATGAATGCATCTAATATTAATCTTTTACCGGGTATCGTATCATACAGCTAGTGATATAAATACCGATGGCCGTATTAGTCCCTCTTACATGCAAAAGACAATCGTGTTTCTATCACCAGACTAATCTCTCTATATATTTTTCTTTCAGTGGGAAACTCTGGTAGCAAACGTTGGTGGAAATCTAGGCTTTTTTATGGGACTCACACTAGTTACCTTCGTCGAACTGTTCGAGTTCTTGTGGGACTTGTTAGTCACCTCATTTCGAAGACCGAATGATGTCGAAAGCAGGAGCGGCAACAAAATATATACGCTCCCAAACAAATCGTGAAGTATAAATGTTACTCGTAATGAACATATTGTTACAAATGTATTTTTGTAAATACTTTTTTTATAATAGTGTAAATGTCTCTTTTCTCACTTTTCTTTCAGACCTTTATTCTGTAATGACTTAAACGTAAAATAGTTTTTGTTGCAAGAGTAATTAAATTTTAAGTTACCATTTACTAAGGAATTTAGTGCCTTACGAAACGTCAATTAACATTGCATACCTTGGATCAAACAATACATTATTCATTAAGACCAACAACTCAGAAATCTAATGACAAGATCGGTGTTCGGAGCATGTTTCAAGCATCCAAATGTTGGCCCCTCGTTAGAGGGAGCTAGTGTATATAGTTCGATGTATCTTAACTAAAAAGTGCATTCTTGTTCTATTCTTGGAGAGACAAGACGTATGTTTTGTTCTCTCATGTTAATACAATAAAATCAAATTAAATGATATTTGGAGTAGTCTGATTGTTTACGAACCGCGGTGTTCATTTTGGAGGCACCGACTAGATTGATTTTGAGAAAAATCAAATTTACCTGAATAAATGTCGAAATGTCTTTAGAGGAGAAGAAAAACATATTAGCCTAGAGAGGCCGAACAAAGGGCTCCATCACTCAGATTAAGAAATATGTGGAATCCAATACTGACTTCGATCCTGATGATTTGAAGATTCATTTAGAAAGACTAGAGGATGTATTTGTGGAATTCGTGCGTTTGGATAATCTACTGAACGACGAATTATTCGAACTTGAAGAAGTGGAGGAAACATTCCTAAAGACCAAGGAGTCCCTCACAAGATCTCTCTCCGCTTATCGCATTCCTGCAACGGAGAATCCATCGGCCACCCCACTTGGTCCCTCGAATGTTGAAAGCATCCTGCAGCAGCTCGCGGATCAGCAGAGGGTGTTGAAAGAATTGATTCACCCCCAGTCCTCGCAATCGAAGGAAAGTTTTCTACCGCGGATAAATATCCCTACTTTTAATGGTTCGTACTTGGAATGGAATTGGTTGGTTGTTTTCAGATTATCTGGCGCCGTCAGCAACACGAGGGCTATAATGCGCCAAAACATTCGTCATTAGACAAGCCAACATACATTTACAAACACCCATGCCTAATACGGGACTCGGAACCCGCAACCTCGCGGTCTAGAAGCTAGCACGCTAACCACTATACCGTTTGGTCGGCTGGAATGGAATTGTTTCAAAGACTTGTATCACTCATCGGTACACAACAATGAATTTTTAAATAATATTAAAAAATTCAGCTATCTCAAAGGATTGTTACAAGGAGATGCCGCTGCTCTCATTAGACACATTTCCGTTTCTGAGAATTCGTATGATGAAGCTTGGGGTAAATTATTCGTCCGATACGACAAGAAGAAAATAATTGTTTCTTCTCTGATAAGGACTTTCCTTGAACAGCCTGGCGTTTTTTTCCAGATGAGAAGAAACTTCGAGGTATCGCAGATACAGCGGATGAAGTGGTTAGCAGCTTAAAGTCCATCGCGGAAGAAGCAATCACCAGAGATCCGTGGCTGATTCATCTTTTGCTGGAGAAGGTCGATGCCCAGGCAACAGTGGTCACAAAAAAGTGTGGATGTGGAATTTCCTACTTTGGGAGAGTTTTTGGAGTTCCTCAATTCAAGATGTGCTGCACTTGAAGTGTTTAATTCGGAAAGTGACAAAGATGCAAGAGGTACGACTCACATCAGAACTACTGTGCAACCGAAATCTAATCAGCAAAAGTGCCCTTTATGTTCTAGTTCGCGTTATTTGAGTAAATGTGCCAAATTCAATGAGTTTTCCATTAAAGAGAGAAAGAATTTTGCGAGAAAGAAACAGTTGTGTTTTAATTGTTTTTCAAATTCTCATAAAATCACGGGATGTGCATCCCACTATCGTTGCATGATATGCAAATCAAAACATCATACCAGCATACATGAAAATATAGTGACTAATCTTGTGACACCGACACATGATGTGATTATGAATGAAACAGCTCCAGTTTCTACAGTGTTTGGGTCAAACCTTTCAATACAACATCCCCACATAGTTTTATTACCGACAGCTCAGGTATATGCTTTAGTTTCAACCGGTAATAAACAAACGATTCGAGCTCTCCTAGACTCAGGATCTCAGTGCTCATTAGTTTCAGAATCATGTGTGCAATCATTAGAAATTCAAAGAAAAAATGCACGTTTTTCAGTGAAAAGTTTGGCATCTACAGATGCTGGTACAACTAAAGGTTTAGTTAAATTAAAATTGATTTCAACTTATAATGATGAAAATTGTATTTCAATCGAATCATATATCCTTAACGGATTAACAGCTCCTTTACCTTCTGAATTTATCAACACTTCCGATTTAGAGTATATTAATTTTATTCAATTAGCTGATGATAATTTTAATAATCCGAAAAATATTGATATGATAATCGGAGTTGAATGTTTCTTTTCTTTAATTTGTTCAGGACAAATATATGGTTCGAATGATAAATTTATTGTCCAAAACACAATATTTGGTTGGGTTTTGTCTGGAAATATTTCTAATATTAATGCAAATGAAGTTCAGACAAATTTAGTTATTAAAAGTACTCATGTTGAAGTTGATATTGATAATACTCTTAAAAGCTTTGGGAATCGGAAGAGATTCCAAATAATGATAATTGTTTAACTGAAGAAGAAGAGTTCTGTGAAAATCATTTTAAAGAAAATTATTCTATTAATAACGAGGGTATATTTGTTGTAAAATTACCATATATGAAATCTACGAATACATTGGGTAACTCTAAATCTGCCGCGATTTCTAGATTCTTAAACATTGAAAGAAAATTAAATCAAAACATTGAATTGGGAAATCAGTATCAACAGATAATCAAAGAGTATGAATCACTAGGTCATATGTCAGAGGTTAATCCTAAAGATTTGTCTCTTGATAAATTCTAAATTAAAGGAATATCAATTGTGTACAGATCCGTTTGGATTGTCATCATCACCATTTTTAGCTTCTAGAGCTTTGCATCAAATTGCCTTAGATTGTAGTGAAGAGAAGCCAATTATCTCAAATATAATTCAAAATGATATTTATATTGATGATGTATTAACTGGATTTAATAATTTGCAAGCAACTATAGATAGTTCTTCCCAGACTGTTGATCTTTTAGAAGTGCGTGGCTTTCATTTAAGAAAGTGGCGATCAAATTCTGTACAATTAATGGAGCACATATCTCCAGGTGAAGGGGATCTTCCTTCATTGAAATTCATGAAGATGAACAACCCAAAGTTTTGGGGCTTCAATAGGATTTAATTTCTGACAAGTTTATATTTAAAGTCAGTCTTAACATTGAACCACCATTAACCAAAAGAAAAATACAATCACATTCTTCGAGACTTTTTGATCCTTTGGGATGGTTGTCACCTTGTACTAATGTAATTAAAATTTTCAATCAACAACTTTGGCTTGAAAAATTGCAATGGGATGATTTGTTGCCTTCTCATTTACAGGTAAAATGGGATACCTTTCAAAGGGAGTTTCATTGTTTAGAGGTTGTTAAAATACCCAGATGGTTAAATATTAGTAGTTGCAACATTGAGTTGCACGGTTTTTTCGATGCTTCAAAGTTTGCATATTCAGCTTATTTTGTATTGCAGACAAAGGGATGAAAGTAATGAAATTAAGGTGAATTTACTATGTGCAAAAACTAGAGTCTCGCCAATTAAACAAATCTCGATTCCACGTTTAGAGCTTAATGGATCATTATTACTTGCTAGACTTGTTAAAATGGTTTTAAACACATTTAAAGGTCATGATGTCAAATTATATGCTTGGTGTGATTCGAAAGTAGTTCTAGCTTGGTAAGATTCCCACCCACGAAGGTGGAAAACGTTTATTGGTAATCGCACTTCAGAAATTTTGGATATTATTTCCTTGGAAAATTGGCATCATGTCCAATCTAAACGTAATCCTGAAGATGAAGCCTCAAGAGGAGTAAGTTCATCATTACTAGCAAATCATAGTCTTTGGAGGAGTGGGCCTCCTGGGTTAATAAAAGATGAAACTGATTGGACAGTTGATATTTCTACTGATACAGTAAACCATTCTATTGTATTCTCCGAGGAGAAATCTAAAGCTTTATACTCTATGATTTCGAATCAAACTAATGATATATATGAAAGGTTGTTTAATAATTACTCATTTTTAAGTAAAATAGTTCGTATTGTGTCATATTGTAAGAAATTTATTAGTAATTGTAAAAGTCATATAAATAATGTAGGAAATGTTAATGTGTCAACTTGTGATGAAATTAATGTTACCTTGTCATTAAGTGAACAAAACACAGCATTTACATTGTTGATTTTGTACGTAAAAGGACAATTTTATGCTGATGAGTTAAAATGCATTGCAGGGAATAAACCTTTAAATGCAAAAAGTTCTCTGTGCACATTGTTGCCGTTTATTGATAATGAGGGTGTCCTACGGGTGGGAGAACCGTTAACAAAACTCTCCACTCAAGTATGATTCTAAACATCCTATTATTTTGCCTCGTCAGGTCATCATTTGATTAGTCTTTTGTAAGTGAGCTTTGTATCATGTAGCTTTTCTTCATGCAGGTCCAACTGTATTATTGAATATTTTGCGCCAAAGGTATTGGGCAATTGGTGGCAAAATCCTTATTCAAAGTGTTGCACATAAATGCAGTATATGTTGTAGATTTACAGCTAGCACTACTCATCAGTTAATGGGAAATCTACCTGAACATCGTGAAACTATAAATATTAAACAACACAATGAATATTAAACAACACAAAGGTCGTGGAGCAAAATCAATTAAGGGTTACATTGCTTTGTTTGTTTGCCTTGCCACTAAAGCCGTTCAGATAGAAGCGGTAAGTGATCTTACAGCCGAATCTTTTATAGCCGTTCTTCGGAGTTTCAGTTCACGAAGAAATGCACCAAGACATATTTACAGTGACAATGCCACTAACTTCGTAGGTGCTAGGCATAAGTTATCAGTTATATCCAATATTACCAATGAAATGAATAAAAATGATTCGGTTTCTTATTACTTAAATCAAAATTCAATCGAGTGGCATTTGATCACTCCTGCTTCTCCCCATATGGGAGGAATTTGGAAACCGGGAATTTGTTCCGTGAAGTTTCACCTTCGTAGAGTCATTGGAGAGACTTCTCTGGCGTTCGAAGAGTCATCAACTCTACTCACTCAAATTAAGGCAGTTCTAAATTCGAGATCAATTACGTCGGCGAGTAAGAATGTTATTAATAGTTTAGATGTTCTTACGCCTTCACTCTTCCTAACAGGCGAAACAATGAATTCTACACCAGAAGTTAAAGTTGATTATGATACTTTAAAATATCGTACCCGTTGGGAACTAGTGCAAAAAATTAAACAAGGTTTCTGGAAAAAATGGTACAGTACCCCCCAAAAAAAACCAGAACGATGGCTATATCATATGTTCTAATTTTTGAAATAACAAACAAAAGGTACCGTTGTAAATCGTGAAAGGTTTTTAATAATTGTATGTAGTTTTTTTTATCATGAGGGGTCATCTACATATTAAAACAGAACCAAACTTTAAAAAGTTCAATAGTAACCTCATAATATTATTCCATATTTGGATTCAGCATTAAAAAAGAATGCGAAATACAAAAATTCGTAATTTTCTAATGAATGGTTTGCAATTTAAATGATAAAAAGAAAATGATAAATTAATGTTAAATAAAAAAGTTGGTTTTTTGGCCATAAATACTTAAATAATTAATATATTTCAGTAATTTTTTTTTTCAAAAGGTAGTTTGTAAATAGCCAAACATAAATAGCAATCAGCTTTTGAAACAATTTCTTTTTTAATAATTAATTATTAATTAATAAAGCAATTAAAAAAAAATTTGAATAGAAACATTTATGCTTTTTGCTTTCATTAGATTTACAATAGTCTAAACCCCCCCCATAATTTTTTTCTTTCCATTTTGACTATTAGTTCTCGATTTTTTAGAGAAAATGTAAAAAACGCTCACTTTAAGGGACCGTATAGTAGACGACTTTTGAAAACTATCAAAGATTAATTCAAGGTAAACTAGAGGTGTGGAAAATCGCATAACGTTCAATTATCGTATAATCGATAGTTTAAAAACTAAGAAACACGCTTTAATAGGTAAGTGAACTAAAAAGTAGAAGATAATTTTAAATAAGTTTGAAATAAGAATAGTGATTAACAAGAAATATTTATTTTATCGTAAAAAAGCGTGTGGTGCTTGATGTCAATTTTTGTAAATATTTAATGACAGATATTGGTAAAAGTAGAGCCATTATGAAAATATCTTAAAAATCACCCCACGCTTTTGTACGATAAAATAAATATTTCTTGTTAATCACTCTATTCTTATTTCAAACTTATTTAAAATTATCTTCTACTTTTTAGTTCACTTTTCTATAAAGCGCGTTTCTTAGTTTTTAATCTATTGATTATTTTCTACTTTTTAGTTTGATTTTCAATTAAAGCGTGTTTTTTAGTTTTTTAAATTATTAATTATTTTTTCTGTAAACTATAATTTTTTTTTTTTTTTTTTTTTAATTTGCTTTCTTAAATTCCATTTATTTAAAACAACATTTTTTAAGCAATTTCAATAAGTTATCCTTTACAAATTTTACTGAATCATGTGACTTTTTCATTTTATAAATAATTTCAACGATCTAGTTACATTTGTGTTTATAGTGAAATATTTCTGTAAAATATTCATGCTTTGCTAAATACTGTTTACTAATGCCTACATTTAATATTTATTAATTTTCTAATTATCAGTAGTATTCGTTATATTTCTGCAAATACAGTTTTCGATATTTTATTTATTTCGTGTGAAGAATGCACATCTTTAATGTTGTAAATAAATTATGTTACTTTTGCGTTTACTTGCTATTTTTGTATTAATCTTAAACATGACACTATAAATCCAAGTAGTTTCTATGCAATTTTAGACTATACTTGTATTTTTTAATCTTCGTGAAACGTGCCATATTGACCATTCGATTTCTCCCGCTGCGCTGTGAAGAAGAACCTTAAAAATACCTTTCGTTTTATGGAAATTCTCCCTGAAGATCGGTCAAAAAATGGTTGAAATATTTTCGCTCATAAGTGACGTGTTTTTCAACATAATTCATTGAAATTTGGTATATAGGGTAAATGATGTATTCTGAATCGAATGAAATGATAAAAAATAAGGGTTCGTATTGAAATTTTCGAAGATAGCGTTACTTTTACTTAGTAAACGGTACCTCAAGAAAAAAAATTGCATCAGATATATAGAAAATCGTAAGCAAAACATTTTGGTGCAAACCGTAAGATTCTACGATAATTAGAACCGAAGATATAGCCATCGTTCTGTTTTTTTTTGGGGGGTACTGTACCATGAGTATTTAAATACACTTCAACAACGGTACAAGTGGAAGAACAAACAACGCTCATTAGCATTAAATGATTTAGTTATTTTAAAGGAAGATCATGCTGCACCAGCTAGTTGGCCACTTGGGAGAGTAATTAAAATTTACCCGTGAAAAGACGGTATTGTACGTGTTGTTACTGTCAGAACTTCTAAGGGTATTTTTAAACGGTTAGTTGTAAAGATTTGTGTTTTGCCTTTGTATCAAGAATAAATTCTTGATAGGGTGGGAGAAGAGTCAACATACTTTACATCTATTACCCTAAGCTTTGTGACAATAACTTTGTAAGTTCGAAACTTAAATCTTTTATTAAAAATATCATTGAGAGAAAATAGAAAGATAATTTTTTTTTAATAAAGACACACGTTGGATACCAGGGAAACGAGAAGGCAGAAAAGTACGCGAAGTTACCCTCAAGAAAAGTCGCAATTGACTTTCAACTAAAACATTATAAGGATCAGATCAAAAAAATCCTCTGGGACTAGAGAATGATGGCCACAATAATGGGATTCATCGGAGCAAAGAAAAATCGACATATTGCTGTTGTAGCGAAGAGGAGTCGAAGAGTGCCTCCACACGTATGATTGAAACAGCCATCGGCAAGGCGATATCTATCACTACTGTGGTTCGAAGACTACACGTGAATGGACTGTACGCCCGGGAACCACGAGTTACGTTCCTCCTGAGTTTGTTAGAGGCACGAAAACATTTCAATTGGACCGAGTCTGATTGAGCTAACGTTATGTTCACTGTTGAATCGAGATATGCCTTGGATCCAGATATCAAATGTGCAAAGGCTTGGAAAGAACAAGACACACGCAATCGGCCCCAGAATATCATCGAGCATGAGCATCATGCATTCTGAGGTGGAAGCATCATGGTGTGATCCGGGATTTCGTTGGAATATGCCTGGTATCAGGATGAAGTCGTAGAACCCACTGTGATGTTGTGCGCTGCAGCATTTGGTCCTTCTTTCGTTTTAATGAATGGCAATTCGAATCCCCTTAGAACTGGGATCGTCAACGACTACCTGGAGAGTGAGAGGATTGTTTACAGTATTTGTACAGTTTAGCCGGCGGCGTACTCGTCCGACCTTAATCTCGTTGAAAAATCTTTGGGGTGCCATCGGCCGTGCTGTGTTTGCATGTTTCCCACCCCCAGATATTAATACTGAGTTGCAAACTGCTCTACAGGATAAATGGCGATTACTTGACTGGGGTAGTTGATCACCTCTTGGATCGGAGGAAGACATTTCTTCTCGATTGTACATCATGAGTTGCAATGACAGTGGCATATTTTGGCTTTAAAATCTAATTATTGAATATTTCAACTCCTTTATATAACATTCTACACATTTTGTTTGTCAAAAACTGAAAAAAGTGCTATAAAAACTAAATTTTTAGGATAATGTTCGTAAAAATTTCCGGTTATTTTTTTTTTTTTTTTTTTTTTTTTTTACATTGAGAGCATTTTGCAGGGTTTTTTCGGTATAATTGTTTTGATGTGGCATCTAAAACTCACACAAAATTTAATCTCAGGAAAAAAAGGCAATTTTGTAGCACTGACCAATATCTCATTGGAATTGCACTGCCTCACTTCTCGAAATTCCATCTTTTAATGTTTCAGTCACAACTCGAAAACATTTGAAAACATAGATTGTTATGCGACTTCTTAAGTAATATATCAATTACAGAAAACTAAACTTTTGGTCCATAACATTTTTTGTAGGTTTCCCAGACGAGGTTTGCACGAGCTTTCTAAACCATACCAAAACATAACCCGATTATAACATTGCAGGTTTTCATTGTAACATTAAATTAGACACTGTGGTAATAAAATCGTTTAAATCTCTGATAGCTAGATAATTATTATGTACCCTATTTATTTCACTTATTTATTTAATTTTATGTACTCTATATGTTGCTAAAAATTGACTGATAAATCATGCATGTCTCAAAAAGATTCCTGCATTCACTAGGTTTGATGGTCGTCTTTTACTTACCTGATTTTTTTATAAATATTCTCTCTAAAAAGTTATGGAGTACCGCACATCTATTTTACATTTTAGGAACTCTTTCATCAGTAGCTTTCACTTATTACTAAACACATTACCCCTCATTGTTACTACAACAGTTATTGTTTAGGATGGACAGATAGACAATGAAGTGATTCTATAATTCTGTTTTCGATCTGTGAAGTACGGAATACAGTTAAGGTTATCTCAAAATAATATCTATATATATAAAACTGAGTTGTCTGTACGTCTGAACCTTATACAAATCCATACTTTTGCAATTAGAGGTACGAAATTCGGTACATAGTAGCTGGAGCATAGTACATGGAGATTGTAGAGAACAACTTTTAAATTTGATTAAAAGTTGCTTCCATTAAAATTTAATGACATTAAAAAAAATTCTTTGGCACGATTTTATTTGGTGCTTTTCACAGATAATGCGGTTTCTAGTAACGGTTTTTATTTTCAGTTTTTATTATTATTATTTATATTTTAACTTAAGTTGGCACTAATCCGTTAGCCGGGAACCAGATAAAAATCGTCAATTTGAAGACCTAAGTAATCCAAACTAACAACTTTCAAATAATTTATAATTTCTATATTTAGAATTGGCGATGCATTTACTCGCCATTTAAACGGGTAAACATTTAAGCTTGGAGCTAACTGGTAACCGCAAAATGCAAGATAGTAATATTAAGAGTTTCTTACTAAATATTAAGAGAAGCCTTAATATTTATATTTTAACTTAATTTTATTATTATTATTTATGCTTTAATTTTCTTTTAGTTACCGTGTTTTTGATTTTTGGAATTTTTCTGATCGTTAAATGAAAAATACCCCAATACTACATCTGTTCCACTTTTTCTTAAATGTAAACTTCTATGTCTTTCAATGGGTCCCCAGCAGTGCGGGGCCTTACGGCTAGTACAATTTAAAAACATGTTTTTCATTTATAATTGAAACCAGAGTATTATATCCAAAACTTCTACATAAATGTTTTAAATTACTTTATTAATTTAAATACATGATTTTCATACATACTGGATTGTATAGTGGACATTCGAATATGATTGCTTTGCATGCAGATTATTGGATGACAAGTGTGTTTTAATCAGGCATAATATAGATTTCGTTATCTTCATTCTTTTCTAAAAAATAAATGTCATGTTCCAGGAGGTCTAATTGTCTTTCTAGCTCCAATTTCTTACTCTTCATTGATTTGGTGTCGATCTTAAGAGGTAGAGTCATATATTTCTTGTACAAATATTCCCAGTTAGTTCGCAATCCCTAAAAGAAAAAGTAACCAATTAAGTTTAGTATAATTGAATTAAAGCGGAAACTATGTTTTTTAATTGCAACCTTTAAAGGTTCTACTAACTAGCAATTATATTTTGTAGCTATTTAAATGTTTATTGCAGGGTTTTTGTATAAGTAAGAAACGAGAATATGCGATACAAACCACTGTGCGTACAAAAAATCCAGCACCTACATTTTCCCCCCTGCTCTTTTTGATTAGAGAAAAACTTCAGGCTACCTTACAATCATTTACCATTACTTAGATTGATTGTAGATAGATCTACAAAACTGTATTAAAAAATTAAAATATAAACACTAAGCCTAATCTATAATATATATAAAATCCAACATCTGTCTGTATGTATGAACGCGGCTATAACTCAAGATCTACTGAACTGAATTGAATAAAATTTAAGTCTATTGGTAAATTATTGGATGCGGATTCTACAGAGTACACTTTTACTACACTTTAATTACACAAAGAACGGTAATTACAGATAGAAACTAATTCTTGCTGTATTGCTGTCTGTGCTTTAATTATGTCTGAGTAGAAAGTTTCTTCGAAAATTAAACAGTTGGCAACAGTTTAATGTAAACAAATCAAACTTTGAATGTGTTTATAATACCTCTTAAAAGAAAATCTTCTTAAGGGCGGAATACAGACGATTCTTAAACGCTTCGTGCAGTAAGAAACAACGAAAGTTCTTTTAAAAGGTAATAATTTTTTTTTTTTTTTTTTGAAATTGCGGTTCTGCGATTGTGTAATTTTCAAAAGTCTTATTGCTGAAATCCAAGATACACGTACCTGACTGCTGATATTGCTAATCCTTGACACGCAATACTACAATGAATTTTTTTTAAGTTTGTGCATAACCCAAAGCCTTAAAAAAACGGAACAGATGTAGTATAGGACATTTGGCATTCAGAAAACCAAAGAAATATTCTATACTACATCTGTCTCAAAAAAATTTGCTTGGTATTCATTCTGGGGCAATACACTAAAAGAAACTACTCCGGATTTGCAATTGAAATATTCTCCGCCAAAGTGTTTAATGCCAATAAATTTCAGCAGCTGCAATGCCTCAGATTGCTCTAATTTGGTACTAATATAATCTAAACAACTTTTAGTTCAGAATTGGTTACCAAGAATTGGAAGTTTTACAGAAACCCTTCTGCGATAAGAAGTTTGCTTTGAATTATGCTTAATCTGCATGAATCCTTTTTTGTATTTTTCCGTTAAAGGGACCGTTGGTATTTCCAAATACGGTACGGATTCTGCACCAAGATAATTTCTCCAATAAATGGCAGCAGACGACGTTTTTTAATAACAAATGAACTTCCGGTGGTTGCCATAATTTGCCGTAGTTTTATGTAAACAATTCTTGGCACACAATCTTTACCGTAATTGGCAGTACCAACACCCCCCTTTAAACAATTAACGCTCAGATAATAAGAAAATCATTGCCATTACAGGGTGCCAACAAAAATTTATACACTTTTGTATTCACACAAAAATATAAACAGATTGTATATTTAAAATTGCCGGTGCTTCACAAATTATTCCAATTATGACAAAACCAAAACTGTCAGAGCTCTAGGCCTTAGAAGTAGCTTTTTGTGAAAATATTAATTAAAAAACAAATTAAAGTTTTAGCATTTTTTTGTTTTGTTTTTTTGTTTGTCAAAAGTCCAATTAGAAGGCTAAAACTACTTGTGTTGAAAATTTCAGAACTGTAGCCCAATTAGAAACCGTTTTGTAAAATATTTGTTAATTAATAAAAAAAAATTAATTAAAAAACAAATAAAATTTTAAAATTCTGTTTTTCATTAGTCCAATTAGAAGGCCAAAACTATTTATGTTGAAAATTTTAGAGTTGTAGCTCTATTAGAAATTTTTCTGTAAAATATTTACTAATTAATTAAAAAAATATAATAAATAAAAATCTAAATAAAAATTTAAATTTCTGTTTTTGAGCAGTCCAATTAGAAGAGTAAAACTATTTATGTTGAAAATTTCAGATCTGGTAGCTCTATTAGAAGTCGCTTTGTAAAAAATATTGTTCATTAGGAAAATTTAATTAAAAAATAACTAATTAAAATTTTAACATTCAGTTCTATAAAAGTCCATTCAAAAGGCTAAAACTACTTATGTCGAACATGTCAAAGGTGTATCTCTATTTGAAGTCTCTTTGAAAAGCAAAAATTAATTAAAAATATTAATTAAAAAAGAACTAATTAAATTTTTTACATTCTGTTTGACATAAGTAAAATTAGAAGGCCAAAACTTCTTATGTTGGAAATTTCAGAGCTCTACTTCAATTTTAAATAGGTTTCTATAGATCCACAGACACACACACAGCTTGTTTTAGTATTATAGATCCCCAACATGAAAAAAGTAGAAAAAATTATGTGACACAAAAAAAGCATGTGTTTTTCTCTTTATAGAACATTAAAAATTATTTCTACAAAAAATTAGGAGGATTTATCAAATAACGAATCGAAAGCAGCTCTTCGAGCATACGTAAAATGTGAAAAAAGCGAAGCTGAGAAAAATGCATTTTTAACTTTTGCCAACAAGCGTGCAATAAGTTAAAATAGTTAGTTAAAATAAAAAAATGTCTACTTAAAATAATCGAATTTCAGAAATTCAAACACGAAATTAAAGCTAGTGATGTCAGCAATTTTTATAGAACAAAAACAAAAAACGTCATTTTTATGGTATTTTTGTAGTTTCATTGGGGTCCCCTGAAGGAGTGGAAAGGAGATTTGCCCCTAACTTGATATATACTGAACTAAATGTATTATGTTTTTTTTTCTATAGTTATCTTAACCAATTCAGATTATCAAGAACACAATTATACCGTCTTATAAGTTTGCTTACACATGGGTTTTTATTACCAAATAAGGGTGAACGCTGGTATGAAATTTTGTAAATTAGTTCCTTAGCTTTTTATAATTAAATACACAAATTAATCTGAAAGTTATGAATATATCTGAAAGTCATGAATACATCTGAAAGTTATGAATGCATCTAATATTAATCTTTTACCGGGTATCGTATCATACAGCTAGTGATATAAATACCGATGGCCGTATTAGTCCCTCTTACATGCAAAAGACAATCGTGTTTCTATCACCAGACTAATCTCTCTATATATTTTTCTTTCAGTGGGAAACTCTGGTAGCAAACGTTGGTGGAAATCTAGGCTTTTTTATGGGACTCACACTAGTTACCTTCGTCGAACTGTTCGAGTTCTTGTGGGACTTGTTAGTCACCTCATTTCGAAGACCGAATGATGTCGAAAGCAGGAGCGGCAACAAAATATATACGCTCCCAAACAAATCGTGAAGTATAAATGTTACTCGTAATGAACATATTGTTACAAATGTATTTTTGTAAATACTTTTTTTATAATAGTGTAAATGTCTCTTTTCTCACTTTTCTTTCAGACCTTTATTCTGTAATGACTTAAACGTAAAATAGTTTTTGTTGCAAGAGTAATTAAATTTTAAGTTACCATTTACTAAGGAATTTAGTGCCTTACGAAACGTCAATTAACATTGCATACCTTGGATCAAACAATACATTATTCATTAAGACCAACAACTCAGAAATCTAATGACAAGATCGGTGTTCGGAGCATGTTTCAAGCATCCAAATGTTGGCCCCTCGTTAGAGGGAGCTAGTGTATATAGTTCGATGTATCTTAACTAAAAAGTGCATTCTTGTTCTATTCTTGGAGAGACAAGACGTATGTTTTGTTCTCTCATGTTAATACAATAAAATCAAATTAAATGATATTTGGAGTAGTCTGATTGTTTACGAACCGCGGTGTTCATTTTGGAGGCACCGACTAGATTGATTTTGAGAAAAATCAAATTTACCTGAATAAATGTCGAAATGTCTTTAGAGGAGAAGAAAAACATATTAGCCTAGAGAGGCCGAACAAAGGGCTCCATCACTCAGATTAAGAAATATGTGGAATCCAATACTGACTTCGATCCTGATGATTTGAAGATTCATTTAGAAAGACTAGAGGATGTATTTGTGGAATTCGTGCGTTTGGATAATCTACTGAACGACGAATTATTCGAACTTGAAGAAGTGGAGGAAACATTCCTAAAGACCAAGGAGTCCCTCACAAGATCTCTCTCCGCTTATCGCATTCCTGCAACGGAGAATCCATCGGCCACCCCACTTGGTCCCTCGAATGTTGAAAGCATCCTGCAGCAGCTCGCGGATCAGCAGAGGGTGTTGAAAGAATTGATTCACCCCCAGTCCTCGCAATCGAAGGAAAGTTTTCTACCGCGGATAAATATCCCTACTTTTAATGGTTCGTACTTGGAATGGAATTGGTTGGTTGTTTTCAGATTATCTGGCGCCGTCAGCAACACGAGGGCTATAATGCGCCAAAACATTCGTCATTAGACAAGCCAACATACATTTACAAACACCCATGCCTAATACGGGACTCGGAACCCGCAACCTCGCGGTCTAGAAGCTAGCACGCTAACCACTATACCGTTTGGTCGGCTGGAATGGAATTGTTTCAAAGACTTGTATCACTCATCGGTACACAACAATGAATTTTTAAATAATATTAAAAAATTCAGCTATCTCAAAGGATTGTTACAAGGAGATGCCGCTGCTCTCATTAGACACATTTCCGTTTCTGAGAATTCGTATGATGAAGCTTGGGGTAAATTATTCGTCCGATACGACAAGAAGAAAATAATTGTTTCTTCTCTGATAAGGACTTTCCTTGAACAGCCTGGCGTTTTTTTCCAGATGAGAAGAAACTTCGAGGTATCGCAGATACAGCGGATGAAGTGGTTAGCAGCTTAAAGTCCATCGCGGAAGAAGCAATCACCAGAGATCCGTGGCTGATTCATCTTTTGCTGGAGAAGGTCGATGCCCAGGCAACAGTGGTCACAAAAAAGTGTGGATGTGGAATTTCCTACTTTGGGAGAGTTTTTGGAGTTCCTCAATTCAAGATGTGCTGCACTTGAAGTGTTTAATTCGGAAAGTGACAAAGATGCAAGAGGTACGACTCACATCAGAACTACTGTGCAACCGAAATCTAATCAGCAAAAGTGCCCTTTATGTTCTAGTTCGCGTTATTTGAGTAAATGTGCCAAATTCAATGAGTTTTCCATTAAAGAGAGAAAGAATTTTGCGAGAAAGAAACAGTTGTGTTTTAATTGTTTTTCAAATTCTCATAAAATCACGGGATGTGCATCCCACTATCGTTGCATGATATGCAAATCAAAACATCATACCAGCATACATGAAAATATAGTGACTAATCTTGTGACACCGACACATGATGTGATTATGAATGAAACAGCTCCAGTTTCTACAGTGTTTGGGTCAAACCTTTCAATACAACATCCCCACATAGTTTTATTACCGACAGCTCAGGTATATGCTTTAGTTTCAACCGGTAATAAACAAACGATTCGAGCTCTCCTAGACTCAGGATCTCAGTGCTCATTAGTTTCAGAATCATGTGTGCAATCATTAGAAATTCAAAGAAAAAATGCACGTTTTTCAGTGAAAAGTTTGGCATCTACAGATGCTGGTACAACTAAAGGTTTAGTTAAATTAAAATTGATTTCAACTTATAATGATGAAAATTGTATTTCAATCGAATCATATATCCTTAACGGATTAACAGCTCCTTTACCTTCTGAATTTATCAACACTTCCGATTTAGAGTATATTAATTTTATTCAATTAGCTGATGATAATTTTAATAATCCGAAAAATATTGATATGATAATCGGAGTTGAATGTTTCTTTTCTTTAATTTGTTCAGGACAAATATATGGTTCGAATGATAAATTTATTGTCCAAAACACAATATTTGGTTGGGTTTTGTCTGGAAATATTTCTAATATTAATGCAAATGAAGTTCAGACAAATTTAGTTATTAAAAGTACTCATGTTGAAGTTGATATTGATAATACTCTTAAAAGCTTTGGGAATCGGAAGAGATTCCAAATAATGATAATTGTTTAACTGAAGAAGAAGAGTTCTGTGAAAATCATTTTAAAGAAAATTATTCTATTAATAACGAGGGTATATTTGTTGTAAAATTACCATATATGAAATCTACGAATACATTGGGTAACTCTAAATCTGCCGCGATTTCTAGATTCTTAAACATTGAAAGAAAATTAAATCAAAACATTGAATTGGGAAATCAGTATCAACAGATAATCAAAGAGTATGAATCACTAGGTCATATGTCAGAGGTTAATCCTAAAGATTTGTCTCTTGATAAATTCTAAATTAAAGGAATATCAATTGTGTACAGATCCGTTTGGATTGTCATCATCACCATTTTTAGCTTCTAGAGCTTTGCATCAAATTGCCTTAGATTGTAGTGAAGAGAAGCCAATTATCTCAAATATAATTCAAAATGATATTTATATTGATGATGTATTAACTGGATTTAATAATTTGCAAGCAACTATAGATAGTTCTTCCCAGACTGTTGATCTTTTAGAAGTGCGTGGCTTTCATTTAAGAAAGTGGCGATCAAATTCTGTACAATTAATGGAGCACATATCTCCAGGTGAAGGGGATCTTCCTTCATTGAAATTCATGAAGATGAACAACCCAAAGTTTTGGGGCTTCAATAGGATTTAATTTCTGACAAGTTTATATTTAAAGTCAGTCTTAACATTGAACCACCATTAACCAAAAGAAAAATACAATCACATTCTTCGAGACTTTTTGATCCTTTGGGATGGTTGTCACCTTGTACTAATGTAATTAAAATTTTCAATCAACAACTTTGGCTTGAAAAATTGCAATGGGATGATTTGTTGCCTTCTCATTTACAGGTAAAATGGGATACCTTTCAAAGGGAGTTTCATTGTTTAGAGGTTGTTAAAATACCCAGATGGTTAAATATTAGTAGTTGCAACATTGAGTTGCACGGTTTTTTCGATGCTTCAAAGTTTGCATATTCAGCTTATTTTGTATTGCAGACAAAGGGATGAAAGTAATGAAATTAAGGTGAATTTACTATGTGCAAAAACTAGAGTCTCGCCAATTAAACAAATCTCGATTCCACGTTTAGAGCTTAATGGATCATTATTACTTGCTAGACTTGTTAAAATGGTTTTAAACACATTTAAAGGTCATGATGTCAAATTATATGCTTGGTGTGATTCGAAAGTAGTTCTAGCTTGGTAAGATTCCCACCCACGAAGGTGGAAAACGTTTATTGGTAATCGCACTTCAGAAATTTTGGATATTATTTCCTTGGAAAATTGGCATCATGTCCAATCTAAACGTAATCCTGAAGATGAAGCCTCAAGAGGAGTAAGTTCATCATTACTAGCAAATCATAGTCTTTGGAGGAGTGGGCCTCCTGGGTTAATAAAAGATGAAACTGATTGGACAGTTGATATTTCTACTGATACAGTAAACCATTCTATTGTATTCTCCGAGGAGAAATCTAAAGCTTTATACTCTATGATTTCGAATCAAACTAATGATATATATGAAAGGTTGTTTAATAATTACTCATTTTTAAGTAAAATAGTTCGTATTGTGTCATATTGTAAGAAATTTATTAGTAATTGTAAAAGTCATATAAATAATGTAGGAAATGTTAATGTGTCAACTTGTGATGAAATTAATGTTACCTTGTCATTAAGTGAACAAAACACAGCATTTACATTGTTGATTTTGTACGTAAAAGGACAATTTTATGCTGATGAGTTAAAATGCATTGCAGGGAATAAACCTTTAAATGCAAAAAGTTCTCTGTGCACATTGTTGCCGTTTATTGATAATGAGGGTGTCCTACGGGTGGGAGAACCGTTAACAAAACTCTCCACTCAAGTATGATTCTAAACATCCTATTATTTTGCCTCGTCAGGTCATCATTTGATTAGTCTTTTGTAAGTGAGCTTTGTATCATGTAGCTTTTCTTCATGCAGGTCCAACTGTATTATTGAATATTTTGCGCCAAAGGTATTGGGCAATTGGTGGCAAAATCCTTATTCAAAGTGTTGCACATAAATGCAGTATATGTTGTAGATTTACAGCTAGCACTACTCATCAGTTAATGGGAAATCTACCTGAACATCGTGAAACTATAAATATTAAACAACACAATGAATATTAAACAACACAAAGGTCGTGGAGCAAAATCAATTAAGGGTTACATTGCTTTGTTTGTTTGCCTTGCCACTAAAGCCGTTCAGATAGAAGCGGTAAGTGATCTTACAGCCGAATCTTTTATAGCCGTTCTTCGGAGTTTCAGTTCACGAAGAAATGCACCAAGACATATTTACAGTGACAATGCCACTAACTTCGTAGGTGCTAGGCATAAGTTATCAGTTATATCCAATATTACCAATGAAATGAATAAAAATGATTCGGTTTCTTATTACTTAAATCAAAATTCAATCGAGTGGCATTTGATCACTCCTGCTTCTCCCCATATGGGAGGAATTTGGAAACCGGGAATTTGTTCCGTGAAGTTTCACCTTCGTAGAGTCATTGGAGAGACTTCTCTGGCGTTCGAAGAGTCATCAACTCTACTCACTCAAATTAAGGCAGTTCTAAATTCGAGATCAATTACGTCGGCGAGTAAGAATGTTATTAATAGTTTAGATGTTCTTACGCCTTCACTCTTCCTAACAGGCGAAACAATGAATTCTACACCAGAAGTTAAAGTTGATTATGATACTTTAAAATATCGTACCCGTTGGGAACTAGTGCAAAAAATTAAACAAGGTTTCTGGAAAAAAAGGTACAGTACCCCCCAAAAAAAACCAGAACGATGGCTATATCATATGTTCTAATTTTTGAAATAACAAACAAAAGGTACCGTTGTAAATCGTGAAAGGTTTTTAATAATTGTATGTAGTTTTTTTTATCATGAGGGGTCATCTACATATTAAAACAGAACCAAACTTTAAAAAGTTCAATAGTAACCTCATAATATTATTCCATATTTGGATTCAGCATTAAAAAAGAATGCGAAATACAAAAATTCGTAATTTTCTAATGAATGGTTTGCAATTTAAATGATAAAAAGAAAATGATAAATTAATGTTAAACTAGGGGGCTTCGCCCCCTGCTCGCTAACGCTCGCCAACCCCCAAACACCTCGCTGCGCTCGGATTTGTGGTTAAAACATCTTGCTGCGCTCGAATAGGTTTGCCAGCCATCAAAAATGTAACCAAATTTTTATAACTTTAATGTAAGGCCTAATAGAGAAAACACCCAAATTGCAAGTTTCATAATAGAAAGTTAAATATACTATCCGCCAACATTCTGATATAAAACTTCATTAGTTATGCCCTTACATTGAAGTCCCAATATATTTTATTTATTTTGATAAGTCGCCCCGTTAGAGAACGACGTCCAACGCGAGGCATTTTCTGGATAGAAATACTTCAAAATAATAATTACTCTAATACAAAAATGCTTCAGAAAAACAGAAAAAATCTACTTTGAAACGAAGAGTTTAAAAAGAGCTTTAAAATTAGCAACGGTTGGTTGGTTGGTTGAACCCCCGAGCAGCGGGTTTGTTTACTTAAGGATGTTGCCATTCTTATATTCAAAATCATTGAGGCTTTGTAGTAGCTTAATGATGAAAAATATTGAAATTTAACTAATTAATAAAGTGTTAATAAATTATTTTGGCACGTTTTGGCAAATCTACAGCTTATTTCCTTTAAAATGACACCTTGATCATTGAAATTGGTTGAGTAGTTTAGGCGGACGGACTAACCCCAAAAAACGTATTGCCTATTAAATATATAGATAAAAAAGTTGGTTTTTTGGCCATAAATACTTAAATAATTAATATATTTCAGTAATTTTTTTTTTCAAAAGGTAGTTTGTAAATAGCCAAACATAAATAGCAATCAGCTTTTGAAACAATTTCTTTTTTAATAATTAATTATTAATTAATAAAGCAATTAAAAAAAAATTTGAATAGAAACATTTATGCTTTTTGCTTTCATTAGATTTACAATAGTCTAAACCCCCCCCCATAATTTTTTTCTTTCCATTTTGACTATTAGTTCTCGATTTTTTAGAGAAAATGTAAAAAACGCTCACTTTAAGGGACCGTATAGTAGACGACTTTTGAAAACTATCAAAGATTAATTCAAGGTAAACTAGAGGTGTGGAAAATCGCATAACGTTCAATTATCGTATAATCGATAGTTTAAAAACTAAGAAACACGCTTTAATAGGTAAGTGAACTAAAAAGTAGAAGATAATTTTAAATAAGTTTGAAATAAGAATAGTGATTAACAAGAAATATTTATTTTATCGTAAAAAAGCGTGTGGTGCTTGATGTCAATTTTTGTAAATATTTAATGACAGATATTGGTAAAAGTAGAGCCATTATGAAAATATCTTAAAAATCACCCCACGCTTTTGTACGATAAAATAAATATTTCTTGTTAATCACTCTATTCTTATTTCAAACTTATTTAAAATTATCTTCTACTTTTTAGTTCACTTTTCTATAAAGCGCGTTTCTTAGTTTTTAATCTATTGATTATTTTCTACTTTTTAGTTTGATTTTCAATTAAAGCGTGTTTTTTAGTTTTTTAAATTATTAATTATTTTTTCTGTAAACTATAATTTTTTTTTTTTTTTTTTTAATTTGCTTTCTTAAATTCCATTTATTTAAAACAACATTTTTTAAGCAATTTCAATAAGTTATCCTTTACAAATTTTACTGAATCATGTGACTTTTTCATTTTATAAATAATTTCAACGATCTAGTTACATTTGTGTTTATAGTGAAATATTTCTGTAAAATATTCATGCTTTGCTAAATACTGTTTACTAATGCCTACATTTAATATTTATTAATTTTCTAATTATCAGTAGTATTCGTTATATTTCTGCAAATACAGTTTTCGATATTTTATTTATTTCGTGTGAAGAATGCACATCTTTAATGTTGTAAATAAATTATGTTACTTTTGCGTTTACTTGCTATTTTTGTATTAATCTTAAACATGACACTATAAATCCAAGTAGTTTCTATGCAATTTTAGACTATACTTGTATTTTTTAATCTTCGTGAAACGTGCCATATTGACCATTCGATTTCTCCCGCTGCGCTGTGAAGAAGAACCTTAAAAATACCTTTCGTTTTATGGAAATTCTCCCTGAAGATCGGTCAAAAAATGGTTGAAATATTTTCGCTCATAAGTGACGTGTTTTTCAACATAATTCATTGAAATTTGGTATATAGGGTAAATGATGTATTCTGAATCGAATGAAATGATAAAAAATAAGGGTTCGTATTGAAATTTTCGAAGATAGCGTTACTTTTACTTAGTAAACGGTACCTCAAGAAAAAAAATTGCATCAGATATATAGAAAATCGTAAGCAAAACATTTTGGTGCAAACCGTAAGATTCTACGATAATTAGAACCGAAGATATAGCCATCGTTCTGTTTTTTTTTGGGGGGTACTGTACCATGAGTATTTAAATACACTTCAACAACGGTACAAGTGGAAGAACAAACAACGCTCATTAGCATTAAATGATTTAGTTATTTTAAAGGAAGATCATGCTGCACCAGCTAGTTGGCCACTTGGGAGAGTAATTAAAATTTACCCGTGAAAAGACGGTATTGTACGTGTTGTTACTGTCAGAACTTCTAAGGGTATTTTTAAACAGTTAGTTGTAAAGATTTGTGTTTTGCCTTTGTATCAAGAATAAATTCTTGATAGGGTGGGAGAAGAGTCAACATACTTTACATCTATTACCCTAAGCTTTGTGACAATAACTTTGTAAGTTCGAAACTTAAATCTTTTATTAAAAATATCATTGAGAGAAAATAGAAAGATAATTTTTTTTTAATAAAGACACACGTTGGATACCAGGGAAACGAGAAGGCAGAAAAGTACGCGAAGTTACCCTCAAGAAAAGTCGCAATTGACTTTCAACTAAAACATTATAAGGATCAGATCAAAAAAATCCTCTGGGACTAGAGAATGATGGCCACAATAATGGGATTCATCGGAGCAAAGAAAAATCGACATATTGCTGTTGTAGCGAAGAGGAGTCGAAGAGTGCCTCCACACGTATGATTGAAACAGCCATCGGCAAGGCGATATCTATCACTACTGTGGTTCGAAGACTACACGTGAATGGACTGTACGCCCGGGAACCACGAGTTACGTTCCTCCTGAGTTTGTTAGAGGCACGAAAACATTTCAATTGGACCGAGTCTGATTGAGCTAACGTTATGTTCACTGTTGAATCGAGATATGCCTTGGATCCAGATATCAAATGTGCAAAGGCTTGGAAAGAACAAGACACACGCAATCGGCCCCAGAATATCATCGAGCATGAGCATCATGCATTCTGAGGTGGAAGCATCATGGTGTGATCCGGGATTTCGTTGGAATATGCCTGGTATCAGGATGAAGTCGTAGAACCCACTGTGATGTTGTGCGCTGCAGCATTTGGTCCTTCTTTCGTTTTAATGAATGGCAATTCGAATCCCCTTAGAACTGGGATCGTCAACGACTACCTGGAGAGTGAGAGGATTGTTTACAGTATTTGTACAGTTTAGCCGGCGGCGTACTCGTCCGACCTTAATCTCGTTGAAAAATCTTTGGGGTGCCATCGGCCGTGCTGTGTTTGCATGTTTCCCACCCCCAGATATTAATACTGAGTTGCAAACTGCTCTACAGGATAAATGGCGATTACTTGACTGGGGTAGTTGATCACCTCTTGGATCGGAGGAAGACATTTCTTCTCGATTGTACATCATGAGTTGCAATGACAGTGGCATATTTTGGCTTTAAAATCTAATTATTGAATATTTCAACTCCTTTATATAACATTCTACACATTTTGTTTGTCAAAAACTGAAAAAAGTGCTATAAAAACTAAATTTTTAGGATAATGTTCGTAAAAATTTCCGGTTATTTTTTTTTTTTTTTTTTTTTTTTTTACATTGAGAGCATTTTGCAGGGTTTTTTCGGTATAATTGTTTTGATGTGGCATCTAAAACTCACACAAAATTTAATCTCAGGAAAAAAAGGCAATTTTGTAGCACTGACCAATATCTCATTGGAATTGCACTGCCTCACTTCTCGAAATTCCATTTTTTAATGTTTCAGTCACAACTCGAAAACATTTGAAAACATAGATTGTTATGCGACTTCTTAAGTAATATATCAATTACAGAAAACTAAACTTTTGGTCCATAACATTTTTTGTAGGTTTCCCAGACGAGGTTTGCACGAGCTTTCTAAACCATACCAAAACATAACCCGATTATAACATTGCAGGTTTTCATTGTAACATTAAATTAGACACTGTGGTAATAAAATCGTTTAAATCTCTGATAGCTAGATAATTATTATGTACCCTATTTATTTCACTTATTTATTTAATTTTATGTACTCTATATGTTGCTAAAAATTGACTGATAAATCATGCATGTCTCAAAAAGATTCCTGCATTCACTAGGTTTGATGGTCGTCTTTTACTTACCTGATTTTTTTATAAATATTCTCTCTAAAAAGTTATGGAGTACCGCACATCTATTTTACATTTTAGGAACTCTTTCATCAGTAGCTTTCACTTATTACTAAACACATTACCCCTCATTGTTACTACAACAGTTATTGTTTAGGATGGACAGATAGACAATGAAGTGATTCTATAATTCTGTTTTCGATCTGTGAAGTACGGAATACAGTTAAGGTTATCTCAAAATAATATCTATATATATAAAACTGAGTTGTCTGTACGTCTGAACCTTATACAAATCCATACTTTTGCAATTAGAGGTACGAAATTCGGTACATAGTAGCTGGAGCATAGTACATGGAGATTGTAGAGAACAACTTTTAAATTTGATTAAAAGTTGCTTCCATTAAAATTTAATGACATTAAAAAAAATTCTTTGGCACGATTTTATTTGGTGCTTTTCACAGATAATGCGGTTTCTAGTAACGGTTTTTATTTTCAGTTTTTATTATTATTATTTATATTTTAACTTAAGTTGGCACTAATCCGTTAGCCGGGAACCAGATAAAAATCGTCAATTTGAAGACCTAAGTAATCCAAACTAACAACTTTCAAATAATTTATAATTTCTATATTTAGAATTGGCGATGCATTTACTCGCCATTTAAACGGGTAAACATTTAAGCTTGGAGCTAACTGGTAACCGCAAAATGCAAGATAGTAATATTAAGAGTTTCTTACTAAATATTAAGAGAAGCCTTAATATTTATATTTTAACTTAATTTTATTATTATTATTTATGCTTTAATTTTCTTTTAGTTACCGTGTTTTTGATTTTTGGAATTTTTCTGATCGTTAAATGAAAAATACCCCAATACTACATCTGTTCCACTTTTTCTTAAATGTAAACTTCTATGTCTTTCAATGGGTCCCCAGCAGTGCGGGGCCTTACGGCTAGTACAATTTAAAAACATGTTTTTCATTTATAATTGAAACCAGAGTATTATATCCAAAACTTCTACATAAATGTTTTAAATTACTTTATTAATTTAAATACATGATTTTCATACATACTGGATTGTATAGTGGACATTCGAATATGATTGCTTTGCATGCAGATTATTGGATGACAAGTGTGTTTTAATCAGGCATAATATAGATTTCGTTATCTTCATTCTTTTCTAAAAAATAAATGTCATGTTCCAGGAGGTCTAATTGTCTTTCTAGCTCCAATTTCTTACTCTTCATTGATTTGGTGTCGATCTTAAGAGGTAGAGTCATATATTTCTTGTACAAATATTCCCAGTTAGTTCGCAATCCCTAAAAGAAAAAGTAACCAATTAAGTTTAGTATAATTGAATTAAAGCGGAAACTATGTTTTTTAATTGCAACCTTTAAAGGTTCTACTAACTAGCAATTATATTTTGTAGCTATTTAAATGTTTATTGCAGGGTTTTTGTATAAGTAAGAAACGAGAATATGCGATACAAACCACTGTGCGTACAAAAAATCCAGCACCTACATTTTCCCCCCTGCTCTTTTTGATTAGAGAAAAACTTCAGGCTACCTTACAATCATTTACCATTACTTAGATTGATTGTAGATAGATCTACAAAACTGTATTAAAAAATTAAAATATAAACACTAAGCCTAATCTATAATATATATAAAATCCAACATCTGTCTGTATGTATGAACGCGGCTATAACTCAAGATCTACTGAACTGAATTGAATAAAATTTAAGTCTATTGGTAAATTATTGGATGCGGATTCTACAGAGTACACTTTTACTACACTTTAATTACACAAAGAACGGTAATTACAGATAGAAACTAATTCTTGCTGTATTGCTGTCTGTGCTTTAATTATGTCTGAGTAGAAAGTTTCTTCGAAAATTAAACAGTTGGCAACAGTTTAATGTAAACAAATCAAACTTTGAATGTGTTTATAATACCTCTTAAAAGAAAATCTTCTTAAGGGCGGAATACAGACGATTCTTAAACGCTTCGTGCAGTAAGAAACAACGAAAGTTCTTTTAAAAGGTAATAATTTTTTTTTTTTTTTTTTGAAATTGCGGTTCTGCGATTGTGTAATTTTCAAAAGTCTTATTGCTGAAATCCAAGATACACGTACCTGACTGCTGATATTGCTAATCCTTGACACGCAATACTACAATGAATTTTTTTTAAGTTTGTGCATAACCCAAAGCCTTAAAAAAACGGAACAGATGTAGTATAGGACATTTGGCATTCAGAAAACCAAAGAAATATTCTATACTACATCTGTCTCAAAAAAATTTGCTTGGTATTCATTCTGGGGCAATACACTAAAAGAAACTACTCCGGATTTGCAATTGAAATATTCTCCGCCAAAGTGTTTAATGCCAATAAATTTCAGCAGCTGCAATGCCTCAGATTGCTCTAATTTGGTACTAATATAATCTAAACAACTTTTAGTTCAGAATTGGTTACCAAGAATTGGAAGTTTTACAGAAACCCTTCTGCGATAAGAAGTTTGCTTTGAATTATGCTTAATCTGCATGAATCCTTTTTTGTATTTTTCCGTTAAAGGGACCGTTGGTATTTCCAAATACGGTACGGATTCTGCACCAAGATAATTTCTCCAATAAATGGCAGCAGACGACGTTTTTTAATAACAAATGAACTTCCGGTGGTTGCCATAATTTGCCGTAGTTTTATGTAAACAATTCTTGGCACACAATCTTTACCGTAATTGGCAGTACCAACACCCCCCTTTAAACAATTAACGCTCAGATAATAAGAAAATCATTGCCATTACAGGGTGCCAACAAAAATTTATACACTTTTGTATTCACACAAAAATATAAACAGATTGTATATTTAAAATTGCCGGTGCTTCACAAATTATTCCAATTATGACAAAACCAAAACTGTCACCAAAATGCAGCTTTAGCAGTAATTATTAATAACAGTGTGCTAAAGCTTCTATTTGGCAACAGTTTCGGTTTTACCGAAAATGGTCCAAACCCTTTAAAAAGTGTTATTTGTTGGTTCATACTGATATCATTAATAGAGCAGTCACAAGTAGTGTCTCTTATTTTATGGTGCTTATTTTGTAATAACTATTTAGTGTGTCCAGCGAAAAAGAGACCCCACATTCAAAGAGGAACCACGTTCCAGATTGTTAAACGTAATATCAAATGATCGATTCCAAACTTTTGTTTTAAAAATAATTTAGCGCCTCTTTTATACTTGCTATACCACAAAGGGGACCCAGCAACGCGGGTCCATGCAGCTAGTTATTTATAATTCGCCAAATAAACTAAGTCACTCAAGTCTAAAATAAAAAATAGAGAGATATAAATTTACAATCCACATTTTACTAACTTCCAACAGATGATTTCTTTCTTCGCTACTCAGTTTGATCAATTTGGTGTCTGCACCCGACTTTTCAAGAACTTCCTTCGAGTAGTTTATGTCTTTTTTCCGCTGAACAAGGTATTTGGGAGTTTTTCCAAATTCCTATTGGAAA
Source organism: Linyphia triangularis (assembly GCA_963978545.1). NCBI lineage: Eukaryota > Metazoa > Arthropoda > Arachnida > Araneae > Linyphiidae > Linyphia > Linyphia triangularis. Next base: position 70,285,578 of record OZ021723.1, read on the forward strand.
ATAAATTGTTGTTAACGTATATCATTGAACAATCTCAAAGATTTCCAAATCCGAGAGTCTTGGTCATGAGGGTATCGCAATGACCCCTTAGATAATTGAACAAAGGTAGTTAAGAATGTCTTACAATGAAGAGCTAAATCTACTCCATCGTGAAATACTTCTACCTTTGGAAGGATAAGAACATTCTGAGCATATTTTTTCAGATGATTGTCCAGTTACAAAGAATAGTTAAAGATATTAATTTTATAGTTACAATTGCAAGATAACAAAATTTCTGCCGATCTTACGTCGCTAATTTCTAATGTCACCTCTTATAATATCCCTACGACAGGAGAAGAAGGAAAAAAAGAAGTAAAAAAAAAAAAACCAACTATATTTTTATGGCAATTTTCTTTGCTGGTCAATGCGAGAGCAAATTAAACGTATTTAATAAATTACTCTTATAATTAAACAGATCTGCGATGGGGGGAGAAAATGTCTTGAAAATAGTGAATTTTATATATTTTTGAATGCTAAGTACTGGGAAAATAATTAAAATTCCCCTCACTTATTATTATCATGTACCGCATATCATTAATATGTACCGTATATATATTTAAGAGCAACGTAATGTTATTTATATGATCCATATTATTAATTATATTAACAGATTTTAAAAAAGAATTGCTCCATATAAATTCTATACGAGAAATAAACTATGTATTACTTATTTAGTGTTTTCCTCAAAACTGATAAACTGTCTGACAACAGTGAAATCAAATAAAAGTTAAATTCGGATAATGATTGGTCTGTGCTCCTTTACCATCCACTCCACCATCATTCCCGTTTCACTATCCTTCGATTTTCCTCACTCCCATCAATATCAGTTAATTCAGTGCTGTGAATAGATTTAAATTTCCGAGGTTTGTGAAAAAGTGATTTTTACTTTTAGTTTGAATTATACTGTTAGGGATGTATGATGTATGGCTGCAGCTATGTCAGCATAGTGAGAACACAAAATTCCTGTGATTTCTTTGCAGGGGATAGCTATGATAGAAAAGAATATTAATTAATTTATAACGAAAAAAGATAATCATTGGAACCTAGAGTCAAGATACAAGTTGGATTGATCCATAAAAAGTTTTACTTCCATCTCTTCGAATAAGATTACGCCTTAAAAACAGTTTGTTAAGGTATTACCTAACAAAGGAGAAAGATTCAAATACCTTTGTGAGAAGTTCCTGGGTTTATCTCAGGGGTCGGCAGACTTTTCTGTGCTAAGAGCCAAACATTCAAGAATCAGAATCGGAAATTTTTTAACGAGCCGCAAAATAAATATAAGCAGAACCAATATGAGCTTTTAAAAACAAAACATTTTATGGTATAAAAACCATGGCAGATGAGGCAAATCGGTAGTCCATTTTTGTTTGGAAAGTACGCATGGACGCAGTCAGGACCATATTTTTCTAATATAGTATATCAAAAGGCTCTTTAAAAACCCTTTCGCATCTGCAAAAGGGTTACAGAGATAGGTTCTTCCTACCTGTGAAGGATTTTGACTATGTCTTAATCTAGAATTAAAACACGTTGCTATAAAAACAAACAACGTTTAATTACAATTCCTTCGTTTACAAAATGCTAGGCCTGTGCCTAAGCATTTCTCAAGCCAGTAGTCTCATACAACTTCGCAGCTCTAAGGCATGCGTCTTTCCTCTCAAAGGAACCGATGGCGAGTCCTTCTCCCTCTTCCACTAAGGCAAGGCAGTGAAGTGCTCTGTAAGTGGTTTGGCCATCTGGTAAACATCCATGACACACTCCCCACCGATGAACAATCAGTTCATCAACAATACGACTTAAGGAATTTGAGAGAAAATAACGTATATCTTAATTTATCGTACAATATTCAAAACAATAGATTTTCTAAAATATCTTAAACATATTCAATACTGGTAAATGTAAAATATTCAAACATTAAATTTGTTCAAACTATTAATTATATAATAAAAAATTTACTTTTAATTTCTGAAATAATAATACAATAAAGAATCAATTACTCTTACACACATCAGATTTCTAAATAATCTAAATTCAAATAAGTATTAAAACATTTCAAATGTATAAAATAACATATCAAAATTATTTATCAAAATACATAACAAATATGTTAATCTTAAACTAACAACCACAAATTCTAAACTTATACTAAATATATCATGCAAACACTATTTTAATGATACTTAATACTTTCATAATTTATATACAACTGTTGTATATGAAATCAAGCATTTAAAATTTCAATCAAAACAAACTTTTAAAGTGAAATCTATATAATTCACAATTAATGCAATACTAAATATTTAATCATTTGCACTTAAAGTAACTTAGATTATATATAGTGTCCATCTATATAAATTGTCTCTAAATTCAAAGTTATTGCTTAACTACAAATAGTTAATATCAAAATTCAACTACAAGTTTTAAAATTAAAATTAGCCCTAAGTATTTAATTCAACTCTAAAGGATATAGAAGCTGGATCGGACATCTGATCGTCCCAGACATCATTTTCACCAGGCAGGATCGGACCTTTCCATCTCGCCCTGGGAAAACACTTTGAACTCTGCCGAGTCTCCACATGTTTCTGGGGCAATGCTCACCACCGATGAGAACAACATCATCTGGTTTGAAGTTAGTGACAGGCTTCCCAGGTAAAGAACAGTTCGCACTTCGCAAGTTGAATAAATATTCTCTTCTCCATCTATTCCAAAATTGGTTTAGTAGTTTTTGATGATAGTTGTATCTATTCACAATCGCGTTTCTGTTTAGTTGTTGAGGCAGTCTAACGGCAGGTAATGTTGATGGTCTATCTCCGACTAAGAAATGGGCAGGTGTAAGGGAATTCGGTTCATCAGGTTCATCATGAGCGTGAACGTAAGTGATCGGTCTGGAATTTATAACACTCTCGATTTCTATAAGAATCGTTTCAAGTTGTTCTTGCGTTAGAGATAATTTACCTACGACTTTTCGAAGACACATTTTCACTGATTTTATCATGCGTTCAAATATTCCACCCCACCAAGCCGCCTTTTCTACATTAAATTTCCATTCGATACTGCGGGACCCATAAAACTCTTTTACTTGAGGGTTATTAAGAACTCTCCACATATGTTTGAATTCCAGATAACCTCTTTTGAACGTCTTCGCATTGTCTGAAATAATAACACTACACCAACCGCGCCTCGCAATAAATCTCCTGAAAGCAAGCATAAAGCTTTCTGTTGTTAAATTGGGCACAATTTCTATATGAATGGCTCTTGTCACTGCACAAGTGCAAATTAACCCGTAAAACTTTGAGTCTGATCCTTTTGTAAACAAAGGACCAAAGAAATCTAATCCCGTAACACTGAACGGAGGAGATTCCGTAATTCTGTATGATGGCAATGGACTAGTAATTTGATGTCCTGGTTGCAAGTTGTATCGTCTGCAAATTAAGCATTTTTTAAGAACGGATTTTATGAATTGTCTTCCTTTTAATATCCAGAAACGACTTCTAAGTTCAGCTAAAGTGTCCTCAACTCCAAAATGAAGAACTTTTTCGTGTGCATTTAATATTAAAAGTTCAGCAAATTTAGTTTTTGCAGCTAATATAAGCGGATGTTTTTCATCTACCGCACAATTAGATAATTGCAATCTTCCCTTTACTCGCAACTGACCATTTTCATCAAGAAATGGATTTAGTTGATAAATTTTAGAATTTTTATCTATTTCATCTCCACTATTAAGATCTTTAATTTCCTTTTCAAAAGATACATTTTGAGTTAATTTTACCCAATATACTTCAGCTTTTCTCAGTTCTTGAACAGTTAGAACTCTTGTTTGTTTTTCAGCACCAGCTTTAGTGTTATTAATGAATCTTTGTACCCATTCTGTGACTCTGTATAATTTAGAAAGTGTACTATAGTTATCTATCTCTAAGATAGGACTAGGGGCAGGATTCACAACACATGAAAACTGTAGGGATTTTTCTGGATTCATTCTTCGCTCATCAGCAATAATTTCTTCATTAATTGGGGAAGAAATATCACGACTAAAGTTTAAATCTTTAACAAGCCAGTGTGGCCCGTACCACCAAATGGGATTGTTAATCATTGATTCAAGTTTTTCACCTCTATATAGTCAGTAAATCAGCAGGATTTTCTTTACCTTTGCAATGTCGCCAATTTTGGGGATCGGTTAATTCTTTAATTTCAACGACCCTATTCGCAACAAAAGGTTTCCAATCTTTTGGATTCCCTTTAATCCAGGAAATAACAATAGTGGAATCTGTCCACATAAATATGTTATCTTCCGAAATTTTGAATATACCTTTTAAGTACTTAGCTAAACGTGCTCTGATTACTGCCGCTAATAATTCAAGTCGCGGCAAAGTCAATGTTTTTAATGGAGCAACTCTTGACTTTGACATAATGAAACTAGTTTTACTTTTACCCTCTTCATTTGTATATTTTATATACGAACAAGCTCCAAATCCACATAAAGAACTATCAGAAAATATGTGAATTTCATAATTTGATTTAGAGTTCGATATTCCAGAGAAGTACCATCTAGGAATTGATAAATTTGTTAAATGTTTCAGTTCAGAGTACCATTGTTCCCATTTTATTCTCATATATTCAGGTAATTCTTCATCCCAATCCAAACCCATTTGCCATAATGATTGACATAAACATTTCATTCTTATCACATAAGGAGCAATGAAACCAACAGGATCAAATATTTTGGCTGATGTTTGGATAATAAATCTCTTTGTATTTTGAGGATTTTTCAATCCCTCAATTATGGATTTCATTTCTAATTTAAAGACATCTTCAATAGGATCCCAGATTATACCTAGAACTTTTAGAGAATTTTCATGCAACATGGCATCCCGAATAACATTATTTTTATCCCACAATACACGTAAATGTTCAGAGTTAGTTTGGAATTTTCGTAAATTCATCCCTGCATCTTTCATAATATCAATTGCTTCCATTGATATTCTAAACGCTTCTTCAACCGAGTTTGTCCCGTGATATAAATCATCAACATAAAAAGAAGTGTTCAGCATTTCGCAAGTGTCCAGATATTGAACTTCGTATTTTCGTACATGATATTTAATAGTAGCAGCTAGGATGAACGGTGAACACGTAGCACCAAAGGGTAATGAAGTCATCCTCATTGATTTAAATCTTTGATAATTTATCTTAGAATCGTCTTTAAGCCACAAGAATTTTAAGTAGTTTCTTTCACTCTCGGTGATTCTAATTTGTAGAAAAGCTTTTCCTAAATCTCCAGCGAACGCTACACGGCTTTTCCGAAAATTTAAAATTATATCCAAAACATTCGGAATTAGATTTGGGCCAGCTAACAAGCAATCATTTAATGACTTGTTATTTGTTGCACTACTGCTGCAGTCAAACACAATACGTACAGGAGAACTATTACTACCAGGTTTTATCACTGCACTGTGCGGCATATAATATCCAGATTTAGTATCATCATAACTTTCTTCAATTATATTTTTATTTTATTGATCACCAAAGACTGATCTATAATTATCTAATAACCAGTCATTTCTTATTAATTTATTGCTTAAGTTAAAAAATCTCTTTTTAGCAATATCAAAATTACTGCTTTCTAAGTCGCAGTTATCCCTCCATATTAATCCTGTCTCATACCTATCATCAATAAATTTCAATTTATCCTCGAAGCTTTTTACTAATTCCATATCATTCCGCGACATCTGTTCACTTTCATCAGTAATACCCAGAGATTCCAATTTCCAGAACTGTTTTAAATAACTGTTTGTATCCTCATTAGCAAATTGAACTCCTAACTTAAACACAACCGCATTTGATGAACACGTGTTAGAGAATTTTCCATATCTTCCCATTACCGTAAATCCAAATACAGTTTCAATAAGTACCAATGAAGAATTTAATTTTATAAACTTTCCTGTGTTTACGATATAATCGCAGCCTAATAGGATTTCAACTTTTGTATCTGAAGTGGAATGCGAATCGGCCATCTGGATATCATTTTCACTCATGTAAGTACGAATACTAACACATGGGCTCTTGAGATTTGTTTCCGAAATGTAAGGAGTGACTAAAGCTTCTACGACCATTTTTTGTTTAGGGTTCTTAATGTTTGACAGTTCTACGCGCACAACGTCATAAATCCTTTCAAGTGGATCTCGTTGGCCAAAAGTATAAATTAAGAGGGATTCTTTCCTAATTGGGCGTAATTTCAATTTCTTTGTTAAGTTGGAAGTAATGAAAGTTCGATGACTACCATTATCGATAAGCAATCTAGATATTTCTGAATTATTTACCATTACTGAACAAGTCTGTAAATATATTGTTCCTTTTGATTCAGAATCGTTTTGCAAATAATTCATCGTATTTGCGATAGTAGTTTCGGAAATTGGGGAACTCTGCTCTGGGATTTCACTTTTCGTTACCAAGTTATAACATATTGATTTATTATGAGATAGTTTACCATTACAGTTATCACATGGTTTTATTTTTGAACGACAAGCTGACGAATAGTGTTTTCCTTTGAAACACAAAAGACAAAGACCTTCTTTTCTTAAGATATCTCTTTTATCCTTAACTGTGATGTCTTTGCATAAATGGGATTCGTGTTCTTTAGAGCAAAACAAACATTTCTTAATGAATGGTACAGAAAAAACTGCAGCCGTTGGGGTATTATAACGAAATTTATTTTGCTTCTTATAATACGAATGATTTGATGGAGCATTCTTTTTACCTGTTGCGTTTTCATTTAGAGAAACTGTAGCTTCTCGACATTCTACTTCTGCACGGATAAACAGTAAAAGTTCATCGATATCAAATGTTCCTTTTTCACGTTGTTTTCGCGTGTATCCCAAAGCCAAATCATCTGGTATTACTTTTAACAATACCGAACTTAATAAGTTACCGTAACTTCCTGATGTTACATTTAATGCACTTAAATTACGAATTTGAATTTCAATTTCACCGTATATTTTCCTAAGTGCTGAAATATTCGTAGAGCATTTTACTGGCTCAATATTAAGTAACTTATTCATGTGAGCGTTAATCACTAAATCTGAACTACCAAATCGTTCTTGTAGCAATGAGATTGCTTGCAAGTAGTTTTCTTTAGACAGAGAAAATACACTTACTGAATTTAAGGCTACGCCACCTAGCAGTGATTTAAGATAGTTAAATCGATCTATTTCATTTAAAGATTCATTATTATGAATTGCACTTTCAAATTGATTCCAAAAATCTAACCATTTACTGGATCACCAAAATATCTGTCAATGGTTAATTTAGGAAGCTTAACTGTATATCTCCAAGATCCTGGGCCAATTGAATCATTATGAGAGGCTACTTCTCGCATATTTTGAGAAGTATTTGAATTATCATTTTTGATAAGCCTCTTAATTCGAGATTTTGCATTTTATGGATATCAATTTCTTTTGATATTCCTGAGCGGATTCTATTTCATCAGGAATGTCCTTTTCTTCAAGAAGATTTTCAATTTCTGAATCCAACTCCTGCAAAAGGTGAGTTTTTTCCGCAATCTGCTCTAAAAACTCTTCTAATAAATCGAATTCCTCAGAATTTTGATCGCTTAAATTAGTCTCAATTTTATTAATTAATCGTGTTGTGAGACCCCTCATCGAAGTTCTTTTCGATTTTAATTTCATTAATTCAGCCATGATCAAAGAAGAAAAGTACTTAATGTCACTTACCCCTTTCTCAGATAAGGGTATCGTCACCTTTGAACATTTGCTTTCGTTCAACTAGTAGTTAATTCAAATGTAAAATATGGCACACACAAATGCTTTTCATTCGTGACTTTCCGTCAAAAGAAAAGACTTTGTTTCGTTAATCACGATATCAAAAGGCTTACAAGACTTCTTCCCGGGTTTCGGCACCAAAATATGAAGGATTATGACTATGTCTTAATCTAGAATTAAAACACGTTGCTATAAAAACAAACAACGTTTAATTACAATTCCTTCGTTTACAAAATGCTAGGCCTGTGCCTAAGCATTTCTCAAGCCAGTAGTCTCATACAACTTCGCAGCTCTAAGGCATGCGTCTTTCCTCTCAAAGGAACCGATGGCGAGTCCTTCTCCCTCTTCCACTAAGGCAAGGCAGTGAAGTGCTCTGTAAGTGATTTGGCCATCTGGTAAACATCCATGACACTACCTGACTCGTTGACGAGAGAATAACAACGTCAACTAAAGCTAAATACAACTGAGACTATGACGCATGGTGGGCTCACTTTTATTGCATATTTTGATTGTTTCATATTTCGAATGAGAAGATGCCAAGGGGTACTATGAACGCTGATTTTAAGCTAGTACTTGAGAACAGTGCTACCTGTTCAGCGTATTCATTTCTCTGCGTTACCTCATGTTTTCCTTATTTCTCGGGTTTGAGATTATGCAATAAGTTTATAATGTGTTAACCGAAACAAAAAGCACACATATATTACCATTTATTGCTTTATCAGTTTATTTATATGTAGAGTTACTTTGAACAGCACATATCCATGAGAAGAGTGCATGCGGCTTCGGAGCCGTGGCCTGGTTTATCCGAAAAAAAGCAGAAAGAAACTATTTGTGAGACCTCTGATGTCATGAAATTGATGAAGATGAAAACTTTGAGTACACAATAGTGACAAACGAAAGAAAAGTCTACAAAACTTTCAAACTAATGGTAATCAGCTTTCTTGAAAACCAAAAAGATTCAAATTATAAATTTATTTTAGAAGATATGTTAACACATTTTAAAATAATAAGGTTCTATATAAGCATAAACGTTCATTTTCTCCATTCCTATCAAGACTATTTTCGAGAAAATTTACATGCAATCAGTGAGGAGCAAGTGTAAAGATTTCACGAAGATATAAAGAAAATAGAAAGAGGATATCAAGAAAGTGGAATATCAGCATGATATCTATGACAGATGCTGGATGTTGAATCGACAATATCCTGGCGAGTTAATAAGACAGAAAACGAAAAAGAAGTTTTTAAAGAGAAAACACTATTATAAGTATTTATAACTTTTTCATAAAATTTGAAATTGTTTTGGAAAAACTTTACGCCATTGAAAAAATGATTTTCACATTTAAAGTCAGCATTGAAAATAGTATAAATTCTGTTATTAAAACTAAAATAATTTTCAAAAACTATTTTTTGTTGACCTGTTTTATTTATAATAACCAGAGAAAACAGTTTATTTTCTTTTAATTTTCTTTTAGATTATTCCATATCACCTGTAGCAAACACCCTTCTACCTAGAGGTGTGGAACATCGCATAACATTCAATTACACTATATATTATTGATGTTGATTTGTGTCATTTGTCGTTTTTATATTTCCACCATTCGTTTTGAAAAAATGACCAGTATGGTGGTATTTTTTACAATAATCGTAATTTGGGTCTTTTGGGAAATAAAATGGGAATTTTGGCGATAAACTTTTCGATAATTCTTATATTATCCTTTCTTATAAGTGAAACTGAGAAGAGGAGAAAAAACGATCGTTGATAAGCTATGTTCAAACAAAGGAACTCTGTGTTGAAGGCATTCGTTTTTCAACTTTTTACGCTATTAAAACATTTTTACGGGAATTTCGGAGTTGGGGATGTTTAGAACACCTTTAGAGATGTTTAGAACAAATCGTTGGAGCCGGGTTTTTTTGCAATAATTGACAAACATGATTTTTTCAATGGCAGCTACCTTATGCGCATCCGAGATTTCGGTTTTAATTTTTTCTAGGGGTTATCAAAATGTTTAAGTACAATTTTAGGAATTTTAGGAAGGAACAAAAGTTTAAGGAATACTAAGAATTTTAGGGCGAATGCAACCCCTGGAAAACCCAAGATACACAAATATCCGCAATTTTTTTGGAATATATAAATTTTTTCTCAGATTGTAGTAAAATATTTGAAAGCTAGGTTGAAATATCTGAAAAAGATATATAAAAGAAAATACATTTTTCCTGGTAAATTTTGGAACCAATCCAGAGAACTCTAAGAGAAAGGTGTCTCCATGTTTGTTATCTGCGTACTTTCTGGCAGGCCTTAGAGCAGGTTTTCTCACAGCATTCAGTCGATTAAGTTCCATAAAATTCCTTTCGTCAATATCGTTGATAATGGGAGGAACTTCATCATGTTTTGGGACTGGGGGTTTCTTATGTACGCTATCCAGACACCTGATGTGCTTAATTTCTGAAAACAGTTAGAAAGAGTTCAGTATCTTCACAAAATAGACCAAAACAGTAATTGGTGGCTTATTTCTATAATAATAAAACAGTCTATCTGTATGTGTGCTAAAAGCAGTGAAAATTTTAAGTTATTAACCATTAAGTAGCATAAATCCTACTTACCGTGGTGACTTGCCCTTAACACCACATGTTCAACTAACTTGCAACAAATCCCCAGAAGCTTCTTAAAAGTCTTAGTTTACAAAATATCACTCAAATACCATGCACCAATAAAGTAATCTTTTACTCAAACTCGAATGACGATGATGCATGAGCGGAGCTAATTTTAGGATGCCACAAAACTCTTAACCATTTATCTTTAATTTTAAATTAATTTTTTAAGTAGTTTAGTTTAAATAAATATTTAGTATTATGAAGATGATTAAGCTTTTTTTTATAAGATAACACACCAAAATCCTCACCGCTATACCACTTTAACCCTTCTGATCCTATCTGGGATATAGAAACTGTACGTGTACATAATCTGTAATTTTTAGAGTAGTTTTTGTTGCGTGGATGGGTTCGAAAGATTTGAAGCCAAAGCAGATTAAAACTTGCAGAATTTTATTCCGATAGAATTCTTTGCAGATTTTCTTACAACTCCAGAACTTCTCGTTCTAGTAGACTCAATACGGCTCTTTTCACAACAATAGAGCACAAAACAGCAGTTAAAAACTTGACAACACAACTGCTAAAATCGCTGCAAAAGACAATGCAATACAGTTCACTTTCGGAACTCTATGAATGCTCGCTGAGGGACAGTTAACTCAGTAACTCAACTAACTCTTGGCCGGACTTATATAGGAAAGGCGAATCTTCTCGAAACTTCCAGAGATAGAAATTTGGAGAACTTTCCAGATCGTAGTCGAAAAGCCCTATACATGTACATGGGGACTGAAAATGTCGCCAAATGGTCGCCAAATTTGGCGAGATTTCCATTAACATAATGTTAAATGGCCTTCTTTTTGTAAAACTCGCTTCCCAGCATTATCTCTGTAAAACTCTTTTTCAAGCATTAAGACACACATTGCAGGAAAGCGAACTTTTGCACTGCCTTATGCGAAATGTACATAAATTTTCCTATTTACATAATCAATACTATGGAATATTTACAAATATACAGAAATTCGTAACAATATTCAATCTACAATAGAGCAATTGAAAACCCCAAAATGAGTTTTTGATCGAATTTTTAGTTGAACTTCTTTCATATGGTGATGTAACTCGTCTCCATGAGACCTTTCATTTGATATATTGCGGGTGTCATTTGTAGTTTTGTATAGTAACATTGACCTCAGGCAGGCCATTCTGGATGCTTCTTACTACATTAGATACAACCAAAATGGACGATGACTGAAGAATAGCTCAATAGAATACGACCAATTAAAGCCATGTAATTGTATTGAAACTAAATTTCTAAATGGAAAAAAAAAAATGTCTATTGCGCTTGATTAAAAATTATAAAATATATCTCAATATGAAACAAACCTATTTTTACATTTGATTCCTTAGTATTCTTCTTAAGAAATTCCTGAGGAGTTTTCAGAGGCACCTTAGCGTATCCCATTGATTGGTGAGATTTCTTCACTGACTCATAAAATTGTCTTGTTAAACTATTATATTTCGATTGATACCTAATGAAAATATATAGTTTAAGCATACAAAAAGGTCATATTATCTACATTTATCAACCATAGTATATTTTCGAAAAAAAAAAAAAAAACAACATAAAATGAAAAAAAAAAAAAAAAAAAAAAAAAAAACATCGCTCAACTAGAAAAAGAAGCTATAGTATTTCAATTTTACTACAGTAGTTGTGTTTCTCTGTGTCTGTAATATTTCTTAGATTTTGTAGGTGAAAGCATAAACGGTCAACTAGAAAATACAGTGATACATATCTGTAGCCCAGAAAGAAAGCGCACTATGTAACAAGAAGCAAATTTTACAGGAGAGCTAAATGAATGTCTTTTCTCTCTTTTGTAATGTTGGAACATAGTGCTCTTCGAAAACGTATAAATCGGTTATTATTTAACCTAGGACATAGTGCTTCATTCCACTAGCAAAAGTGGAGCGTGTTATGTAAGATGGTGCCAAAACCTCAATTTCCAAAAATTTGGACATAGTGCGCTTTTCCACCGAGATTATTGTAGCTAAATTAGGTAGATTTTTTTTTTTTTTTTTTTTTTTTTTTTTTTAAGTCTGTACGGGTTTCTCAAATTTTGTGTTGGATTAGACCAAAGGTAAGCAGACATTTCTGCGCTAAAAGCCTAGTATTTCAATAATCCGTAATTCAAAATTTCTAAAGAGCCTCACAATAAATATAAGCAGTACCAATATGAGCTTTTAACTACAAACATCTCAATAATATTTTTGCGGTATAAAAATTAGGGTAGATAAAACAAGTCGTAGTCCATTTCTGTTTGGAATGAAGGAATACAACTCAGTTTAGTCTTTCTTAAAGTTACGATTTTCCTCGTCAATTTTTCTTTTCAGTTTATATGAAGTCGAGGCAGTGCTTTTCCAATATAGTACATCAAAAGCAAATGCAAAAGACTCTTTGATAATGCGTTCAACAACGAAAAATTTACAACGAAACATGCTATTTACCTCATTCGGAGACGAGAGAACAATAAAGGTCAACTAAAGCTGGATGCAACTGTGACGCATTGTGAGTGTCCTCCTTATCGTCATTCTGAGTGTTCCCTACTTTGACTGTAAATATGCCAAGGGGCACTGTGGACCCTGGTTTTAAATTGGTATTTGAGAGCAGTTACCAGTCCAACCGCAATTAATCTCCCTGTTTCGTTGCTTTTACTTTACGTCTTGGATTTCCGATTTCGTAGTAAACTTATAATGGGTTTACTAAATCAAAGCACAAGTGCATTACCATTTATTGCTCTAGCACTTTATTCGTAGGTTGAGTTACCTCTAGAACTTGAAGAACCGCAAATATCCATGAGAAGAGACGCAAACGGTTCAGGAAACGGGGCTTTCTTTAATCAAAATTTGCACGTAAAAGTGGCAATGCATATAAAGGATTTGTAACAAAAATAAAAATAAAAAAAAAACATAAATGGGTTATTTGTTTAAATCCTTTATAGTCCAGGGAATAGAGACATTTTGCCTTGCAAAAGGTTATGTAGTTCTGATTTTTTAATATGTTATAAAGGTCGGTCCCGTGGTTTATAAACCAAGTTTTCGACCTCCTAACCCTTGTGCGTTCTCCGTGGTGCACCAAAAACTGAGCCGTTTTTCAGTTGATACGTCATAACTCTTTGCCAATTCATCTTAGAAACAAACATTATATTTAGAAGTTGTAGAATATTAAATTATGTACAACTTTTGTATGCTAAGTTTTTATGTAGACCTATTATGTAAATAATTATGTCGCATCAAAGTCAAAACTTTTTCGTAAAAATGCTACTTTTTTAAGATTTGAGTCAAGTTTTTTTTATTATATCTTCATAATGGTAAGTTTTAGAGAAAAAATTTGTGAATAAAAGTTGTAGAGCAATAAATTTCCTACAAGTTTTCTACATAAACTTATTTACTAGGACTAATAACAAAGGAGTTACTCTGCTTTGTGTATTTTCCGTGGTGCACCACAAAAAAAAAATACGTTTTTCAGTTTATAGATCATAACTCTTTCGCAATGCATTTTAAAAACAAACATTAAATTTAAAAGTTGTAGAATATTAAATTTTCTACAACTTTTGTGAACAATTTGCTTTTGTAAAGCTATTATGTAAAGAGTTAAGTAGCATCAAAGTAAAAACTTTTGAGTAAAAATGCTGCTTTTTTAAGTTTTTTGCCGAGTTTTTCAATTATATCTTCATAACAATAAGTCGTAGGGAAAAATATACTGTACAAAAGTTGTAGATCTATAAATTTTCTATAAGTTTTATACAAAAAAGTTACTATCTAGGACTAATAACTAAGGATCTACTCTTCTTTGAAGGTTTACGAGATGATAACCTATAATATATTATGTATAGGTAGGGGTTTAAAAATAGCTTCTTACTGCATAGTCTGAAAATTTTAATAAAAAAATAAAACAATAAATACATAATACTAATGGTAATGTAAAATAAAAAGTCGAAATATATTAAATAATGTATATATCTATATACAATAACGGTAATATCAATTTACCATTTTCGCCATGGTGCACCAAAAACCTTCTGAATTCTGAAATTTTGAATTTTTTTCAGTGTACCGATCATATCCTTTTTCCACTGCATTTTAAAGGGGAAAAAAATTATATTTTAGGTTGTAGAGTATTAAATTTTCTACCATTAATGTATGTGCAAAATTTGTTTTGTAGAACTATTGTATGAAAAACCAATTGTATGACAAGCATCAAAGCAAAAACTCTTTCGTAAAAATACCATTTTAAGATTCTTGTCTAGTTTTTAGATGATATCCATAAAAGTATATCATAAAAATTGTAAAACCATAAATTTGCTACGTTTTATATTCAAAGTTATTTTATAGGACTAATAACAAAAGAGCTACTTGGTAAGATCTAATATTAAAAACAGTTTCTTACTGCAAAGCCTGACAAGTTTGAGCCGACCAAACGGTATAGTGGTTAGCGTGCTGGCTTCTAGACCGCGAGGTTGCGGGTTAGATCCCGTGTTAGGCATGGGTGTTTGTAAATGTATGTTGGTTTGTTAAATGACGAAATGTTTCGGCGCATTATAGCCCTCGTGTTGCTGACGGCGCCAGATAATCTGAATACAACCAACCAACCAACCTGACAAGTTTGATAAAAAATAAAACAATATAGGTATTAAAATAATAGTATTATAAATCAAAAAATATAAATATTATAAAAATGTATATATCTATATATAATAATAGTAATATCAATAAAACTTACAATTTAGAAAACTTATAAATTCTTAAATTTAGTTTCGTGTAGCCACGAAGGCTCGGCTAGTTCCTCCGCTACTTCTTGAATTAAGAGTTCTGTTGGGTCGTCTTCATCGTTGTCATCAATTATGATGTTCGCTATATTGTCACAGATTTGTCCATGACAGTTTTTACATATTATGGAGCACTTGAGACCGGCCTTTCTACAACCGCAGGCCTTAGTGCATCCTATGTTGCGCTGGCAGAAAATGTAGGACAGAATTGATTGAGGAACTGAATACCTGGTGGTTGTAATGGGAAGAAGTCCTTTACTGTTCTTCTTCCACCCACAGACCAGAGGATTTTTCAAATGGCCCATCCATGTCTTTACTTGATGGTATGTGCGAAAGACATGGTGCGTAGCAGCTTCTTGGGCCGAAGGTAGCTTTGACAGATTTAACTTACTCCCAGTTGTTGATTTGGAAAATTGCTTATAACTCAAAGCATTTCAAGTTGTTGCCCTGTGACCACCAAAGAGAGCAACAAGAATGCTTGATACTTCTTCGGTAATGTTTGAAACACTGGCATTAGGATCTAGGAAGATCTTTGCTAATTCCTGTAATATTGGATATGATGAAGCAGCCATCATTACAACGCATGTATTCCAATATTAAGTAACTATACTGAGTGGTTGATATTCTGTGGGGATGGTTAGTGGTGGGGAGGGTTGAGAATGGTTTTTCGGTTCTTCTAATCTTCTACCCTGAATTCGGCAGTGGCAAATCTCAATCAACAGTATATGGTGTTTTCGCGAAAACTGAGTCTTTAAAAGAATTCCTTTACATATCACTAATGCCACCCGACTTATGATTTTTCTATTCTATCTCAAAAGATCTGTACCCCACGTAGTTTAGAATCAGCCACTTGAATGCAGTCTATTTCTCATTTTTATTTCCGAATGCAGAAATTTTTGGTGCATCACGGCAAAATGGTAAATTTTATATTACTATTATTATCTATAGATATCTATATATTTAATAGGCAATACGTTTTTTGGGGTTAGTCCGTCCGCCTAAACTACTCAACCAATTTCAATGATCAAGGTGTCATTTTAAAGGAAATAAGCTGTAGATTTGCCAAAACGTGCCAAAATAATTTATTAACTCTTTATTAATTAGTTAAATTTCAATATTTGTCATCATTAAGCTACTACAAAGCCTCAATGATTTTGAATATAAGAATGGCAATATCCTTAAGTAAACAAACCCGCTGCTCGGGGGTTCAACCAACCAACCAACCGTTGCTAATTTTAAAGCTATCCTTACATATGTAAACAACAAACCCGTTGCTAATTTTAAAGCTCTTTTTAAACTCTTCGTTTCAAAGTAGATTTTTTCTGTTTTTCTGAAGCATTTTTGTATTAGAGTAATTATTATTTTGAAGTATTTCTATCCAGAAAATGCCTCGCGTTGAACGTCGTTCTCTAACGGGGCGACTTATCAAAATAAATAAAAGATATTTGGACTTCAATGTAAGAGGGCATAACTAATGAAGTTTTAAATCAGAATGTTGGCGGATAGTATATTTAACTTTCTATTATGAAACTTGCAATTTGGGTGTTTTCTCTATTAGGCCTTACATTAAAGTTATAAAAATTTGGTTACATTTTTTATGGCTGGCAAACCTATTCGAGCGCAGCAAGATGTTTTAACCACAAATTCGAGCGGCAAAGCCGCTCAATCCGAGCGCAGCGAGGCGTTTGGGGGTTGGCGAGCGTTAGCGAGAAGGGGGCGAAGCCCCCTAGTATACATTATTTAATATATTTCCACTTTTTATTTTACATTATCATAAGTATTATATATATATTGTTTTATTTTTTTATTAAAATTGTCAGACTATGCAGTAAGAAGCTATTTTTAAACCCATACCTATACATAAAATATTATAGGTTATCATCTCGTAAACCTTCAAAGAAGAGTAGCTCCTTAGTTATTAATCCTAGATAGTAACTTTTTTGTATAAAACTTATAGCAAATTTATAGATCTACAACTTTTGTTCAATATATTTTCCCCTACTACTTATTGTTATGAAGATATAATTGAAAAACTCGCAAAAAACTTAAAAAAGCAGCATTTTTACGAAAAAGTTTTTACTTTGATACGACATAACTCTTTACATAATAGCTTTACAAAAGCAAATTGTTCACAAAAGTTGTAGAAAATTTAATATTCTACAACTTTTAAATTTAATGTTTGTTTTTAAAATGCATTGCGAAAGAGTTATGATCTATAAACTGAAAAACGTATTTTTTTGTGGTGCACCACGGAAAATACACAAAGCAGAGTAACTCCTTTGTTATTAGTCCTAGAAAATAAGTTTATATAGAAAACTTGTAGGAAATTTATTGCTCTACAACTTTTATTCACAAACTTTTTCCTTAAAACTTACCATTATGAAGATATAACAAAAAAACTTGACACAAATCTTAAAAAAGTAGCATTTTTATGAAAAAGTTTTGACTTTGATGCGACATAATTATTTACCTAATAGGTCTACATTAAAACTTAGTATACGAAAGTTGTACATAATTTAATATTCTACAACTTCTGAATATAATGTTTGTTTCTAAGATCCATTGGCAAAGAGTTATGACGTATCAACTGAAAAATGGCTCAGTTTTAGGTGCACCACGGAGAACGAACAAGGGTTAGGAGGTCGAAAACTTGGTTTATAAACCACGGGACCGACCTTTATAACATATTAAAAAATCAGAACTACATAACCTTTTGCAAGGTAAAACTCCTTTTTCAGTCTCTATTCCCCGGACTATTATATTAATTTCGATTTTGTTTGTGTGTGATTGTGTCGGGGCACGAGGAGTAATTAACTCACTTGCTGTCATCCAATCGTGCTGAAACTTGGTAAATAGATTCGTTGTCGATGTTTTGGAGAAAAAAAAAGGGGGGGGGGGGGGGGGCAAAGAAGAAAGAAGAAAAAAAAACACACACACAACTTAACAGGCTTTTACACGGGGACAGTAAAACGATCAGTACGCTCCGACAGAGAATCAGACAGTTTACTGTTCTGGAAAGTACTCCTCTACACGGAGAAAGTAAAACGGTTAGTAATTGTGAGTTGAAGAAAGATGTCCGATTGCGTATTAATTCTGAATTGGCTGCACAAGTATGAAGATGTGTTTGCGATTTAATAGTAAGTAGTTGCCGGACGTTGATGAAGCTTTTGACAAAGCTGTGGGTGAATTAATATTTGCGTATTTGAATGAAGAATTAAAATATATTTTAAATTGGCGTAGAAACTGTCGGATAAAATACTGGGTTCATAAAAAAGATACTCTCAGTGTATCCGAAATAATTATTCTCGAGTTGTCAATTGAAGAGCTTCAAAAGTGTAGAAATGTCTTAGAATTACAGTCAACAATTTTAATGAGTTGTTATAACTTGTAGAGTCGCTTATTTAGGAAGTTTTCGGCACAAAATCCCCACCACAGATATTAAAATATAAATACTTAAAAGTGCAAAAATATCCTCTCATATTTAAAAGAAAATAATTTATAAGCCATATTACTATTTAAAAAATGAATACGAAGAAAATAAAGATTTTGAGAATAATTCATTTTTATTTCTTTAGTTATCTACCAAGGCATAAAATGCGTCATACATAAGTATTAAAATTCATATACTTTTAAAGGTTTTTATATGTTTAATAAATGAAATTTTGCCAGATTAGGAATGGGTGGTATAGAAACTAATATTTTTCTCAAAAACATATTTCAGAGTTGAACCAATTTATTTTTACTGTATGAGGGCCGTTCAAATATTACGTAAGCACCTAGGGGGGGGGGGAGGGGGTTAGCGATTTGCTTATTTTTGATGACAAGGGGGGGGGAGGGGGTATGAGTGATGCTTACGTAAGCATTTAATAATCCCTTTATTTCTAAAAAAAATTGAAACTTACAAAAAATTTCACTTTTGTATACCGAGTTCTAGGATAGGCGACTTTCCATTCAAATCTATCTAAGGGATTTAAACTTACGTCACATAAGAGTGATGTACTCTGCCTTCAGCCAATTACAATCAAACATTGATGATGCAAAATACTGCAGTTTCAAAATGAATAAAGGGGATTCCACTCTTTTGGGTGTTTGGAGACGTAAATCCTACATTAAACCTAACTTATGTGACAGACAATTTTTGTTTTGGTTTTGTTTGGCGACTGGCGGGCGCATAAGATGGAACAGTAGTTGGTTTAAGGTTCAAGATTCCGAATTGAGTTGTGTTTTGAACAAGTTTCTTTTTCCACTGCAATCCTTCTTGAACTTTTTGAAGATTAAGCAAATATAGTTGCTCTGCTTTCTGTTTGCTTTAAAAAAAAAAAAAAAAAAAAAAAAAAAACATGTCTTCATTTCGTGAAATTTTATATAAAAAGCTGTTTGAAGCTTTTAAAAAGTCTACATCAAACAAACCCTTGAAAGATATTCAGGATATAAATAATGAGGTACGGCGTCATTTTAAAAATGCCTCTAAAAATGACGAGAACTAGAAGTGTTGGTGTTAAAAAGAGTCGAAGAAGAGTTGCGAAAGGCAACTAGAAAAAAATCCCTTCTCCTTGATTACTTTATAAAAGTAATTATAAACAATTTATTCATAATATGTTAAGATAAATTTATGTTAAGATAAATTTATGTTAAGTATATTTTATCAGAACTTTATATATTTTTTATATTCACCTTGGTTTTGACTATTTACATATTTTGAAAAATGTAACGAAAACTAAAATAAGTATAGTATACTAGATTTGGTAATACGTAATTGTGTTAAAATTGACATCTTCTTTCTTTAATTATACAGATAATTTATGAATAATTTACAGAAAATGCCATATGACTATTTTTGTCCATCCATCAAATCACAATTGTCTGCAAGGACTTGTGGGAAATGTGGTTTGTACCACGCTTTACTAAAATCGACAATTCGTCATAAGAAAATTGTTCATGGTGAAAATAGCCAGAGAGCCTGCCTAGTTCGGCCTATGAGAATTGCTGCTCGTCGAGCAAATGAACTGATGTGCGTCATCAATTATGTAGAAGGCATAAAAGATACCGAGTGGATAAGCGAAGAGGAAGTTTGCCCAGATTCCTTGTGCGAAACAAGTGATGAAGCAATAACATCAGATGCCAGAAACCCTATAATTTCAGACATTAAAAACTGGCTAGAGCAACCCTGGATAACATCTGACTAGATAGACTTAATTGATTATGAAAATTACACTTATGTGCCATTAAAATTGTGATAAACTTAAGATTTAAAAAAAATTAAAAATATATATTTTTTCCCTTTTAAGGCGAGTTAAAGTTCATTATTTGCATTGAATCCTAACTTTTTTTTAGATTATTAACGTTGTAAAAAAAAAAAAAAAAAATCAGGAGCAGGGGGGGGGGGGGGGTTACCGTATGCTTATGTAATTACAAAGGGGGGTATGCGATTTGCTTATTTTTGCTGACAAGGGGGGGAGGGGGGTCAAAAATTACCAAAAACATGCTTATGTAATATTTGAAAGACCCTATAGTATATATTATATCTGTATAGTAGATATTAGTATTATAGTATATATATCTCAGTTTACTTTTAAAACGCTAAGACCAAAATATATTTTGTTTAAAATGGTAAATGTATGAGAAATATTTTTAAATTCCTCAAGATACGTAGAAAAATACGTGTAACTAACTATATTTGACATTAATAACAAAAATTTTTGTTATGATTTTACTCAGTTATAATTTCCTATTCCTTCCCGAGAAAAGTCTCCGGCTACGCCCTTCTAGTAAATACTAAGTTGATTCAACCAACACCACCTAAAGTACAAGGCCCAATCACTCTCACTTCTGGTTGCCGTGACTAGCCGTGACGTCATCACAAGAAGTTATACTGAACCAGCTAGATCTAGTTTCTTTACTTCATCCCGATGTCAGCAGCAGAGCACATTCGTATTTAGGCTTAGCAATGGTGTTGATGCTTGGTGGTAGATATTTGTGAGCGTTTTTATTTATAGCTTTCAACAGACTTGTAATTGAGTAACCATTTGCCAGCGTTATTATTTATCGTTTTTATTGAGAAGAATGCCATCTATGATACCTGTTGTGTAACTATAGTTGCAGTGGAAATCTCAACGCACACAGCAATTCAACCATTTTCAAGTTTCCCGAAGATACGGAACTACGTCAGAAATGGATCCGATACATTACCAGAAAAGGACTGAAACCCTCAAAATATTCGAGGGTAAGTACAAATCATGGGCGTATTGACTTATATAAATGTTTTTAATAATAAATTTTTGTAAGTTTTTATCCGAAATGTTTTTAACTTTTTTAATTTAATTAAACTACAACACTAAATGTGTTCTAAACAGTTTTATAGCAACCATAATTAGTATTTAACTGTTTATTTTAGCTCCAAATAGTTACTAAAAATAGCCAAGTCCCTGTAGCGCATTTCTACTATTTTTTATTTTTTTAAACTCAATTAACCTTTTTTTTTTTTAATTGTTGATTGATAATTCCGTAGTAAAAATATTAAAATATGAGTTGAAATTCCAAGTCCGGTATTAATTTTGCGCCAATGTGATTTTCGCCAAAAACTGTCCATTTTTTAATGTCAAATGAACTGCTTATCTCTATATATATAAGGCAAAGCCCTCACTCACTGACTCACTCACTCATTCACTGACTCACTCATCACTAATTCTCCCACTTCCCACATACTCACAATTCTGAAAATCGGCACAAATATCAACAATGGTAAAAATAGAAAAAGTAAGCTACTCCGATCTCGATTAACCCACTTTAAGGGGTCGAAAAGGGGTTAAACGTTCCAAACGAGGGACATTCGAATATCCCACTTCCCATTTGGTCACAACTCTGAAAATCGGCACAAATATCAACAATCGTAAAAATAGAAAAAGTAAGCTACTCCGATCTCTATTAACCCACTTTAAGGGGTCGAAAAGGGGTTAAACGTTCCAAACGGGGGACATTCGAATATCCCACTTCCCATTTGGTCACAACTCTGAAAATCGGCACAAATATCAACAATGGTAAAAATAGAAAAAGTAAGCTACTCCGATCTCGATCAACCCACTTTAAGGGGTCGAAAAGGGGTTAAACGTTCCAAACGAGGGACATTCGAATATCCTACTTCCCACATAGTTACAACTCTGAAAATCGGCACAAATATCAACAATGGTAAAAATAGAAAAAGTAAGCTATTCCGATCTCGAATAACCCACTTTAAGTGGTCGAAAAGGGGTTAAACGTTCCAAACAAGGAACATTCGAATATCCTACTTCCTATTTGGTCACAACTCTAAAAATTGGTACAAATATTAACAATAGTAAACATAGAAAAAGTAAGCTATTCTGATCTCGATTAACCCATTTTAAGGGGTCGAAAAGGGGTTAAACGTTCCAAACGAGAAATATTCGAATATCCTACTTATCATTTCGTCCCAACTCTAAAAATTGGTGCGAATATCAATAAAGACAAACGAAGAAAAAGTAAGCTATTCCGATCTCGATTAACCCACTTTAAGGGTTCGAAAAGGGGTTAAACGTTCCAAACGAGGGATATTCGAATGTACCACTTCCCACATGTCCACAACTCTGAAAATTGGTGCAAATGTCGACATAGACAAACGTAAAAAAAGTAAGCTATTCCGATCTCTATTAACTCACTCTAAGGCGTCAAAAAAGGGTTAAACGTTCCAAACGAGCGATATATTCGAATGTCCTACTTCTCATATTTTCACAATTCTGAAAACTGGTGTGAATATCAATAAAGACAAACGCAGAAAAAGTAAACTATTCCGATCTCGGGTGGAAAAGGGGTTAAACGTTCCAAACAAGGAATATTCGAATGTACCACTTCCCATATGGTCACAACTCTAAAAATTGGTAAAAATATCAACAAAGACAAACATAGAAAAGTTAAGCTATTTCAAGCTTGATTAACCCACTTTAAGGGGTGGAAAAGGGGTTAAACATTCCAAACTCAAATATCCCACTTCCCATATAGTCACAACTCTGAAAATTGGTAGGAATCTCAATAAAGATAAACTTAAAAATAAGCCATTCCAATCTCGATTAACCCACTTCAGGTTTTCAAAAAGCTTTAAACGTTCCAAACTAGGGATTTTCGAATGTCCCACTTCCCATTTGGTCACAACTCGGAAATTTGGTACAAATGTTAAAAAAGATTAAACATAGAAAATGTAAGCTATTCCGCTCTCGATTAACCAACTTTAAGGGATCGAAAAGGGGTTAAGTGTTCCAAACGAGGGATATCCGAATGTTCCTCTTCCAATGTAGTCATATTTCTGATATTTGGTGCAAATTTTAAAAAAATAAGTCATTCCAATATCGATTAACGAATTTTTAAGGGATGAAAAGTCGACGCAACATTGAAACTATACGAGGATTAACTTAATGTCTCAATTCCAATACAGCTACTACTTTGAAATTTAGAACTAAAAGTAAACATAAACACAATAAACTATTCTAATTTACTATTCACAATTATAAATTTCGTTTAAAATGTCAACAAAGGAAAGCTCCTATTTCGATAAATCAATTTGTCGGGATCGAAATGGGAGCAAACGTCTGAAGTGTAGAATTCAAGAATGTCTTTTGATCGCTAAAATGCTAATGGTAAAATTTCGTAGCGCAGCACGGGTATTCAGCTAGTAATTGCCATAATTTGGAGCGTTTTTATGTAAACAATTCCAAAAACACACCAGAATCCGTACCGGACTTGGATATTTAGCTAAAACGTGTATACGAATATATTTATTTCTACATTTTGACTTAATTATCTCATTTATATTTAAAATGTGTCATCTTAGGGGAAACGGTATAATTTATTTCCCTTCTTCTTAAACTAATTTATCGAAAAACTCAACTATTTTAAGAATGCTTAAGCTTGTTTTTCTTGATTTTAAGTATATACTATATATTGATAGGTGTGTATTCTACATTTCCAAAATGAGTATATATGCAGAATTACTGAGGCTTTTGACAGCAAGACAGGAGAGAAATTATCTGCTCCGTTGAGGTACCCTCGCCTGACAAATAATACTGTGCCAACTATTTTCCCTAACTGCCCTTCTTATTTATCATCTACCTCAAACATCAGAGAAAGCGTGGTTAAGAAGCAAGAGTGGATTGTGAACTTTAATTTGTAAAAGGCAATTGCTGAAAGTTTACAAGAGATGAAGGAAAAGCAAGCAAGGATGACATTTTCATCATTTGAAGAACTCTGTGAAAAGTAAATAACATTTCTTTATCTGCTGGGTGGTCTCATTTGAAAGAATCTGGAATATTGATATTGTTTTAATTAATTTTAAACCCATAACCTCTTATTACAAAACCAATAGTAGTAGATGATAAACTTTCTTCAAATATTCATATTGATAATGTTCATATAACAAAATTAAATGAAATATGCATACCTTCAAATGTAAACAGCTGTGAAAAAATTTCCACTTTAATTGAGAATTTAAATAACTAATAGTAATGATAGAAATCAATTCTTCTCCAAACTTCAAAATATTTGTAAGCATTTTGATGACCTATTAACTAATGATTTGTTCCATAAAAATTGCACTAATTTGAAAATGCCAATGTTGGCAGGTATGTAACATATCTGTTAAGTTAATAGTGTGTGTGTTGTATGTGTTAATATTGTAAATAAAAAAAGTTGATTACACTAAACCCAATTCCTTGTTCTTTTTATATGTAAACAATTAAATTGATATGAAAATTCAATATATTATCTGTGTGATAAAAACTTCAATAAAATTTACACTATTAATAAATATATAAATACCAAAAAATTGAAATTTTTTGTGTTTTATATAATTTTATTTTAAAACCTTTTAACTTGGGAAATTTTTATTTTAGTAATTGAAAATCGAATGAAAAGCATTGAATATTTAAATGCTGTAAAACAATTTGAAATTTACCAATGAATTCTCTGAACAAAAAAACTTATTCATGTTGTTTTCAAACTACGCTAAATAATGAAACCGCAATGAACGTAAACCGTCTAACTTCTCTTGATGACGTCACAAACAAGTGGTAAGGCCTTGTCTTTAGGTGGTGTTGATTCAACTCTGCAGATACGATTTTAAGATAATGATATTTTCTAGACCATCCATTTCTAATCTGGCAAGTTTCAATTTATTAAACATATAAAAACTTATGAATTTTAATACTTACGTTTGACGAAATTTGTATCTTTGTAGATAACTTAAATACATATAAATGAATTGTTCTCAAAATCTTTACTTTCTTCGTATTCACTTTTTAAATCTCTATATATATAAGGCAAAGCCCTCACTCACTGACTCACTCATCACTAATTCTCCCACTTCCCACATAGTCACAACTCTGAAAATCTCTCTATATATAAGGCAAAGCCCTCACTCACTGACTCACTCACTCACTCACTGACTCACTCATCACTAATTCTCCCACTTCCCACATAGTCACAACTCTGAAAATCGGCACAAATATCAACAATTGTAAAAATAGAAAAAGTAAACTATTCCGATCTCGATTAACCCACTTTAAGGGGTCGAAAAGGGGTTAAATCTCTATATATATAAGGCAAAGTCCTCACTCACTGACTCACTCACTCACTCGCTGACTCACTCATCACTAATTCTCCCACTTCCCACATAGTCACAACTCTGAAAATCGGCACAAATATCAACAATGGTAAAAATAGAAAAAGTAAACTATTCCGATCTCGATTAACCCACTTTAAGGGGTCGAAAAGGGGTTAAACGTTCCAAACGGGGGACATTCGAAAATCCTACTTCCCACATAGTCACAACTCTGAAAATCGGCACAAATATCAACAATGGTAAAAATAGAAAAAGTAAACTATTCCGATCTCGATTAACCCACTTTAAGGGGTCGAAAAGGGGTTAAACGTTCCAAACGGGGGACATTCGAAAATCCTACTTCCCACATAGTCACAACTCTGAAAATCGGCACAAATATCAACAATGGTAAAAATAGAAAAAGTAAACTATTCCGATCTCGATTAACCCACTTTAAGGGGTCGAAAAGGGGTTAAACGTTCCAAACGGGGGACATTCGAAAATCCTACTTCCCACATAGTCACAACTCTGAAAATCGGCACAAATATCAACAATGGTAAAAATAGAAAAAGTAAACTATTCTGATCTCGATTAACCCACTTTAAGGGGTCGAAAAGGGGTTAAACGTTCCAAACGGGGGACATTCGAAAATCCTACTTCCCACATAGTCACAACTCTGAAAATCGGCACAAATATCAACAATGGTAAAAATAGAAAAAGTAAACTATTCCGATCTCGATTAACCCACTTTAAGGGGTCGAAAAGGGGTTAAACGTTCCAAACGGGGGACATTCGAAAATCCTACTTCCCACATAGTCACAACTCTGAAAATCGGCACAAATATCAACAATGGTAAAAATAGAAAAAGTAAACTATTCCGATCTCGATTAACCCACTTTAAGGGGTCGAAAAGGGGTTAAACGTTCCAAACGGGGGACATTCGAAAATCCTACTTCCCACATAGTCACAACTCTGAAAATCGGCACAAATATCAACAATGGTAAAAATAGAAAAAGTAAACTATTCCGATCTCGATTAACCCACTTTAAGGGGTCGAAAAGGGGTTAAACGTTCCAAACGGGGGACATTCGAAAATCCTACTTCTTACATAGTCACAACTCTGAAAATCGGCACAAATATCAACAATGGTAAAAATAGAAAAAGTAAACTATTCCGATCTCGATTAACCCACTTTAAGGGGTCGAAAAGGGGTTAAACGTTCCAAACGGGGGACATTCGAAAATCCTACTTCCCACATAGTCACAACTCTGAAAATCGGCACAAATATCAACAATGGTAAAAATAGAAAAAGTAAACTATTCCGATCTCGATTAACCCACTTTAAGGGGTCGAAAAGGGGTTAAACGTTCCAAACGGGGGACATTCGAAAATCCTACTTCCCACATAGTCACAACTCTGAAAATCGGCACAAATATCAACAATGGTAAAAATAGAAAAAGTAAACTATTCCGATCTCGATTAACCCACTTTAAGGGGTCGAAAAGGGGTTAAACGTTCCAAACGGGGGACATTCGAAAATCCTACTTCCCACATAGTCACAACTCTGAAAATTGGCACAAATATCAACAATGGTAAAAATAGACAAAGTAAACTATTCCGATCTCGATTAACCCACTTTAAGGGGTCGAAAAGGGGTTAAACGTTCCAAACGAGGGACATTCGAATATCCTACTTCCCATTTGGTCACAACTCTAAATATTGGTACAAATATTAACAATAGTAAACATAGAAAAAGTAAGCTATTCCGATCTCGATTAACCCACTTTAAGGGCTCGAAAAGGGGTTAAAAGTTCCAAACGAGGAATATTCGAATGTCCTACTTCTCATTTCGTCACAACTCTAAAAATTGGTGAGAATATCAATAAAGGCAAACGAAGAAAAAGTAAGTTATTCCGATCTCGATTAACCCACTTTAAGGGGTGGAACAGGGGTTAAACGTTCCAAACGAGGGATATTCGAATGTACCACTTCCCATATGGTCACAACTCTAAAAATTGGTACAAATGTCAACAATGGTAAACATAGAAAAAGTTAGCTATTCCGATCTCGATGAACCCATTTTAAGAGGTCAAAAATGGGTTAAACGTTCCAAACGAGCGATATATTCGAATGTCCTACTTCTCATATTTTCACAATTCTGAAAACTGGTGTGAATATCAATAAAGACAAACGCAGAAAAAGTAAACTATTCCGATCTCCGGTGGATCAAGGGGTGGAAAAGGGGTTAAACGTTCCAAACGAGGAATATTCGAATGTACCACTTCCCATATGGTCACAACTCGGAAATTTGGTACAAATGTCAAAAAAGATTAAACATAGAAAAAGTAAGCTATTCTGTTCTCGATTAACCAACTTTAAGGGATCGAAAAGGGGTTAAATGTTCCAAACGAGGGATATCCGAATGTTCCTCTTCCAATGTAGTCATATTTCTGATATTTGGTGCAAATTTTAAAAAAATAAGTCATTCCAATATCGATTAACGAATTTTTAAGGGATGAAAAGTCGACGCAACATTGAAACTATACGAGGATTAACTTAATGTCTCAATTCCAATACAGCTACTACTTTGAAATTTAGAACTAAAAGTAAACATAAACACAATAAACTATTCTAATTTACTATTCACAATTATAAATTTCGTTTAAAATGTCAACAAAGGAAAGCTCCTATTTCGATAAATCAATTTGTCGGGATCGAAATGGGAGCAAACGTCTGAAGTGTAGAATTCAAGAATGTCTTTTGATCGCTAAAATGCTAATGGTAAAATTTCGTAGCGCAGCACGGGTATTCAGCTAGTAATTGCCATAATTTGGAGCGTTTTTATGTAAACAATTCCAAAAACACACCAGAATCCGTACCGGACTTGGATATTTAGCTAAAACGTGTATACGAATATATTTATTTCTACATTTTGACTTAATTATCTCATTTATATTTAAAATGTGTCATCTTAGGGGAAACGGTATAATTTATTTCCCTTCTTCTTAAACTAATTTATCGAAAAACTCAACTATTTTAAGAATGCTTAAGCTTGTTTTTGTTGATTTTAAGTATATACTATATATTGATAGGTGTGTATTCTACATTTCCAAAATGAGTATATATGCAGAATTACTGAGGCTTTTGACAGCAAGACAGGAGAGAAATTATCTGCTCCGTTGAGGTACCCTCGCCTGACAAATAATACTGTGCCAACTATTTTCCCTAACTGCCCTTCTTATTTATCATCTACCTCAAACATCAGAGAAAGCGTGGTTAAGAAGCAAGAGTGGATTGTGAACTTTAATTTGTAAAAGGCAATTGCTGAAAGTTTACAAGAGATGAAGGAAAAGCAAGCAAGGATGACATTTTCATCATTTGAAGAACTCTGTGAAAAGTAAATAACATTTCTTTATCTGCTGGGTGGTCTCATTTGAAAGAATCTGGAATATTGATATTGTTTTAATTAATTTTAAACCCATAACCTCTTATTACAAAACCAATAGTAGTAGATGATAAACTTTCTTCAAATATTCATATTGATAATGTTCATATAACAAAATTAAATGAAATATGCATACCTTCAAATGTAAACAGCTGTGAAAAAATTTCCACTTTAATTGAGAATTTAAATAACTAATAGTAATGATAGAAATCAATTCTTCTCCAAACTTCAAAATATTTGTAAGCATTTTGATGACCTATTAACTAATGATTTGTTCCATAAAAATTGCACTAATTTGAAAATGCCAATGTTGGCAGGTATGTAACATATCTGTTAAGTTAATAGTGTGTGTGTTGTATGTGTTAATATTGTAAATAAAAAAAGTTGATTACACTAAACCCAATTCCTTGTTCTTTTTATATGTAAACAATTAAATTGATATGAAAATTCAATATATTATCTGTGTGATAAAAACTTCAATAAAATTTACACTATTAATAAATATATAAATACCAAAAAATTGAAAATTTTTGTGTTTTATATAATTTTATTTTAAAACCTTTTAACTTGGGAAATTTTTATTTTAGTAATTGAAAATCGAATGAAAAGCATTGAATATTTAAATGCTGTAAAACAATTTGAAATTTACCAATGAATTCTCTGAACAAAAAAACTTATTCATGTTGTTTTCAAACTACGCTAAATAATGAAACCGCAATGAACGTAAACCGTCTAACTTCTCTTGATGACGTCACAAACAAGTGGTAAGGCCTTGTCTTTAGGTGGTGTTGATTCAACTCAGCAGATACGATTTTAAGATAATGATATTTTCTAGACCATCCATTTCTAATCTGGCAAGTTTCAATTTATTAAACATATAAAAACTTATGAATTTTAATACTTACGTTTGACGAAATTTGTATCTTTGTAGATAACTTAAATACATATAAATGAATTGTTCTCAAAATCTTTACTTTCTTCGTATTCACTTTTTAAATCTCTATATATATAAGGCAAAGCCCTCACTCACTGACTCACTCACTCACTCACTGACTCACTCATCACTAATTCTCCCACTTCCCACATAGTCACAACTCTGAAAATCTCTCTATATATAAGGCAAAGCCCTCACTCACTGACTCACTCACTCACTCACTGACTCACTCATCACTAATTCTCCCACTTCCCACATAGTCACAACTCTGAAAATCGGCACAAATATCAACAATGGTAAAAATAGAAAAAGTAAACTATTCCGATCTCGATTAACCCACTTTAAGGGGTCGAAAAGGGGTTAAACGTTCCAAACGGGGGACATTCGAAAATCCTACTTCCCACATAGTCACAACTCTGAAAATCGGCACAAATATCAACAATGGTAAAAATAGAAAAAGTAAACTATTCCGATCTCGATTAACCCACTTTAAGGGGTCGAAAAGGGGTTAAACGTTCCAAACGGGGGACATTCGAAAATTCTACTTCCCACATAGTCACAACTCTGAAAATCGGCACAAATATCAACAATGGTAAAAATAGAAAAAGTAAACTATTCCGATCTCGATTAACCCACTTTAAGGGGTCGAAAAGGGGTTAAACGTTCCAAACGGGGGACATTCGAAAATCCTACTTCCCACATAGTCACAACTCTGAAAATCGGCACAAATATCAACAATGGTAAAAATAGAAAAAGTAAACTATTCCGATCTCGATTAACCCACTTTAAGGGGTCGAAAAGGGGTTAAACGTTCCAAACGGGGGACATTCGAAAATCCTACTTCCCACATAGTCACAACTCTGAAAATCGGCACAAATATCAACAATGGTAAAAATAGAAAAAGTAAACTATTCCGATCTCGATTAACCCACTTTAAGGGGTCGAAAAGGGGTTAAACGTTCCAAACGGGGGACATTCGAAAATCCTACTTCCCACATAGTCACAACTCTGAAAATCGGCACAAATATCAACAATGGTAAAAATAGAAAAAGTAAACTATTCCGATCTCGATTAACCCACTTTAAGGGGTCGAAAAGGGGTTAAACGTTCCAAACGGGGGACATTCGAAAATCCTACTTCCCACATAGTCACAACTCTGAAAATTGGCACAAATATCAACAATGGTAAAAATAGACAAAGTAAACTATTCCGATCTCGATTAACCCACTTTAAGGGGTCGAAAAGGGGTTAAACGTTCCAAACGAGGGACATTCGAATATCCTACTTCCCATTTGGTCACAACTCTAAATATTGGTACAAATATTAACAATAGTAAACATAGAAAAAGTAAGCTATTCCGATCTCGATTAACCCACTTTAAGGGCTCGAAAAGGGGTTAAAAGTTCCAAACTAGGAATATTCGAATGTCCTACTTCTCATTTCGTCACAACTCTAAAAATTGGTGAGAATATCAATAAAGACAAACGAAGAAAAAGTAAGTTATTCCGATCTCGATTAACCCACTTTAAGGGGTGGAACAGGGGTTAAACGTTCCAAACGAGGGATATTCGAATGTACCACTTCCCATATGGTCACAACTCTAAAAATTGGTACAAATGTCAACAATGGTAAACATAGAAAAAGTTAGCTATTCCGATCTCGATGAACCCATTTTAAGAGGTCAAAAATGGGTTAAACGTTCCAAACGAGCGATATATTCGAATGTCCTACTTCTCATATTTTCACAATTCTGAAAACTGGTGTGAATATCAATAAAGACAAACGCAGAAAAAGTAAACTATTCCGATCTCCGGTGGATCAAGGGGTGGAAAAGGGGTTAAACGTTCCAAACGAGGAATATTCGAATGTACCACTTCCCATATGGTCACAACTCGGAAATTTGGTACAAATGTCAAAAAAGATTAAACATAGAAAAAGTAAGCTATTCTGTTCTCGATTAACCAACTTTAAGGGATCGAAAAGGGGTTAAATGTTCCAAACGAGGGATATCCGAATGTTCCTCTTCCAATGTAGTCATTTTTCTGATATTTTTTTGCAAATGTTAAAAAAATAAGTCATTCCAATATCGATTAACGAATTTTTAAGGGATGAAAAGACGACGCAACATTGAAACTATACGAGGATTAACTTAATGTCTAATTAACTTAATTCCAATACAGCTACTACTTTGAAATTTAGAACTAAGAGCAAACATAAACACAATAAACTATACCAGTTTACTATTCACAATTATAAATTTCGTTTAAAATGTCAACAAAGGAAAGTTCCTATTTTGATAAATCAATTTGTCGGGATCGAAATGGGAGCAAACGTCTGAAGTGTAGAATACATGAATGTCTTTTGATCGCTAAAATGCTAATGGTAAAATTTCGTAGCGCAGCACGGGTATTCAGCTAGTAATATGTATATAGCTTGCACATTATTTTCTTCTTTTAAACGTGAAACGATATTTTTACACTTTTAAGTATTTATTTTTTAACATCAGTGGTGGTGATTTTGTGCAGAAAAATCCTTAAATAAGAGGATGTAAAAGTTATAACAACTTATTAAAATTGTTAACGGTAATTCTGAGACATTTTCTGTACTCTTGGGGATCTTCAGTTAGAAACTCGCGAATAATTATTTCGAATATACCTAGAAAATCTCTTTTACGAACCCAATCTTTTACCCAGGAGATAATGCGTCAATTTAAAATATATTTTAATTCTTCATTTAAGTACACAATTAATTCAGGCACAGCTTCGTCAAAAGCTTCATTAGAGTTCGACACCAATATACTATCCCAAAATAACAACTAGACGTTGTAAAAAAAGCCCGCCAAGTAAAAAATTCAGTCAGAAAAAGTTATGAAATCTAATGGTTGTCGCCAAGCGGCCGCGTTTAGTTTCTTTGGGGTACTTGTACACAAGGAACTAAATTGGGATTATTAGAGGGAATCCCTATAGGCAATCAGAACTTGGCAGGCTAGACTTATTTCGGATTAATTTCATTTCATTTGCTTCAGCTACTTTGCACCCATTGCAAAGAATTGAGATTAATTTTATAAAAGCTCTAGAATATAAGACTGCCCAAAAGTCCAATCTCTCTCTCTCCCCCCCCCCCACACACACATATCAACTCATACAGCACATTAATTTGAAAAAATAAAATTCAATAATTTATCTTTGAATATTAACAGTAACACTCAAATTTTCAAACGAATTTTTTGTTACTCTACTTCATGAAGTTGATAGGTTAGTATTTATAAATCTATATATATTTCTACAATATTTTTCTTATGAAATAATTTGAAATACAGAATACGAAGTCGCAAAAGACAACTAAACAATCGTGCATATAAATTCAATGTTTTTGATACCAAATATTAAAAAATTACATTTACAAGACAAACATTCAATAGCTGTCATCCACCTTCTTCGGAAAGAAAATATACATACTGTGTCTAGAGTCAGCTTCCCTCTTGATTCCCTCTATTCATTACTGTTTTTATTTCTCATCTTGGGACTTGGAAATACAAACTAGTATCGTCAAAACGACTGTTGTCACCCACCCGCTGAAAATATAGTGGTCATCGCCCAAGAAAATTCCAGAGGAAAGAACACTCAATGGGAGTGTTGCCCGCAAATAGCTAAACTGAAGATTTATTGACAGAGGAAAAGAGGGTTTTCGCGTGCGACTGATGAAGTGGATGGGCAAGATATTCCAAGGCTTGTAGGGGGAGCTGATCAGCTGACACTAGCAGAGACGACGCGAACGGGGGGCGTAGGGGGCGTCCCGCCCCCCCCCCCCCCAAAGTTTTAGAAAGTTGAACAGTCGGCACATTTTCGAAATTTTACTGAGGTCTTTTTTTTAAAGTAGATCCACAACAAAATCGAATTGAATAAAAAAATATGAAGAAAAAAAAAGTCGAACAAAAATATTAAAAATACCGACCCGACATTAACGAATCGGCATTTTTACACTAGAAGTCTATTATAAGGAAGTCGGTGTCTTTTCCACCACCTACATATAATAGGTATCTTGCGAACACAAATCATAGATATCTTCATTATCTCACCCCGCAAAGTTTTTAGAAAAGAAAGACTGCACTCGGCAAATTTCTAAAATTTCATCTATTCCTTTAAAAGTGCCAAGTGATGGATGTTTTAAAACACATTGAATAGAAAAAAAAAATTAAATAATTAAAATCGTCAATAGTATTTAAAAATCCTGATCACAATTCAGCCCAAGTTGGGTGTCGGCAATTTTAAATTGGAGTAAGTATATCCTTTTTTTGCAGGAACATTTAAGTTGATATCGTAACTAACAGCTTCTAAATAAATTAAATATGAACATAACTTCCGTACCCCGTACTGTTGCACAAGTATCAATTTCCACAAATTCTCTTCAGAATGAATACTTTTCCTTCAAGTTCAAATCAGAACAGTTAA
Organism: Linyphia triangularis; assembly: GCA_963978545.1. Classification (NCBI taxonomy): domain Eukaryota; kingdom Metazoa; phylum Arthropoda; class Arachnida; order Araneae; family Linyphiidae; genus Linyphia; species Linyphia triangularis. The sequence goes on from OZ021723.1 coordinate 70,320,225, forward strand.
TTGTATAAATCTTCAAGTCGACTGTCGTAAGTTTTTTAATTCAGTCACCTGATAAGTACATACTATATCCTTAGGAAGAAACTGACAATAATTACTTATTCTTCCAATTAATAGATAACTCTGATGGGTTACAGTAGATGACATATTTTTAGTTCGTCAGGTAACGCCTCAAAAACCATGATATGCCTATTAAACGTCATTTACATAAAGTATGTATTGTACGTCATATGAATTGAAAGTCTTACAGAAAATTTCAAAACATCTAAATTTTAACATCCAGAAAATGAGCCCTCTTTTATCAAATACATACCTTACGTACACCACTGGTCTGGCGAGAAGTTTCAATTTCGAATAAAACTTGCTTATTTTTAGATAAAGATAAAAATAAAAATACATTTTATAAGGTTATTCAACGAGGTTTATTACTTTCAATTACCCATATGTATATATACATAGAGTAATGAAAGTATAGCATTCGGTAAAAAAAAAAAAAAAAAAAAAAAAAAAAAATCACTTTTTGGAACATTCTGATTTTAAAAAAGTGATATAGAAAAATGTATGTCTGTGGTCAGCATAACTCCCGACCAAATTGACCTACGATGTTCAAATTTGGTATGAGGGTTAGTGGCGACCATGGGACTTACCATTAAGGTTTTCGTCAAAATCGCTCATGCGCATAAGGTAGCTGCCACTATCAAAAATCACTGATACTATCATGATGTGATGATGATGATGATGCCACTATCATTGAAAAATCATGTTTTACAATGATTGCAAAAAAAAACGGCCCTAACGATTTTGATAAAAATTGACGTGGTAATGCCTCTTAAGGTGTTCCAAACATCCCCACCTCCGAAATTCCCATAAAAATGTTTTAGTATCGAAAAAGTTGGAAAATGAATGCCTTCAACACAGAGCTCTCTTTCCTTGAGCATACCTCATCAACGATAGTTTTTTTCTTCTACTCTCAGCACCATTATTATTATTTTAGACCCGTACAAGAATTACCTCCAAACTGGTCATTTATTCTAAATGCATGATGAAAATATAAATACTGTAGATGACACAAATCCACGTCAGTATTATAGTGCAATTGAAAGTTGTGCGATGTTCCACACCCCTAGTTTTTACTTATTACGAACGAGAAGTTGAGTGAAATGAAAGTAGCGTACAATTCTGTTGAAATATATTTCTATTACATTTTGCCAAATTATTGCAATTAATGTCAAGTAGAACTCTATAAATGATGTTTTATAGTACTTCATCTATTAAAAATGTGTAACGGTGTGTGGTAATGGAGAGTCGAACATGGGACTCCTAAATCAGAAGACAGTCGCGCTAACCACTAGGCAAAAGTGATCACTAGTGCCTAGGTGTTGTATCTGTCATTTGTACACGAGACCACCACATAGCCCCTTCCCAGTGAGTTGCGAAGGGGGGAACGATTGAGTTGAGTGATTGAGTTTAGTGTATGTTGAATGCGTTGCGTATGACAGTGAGTTGCCAGAGATGCTGAGGTGGTAGTGCGGAGGTCGTGCCACTGATATGTTCGAATATTCGGTGAGCTAACGGGGAATCGAATCCTGGACTCTTTAGATCAGAAGACAGGCGGGCTAACCACTAGGCAAAAGTGACCATTAGTGCCTAGGTGTTGTATCTGTCACTTGTATACGAGACAACAACAAATGTATTACTGAAATAATATATGCCATGTAAATTGGAAGGCAATGTCGCATTTATTGCAATAAAATAACCATTGGAAAAGTGTTGAAAGGTTTGTTATAATACTATCTAAATTTCTTGATGTTTCCTGTTGTCAAATAGCTGCGGCCTGACGTTGTCCTACTTACAACCAGGTTTTGGTCTATTAGAAGTAATGAGTACCCTTTCACACCTATCCTCGATTTCACCACTTTATACATTAAACATCGGAAAGACATTGCGTTTCAGATAAGTTAGATTGGATCAGTAATTGGATATTGGATCTTATTTTTTATTGGATCAGTAGATCTCACATTAGGATCATAACCTTTAAAGGTGGGAAAGGGAAATGGGGGAGGTTTTTTTAGTAATATTATGGTGACTGTGACGTTTCTTTTCTTTAGAAGATCATATGCGCAACTTCTCCTTCCTCAAGACAATAGCATTGGCGATTTGAATACCCCCCCACTTCCCCCCACCCCCCCAAAAAAAAACAACTCCGCAGGTATACTATTCATTACTTAGTTTTGATTTGTGTGCCGAAAATTATGGTTTGCTTTTTTATAGAGCTGAATATTTTGCAACTAAATTCGAAGTTCATAAGGGTAGTGAGTTAGTTGAGAATAATTTACTTTATAAAACTTGATTTCTGCTTTATTAGGATAGAGGTTTACGTATATTATTTTTTTTACATATAAATAATATTATAGTTTGGTTTAATGCTAAAGTAATACATTTCATTTTTAGTCCTGCTTAGAGAAAATTAGCATTATACTTTCCTTCTGGAACAAATAATTATTATTAATAAAACTAGTAATATTTGCAGAAATTATTGCTGAAAAACCTAAAAAAAAATCATTAAATTCAATCCAGCAGTTTTGGTAAAAAATATGAACACGTAGTAACTATTTTTAAGAAGTAAATTTTTGTGTTAAATTGCTAAAAGAAATTAAGTTTTACTATTAATATACTTTTCAAGAAAAAGTAAAATCCTCTTTCATTTTTTGGTTAGGAAAATATTTAAAAAAGTATTTAAAAATTAATTAACAAAACGTTTTTAATAATTATTGTATTTTGAAGTGCAATTATAATGTCCATGAGCGCCGACAGGATTGTTTGCAGGGATGTGCAGATCGCTAACAGGGAGATATAAGGTGGCAAAAGTCTTTGTTTAATGCTAGATTTTTCAAAAATGGAAATTGGACTCCCTAATTTGATGTTAGCTAATAGCTGTACATAATTTTTTGCTCGAATTGATAATTTACTACCTATATATTTTGTTCTTGTGAATTACTTCTTCCACATTACTTTATTTTTCGAAAGGCAGGAGGGAGTGTAAGTGCATGTCCCTGACATTGTCTCTATTATAAAAATCGCAGTATTTCGCGAAGGTAATTTTTTGTAATTTAGCAATAATCTGCCAAGATTTTACAATGAATAATTTTTCCAGAATTTGTTTGATTAACTTTTTTTACAATTCTAAATTCGAGTCACCTATGGGATAAATATTTTTCATTTATTTAATTCTGTGTTGTAGTGCGATTTCCATCCACTTTTACACGTTTAATTAATTTCTTCGAAACTGCAATTTGAAAATTAAAAAATAATTGCATTGAAATGGAGCCTTTGTACTGCTCATTGGTTCAAGATTGTGAGAACGCACTATTTCTGCAAGTGATAAATGCCTCCCCCACCACAAAAAAAAGCACTTCGAAAAATTATCCCCTTTGTTCGGGAAAGAAAGAGTTATTTATTAAACAAAAATGAATTGAATTTGATGAAACTTTAACTAAAATGTGATGAGAATTTACTTAAAATGTGACATTAATTACGTATTAATAAAATGTCATAAAATATTAAAAACACTAATTAAAATTAATTACACCTTAAATAAAATAATTCATAATTAAATAAAAAAAATTAACGATTAGTTATTAACTCATTAAGGATTAATCACGCATTATTTAACAAATAATTATATATTAATTAAAAAAAATTATGTGTTAATTTTGCATTAAAATTTTTTAATTAATAATAGATTAACATCTTAATGGATATTTTCTACATTTACACCGTACTTGTCTTAATTTTAGTCGGCAAAATTATGTCTAACGCCCCCCCAAACGAAATTCTTAGCGACGGCCCTGGACACTAGACACTAAAGTCAGATAACATTCCGCATCCACCGACTATTGTAAGGTCAAGGAGAAAAGAAGACATCCGGTGCTTTCTCCATATCTTTATGGTCAGTAAAGTTTTAAGCTTGGACAGGACCGGCTCGTCCTGGATTAGAGCGAAGATTTCGACATCTCTCGGCTTTGATTTTAGTCATAAGTCTTTCTATTTGTTGAACGAAAATATGTTTTCATTGTCAAATATTTTAATGAAAGTACCACATGCTCTATTGTTACAAAATAAGAGTGAACAATTACCTATTTTTCTTTATTTTATCTGGTTTTGTGTTTTTTACTTTTTACGACTGCCCAATTTTGAATTTACGACTGTTCATTTTGAATTTATAAATAAGCCTCGGCTACTTGTTAGAATATGCCCTGGGGTTAATCTTCCTAGTGGTCAAAATCACTTAAATTTTTATAGAACGTTACTTGCAATCCTAACTATTAAAGCTTTATCAGCACTTTTAGATTTTTAATAAAATTTAGTAACAATATTTAGAAGATTTAATTATTTTGACAAGAAGCTATTTCAAATGTTACAAAGCATTCCAAATGCACTATTTACTCCCAAATATCTATAGTAGTCTTAATATGATATAAAAAAAACTTAAATGTGATCTTTAAATGCAGGGGTTTATCCAGGTTTTCTTTACTGGGTCCTATTTTTGTGAAAAAAATATTAATTTTGTGAAAAATTTCCAATTTTATATATTTTGAGCATATGGTTTGGCGTCCATGACGTCACTTCCTTAAAATCAACATGTGGGCAAGCGAGCCATTTTCTCCTTTTGGCATAAAATAAACTTTGTAATTGGTTCATTTTCAAACTGGAAATGATATAAAGGTTTCGTTTTTTATTTACTTGGAATTTCGTGAAAGGTCAGTTTGTTGGACATGGAATTTTGTGAAGGGTCCTTAAAAGGACCCAAATTTCCTTCTCCATAGACCCCTGAAATGCCCTTGCAAATATTACTCAATCCTTAAATCCATCTGCATCGCGATATATCGGGAAGCAAACATCGCGATGTCACGATACATCACGATGTTAACTATATATTTTTTACAAAATACTATAAAACAACGTTTTCATAACACGCTATGTACCCGAAAGTTATGCTTACTTAGCTTTGCAACATTTTATTGAATTCATGTATGGAAGTTTATTTTAAATAACATGAGCAGCGACCGAATTACTTTCAGAGGGATACAAAGCACCCTAGGGTTATAAGCCGGTTATTTTTTTTTTGGTTTAATCCGGATTTTTCGATTTCTCTATCTTAATGAAATTGTACTATGTTGTTATCCACGGAAGGAGAGGAGAGGGGGGGGGGGGCGAGGACAAGTGCACTACCTGGCGGTGCGCATGTTTCTTTAGTTATTGGATATTCTTAATTATTAAATCAAAAACATACTCTATAATAAATATTGTATTACTTACTATATACAATATAACTATTAAACAATAAAAATAAAATTAATGCATAACATTTAAAATTCTAATGATCTTTATTTTGTGTCAAAAAAATCTGCATTTCAGCATTTTTAAGAAGCAATGTTGGATTGAGTAATTAATCTTATGGAAATAAACTTTATTCAAATCGTACAAACTGAAGAAAAAAACTATAAAACATTTATTTACTTACGAGTCAGAAGAAAAAATCCTTCAACATAAATGGGGAAAAAATCGTTTATAAGTATTTAAGCAATTAAACTAGAGAAACAACTAGTATCCATCCATGAGCAAGTTCATACTGACTTTGGCAGATATAACAAACCACCACAGTAATAAACAACCTGATTATCTTAACTGGGTAAGAACTAGACATAAATTACCACGCAAGAATACCGCAATCCCCTTGAGTTAATAAATAAAGCAAAGCTCTCAAAGGGTAAAAATGTTAGATAAAAAATCCTGAAGTTAATGTAAAAGATTTAAAAATACAAAAATGTAATATTTTATTTCTTCCAAGTTAGAGAAAAAAAATCAAAAATGAAACACAAAAAGTTTAGTAAATACTTAATTGTATTCCAAAAATAGAATATCAAGGTCTTTTATCTGATGACAAATTAAATAAAAATCAAAACGTTTTGTATGAGTTGAGAGAACAAAAAAAAAAAAAAAAAAAAAAAAAAAAATTTCAAACAATAAAAAGAATACTTTTTTCATCGGATGTCCAATATTACTAGACTAACTGGCGCCTGAAAACCACCTCGTAATTTCAATACTCAGCTGTAAAAACGAAACAGGAAATAAACGCGAGACCTACAAAAAAAAAAAAAAAAAAAAAATACATCGTAAAATTGAATCATAATTTCAACATGTCATACGTGCTTTTTTTCCCCTTGAAATGTGCACTTTTTTCCAACTTTATTTTAAATTTCAAAAGCCAGGGGATGCAACATGTAATAAGTGATTAAGTGCGCGATGCCATTTGTGGCTTTTTGCTTCTATTCAATCATGGAAACATCGCACATACCGGATACGATTACCACGATGCTGACAGCAAAAGCAAATGGAAATTGTCTCAAACGCCGCGGTTTAGCTGTTACACTACGTTTCTATACAGTCTTGGATACACCGCTCATATACAGGGAGGATTACTGCAATCTGGTGAAGAATCGTGTCTCAAACAGCGCGGTGTCGACGGTTCCAATACGTTTCTATAGTATTTTAGAAACCCCGCGCATGAATCGTGGCATCATCGGTTCTTCGTCCTTGAAGTGCTAGGCAATGAGTGTATCGCGCTCTCGTCAAAAAAGATCGCGATGTATCGGTTTAGGGAAAATAGTAACACCGGTTTAACGATGTTGATTTCACACCGGTTTTAGACGATGTATCGATACATCGCCCAAGCCTAGGGGTGTGGAACATCTCACAAGGGGTCGTTCAAATATTACGTAAGCATGTTTTAGGTAATTTTTGACCCCCCTTGTCAGCAAAAATAAGCAAATCGCATACCCCCTCTCTATAATTACGTAAGCATACGGTAACCCCCCCCCCCCTGCTCCTGATATTTTTTTTTTTTTTTTTTTTTTTTTTGTAACGTTAATAATCTAAAAAAAAGTTAGGATTCAATGCAAATAATGAACTTTAACTTAATTTTTTCTAGTTGCCTTTCGCAACTCTTCTTCGACTTTTTTTAACACCAACACTTCTAGTTCTTCGTCATTTTTAGAGGCATTTTTAAAATGACGCCATACCTCATTATTTATATCCTGAATATCTTTCAAGGGTTTGTTTGATGTAGACTTTTTAAAAGCTTCAAACAGCTTTTTATATAAAATTTCACGAAATGAAGACATATGTTTTTTGTTTTGTTTTTAAAAGCAAACAGAAAGCAGAGCAACTATATTTGCTTAATCTTCAAAAAGTTCAAGAAGGATTGCAGTGGAAAAAGAAACTTGTTCAAAACACAACTCAATTCGGAATCTTGAACCTTAAACCAACTACTGTTCCATCTTAGGCGCCCGCCAGTCACCAAGCGAAACAAAAACAAAAATTGTCTGTCACATAAGTTAGATTTAATGTAGGATTCACGTCTCCAAACACCCAAAAGAGGGGAATCCCCTTTATTCATTTTGAAACTGCAGTATTTTACATCATCAATGTTTGATTGTAATTGGCTGAAGGCAGAGTACGTCACTCTTATGTGACGTAAGTTTAAATCCCTTAGATCGATTTGAATGGAAAGTCACCTATCCTAGAACTCGATGTACAAAAGTGAAATTTTTTGTAAGTTTCAATTTTTCTTAGAAATAAAGGGATTATTAAATGCTTAGGTGAGCATCACTCATACCCCCTTCCCCACCCTTGTCAGCAAAAATAAGAAAAATCGCTACCCCCCCCCCCCCCTAGGTGCTTACGTAATATTTGAACGGCCCCCAACTTTCAAATACGCTATAAAATTCATTGCATTAAAATTTGATATGGTGTCAGTTACTGTTTTCATATTTTCATTCATTTGGGGGGAAAAAAAGAAAAAGAAAAAAAAATGGTCACTTTGGTGATATTTTTTCAAATAATGTAAAAAAAAAAAAAAAAGAAAAAAAAAAGCAGCCAAAATGGCGATGTTATTCGATGGACATTACATTGTCCCTTCTTGTAGGTGTAACAGAAAAAACTGAGGGTGTGGAACATCGCACAACTGTCAATTACACTATATTGCTGATGCAGATTTGTGTAATTTATCATTTTTATATTTTCATCAGCCGCTTTGAAAAAATTGCCAGTTTGGTGATATTTTTTGTGATAATTCTTATATGTTTTTTTTTTTTTTTTTTTTTTTAAATCGGAAAAATGGGAATTTTGGCGATATGCTTATCAATAATTCTTATATTATCCTTTTTTGTAACTGAAACTGAGCACAGATAAAAAAAAATAAAAAATAATAAAAATAACCGGTCGTTGATGAGTTATGCTCAAGGAAGGAGAACTCTGTGTTAAATGCATTCGTTTTTCAACTTTTTACGCTACTAAAGCATTTTTACAGGAATTTCGGTGGTGGGGATGTTTTGTACACCTTAAGAGGCATTACCACAGCGATTTTGAACAAAATCTTTAGAACCGTTTTTTTTTGCAATGACTGAAAAACATGATTTTTTCAATTGCAGCTACCTTACGCTCATGCGCGATTTTGACGAAATCCTTAACGGTAGGTCCCATGCCTACCACCAACTCACACACCAAATTTAAATATCATAGGTCAATTTGTTCGGGAGTTATGCTGACCACATACACAAACAGACATTTTTTCTAGATCACTTTTTTGAAATCAACATGTTCCAAAACGTAAAGAAATGTTAAAAAAAAATAAAAATTGACCGATTGAAAATATCAATCGTTGATGGCCGATGCTTTAAGAAAGAGAGTTTCGTGTTAAAGGACTCGTTTTAAAACTTTTTACTCTTTTAATCACATTTTTAGGAGAATTTCGGAGGTAGTGACGATTTGAACACCTTAAGAGGCATTAGCACAGAGGTTTTAATCAAAATCATTTGTGCCGTTTTTCATCAATTGATGAAAAAAATAAATGAATTTTTTTATGATTTTCAACCTTTTGAGCATGCATGCGCGATTTTGACTAAAACCTCATTAGTAGATCTCATGGCCACCACTAACCCGCCCACCAAATTTAAACATCGTAGGTCAATTGTTCGGGAGTTATGCTGACCACGTACACACAAATAGAATTTTTTTTCTAGATTACCTTTTAATTTAAATTTCCCTATGTTTACATAGGGTAATGAAAGTATAGCATTCGGTCAAAAAAAGTATTTTATTTTAATAATTTTTAAGATCAGAATGTTTCAAAATGTGGAGAAATGCAAAGAAATCGATTTTTTTTTTTTTTTTTTTTTTTTTTTTTTGTGGCTCGAATGCTATACTTTCCTTACCCTATGTAAACATGTGGGGGATTGAAAGTAAAAAGTGGTTAAAAGCAAAAATGTCTTCATGTCTGCTGCTATGGCCTGCTGTCAGTATAAATCTCAAACGGATTGGCTTGCAATGTTCAACTTGTGTATACGGAATCAGTGTTAGAAGTGAGGGGAAAAAAAGTGGGGAGGGGGATGCCCAAAAGTTGGTGTCAAAAAAAGCAGCTTAAACTATTTGGATTGAAATCACTGTCGTAATACCTTTTGAAGTGTTTTAAACATTCACGTAAAAACTAGATGAACTCGAATGTAAAAACGAAAAATGAACTTGTTTTACATAGGATTTCCTGCTTTGAGCCCATCAACAACTGTTCCTCCAGTTTCACTTTCCCATAAGGTATAATGCAATAATCATCGCATTGGCACCGCCAAATAGGTGCAAGGAGATGCACTTGCACCCTATTGGTTTTTAAAAATTAGAGAACATTTTACAAAAGCAAAGAAAAGTAATATAGGCTTCAAATTATGAATTAATCTAAACAGAATATTATTATATAGCTTTTAATTACCATTTCATTGGAAAATCCAATGTACATTTTTGAAAAATCAATAGTCCGAGAGGCGACTGCAATTTTTGGTCCCCATCGAACATCATTCTGAATTTTTTATAGAGATTGGAGAAAGGTGAGTAGATTAGGAATCCACTGGTCTGCCGTGGCAAAAATGGCCGAAACTCATCAAAAATCGACTTGAAATGAGTTGAACTAAAATCCGATTGCCAAATATGCCATAACTTGCCAAAAAGAGAACAAACTTTTTCGTCTGGCAACCCTGCATTTTGATTTTCAATGAGAAAAAGCGCAAACGATTTTTGATCTCTGGCTCGGAAAATTTGTACCTTTTAAAAGTAAGCCAAATTGGCGACATCAATTACGTCATCCATGACGTAATGTTTATTGCCAACTTGGCTCCCTTTTAATAGATGCAAGTAGACCGTCGCCAGACATCTGAATCGTCTGCAACCTTCTTAATTGATAATTAAAGAGTGAGGGTTACCAAATAAAATAAAAATGCTCATTATTTGGCAAGTTATGGCTCATTTGGCAATTGGATTTAGTTAAACTTATTAAAAATCGATTTTTGACTAGTTTCGGCCATTTTTGCCACGGCAGACCAGTGGATTCGTAATCTACTCACTTTTCTCTAATTTCTATACAAAAATCAGAATGATGTTCGATTGGGTCCAAAAATTGCACTCGCCTCTCTGTCTACAAGGTTTGAACTTTTGCTGCACTATTCCCCCCATAATAATATCCTGCCGGCTTCCATGAATTATAGCTAATTTTGTCAGATGCTTTAGTTCAATGTAATAACTATCGTCAAAAATGGCTGACGATTTTTTTTTTAAATGAATGAAAACAGAAAAACAAAAATAGTAAATTATACCAACTAATCCATTCCTAGTACTTGAGGTTTTTAATTTACAGTTGGCAGTAGGGATGGAACGGATATCCGGCAAATATCCGATATCCGGCATATCCGGCTGATTTTTCAATATCCGAAACCCCGTCGGATATCCGATTTGAAATACCGGACATCCGATAATTTCATTCGGATATCCGGCTGTATATCCGACCACCAGGTATCCACAAGAAATAATTTTTTGAAAAAAATAATGATCTTTTTCGAACAAAGGGAACACCGCATCCTACACTTTTTTTTTTTAATTTTTTTTTCTTGGACATAAATTGCAGTCAAGTTAGAAAACGAAAACAGAAAGAGGCGCCGTATTATTGACGCCGAGTTGATAAGCATAAACCATTCCTCCAATCTTTTCCATACACATCCTTCATACGTGTTTTGCAATATGTTCTTTTCATTCCAAGTTTATGATCTGATTAATTCCAGATGTTATATTTGAATGCTTCTCCGTAAAACTCGAACCGAAATACTAATAAATAGTACTTTTTTCCATAACATAAGTGACTTCTTAAGAGTTTTAGTTATTATCACTTCCTCCTTTTTTTCTGACATTTGTAAGCGAGTAAAAAGCAATTAATAGCCAATGCGCAATCCTCAATGCTTTTTTTTTGTTCTATCGACGATAATACCCTACCCCTTTATGCTGTGAATGGTATGGTCTAATTTCTGATTTTTCATTGGCAGAAGTTGAAAGCTGGTATATTGTTGCACAAATTGTCTGTATATATTGTAAATAGTGACGTATTATTTCAAAATTCTATTGTTATTTATTTTTTATCTTATTTTATTTATTAATTAATAGCGATTATACAAGTTAGAAAAAGGTGGCAACATCTAAAGCAGTCGAGAAGTTTCGAGATATTTCTTTTCTATGAATTGGCTGGAAATTTCGAGAATGTCTCACGCGCTTGTATATAAAAAGACTGGAGAACGGGAAAGTTTTCAGATTGACTTCGGAGTTCGTTGAAAGCTGATCGCTTTGTTTACCTATCGGAGTGAGCTTGTATAATCGCTGAATTCGAAGTTATTTTTGTTGAAGCTTGTGTTGAAGCTTGAGAGTAATTAAACTGTTGCCTGTGAATAAATTTTGTGAGTTTTCTGAAGAGAGAATAAATATTTTTAAACCTTGAAAACTGTGCCATCATTGCCTCAGTGGAAAAATTCGTAACAATATTTTTTCTGACGTAAAATGAAGTATTGTAATTTTTAGGTCTTTAAAGCAGCGCCACAATGTGGAATTATATTTAGCTCTCTAGAATGCATTGAATTTTATTTTTCTCCAATTACAATTTATAATTTCCAATTTATAATTTTTAATAATGGCTCATTTAAAATCACCCATTTGGAAGTATTTTAAAATTAATGGAAATGACGAAAGCAAAGCCCTATGTGTTACTTGCTCCACAAAATCGTTTAAAAAATGTGCGTGGCAAAAGCCCAAAATCCTTTTCCACAAAACCCTTATGGAACCATTTAATGAGTGTGCTTAAGGAAATTCACCGAAGCTTAAAAGATTCACTAAATGCATCAAATATTGATGAAAAAGAAAAAACAATTCATCAAAACAAGAAATGCACGCAGGCAACATTGGAATCGAAATTATTTGTACCAAAATTGTGGAGTTTAGATGATCCTAAAACAAAAGCCTTAACCGCAAAAATATGTAAGTACTAATTTTGTTTGTTTATATTAAATATATATTTTAAATATGGTATAACATAATGTTGATGAATTTTGGGTTCGAAATTTTTTAAGTTTATATTTAAAGACGGAATATTCCGATAGATCCATTTAAGTTTTCTACGAGATTTCTTTAAATCCGTAATGTTTTATGTGCATTGCAAAAAAAAAATAGACTTCAATTTCATAAAATATTTAAAATAAATCTTTTGTTATTAACAAATGCCTCCGGTATAATTTTGTAATCATTTATCAATTATAAATAATGCATGAAGTAAATTGAAAGTAGCTATATTTTGCACTTCAACATTGTAAAAAAAAATTTTAATATAATTTTAGGTGAGTTAATGGCTCTTGATGCTGAACCATTCTCCATTGTGAATAGAGAAGGCTTTGGTCAGTTAATAAAATACCTAGCTCCTCGTTATCCGCTTCCAAGTAGAAATTATTTTCGTGATAAAGCCCTGCCAGAACTATATGAAAAACTAAAAGTATCAATATTACAAGATATAAAATCAGCAACAAAGATCTCTTTCACTCATCAACTAAAGTTTAAATAAAAAAAATAAACTCAGTGCGTGACAGCTCGTGTGGACTAAGGCCTGCTGGGCCCAGCTCAGCTTTCTCGACTGTAGCATTTGTGTGTCACATAGCAGATGTTTCAGTCAGATGTAGGGATGGAACGGATATCCGGCAAATATCCGATATCCGGCATATCCGGCTGATATTTCAATATCCGAAACCCCGTCGGATATCCGATTTGAAATACCGGACATCCGATAATTTCATTCGGATATCCGGCTATATATCCGGCCACCAGTTATCGACAAGAAATAATTTTTTTGCAAAAAATAATGATCTTTTTCGGACAAAGAGGACACCGCATCCTACACTATTTTTTTTTTTTTTTCTTGGACATAAATTACAGTCAAGTTAGAAAACGAAAAAGTTCCTTCGTGAGAACTATGCTTACGCATATCCCTAACTTCAGAGATGAGCTAGAAGACGCAGGTGCATTCACAGAAAGAGGAGCCGTATTATTGGCGCCGAGTTGATAAGCATAAACCATTCCTCAAATGTTTTTTCATACACATCCTTCATACGTGTTTTGCAATATGTTCTTTTCATTCCAAGTTTATGATCCGATTAATTCCAGATGTTATATTTGAATGCTTCTCCGTAAAACACGAACCGAAATACTAATAAATAGTACTTTTATTCCATAACATAAGTTACTTGTTAAGAGTTTTAGTTATTATCATTTCCTCCTTTTTTTCTGACATTTGCTAGCGAGTAAAAAGCAATAAATAGCCAATGCGCACTCCTCAATGCTTTTTTTTTTCGTTCTATCGACGATAATACCTTACCTCTTTATGCTGTGAATGGTATGGTCTAATTTCTGATTTTTCATTGGCAGAAGTTGAAAGCTGGTATATTTTTTCTGACGTAAAATGAAGTATTGTAATTTTTAGGTCTTTAACGCAGCGCCACAACGTGGAATTATATTTAGCTCTCTAGAATGTCTTGAATCATAGTTTTCTCCAATTACAATCCAATTTTTAATTTTTTAATAATGGCTCATTTAAAATCACCCATTTGGAAGTATTTTAAAATTAATGGAAAGGACGAGAGCAAAGCCCTATGTGTTACTTGCTCCACAGAATCGTTTAAAAATTATATATTGAGCGCTGCAAAAGCCCAAAATCCTTTTCCACAAAACCCTTATGGAACCATTTAATGAGTGTACATAAGGAAATTCACCGAAGCTTAAAAGACTCACTAAATGCATCAAATATTGATGAACAAGAAAAAACAATTCATCAAAACAAGAAATGCACCCAGACAACATTGGAATCGACATTATTTGTACCAATATTGTGGAGTTTAGATGATCCTAAAGCAAAAGCCTTAACCACAAATATATGTAAGTACTAATTATGTTTGTTTATATTAAATATATATTTTAAATATGGTATAACATAATGTTGATGAATTTTGGGTTCGAAACTTTTTAAGTTTATATTTAAAGACTGCTTTTCAGCTTTCTTGACTGTGGCATTTGTGTGTCACATAGCAGATGTTCCGGTCAGATGGTCATTCTGACGCCGAACCCCAGTGTTTAGTTCCCAAGCATGCATGGTCCTCCTCAGTTTCTTTCTTTCAGGTATAAACAGCTAAGTCAACCTTGCCCAGTCCGCGAATCAAACCATGGACCTGTGGCATGAGTGCGGTGCGCTAACCACTAATTATAATTTACTTGATACTTCATATCATGACCATTTTTTTCGTATAGCATATCGTATAACTATCGTTTTTAGTATATAGACCGAATATCCGGCCGGATATCCGGTGAAATCCATTTCGGATATCCGTATCCGGTAGACATGGTACCCCGGATATCCGAAATCCGGTATCCGGCAAAACTCACATCCGTTCCATCCCTAGTCAGATGGTCATTCTGACGCCGAACCCCAGTGTTTAGTTCCCAAGCATGCATGGTCCTCCTCAGTTTATTTCTTTCAGGTATAAACAGCTAAGTCAACCTTGCCCAGTCCGCGAATCAAACAATGGACATGTGGCATGCAGCGCCGTGAACTAAAAACCACTAATTATAATTTACTTAATACTTCATATCATGACCATTTTTTTCGTATAGCATATCGTATAACTATTGTTTTTAGTATATAGACCGAATATCCGGCGAAATCCGTTTCGGATATCCGTACCCGGTAGACATGGTACCCCGGATACCCGAAATCCGGTATCCGGCAAAACTCACATCCGTTCCATCCCTAGTTGGCAGCAACTGGGAAAATACGTCAATATTTTGACGATATTAAGCCTCCAAAAGTTATTATTAATATAGCATTTTAAGTTCTGCCTCGGCAGCTCGACGTTCGTGTTCACGTCCTCACCCGGAGAAAGCATTGAAATGGCAACATCACAAAATTCCTTCTGCACCGAAATGATTTGATAACCCCGTTTTTTTTAGTTCCTTTTTTTTCTTTTCTTTCCTCAACCTGTTCCAGAGAGGTGGTTCTCTCACATATGTACGGCGGAGGCAGGTGCTAGTTCACAAAGTCCTTCCTTTCCACTCCCAGCCGGGAGTTCATTCAACCAACCAACCAACCAACCAACCAACCAACCAACCAACCAACCAACCAACCAACCAACCAACCAACCAACCAACCAACCAACCAACCAACCAAGCCTCCAAAAGTGGAGTTTCAAAGATTAAAAAGAAAAAAGTGTCTTTATAGTCTTCAGAAATGTAAGACTAGCAAGTAGTTGGTTTGTAGAATGTTAGCCATTTGAATGTCACGTTAACTCGTCCAGAGGAACCTGGCTCAAGGTACTCTTCCGTTAGATGGGTATCAGAAGGGGGGGGGGGGAGGGGGAGGGAAAAAAAACGCTAAATTGCAACGATAACTCATCCAAACAAACACAATAACCTTCAATTCTTTTTTAATTAGCAAACCAATATAGAGATGCTTTTGCAACCAGTGGTGGCTCGTGCACTACAGCCAGTACATCCGGGCTGTATTTAAATTTATTAGTTCAAAACTAAAATTAAATATTTTACAATTTTCTAAACTGAAGATCCAATTTCTACGGTAAGTGTAAAAAAATCCGATAAACAACAAACTCCTTACCTCAATACTCAATGCACGAGGGAAGAAAAAAAGTTTCCAATCAAGGTGCCAAACCGCAGCCATGTGTTTTTGAAACGCGTTTCGGCTACGACGTTGTCATGATAACCAATGGAATCCAATAGAGCCTTCCCTCCACGTAATGTGTAGCGAAGCAGCTGGATCAGTGATTTTCCGACTTCGGTTGCCCCTGAGAATTTATGCTTTAAAACAATCTCCACATGAAATTTTTGCAAATAATGGTATCATCTGAAGGCTAGAGAGTTATTTTATTTTAACAGTTTGAAGTACTATTTTGTTCTGAAAATAAATTTGAATATTTTAAACTCGTGGTTTGGCACTGAAGTTTGATATAATATTGAGAAAATTTATTTCAGAATTGAGATTTGCATTAACTCTTAGATGTTTTAAACCTCAAGTCAAACTGATTGGAAAAGAAAATGAATTTTGGTAAATTTTTAAATGCAAAAGGTTTTTGGAAAATTTTCATTTTTCTACTTTTAATGTTAAAATTACATTCTAGAAACTAGATGGAGTACTTACAATATTTATAAATTCAAAAACAAGCAAAGATAAAGCTATATTGTTAACCAAATTTGAAATATTTACCTTGAAAATTGTTTTGTTTGCTGAGTTGGAGAGGGTGGTATTGTGTTGAATATGCTTTCAGTGGGAACTTGGATTTCTTTGAACTTTTTATTTATAGAAACTTTTTGAAACTCTGACATAATGAAAAGAAATGTCCCGAAACTTTATAAAATTCAGATATCTGTTGAAAGATGGAAATTTATGTGAAAATCTATTATAATTATAAACGATCGGATGAGAAAGAAGTCTGAGCGCTATTAATTTTTTTATTTTCTTTCACATTGTCATGGTAACCAATTTTGAATTTTTGCACCGTCACGGATACAGTTGAATACTGATTATTAAAGAGTGGAGTTTTTAAATACAATTAAATGAACATTTGCAACTCAACTCATCCAATCACAATATATTTTTATGCATTAATAATGCATGAAATTATTTGTTTAGCTAATCATAAAAGCATATTTCCCATTTTCGAGAGCTCACAAAATCATGCATAAGAATAAAAAATGTTCGGCAATTACTTCAGAAGAAGTTTTAAAAATCAAAGATCAAAAACAATAAAGCTCAGTTTAAATTTGGGGTTGACCATGTGCTAGCGTTACTTTTTTTATTATTTTTTTATTTAATAGCAACACTTATGGCATGATAGAAACCAATCACAATACATATTTAAAAGAAATTCAAATTCGAATAAAACAGTTGACTGTGATGTCACCATACATAACCAATTTCTATCTTTCTGGTGCCACTACTTCTGGTACCAATTTTCGCTACCAATCAGATAGCCGTAGGTTGAGGTCCATGTTCTAGACACTTATCAGCCGGCAGTGACCGCAACTGCACACCATAATAAACAAACCAAAACTACTGCGTGCGTTGTTTACTTCGGGAATCGTGATTCTTGAGCAGATATCTGAAGACGAAGGCCACTGTCGTGTGTCATTCACTGAATTCATTAAAAGGTGCATCTATTCTTCATAATTCTGTTTTTGAGGTACTATTGTTTCTTTATTTTATGCTGCTGTGTAAATGTAAGAAAGTTTTCTTGACGGTTCACTTGTTCATAACAATAGACTATCTTAAGTTTACAGTCACACGAAGTATTTTTGATTCGTGGAATTTCTGCTGTTATTGCGAAATACCCAGCTTTGTGTGCCTTTCATTCATCGCTTTCCTTAATCGCAAAGTTAATCGTTTTTGTTTTCATAATATTTATGTTTCGGGATAGTTTCTCTCCTGTACGGTTTGGTTCGCTTCTCTTAGACATACTAATTGAATATGACTAACGAGACTAATGACGAATCGGAAGAAATCAAGGAACCTGAAATTAAATTTAAATTGCCTACATCTTTTACTATTAAAGGAAAAGAAATAGTTCTTAAAAATGCCAAATGGTATATATTTTATTCGGTGTTTGCTATTGCTTTAATAGCTTTGTTTTGCACCATTCTGTATGTTGAAGTGTATATAAATAGTTTTTTAATAAGAGTAGATTGTAATCCAGACATGCCATTGAATTATGAAAAATGCTTGGATAGGGGGTAAGAATGAATATTTTATTTTATTAAAACAATATTTAGTTTAATAGCATATTTTATTTTTAAAAAATATTTTACTTTAATAGAAACAATTCACAAAAATATTTGGCTCACTTGATTATTTTTAACTTAATAATAATTGAATTAGTTCACAAATTAAATGTGTGTGATATCTTATCAATTTTAACTGTTCTGTATAATTACAAATAACTTCTGACAAAATAGTACTGTTGTTTTGATAGGATCTACTTTTTATTTTTCAGTTGACTTTGAAACAGTTTAAGTAATACTAAAAGACTATGAATGATTTTGATTTTTTTTTTAGCCCCTGATTTACTCAGTCATCTATCCAAGATCATCTAATAAATCATTATAGATAAATTTCCGTGTTCAGGCAATCATATGTGCATATTTAATTTTTCTGGCTAAAAAGTAATTACTGGTGATGTTGCCATGTGTAAGCTCCAGTTTGATCTAAACCTCATTTTTAATTAATAGTTTTTTAAAAAAACTACTGTTTTGTTACTCTTTTTGAGCAATTGTACTGTTTTAATTTTAGATTTTTTTATCAACATTGAAAGCAAATATTGTTAAAATTACTTGTTCTTAAAACCTTTTAATTAAAAATGTACTCTTGTTTTATAAAATGACTTTATTTGTTCAGTATTAATGATTTTTATGAATTACTTTTAATGTAGGTAGGCTATTAAAAATTATTTTCACATGAGGTATTAATATACATGTATTTTTTTTTTTTTTTTTGCAGATGTATATGGGTTCAGAGAACAGAAGATGCACAGCCTTTGTGTTTTTATCCGGATGGCTATGGTTATTCATACCAAGAAGTGCGACAGACTTCAAATGGATACCATGTGGATCTTGAACGCAGTACACAGATGAAAATGTTTGGGGATGAGGTTGATTCGATTAGTCTTCAAGTATATTTTGAAACCAAAAATCGTATCCGACTTAAGGTATTAAACTGCATCTTGATATTTTTATTGTTTATACTTTCAAAGGGTCTTTAAAAAAATTCTTTGATTGTTTACCTGGAATTAATATTTTAAAATGTCACTTTTATTGAATGTCTACCCAAATTGCTTGCCCTGGTCATTAAAAAAAATTACGTATGTTTTTGTAAGAATCCTTCGTTTGGTACATATTATAGCTAATGCCAAAAGTTAATACATGTTTTGTAGTTACAAAATGGTTTGTTCTTTACATATTAGTTCTTATTTTTAGTTACTATAATACTTTAACAAAATAAATAAAATAGATTAAATTGTAATATGTATTTGTTATTATTAAATATCGTATAAACTAGATGTAATTATATCAGTTTTGTGTCCATGCTTAAATAATTATAGATTTTTTAATATGAGTACTAAATTAAAGTATTCAAGTTTATATATTTATCTTTGAAAACTTGTACATAGTGTTCCCATCAAACCATTTGAATGTATCCATTTTTTATAATATTGATATTATTTGAGTTATTGCACTAATTTATAATGAATTTTTATTTAGATTTATAAAAAGACATATAGGTATTGTTACGAATTTCTGTATATTTGTAAATATTTTGTGGTATTAAGTATGTAAAAAGGAAAATTTATGTACATTTCGCATAAGGCAGTGCAATAGTTTGTCTTCGCTTTCCTGCAATGTGTGTCTTAATGCTTGAAAACGAGTTTTACAGTGATAATGCTGGGAAGCGAGTTTTACAAAGAGAAGGCCATTTAACATTATGGTAATGGCAATTTTGCCAAATTGTCGAGATAGAACCAAGTTGGCAACGGTTTTGGCGACTAATTTTTTTCGCCAAACTTGGCGACATTTTCTGTTCTCATGTACATGTATAGGACTTTTTGACTACGATCTGGAAAGTTCTCCAAATTTCTATCTCTGGAAGTTTCGCGAAGATTAGCCTTTCCTATATATAGCCGGCCGTGAGTGAAATTAGTTAATTGACTGGAGTTACCGAGTTAGTTGTCTCTCAGTGAGCATTCAGAGTAGTTCTGAAAGCGAACTGCATTGCATTGTCTTTTGCAGCAATTTTAGCAGATATGTATAAAGTTTTTAACTGCTGTTGTGCTCTATTGTCGTGTAAAGAGCTGTATTGAGTGTATTAAAACGAGAAGTTCCAGAGTTGTAAGAGAATCTGCGAAGAGTTATATCGGAATAAATTTCTGCAAGTTTTGATCTGCTTTGGCTTCAAATCTGTCAAACCCATCCACGCAACAGTATTTTATGAATGAAATCCTAAAAATGTTTGTTATTGGTGTGAGGAAAAAAAGTTGCTATTTTTAGTAGAGCCTTTAAGTTTTTTGTAAAGGCTATAGTGTGAAAAAAGCAGCAATATTATTTTTTTCCTAATTATTGATTGAAGAAAGCAATAATATTGAAAAACTTCTGATAGTATTGATTTTTATCTGCAAAGCAAAACTTCCATTTGTCGAAATTTGATAAGTAATTATAGAATGCCGATAGTTTATGTCTATGTACTTTAATATAAATAGATTACTATTTAGGTTGTAAATCTGATCACTACACTACATTATAGTGACAAGTTTTTACAAAGGCTACATCGTTTGTATGTATCTATATAAGGCATGTACGTATTTATTACTTAAATTTTATGCATTGAAAGTACCTATTCCTTCAGGTATTGCACGTACGTTTATTTACCATGATTTTACATAGTATTATAAATTTGATTGGACATTCATTGAGCAAGTCCATAAAAAAATTTTGTGTGTGATTCCACATTTTTAAGTTACACACTTTTATAAAGAATTTCAGTGGTCACATCCAGCGGTTATTCACCCTAAAATTCCTAATATTCATTAAATTTTTGTTTCACCCTAAAATTCCTAAAATAATACTTACATTTTTTGATAGTTCCTAGAAAAATTAAAAACCTCAAAAATTCCCTGATTTTCCACTAAAACCTGCAAAAAATACCAGAGGTGAAAATCTTTTTGGAAATTTTACGTATTAAATTTTATTATTATCAAATAACTTTAAATTGTAGCCAAACTCGTGTTACTTTAAGTTTTATAGGTGAATCACTATTCTTTTACTGTACTTTGAATGTTGTTTTAAAATTAAATAAGTATATTTGATTAAAAAATAGCAGAATTGCTTGATTATATAACCAGTGTTTTGCTGAAAAGTTGTGTGATGTTATATATTTTGAAAATTGTCTGTTTTTGTACGGCATTGAAACATACTTTCAAAAGAATATGTCTGTGTTAGGAGTCTATCCTCAAAATTTTTTGAATTATCACTAAAATTTTTTAATGATCCCTAAAATGTTCCTAAAATTTTTGAAATTATTCCTAAAATTCCTACCTAATTTTTTTAGAAAACTCACTGTGCCCCCTGCAATTTCAATTCTTTTACAGTGTTCCGAGTGGCCACAGAACCTGGAAATCAGGGAACTTTATAAAATTTCGCGAAATTCAGGGAAATTTTCAGGCATGTTTTCCCATTCTTCTTTATTTTGACGCCATTTGCCAGAAAATTTGTTGTGGTAATCATTAAAAGTTTAACATTACAGAAAAATTTAAACTTTTCATTACCACCAAAACTATTTTTAAAAAATTGGCATGTTATCTCCTTAGTATACCTGTTCTATTTGATCAGGGTGTTTATACAACTGGAAAAATTGGTGAAATTTGAAAATAAGTTTACGGTAAAATCGGGGGAATTTTTTAGAAATCTGTCGGGGAACTTTTTTTTCTGAATTTTATGGCCATCCTGGTGTGATATTACTAAATATTTGGCCTATATTTCCTTAAAGATTTTCCATTGGATTCAGATCTTTGTGTTGAAAAATACTAAGTTATACTCAGTTAGTGTCTACCCAATTTTTTGTGAGAGCGATTCGATAACACACTGGATGGACATTATCTTGTAGAAAAATCAATTTTTCTTCTATTAGAATTATAAAGCATCCTGATAGATCTCGGAGCTCATGTGACTGCTTATGAAATTCAAATATGCTTTTTTTCCAATGTTGTCAAAAGTACTAAGATTGAATTTGTAGTTAGCACAGGTTTCACAAGTTAAAAGGTTTGGTTGTGAATTTGACACTAAGTCAAACAACATAATCTTTGTAAAAACTTCTTGATGTAGTGTAGAAAATCATATTCACACCTTTTGTAGTAAAACAGTATAATATTGTCCAGAGATAAAATATCAAAATCATTTATAGTATCATTATAAATTTCGACAATCATATAGTATTGGCTTGCAGGAGAAAAGTGGTAATATCTCCCTTTTTCAACTTTTTACCTCTGAAAAATTAACAGTGCTCTCAGGTGGTCTGAATCAATGCTAAATTAAATTTTACTATCTAATTTGATTTATGGTTAGTTTGCAGATAAAGCAAAGAAACGTTTTGAGGTTCCTATTGAAGTTCCCCTTCCTCCTGCTCAATCACCTGATGATATAGAATACTCTATAGATTTCATAAATGAGCCTCAATTTGGAGTCTTGGTCAAAAGAAATGATACCGGAACTGTTATGTAAGTTATAGAACTCCGATAATGTATATACTTTAATAATTTAATTTCTTGGTCAAAAGAAATTATACCAGAACTGTTTTGTAAGTTACAGAATTTTGATAATGTATATACTTTAATAATTTAATTTCTTGGTCAAAAGAAATAGTACCGGAACTGTTTGGTAAATTATAGAACTTTGATAATGCCTATACTTTAATAATTTATATTAATAATGAGGTAATTTATGTGTGTGCAAAATAACTTGAATGAATCTCACATTTGAGATACTATCAAATTATTAATTATTTTAATGAATTTTTCATATTTCTACTAAAAGACAATACAAACTTGTTTATGTTATGTACATATCTTTTTCAAAATCAAAACTGCAACACATACTTTTCTAGTGAAACCCTAGTGTCTTGATAACTGACTTATGATCGGAAGATCATAGGATTCATCCAGTACACTGCTATACCACTTGTGTTCAAAAGCAATAATTGATTCTGCACATTTAATACATTGAGTCCTCATTGTCCTCTCATTGGTGTGATATAGGTCTTGAGAAAAAGATGCTAGCTCAAGTTTCTGAGCTCAGAGGTGCTAGCTCAAGTTTCTGGGCTCGGAGGTGCTAGCTCAAGTTTCTGGGCTCAGAGGTGCTCTTCTTTTTCTAATGAGGGACTATGGGGACTAAGACACATCTGCTTCTTGTAAGCATTTTGTACCAACCCCATATCCAGTACAGATTGGTAGTGGGCAGTACTGCACAGGATGTAAGCACACACTCACTCGTGAGAGGGAGTGCGCAGTCTACCTATAACCACCAAAGAGTTCATTTCTACCTCTTTTCGGTAGCTACCTGTTAGATGGCAGCACTACTAACCATATGTGAAAACTTCTTAATTTTGAGGCAATACCAAGCAGAAGACTTGGCTTTTCCACCCTCCGAGGTATTGACTTGTATGGGAACTTGGAGGACTTCCCTACTACAACTAATTAAATGTGCCCCAGTCACCATTAGCGAACACTGCTGTCTTTAATTTTGTCCCAGACCCGAACTCGCAACTTTCTGGTTGCAAGAATGATACTCTCCCAACTGTGGCTACGTGGCCCTCCTCAGAGGTGCTAGCTCAGGTTGAAACACATATTTAATTTTTTTTTTTTTTTTTTTTTGTGTGTGTGTGAATACTACGTTAAGAATGCTTTTAATGTTATAAGTGTCAAATTATATTTTCGAAAATTATAAGCGTCTTGCTGTGTATGTTAATTTTTATGAAATATATAAAGCTTAGTATCATGTAATTAGAAATCACCAGTTTGACAATATTCAATATAAAAAAAAATATTTTCAAATTGAAGAGTTTGGTTGAAAAATTAGTTATTTAGATTCTAAATCTATATCCAGTTTCAAGATAAAATAATTTTTTTTAAATGAGTTTCTATAGTTTGCACTTACTGTCAAAACTTCTATTGATCTTTTATAAATTCACTAACATTGCCTTGATCACCAATTTGATATACAACACAATGTTAACATTTGTATTTTAGGTTCAGGGAGTTGCCTAGTCTTATGGTCAAATGAATTTATAAACGTAACCTGTCAAATAAATCTTTAATAATCTTTAAATTGTACATATTTGTGGATATAGTTGATAATGTTAACCACGGTCCGACAGGCTGCTCTTATAATGTATAAGCTCTCCTGTTATTACTACAATATTGTAGAATAAGCAATACATACAATAAAAATAAAGAACAATTTTATTAGCATGTTTCTTCTATGAAATTCCTAATTTGTTTTTAGAAAAATGATTGGTCTTGTATTTTCATATTAAACTGAATAAAAGTATATTTCAAGGAAGTTCTTTTCAAGGTAATGTCTTAAAAATGTTGACTTTATATTTTACAAACTATTTGTGACACTTTTTGTGTATGAAATTAAAACTTTTGTATGACAGATTATTCTACTTCACTTATTCTCAATTGTTTTTGAGATGGAGACCAATATTTTTTAATTCTCCTTACCAGCATTCCCTTATGTATGTTTTATTTAGGAAACTACATTTTAATTTCAATCTTGATGAAATTTTGCCCACTTAATCTTCGAACGAAGAGGAAGATTCCTGGCAGCTTGAAATTTTGAAAAACACTCCCCCTACCTCCTTTACACCCCTTAAAGGGTATATATTCATAATTTATGATCCACTTAACCAATTTTAATCATGTAGATATTATTTTACTTGTCGCGATTATCGAAAACGCAATTTCATTCCCACATTTTGTAATTAAGGTGGTGAAATCAAGGATAGAATTTGAGATCTACTGAACCAATTTGAATTGAGTTTTTTCTTATAGATATCACGACTACTCCAGATTATTGGGAGCGTAATTTCATTCTGATGTTTTGTTGCTGAGGTGGTGAAGTAGAGGATTAAGGGGAACGGGGACATGCCATTACTTGCAAACAACTAAAATTAACTGTTTTGTACCAGGTAACATCTAGGTGTAGCTGTTTGAGTAAGAACAACTCCAACCAGTTCATTTAGCATCTTATCAATTCTCACTTGAACAGCATTTGGATTTTCGGCACTTGTGTGTCCAGTTTGATTAGTGTGTTTCTTCGTTTAAGCTATTGTAATGTATTGCAAGTAATAATCGGTTATAACTTTTCCAGAACTAATGTTGGTAACGTATAAAATATTTCTATAAAATTATAATTGTGTTGTGCTGACATCTTGCACTTTCTTTAGATTTGATACCAATATTCCAGGAATGATATTTTCTGAACAATATATCCAAATTTCGACAAGATTGGCTACTTCTACTGTTTATGGGTTTGGTGAACATACAACTTCTGTTTATAAGCATGATACAAATTGGAAAAAGTGGAGTTTTTTCGCACGAGACTCTTCCACTGATGTAAGTATGTGCAATTCAAATATATAAAATAAAATTTTGCATATTAAAAGTAAATAAATTCATGTACAGCATTTAAAAAGTGTGACAAATTTGGTACATGGACATAATATACAGTTATGCTGCTTGATTAAAATGAATAATTTTGCAATATAAAAAATTTTTACAGACTGTTTAAATAATTTAGTTGTAAGTTCTCACTCATTCAAAGTTAAAAAAATTTCAAAATGGTTTTAATATATATGAACAATTTTTTAAACCTTCTGTTTGCTTATTTGGAAATCTGAAGTTTGTTTTCAAATTTGTTATTTAGTTTTTCTCTTTTATATTTACTAAGTATTATCAACTTTTATTCAGACATACAAAATAATTTAAACTAAACTTTATGTGATAATGTTGTGCATTTATTGTTGACTTATTTGTTCATTTTGCTCTTAGAGTTCCTCAAATCTTTATGGGGTTCATCCTTTTTACATGAATGTTGAACAAGATGGTCGTGCTCATGGTGTTTTTCTACTCAATAGTAATGCTATGGGTAAGGCATGTTGTATAATATAAAAAAAAAATGTTTTCTTTTTCCTATTTATATGTTCATAGTTTATAATTTCCATGTATTTTGTAGTGTAGTTTTATCCTAACTAGCTCCAAAATGTTCATAGCGAAACGATCTCTATATTCATTCAATAGTTGAACCAATTCTTGCTTCCATTCATTTCCAATATTAGAGTCAATTTTCATTTCGCTCAATTTTATGGGAACTTTTTCTTTAAAATTACTACAGCTTAATGAACTTGACTTCTTTTCTTTAACTTCAACATTTGAACACAATTCAATGCTTTACAAAACAACAAGAATTACCTGTATCAATTAAAGCTAGTACTTCATCACAATTATTAAGTTTTGCCTTTTTCAAGTATGAAGTACTCTCCTCAGCATTTTCACCTTGCGTAACAGATAAACTTTTATCACTTGAACCACTATTTTCAGCTTTAGAAATATAATTTTTGGCTATATGACCGGTTTTATTGCATTTTCGGCATGTTACAACTGGTTTTGGCAACGGGTAGTCGCTAGAAATGTGTCCAAAATCGTTGCAGTTAACCATTTTGGTTCATCTTTTTCATTATGTGTGATAAGGTACAATTTCTTCTTTTTGTTGTTCATAGTAATTGAATCATTCTTAAAGGAATTCCATTTGTCGAAAAACCCTTCTTTACGCAGTTGTTTATTCGTGAAAGTTGATCTCAAGGTATCATAATCATCAAGTTTTTCTACTAAAACCTCTGGACTAATCAGCCTAGACCAATCATCAATAAAATGGTCTTTTACTTCTTGAGACACTTTACGTTTTATTTGATCCACTATAATAAGATCACTCAACTTTTTAAAACTGTCTACCTTAACTCCATTTATCCATTCGTAAAACTTCTCAATTAATACGCAAAAATTTTCCATGTACTTCCTACATTCTTGTTATGCATAAAAAGCTTTTGGTAGAACTTTTCGGGATTTAACTAGTACTGTTTTAATGAAATCTGTTTAACTTCTTTATAATCGTTTGCATTTTCTTCTGTTTCTCTGGCGATTAACTAAGCAACGTCATCAGGTAGTAAGCCAAGCAAATGAGTAAGTCAATTTTTTTTATTTATATCTGCTTGCTTAGCCAAATGTTCAAACACAATTAAATATAAACTGATATCATTTTCATCAGGGTTAAATTTTTTAATCAAGTGATAAAGTTTTAATTTTGATTTTATTGGTATACTACTAATATTTTGATTGGCGACAAAATTAGTTGACCTACTCTCTGATTCAATGCTTAATTTTTGTAATTCAAATTCCATTTCCTTTTTTTTTTACCTTGTCTTGTCTTTTACGTTCTTCAATTCCTCTTTCTTCGGTGTATACGTTCTGCAATTTCTTTTTGGTACCTACATTCTTCAATTTCTTTTTGGCGCCTACGTTCTTGATCTTGGCACTGATTTTCTTCTATTTTTTTTTTCTTCTTTTTCCTTTCTTTCATTTATTATAGTTTTGAATCATTCTTTGGTACAGTCTTTTTTCTTTGCTTGCCAAAATTACAAATATATGCTCTTACACATACACATATATATACATATATATATGCCAAATTAGAAATTATGTATTATATTTTACCAGACATTCTATTCCAGCTCATTTATTTCAGAAATTATATTACAACCAGCCCCTGCTCTTACTTTTCGGACTATTGGTGGTATTCTAGATTTCTATATATTTCTCGGACCATCTCCAGAAGAAGTAGTGAAGCAATACTTGGAAGTAATTTTATGTTTTGTACCTATAATTATGCAACTTATTTATGCTTGTGTATCTATTTTGTGTTGTATTCTATTTTTAGTATATAATTGTGTATTCAATTCCTGTAAAAACATTGTAAAGAAACCCTGAAACAAAAAAGAACTGGAAGGAATATTTCTTAATTTTGTATCCTGTCAAAATGTCTGTAATATTTTAGTATATTTTTCCTAATATTTCTTGATTTTTAATTTAAATTCCTTTTTAATTTTATTCTATCTTTCACACACTATGTGCTTATATTTTTTTAAATGAAAAAAAAAAAAAAATGATTAAATGTTATTTAATGCATATTTGGTATAACTTGTATGTCTTTTTATTTAAGAACCTGAATACTAAATAAACAAAACAAATCCTCAGGGCTATTATTAATTTGAAATTGAATTACATTGAAACCATATAAATACAATCTTTGTTATAGAATCTGATTAACATCATATAATTAAATGTGGAGTTCTCATTTGTGTAGGTTATAGGATTGCCTAGTATGCCTCCATATTGGGCACTCGGATTTCAACTTTCGAAACGAGGACTTGCAACTATTGATGCTGTTAAGCTCATTACAGAGCGTACGGAAAATGCAAAAATACCTTATGTAAGGATCTTAATTTTGAAATATATTTTAAAGTAGGGTATTTTGTTTATATAATAGTTACTAAATCTAGGTTTGCTTTCTTTAGGATGTGCAGTATTTTGATATTGATTACACTAATAATTACAAAGATTTTACGTTTGATGATAAGCGTTATCAAAACCTACCAGTGTTTGTAGATGAGCTTCATGATAAAGGAAGGAAAGTCGTTATCGCTTTGGTAAGAAATTTAATTGAATGATATCTCATTATTCTCTTATTAATTAGAAGCATTAGAGATTTATAATTTGTATTACTATTCAGTCGATTTTTTTTGTATGACCATAAACAAGTAAATAATGCTTATACTGTAAATGTTAGTTGATATTTTTTATGACATAATATGTAATTGTATTCATATAAT
This sequence comes from Linyphia triangularis, assembly GCA_963978545.1. Lineage (NCBI taxonomy): Eukaryota > Metazoa > Arthropoda > Arachnida > Araneae > Linyphiidae > Linyphia > Linyphia triangularis. Next base: position 70,349,176 of record OZ021723.1, read on the forward strand.
TATGTCTGCGTTACGTAAATAATATAATTTTTTATGTGCTTTAGGTTAACTTTTGTGTCATTTTTTGTATAATTATACTTTGCAATTAGTAGAAGTGTGACTTTAAATTTTTAAGTTAAATATTTAGTTAACTTTATTCTTCAGCATCCAGCTATTGCTAGTAATAAAACACTGGAATCTACTTATCCAGCTTTAGATGTTGGAGTAAACCGAGACATCTTTGTCAAAGTTAATGGTTCCTACATTGAAGGACAGGTAAGCTGATAATTAATTTTTTTATTTCTTAAATGAACTTTTACGAAGATATAAAGTTTGGATTTCTTCTTAAGATTATAGATTATGTTTTGGCTATCTATTCTTCAATACTCATATAACATACTTTAATTTAGTAACTATTTCAAGATATGTTTGTATAAATATTTATTCATAACTTAAAGAATATGTATTTCCAGCTTTCCTTTTCACAATATACAAAATATAACTTGTTTAAACACTATTATAAAAATTGGTTTCCTATTGACCAATATTGATGCACTTTAGGAGTAACTGTGCATTTGTACTTTATCATATTATGCACTCAGTTAGTACATTTATCCTTTTTGTTGAAAGTAATGATTTAGTACAGTTAAACCTCTCTTAACGGTCACCTATAAACAACGCTAACTTCCAGAAAACGGCCTTGTGTTTATAGAATCAAGCAATTTCCAAAAATTTTACATTAGAGCTCAACTTGAAATAGCGAATTATGAACAACAGTCTTCTGCAGCTATCACGGATTTTATTTTGGTAGTTACCCAAGTTAAATTTTTTAACACCGAATTTGCAATAATTCCAGCCGACTGTATTTCTTCTCCCCAACCCATTCCAGCCATTGTATTTCCCCTTCATGATTTGGCAGTTCAACCATGCCTATGACAAATGCTCCTTTCACAAGTGGTGTGTGCGAATTGTCAACCCGTAACTTGTTCTGACCAGTTTTAAAAATGTCTTATTGAGTCAAAGCCTGATTATTTGAATGCAAACCTTGGAGAATGAAACATCGAAACATGAGTGAAAATTGAAAGCGGAAATTCTTTACATTGAATGACAAAGTCAAAGTTATTGAGAATAACTAAAAAAGAATAAATACAAAAAAATTGGCTGTACTTTATGGTTGTGGAAAGACCTGAAAAGATGCTGTGTTAGGAAGGTTGCGTTTGGGATGTATGATCTAATAGAAACTAAGGTACAATATTATTAATAAGGATTTAGAAAGAGGAACGACACACACGTGCTCTCTCTGATAATCACGGCAGTCTGATGGTTTCTATGCAGGGTTGGCGATTCTGATATATCTATCACGTGCACAGAGCGTGGGAACATGGTGTTGGTTGCTTGTGCTATGCACATGATCACAACTTTTGCAGACTAAGATGTGAAGCCTCTGCAGACTCAAATTAATGAAATTTTTACGAAAAGGGAGCATCATGTGGACCAGTACTTTCATGGCTTGAATCTAGATACTAAAGTCAAATGCTGTAAAACAGGCAATGAAAATCTAGATGAAGTTCTGCTGGAATGACAAGTCAACTTTGTTCTAAAAACTTGACGATTTTGCAAGAAAAAACTTTGCAAATTGCAGGAAAGTTGGGAATCGAGAAGCATCAAATGAATGTTTAGAGATATTTCGACTGAGGAACAATCTTGTGTTTGAGAAGTTAACCGGTGAAGCAGCTGATTGTCCTATGGATGTAGAAAATTCGTGGATGGAGACTTTCCTTAAGATAATTGCCTATTACGAGGATAAAGATGTTTATAATTACGACGCGACCCAATTTTTTTTTTACTGTTCTGGATAAAAACATTATGCTTGAAATCTGATGCATGCAGAGGAGGAAAACATTTCAATGAAAGATTGGCAGTTCTTTTATGCTGCTACATGAAGAAAGGGTTTGAGAAAACTCTTGATATTTGAAAAGAAGCCAAACCACCCTGTTTTAAAAACCTAGGTTCCGGTCATCTGACAAAGTAACTTTAAAGCCTGGAGGAGACAAGTAATTATGACAGAGTGGCTATCGGAATTGAAATAGAAAATTAGAAAGGGAAAAAAGAAACATTCTTCTCTTCATGGATAACATTAAGTGTTATCCTATGGATAGGATAACACTTTCAACAATGTGAAAGCTGTGTTTTTGCCTCCAAATACAAAAGCCTTCTGCCAGCAACCATATCAAAGGATAATCCAGGAATTCAAACTGGTGAACAAAAAATTGAAAATATGACAATTGGTTTCTAAAATGTCAGAAACTGCATATGTAAGTGATCTTTTTAAATCTTTAAATGTATTTGAGGGTTTGAATTGGACAAGGATAGCAGTAATGAAACTGAAATGTGCAACAGTGCAGTCAAGCTTTCTAAGGCAGGATTTAAAATGATATTAAAAGATATTCAAGCACAAAGTAGAAATGATGGGGATGATAATGATCTTGAGATAATATTTTAATCAACTGGAATAAAAATATGAACCTCAGTGACTTGATGGTCCCAGTGAATGTAAATGAAAATTTAACAGTTTCCATTTGCCAGAGACTATTCGCCAAAGACAATTCAATAACTGATAGAAAACAGAATACAAGGATAAATAAGTGATGAGGATGTAGAAAGTGAAACATCAAAAGTAGCTGAACTGCCTCAAAGTGCAAGTCTCAAAACATATTCTGATGTTCTGGAAAAGCTCCAAGGTATCTTTTGCTTTGAATAACGATGATGCTAAACTGTACCAAAAAACTATTGATATTATCGAAGATTTGATTAGACACATTAACAAGTTACTCACACATGCACACACACAAAAAAAAAAGAAGGGGAAGTAGTAAAATAAGATATAAGATTTCACTTAATTTCGGGGCGGAGATGGGGGGTGGGGGGTGTCTCGGGGGTCCTCCTTGTCTATGGCCCTGTCCCACACTAATGAATAAACTCACTCATTTTGCATGAACCACTTCGGTATCACTGTAAATTAGGACTACCCGTGATGCCACAATGTGGCACATTCCCAAACGTATAGAAATGAACAGAATTGAGTGAAAGCCTTTGTTTTTATGTATAAAATTTCAAGTTACAATACAAAACACAAATTGCACATAATGATGACTAAGAAAGGTACAAAAAACGATTAATTGTTCACTATTACTAGGCTAAGCTGTTTTTACACAACCTTATTATAACATCTCTACCGACTAAATTAAGACAATCCTTCTCGGTGGCCATCATTACAAAAGCTTCTAGATACTCATCAGTTAATTGGGCCCGAAGATGAGATTATTTGTAAAATAAATGTATGTATACCGTTTTACTCATAATTTTACTCCATAACATTTTAAAGTTATAAGTCCTAACTAGGACATCCACCTTTATTTAATGAGCCTTGAATTTTGCCAATTGCTATGTCAAGCTGATTTTACTTTTCATCATATTTTAATTGTATGTCTTAGTTTTTAAACCTTATCTAGGTTATTTTACTTTGACACTTTATCTTTGCCATTTTGCTGTTTTACGTCTTTTGTTGTTATTTTTATATTTAAACCTCTGATTTTAATGTTTCACATAAAATTTAAATATTTATATTTACATTGTTTTAATTATTTTGTATTGTTATTCAACTTTAAATTGATGAAATTTCATTTGAAGTTTAACTTAGTGTAACAATAAATCACAAAAGAAAATTTCAGTTAAAATTAGTGAAAAACTAAATTATACAAAGTGAATGTTACATTAAACATTACTACAAAATAATTTAAATTATTGTATTGTTTACACTTTATGCTCAGCATTTCAATCGGTACGTTGACATTAAATTATTACAAAATTTTTTCCTTCAAGGGCAAATAATTTAAACTAATAAAATAATTTTTTAAACGGATAAACCAAAGGATAGCGATTAAGGAGCTAAATGGAACAGTCACCTTCCCACTCTTTCTGTCATACTTTTTTTATGTATTTAATAATTTATTGTTCAAGAAATCTGCATTATTTTACATGATTTCATAGGAATTGAGGTGAACAAATTTAAAGACGAGATAAATGTAACTATCGTGAAAGAAAATTAAATGTTTTAATGTTAAGAAACATTATTTTTGTCTGGTTGAGTCCTTCTTAGGACTTCAAACAATAACAATTTGACAAACAATTGACTTACTTGCTCATAATATGATCTGCATGAAAATTCGGTCCTTATAATTTACGTGCTTGAAAAGCAACAACGGAATAATTTTGCAGATTAAGAAGGAGTTTGTTACACGTTTTCTTCAGTAAAAATCCATATAGTTTTGTCAACAAGCCGAAGAGCAATGATCATTTAAGTTTTTTTTTTAATCTTTTTTTCATTTTTTTTTCGGTCTTGGTCAAACAGTTTCCTTAACCAATAAAAGTAATACTCGCCCTCTCTCCAAATAGAACTCATACAATGACTCTTTGACTTTTATTGTATGCCCCTCCCCCCCTCCCAACAAAAAAAAGAAAAAGAATGGGCCAGTGTTGCCAGTATAGTCGATAACAAGAAAAGAAAGCATGGGGAGACTTTTATTTCCACGGTGGGACGATTGCGTCGCCCGTGGCAATCCCACGTGTGAGGTGTTGCTTAAGGGCCTAACTCCTCTCTTAGCTCACACACATATAGTTGTGGTTTCATGATAACTGTGCTTCTGTAGTTTAAAATAAATAAATCGTATAAGTTATTCCATCTTCAAAAATACAGATTAACACACTTTAAAATCAAAAATGTAATTATTTAAATTTAAAATCTAAATTTATTTGAAAATTTTTCCACTATTCTCGGAGGGCGCCGTGCCAAGGTTCTGGAGAAGGTGCACCGGGATATGTCACGGTATCCCGGTGGGCCAGGCCGAGCCTGGCTATATCTTGTATTCAAATTGATGAAATAGCATGTCAAGTACTATAGTAAATCGTAGAAGATTTATGTTAATTGTATATAAAAAAAATTATCATGAGGGGTCATCTACATATTAAAACTAAACCAAACTTTAAAAAGTTCAATAGCAACCTTATAATATTATACCATATTTAGATTTAGAATCCAAAAACATGTCTAAATACCAAATTTCATAATTTTCCAATGAGTGGTTAGTAATTTAAATGATGCCAAAAAAAAATGACAAATTAATGTTAAAAAGAAAATTTGGTTTTTTTTAGCCACAACTTCTTAAATAGTTAATATATATTAGCAATTTTTATTTCAAACTTAGTTTGTTAAAAGCCAAACATAAATAACATGCAATTTTTGTATTAAACAGAAACATTTTGATTATTAATTAATAAAACAAGTTTGAAATTTTTTTAAATAGAAACATATGTTTTTTAGCCTCTATTAGAATAATCATAGTCGAAAACCCTTCCAGAATTTTTTTAATTACTTTGTGGTAACTTTTGGTTCTCAATATTTTAGCAAAAATGTAAAAAAGCTCACTTTAAGGGACCCGCATAATAGGTTATATCTTGAAGCATGCAAAACATAAAAATTTTCCTCGGTTGAAAGATTTGGTCTCAAGATCAGCCAAAACATTTTTGCTCATAAGATAATAAACTGTTTCTCAAAATAATAAACTGAAATTTGGTATCTAGAGTAAACGAAGTATTTTAAATCAAATAAAAAAAAATAAATATTGGGTCGTATTGCAATTTTTAAAGATAGAGTTAAATTTACTTAGTAAACAGCCTAAGATTTTTTTTTTTTTTTTTTTTTTTTTTTTTTTTGCACTAGACTTATAGAAAATTGTAAATAAAACATTTTGGTGCAAACTGCAAGATTCTACAATAACTGAAACCAAAGATATAGCCATCGTTCAGATTTTTTTTGCGTATTTACATGGATTTTGTGCAATCAACAGTAATTCAGGATTTCTGCTAATTGTTATTGTTATGAATATGCCAATTAATCATGAAATAGCAATATTCCCCTTTTTTCAGGGTTGGGCAGGGAAGACCTATTATCCAGATTTTTCACATCCTCTAGTCAGGCCATATTGGACTCAGATGTGTACAGAATTCCGAAAATCTGTTCGATTTGATGGTCTTTGGATCGTAAGTATAATTTTATCATCATTTTCTTTTACGAAGTCTTTGAAATCAACTTTGCAACTTGACTTTATTTGTTCATTGAATACTTAAATTTGTTTATTGACATTAATTCTGCATAGACTTCGAAATTAAGTTAATTTTTGAGTATTTAATTTGTTAAGATTGTAATATGCATTGTCCTACTCGTAATATGCAACTTTTTTTTTTAATTAGAAACTCAAGATTTTTTAACTGAATTACTAGGTGTTGATTTTTAGTTCAGCATTATAAATCCTATTGTATACTCACCAGACTAAGTTTTAAACATCAAAATCGAAATGGTCACTTTTAATTTGCATATTATTGACATGTCACCTATCTGAAATGTCAAAAGCACAATTAGAAAGAGCCATAATTACTTATTTTAAAAATTTCAAAGTTTTACACATATTGGAAGTAACTTTGTATAAAGCTACAAGGACAGATCCACAGACAGATAGGCTTTTGTCTTATTATTATAGATTTGAGTCTCATTGCTGAATTCAGCAATAATCTGTTTTTATTTTCTTACAAATGATTGGATTCTACTGAAATATGAATTTATTTTAATTGTTGGGAATTGATTTTAATTTCTGTTCAGGATATGAATGAACCTTCAAATTTTGTTGATGGATCATTAACAGGATGTGGCAAAAATTCATTAAATTATCCACCTTATGGTGTAGGTAAGTGTATTTCAAATTTTGTGTTGTTTAAAATCTTTCTATTGAATTATTTTAACTTGCTAAAGATAATTTTTATTTGGGTTTTAATATTGTAATAATATAACTCATAAAAACAAAGGGTTTAATATAAATCTTTTGTATTTTTGCCAATTTTATATTCATTAACACAGCTCTGATTCTGTAAAAGCGTGTGCTTGGTGTTTGCATCTAATTTTAAATATCAAAAACATTTCTATCAGCAAATTGTGCAGCAAACTACGTTTCAAAATTTATTTATTAAAAATGAACATGAATTTATGCTATCACATCCAAGTATCTTCTGTTTAAAGTAATTTTATTATTTATTTATTAAAAAAATTTGTGACAACATTAAAGAGTTTCAACAATGGTCGTTTCAATGATATCTATACACGATTGGATGACAGCAAGTTGGTTCATTAGTTTTCCATGAAAGCAACTTTTTAGTAACAGTAACAGCCCCAAAATTTGATAGGATGCATTGTCATCACCATCAAACGTATCTGCCAAGTTTCAGATTGATTGAATGACGACAAGGGGGCTAGTTAGGTGTGTGGAGATTCCGCTCCCATAGACAAATGCAAAATCAAAGTTAATATAAAGGATTTAAAAATATTGCTGAGCAGTGATAGTTTTTGTTTTAAAAGCAGCTGACAGGCAACACATGTAGCTATATTTTCTATGTAATAATAATTTTAATTCAATAATTTCTATGTTATAAATGAACCAGCTTTGTTTGCACTACATAGTAGTGACAAACTTGGGCTCTACCTGCTTGGAATCAACGTTCTCAGTCATGCTGTAGAGTACTGTGTTATACAAAGCTAAAGGTCTCATCCAGATAAGTTACTATACCATTTCCAAATTCAACCAGAAACTCAGAATGGAAATAAATCACAAAAGTTTGTTTGCAATTTGATCTATAAAGGACATATACAGTTGGCTGGTTTGTATGCTCCAAAACCTATTTTTGTGCACTGCACAATAATGGTTAATCAGGCTGGGACTTGCAGCTTAATGTGCATTTGAACCACAACGGACATCTATGTCTAACCCAGGATTTGAACCCTGCACCTTTGGCAGCTCTAACAGACATCTATGTATAAAAAAATGGTGTGTTTGCCAGTAATGCGCCCTGTACAAATCCTTAGTTTTGAACCTAAACATATAACATTTTCTACAAAGCTGCATACAAATTGAGATTGTTAAAAGTAATTTTTAAAATTTGATTAAAAGTTATTTATGTTCACCCATGATGTACTCGACTGGAATATTTATATTTTTATGCAAAATGTGGCATGCTCTTAAATTGTAATAATTTTAGGTGTTTTGGGATCCAAATTAGATGGAAAACTCTTTGAGAAAACAATTTGTATGGATGCTATGCATTATGGAGGAAGACATTATGATGTACATAATTTGTACAGTTATTATCAAGCAAATGTGACATACAGGTATTTCTAAAGATGAAGAACCAAATTGTTGTGCATAAGGGGAGAAGTGTAAGTTGGACATTTACCTTGTAAAACTAGTCATTTCAAGTTCCTTTTTCTTCTTAATAGGTTCTTGAATCTCCATTATTTTTTATAATTTTGTTTTTTATATAAACTAACTAGTACTTTATTTTTATAGCTTGGTTTGATACTAAAATTATCGTTTTCTATTTTGATTCTTGTCTCATAGTTTAAAAAAAAAAAAACTCTTTCTTTATATTGTACTTATACCGCTAAAAAGATTTAAAACACTACCAAAATGATTGATTACAAAAATGAAATGAATAATTACCAAATTTATCAAATTTAAAAACTTTTCTAGTCTATCAAGTAGTTATGGAAAAATGTTAACTTGAAAGTAACTAGTTTTACATGGTAAACTTAAAGTTACCCTATCCCCTGAAGTTTATTAAAGTTTTTATTTTAAATTTAGATTGGGAGTGGAAAACTTTCTTTATTTAATGTTTTATTTTTAAATTATTGTTTTATTATTAAATAAATGTGCTCATGCAGGGTTCCCACCCTCATTAAAAGTGCTTACTATTTTTTTTTAACTTGATTTCAAGGCTTTGAAAGTACTTGAAAATGCCTAGAGACACCTAAAAGTCCTTAATTTTTGCGAATGTTATGTGCCCGACTGCAAAATTTATAAAAATACAAACTCGGACTATCCTTGCGTGACCGCCACTTATTCAGGTAAAAATACTTTATAAAAATTTGTATATAGACATGATGCCTGAAAGCAAATTTTAAAAGGTCCTTATTATTTTAGTCCTTAAAATTCATTGATTTTCATTCTGTGATTTGAGTGGGAATCCTGTCATGTCTCATATAATCAAGCATTTCCTTGAAACTTTGACTATCCTTTCAAACAAGAAAACATCTTTGTAAGAAAATTAATTAAATTGTTCTGCTTGGCAAAAAATATATTTTTGTTAATAAAAGATAAAAAAAACATCTCATAATTCGAATATCAGTATTACTATTTAACTAGAACTTTTGTGATGATACAGGTTCTTTCTCCTTTGAATGCTTCAATATAACCAACCAATCTGGTATGATTATCCCAATGGAGCTGGATATAAATCAAATCTACCGGGTGATCCAAAAGTCAGGACCAACTTTAAAAATGAATAATTCGAAAACGAAGCAAAATACAAAGATATGGTTTGCGCCAAACGCATGAAAAATAAACCGGGTTTTGTGTCGCAAAATAATAAAAAATAGTTTTTTTGCCGACCAACAGATGGCGCTGGAGGAGTTCAGCTGTAGGATTATGCAAAGCAACAACCGATATAAAAGGAGGAAACTTGTCCAACTGTTTTATAAGAATTCGGAAAGTGCCAGTACGGCATTGCGAGGATATCGCTACATGAAAGAGGTATGCGAGACAGCAAGGGACCAATAACGCCGTCTGCATTGAACAAACTGATTAAGAAATTTGAAACTACAGGTTCGTTGACTTCACGGCCAAGAAGTGGACGTCTCTCAACAGCCGCTGCTGCTGCAACGACAGTGGAGAAGATGGTGCAAGCCATGTCTGTGGTTACTGCACACGGAGAGTGTAGGGTTCGAGAAGTTTCGATGCAGACAGGAGTGTCGTACGGAAGTGTCTGGAGAGCGCTGCGAATAACTCTGAAAAGATATCCTTACAAATTGCAACATAACCAAAAACTGAAACCTGTTGACTTTGAATGTCGCCGAGATTTTGCGAATTTTGTATTCAATAAGATGGACGAGCAGCACGATTGGCTTCACAACGTGCTTTGGACAGATGAAGCGCATTTCACACTGTCTGGCGCTGTTAACACCCACAACTGTCGTGTGTGGGCCATGGACAATCCACATGCATTTGTGGAGGTACCCTTGCATCAGCCTAAAGTGACCGTTTGGTGTGGCTTCACTGCTGATTTCATAATTGGTCCCTTTTTTTTCGAAGAAGTCACACAAACGGGTTTCAAAACAGTTTCCGTCACTGGTCCGCGATATGCTGCACTGTTACAGAACAACATTATTCCTGAACTGCAAGCGAGACAGGCACTCCAAACAGTCATCTTTCAGCAGGATGGAGCACCACCTCATATTTTTCTGCCTGTGCAACGCCTGCTACGTTCAACATTTGGGGAGGATCGCATTATCAGTCGTGCCTTTAAGCAAGCATGGCCTCCACGAACTCCCGATCTCACACCCTGTGACTTTTGGCTGTGGGGATTCTTGAAGTCAAAGGTGTACCGCGACCGACCGGCATCATTAGCTGCACTTAAAGATGCCATCCGGCAACATGTGTCTGCCATAGCGCACGAAATGCTCCTAAATGCTGTGAATGGTGTGATCACTCGTCTCACAGCTGTACTTCTGAATGATAGACAGCACATTGAACATTTACTGTAATTAATTAACTGTAATAAAGCTGAATTGTAAAAAATCTCATTTTTTTTTTTCTAAATCGGCTTTTTGTGACATAACACACTACAGCGCCATCTGTTGGTCGGCAAAAAAACTATTTTTTATTATGTTGCGACACAAAACCCGGTTTATTTTTCATGCGTTTGGTGCAAACCATATCTTTGTATCTTGCTTCGATTTCGAATTATTCATTTTTAAAGTTGGTCCTGACTTCTGGATCACCCGGTATTTTCATAATTGTGCATATCATTCGATATGTAGGCAATAGACATAAATGATTATAAAAAGTATGAATCTGAATATTTTTAAATCTTTAGGGTCTAAAAATGTCACAGATAAATTTTGCATATTTTTTTTTTTTATTTGGGAGCCATTTAATTTGTTCTGATTTTAAAATGCATCAAAAAGGGTAGTTTCAATTAAAATTTTATTTTGTTAATTTCAAATTTATTTGCTTCTTGAAATACTTTCTATATTCTTTTAATGTCGTCATATCAGTTGAAATGAACATTATGCTGTGTGTAAATTATAATCAGTATTTTCATCTAAAATGTTGTACAATAATGTTTAGTACAAATTTGTTGTACAGCTTAAATGAAGAGAATTTTAGGGCTTTTTCAAGAATTATAGGGCTTTTCTTTAATATTTTACATGTTTTTACATTTAGAACAGACAATAAAATTGCACTAATTTAAAATAAAATTGCCAACCTATAAAGTACTTCAAAAGCAGTGTAAAAAGTAGTTACATATGGTACGCATTATTTTTTTAAAAACTTAATACAGCCAAACCCAATTTACGCGAAATCGCTCTACACAAAATTCCGATAACACGAAATATAAGCTGTTTTCCGTGCAATAAAGCTTGAGTTTAACTTAAATTTATTTGTCAAACAAAAAAGCGCGTAACATAAAATCCAGCTAAGATGGAAAAAAATTTGCTCTTTAAACCACTTTTTTTTAGATGGTCTTAATTATTTGGACAAAACTTAAAGGAGTCACAAAAAAATTCCCTAAGTTGAAACAGGCAAAATGTCCGAGTGATCAAATTTCCTGGAAATCACTGTGCAATTAACTGATTTCAGCACGATTTAGATGGCATCCCTCCATAAACTGGTTTTGTGACGTGTATCCAACAGTAAGTTTAGAAACACAGTTGTGTGTTGAATCTTGTTAATATGAAGCTGACTGATGCTGACTGGTATGTGAATCAAAAACAGCAGGTTATAAAATGGGGTGAATCGGAACAAAACTTTCTTAAATTACAAAGGATTTATTTTTTACAAATAAAGCAATTTTATTAATTGTATAATTTTTAATTTTTTTTTATTTGGCTAACATGTTTGGAATCTTTAAACATGTTTTGTGGGGTTTCAAAACTGTCCTTTTTAAAAAAAAAAAAAAAATTCGGAAACAGAGTGCATACAATCAAGTGAATTTTAACCTCTCCAAAACTTATCCTGTAATTACTAATATGTACCTGTTATATACTTAACTAATATTTTTTAGATAAGTATAAACATCCACAACAGAATGCAATACTTAACCCACTGACGGTCATGGTCATGCACGTATATATACGACATTTGATCCCCAGTTTTTCCAGCAATACACAACATTTTAAAATTTAAAATAAAATATTTTTATTAAGATGATAGTTTATAACATATCTAAAACAAAATAAATAAAAAATAATTTAAAAAAATTATGTATTGGAATTTTAAATATAATTTAAAAATTGTTGCAGTGTAAACAACTGTAGAATTTCACCCATTCCCATGACTGTCGGTGGGTTAATTTAATTTGGTTTAAAAAAAAAAAAAAATATTTTGGGAATTTTTATGTTTTTTCTTGTTTTGATTTTGAGATTTGAGGGGTGAATCAGAACACAAGAAAAGTGGTATTAAAAAATGTTTTTTGATAAGATTATGTTCCACACACGATTCAATGCCAAGAAGAGTCTAATTACTCCATTCAAGACAGTAATCAAGATTGCAGGCTTGAATAAATGTTGGTAGAGGACCCTAGTTTCTGCATGGCAGAAAACCCAGTTGTTCATGTAGTGTTTCTCTAGATGACTTTGTTGTCTTTAAGGTATATGGAATGCAATCCATATGTATGAAAGACTTTATGTGGGCAAAGTTTTAAACCCACAAGATTATGGGTATGTAAGCGTGTTTTACAAAATGCACTCTTCCTCCTGATATTTTAAAGAATTTGCAGTCTTGTGGCATGCAAACGTAGAGTAGATTGAAAAATATTGTTAGTTTTAAAGACTATTTAAATGGTCTTGTATTGAATTAGGTTAGGAGAAGAGTTTGTTGAGGAATTTTTTTATAACACCTATTAATTTTTTTTAAAATAATGAAGACCATCTAAAAAAAGTGTTATAAAAGTGCAATTTTTTTTCTCTAGCAGGATTTCATGTTTTGCGATTTCATGTCAAAGGAATAAATTAACATTAAGTTTAAGCTTTGTCCTATAGAAAACTGCTTATATTTCTCATTAAACAGGATTTACAGTCTAACTTTGTTAAGCGATTTCTCATTAACAAAGTTTGACTGTATCATGTTAACATTGATATATTCATTGTCATATGCTTTTCTGCCACATTTAAGAAATTTTTTTTATTATATAGTTAACTATAATATTTTAATTACTTTTATTTGAAGGAACTTTTACAAAGTTATATTTTCTAGTAAAATCTAATTTTAGTTATAATTTTTTCAGTTAAAAGTATTCCTATTGTATATAACATGTTCGTGTTTTGGGATATTTAGAAAAAAATTAAATGAATTATTTCTGAATGCATTAATTTGTTGTAGGTCACTTGCTATTATTATTCCTGGAAATCGACCTATGGTTCTCAGCCGATCTACTTTTCCAGGGTCTGGTCGCTTTGTTTCTCATTCTTTGGGAGAAAATTTGAGTACATGGGAGCAATTGCGAGCTTCCATTCCTGGCATTTTAAAATTCAATTTATTTGGCATTCCATTTGTAAGCAAAATACACTTTGATATTTATAAAACTTTAAACAATATAAAAAATGTAAAGTTGTATGATATTCATCAACTTAAAGTTAGATGTATTACAGATACTTTTAAGAATTTGGTAACTTTATTTTAAATATATATATTTTTTATACTGCTTCTTTTGCTTATGGCAACCTTACCCTTAAAGCTGTAGCGTGTTGATTTTAGTTCCTGTTTTGCAATAGTCATTTGGTACTGAAAATCCTCAAATGCCTCTAATATGCATTGGCACCCCCAAGAAGGTGAAAGAGTATATTTCTGGGTTCCCACTGTCTTTAAAAGTCTATAAAAATGCTTAATATTTTAAACTTGTTTTCCAGGCCTTGAAAGTACTTTAAAATGGTAAGAGGCCTTTGAAAATACCTAGAGGTCCTTAAAAGTCCTTAATTTTTGTTGATGTTATGTTCCTGGCTGCAATATTTATAAAAATTCAATTCTGATTTGTCTATCCCCATGGGACTGCCACTTTTCCATGTCGCAATGGAATTTTCTGGTATTTGTATGGCCAAAAGAGTTTACGACCAGTATAGCAGAAGCAACTTACAAATACTATGCCTGGCAAGTGAACATTTAATGTGCTTTGGCTAAAGCACAGTGCATATGAAAAATGGATTGAAATATAATCAAAATCTGTTCAGTAGTCAAAATGCAAATAATGCATGTTAGATTTTGCTGTTAGCGCTATGGCCGAAGCAACTGTAAAGTCGCATATTAAAGACATGATGTCTGAAGAAAAAATTCAAAGGTCCTTAAAATATTATTTAGGTCCTTAAAAGTCCTTGAAAAGTCATTGATTTTCAATCTATGATTTCTGTGGGAACCCTTTATATGCACCCCCCTTTGACATAGGACAATTTCAAAATTATAGAGAAAAACAGAGTTCACTGGAAAAAATTAGGTTGTGTACCATGTAGAATATATTTTAAATTATTCATTTGAACAAAAAATCAATGTACAATTATTAGTTAATATTATTTTAAGAAATTGAGTTATTTTTTCAAGGTCAAGGTGTGGACAAAATTTTTAATTCTCCTGTAACCCCCTGCAAATAATCTTGCCGACGCTCATGATAGTAGTACTACATCTAAAATGTTTAACATATTGTATCTAAAATGGCTTTGTATTAGTACATCAATACTGGTTTGTGTGTAGCTCTACCTATAATGAAAATTCAAAACCAAATATGAATAGGCCATTTAATGAAGTCTTAACAAATCAAATTCTGTTGTATTATAAAAATGTGTTTGTTTTGATTTTACTTAATTTCCATAAAGTAATTTTTTTTAAATTCCAAATTCTTTAAATTCAATTATTTTATATTGATAAGAAGTTTTATCTTCAGTACACAACAATGTTAATTGGCCTTAATTAGAAAATGGCATCACTTATAAAAATGGTCATCCGTAGAACAAATATTTTGTAGGTAATGCATGAAAAGACTTTCCTATCATCATTATTGGTTGCAAATCACAACATGTAACTTTTCACAAATGAGATTTGAAAAACTTAATAATCCTAGAATTTTTGTCTTAACTAGGTTCCAGTTTGTACATCAATTTATTTGATGATGTTGTTTTATTTTCTAAAATGTTTGGATAATTATTTTGTTATAAATACTGCCCTTCAAATGTTAAGCACTCAAGTATGAACACATTGCAGACAAATCGATTGATTTGTTCAATTCCTGTGTAATATAAAAAATTGTAATAAAATCGAATGAGTTATTTGAAAAAATTATTCTTAGACACTTGAGAAGAACTTTTAGAAATAGATTTATAAAACTTTTTTTTTTTTTTTTAACTTCTAAAACCCTAAAAACATGTAAAGTGACTTAACTCATGTGATTCTAATTCTAAACTACACTTCTAACCCATAAACAGTTATTATAATTTTATCTTATTTTCAGATTATTAATTTAAACTAAATTTTGATAAATTGTGCTTTTAGAGTTTCTGAATAACTAATTCCAAATTATTTTTAAAGTTTAATAAACCAATAAATTTGTGTTAATTGAAAAACATCACATAAAGTTCCTGATATAGAACACATTTTTTATTTAAATTTCTTTCAATTATATCTGTCCTATACATACGCTAATTTTTTTTTCTTCTTCAATTTATTTAATCAGGTCGGTTCTGATATCTGTGGATATGCTTTAAATACTACTGAAGAGTTATGCTTACGCTGGATGCAACTGGGGGCTTTCTATCCTTTCAGTCGGAATCATAATTCTCTTTATTCAAAGGTATTCTTTTATGTTTTAAGTTAAACCACAAAATTGTTTTGTTGAACAAAAGTTCAAATTTATTATTAGCAGTTAACATAAAAATTATTAGTACTCTATTCTCATTGTTTTGGTTCATAAAGACCCACAATTACAATAAATCTGTTACTATATGCATTGAAGTCATTCATATATTCTAATTTAGTTTTTTTTGCTGTTATAGGATCAAGATCCTGCTTCATTTGGAAAAGATTTTATCACGCTTGTTAACAGAGCACTCTACACTCGCTACACGTTGCTGCCCTATCTTTATTCTTTATTCCATCTGGCTCATACAGAAGGCTCTACAGTTGCACGTCCATTACTTCATGAGTAAGTTCTGTAAGCAATTAGTGTATACTCATTTACTAGATATGTAACAGGGATTATTGAGTATAATAATAAATAAAATTCATAATGGAAGATATATTTACAAGCTAAGGAAAACACTACTTGAAAATAATGGAAATAACAGAATTTAGGTTTTGACTTTTTTAAAGCAAATATGAAAATATATCCTGCAATATTCATCACAAGATCTCAAGCATCAAGGCAATGAATTGAATGGATCAGGGAAATTCAAACTGTTTTCTTCTTGGTATTCTGTGTTGACATTTGTATGTTGTAACTTTCTCTCTCTTTGTAGTTTCTCAAGAGCATCAGTGTCAGTAAGATTACCTCTTTCAGTTTAGTAAATCTCCATATTGAAGGTTTATCAACCAACTTTTGGGCATGGAATTAACTAATTTTTTTGTTTATTGTTACCCAAATGAATTAATTAACACAACATTTTCTATACATTTCAAAGTACTTCCTTGTTTGCAACAGTTTTATTTATCAATTTTTATTTTAATATTCCTCTGACATGTTCGATCAGATTCAAATCCTGGGACTGCATTGGTGGGTTCAGTTGTTATGGAATCTGGTAAACAAATCATTGTAGCTGTATGCTTGGGTACTGTTGAAAGACGCAGGAATTTTGTATCCCAAATTCGTTATTATTTTACATACATTCTGTTTCAGTATATTTAAGTAGACAAAACAAGCCATTTTAGAGTCGATAAAATCAAATTCACCTACTACTAAAGTTGCTAGGCCGACCAAACGGTATAGTGGTTAGCGTGCTGGCTTCTAGACCGCGAGGTTGCGGGTTCGAGTCCCGTGTTTGGCATGGGTGTTTGTAAATGTATGTTGGCTTGTCTAATGACGAATGTTTCGGCGCATTATAGCCCTCGTGTTGCTGACGGCGCCAGATAATCTGAATACAACCAACCAACTAAAGTTGCTATGCATCCCCAAATCATTTGACATCCTGCACCGTACTTCACTGTCAACGCTATATTTCTTTGCTGTGTTTCAGAATTTACAATCCTGCAAATTTTTTAGCATTTTTAAGTTGTATACATCTCAGTCTTAGATTCACCAGCAATCAAAAGATTCTCCCAGGTCTCTGTGGGGTGGTCTTTGGAACCTTAGGAAAATAATAGATATTCACCTCACTGATTGTTGGCTTTCTTCTTGTGACTCTTCCGTTATACCCATAAAAATTCAGTGTCCTTCTTATAGTACTTGTACTAAGCAATGACTTTTTTACACTGGAAATGTCTTAAGAAATTTTGACAGGTCTAATGCTTGGGCACTGTTTAACTTCTGTGAAAAAATGTGCGTGCATCCAGATTGAATAATTTCGTTGGTTCTCTCCCTTGAATATGGACACATCTAAATAGTTCATCACATAATGTTTTATGATTATACCATGCACAGTGGAGTGACTTTTTTCATAATTTTATCTATTTCTGTCAAGAATTTATCTTATTTTTTTTAACCTTACTGTGAATTTATGTTCTTCTTAACTAATTTTTTTAAAAGGTGTTCCCATAATTCTCAATAATATGGAGTGGAAGTGAAGTTTTATCTTAGATAACCTAAACTTTCAGAAAACTTAATTTTCAAAATTATCAAAACTCAATTTGAAACAAAATTAAGAAGAACATGTGTATTGTACTATCACTTTTAACTTGCCGGTGTGTACCATGCATTTTTACATATTTTAGGATTCGATTTTCTTTGGTGTTTATTACAATATAATAATTTCTGCATCTGTTGTACAGAAAAAAATTCCAAATTTTGATTTAATGTTTCATTTTTCCCATTGCGTTTAGTTCTAAAAAAGAGTGAATATTCGCTTTTGACTTTGACCGTATCTGCGGAAAGTATCATAGAAATCAGTTTAACTGTATTATAATCTCTCAGTAAAAAACACTTTTTTTATTAATATGATTTACGCAAAGAAAATTATACATTTCATTGCTAAAAATATAAATTGTGCATTTTCATAAAAAAAAAAAATGTTTTTAAAATTACACTGTTGTGTTAATTAAAATAAGATCGTTTGTATATTTAAAAATTTCAGTTTTCTCTGTTTTTTCTAGGTATCCCGATGACATTGAAACATGGGAAATTAGCTACCAATTTCTTTGGGGGCCAGCTCTTCTGATTAGTCCAATTGTTGAAGAAGTAAGTTAAAGTATCTTGTACGCAAAATTTTAAAAGTATATTGCATATCTATATATGAAGCAAAATTAGGAATTTTATGTTTACAAGTGTACTAATTTTTTTTCTACTATAAATTGCTTTCTGCTTTAAATTTATCAAAGATCAGCTGTATATGTTATATATATTTACAAGTTAAGGAAAACGCATTGTGTAAATACTAATGACAGCAGCACAATTTTTATCTGGAATTTTTTTTTAAACTAAAATTCCAAAATGAAATGAGTATAATCGGTTTTTCTTGCTTCTGATATTGTCTCTTTCAACTTATTTATAATTACAACCCGTGTCCATGTTATTTTTTTTCAATATAAATGGTATCTATATATATTTCATTTTATTTTAATACCACTTATATATGTTTAAATTTATAGAGTTCTGCTGCTGTTGATGCTTATTTTCCAAGAGGTATTTGGTATGATTTCTACAAGGTTAGTGATTTTAAGTTCATATATGCTTCCAATAAATAATTCATCAGCTTTCCATGATATTCAGATGTTTTTTATTAACTTTGTGTACTTATAATTCATATATATTAACAAAATATTTCTATAATTCAAATTTATAGTTACATATCAAATAATCAAATTTCAGATTATAGGAAGAGAGCATTGGGCAATGCAAAACCTGTATTCAATAGGATGTATCAAATTGAATAGAGAAAAACAATTTGATTTTTATATTGCATAAGCTTTAATATTATGGGGTTAGATAATTGAATGATGCGGATAAAATTTTAAGATTCTAGGAACATATTAACTAACTGCTGAAATCATTTCCATTTTTAGTAAATTGTTTTGCATTATGAAATTTACTTATTGACATCATTCATAATTTTAACTTTTTGATTGAAACAACTTCAGTCTTCATAAATGATAATATTCTTTTTATTTATCTTGCTTAAACTTTGTTAACTCTTCTTAAACTTTGTTAAATTTAAATCAATAAAAAATTTTTTTTTTTAAAATTTGCATTTCTGTTTCAAACTGTGAAATACATTTCAGGGAGAAATTTTGAAAGAAGGGAGTGGCTTGTTCTTGAATTTAGTGGATGAGGGTCACATCAATTTGCATGTTAGAGGTGGTCATATTCTACCACTGCAAAAGCCAAATGTTACAACCACATTAAGGTAGATTTAATTTTATATTATATCTACATCATTAAACATTATATGTATTTGTTTATTAAAAATATGTTTTAAAAAGAGTATTAAACCTTATGCAAAAATGGGTTATTTTCAACTCTTGAATATATGCATATATATATACATACATACAATAACATTACTATTGAGTCAGTGAGGTCTATGACATTTATATATAGTTAGATAATATATATATGTATAAATGTCAAAGACCTCACTGACTCGTCACTAATTCTCCTACTTCCCATATAGCCACAACACTGGAAGATAGTACAAATGTCAATCGTAGAAAGAAAGCTATTCCGATTTTGATAAATCAGCTTTGTGGGATCGAACTTTCCTAATGGGAAATATCCCAATATACCACTTTCAATGCAGCCACATGTCTCAAATTTTAATTTGGTACAAATGTCAAAAAGGTCAATCCTAGAAAAAGTAAGCTATTCCCATCTTGATAAAGTAACAGATCGAAACGGGATCAAATATTCCAAAGGTAGAGTATCCTGATTTCCCATAAAGGAAAAAAAGTTGAAAATTGGTACAAATGGTCACAAAGCTGAAATAGTAAAATAAAGCTATGTTATGATTTAAAATCACAACCACCAATGAAATTGGAAAAAGGGTAATACGTCTCAATGTTCTATTTCCCCTCAAGCTAAGATGCTGAAAATAGGTGAACATGTTTCCAAATACTTAGCAAACCAAGCTAGTAACATTATTAAAATGCATGTACTAGTATTAAAATTTTTTAGCAAAGCAAAATATGTATTCAGCGTTATCGTTATATAACAGCCCATGATTAAGAAAATGAAAATTGATTAACGATTTACATGCGTTACTTATGTTTTATTACTTTTTATTTTAACTTTAACTTCATTAAATAATTCTCTGCAATCTTCTATCTTCATTTCACTACCATAGACATTACTTTTTGTAATATTTATGAAAAATAAAGTTTTTTTTTTTTTATCTCAACCACTATAAAAGTATTGTTCCCTAGATTATATCTCTTTTATAGGAAGTATCAAGATTTTTTAAAATTATGATACAATTCCTGATTTTTCCGTAGAATGACCCACATTTGAATTTTATCTCTTAAGGTTAAAACAAACCTGTCTTTCTTCCTAAAATACACAAAGTACATTAAATAAATCGCAAAAAGTATTCTTATTATAGAATTTAAGAAAAGACTATGCTTTTATGAAGTGGTATAGATTGTGGTAATTTATTTGTTTTAGTCGAAAACAACCAATGGGGTTATTTATTGCTCCAGATGAGTCAGGAGCTGCAAAAGGCCTTCTCTTTTGGGATGATGGAATATCATATGGTAAATATATGCACTGGGTAATTCAATGATTGTTTTAAGTTTTTTGCAATATTATTTATGGTGCAATTATGATTTTTTATTTTAGAAACTCAAGAACATACAACTTATCTTCAGGTTGAACTTACCTATCAAAAAGTAAACAAGTATAATTATATATTTGGGAATAATATAAGCTAATTGCTTTTATTGTATAAAATTAAATATCTATTTCCTTGAGTATCTCATACCTTTTTTTTACTGAATTTTGAATTCTAAATAATTTCAGGCTAAAGAAAGAGCAGTACTTTATTCGAATATTACCAACAGCAATTTCCCTGAAGCTCATAATGTTTTCTTTGGCTACATGATCATCTGTAATCAGCCACAACCATCAAAAGTAATCTTGAATGGTAAAAGCCTCAGCATGAAAAAAATAGAATATGATGCACAAACAAAGGTAATAGTTTTGTATTGTACTCTTAACAGCTTGAAAGAACAGTTTCAAAAATTACCAGAAGAGCAATATAATAATTTAGATCAGTTTCAGGGCTTAAAAATTAGGAGTGCCATGTTTTGTAATATGCTCATGGTCTAACTAACCCTCTGCTTTTTCTATCACTTAGTTGTGTTGACCTATCATTATGCATGCATTAAAATCCTATATAGTAGATAGGGATGAGATTGCTATTAAAAGATTATTCATTTTCTTATAACCTAAAGCTATTTGCACATTGCAGTAAGTTTTCTTAATAACCTAAAGCTACTTTTACCGTAAGTTTAAAGTTGTTCAAGATAATCAGGAAGTAAATACCATTTTAAAGTTTTTGTTACAGTGTAAAATTGTCGCCATTGTATAGCAAGGGATAAGCACCTATTATATAGCAAGACTGTTTTAAAATATTTAATTATTTATTGATTTTTATTTATAACATCTGAAAGTATTTTTACAATTTTTATTAGAATAAAAGATTGGGAAATGTACTTCTACTATTTATTGATATTGTGTGTAATTTTTAATTTTTTTTAGTAGTAGTTTGATTTTATTTCTCGCATTGTTTCCCTCTCCCCATATTGCAGATCTATCAGCTATCACTAAAAAATATATTTTCAAGTGAATTTGAATAAAACCTAAATGACTCAATGTTTTATGTGCACAAAATACAATTTCTAGTTTTTTAAAATTACAATAATAAAAATTTAAATTTTGCAAATATTTTATTTATTCAAAAGCTAAAATTCTCTGGATTTTTTTGGTAAATTTAATATTTATGCTTCGATTTGACGTTTGTGCTTTTACAGGTGTTGCGATTGGATAAGCTATTCATTATCATAGCAGAAAAGTTCGAGTTGGTTCTAGCATAATAATAATGCATTGATTTCGAAGAAATTATCAAATTACAAAAATATGCATTGGAAGTATTCTATAAAAAAAGGTCTGTGCAAGTTGTAATTATTGTTAGTATTTCATTTGTAATGAATATTTGACTTGAAGTGCTCTCTAAACATAGAATTATATTTTGTTACAATTTAAAATAAGTCTTAATTTAATTTTTTTGTTAGTAATATTTTGATAGATGCATGTAAATGTTTGTAGAAAATAATTTACGAGTGTCTTTATTGCTAATAAATTACTTACAACATTTTTAATAATTGTACTACATTTTCTTGTACAATATGTAATTTTAATATATTTTGTCCATAAAGTTAGTTATCCGACTATTAACTTTTAAAATGAAATTAAAGCTTATTTTTAGTCTTAAATTAATTGTGAGCAGATTCTATTGGGTTATCTAATTAAGCCAATTTATATTGTATACCACTAAGTAAATTACTTCTGTGAAATTTAAACTTTCTAAGCTTTTCATTTCTGCATTGTGGAAATTTCTGTTTTAATAACAAGCACGAATCCCAGTGTTTTAAAAGAAGCATTTCTCTAAAATATGTTAAATTCATAGCATAAATTGATATTTGAAACCTTAATGGAGACTATTTAAATAGATACCTGTTATCAGTGATTTATTGACAGGTAGAATTGTACAGGAAAGAGAGTTTTCCTCCTTTTTTTGTTTTTTATGTAACATTTTCCTACTCTTTGTCCCTGTTTTGAGGATCCGCATTTTTCCAATCTGAACCAGTTTTTTCTGCCTCATGTCTAAACAAAAGATTTTCCCTCTTAGCTCCCCTTTCTTCACAGATTACTTCACAAACTCCTAATATTTAAAATGTAATTATTATATAGTATGAGAAATTTCATTGTATCTTTAAAATTACTGAATCATCCTTCCTGCATCTTTTTTGTTGGAATTTTTGTGTATTCCTTCCGTGATTGACAAAACTTTTAGGTATCATCCCTTCCGCTTGCTTTTTTTGGATTTTCTCCATTTTGCTCTCTGATCGCTCACATCTCAGATTGTAGTAAAAAATTTATATTGACATACTGTTTTTATGGTTGTGCTAATGAAGGATCTTCACTCTTCATAAAGGGTTTTTTGGCGAGTTATAAGTAACACTAGTAATAGTCATAGTATACAGCACACAGGTTCAAAAAATGTAAGAGTATAAGAGTCATTATCTTAAATACTTGCATTGCAGTGTGCTGAGAAACCTTGTTGTTTCATATGGATTGATAACAGTTGTTTTTAGGAGCCTATTTTAGTAAATATTGCCTAGATTCTTATGCTGCAATGTGTTTTCAATGCAAGTTCTATAACCTAAGTTTTATCCAACAAATAAAAATGAGTTATGTAGTGAAGCATGAGCAAAAAGTTAGAATTCTGGTTATTTGTTTCAAATACAATTATGCACAATCCTTGTGACATTGTCACAAATAAACAGTGTTGCACGAAATGCTGGTGTATTTACTCTTTTTTATTTGTTTACAAAAATATGGTACCTTAATTCTTCAGGAATTAAACATTCTATTCTACAATAAAATATATATATATTTAAAAAAAAAAAAAAATCATAATATTGCAAGATAGTTTTCTTTTTAAATTTTATTTGTTAATTTTGTGCCATTTGTCCTGCAAAAACAACTAAATTGGAAAATAATTTGTTTATAATAAAAAATAAGTACCTATTTATTAAGAAATAAACTGTTATGTATTAAATTAAGTTTTCAAATACACTTTAGTGATTTAACCATTTAGCATTGTTGAAATTTGCTAATATCAATTAAAAAATTAACTGCAAATTACATAAACAACCAAAATCTTATGAAAAGAATTACAGGGCTGCCATTGACTATAAGCTTTGAAAATAGTAGCATCACTTTTCATAACTTAATAACGATTTCTTCTTTCAAGTCAATAATGATCCTCTTGTTTTAAAGGTTTTAAGTGTTCATCAAGATTGGAAAAAAAACCTGTTGATTTACATAAAACACGAAAACCCAGCGACAATCTTTTTTATATATATATGGTCTTTCGATTCAAAATAGTGTCCAATACATTACATAGTGTCTAATACATTACATCCCACACTATAAAATATAATTGTCGACGATATTTTATGCTGCAAAACGTTAAAAGGATCCAATATTGGGACACTTTTTCATGACTTTTTTTTAAAAGCCATGTCTTTGATCATAAATAGTGTCTTTTTTTGGTCATTCTGCATCGATTGACAACTCGACGATCGATCATCATAGAGGATCAAATCACGGACATAACGTCTATAATATCAACAGAAGCCTTTTTGAAAGCACCCATTATAAAAGCGCAAATCTCGAAAATGGCAGTTATAGCATCAGCACCAAAACGGAGGTGCATATGTTGGAAAAAGCAGTTCTTAAACCGTTAAATCAGCGTAACCTTTGGCTTATCGCTACATGTAAATAACGCTGATAGTAAATACTGACTGAAATTTCATCAATAAAGTCTACTATATCAGTATAATACTCAGTGAAAATTACCATCACAATAATGTAAATATTAGCGATAGGCCAGTGAAATCTTGTAATGGACCATTACATCAGCGTAATATGCGGCGAAAATAACCGTTACAAAAACGTAAATCTCAGTGATCATCCAGCATACAAGTCCAAATAGTGGCAATAGTGACCATTACATCGGCGTAACACTCAATGAAATTGGCAATCGCACAGTAATATAAATGTTGATGATAGAGACAAACATGAGGAAGCAGCGACAAAAGTGGGCATAGCACCAGAGATTTTGAGAATTTTGAAGGCAGGCAAAAGTCAGTGGCGATCAGACTTGTAAGCAAGCATATGACACACATGCACCTATTGAAATTTTAATGTGGATTTGCA
Source organism: Linyphia triangularis (assembly GCA_963978545.1). NCBI lineage: Eukaryota > Metazoa > Arthropoda > Arachnida > Araneae > Linyphiidae > Linyphia > Linyphia triangularis. The sequence continues at coordinate 70,374,442 of OZ021723.1, forward strand.
TCAATCTCGTAAAATTTCGCCCAAAAACGCTATTGCCTGACTAACAAAGTGACCATTCTACCCGCGAATATAAACTAAAATTCGGTGGCATTCGCTCTCCCTTTAAAAAATCACCATTTTGATAAAACTGCATTAGTACCTTAGTGCCGATTTTTTGGTCTTGCTATCAGACAGTATCTAATTTCTTAAAAAATAGTCGCCTTAAGGCAAAAATAGAAAGTTTTGCTTAAAATAGTCATTTTGGGCCCTTTTTTCATTGAAATAGTTGCCTTTTTAATTGCTAGGGGCAGCCCTGGGATTATTGCATTCCAGTAAGTTCTAAATAATTCAATGGGACACAAGATGTTCTCAAGTTGAGGTAGGAATTTCATGATTTAATATTTAAGGCATGTTTTGGAACTTTAGTTGTGGAGCTTTTTTACATCATTACCGTTCTTTAAAATAAAGGAACGTCATATATTTTTTAAGACTTTTATCACAAAATTGGGAAGGTTTGCATACAATATCTCAGCAAATGGGCAACAGCTGCACAGTGCGATAAATATGAAGAGAAGTTTTTGAAAATGCTACACTTGTACACATAAATATTCTGATGATACAATGAAATACAAAATTTACAATGAAGACTACTAATAAAAACTGAAAAGTAAAGTATACAATAGATATATTAAAACAGTATTTATTATTTTTGTACCAGATCTCATACACTTTCCAATCAGTTTTCTTATTTATGAAATATGGCATTTAAATTTAGGATTACTACAAACAAATTGTGTTTTAGCTTACAACTTTACAAAAATATGTAGCACTAAGTGTGTTTCGTGTTAACTTTATAAAAAACATAATTATGCTTCTTGGAAACAGGTTTAAAATTTAAAATCATTTTCCAAGACAAACATTGCAATTACAGTATAACATTTGTATGAGCATCAAATTATTATTGGAATTCTCACTAAGTTATTTTAAATATTGAGTATACTAGCGTCCAGAAACAAGATAATCAACTGTTGGAAAAGTGTAAGAGAGCGAATAAAATTATTATTGTATAAAACATTTACTTACAGAAAATTTGAGCAAACTTGTGTAAAGTTTATTGAATATAGAAATATGTAAAAAAGATAAAAGTTTAGTAGGAATTGAATCACTCTGAAAATGTTACTAAAAGTTTTTACTATTCAAATTTGCTTAGAAATATTAAATTTGTTCTTTGATGAATTAAAATTTTTTTTTAAGAAAATGTTGTCTAAATCCGATTCTTTTGTCTTGAATCATTAACATCTATAAAATTAAATAAGTTTTCTCAAAATACATATCACCTGTGATGATCTGATGTATTATGAAGAAATTGAAAATAGCAATATTTAAATTATTTAAAGAGAGGGGTAAAACATATATCACTAATGAATATACAATTTTGAAAAGCTTGATAATTTTTTCATCTAAGTATAATAGTTTAGCTTAAATATAATAAAAATATGACAAGTCAAAGAATTTAAATAATAAATCAAATGCATCTATTTGTTCCTTCTTTAACACAAAATACATATACTTGACATATACATAAAGGAATGGATGGTAGGATCAATACTTTCTAAATGGAATTTATTTGTAACCATGAATAAATTAAATAATAGTACCACTTGATTTTAACTCAAGTTGGATTTCATATTATTACCAATAGAGGTTGCTCAAATATACATATTTTGAGAAAAGAAAAAAACAGTTTCTTCCACATACAGAATCAAAGGTGTTCAGACAGAAAAATGTGAGGAAAATTCCTCTACAGAGGTACAACTGGAAAATGGTTAATGTAAATTGAAGAATGGTTTAATTTTGTCACACAAGTGTCTGAACACTGACTTGGTTTAATTTTGTCACACAAGTGTCTGAACACTGACTTATTTGTTTATACAAAGCATTACCATTTTAGAAATAAGTTTTCCTATCATAAAGTATGCATAATTTTTGTACTATGCTGTTAAAATTTCTATTATTAAAGTATTCCACATAAGTTTGTTTTTATATAAAAGTTCAAATAGTCACATTTAACAAAATTACAGGATTTATAAATGTCAAATTAAATTGAAATAATCTAAAGACTCAATTTTAAACAAAACAGATTTACTTAACAGTTACATAAAAAGCTACCTTGAACTATACACACAAAAAGTAGCCTACCTAACATGTTTATAAATTAGGTATCGATGTAAAATAACTATCACAGTCAAAGGGCAAAGGAGCATCACAAGAAAGCATATTCTGCATTTCTATAAAATGCTTTAAGAAAACTACATAAGGAAGTACAATAAAATCCTTATACGTGTAAGGCTCTAATGGAAATTTTTTTCAATTTATAAAAATATTAGAAGTGGTTACAATTATACATTAAAAGCACAAGTACATATTTTATTAATTAACATAGAATTAGCCTTATGTAAAAAAAATTCCAACAGCTTTCATCATTCAATTATACTGAAGAGAAGTCTAATACTTTAATGCATGCTCTCCAATAATAATATTTACCATAATATAATAAACAACACACATATTTGTAAGTTTTAAAAACTAAAAATATATACAAATATTACACTTAAATATACAACATGTACAGAAATGAATAAAAGTATAACAATGACAAATTTATAGACCACTTTGTAGTGTAATTGTGGTTGGTGTCTAAAACACAAATTCATGTTAGATTTAAAATACATTGGAAGCAAGTTTACAATGCAAAACTTTATTTAAAAATCAACAGTCAAATGGTGGCCCATAGGTTGCCTTACTAGGCCAATATAAAACATTTCACTGTGAATACAAGTTAAAGATGGAATTTAAGGAGGAACAAATTAAAATGATTTTGGCACAAAGAATAAAATTGTGCTTTTTTACAGTAAAATGCTGCAGATTCCTGTGATGCAGAATTGAATGACTTGAAAGTTTTATAATTGTATCAAGTTGCAACTACTTTTTTCTCAGTCAAACTTTTAATTCAGTACTAGACAATCAAAAACTAGATAAAATTTTCAAATTAAACAAGATCCTAGACAAATATCCTTTTAATGATGGCTAAATATTTTACTTGATTAATATTGATGACTTTAAAAATACTAAAAGTCTGACAATTTCAAACTTTGTATTGACTGTAATTTATTGAAAATTTATACAAAAACTGCTCAAATAAATATGAAAAAATAAGCACTTTTTAAAAAAGCTTTTGTTCACAGGCTTTATTATAAGAATTCATAAGAAATGTATAAAAAGAACTTTCCATTTTAAAAATGTTATTCAATAATTTTAGTTTTTTGAAAATAGAGGCGATTAGAGAAACATGACAAAAAAAAAGAGCAATAAAAATTTTTAAATTAAATAAAGTTAAAATAGAAGGAAAAAAACAATTTAAGACTAATTTATAATGTGTATAATCCTAAGTTTTCATTACCCTATATCAAAATTGTTAAAATTTCTGCCAATTTTGATTTAAAAGTATTAAAGAAAATTTAATGTCTAGGAATACTTCAAGTATGTTATCCAAGTTTGTACAATTATGTATTTTAACTTAAAATATGATGTTCTTTACTTAAAAGTATACTAAGTTCCATACTGCTGAGATACATTGTAAAAATGTCTTACAGCTCTAATGAGAGCTGTCAAATGAAAATACAAAACATAAAACTCTAGTAATTCCTTGCTAAAGAAAATATCCAAAAGCACCCAAGCTTTTAAAGGGATATTAAATAAAATTTCAAAATCAAAACACACTAATTGACCAACATATTAGTCAAGTTTTTAACAGAAAGAGAAATTCGATTTCTGGACATACTTAATAATGTTGTTTCAAAATTAATAATTTGAAAAAACAAAATGAAGAAACTGGTATAACTCAGTCATTTTTCTTTTAAAAATACCAATAAAAGGGTATTTACTATTGAGCAATTATCAAGTTACAATGTAAAATAAAAAACAATTTAGAACATGTGTTTGGTATATGAAAGTACACAATCTTAGCAAAGTTGCTAAGTATAACTACACACAGCTACATTGCAGTTTGTTACATATCAGGTTAACTTTTTAAATAAATTTCTAAAGATTCGGAAATGCTCTTTTGGATCGAGGAAATATTTACATATAACTTTAAGAATAAAAAATCCACAGATAACACTCCATTAACTTACACAAGACTATAAATATCAATACTATAGTGAGCAATGAAACTTTAAAAATCTACAAGTACAATGCGTTACATAAAGCGCCTCCATTTGAAAATTGACACCAAGGTTACATTAAAACTGCTTGTACAGTGGAACACTACATATCAATTTTCTGAGTTCACAGTATAAAACTTTATGCATATAAGACTAAGAACAATTTACAATAGCTATCAAATTTAAAAGCAGGTACAATTTATTCACTTTTATGACACTTAATGGGAGGAAAAAGTCATTTGAATATACCAATAGTAGAACACCACGTAAATACAAATGCTTGCAGGCTTATTTTAATTAACTTTATAATACCATCAAGTTCAATTGATAGATTTATCCTGTCAATCATTTGTTTAACCAACAAAATGTTTCACAGAAATTATTGTAAAGCAAGGATTGTGGACGATGATAAGATAGCATAGCGTATAAAAGGTTTTAATTTACAACAGGATACAATTTAATTCCACATTCAGACAGTACTTTAATCATAAAACTAAACATTATAATTATTTATATACATTGAGCAGTGTTTAAACCAAAACACTGCCTACTGATTGAAATAACTTACATACAAGGCTGAAAAAATTGCTAGTTATAACTAAAGTGTTCATAATTCACAAAGCTAAAAAAGGGAGAAAACATGCCTTTACTTTGAATACAAACTTCTAAATTACCATACTGTAAAGTACACAGTAGAAACATAGAACTACAACAATTACATTCAAGTCTGGCTATAAGTTTGAAATAGCACAATTATAACAATAATTGAATAAATAACTTAAGTAAATTATATTTGGAAGTAATATTTGATTACAATTGTTTTGGACCACATTGAAATGCTTCACCTTTAAAAAAAACTAAATGCAAGAAAGAACTTTTTGTTCCAAGACGTAAAATGAAAATGAGTTCCTCATTTCCATAGGGGAGAACTTTACCCTATTTTTCTTAAATAACTTCCAGCCACAAGTCTATAAAAGAAACAATCACACACCACAGACAAAAACACTTAAGTAAGCTGTATGCACCCATTTTGAGCATTCATTTTGCCATAAGACTAATATCAAGAGAGTTAAAGCCTAGGCTAGGTATTTAGCTTTGAAGAAAGGTAGTCAGAATTGGTGGATAAGCATCATAGATTGGTATATTATTTTAGTTGATGTTCAAATCATTTATGTACCACCTTTCTAAATTTGAATGATAACCATTTCCAAATCGTATAATTCCAATTAGAATGCCATCACACTTCTGACTTCCTTTTTTTTTCCATACATAACCCATACACCAACGAATAAAACAGCCTTCTAGTTCATTCTTTGGTTTAAAAGTGTTCTAGTTCAGCAGTCTAAGAGCAAGGCATGTTCACTGTAGTGCTATCGCTATCTGTACTTGGGCATATTTCCTTTTAGTCGTGGGAACCATCAGTCGAAAAGCAGAAACCACGCTTTTGAAAATGAGAAACAAAGCATAGAAAGAGGCTTGTGTGGTAGAAGGGTATATTCTTCTGTGTTTAAAATTGTTCTAAAACATGAGGGCTATATATATTGGTTCTATGGTAAGTCTTCTTTACTTTTTGAAGATCTCCACTGGAAAAATCTTTAAGGGGACTCGGGTTGATAAAAGAAATTGGAGGCTGTTGTAGTGGAGGTCCTCTAACAGGTGTCGCCATCTCCAGAACTATGTGGCACAGGTACTCAGGAAAATGGCAAACAAATCATAGAGGTGTGGTGGTGGGTCCTCCGCCTAGAACTTGGTGGCACAGGTGAGGTCTGCATCCGGCTGGAGAGGATAGACATGTTCAGGCCGGGTAGTGCATTTTATGTGCCCCCGAGAGGTGGCCACCCCCAGACAACTGGTCATACTGAGGCATGGAGAGGGGACAAGGGGTCAGTCACACAACAGACAAGCAAACGGAACTTAAAAGTGCAAAACAAGTGCAAAAGGCAAGCAAGGCGACTTCAGTGATTGCTAACACCTTTTTCTTAATTGTGAATGCAACGAAAACTTAGTCTGAAATCACTGTCTGTTTAGAGAAATGTACCGAGTCGTAACAAAATGGTGTAGTAACACTTCTAATTTAACACACGAATATTTGAATAAATAATTTTTAAAAAATTGAAACTTTAATTTGTAATTTACAGCAATTTTGTTGTGTTAATTTTTAATTTACCGTAAAACACCAACTTCAAAATAAATGTTTTTACGGCACAACGATTCAGCACTGTTCAGGTTGATAATTATTGATTTAACTGTAAAAAATAATAAAGTGTTCCAATTAGAAATTGCCTATAACGTGCAAGTAAAAGGAACTGTTTGAAACTTTTCTCTTCCCAAACCAACTCTGCTTTATTGATGGACTCTCCTTTTTGTTAGGAGACAAAAAGAAGTTAAATGATTTAAGCTACAAGGATCAATATCTAATATTAAGAAGTAATATGCCTCTATCTGAATCAGTGTGAAGAAAAAAGAAAAGAATTTCTTTAAAATAACCTACACTTGATCCAAAATTTTATACCGATTTTCCAAGAAAATATTAATGTTACAAGGTCCAAGCATGACTGAAAATTGTCATGCTATTTTGCGTTATACTAGTATTATAAGGCATCGTATATAGTAGAAAATCTTTATTTATTACCCTTAATAAATTCAACTTATTACCCTTATAAATATATTTATCAAATCAAATTATTTCAAAGCAGAATTTCATTTAGGAAAGAACCCTAGCTAGGATATCCCCTTCAAACTGCTTAAGTAGATTTTTTTTTTTTTTCAAATAGTAAATAATTGTATATGCCGAATTTTAATTTGCATATTTCTGAAGTTTTAAGTGAAGTTAATGCTTAGTAGAAATTTAGATTACAAGAATAATGATACATAATGTAAAATGAATATATTAATTTGCTCCAAACTTAAGTAAAAGCTTCACAAGCCTACTTTCAAGGATAAATCGAAGGAGTAATTATACCGCTTTATCGACTTTATATATGTATTCTGATAAAACCATCAAAAATTGGTTTAAGGCAACATTTTATTAACTATATTTAATGACAGCTAAGTTTGAAAGCAAAGCTTTTATAAATATTTTGAATCGCATAGTATTTGTTTTAAAAATTAATTTATTGTAGGATTTTTAACTGAATTTGCTGATTGCAAAAAATAACACTTCAACTTTTTTCATAAATACTTTGATGGAGATATTTAAAAAATTGGTTAGCAATCACTGAATCTTAAATAATTAATAAAAACTTAATAACATGCACATGCAAATTAATATAAAACAAGCATAGAGAAAATATAATTTGAAACTCATACTCCATATATAAAAGAGCAGTTAATGTTGACCATAAGGAACTAAATAAGCAGAAACTGTTAATATAGAATAGTACCATTAAAAACTAACTTTGTGTTTCATGCTAGAATGATTTGCTCTTAATGCAGATAAATGAAAGAAAACCAAGTATTGAAATTTAGTTATAAAAAAAGAAACCATGCCATTTCATTAAGCATTACCAGTTAAATGAATATAAAAAGAAAAGGCAATGAATGGAGGGCCTCATTTCTTTAAATAAACACTTATACAAGATATGTGGAGTTAAAACTGTCAAAAAGCAACTTAGCTTCATAAAGAAGCTTCTTACAATAAATATCTAATGAAAATCATATATTAGTGAAATAATATACCCAATCATAACTCTGTAGTAAGGTTATTGGCAATTGTTTCAAAATGTAATTTGATATGCAGTTAAGCATTAGTGCATATTAATTAGTAAAAAATGGATTATTTAAGACAATGATTAGGGCTATCTAAAATATTAGACAGCATAAAAATATATTAGGCTTACATTTTTTAATATATTTTACTACATACAAAGAAGAAATATGCAACTTGAGGTAAAGTGCCATACTTTTATTTTTTAGATATTTATTAGCGATAGCTAATCCTACTTTTTTGGATTAAATTATCTTAAATACAGAAGTAGCACTAACAGAATGAGCTACAGAATGACTTAACATCAACTTAAAACTTCTTTTAGGATCCTACATCAAACATTTCACTTATGATAGAATACCTCTAAAATATATAGTATAATTAGCTCTGAAACACTATAATAAAAATTATCAAAATCGACACTTATTAATTCATATCAAACATATATTTTACAATCCCAATTATTACCCCCCACTCCCTTTGCAGTAAAAAATTAAAATATAATGAATAAAATCACACATTGTCACTGAATCAACGTTTTTACATGTGCTATAATTTAAGTATATATGGGATGATTTTGATTCAGATAAATTTTTGTACTAATAGCTTTTGGTATGATTAGCTATTATGTTATGTATGTGATCTATAATCAAACTTGGGGATCTCAATAAGACTTATAAGAAAACTCTAATTGCATTCTCATGAATAGCTTCTTTTTTGGACAGAAGGCAAAAGAAATGACAATCTTTGATTGGAGTTTAGTTCACACTTACTAATGGACTACATATTAGAGACAATTAACACTCAAACCACAATTGTAAAGGCGTATCTTAAAATTAAAGGAAACATGAACAAGTTATAGTAGTTCTAGAATATCAAGATATATTAAATACAAAATAATGAAATAGAAATTTTAAACATTGCAATTAGGACAATGTAAAAAACAATCCGGAAATTACATGAGCTAATATTGCCAAATACCAGAAAGTATGTTAAAATAAAATATTGTTGCCCCCCGTATGTAAGTACAAATTACAATTCAATCAGAAAAAATTTCATAAATAAATTAAACTATCCCATCTTAAGGATATTAAATTTAAGATTCATAAGTAAAAACTCAAAATAAAGATGAGCTGAATATTATGCTTGGAACTAAGTAAAGATTTAGGATAACCTTCAAATTAGGGCTTCTTTATATATTCTACATAAGCTTACACAGAAATTTCCCCAAAGTCGCTTGGTTTTAAATTTTTATATAAATGCACATATTACAAGTATCATCACAGTAAAATCAAAAGGGATAGGAAAATAATTGGAAAAAAAGCAAATGTAAATCACTGACATAAATCATACTAGCAATTTTCGTAATAACAATTTGTTTGAAAACATATGATGACTTTTATATAATGTAATAATTGTTGTAATAATTGAATGAGATTACTTTTAAATGTTTAAACTCAAAATATGTTTATTGAAAACAGACTTAGTTACTCTAGTTCACTATAATGGTATTTATGTGGGAAGGTAAACAAACATTCCTGTAAACATAAGAATTTGCAAATAAGTATAATTTTTTGGCAAAAACCTTCAATACTTGCCTAATGAAAACACAAACCCTCAAGAATGAAGAACTTGCAACACAAAATTCAAAGAATATATTAAATAACTAACTTCAAGATTGGACAAAAATATGTAATAAAATTGGTAAATTTTTTGTAAAAATAATTGAAGATTAACATCTGATATAATTAACTTAAACAAAGACATGTCGGCAGGCAAATTAAAAAAAAACGGGGGGGGGGGGGAGGATTTTTATTTAAGAGTAGGTACTGAAGAAAAGTAGATTTTTTTTTTTAATAAATTTGCCATACTAATAAAGCAATGCTAACTTGCAAGATGATGTTCCTATATATGCTAAACACAATCAAAGACAAGAGAGGGATATATAATTTTTTGTACATCAAATATCTAAATTCGACAAAAATTGGAATACCAAAAAACACAGTCAACAGGAGAAAATATCACAGAACTAAAAGAAAAAAAATGGAGGAAATTTACACAAAAATTCGCAATCTTAAATTTGGTATTTAAGGAGCCAGATCAAAAATCAAAAGGTGAAACTATGAAAATTTAACAAAAACTGTTGACTTGTAAAATTTGACTGTGTGAAAGGTTAGAATCATTTCAATTTTTGATGAAAATTTTTTTGAGAAACCAAGAGCTATACAATATAGTTGTACAATTGAACAAAACAATGAAGATCCACACACTGTTTGTTAATTCATTCAAGGTGGCAGGTATGTATCTAAGCTAATCTAACATTCAATATAGCAATGTAATAAGAAATATAGAAAAGTGAAAATGAATTAGGTTTTTGCCGAAAGTAAAAATAATTCTTGTGATCGCTAAAAACTCAATTCCAATTTCACATACACACACACATATATATATATATATATATATATATATATATATATATATATATATATATATATATATATAAAGTGGATTTCTACAGATTTTTAATAACTGTACTCATGGTTCCCACTCAAATCACTGAATGTTCAATGACTTTTAAGGACCTAATTAATGTTTTTAAGGACTTTTGAAAATTTGTTTTCAGGCATCATGTCAATAAATTTTTAATAAAGTAAATTCCACCAAAAAAGTTACAAGTTAGTGCATGTGAAATACAAATATGTCAGAGAATTCTGATGCGGTGCGGATAAGTGGTGATCATGCGGGGATAGCAAGTCTGAGTCATATTTTTATAAATTTTGCAGTTGGGCACACAATAAATGCAAAAATTAAGGACTTTTAATGACCTCTAAGCATTTTCAAGGCCTTGAAAACAAGTTCAAAAATATTAAGCACTTTTAATGACCATGGGAACCCTGTAACTGCTTAGAATATAACACAAAAGCAATTTTTTTAAATAACATTTTAAGCGTTTTGGCTAAGAAAAAAAATAATGAGAAAAAAAAATGGAAGAAATTTTTGATTTAGTTATGAAATAAATATTTTAAACCAACAAAAATTATTCCTGTTTTTAATTTTGTGTTTAGGAATTTCAAAATGAGAAGTGTTATTTGGCACTTAATTGAAAGAGAAAACACAATTACCTCTTATATATCAGTAAATGTAATTATAGGTAAAAAAACAACAATATTTGATACAATATATATAAATAATTTTTCAACTTACAGCAGGAGGTGGTGTATAGCGTCCATGCAAATAGTTATGATCTTCATGATTTCCTCCATGGCCATTTCTATAATCCAAAAAATAAATATAATTAAACAATTCATTTTTGACAGTCAGATCTTTTAATTTCTCATTGTTCACAAAAACTACTTGTGCATCAGTGCAGTGTCTTGCAAAAAAGAACCGAATATGTGCTGCAATGCATAATGTTTAACATTAGTAAAAATTAGCAATTTATTTTTAAAGTCTGTCGTGCAGTAAACTCTTGCAATAAAAATAAAAAGTTAGTGGAAAAAAAAAAAAAAAAAACACTGTAGGAAAAATAACTTTGTATTAAATAATAAAAGTTCAGAGTTAGTGATGTAAGGATCTTCAGAAAATATCTGTTAGTCTTTTATTTCCTTTTAATTTAATACAGCATGCTCGGAGAAGTGTTTAAAAGAGCACAAATGCAAGGAATTAGAATTAACATGATGGAATGAAAGTTAACTCTTATGATTAGTTGTAAATTACACAATTTCCTTGAGTGTGAATTTCATTATAAAACTCTTAGAAAGTTTTAAAGTCAATAAGAATTCTACATTAAATTAAAATTATTAATTCTCTGAATAAAATATTAATATACAAAGTATAGTAATTACAAACTTCAAATGTATAGAAAGAAAAATTTTAAAGAGTTTTCATCAACACTTTTTTGTATAAATAAAAATTAATAATATTATTGTGGTTCGTTTTTTTTTTAGTATTACATACTCATATGCATTTCTACACACATTCTATCTGGTTTTTAAACCACCAATTTTTTAAATCAAATGTTACTTTTTAAAATAAAACAGAAATTTACACGGAAAAAAAGCAAAGCATTTTAAATATTAATCTGTTATTTTAAAATAGTTCTTTAGAAAGCCAATAGTTACATTCCCTGCACTAATTTCATTTTAGTTCTAATGTACACATTGATTCCTGTTTTATATAGATTCTGTATTTCCCATAAGTAAACTTATCATTGTAATGTAGTATATATATATAAATCTTTTTGTATAGGTATAGATAATGTCTAATTTCAAGCATCAACACTCTCAGTACCCTACATCCTTATAGAATATGTTGTAAAAACATTAATCACTTAAACTTAGTAAAGGTAAAAAGCATACAATAAGATTGTAAGCAGAAAGCCAAACTAATTTTCATAAAACTTCAATATTTGTATATACAATTTGAACCAAGAAAAACTTAGTTTTATCTATTGAATCCTCAGAATTCTTGTAAAAGATTGTGGTACTTCTAAGAGATATATAAAATAGAGATGGTTTTAAAAATAGTTTAAAATTGGACGATATTTATAGAAAATTTGAAAATATTTTTATGATGTTAAGTTCTATACCCCTTCTTAATTCTATGTTTCCATGGTGAAATTCGATGGCGATACTACTGTAAAGCAAGAGGATCATTCAGAAAGTGGTGACAATTTGAACATTTTGATAGCAAAGTAGATCTCAATTTTAATAATGTTTTGCTGTTATATTAAGCACAAAAGTAGATCTCAACTTCAATTAACTGGAAGATGATTCTGTGTATGAAGTTTTAAAGAAGGATAATACTGTTTAAGACAATTTAACATTGAGAAATTGCTTTGCTGCATGAATGAAGTCATTCAACAAGAGCATGAAATATACTTTTTAAAAAACCGAAGAAAATTACCAGCAAAATATGAATTTAAGGAAATAGTAAACATTTAGAAAAAGCTTGACTACAAAGCGTGTGAAAAGGGGAAAAAAACAACAACTTACAATTAGAAAAAATCTAAACATCTATTATGTTCTAGAATTTATTGACATAACACACAATTTCTGTTTTCTTTACCTTCAGAAAGGGTAATTAAAAATTACAAATTTATACTGCATTGTTTTTATTCTTAAACTGTTTCTTATTTTGTGCATAACAGTGGAATTAAAATTACAATGTCTTCCATAAAAGTTGTATGATTTCAAGGGCTAAATAAAAAAAAAATTCAAATTATGTGTTCTCAAACATACTTTCAATTGCTTTATTTCCTATTACTTTCCGAATCATTATGCACTATTTTGAAACACCAGAATGTACACAACTCAGGGAATCAGTGGGTACAGAATTCATGTTCAAAAACACCACTTTGCCTCAGCCATAAAAAGCACCAGCAAGAGGAAAAGGAAAAAAGTGCAGAGACGTAGATAAGAAGCTCACAAAGACATATTGAAGTAAGGGGTCTGGGGTGGGGTGTGTGTGGAACGAGGTCGAAAACCAGTGCTGCCATACGTCTCACGGTTGCTTCTTCTTTGGCTGGCCACCGATACAGATGGTGGAAGGAAGGGGTCCTCTTCATCAATATGTTCCACTGGAGGCCTGTGTTCAGGTGGGGGGAATGGTTCAAAGAAAACAGAAATTAAACATCCAACATGCAGACAAAAATAATAAACATGCAAAATCATAATAAATATAATAATAAAAATAGAATTAACATAAATGTACGGTAAAATGTTAACTGAGTGCAAAATTAAAAATGTAGTGTTTTTATTGGAATATTAAGTTTTTAATTTTTGGTGACAGTAACACATGCACATAACAATTTACTGTCAAAGTGGTAACAAGATCCAGTGAAAATATTCCTCGATCTTATAGGTAGATTTCTCAAATGTTATATATTTTGTAGATTTTACAACTTTATAATTGTCTAGGATATACAAATATCAAATTTTTAAGGGTTAAAAAATGTTCATCGGGAGATCATTTTTCTTTAAAAAAAAAATAATAATAATAATAATAAAAAAATAAAAAATAAAAAACTTTCCTTAGATATTTGCAATAATTTTGTACAGAAAAAGTTACCCAAGAAATATCTGATTTTAAGGTTTTCCAATATCTTGTTACCATTATGACTGCTCTTAAATAATAATAAAAAAGTTTGAGGTAATATGAAATTTTATAAAAAATTAAATGGGAATTTTCAATTAGCACAACTAAAAGTTTCATGCAGAAAACATGATTAATTACAGCACCTGAACAAAGCCTATAAACTTGAAGTCAAAGGTTAATGTTTTAAGACTCCTCTGAAAGCCAGTTGGATGTGAAGTTCATTAAAAACAGGTTTGAAATGTTTTATAATACACTTAAGCAAACAAAACTTAAAATATAATATTTTTAAATTAGCATATTATAAAATTGCTATCAATTGATTTTATTTTTTTTAATTATATTAGTGCATATTAGTACATGACCAAAATGAAATCTTTTATAGTTAAAGAAGAATTAAAGTAAATAATTTAAAAGCTTAAACAAACAAGGTAAACTCGTTTACTTCTTTCTAATATGAATCCAGGTGTGCGATGCCACCCAAATAAGAACAGTAAATAACAGTCCACTTCCTACAGCAGATACCAACATAAATGCAGTTCCTTCCCTGTATAAAAATAAATATATCAGAATTTAATCATAAATAATTTAAATGATATTTAGTATAACAATTATCAGTACATTTTTAATAAAGTTAGTCTGATCTCCAAGCCTTTTATGGCTAAGATCACTTTTTGTAGAAAATGAATACATCATAACCAATGAAATGGCAACAAAATATAGCCTAAAAATACAGATTAGATAAGTAATAAAAACAAAAGACAGCAAGAATAAGAAAGTTTGCTTAACTTACAGAGTATCAGTGCAAGCTGCTTCTAATGCGTTTTTATATTCTCCATTAACATAGTTACATTTCACTACTTTAATAATCTCATTCAATAACTTTTCAGTTTGATTGATGTGATCAGAAAGATGAGCCAAAGTTTCTTCAATCTGAAAAATATATATATTAAGAAAGATTAGAAAGGGGGAAAAAAAAAAGAAAAAAAATTAGAAGCAGAACATTTATCTTAGTAATTTTTTTTTCTTTTACAATTCCTTGCCATAAATATTTTTTCTGTAGCTGGACAGCTTGAATTTGTGGAAGTTTGACACTAAAGTGTATGTGAAATGCATAATCAATGGTGGTTCTTTTGAGCAAAGACTAAACATTATGAAAAAAAATCAAGGCAGTTTACATTTTTGAGTGTCATTTTATTTAAACAATGTATTGAACATCAATAAAACTTAAATAATTTCAATAATATACTAAAGCGCAATCATCACCAAATATACAAAACTCATGTACAGCACCAATGTCTCCTTAAATTTTGAGCTTATATGTAGAAAAAGGCGGAGGCAGTAAATTAGAATTTTTCAGGAAAATTATTTTGATAGATATATCTCGGAGAAATAAATTTAATTAAATGCTTTAAATTTTTGATATTCTATAGACAGCAGATGATGCATTTAAAAAAAAAAAGTAAAAAACCAAGATGGTCATCAAAACTACTCCATCCAAAGCCCTACAAAAGAAAATAAATAAGTATAATTTATTATTATTATTAAATTTTTTTTTAGTATTTATGAGGTGAGTATTAAGCATTCGGCATGCAAGTACAAACTTGCAAATGATTTCTTTGCAAAGATAGCAATTTTAAAAAGAAAATAAATATAAAAACATCAGGGAAGAGAATGAACTGATATTTTAACTAACTCTAAATACATTTTGTCAAAAGCCAGTACTTACAACTTGAATGTTATCATGCAGCACCATAACGACGACTCCATTAACTTGATCCAGAGTTTCTTTGACATTTCTAAGAGCTATGCGACTTTCGTCAACAGCCTAAAGAAGGGAGAAATATTTAGGTTCCAAAAGATAAAATATGTTTGGAAAAAAGATAAAATTATAAAAAAGACAAACAATTTTAATACAAGTTACCTTATTAAAAGGATCTTGACTTTTTTCGTCGCAGTGAATGTAGTAAGTCAGCACACCTGAAACAAAAAGAACGTGGCAAGACAGAAAGAAAACACAGGGATGAGTTTGGTAAAAAATCAAAAAGCTGAAAACATAAATCCAAAAATTTTATGCGTAAAACACATTTTAAGCTATACTTTAAAAAAAATTGTGTTTTTCCATGTGCATTTATAACACTGCACAATCTCTGTCCGTCTGTGAGAAAAAATGGTTTAAAATAGCGGCCGGCACCTAGACATAGCGATACACTTTGTGCTGTCATCAGGCATGGTATAGCTCAAAAAAAAAAAAAAAAAAAAAAATCCAGTGAAAGCGATGAAAACCGGCAAAAACTTCAAAATTTCAACAAGTCAAACAACTTTAAGCAATTATAACACATTGACAAACATGCCAAATTTAATTAAACCCAGTTTTCTAAATTTTTAAGCTACAAATACTAAAAATCTTAAAATCTAAATTTTTATTCATATCGTTAAACTTGTTCAGTAAAATAAAAAGTAACAAACAATTCTACATACAATTGCAGTTAAAATAACAATTTTAAACACAGATTATTTACAAAAATTACAATCGGGACTCCTTTTCAGAATATTTTTATACAAAATGATATAAAAAAGTGAGTAATTCTGCATAGATTCAAATCAAATGGCAAAATATAACCTTAAACAGGCAGTAATCACGAATATAGCGGCTATCGCATTAACGGAAGTCTAGATGAATGGCTACAATTCGGTGTTGAAAATTTCGGTAATAGCTGGTATTGTATTAGCGTAAACCTCGGGGAAAATGACCCTCATTTTAACAAAAGTATAGTAACAATATCGTTTACAATACTGGCGAAAATCTAGGTATCGGCAAAAACGACTATCGCAACAACGCGTAAATTGGCGATAGCGTCCACAATATCAGCACAAATCTTGGTAATATCGATCTTTTCTTGGTAATACTAGTGCAAATTTCGGTAACATCGGATGTTACTACAGAATGCCTTTCGACGAAAATTACTCTCACGCCAACAGAAATATCAAAGTTAGAGTCAAATATACCAAGGCAACACTCAATAATAGCCCTATTGGATTGGTGTAACACTTGACGAAAATTACAATCACAACAACGTAAATCTCGGCGATAACACAATTCATCACGGTAATATTGACATTCTTTTGGTAACATCGGTGCAAATCTCAGATTTTACAACAAGGTAGTACTCAGCGAAAATGACCATCAAATAAATGTAAATATCAGTGTTAACGCTGAATATACCGGAACAATTCTCAGCAATAGCGTTGTTATATTGGCGTAATACTCCGAGTATATGAAAACCACAGCAACTTAAATCCCACCGATAACGCACGTCGTAGCCACACAAATCTCGGCAGTAGTGCACATTACATCAACGTAACGATTAGCGAAAACGAACATCACATACCAACGCACGTTTACACGTACAACAAACGATAATTTCGTGGATGTCAGACTTGAAAGCAAGCACATTATTCGTATACGTTAATCGCGTGTATGAGTGTAATGAGTATGAAGGAAATTCCAATTTGAAAAGAGAAAAAAAGGCACCAAAGGATCAAATTTCGGCGCAGTTAAAAAAGTATAAAATGCAAGTTTAAGTGCCAACCTAACTAAAAAGATGCATTTCAGTAGATTTCTGTACTTGGAGAAGGAATGCCGTAGGTTTTCCGTTTTTCCCGATAGGGCGGAAGAGAAGCTGCTTCGCCATTCAGCTTTAGAAAAAAGGTTATTTTTCTGTGGGATAGAAAAATCGGGGAAAAAAAGGAGATTTTTTTTTCAGAAAAAATTAGAAAAGCGGAACTTTCTTTGAAAAAGCGGAATTATTTTTTTTCTAAAAAATTAAAAAAGCGGAACAAACTCATCCCTGAAAACAATAAAGACGTAAAATAATTTCAGTATGAAATATAAATAAACCACTTAAAGATAAGAAATTGCAAACTACTGCTTAAGTTTGACTTTTAATTACGACCAGAAAATCATTTTAAATAAAATCATTTTATGAAATTGGAATAAAGTTTAAATAAATTTGAGAATATAATTTTTTTATTTGAAGCATGATTTTTAATAACAATCTTTAGTAAAAAGCATTGAAGAAAGTTATGTTAAATAACATTCTATGTAAAAATAGTTTACAATGCATACGATAAAAGTTATTTTAAAACAATTAAAATTACAGAGTCCAATTACATGAGTCATCCAACACTTTCTTAAAAATAAACTTGGGGTTAGTAGTTTATTCAAATTCTTATACCTGATTCAACAACTCCATTTGCTTGCTGATACAGAAATGGTTCAGGATCAAGGCAAAAATCAGACCCAGCCTAAACATTAATAATGTATGAAATATTTATTTGAATTACCAAATATTAATTCTGATTGTGAATAATAAAATATTGACAATTAAATGGAATAAACAATACAAAGACAAAAGTAATATTGTTTCTGAAACTCTTTTTATTTCATAATGCACAAAAATAATGGTCATCAAGAAAGAAGGCAAGTTAAACTAGTTTACCAAGTGTCAATTAGGTTTCCATACACATTAAATGAATACAAACATTCTCCTTTTCGAAGCTTAAAAATTAAAAAAAAAAAAAAGAAAGAAACTGTAATTTCCTAAATAATTTCAAACATAACTTTTGGTATTGATTTAGGGTAATGAATTATGATTCTTTTTTTTTTAATAAATATAAGTAAGAAAATGAAAAATAAACTAGATTGCTCTAATTATAAGACACATTAATGAATTTATAAGGAAGATTGAACTTTCTAAAAGAATGTAGAGCTGCTGATAATAAATGTGTATTTTTTTATTTTCTAATATTTGCTAACTTCACTATATGGAAAGAGCCCTTTTAATAAGAAGCATTTACAGAAATTATAACTCAGGAGCAGTTTAACTACATCCAAGATTTACTAATAACACAGTGGGCCATAACACATTAACATTTTATAAATATTTTGAATATACAGGGTGGCTACAGAATTTGAAAAATAAAATTCTCTGATAGTTCCCCGATTTCCAGAAGATTTCTTCAAAAATTCCCTGATGTGCGCTATAATTCAAAAAACCAAATAAAGGAGAATTTAATAAGTAAATTTAATTCTAAATAGTCAAAGTATAATTGCGCCATAATAAATTTATGGTAAAAATTAAAACAAACATCTTTAGATGAAAAAGAATGGAAAACAATTAAAATATACAAAATTCCCCAACTTCAGCCATACTTGCTAACTTCAAGGTAAAGCAAAACCAGTACAATACTTTCTTTTTAATTTAAAAAATAAAACATGTTATTTTCTTTAATATATGTCACATGCTGTTTCCTATTCATAGCATAATAGCTGTGCTGCTAAGTTATAGGATCATCAGAAATCTAACAGAAATAATTGTTCCAGGCATAATAATGATCCCAGATAATAAAGAAAAAAAAAGAAAAAGCAGAACATCAACAGGCAGTTGTGGGCCTGATATCGATGATTTGGATTAGTTGCTGAGAGTAGAAAAAGTTCGGAATCAGCATTCTCCCAAATCGGCCAATTAGCCAGATATTGAGGGCATTTTAGACGGTCTTAAAAAAAGTACATAAAAAAACTGTATTCAATGCAGTGACATCACAGCATCCACTTCATGTGACGCGAGTCGAGGTAAGTATCTGCACAGAGCATGCGAGAAGGGAAACTCAAAAATTTCAAAATTCCCTGATTAAAGGGTAATTTTACGAAATTCCCAGACATTTCCATGATTTTTCTAGAAGAGTGAAATTCCTTGATATTTCCCCGATTTCCATGAATTACAGGTTCTGTAGACACCCTGAATATTACATAATCACTTGATATAATAAAATGAATAAGCACGGAAGATTTTTTTAAAACTTACCACGCAAATGCCTACATACATTGAAACTAGCACCCAACATATCACAACAGAGAGTAGACCAAATACTGAAAACCTTAAAAGAAAATATAGAAATAACAGGGATGAGTTAGGTAAAAAAATCAAAAAATTGATAATAAAAATCCAAAAATGTTATGAAAAACACATTTTAAGCTAAACTTTACAAAAAATTGTGGTTTTCCATGTGCATTTATAACACTGCACCATCTCTGTCTGTCAGTGAGCAAAAATGGTTCAAAATAGTGGCACCTAAACGCAGGGATACACTTTGTGCTGTCATCAGACATGGTATAGCTCCAAACAAAAATAAAAAAACACCGAAATTCATATGAAAGCGATGAAAATTGGCAAAAACTACAAAATTTTAACAAGTCAAACAATTTTAAGCAATTATACCATATTGACAAACAGGCCAAATTTAATTAAACCCAGTTTTCTAAATTTTTAAGCTACATTTTAAGGACTAAAAATCTTCAAATTTAAATTTCTATTCATATCGTTAAACTTGTTCAATAAAATAAAAAGCAACAAACAATTTTGCATACAATTGCTATAAAATTACACTTGAAATATAGATTGTTTAGAAAAATTGCAATTGGAACTAATTTTCAGAATATTTTTTAAACAAAATGATATAAAAATTTGAGTAATTCTGCATAGATTCAAATCAAATGGCGAAATAGATCTTTAAACGGGCACTAATAACGGTTATTGCATTAACGGAAGTCTAGATGAATGGCTACAAAACGGTGTTGAAAGTCTCGGTAATAGCTGGTATTGTATTAGCGTAAACCTCGGTGAAAATAACCATCACTCTAATGAAAGTAATAAGCAATATCGCTTACATTATTGGCGAAAATCTAGGTATCGGCAAAAATGAACATTGCAACGTGTATATCAGCGATAGAGTGCACAAATCTCGGTAGCACCGATATTTTCTTGATAATACTAGTGCAAATTTTGATAATATCAGATGCTACTACAGTATGGATTTCGGTGAAAATTACTCTCATGCCAACAGAAATACCAAAGTTAGAAACCTAATATGCAGGTGCAACTCTCAACAATAGCGCTATTGTATAGGCGAAACACTTGACGAAAATTATCATCACAACAAAGTAAATCTCAGTGATGGCGCAATTCATCACAGTAATATCGACATTCTTTCAGTAACATCGGTGCAAATCTCAGATTTTACAACAGGGTAGCATTCAGCGAAAATTACCATCACATAGACATAAATATCTGCGTTAGCGCCGAATACAACGGAACAATTCTCAGCAATAACGCTGTTATATCTGGGTAATACTCAGGGAAAATGCCCACTACAACAACCTAAATGCCAGCGATAACGCATGTCATAGCCACACAAATCTAAGCAGTAGAGGAGATTACATCAGCGTAACGATAACCGAAGACGAGCATCACATACCAACATAAATAAACGATAGTTCCGTGGATGTCAGACTTGAAAGCCAGCTCATTATTAGTATACATTAATCACGTGAATTAGTATGAAGAAAATTACATTTTGAGAAAAGAAAAAAAAAAAAACAGCACAAAAGGATCAAATTTCGCCACAGTTGACAAAGTACAAAAAGCAAGTTTGAGCGCCAACCTGACTAAAAAAATGTATTTTACTAGATTTTTGTATTTAGAGCAGGAATGCGATGTGACCTCTGAGCGGTAGGATTTCCGCTCTTCCCGATCGGGAGGAAATGAAGATGCTTCGCGATTCAGCCTTAGAAAAAAAAGTTATTTTTCTGTGGGATAGAAAAAGCAGGAAAAAACAGTTTTTTTAGAAATTATAGAAAAGCGGAACTTTTTTGAAGAAATAGAATTCTTTTTTTTCTAAAAAATTGAAAAAGCAGAATTCCACCACATGGTGAAAAAAACTCATCCCTGAAATAACACTCCAAAGCCACAAAATGATTGATGAAAGTATTACAAATAATATCAATAATTTGGAAATTATGAATGTAACTTTAATCTCAGTTGCCTTGCAAGTTTATTTGAATGACTTTCGTATCATAAAAATATCAACTTGAAATTTGAGCTTTATTTTTAAATTCTTTTCATAAAATATCATCTTTTCATAACAGATTTTTTTTTTTTTTTGTAAAATGTAGTATTACATATGAAAAAAAACTCAAAGCCCACATTTGCAATAATTCTAAATGTTAAATTCATAAGTTCCAATTTTAACATTTATAACACAAAAAAGAGAAAAGTTTATACAAAGGCGCTGTCTAAGGTAAACAATCACAGTTTGTTAACCTTACAGAGCCCACATTTTCAACAACCATAACAGTGAAGTAATAGAAAATGCAATATTGTAACAAGTCTCATTTAATATCATGAAATTAATACATTTCAATGAGCTCCAACTGTTGCTTCTTAAAACTTAGTTGTTAGAATTTATGGAATTACAAATTTCAACATAAAACAAATTTAAATAAAATGTTGATTCTAAATATATTAATGAGTACTCACAGAATCAATAGACATCGTGAATGCTTGATAACTCCCCATATCAGTGTGAGGCACAAAATAATCAATAGACAAAGAAGACCAATGGTAGAAGGCCACCTTAAAAAATTTTGCAAATTTCACAATCCAAAATGTACATAATTTCAATCAATTTATAAATCAGTGATACTCAATATATAGGGCTGAAGTTCGAGGGAGAAAAAAATACTAAGTGCACTGTATGAAAAAACAAAAAATATAGGATTTTATATAAAGATAATAGAACTTGAAAATTAAGGATTTTCTAATTAAAACAGATAAATATTAAACCTAAAAAGAAACTCAAATATATTAAACAGCATATCAACAAACAACAAATAAATCATGTTATCTCACCTGATAAATTCAACTTCATCTATGATATCAGGTAGTGCTTGCAAATTCAGACTATCCACTTTGCGATTAATATCATTTATTTTGCTCGAGCCAATGCTAACATTATCATGCATATGATCAAGGGAACTCTTAAGGAATATACGCAAGGTATCATTAGACACAACTTTGAATAGACCATCCAATTTTTTTAAATCTTGATTGACATCATCATTCAGTAAGGTTTCTATTTTGATTGACTAAAAAAAGAATTACATTAATCACAACACATAAACATTATTAGTTATTTATGATAAAATTTTACCAAGAGATTTACTTACAGAAATATTTTAAACAGCATTCAATGAAACTAATAAAAGCTTTTAATTTTTTTTTTTTTGTCAAATAAACATCAATCAAATTTGAAGCACTTATTATTTTTAATTAGTTGATGTGTATGTAGGATAAAGTATTGTATTAGGAACAAAATACTGATGTAGACATTTTGATTTCCACATTTTAAAAAATCCCTCGGAAAATGTATGTTACAAGACAGCATTACTCCAGAATATATAATGCTAAATCCAAACATGGTATTCATGGGTTGATGTTTGGAAACAAATCCCAAGTCGTCTCTGATTGGCAGACTTCCCACGTCTTCCGGTTACTCACTTCCGGCAGAGTCTCTCCGT
This sequence comes from Linyphia triangularis, assembly GCA_963978545.1. Classification (NCBI taxonomy): domain Eukaryota; kingdom Metazoa; phylum Arthropoda; class Arachnida; order Araneae; family Linyphiidae; genus Linyphia; species Linyphia triangularis. The sequence continues at coordinate 70,397,861 of OZ021723.1, forward strand.
TTGTTTTCAATGCATTTGTCATTTCGAATCAAGGTTTGTTTTGCTTTTAAAAACTCAAATGAGTAGCGACTATTTTCAAAAATTGGAGCTTCTGGCTCAGATGAGATACAAAGAGAAATTAATTATAGATGGAGGGATCGATTTATCCGATCCATTGGATGTTTTTTTTTTAAAGCAAACTGTTTATTGATGATACCAGACATAGGCCAGAAGTCTCGTTTGGATACATTTATATGTACCAAATTTTATTTTAAATACCCAATTTGATGAAATAAAGATTTTTTTCCCCCAAAAGTTTCAGCTCATGTGATATAATCTTACATTTTAAGGCATAAATAATATATTTAATATTAACTTCATTTGCTTGTCAGGTTTGTATTTTTACAGATTACACTGTATTTCTTGTAACGCTATACAAATTTATACAGTACTTTAAATTAAATGTCATGTTTTTAATAGGTTTCTTTTTAAAGGTGTTAGAGTGAATTATTTGTGTAGGTCATTATAAAGGGCGTATTATAACTTCAAATGGTGTCTACTAAAATATTTAAGGGTCATTCCATGCAAAGAGGAACAAATTTTAATAAAGAATCTAATTTACAGAATTTTTTGTACAAAAAGATTCAAAGTTCATTCCTGGTAGTTCCTTTTTTTAATAAATTAATTTCTAAAAGTGGACAACACTCGAATTCCGGTTGAGTTTATTCAATTTTGATGGAAATGGGTGGTGCGATTAAAAAAACGTATAAAATAATTTATTTTTTGCAGACAGTTATATTAAGGATTTTTTAATTACTATATTACTTCAATATTAAAAATGATTGAAACAAGTATTTCATTGATTTTAAAATGGATAATTTTGGTTAACATAAGTTACCAAAAATGTGTTTACTTTCATATGATATTAAAAAAAAATAAAAAATTAACAGATATTTGTTAACATAAATTTTTTCTTAGTTTTAGATACGCACTTTGTTGTCAGTTTTAGTTGCAATGTTATTAAAGACATAAAATTTTTCTAATCAAGAAAATTTTAATATTATATTATGCACCAATATTGATTCCAATATTTTGATATCAATAGTGGTGGTTTTTGCAAACCCATCTTAAAAGCTGATACATGGTAAAATGTGAAATTATATTTTATTCAGTGTGTATAAACAAAATTTATTCTATTAGTCCGAGAGGCGACTGCAATTTTTCAACCCCATCGAACATCATTCTGAATTTTTTATAGAATTTGGAGAAAAGTAAGTAGATTATGAATCCTCTGGTCTGCAGTGGCAAAAATGGCCGAAACTAACCAAAAATCGACTTGGAATGAGTTGAACTAAAATCCGATTGCCAAATATGTCATAACGTGCCAAAAAGAGAATAAATCTTTTCGTCTGGCAACCCACTGCATTTTGATTTTCAATGAAAAAAAGCGCTAACGATTTCTGATCTCTGGCTCGGAAAACTTGTATCCTTTAAAAGCAAGCCAAATTGGTGACATCAATTACGCCATCAGTGACGTAATGCTTTTTGCAAATTTGGATCATTTGTGAAAGATGCAAGTAAGCCATAGCCACACATCCGAATCGTCTGCAACCTTCTTAATTTAAAATTAAAGAGTGAGGGTTACAAAATAAAAAAAAAATGCTCATTATTTGGCAAGCTATGGCAAATGGATTTAGTTCAACTTATTAAAAGTCGATTTTTGACCAGTTTCGGCCATTTTTGCCACGGCAGACCAGTGGATTCGTTATCTACTTACTTTTCTCCGATTTCTATAAAAAATTCAGAATGATGTTCGATGGGGTCCAAAAATTGCAGTCGCCTCTCAGTCTATATGAACATACCATATTTCATACCATTTTTCATACCACATTGCGGAACGAAGCAATATCGCCCGTACTTCCTTCTTGAATACACTTTATTCATTATGATTAAAATTTATAACTATGGATAAATACTAAGACTGAGAAAGACACAGTTTGTATCCACCAACACGGAGATAAACGTCAACCGGAAGTTGCGAAAAGTCTCTGTGGTCTCGTCCGGTTTACAGCGCCATCTATGCACCGCTTCTCACTTCAAGTCATGAATACAAGATGTGATGTTCCCCTGGATGCACGAATCCAGCCATAAAATTTATTAAAACTAATATTTTGGGTCATGTACACCTTGATTGGCAAGCGGCAACTACGTAATTTTTAGTACAGCGGTTTGAAGGCATGGAACATTTTCTATTTAGGTAAAAAAACACAGCCCTTGGCTATCATAATCAGGCTCAAATCTTGGTGTTTGTGTTGTCCGAAGCATGTCACCTAGTTTTACGAGCTGAGTCGATACTCAAGAAGCAGATTGCAGGTAGTAGAATGTTTGGTGTATAAATTCAAGCAAAAAAACTTAATGGACAAGTTTGAGATGCAAATTTTTAGTTTTCAACTATAAATAGATTGAAACTTACTAAAATAGCTGATTAATTTTGTATTAATTATTTCAAGTGGTTTTATAAATAATTAAAAAAAAATATTAGATTATTTTGTTTACATACCTGATTTTTGACAGAATGTACAACTTCAGAAATTTTTCTGGTTGATGTTTCAATTTTTCCAATACCCTTATGTGAAATTTCATTGCCATATAATCCTACTGCAAGTGCTCCACTAAAATAATTTAGCAAATTATTGTAAGAGTGACATTATAAGTAGAACACATAAAATAATTGAAAACACAAAAGGGTAAGAAATTAGTATATAAACTAAAACTGTTTCCTAGTTCAACATCTTTATAGCCAACAATTTAAGTTCAAGTACTAACAACTTTAATTTTTAATTACTAAGAAGTTAAATTGGAAGACATTATTAACATACTAAACAAAACATCTTCAAAACATTTAGTCTGATAAAAACATTCAAAATATAAATAATTGTAACGATCAATAAAAATATTAAGGTTGAGCTTATTCATAATACAACTATTAAAATAAGTGAAAAATAAGAAATAAAATTAAACTGAACAATGATTTTAGTCAAATTTCAAACAAAGCAATGATGAATATCAATATATTAAGTTTTTTTAACTTTATAATTTACATGTACAGGGTTTCCCGCTGAAATCATAGAATGAAAATCAAGGACTTTTAAGCACCTAAATAATATTTTTAAGGAGCTTTGAAAATTTGTTTTCAGGCATGTCTTTAATGTGTGATTTCATAGCTACTTCGCAACTAGCACTAATATCAAAATCTTTTATGCACAATTTGCATTTTACCTTTTGAACAACTTTGATGATGTTGCAATACATTTTTCATATGCACTGTACTTTAGCCATAGCATATTAAATGTGCACTTTTCCGGCATAGTACTCCTAAAATGCTTCTACTTAAAAACCAGATGTATAAGTTGAAGTATGGGAAATACAAATACACCAGCGCGGATAAGTAGCAGTCTTGAGGGGATAAGCAAATTAGAGTTGAATTTTTATAAATATTGCCATAGGGCACACAACAACAGCAAACATTAAGGACTTTTAAGCATTTTCGAGTATTCTTCAGGCCTTGAAAACAAGTTTAAAAATATTAAGCACTTTTAATGACAGTGGGAACCCTGATGTAAAAAGAGCAAAATATATATGTCAGATGTTGCAAATAAAGGTACTTTAAAGAGATCTTGAAATGAATACAAGCCAGTTTGAAATAAAAGTATGGATTCAACAAACCCAATGCAATATATTGTGGCGGCGCGAGCTTGTTGATATGACATTTTGAACTCCATCGGCGTGAGATGAGATGATGTCTCGTGCGTTGCATAGCGACGGAAAAAATAACTTTCCCAGCCGAGCAGTTTTATTTTTATTACTTGTGTTCCATGAATATTTTCTTAGCATGTTGTATCGTTGGAGTTTATGTAGTAAATTAAAGTGCAATAAATTTGTATTAAACTAAAATGGAGTCAGATTACTAATCCAAGATCACAACATCGCTAAAGTGGTGACTTTTTACGGACTCTGAACTTTCATTAGCAACCTTATTGCTAATACCGGCTGGACTGGAAAGTTTCACAGATAGTAATAAGAAGTGCAAGTACCAATGTGAAAGTAAAGTGGCCTGGAAGGTTTATTTTTGAAGATTGTGGCAATTCGATCGTTTCGAATTTGGATGTTGCTAGTCAATACACCACCTCCGAAGAATTAATAAAGAACTTCACAACTTGGTGAGTGATGAATTAAATCCTGCTCGGTGGCCATTTTCGTACGTTATTTTGTAAGAATTTTCTTGGGCTTTCGTATATAAATATGTCACACGAGGGTGATCAGGATATGTTTTCGCTACCTACCACAATGGAGGTGGCTAGAGTTGCATTTCGTCCGCCCCCATTTTGGGAAAATAACCCAGAATTATGGTTTGGCCAACTCGAGTCACAGTTTCACATTTCTGGTATCACAGCAGATGCCACAAAATTTCATTCTGTGGTTACAGCCTTAAATGCAAGTGTACTTTCTTGTGCAACCGATTTAGTTCGCACCCCCCCCCCCCCCACTGAAAATATGTACATAACTTTAAAATCGCAAATTTTAAGCAATTTTGTGCAATCTGATTCTTTTCGCCTCAAGCAACTTTTGCAAGATTTAACCCTTGGCGATAAAAGGCCTTCGCAGCTACTTCTCGAGATGCGGAATTTGGCCGATGGAAAAATTACTGACGAAGTCTTAAAATCATTGTGGCTTCAACGCCTCCCTGTTTCTATGCAACAGATTATATCTGTAAGCAGTGAAACTTTAGATGGGCTGTCAAAAATAGCCGACAAGGTCAATGAAGTATCAGGTTGCACACTTACGGTTTCTAGTGTATCATCAGGACATGAAAAGACAGAGATTCAAATTCTACGGGATGAAATGGCAGCACTTTGCGCTGATATGAAAAGTTTGTTAAATGGCTCTAAACAGCGCTTTCGAAGTCGTAATAGAAATAGAACAACCACCTGTAGTAGAGAGGGGTCATGCAATGTTTTATGCTGGTACCACATACGTTTCGGAGATAAAGCCTGTGATTGCATTAAACCATGTGAGTTTACGGAAAACAATTAAGCGCGTCTGTTTTAACGGCGGCAGATTGCAGCTTACTTTCCAGTCGTCTGTTTGTTATTGACAAAAATTCCGGCTTTCGTTTTTTGGTCGATTGTGGTGCTGCAATAAGCTGCATTCCCGAAGGACTTGTGAAAGAAAGCACACCTTCGGAACTTTTTCTTTACGCGGCTAACGACAGTAAAATTCGCACTTACGGTACTAAGAAGTATAACTTAGATATCGGGTTGCGTCGAGTATTTACATGGGTTTTTTGGATAGCTGATGTTTCGCATCCGATTTTGGGCGCAGATTTTTTGGAGCATTTTGGTCTTGTGGTAGACGTTAAAAATAGACAGCTTGTTGATGGCCTAACTAAGCTTAATGCCAAAGCCACAATTTGTCCTGGTCCCACATTAGGATTAACTCTAATTTCAGAGGCATCCCCGTACCATAAAATTCTAGCAAATATCCCCAACTTGTTAACTTGAATTTAAGTAATGAGAGAATGACTCATTCTGTTACTCATTGTATTGAGACAAAAGGTCCACCTGTATATTCTAAAGCTAGGCGCTTATCGCCAGAAAAACTTAAAATCGTCAAAAAAGAATTTGAAGAACTACTACAAAAAGGAATAATTCGACCTTCTAGTAGTCCTTACGCAAGCCCAATACATCTTGTACCAAAGAAAAATAATACTTGGTGAATTGTAGGTGATTTTCGGCGGTTAAATTTCCAAACTATCCCGGATAGATATCCCCTTCCTCACATTCAAGATTTTTCACATGGACTTGCAGGGAAAAATATTTTTTCAAAGGTAGACCTCGTAAAGGCCTATCATCAGATTTCCATAGAGCCTAAAGACATTCCAAAAACCGCAGTCATTTCCCCGGTGGGGCTTTTTGAATACGTAAAAATGTGCTTTGGATTACGTAACTCTGGGCAAACTTTTCAGAGGTTTATGGATGAAGTCTTACGCGGTCTTGAGTGTTGTTATGTCTACCTTGATGATATTCTTATTGCCTCAAGTGATCCCAAAGCTCACGAGTCTGACCTTAATAGAGTTTTTGAAAGGTTAAGTGAGTATGGTATAGTTATAAACTTGGAGAAATGCGAGTTTGGTAAAAGTGAAATTGAATTTCTGGGTTTTCATGTCTCTGGTAAAGGAATTTCTCCTCTTCCAGCCAAAGTTCAGGCACTCAAAGAGTACAATCTTCCTAAAATGGTTGATGAACTTCGTCGTTTTTTGGCAATGCTAAATTTTTATCACAGGTTCCTTAAGAACGCTGCTGGTGTTCAAGCGTGTTTGTATGAGCTTACAAAAGGCAAAGCCAAAAAAGACAAGACCCCAATTGTTTGGAACGAGGCTAACGAGAAAGCATTTAATGAGTGTAAAGAAATGCTAACTAATGCTACACTTTTAGTGCACCCTCTTCCGAATGCAGAGTTGACTCTTGTTACTGATGCTTCTGAAATTGCAATTGGAGCCGCATTGCATCAATCTGTAGGTGACAATTTGGAACCTTTAGGTTTTTTTTCGCGTAAATTAACACCAGCTGAGTGCAAATATAGCACTTACGATCGAGAATTGTTAGCGATATATTCCGCGATTCGTCATTTTAGACATATGGTAGAGGGACGCGAATTTAAAGTTCTGACTGATCATAAACCTTTAATATATGCATTTCAGCAAAAAACAGATAGATGTTCTCCGAGACAACAGAGACATCTTGAATTTATAAGTCAATTTACTACGGATATCCATCACATTTCTGGCGACAAGAATCCAGTTGCCGACGCGTTTTCTCGTATTTCTGCAATTCAGGTCCCAGGACCTTTAGACTACGACGAAATGGCCATCGCGCAGGATTCTGATGAGGAGATGCAAGCTTTGATCGGCGCCGATTCTGGTCTTGAGTTGAAGCCTTTGACATTCCCCTCATCAAGCCGAAGTATTTTTTGTGATGTATCCAATGGTACTGTGAGGCCCTACGTTCCAGTTTCATTTCGTCGCAGGGCGTTTGATATTTGTCATGGACTTTCTCACCCTAGCATTAAGGCTACGACTGATTTAGTTCGTAAGCGTTTTGTTTGGCGAGATTTGACAAAAGACTGCAAAAATTGGTGTAGGAATTGCATACCTTGCCAAAAGTCAAAAGTGCAACGCCACAATAAATCAGTGCTCCAGTCGTTTCCTTCACCTAACGCCAGATTTTCACATGTCCATATCGACATAGTGGGACCCTTGCCACCATCGAAAGACTGTCGTTACATTTTGACCTGCGTTGATAGGTACAGCAGATGGCCTGAAGCCATTCCAATAAAGGATCAAACAGCTGAGACGGTAGCACAGGCTTTTTACGCTAATTGGATTGCTCGTTTTGGTGTACCCGATATTGTAACTACTGACCGAGGAACTATATTTGAAAGCAACCTTTTTGCTTCTCTTACTAAGTTGTTAGGGGTACATCGGATCAGAACCACTGCTTATCACCCAATGAGTAATGGCGCTGTAGAGCGTATGCACCGCCAGCTTAAGGCAGCAATCAAGTGCCACAGCACAGAAAGGTGGTGTGACATCCTCCCGACCGTTCTCTTGGGGATGCGTTGCAGTCTCAAAGACGACATACAGGCAACTGCTGCGGAAATGGTGTATGGAACTACTTTGCGACTTCCTGGTGAATTTTTTAGGAATTCTTCAGGGCCAGAAGACATCTCGCAAGCTGAGTTTGTGAGAAGGTTACGTGCAGAGATGAGAGAGGTACGTCCTGTCCCATTCTCAAATCACTCTAAGCAAAGTGCCTTCATTCACGGAGACCTCCACCGAACGTCCAACTGATGCGGTAAGACGACCCCTGGAACAGCCCTATAAAGGACCATGGAAAGTTGTATCTCGAGCTGACAAGTTCTTCGTGTTAGAGGTTAACGGGCATCATAACACGGTGTCGATTGATTGTCTGAAGCCTGCTTTTATGGATAACGACGGGCTCCAGAAAGTTCCAGTTCCTTCAACGATTCCAGTTCCTTCAACGATTCCAGTTCCTTCACCGACTCCAGTTGCCTCAACGACTCCAGTTCCTTCACCGACTCCAGTACCTTCACCAACTTCAGTTCCCTCAACAACAGCAGCTCCCTCAACGATTCCGGACAATTCCTTGTCAAGTTCCTCAACGAGTGCTCCTACGGAAGTAACAGTTACCAAGTCCGGTAGACGGGTGCGGTTCGTCGATCGCTACGGATATTAACTTGGATCGTCCCTTGGACTGGTGGGGGACCCCTGTGGCGGCGCGAGCTTGTTGATATGACATTTTGAACTCCATCGGCGTGAGATGAGATGATGTCTCGTGCGTTGCATAGCGACGGAAAAAATAACTTTCCAGGCCGAGCAGTTTTATTTTTATTACTTGTGTTCCATGAATATTGTCTTAGCATGTTGTATCGTTGGAGTTTATATAGTAAATTAAAGTGCAATAAATTTGTATTAAACTAAAATGGAGTCAGATTACTAATCCAAGATCACAACATCGCTAAAATATCAAACCTATAGTTCGAGAGGCGACTGCAATTTTTGGACCCCATCGAACATCATTCTAAATTTTTTATAGTAATTGGAGAAAAGTGAGTAGATTACGAATCCACTGGTCTGCTGTGGCAAAAATGGCCGAAACTGATCAAAAATCGACTTGGAATGAGTTGAACTAAAATCTGATTGCCAAATGTGTCATAACTTGCCAAAAAGAGAACAAACTTTTTCGTGTGGTAGCCCACTGCATTTTGATTTTCAATGAGAAAAAGCGCAAACGATTTCTGAACTCTGGCTCAGAAAGTTTGTATCTTTTAAAAGTAAGCCAAATTGGCGAAATCAGTTACGTCATCAAAGGACATAATGTTAATTGCCAATTTGGCTCATTTGTAAAAGATGCAAGTAAGCCATAGCCACACATCCGAATCGTCTGCAACCTTCTTAATTGAAAATTAAAGAGTGAGGGTTACTAAATAAAAAAAAAATATGCTCATTATTTGGCAAGTTATGGCGCATTTGGCAATTGGATTTAGTTCAACTTATTAAAAGTCGATTTTTGACCAGTTTTGGCTATTTTAGCCACGGTAGACCAGTGGATTTGTAATCTCACTTTTCTCTAATTTCTATAAAAAATTCAGAATGATGTTTGATGGGGTCCAAAAAATTGCAGTCGCCTCTCAGTCTACTAATAAACACTGACAGGATAGTTATAATAGGGTATTCGATAATATCTACAAGCAATTATTAAATGCCATACAAATACGATATTTAACAAAATAAAAATACTATAAGCATTTTTTATACGAAATCTTCAAATTTTTATAAATCAAAAAATGTCTTTCCAATTGAATTATCATGTGATCACAAGTGTTCTGATATGATTGTCTGCATAGTGTGATGTCAATGTTACCTAGTTTTCTAAGCAAAAAAGTTCATATGTCTATTTTTAAGTTTGGTTCGGCATTGTTTTATTTTAGAATACTGAAGGTGACTGAAAAGAGGTTGCACCCCTCTAGCTTTGAGAATTTACCATTTTAAGAGAAAGATGTAAATTCTCAGAAAAAGAAACACATGCTGTTTTGAAATTACTTTTTCAGTACTATCATGAGGATTTGTTAATATTACTTTCCATAAAATCCTGTGACCCATTCTGCTGAGAATAAAATATTTGATACCCTTCTATTAAGACAAGTAAAAAAAACTGTCAAGTCTGACACTTGAAGCAGTTATTGTGAAGCTGAAATGTTTATGCAAAAACGACATTTTAATCTCGTGAACTTTAATTTTTTATTATATTTAATTTGGTTATTTAAATACATTTACCATGGCTTCTTATAGGGTTGTTACAAATGATCGGAAAGTTATTAGTTTGAATGAGTTATCGCTGTAATTTGGCGATTTTTACCTGGTACCTGTCCAACCGAAGAGTAAGGTACCTCAAACTAAACACAAACACTTACACTGGGAAGGAAGTCCTTTAGAATCATGATTGGTTTGTTAACCAGTCACTATCTTAGGAATCATCTTAAAACAATGAAAGCTGTCATCAGGGGTCAAAGTGACAAAATAAGAATATATAGGATTTTAAAAAAAAAATATAGGACAATATAAAACATCAAATAACAGCACACAGTTGCCACTGAACTTAAAAATTAATTAGTTATACATTTATATACTCGTTATATTTAATTTAAGAGAATAGAAAACACACCTTTAAAAAAAGAAATCGCCTGATCCTGAATATGTCATCCGTTATTGCCTCAATATTCTATCCCTAAATCAAGTTTTATTAATTACATTAAATACAATCTTGAGTCTTTTGCTTCCAGCATCTATAACTGCTTGAACTGTTCCAATTTCTTTAAGTATTTTCTTTTAATCCCCGTTTGCAATCTGGATTGGCAGCGAAAAGCGGGAGATTTAACGCCGAATGTGTTGAATCGGGGACTTGGTTTTCCGGAAACCCTAGAGACCGTTTGGACCGTCACAACACAACGTATTGACGTCATTTTCATTCCGAACCCTGTACGGATTCTGCGCCATGGTGATTTTTGCCAAAAATGGCAGCCCTACCATTTTTTTATGAGCAAGAGAACTGCCTATGGTTGCCATAATTTGGCGCGGTTTGATGTAAACTATTCGTGGCGCAGAATCAGTACCGGATTCAGAATTAAAAAGTCGCCATCCGATATCATACAGTAAATCTTAACCCTTTTGTTTAATTCATCAATTATTGACTGAGCACTAGAAATGTTCTTTAGTAGTCCTGCAAGTTAATCACAAGTTGTTTTCATCCGTTTTTTCCGAGGCAGTTTTGTTGCTGCATCTCTCTCTGTATTATGACCAATTAATTTATTACGTTGGAGGAGAAAACAGATCAGAAATTCAAGATAGCATGCTATGGAAAAGTTCACATGTTTACATTTTACAACTCCCGCCGGTTCAGTAGAGTTGAGTTGTAGGTTATGCAGCACGTGACGTCACAAGAGATAAAACGCAGCCGTTACAAATATAAGTTTTGTCAGGTCTTTTTCACCTACGATGGCGCCAAAGAATCCGAAATATAAAAAATGGCAACGAACGGCACCGTTATTACGAATTCGAAGAAAATATAGATCGAATCAATATAGAATATATAGGACAATTGTAAAATATAGGACGTTTTTGCCGATTTTAAAAAAAATATAGGATTTATAGGACATATAGGACGTCTGCGACCCCTGTGTCATGGACAAGCTATGCAGAGGCTGTTGAAAATCGACTGAAACAGTAGAGCATGTGTTTAGGAAATGCCAATCAATCATGGGCGTTAGACTTAAAACCAGTGGTGTTATTGACATCCAAGTCTGATGACTTTTGTAATGTCCCCCTTTCAGACTGTTTGGCCTTCTGTAAGGCCACTGCTCTGTTTAACATGCCATTTTTCTTAGTATGGTATTAGAGAGGTACCAATGGGTCATCAAACCTAAGTGCGCATAGCTTTGTCACTTTCTTTTTTAATCTAATGGAAGATTATCAAATAATTTAGATGCATAGTAACTAACAGTGGCAAAGATTTTTTTATCTTCGCCAAGTTAAAATCGCAATTGAGCAATAGAATTGTCAAACATTTACCAATCTGCTGCCAAAACCATGAACCTATTGTAGACCTGGAATAAACCAAAAACAGTGTTAAGCTGTTTTATTTTAGCTCCATACAAATTTTTTAAAAATACCATGGTCCTACATTTATGTCCACATGTAGCATTGGATAATCAAAATACATTTTAATGAAATAAAGAATTTACTTATATCAAAGTGAATTCACATAAATATAGGGCAGTATGTGGTAAAAACTGATTTGATTTCTTACTTGTGCGATTTAACATTTTTCATTTATATGCTTTACTATGGAATTTTACTGATGTATTTGCACACTGGGGGTATACAGCACAAGATCGTTAAGACATTTCCTCGAATAAAATCACAAGTAAAAAACAAAATATGATTACACAATCTTGTTTGAAGTTCAAGTTAGTTTATCGTTTGTGTCGCTGTTTCGGTAACAATGACGTCACATGCTTGGATTGGCTTTTAGCCAGTGTTAAAATGGGGGAGTTTTTGCTTATATTTTAAAATGCAATTTTTACCATATTATTTTGAAAAAAATATACACATTTTTTTTTTCATTCATTCATGTATTTTATTTTAAAATATATTTTGAAAATTAGTCAAATACTGTGTTACAAGTTAAACTTAAAAAGCACTATCAAAGTACTACTTACCAGCAAAGGATAGCAAAGAATCCAAGAGTCCATTTCAAAGGTGTTATCTTTCTTTTTCTTTTAAAGCTTGAGTCACAACAACGACAAAGAAAAAATATTAAGAATGCTAACAAAGTTAGGATGAGGTAAAACCCAGGTACTGCAATAATAATACCTAATGCCTGAAAAAGAAATAATTTAATGAATGTTGAATGAAGTCAGGAAAAAATTCATTTGTTTTTAATAAAATATAAAAAAATAGTTTTCAAAAGCAATATTAAACCTTCCAACAATCAGTATATTAACTCAATCATTTGGTGAATAAAACTTTTTTGTAGTTTTGTTTCAGTTAAGAGTGAAGAAATATAGTAAATACATTTTCATGACAAAAAATTAATCACAAATTGATATAAAGCATGTACTTAATCATAAAGGCAGAGTAATTTATTAAACCATATCATCATTTAAAGAATCTTGCTCAATTAAACACAAATAAGAAATCTAATAATTAAGTTAAAAAAATTCAATAAAAATAAAACTTCAAATCATGGCAAGAAGAATAGGTCTATTCCTAGTTGACGTTAAAATATCGCCAAGCCGATTTGGCGCTGTTTTGTAGGCGATAAAGTTCTAAATTTGGCAACCCCATTTTTTTTTATTGACGTGCTTTGGTTTCAACCTTTCTATACCACAAATCATGGAGCTGGTTCGTTTCTCACTTTTTCATATTGGAATTCCGAATTGGCGACATTCTGGCTTTGTCGCCAACTTTTCAAAAGTGCGCCAACCCATAAACGTGAACTAGGAATTTACCGAAGAATAAGTCACCTTAACACTGACGTATACTTTTTTAAAAGTTAGGGTCAGTTAAAAGTAAGTTAGGGTCAGTTAAAAGTAAGTCAGATTTTAAATTTATATTGGTATTTTCTTTATTTTAATTTGGAAATTTGCAATTTTAAATTGTGATCATTATCACTTGAACTTCAGAATATCATTTAAACCAATTATTAATAAGAAATTGGTTTTATTTATCTTCAGTTTGACCACTTTTAGCTAGTCCAATAACTTTATTTTTTTTTATATTTGTAAACAGCAAAAAATTAAATTTTAAAAATCATGCAGAAAAATTTAAATAAGGTTTCATTAACACCATTTAAACAATTGAAACTTAAGTAATCAGCAAAATCTTACCTCTAGGTATGCACTGTTGCTGGGATCAAATGTTGTATTCACAGACGAAAATGTTATGTCAACATGGGGGAAAACATGAAACCACTCGGCAATATGAGAAATGTGATATGTTTCATGAATAATGTCTGGCGTAGCCATTCCCGCCATTATGTTCTGCAAGTAATTAATTTTTAAGATTATAAGATTGCTTGAACACAAAATGTTATGTTGCTAATAATATCAACTTCAGTTAAGAATATCACATTCAATTTTCTTTTAAACAAAAAGGTAGTTCATAAGGTCACTTATTTCACGAGGAAAAACTATTGTGATTAATTATTTTGTAAGTCTAAAATATTGCTCAAACAAAGAAGTACCTACCAATGAAACCATTTATGCAAATTATAGCACAAGGAAGTAAGTACCATTTAATGATAATTTTTAACTAATGAATGAAATAAGGATATTTTTTAAATTAAACACTTGAAGATGTCAAATACAAATGACTTTTGTTATTTTCACCCCAATCACTTCCTTGAAAATCCGTGGTTAACTCTGACGCCGTTCAGTTTTGGAATGGAAACTTAGTAGGTACATATTGACATTTTCTAGCATATTGATAATAGAAAAATAAACATCAACTTTGAAAACATTAAAGATAAACGAAGGTATAATAACTCAAAGTCTTGCAAGTATTTAAAGTACATATAACATATTATATTCATAACAGTGCTTACATTCAAATAGTAACGATCAGTTGTCTAGTATGTTATATGTGTAAGCCTATTAGATAGTTTTCAGATCATCCTTAGATGTATTGTTCTCTGACACATTGAAGATGCTATTGATGATTTTAAATGGCTAATGACAAATCAAAATAAAACATGCATATTAATATTGCATGAAAACCTTATCTATTTAACTAGTTAACAATTTCAGGAAGAGGAAAAACTAACAAGCACGGCATCACGGGATTGCGTGACAGAGATAGTACAAGTTAAATTTTTTATTGATTATTAAATTAATGTTATGCACAAGAGAATTTAGTAAAATTTTACAAGAATAATTTATATAAAACTTAATCAACAAAGTTTTGATGTCATATTAAACGAAATTATTTTGTCAGAACTATCATTTCTTCTTGACAGAAATTTTCAATATTAGAAATTTAGCAAAAAATATTACAGGGAGCTGTAAAATCATTGGTTTACGAAATTACATTTATCTTTTAACATTTATATTTGAAAAGACATTGTAATTTTTATAGCTAAAAAAGGACCGAAGGACTTAATAATAATTGAGGTTTTATTTAAAGGTAACATTTATGACCAATCACATTACACTTTTAAAAATAGAGTCGAATTTATAACTAATTACAAACATGCATTTCACTTTTTTGCAGGATAATCGAAAACACAATTGTTTTTGACGTCACAATATATTGATGTTTGTCAAGACTTTAAAAGTTGTAAAGGGTGTAAAATGGCAACAAGAGCTCAACTTCTTTGTAGCAGACAACCGCGCAGCGTGATATGATAATTCGGTAAACTTTCTAAATTTTATTTCACCCTTTAAACTTATTAACTTCTTCGACGTTTTCGAATTTTTGTATTTTAAAACTATATATAACTGCATTTATTTTTTATTACAATTATTCAGTTAAATTTGTAGGAGGTGCTTAATTAGCTCTTGGAAACTATTGAAAACTGAAATAAACAATACAAATATCACTACATTGGGGCTAGTCAACTTAGAAATCCTCTCTGTAAAAGACTCGATGTACGTTTTAGACATGTTGTGAGAAGTTGTCGTTGATACAGTAAAAAGTTTTTAACATTAATTGATTATCATTTTCAGTCAAGTAATATTTTTAACGTATTACTAATCAATTAGTAATTCTTCGAGTGCTATTAATTTGCAGATTAAAGTTGTATTCCTGTTTACATCCTGTGATTGCATTTTCATAAATGTACACTTCCATTCAAGTTGACAGCTAAAAATAAATGCCTGTCTATGGAAATATTTTCGCATATATTGGATTAGTGTTCCACTTAATGAAATAAACTGTATATACTATGTTTTTGAAATTTAAAGACTATTATACTTGTCGACAATCTATTAGAAAATCTTTTAAGCTGTATATCATCAGTCTTGTTTAGGTAAATTATAATTATTTAGATTGTACTTCAAAAGACTTGCATGTGTAAAATAATGTATAATAATGTTTTGTGATTGATAATACAACACTATTTTCATTTTTATGAGAATTAAAATTAACTGATATATTTCTAAAGTTGAAGAATTTTCTTCAGCAAAAGATTGTAAATAATTATATAAGGATACTTATGCAAAATAATTATAATTGTGGAAAATATGTGCAATTAATAAATGATAATTAATAATACTCTGCAAAAAAAAATTTGAGTTTCAAAACCAAACAAGAATCTGCTACTTAACAATGTAATTAACTTTATGTGACTGTTGTTAATGAAAATAATTTGAATGCCATTAAAAATATATATATAGTATATATATTTTTCTATAAATGTTGCTAACATTTCTTAAATTGTGAGATTAGTGCATGTAAGATTAAAATCTTAAACAAGTATAAAAAAATTGCATGTGTTGTAAAATATTTTGTATTTTACTAATATGTTAAAAAAATAGTTCTCCTTTTTCATTATGTAAAAAGATTTTGAAAACTTCTATTTTATATATTCAGATGAAAATTTATTTCTACTATAGTTATAGAAAGAAAAATGGAAGATGACACTGAAGCAGCTAGAGACCCGAAAGTTGGCTCTGCACAACAAATTTACTCCCAATATGATTTTGATGGTAAGGCAAGTTTATATAAATAAATATTGCTATACTATGACTATCTTATTTAGCTACAATATATTTTGTTTGTAGTTAACTGGTTAATTTTCTGTATTACCCTGTTGGAATCTTGTTAATTTATTTGTTCATCATATTTTTTTAAACTTGCTATTTACTCTGAACTAAATATAAAAGCTTATATAATCTTCACTTGTTGTTGCTTACAAATCCCAAAAGATTTTTTGTTCCTTGGTGCTTTTTTTTTGGTTTCAAAATTGCTACCCGAGAATTTAGATCGTCTTGATGACAAAAAAAAAGCTTTAATGTCTCCAGTATATATTTATAGCTTAACTATACCTACTCAGTTCAGTACTACTTTTTGTGACTGCACCATTGTCCAAGCTTTTTTTAAAAAACCATGGACAGAGAATTTACATGACAGTATTTTTATTTCAAATCAGAAAGAAAAGTAAAAAAAATAATGGAAAGGTTTGCTTAAATTTCGTAAAAACAAACAGAAGCCATAGTCGGAGATACTTCAGTGATTTGTTTAGACACTTTTGGAGAGTTAAAATGTTTTGGATACCTGCACCCTTTGAATGTGTTTGTAGTGAGAATGGGATGATAACTGATAATTCCGAATGACTGCTGGTGGTCTGAATGGCAGGTTGTCATAGATTTGCCAGATCCTCTTGCTTGCTGGAGGATGTGATGAAACGGGTTGGTACGCCTCAAGGAAAATAAATCAGCCTTAAAATCTCAGGGAAAAAAGACCCCCCACCCCAAATAAAAAAAAACCTGGAAAAGGTCATTGTTACTCTGTAAAAAAAACCTACTCTTCGGTGCTATTTGTTTAAAGTACGGTGCTATTTGTTCTCGAGGAATTAAAGTTACAGAACTATTTTATGATATAGACTAACAGAAAGTTATTCTTAAAAAAAAAAAATATATATATATATATATTTTATTCGAGTTATCAGAAGAATTTGTGTAATCGAAGTTTGACTATATTTATAAGGCTAAAAACAATTAACTCTGCGATGGAAAACACGACTCTGAAAAATGCAGGGAAATCTCGGAGAATTTTTTTTCTGAAAATGAGTCTGAACCCTGTGAAACCTGATCATTTCCTTCACTAAGTCTTCGAGCCTAAATTGGCTTTTTATTTCAATTTGGTTGATTTGATGTTTTAATGATTGTTTTTATGACCAAAGCCACTAACATTAAACTAAGCTTGGGTTCTGTTCATTTTATTTACTTAATGATATTTATATTATTTGTAAGATTAAAATAATTATACTAAATCTATTTACAGATGTTTGAGCAGCTAATCCTTTATGAAACCATAGTCAAGTTTTTCGAAATTTCCTAAAAAAATTTCCAGTAAAAAATCACTTTCTATACCGTTCTATGCTTGTGCAGAGCAAAGTAATAGTCGGTTGTTTCTGCAAACCTATGCGATCTACTAGTGTGACATCACTTGTGAACCGCCACATGGTGTTAGAAAGATAATATTCACTAGACCCTTCATTTAGTTTTAATTGACAGTTATTTCACATCTGCTTCAGCTTTGAATTATTTAAAAGATTCGCATGTTTTTTTCATTCATTTTACAATTTTAAAGTAGTTTAACTTTCAATTTTTTTAGCTAAAAGTTTTTAAAGGAATCATTTAATGAAACTTCAATAACTTTTTCTTTAAGCATTGCTTCATTCATACCTGCCAACTTGTACGAATCATCCGTACAATGTACGGATTTTTACTATTTTGTACGAGTGTACGAACAGCTAAAAAAATCGTACGGATTTCACGGTACTTTTCGTTTTTTCCCTAAAACCGTTTTTTTTTTTTTATAAATATTTTTTTAAGTCACCAACGAAACCGAAACGATTTTCCAAAGCTGCCGCGTCTGTCAAAATATTTATTCACACTCCAAGATTGCGCATATGTTCAGCACTAAAGCGCGTTGGCGAGGATGCATTGTTTTCTTTTCTGTTGTCGACTAGATTTGGCAAACCAAACCACTGCTTCGATTTTTCGGGCTTTACAGATTAATAAAGAAGCAGAAAACCGATAGTGCTTTAGTTTTTTAATTCTACCTTCTTTTGGACTGGACTTGCGCGTAAATAATAGCACTAAACACGGTGCCGGGGATGCACTGTTTTCATTTGTGTTGCCAACGGGACCTGGCGAACCAAACAACTATTGCTTTGCCTCAGACTTAAGGGATTAACAAAGAATCTGAAAACCAAAAATGCTCTAGATTTTGGTTCTTCCTTCTGTTTGACCGTACAATGATGTTGCGCGTATATAATAAAAATACTTAAGCGCGGCGCCGGAAATTCATTGTTTTCATCTGTGTTGCCGACGGGATTTGGCGAACCAAGCAACTGTTTCGTTGTCTCGAACTTTAGAGATAATAAAGTAGAAAACTGAAAGTGCTTTAGTTTTTTTTTATTCTTTCTTCTTTTGGACCGTACTCCAACGCTGCGCACTAAATCGCGACGGCGCCGTTTTCAATTGTTTTGGCGGCACTCACCGAACGACTGTTTCGTTTTCTCGGACTTTAGAGATTAAAGCACTTTCGGTTTTCAGCTTCTTTGTTAGTCTTAATTATTTATTTTAAAATATCCAAGTTAAACAATCCTGGTGTAAAATTCCAGAAAATATCAAGTTTTTTTGGAGTTTACTTCAAACCAAGCGGTTTACTTCTAATCATCAGAAATTCAAACAAAGAAACAAATTTTGCATTCTGCTCTATCTATGCATCTGATATTAAGATTTCTCATGGAGGATTTACTGATGTCGAAGTTCATATCAATTCTAAAAAGCACAGTGACAACATCAAATGTAATAATACGAATTCGAAAGCCTGCATAATTGATATTTGTGCGTGTGATTAAACACTTTGAATACCACCAACTCATTGTATGTTTCACTAGAGTTTTTGTGTCATAAAGCATGTTTTATTTAGGTGTAATGTAGACTAAATCTTAAACCTCATCAGAGATTTCATCGTAAAGTTTAAATTTGATTTATTTTTAAATCCAAGTTAGTTTTTTTATTTTATAATTTCCATTTTGTGCTAAAATGTAACAATTTGTTATATTTGAGAGCAATTTAATACTATGCAATTTTTTAATTTTTTTTTTTTTGCATTTGTAATAGAATTTCTATTATTTCTATATTACATTCATAAATATTGTCGCTATTTGACTTTCCATGAGTCATAGGAATGCAAATATTTGTTCCGTAAAAATTGTACTAATTTGAAAATGCCAATGTTGGCAGGTATGTTCATTGAAATATTGATATAAATGTTGGATAGATTATCCAATCACATTCTGAGTTTTGAACATATACAATTAGTACTAGCACATTTGGGCTATTGCAGCAGCTTGCTGGAAGTTTTGTAATTTGGAGTTGTGCGAATGCCTAATCAACAGGATTGCACAGACCTAAAAAGAGATTTTTTTTTTTTTTTTTAAATTAGCCACAAGTCCAATGAAGTAGAATTAAAGTATATATTTCTTAGTAATCGTGTTATGACTTAAAATTCAATTGTTAATTTCTAGCTTAAACTTAAAAGTCATTTCTTAATTAGATCTAACAGCTTAAAATTCATCTCTTAATTCAGATCTTAGACTTTAAAAAGACATTTATTCTTTCTGTTCTAGAGTTAATTCACCTTTGAATGGCGATCTTTTTACTTTTTTCCCATTGTTAAAGTCATATCTTTTCAAACTTGCTTCAATTATTTTCAAATATTAATCTTTCTAAGTTTTTGTTTACCTCGTGGTATTCATTTAAAACATCGTATTTAATTATTTTTTCGGTACCTGAATGTGTTACAGGTATGCCGATGTGTTAGCGTTTTTAATTTTCACAATGCCATCAATTTGAGGGCGATGGGGTTGTTTTTCGTTCATTGGGAGGTTTTTTTTTTTTTTGAGAATTCGCGGTAGCCATTTGTTATCTTTTCTTGGCGTTTTTTGGGGAGAAACGCCGTGTATTACCACGCTACAAACGAAAGTCCTTTGAACCGGTTTACCTCTGTTTGGAGAAAAGAGCTGATGCAATAACCCGATTCCCGACGTCTGATTGGTCGGGCGATCGCTGTGAAGGGGAAAGAACGTTGCCGTGGACAGTCACTCTTGGGTTTGCTGCCGATCGGATAAGTCGCAAAATTGTGCGGATCACTATGCATGAGAATGTGCCGCGAAGTCAGCCATGCCTCGGGAAGTGGTTTCCCTCCAGATATCAAACTGATGCCTCGTCTTAACTAATGTCAATATCCTAAGGATCCTCCGGAATCAGGCCAGTAAATGATTCCCTCCAGACTATCCAAAGAATGCTTAATCATATCACTATTCCTGAACTAAGTTCCTGAGTAATTCCACCAGGGCATGTTCCCTCCAGACTATCCAGCGGATGCCTGATTGTAAAGATACTCCTGAATCCTGCCAGTAAATGATTCCATCCCGATGGTCCACCTGAGACATGAGGTGACCCATCTTTAAGTACCAAACCATCCGAAGGATGATTCCAGTAACCTGACCTGACCAGAACCCACCCTAATCCAAGATGGTTGCCTACAACGCATCTTCATCTATCCCCATGTCCGCCGTTGAAGGCACCCAGCCACCAGCAACTCTCTGACCACTTTCCATCCTCCCGGATTCCAGCCCTTTAAGGAACTGGTTTAGTTTCATACAGGTAGTCTGTTTAACCAAAACAGACTCGTGTAATTTCTTTTGTTTTCTTTGAATGAAAATACTTTATTTTAATGACGGCCAGATCTCTCTTCCATTAGGAATTTAAGACAGGATTTATTTATCCGGTTAATTTTAATTTGTTAGTTTTAATTGTTTTATTTAATTGCAACCTCACCCTGAGCGAAGGACAACCCCTTTACCCTCTTGGGTATTTCAGTAGAATCTTTTTTAATATTCATCTTGTTGAATAGTTGTGTAACCGCTTCATGAATAAGTGATGTCTGATATTTTAATATTTTTCGTGATTAATAAATTAAATTATTTTGGTAAAAACAGTGGTGAATTCTTGAACTTTTAGTTAGGTAATTATTGTGTTTATGTGTTGAAGAGTCTAAAACTTGCCATTTTAGGTAAGAGGTCGTTAAGTAGTAATCATTCTCTAAATATATTAAGTGGTAATTTTCACCACGATAAATGGTGCCGTTGGACCAGTCGCTCATTATGGGTTTTTCTTTTGCAACGCTTTGAGTAAATTAATTTTTGGTTGAGAGTTCTGGCATTTGTTTGTATTTTTTTTTCTCTCTTTTTCTTTTTGGGGCAGGCAGAATTAACGAATTGTTGATACCTTGTTATTATGATATTGTTTGAAAGTTATATTACTATGTGTGGTGAAAGGGGAGGCAGGTTCTAGCATCGAACCCCCGATTTAACTGTACTATGCCGCCAAAACGTGGTCGTGGCCGGGGTAGGCAACAAGACCCTGATTTTGATGAACTCGAGAACTTAAATGTTAACCTGGCTAGCTTGACTGAGGCAGCGGCTGAATTACCTCAGCGAGAGTTTCAGATTCCTGATTTCAGATCGTCTTCACAGAGACTAATGGACTCTGTGGAAGAATTTAGTGGGGAGTCTGATGTCACTGTAGGGGATTTTTTTGATCAGATCGACCTGCTGGGCAACCACGCAGGTTGGTCTGACCAAGATAAGTTACTGGTTGCCAAACTCAGAGTCAAGGGCAGGGCAAAAGGGTTCATCACTAGTAACCTAAGTCTAAAGAGAGAGACATCCTACGATGTATTTCGAACACAACTCTTGGACAATTTTGAGATAAAAATTTCATCTCGCACTTCTCTAAAACAACTTTTATTGGCTTACCAACGCCCGACTGAGTCTGTACGTAATTTTTCTTCAAGATTAGAGGCTCTGTCACACCGCACTGTTACAAATGATTTGAGAGACAATGAGGCAGTCAATGGGGTTAGACAGGAAAACTTATTGCAGGCCTTTTTGGCTGGCCTTAAGCCTGATATTCAACGAGCGGTAGTGATTCAGAATCATAAGACATTTGCAAAGGCAAAAACACACGCCTCCCTGCAGGAAGAACTTCAGGAACAAATGCAGACTGTAAACAACACCGTTAGAGCCAGTTCAGGTGTAGACACACAGTCTGAAATCACCTCAGCCTTACAGGCTCAGGCACAAGTTATTTCCGACCTGTCGGCACAAATGCAACAGTTATCTGCTGAACTGGGTACACTGCGACAACAAAGGGGTTCTTCTAGACCAAAAGGGGAAATAAGGTGCTATCAGTGCAATGAAATTGGCCATTTTCGGAGAGGTTGTAGATCTGGCCCTAGGCAAAATCCTAGAAACCAGTTTAATTCACAAAATTTTCCACCACAGGCAGGTATGTTTGGACCACCTGCTCCACATTTTCAGTACCCACCTCAGGGTCCACCACATTTTCCCTATTTTCCAGGACACCCACAAGGGGGACATAACAATAACCGCCCACCTTTAAACTAAGCCAGGGTTGTGGGATTCACCAATCACCACAGTAGAAGGCCCACAGGTGCCCCTCGTTTGCCATATTTCAGGGGAAGGAGATTTACCTATTATAAAGGGAATGATTTTGGGGAATAGATTAAATCTTCTGATTGATTCGGGTGCGACTGTTAATCTACTTGATAGGAAATACCTTTCTTGTATTAAAAATCCCCTTATCGAGTCATGTGATCTTAGAGTTTCTGGAATTGCTAACACAATTCTACCCATTTTAGAGAAAATTACCCTACCTATCACTTTAGACAGTGAAACCTTTTCAGTAGAATTTCTAATTTCACCCAACACCATTTCTAACCAATATGGTGCAATTTTGGGTGTTTCTTTTTTGAAGGATAACCAAATCACTCTTGATTTTGAACAGGGTTACCTACTTTCAGCTAAATTGTTCATGTCTTTGCACAATAACTCTCTAACACCTAATGTAAACATTATTAATGTTCATAACACTACACTTTTTGGAACATGCCATTCAAAACACATACTACCACCTCTTTCTGAAAATCTAGTTAAAGTTAAGTTACCAGTCACACCTTTAGACACTAAATTAATTCTCTTTCAGCAACACCCTAACTTTTCTAACACTGACCTTTTCATTTCAAAAAGTGTAAACACATACAATAATAATGGCATTCACTACATTAAAATTCTTAATACCTCTAGTGAACCTGTGCATATAAATAAAGGACTTAAATTAGTAACTGCTGAACCCATTCATACCACAACAACTACAACTCAGCACATCAACACTCTGAACACCATTGCTAGTGAGCTGGATGACTCATTTGAGGCATGGGGAGGTGATTTTAAATTAGATCACCTACCGCCTGGTCATAAACAAACACTCACAAATTTACTTAAACAATATTCTGGCATATTTGCTAAAAAAGTTCAAGATCTTTCAGGCTGCGATACAATAGAACATGAAATTCACCTAACAGACAACATACCCGTTAGAGTTAAACCTTATAAAACACCTTATCATTTAAGAGATGAACTAAATAAACAAATTTCTGAGCTTCTTGAGGCAGGTATAATTACTGAGGTGTTCTCTCCTTACTCAGCCCCTGTTCTTTTGGTTAAGAAGGCAGATCAATCTTATAGATTAGTGACAGATTTTAGAAAATTAAATGAGAAAACTGTGCCTGATAATTTTCCTCTACCAAATATGATAGAATTAATTGATAATTTGTCTGGAGCCCATTTTTTTAGCACTATGGATCTCACTTCAGGTTTTTTTTCAAATGAAGTTGGCTGAGAGGGACACCTATAAGGCTGGGTTTTCTACACAACAATCTAGCTACAATTGGTTGAGGTTGCCCTTTGGCATGCGCAATGCTCCTAGTTCTTTTCAAAGATTAATGTCTGTGGTTTTATCTGGGTTGGCACACTTGCAAATAGGTACATACATTGACGATATAGTTGTAGCATCTAATACCTTTGACGAGCACATTCATAAACTTAAATTGGTCTTTGATAGGCTGGTTACACATAACCTTAAATTAAAACCCAGTAAGTGTTCCTTTGTTCAAGATACTATCACATACTTGGGATACAAGGTCACGCAGGGAGTGGTATCACCTGACCCCTCTAACTTAAAATCCATAGAAAATATCAAATTACCAACGAATCGTAAACAAGTTAGACAATTTTTGGGACTCACAGGATTCTACAGACGCTTTATTCAAAATTATGCTAGCATTGCACTGCCACTCACCAACTTAACAAAAGACAATCAACCGTTTAATTGGGATGTTGCGGCACAGGAGGCTTTTGATTCCTTGACAGCTGAGTTACTTAAAGAGCCAATTTTAAAATTACCCAATCTTTCACGTCCTTTTTTTCTTTGTACAGATGCCTCAAATTTTGCTCTAGGCGCTTGTTTATGTCAGGAGTATGACAACTTTTTACACCCTGTTGCTTTTGCTAGTAGGAAATTAAAAGATGCAGAAGTGAGATATAGTACAATAGAGAGAGAGGCTTTAGCCATTGTTTGGGCGACTGCTTATTTTCGACAATATCTTCTAGGGAAGGAATTCACTATTTTTTGTGACCAGGCGTCTCTTTCACAAGTTCTAAAACTTAAAGATTCAACGTCTCGCATTGCACGTTGGATGGCTGCTTTAGTACAATTTAACTATACAATTATTCACAAACCAGGTAAATTAAATGTTACTGCTGATTTCTTTTCTAGAGCCATTAACGTTGTGAGCTTGGTAGAACACAATGTAGAACCTGTTTTGTTCAAAAACATTGCTACCCATCAACTCACAGATCCAAATTGCTTAAAACTTATTCAACTCTTACATTCTAACATGAAACCCAACCCGAAGAAACTTAATTTTTTTTTAATAGACAATGTTTTGTTTTGTACCAATGTACATCCAAAGAATCGTTGGCAGAGAGGTCAAAGAATTGTTGTGCCTGCAACATTAAGAGCCCAAATTCTTAACTTGCATCATGATTCACTTGTCGCTGCTCATTGTGGGTTCAGTCGAACTCTCTCTAAAATTCAAAAGAGTTTTTATTGGCCTGGCATGTACTCTCACGTTAAAAACTATGTTGCTTCCTGTCACTCTTGTCTGCAAAGGAGAGGTCATCGACCTTCACAGAAGGCACCTTTGGTCAGAATTCCTGTCACAAGCAGACCTTTCGAAAGAATTGCAATGGATTTCGTGGGACCTTTAACTTTTACGGGAAATCGTTATATTTTGGTTTTTAGTGATTACTTTATACGTTATTCTGAGGCTTTTCCTCTTCCTGACACCAAGAATCACACTGTTGCCGCAACATTAGAAAAATTCATAGCCACACACGGAGTACCAGAAAATCTCATCACTGACAGGGGATCTAACTTTTTGTCTGAAACCATGAAAGAGGTTTACAGTGCTTTGAAAATTAAGAAAATTAACACTACAAGTTACCACCCTCAGTCAGATGGTGTAACAGAGCGTTTGAATGCCACACTGGTGAACTCACTGAGTCACTTGGTTAATCATTCGCATGACGACTAGGATAGGTTAATACCGTACGCTTTGTTAGCTCACAGAACAGCTAGACATGCTAGTACTGGTGAATCCCCAGCTTTCCTTTTATATGGTAGGGACTTAATTCTCCCAACTGATTTTTTATTGAACAGTGCTTTCAGATCTTATGCGGACACTCCAACTTATGCCACAGATTTGTGCATAAGGTTGCAATCTGCTTTTGAAATTGTTAAGAAAAACTTAACTCAGGCCGCAGAAAGGCAGGAAAATTTTAGGGCAAAAACCGCAGTTGTGAAGAAAATTACAGTAGGCGATTCTGTTTTCTTACACACTCCTGTTTTGGAATCCGGTCAAGTTAAAAAGTTTGCGAAATTTAACAAGGGTCCCTATCGAGTGATTAAGCAGGCCAAAAATCAAGTTAATTTTCAGCTTACAAAACCTAACGACCCTTCGGTTAAAATTTGGGCACATGTAGACAGATTGACCCTGATACCCCAAAGAACGATTTTTCCCTTTTTGGAATTGGACGATGACTTGAATAGCACTGGATTCAATTGTGACTACCGATTTTGACACTCCTTATAACTTACGACCCAGACAAGGTGGTTTTGTTCGTCGTACTTAGTTTTAGGAATTTGTAAAAAAAAAAAATTGTTTAATTTGCGCTGCGGTAGTTATAGGATTTTTGCTTCAGAGAAACTATAATCACATTTTCTTCTCTGGTGATATTGTTTTTGCTTCGGAACTATATGAATAGTTAATTAGTTTTTTTTAGTGAAAATATTAGGTTTTCTCTTTTTATCTAAATTGTCGGGTTAGCATACTGTACTCCTGGGTTCACTTTCGCTGGTCACTCTCAGTGTATCACTCATTAAATTTAATTTTTTTTTACCCTCCCCTAGTTGGAGCCTCTTGCTGGTCAATGGGCTACTTTTAAACTCGGAGCTCCTTTCCCTTTTGCTTACATTTTTTTTTTTTGGAGGTACACAGACGGTGGGTTTGGTTCTGGCAGTACCTGTATGGCTTTCTCTGACTTATTATATATATTTTTTTCTCCTCAGTGAGTGTTGTCTTACTGTGCAATTGAAATTTCGAATTCTCTCTTTTATACACACTGAGACTGTGTGTCACTTTATTAGAGGGAAGGAATCTTTGAGAAGGATTAACCTTCATTTAATTTTTTTTTTTTTTGTGTTTGGGACACCAATTGGGTGTATAAACATCTGGAGGATGTTGACCTTTTGTTTATTGTTTTTTTTAGAGATAGTTACACTTTAGTGGAACTGTTTTTTTTTTTTTTTTTTTTCTTCGATCAGCCATTCGGATGCTGATGAGCTAAATTGTATTTTTTTTTTCTTTTATTGGAGGGTTTGAACTTCCTTAAATTGTTTTAAAATTTATCTCGAGGGAGGGGATTGTGAACCTTGCCTCTCCTTTTTAAAGCCCTAGTGCAATACTTGGGATTTTGTGCAATCTATTACCTTATGACATGCCTTCTGAAGGGCTTGTTCTTGTAACTAACCAAAAATTTACAAAATTTTCCTAAGTCAATAATTAATATTTCCTTATATGTTGTCAAATGAATTCTCCTTATATTTAATTAGAAGTTGTTCGAATTTAATTTAAGTACTTTTCCCCCTTTCAGACTTAACCGCCTGTAAACCAGTATGTTTGTTTACCTTTGAACACATGTCTTTGTTTATTTACATTCACAGCCTTATGCTGTTCATTCATTGTTTACTTAGTCTTTAGTTTTATAACACTGGTTACCAATTGTTCATTTTTATGCTGTTCATTCATTGTTTGCATAACCTTTTTCTTTTTATTTTAGCCTTTATTCCTATTTTAAAATTTGTTTTGTTATTAATTAGTTTATGCATTTTTACACTTGATGTTAGATGGAAAAAAAAAAATTAATTATAGAGATTACTTAAACTTAACTTGTTTTACTGTTTGTTGATTGAAACTTTTGTTTTAATTGGGAATCTGCCTCGCCCCTTACTTGTAGTTGTGTTTGCTTAGTACCTTTATATTTTTATTTTATATATATTTTTTTTTGTGATTCGGGAGGTCATATATTACTGCCAAAATATTTTTTTTACCAGAAATTGAATGCTTTTGTAACTTGAAAAAAAAAAAATTCTTTTGAATTTTTTTTTAAGAGAGGCACGTGGGGAATGTTATGACTTAAAATTCAATTGTTAATTTCTAGCTTAAACTTAAAAGTCATTTCTTAATTAGATCTAACAGCTTAAAATTCATCTCTTAATTCAGATCTTAGACTTTAAAAAGACATTTATTCTTTCTGTTCTAGAGTTAATTCACCTTTGAATGGCGATCTTTTTACTTTTTTTCCCATTTTTAAAGTCATATCTTTTCCCACTTGCTTCAATTATTTTCAAATATTAATCTTTCTAAGTTTTTGTTTACCTCGTGGTATTCATTTAAAACATCGTATTTAATTATTTTTTCGGTACCTGAACGTGTTACAGGTATGCCGATGTGTTAGCGTTTTTAATTTTCACAATGCCATCAATTTGAGGGCGATGGGGTTGTTTTTCGTTCATCGGGAGTTTTTTTTTTTTGAGAATTCGCGGTAGCCGTTTGTTATCTTTTCTTGGCGTTTTTTTGGGAGAAACGCCGTGTATTACCACGCCACAAACGAAAGTCCTTTGAACCGGTTTACCTCTGTTTGGAGAAAAGAGCTGATGCAATAAACCGATTCCCGACGTCTGATTGGTCGGGCAATAGCTGTGAAGGGGAAAGAACGTTGCCGTGGACAGTCACTCTTGGGTTTGCTGCTGATCGGATAAGTCGCAAAGGTGTGCGGATCACTATGCATGAGAATGTGCCGCGAAGTCAGCCATGCCTCGGGAAGTGGTTTCCCTCCAGATATCAAACTGATACCTCATCTTAACTAATGTCAATATCCTAAGGATTCTCCGGAATCAGGCCAGTAAATGATTCCCTCCAGACTATCCAAGGAATGCTTAATCATATCACTATTCCTGAACTAAGTTCCCGAGTAATTCCACCAGGGCATGTTCCCTCCAGACTATCCAGCGGATGCCTGATCGTAAAGATACTCCTGAATCCTGCCAGTAAATGATTCCATCCCGATGGTCCACCTGAGACATGAGGTGACCCATCTTTAAGTACCAAACCATCCGAAGGATGATTCCAGTAACCTGACCTGACCAGAACCCACCCTAATCCAAGATGGTTGCCTACAACGCATCTTCATCTATCCCCATGTCCGCCATTGAAGGCACCCAGCCACCAGCAACTCTCTGACCACTTTCCATCCTCCCGGATTCCAGCCCTTTAAGGAACTGGTTTAGTTTCATACAGGTAGTCTGTTTAACCAAAACAGACTCGTGTAATTTCTTTTGTTTTCTTTTTATGAAATTAATTTATTTAATGACAGCCAGATCTCTCTTCCATTAGGAATTTAAGACAGGATTTATTTATCCGGTTAATTTTAATTTGTTAGTTTTAATTGTTTTATTTAATTGCAACCTCACCCTGAGCGAAGGACAACCCCTTTACCCTCTTGGGTATTTCAGTAGAATCTTTTTTAATATTCATCTTGTTGAATAGTTGTGTAACCGCTTCATGAATAAGTGATGTCTGATATTTTAATATTTTTCGTGATTAATAAATTAAATTATTTTGGTAAAAACAGTGGTGAATTCTTGAACTTTTAGTTAGATAATTATTGTGTTTATGTGTTGAAGAGTCTAAAACTTGCCATTTTAGGTAAGAGGTCGTTAAGTAGTAATCATCCTCTAAATATTTTAAGTGGTAATTTTCACCACGATAATTGCACATCTTATATATATCATTGTATAAAGGGATTTTTTCAAAATATTTATAGATTGAAGTTATATGTTAATTTCTCTACCATCTTATTGCATTTAGGTAGCTACCTCCACTATAATTCTTGATTTGATATATATGATTAAGGAAATGCTTCAAAATAGGGCTAAATATGCATGGTGTGGCTTTAGCTTAATCCACTCATAAAATTTGTTAACTTAATAATAACAGCATCTATTTGAGAGCTGCAATCTACTTTTAACACATCTTAATAGTAAATTAAATATATCAAATGCCTTGACTTATCAAAAATGAAAAAACAAATTTAAGTTATATAAAAAAAGTAGTTCTTCTTCTTCTTTGTATTCCGTTAGTCAGATATGTGGCACCTCTGCTTTAGGGTAGCATTTTGTACCATACTCCAAACCCAATGTTTCTTAGATCCATTTGTTCGGATCGCCCACTTTAGCAATAAAGTCTGACAAATCTCTAATGGAACTAAGGTGTAATTCTTTAGTGTTGGTGGTTCCTAAAGTAGTTAATCGAGTGAGGGCAAGAGCATCATATTCATATATAACATGATGTGCTGTTTCCTCGTTTTTGTGACATTTCCTGCATATGGGGTCTTGTTGACAGAGTCCCATTGTATAGAGGTGTTTTCTGAAATGGTAATGCCCTGTGATGAAGCCCACAATTGCTTGCATCTTCAGTCTTGGGTATCTAAGAATTTCAGAAGCAATCTTTGCAGATGATCTGATAATCATGCTTTTAGCGTGTTTTTGTCCAGAAGAACTTCGCCATGTTTTATTCATCTCCTGTTTTCCCCATTTATGAAGAACACCTTTTGCAGTCTTCAAATTGATCCCGCAGAAGGGCTCTGCACCTATTGGATTATAAGACGATCCCTGTTTTGCAAGTTCATCAGCCTTTTCGTTACCTTCTATACCCTTGTGTCCTGGCACCCATACAAGAGTAACCTCATTTTCTGATGCCAGTTCTTCTAGAAGGTTTCTACATTCCAATACAGCCTTTGAATTGATTTGGAATGAATTAAGTGCCTTTAAGGCTGCTTGACTGTCACTGTAAATGAGAATCCGCTTACCTCGGTAGCCTTTTCTCATATTAATCCGTAGACAGTCAGTGATTGCAAGGACCTCTGCCTGGAACACAGTGGCATACCTTCCAAGACCTCTAAAGAAGTTAGTTCTTGGTGATACGCCATGTACTCCCAGTCCTGAGAGGTTGTCTTTCTTTGATCCATCTGTGAACCAGATAAGATCATTGTTTGTTTGGTTAAACATGTAGTCATTCCATTCATCTCTGATGGGTATTACTACCTTGAATGGTCTTTCAAACATGTATTTCTTCTCCAAGGTGTCCGACGGCATCAGAAGAGTAGGTTCATGGATTTTTCTGGTGATGCTGATATGCCCTTTAGCCGTAGACTTGTCATACCTTTGTTGTTTTAACATCATTCTATATGCAGTCATTCTTGCAGTGCTGCAAATGAAGATGTCTAATGGGGTCAGATCTAATATGGTCTCTAATGCTCTGGTGGGTGCTGAGGACATTGCACCTGTGATACACAAGCAGGCTAGTCTTTGCAGACTACCCAGCCTGTCCTTCACAGTTCTCTATTCCACTTTACACCACCAGATCACAGAGGCATAAGTGATCATAGGTCTGATGACTGCTGAGTACATCCAAAACATCATTTTTGGTTGTAGACCCCAGTTTTTTCCAAGCATGCGCCTACATGTCATAATGCATTTTTTTGCTTGATTTATTTTGTAGTCAACATGTTTATTCCATGTGAGTTTTTGGTCAAGATATAAGCCTAAATACTTCACCTCAGAAGCCACATTGATTTCAACGTCAAAAAGTTTAGGGATGAAAAAACCATCCCATTTTCTTTTGCGGGTGAATGGTACAAGATTGGTTTTCTGCGGACTAACCTTCAGATCCCTCTCTGTACACCATTTGCTAACATAACTTAATGCATTCTGCATAAGTGAACAAGTTATGTTGAAACTTTACCAAGGATAAGGATGACAATGTCATCCGCATAACCTTGCGTATAATAACCTATATTATTCAGGTGCTTAATAAGGTTATTTACTACCAGGTTCCAAAGTAAAGGTGATAAGACACCTCCTTGAGGGCAACCTCTGGTAGCCTTTTTTTCAAGAGATTCATCAAAGATGTTCATTTGAATAGTTCTATCTGATAGCAGGTTCTCAATCCATGTACATAGTATATGGTTTATCCCTGTGTCCCTTAAGGAATTAAGGATAGATAGATGTTAGGTATTATCAAATACACCCTGTATGTCAAGAAAAGTAGCAAGAGCAATTTCCTTTCTTTCCAGGGTGTCTTCTATCTTGGAAACAAGCTGATGAAGTGCTGTTTCTGTAGATTTTCCAGGTTGATAGGCAAACTGTAGATCATGCAAGGGACAATTGCTTCCCATGTATTCTCTAATATGCCTGTCAATAATTTTCTCCATGATTTTAAGAAAGAATGAAGATAGGCTGATTGGTCTGAAGGACTTTGCCTGGTCATAGCTATTTTTTCCAGGCTTAGGGATGAATACAACCCTTGTCTTCTGCCATATCTTTGGGATATATCCCAGGGCTAAACTAGCTGTATAAATTCTAGTAAGTACTGGGATAATTAGTTCTTCTGTATCATGATGGGCATTATTCCATCTGGTCCAGGGATTTTGAGTGGTTTAAAAGTGGATATAGCCCATCTAACGCTATTGTGATTAAGGATGTTCTTCGCATAGGCCCATTGACTTCTACCAACTCTATTATTTGAGCCAATGAAGTGTTGGCCATCATCGCTATGAACATCCCTAGATCCTGGAAAGTGTTTTTTTGCCATGATTTCCATGACTTCTTTCCCAGTATTAGCAAAGTTACCATCATCATCCCTTAAGGTGCCTACCATTATTGGTTCATCCCTTCTAAGGATTCTTTGGATTCTAGCTCCTTCAGAGATAGATTCAATCTCTTCACAGAACTTTCTCCAAGAGTCTTCTTTGCTTTTCCTTACATTTTTGTTATATTTGGTGAGGGATTTCCTATAGTTATCCCATTCACCATTTTTCTTAGCTCTATTGAAGAGTTTTCTGACTTCTGCTTTTTCGGTTGCTAGAGAGTTGTTCCACCATGGACATTGGTGTTTTGCTCTCTTAGTCCGAACTGGGTAGTTGTTATTATGATTCAAAAATATTACTATGCAGATTCTCTGCTGCAATTTCTAGATCATATGTATCTCTAATTGGTTTGTTCCCTAGCTCAGTTAGCCCCTTAAGCTCCTCCTGGAACTTTTTCCAGTCTGTGCTCAAAGGGTCTCTGAAGCTTCGATCAAGTTTAACGTTAGAGTTAATTTCAAAATGGATGTTCTGATGGTCTGAGCCTGATGGTCTACTATCTACTTTCCATTTATTGATATTTTTACTAATAGTCTGCGTAGCAATAGTAATATCAATTACTTCAGATCTGTTAGAAGTAATAAAAGTCGGATCGTTGCCTTTATTTAGAATATCAAGGTTATAATTAAGAATGAATTCTAAAAGACACTCACCTCTTTTGTTCGTGTCTGTACTATTCCAGACTACGTGGTGTGCATTGCAGTCTAGTCCAAGGACTGCCTGCAATTTGTTGGCTGCACAAAATTGCATTAGTTTGTGCAGGGATTGGTCAGGTGGTGTCTTCTCTTCATAGGGCAAGTAGACAGAGCCTATAACAATTTCTCGGTCTCTTCCCTCTATGTTGAGTCTGACCTTCACTGCTGTTAGATCCCTATTAATGAATTCAGTAAGGTGTAAAACTTCGATGTTTTTGTCTATAAGGATACAGGTTCTAGCATTACTATTATAATCATAAATTAACTTACCTTGGTTCCTTTTAGGCCGCTGATTCTACGCTTATGACCCAGGGTTCTTGAATCAGGGCCAAGTGTATGTCCTCAGTAAGAAATTTCTTACTGAGGTTAGTTGTACCACTTCTACTGTGGTGGAGGTTGGCTTGAAGAAGCTTCACCATCAGTCTTTGTGGATTTTTCTAGGACTTTGGCTTGTACTTGGTGAAGTCCGATATAGAATTTATATCCTCTTCTACCAAGCGTAGCCGCGTCCAATTCAGGGACATTGAGGACGATCGTATGTCCGGATGGGTCTTTCTTCATGTTCAAGATGTTCCACTCTGTTGGAGTGAGCCCACCGTTCTGCACCTCAATTTTTTTCAAAATGTCCTTTGCATCCAGTTTGTTGCAAACTTTCGGAAGCTTAGCAATAATTTTGGTGGTTCTGACAAGTTTCCTTGCCTCACCCACCAAAAGTTTTTGATCTTGCCAGGGGGCTATACCACTGACAGTCTGTTCCAGCCACTTAGAGCTCTCCAGATCTGCGCAGTTGATGATAAGAGCCCCATTCTCAAGTCTACAAGATAGAAAGGTAGGGGCGGGATGTTCCTCATTCCTTTCTATCTTGTTTGTTATCAAGAGTTCTAGGTCAATAGCCTGCTCCTCTGAAAAACGTTTTTCAGGATGTCCATCAAGGAGTATAGCCATCTTGACTGCCGTAAGAGCCTCCCTGTAGGTTTCACCCCCAGGTCTGTCTCTCTTGGCAGTCTTTTTGGCTACATCCTGATCCATCCTGTCACTCTGTCTTTTTTCGCTTTTCCTTTGGTGTTTTTCAACCCAAGTGCCAGTAGCGATCTTTTTTTCCCGGCTGAGCTTTTTCTTTTGCGCTCCGGAAATTCTTTTTTTCAATTTTATTTTATCCAGAGAGGCAGTCATGCTAGTTATAGCTTCCTGTCCTTCTCTGGATGTTGATGGTTGACTGGAGGTCATTTCTACCTCCATTGAAGGATTCATTTCTACTCCTTCGGTTGGCTCCTTCTGGGTTTCCTTGTCTACCGACGGGTCTACCTCAGAAGTTTTATCTGTAAAAACAGAGGGTTTTGAATTATTGTTTATTTCTTCCATAAAATTCATATAAAAAAAACTCAGGATAAAAAAGGTCCACCCAGTATTGCCTGAGTTACTGGGTAAGGCAATTACTCTAGAAGTTTGCCAGGCTTACTAGAGGCTCCGTTAAGACACTATAACCGCAGTGTCATTCACCCTGGGCACGGGTCGCATAACACCAGGGCTACGGGAGTTGGTTCGCGGCCACTTATTTAATATTCGTAGCTGTCCCATTACAGGACGTTCGGCTATCCACCACCTGCCGACGCGCCTGGTAGCCACTCAAGCCTCAGGGAAAAAGTAGTTTAAAAAATAACAATTATTCAAATGCTGTATTCCACGTATATTTGAGTTTTCCAAGAAGGTTTAGTGTTATCGATAATTTGATGTACTCAATATTCCTTTAGGAGAGAAACCAAATCAGATTCATTTAGTAGATTTCAAATAGTAAGCTTTTATATATATGCCGATATTTCTTTTCTTCAGATCACAGAGCTTGCACACTTTATGTTGGTTATTACACACCTGGTTACCGAAGAAAAAGTCACCACAGACGTCGGCATCACAACCAGCAAAAACCAGAGTATGCTAATTGTGTTGAAACTGATCATGATATAAGCAAGCCAGGTTTGTTGATCTTTTTATTGAAAGAAAATATTAGAGAAATGTTTTGCCTCTTGTCTATTTTATGTTTAAGATACTATACTAATTAGGCTTCACACTAGTGAAGATGCTAGAAAATACTATATCATTGCCTGGCTAAAATAAAGTTATTTATAATGCACATTGAAGCCTTAAGATGCTTTTAACTTCTTTGATTTATGTTATTTTAGCATATGTAATGCCTTTTTGTGAAAAACTATCATTTGACATATAAAGCCTGGGACCAACGTTTTCAGCCAAAATTACAAATGTCCGGCTTGATTCTAAGCGACT
Source organism: Linyphia triangularis (assembly GCA_963978545.1). Taxonomy (NCBI): domain Eukaryota; kingdom Metazoa; phylum Arthropoda; class Arachnida; order Araneae; family Linyphiidae; genus Linyphia; species Linyphia triangularis. The sequence goes on from OZ021723.1 coordinate 70,433,442, forward strand.
CTTTTATTGGGGCGACTCCATTATTCCTTGAGCTCAACTTATTGGGAAGGCGTATGAGTTTTTATGTATATTATAAAAGCAGTAATAAAATTTCAATAAAAAGTCTAAATAAAATGTCTAAATTCAAAAGAAAACTAAATAGTGGCAATAGTAATTTTATAATTAATTTTTTTAAGTTTTTAAAAGCTATCCATTCAAATTTTATTATTTATTTTTATTACTGGCATAAAAATTCATAGGTTTTAAAAGAGTACTTCGGCAAATATTCTTTAAAAAAAAGAAAGGAAAAAAAAAGAATTATATCTACGGGCAGTGAGAAGTTGACGATCACTCATGCTTCCTAACCAAGTTCATGTAGCACATTTATGCATTGTGCTTTGGAGGACTTTTTTTTTCTTTTTTTTTTTTTGAATTTTAAAAAATGAAGAAGTTTGCTTGTGTAAAAGCAGAGCATAAAACAGCCACGTTTTTGCCCTATATAATTTGGCCATGTAAAAGCTCTCTAATAATCAAACTAGAAATCTTTGTACATATTGCTTGGAGTTAAAATTTCACAATTTATTCTCTCGCACATAGCTCCTTATCTTTATAAAAAAAGAATTTAAGGCTATTAATTTTCAACCAGTTTTAAGCTCTCTATTTCTGCATGGCTTATAGCAGTTGCTTATTACAGGCATAAAAATCAGTACAAATTATGAATCAAGTTTTCAGTCTTTGTGAGGGAAGTTACCAAATCAAAATTCAACTAGAAGTGGCAAATATGTTGAACAGAAGTCTGTATGAAACTTGCGTATAGTTTAAACTACACATGTTTGACATGTGCTACATATCAAATAGAGAGTTTTTTATAGATGAGCTAGCACACCAAACAATTCACATATTGAGAAAGAAATGGGACCTGTATGTAGTGTTTCCTAAATCTAAAATCTTTCCTAAATTCCATACAAATAATTACCTTCCTTAACATTTTTTTTACCTGAAGATTTGTGTTGCTTTTGGTACAGGCAAAACATTTACTTACTTTAACATTAATGCTATTTACGAGAAGCTGGATGTAGAAAAATTCCTAGCCCTCCCAGTATTCCACAGTTTCACTGGATGGTATACCACATCATTTTTGGGACGATACAAGAAATCTACGTGGGAGACTTGGAAATTGTTATCCTCAAGTGACACATGCCTTTACACCTACATGGCACTCCACCTTCATACAGAACTTGATATTGATAATGAAAAATTTTAACTACTAGAACGCTTCATCGTAATCTTGTATGATAAAAACTGTGAATGAAGTCAGGAAAGAGCTGTTCTGTCAGAAGAATAAGTCAATGTAGAAACTTTTCCCTACGATGGATGCACTATTCCAACACTCAAAGCGAGCTGCATATCGGGCAGGAGTATGGTGTACCAGTGAGTACAGTCAACAGCATGCTCCTAATCCAGGAGGTTGGGGCTGGATCCAGAAGGTTGACAGTATATCATGGGTCCCTGTATGGAGCACTTTACCAGTTGCCTCAAAGGCTTGCACTGAATTGATTAAATGCAAATGCAAGAGCAAAAGAGGGTGCACTGGTAGATGCGCTTGCTGAACTGCTCGGTAGAATTGCACTAAATTGTGCAAATGTCAATGGTTGGGGGGGTGGAGGGCTTTAGGCGTTATTTATATGTCTGAAATCATAGTAACTTTTCAGGACAAAAGTAGAAAAAATACCTATTAAAGTTTACTTATTACATAATAAATTTTTTAATAGAAATGTAATTTGTAATTCATATGTAACTAATTTTAATAAATATGTGATTAATTTCTAATTAATATGTAACTGATTTTAATAATTATGTAATTATTTGTTAAATAATATTACATTGGTTTTAAATTATGGTTTGAATAATTTTAAATTAATGTTTAATGATGTATTTTATAACAATTCAATGACAATTTATTCTATCAAGTTTTTGTGTCAAAAAAGAGATAATCCATGGTACGGAATCGATGGTTTTCTTCATAGATGTGGATCTGTGCTCAAAATCACTTAAATAATTTGTAATTGCACTTAAAAGTTAACAATGCATTTATAGAACTTACATTAAAATTTTTGTTATTATGAGTTATTTTTATCGAGACATATTTGTAGAACTTTATAAAGCGGAATTTTTGTACGAAGTTTTTGAGACGAATATCACTTAAAGATAGTTAAAATTCTAAAACCGACTAAGCAAACTTTGTTCAAGGACTTCATTTTAATATTTTTTTATTATTTTTAGTTTTCAAAATGCAATGAATGAAAATTATACTGCGATACAGAAAAAAAAATGTCCAAAAAGGGAGGTTTTAATTAAAAATTATATAAATGTGGATACAAAGACATTTTATGCTTTGGAAAATTCTGATGGATCATTGCTCTGTATAGAAAATTACCTATAAAAACCCTACGATTTTTATTATAGGGATAACGGATTTAATGACATTGCTGTAGACAAACATTGATTTCAATTTGTATAAATTATTCCTTCTTATTTCCTTCAAATAAAAAAAAAGCTATAAATATAAAAATTTAGTTTAATTTTATTTAATAGTTATCAGTGAAGATAACGATGATTAATTTAATGGTCCTTTGAAAAGGATTGATACGTTAAAGGAAGAATATTTTCACCCTGATTCAAAAGTTCCGACTTACTTCGATTACTTAGTTTGTATATTGCTATCAGGATTTTTTAACTTTTTCATTTTACTTTCTCCATTCAATGTTTTTTCTATTGTTCGGAATTTTGTAAAAAAAAAAAAAAAAATGAAATTTTGAAAGTTTGCCGACTGTCCACCTTTAAAAAAATTTAGGAGTTGACACCTCCCCCTCTCCCTTCTCCTATAGCAACAGCCCTGCATGTATTAGTGAAAAATATAGTCTGATACATTTAAAGATTGTTTAGGTTTATTCTTTGACCCCAAATATGTATAATTAGACACCAAGTTTGTGATTCTAAGTGACTTGGAAGCAGAGATATTGATGATATACTGATATTTCAAAATAGCCGCTATAAAACCCAAGATGGCCAACGTTGAAGGTGGTTCCTATCAGAAATTGAAAGCTAAGTACCTAATTTGCACTTGGAAAAAATTTGGGGCTTTTATCTACAGGGATGACAGTTTTTCTCATTTTGGTGGATTTCCTACTTTTTGTTTCTTATGTAAAAAAAAAATTTGTCTTTGTCCCTGTTTCGAGGATCCGCATTTTCTGATCTGAATCAGTTTTTCCTGCAAAAAGTATACTTTTCCACCAGTCTAAACAAAAGATTTTCCCTCTTAGCTCTCCTTTCCTCACCGATTACTTCACTAACTCCTAATATTTTAAATATAATTATTATAAAGTTAGTATGAGAAATTTCATTGTATCTTTAAAATTATTGAATCATCCTTTCTGCCTAGTTTTTTTGTTGAATTTTTGCGTATTCCTTCTACAAGATTTTTTAACAAATTTTTAGATATCCTCCTTTTTGCTCTCTGATCACTCTCATCCCTGAAATCCGGTGTGTCCACATTTTTATGTTTTAGGCGACGCCACTAATTATTGTGGCCCAAAAAATGAATCATTAGGTCTGTGAAAGTCCCTCTTAAAATGCCTATTAACCTAACTTGTTGATTTTTATTTTTGTAGTGACACCACCTTCTGAGAGGGTTCATTTCATTCTGGGAGAAGATGAAGATGGGAGTCATGAGCCTCATCCATTATTCAGTGAAATGGAAGAACTGTTCTATAGGGGTGAAGAAGTGGAGTGGAGGGAAACAGCACGGTGAGTAGGTGGTTTTTTTGCGGGGGGGGGTACTCATTATTAAACTACTACCATTATCTGCTTTATGTTTCATTCTTAGTAACAAGATTCAAAGTGGAATTGAATTATAAGTTCTATATTTTTCTAAAGTCGAATTCATTATTTGTAATCTAAATATTCAATATTTCTAATTTCCAGATAGGTTCCTTGTTTTAAAAATTTAATAAGTTGTTTGGGTAACAGGGTCAAACCACGTCAGACCAAACAGTGTAGTTCACACACAGTCTCAGATTTCCCCCAAATTTTGTGTAATGGAATTATGAGCTAGGATGGCCACAAATCTCAATTTTGAAGGCTCTAAGATTTTTAATTACTGAGAAATTAATTATTGTAACTTTAAAATTTTCCGCGAGATGCACCATTTTTTCTTCTTAATTTCTTAAATAACTCCTTACCTGTATAAGTTACTGAAGTGAAAGTTTGTTTCTAGGGGTAACTTTTTAAGCTGATTTCAAAAATGCAATCAGAAATTGTGTATCTTCTATAGTTTTTGCATTAAACATTTTTTTGCAAAAAAAATTCCAGAATTTTTTTCAACATGTTTGATCAGGAGCACATGTTTTAAATTTTTATATGTTGTAAAGATGGTATACCACTAATTCCAGAAAAAAATTCATCTTGGCTTTCTGTCTCGGAGCTGAGAAAAAAATTATTGAACTTTCACAAAGAACGACTATAAACTGAATATTTTTCTTTTCACACACACACACACACACACAAAATATATGCAATATAGGGATTACATATATACAAATATATACAATTTTTTTTTATGAAGATATACTTTTAATTCTGGCCATCAGCCAAAAAATCTTTGGTGACCTGGAAGTCTAGACAAAGGATTATATAGATTTGGAGCCTGGCCAGTTAGAGAATACCTATTTATCATTAACAGAGAGTTAAAAAATTATGTTCGGATTAGTTTTATAGAAGGTTTTAAGTATAAGAATTTAAAATAGGTGTTACTAAATATTGTTAAGGCAAGTATTCATAACAATGTTGTATACATTGTCAAACTACACAGTTGGCGATAGATTGCAGACTGAGTGTCATGTAACCAATTATTCAAGACGAACAGGATTTTTTTAATGGAATAGCTTTAGAGAATCAAAAAGAAGTTATTGCACTTAGGTCTGAAATTCCAAGTGAGCAATTTAATAATAATGTACAACCATTTGTATTCACCATGAAAAAATTTTGCTTTCTGCATGTGAGCAACTTCAGAGATACTGTTGTGATCCATTTCATTTACACAGTAGAGGTATCAAGAAGAGTTTGAGATTTGTGTCATTGGAATTTAAAAAAAACAACAAAAAAACACAGCCATCTTAAACCAGGGCAAAAGTTATATCCCCAGTGTTGAACTCTAATATCAGGTACTGAAGAATCATGCAATAATGAGGCTATTTCAAAGGGGCAGCCTGAAACTGAAAGTGCACCTTAGGAACTATTTGTCTCAGAAGCTGCTGAAGCTTTGAATCAAAGTATTACAAATCTTGGATGCACACCTGTCAAATTGCATGGGGTAAATAAAAAACAACGACAAAGCTATGTGAAAAGAAAATTAGCAGAAACTAGTTCTGTTTTGCAGAAGAAATTTGCAACAGTGCTAAATGTTCCTCCAGAGACACTGGCTCAACCAAATGAAAAACAGTGTGTTCGATGTGAAGATTTAGAGTGCCTGATTGAACTCTTAAAAGAAAAATGTAAAATTTCATCTGGACAAGAGATCCTGAAATTATTAACTCTTGCACCGATTACTTTCTAAAAGTAATTATACAACATATCAAGTATTGCCAGATTTAAAATACATGCATTATTTTAGTGATGGTTCAAGTGCACTGTATAAAAACTTCATTAATTTGTGCTTGCATGAGACAGATTTCAACATCCCTGCTGAATGGAACTTCTTCGCTATTTCACAAGGGAAAAGTCCATGTGATGGGATTGGTGGCACAGTAAAAATACTTATAACTCATGCAAGTTTGCAAGCCACCCAGAACAACCACATACTTACCCTTCTTGATTTATTTAACTGGGCTAATTCTAACATACATCATATAAATTTTTTGTTTTGTTTCACATGCTGATGTTGAGAAACACGCCAAAAGCTTGGAAACCCGTTTTCAGACCGTGAAAACAATACCTGGAACTCGCAGTTATCACAGGTTTGTTCCAAACAACAATGACATGTTGACCCTGTATCGATTGTCATCAGATGATGCAAATTCGGGATTAAAGCAGTATAAACACTAATGACTTGCAACCAGGAGTTTATGTAGCTGTAGTATATGATGGCAACTGGTTCATTAGCTGTATTATGGAAAAGCATTAAGATGAAACAGACCTGATGATAAATTTTATGCAGAGACAAAAGCGACACTAATGTATTATCTTGGTCTTCTAGAGAAGATAGTTGCTTCGTTCCTTTTGAGCATGTGTTGTGTGCACCTTCAGTGAAAGGTAGCATTGGACGACAATATGTTCTTGACAGCAACATGATTAAAAGTATTAGTGTCTTACTTAATAAGTTCAGATCAGCTAAAATATAGCTTTTTCTTTTATTTCTATTCTGTTTTATGTGCTTTGTTTAAAATATTAATTATAGTTGTAGTCTGTGTACAGTATCGTATATTTTAAATTAAAATCAGATATGGATGTAATATGCTATTATAGTCCATAAATTATGTTTTGAACATACATATATATATACCATATTTGCATTATTGTATTTTTTATGCCTTGAATGTGCTACTAGAAAAGTTAAACTGTATGCATAATAAAGCTTTTGTTGGATGTATAGAGAAAAACACCTCGTTTATTGACGTTCCTTGTGAAAGTTCAATAATTTTTTTCTCATCTCTGAGACAGAAAGCCAAGATGAATTTTTTTCTGGGAGTAGTGGTATACCATCTTTACAACATATAAAAATTTAAAACATGTGCTTCTGATCAAACATGTCGAAAAAAATTCTGGAATTTTTTTTGCAAAAATTTTTTCAATTCAAAAACTATAGAAGATACACAATTTCTAATTGCATTTTTGAAATCAGCTTAAAAAGTTACCCCTAGAAACAAACTTTCACTTCAGTAACTGGTACAAGTAAGGAGTTATTTAAGAAATTAAGAAAAAAAATGGTGCATCTCACGGAAAATTTTAAAGTTACAATAACTAATTTCTCAGTAATTAAAAATCGTGGAGCCTTCAAAATTGAGATTTGTGGCCATCCTAGCTCATAATTCCATCGCACAAAATTTGGAGAAAATCTGAGACGGTGGGTGAACATTTTCCATTATTTTGTTTGATCTGACGTGGTTTGACCCAACAGCTTTATTAACTGGGCTCTCTCAGACAGATTATTGTGTAGCTGTTATCCAAGTTTCATTCTGTTTCTACTCAATATATTTCTGTTCTGTACTTATTTACTGCATTTAGACAATGCACACTAAATAAAAAATTATTCAAGAAACATTTAATTCCAATGCTTTTTTTTTTTTTTTGCTTTTTTTTTAATGTCTATTTATGAGTTAGTTACCCTTATTAAACAATTTAAATGGCTTAAAAGATTTTTTATAGGTATCAAAACAATTAAACCCATAATGTTTGTTTTATAGAGAAAAACCCGTAACTTTGTTGCAGAAAATTAAGGATCTCCTGCAGAAAAAGGTGGTAGGAAATATTCACATTAAGTGCAAGGATCGCATTCGCCATAATATTCCTTACATTTTTGTTTCTTCCTAAAATTGTACTGAAATGTTTCAATTATTCCCCCCCCCCCCCCCCAAAAAAAAAAACTCAAATTAATCTTATATTTTTGTCACTTTTGCACTGACTCACAATTCATTAAAAACTGATGGGTTGACAGTTATACTTAATCACTTGAGTGATAAGCTTGCATTTTAACTGCTGGTCCTTGATTGCTACACAGGCAAGTAGGTAATGTATATTATATTTAGGCCATTTCCAGTCACTACCTCTGAACATAAGACGTTAATTTTTTTTTTAATATGGTGAAATTCTAAAATCATTCGTAAAGTGTGACATTATTTTCAATGCATGGATCTTATGTTAGATCATCTGATGATATTTTGCACATAATAATTTCTTTATAGATGGATAAAGTTTGAAGAAGATGTGGAAGAGGGTGGCAATCGCTGGTCAAAGCCTCATGTTGCCACTGTCACTCTTCACTCATTTGTAGAACTGAGGAGTTGCATTTCAAATGGAACTGTTTTGTTGGACATGGATGCTCATGATCTTGATCAAATTGCAGGTACAACAAAAAAAAGTTAATAATGCACTGGTATGTGAATAAAAAAAATCTTATTTTTCTCAAAATTGCAAAAAATATCCAACTTGCATGGATTAGAAATCTTGTGATATCTTTTTTTATTACTACTAAACAGAAACATAACTATTAAGCAAAATATCAAAGTACTACTACTAGCAAGCTTGTTAAGATATTTTTGACCTTAAAAGTTTTGATTTACACTTCAATAAAGGTTTCTAAAAGGTATGTATGTTTTAGTAGTTTGGTGTTTTAATAAAATGTCTCGAATAATTTGCAGACCTCGCAACAGGTCCCTATTTTCCCTAAAAGTCCCTTTTTTTAAAAAGAGTCCCTAAAAGTCAGTTTTTCATCTAAAAGGTCCCTTTTTCCCCTATGTTGTTTAAAATAGCTAAGAATTGTTTCATTTTGTTCAAATCCTTACATTTCCAAGTTTAAATGGATAAATTTGACTGATTTTTGCGATTCTCAAAAAAACATATGCTTGCGAGTTTGACAACCATGGAACCTGCATACGTTCATACTTGCCCAAACCTCTGGTATTATGTCTACTTTTGCTGTGGGTAGCCTATATTCTCATTATTTGCTTTAGTTTCTGAACGTTACGTCGATTTTACGTAGCTATTGCTGGATATTTGTGTCTCCATGGCGAACCTTACCACCAAGATTTACGTTGTTGTGATGGTCATTTCCTTCGTGTTTCGCCAATATAATAGCCATTATTTTTAAGATATCCACCGAAAATATTGCTATTGCTGAGATTTACGTTGTTAGGATAATTATTTTCATCTATTATGTTATGCTGATACAATCATCTCTATTGTAGAGATTTTCGTCAGTATATTGGGATTTAATGCTGATATGTACTTGTAATATATGATAGTACTGAGATTTATGCTTATATTAGCGAAAAAATAAAAAAATACAGATATTTGCTCCTTTATAGAAGGCATCAACATTAGAAATGTTTACAATGAAATTATGTCTTTTTCACCTAGGTTTATTCTGATGTAATAGCAGCTATGCTTTTTTTTTTTATTTTTTTCTTCATATTACCTCATTTTTTTCATATTAATTTCAAGAAAAGAAAGGGAGATTTTCATTGATTTGGAAATTTCAGTATATTTGGTAACAAATAAAAAAAATAGTAGGGGTTGGGAGAAACGAAAAGTGGCCGGTTGATTAGTTAATTTAGTCGCCTCATCACTCCGTTCAATCGACGAGTGGTGAGTAGATATTTTCAGGTCTCTTCTTCTTTGTTTTGGGTTAGTCAGATATGTGGCACCTCTGCTTTAGGGTAGCATTTTGTACCATGCTCCAAACCCAATGTTTCTTACCTCCATTTATTCGGGTCGCCCACTTTGGCAATAAAGTCTGACAAACCCTTGATAGAACTAAGGTGTAACTCTTTAGTGTTGGTGACTCCTAAAGTTGTAAGTCGAGTAAGGGCAAAAGCATCACATTCATATATAACATGATGTGCTGTTTCCTCGTTTTTGTGACATTTCCTACGTGTGGGGTCTTGTTGAAAAAGTCCCATTGTATGAAGGTGTTTTCTGAAATGGTAGTGCCCTGTGATGAAGCCCACAATTGCTTGCATCTTCAGTATTGGGTATCTAAGAATTTCAGAGACAATCTTTGCAGCAGATGATCTAATGATCATGCTTTTAGCGTGTTTTTGTCCAGAAGAACTTCACCAAGTTTTATTCATCTCCTGTTTTTCCCGTTTCTGAAGAACTCCTTTTGCAGTCTTCATATTGATCCCACAGAAGGGCTCTGCACCAATTGGATTATAAGACGATCCCTGTTTTGCAAGTTCATCAGCCTTTTCGTTACCTTCTATACCCTTGTGTCCTGGCACCCATATAAGAGTTACCTCATTTTCGATTGCCAGTTCTTCTAGAAGGTCTCTACATTCCAAAACAGCCTTTGAATTGATTTGGAATGAATTAAGTGCCCTTAAGGCTGCTTGACTATCACTATAGAGGAGAATCCGCTTACCCTGGTAGCCTTTTCTCATATTTATCCGTAGACAGTCTGTGATTGCAAGAACTACTGCCTGGAACACAGTGGCATACTTCCCAAGACCTCTAAAAAGGTTAATTTTTTTGTGGTATGCCATGTACTCCCAGTTCTGAGAGGTTGTCTTTCTTTGATCCATCTGTGAACCAGATAAGATCATTGTTTGGTTAAACATGTAATCATTCTATTCATCTCTAGTGCGTATTGCCACCTCGAATGGTCTTTCAAACACCTATGTCCTCTCCAAGGTGTCTGAAGGCATCAGAAAAGTAGGTTCATGAATGTTCCTGATGATACTGATATGTCCTTTAGACGTAGGCTTGTCATACCATTGTTGTTTTAACATCATTCTGTATGCAGTCATTCTTGCAGTGCTGCAAATGAAGATGTCTAATGGGTCAGATCTAATATGTTCTCTAATTCTCTGGTGGGTGTCGAGGACATTGCACCTGTGATACACAGGCAGGCCAGTCTTTGCAAACTACCCAGCCTATCCTTCACTGTTCTCTGTTCCACTTTACACCACCAGATCATAGAGGCATAAGTGATCATAGGTCTGATGACTGCCATACACTCCAACTGCTACGGAATTTCCGTAGTTGCTATGGAAATTAGTAGTAAACTACAGAGTTACGGAAGTATAGCAAAAAACTACGGATCGGAATGAAATCACTGTAAATATCATTTTGCCCGATTTCACGTTCAATAATTTCCCTCTCCCCTTCTTGAACGGAGAACGATCGTGTCGTCAAAGTGACGTCACGTCACATTACGTATATTTTTCTTGTACGAAGCGAAGTGAGTTAAATAAAATTGTTGTTTGAAGAAGAAACAATCCCAAATTTTCACCGTGCCTCAGATTTCGAATTATTTTAATACGTGAACGTGATTACAATGAAACGTTACTTAAAATAACATAACCAGGCTCCCGATGAGGAAAAGCCATGCAAGAAGAGGACAAATAATTAAAGATTTCGAGATTTTTAAGCATTTAAAAAAGATTTGACTTGAAGCATTTAAAAAGGATATTTCCTTTCAGACACTCGAAATCGCGATGCCTTATTAAATTAAAGTCGGATTTACACGCTACCAGTCGGGCCTCCAGTTTAGATTGCCAGTTATGTGACTTCAGTTAAGCAACCGTTGCCCTGTCTATCGGTGATCATGGGAGAGCGCACGTGATTGGTTGATCGGAGTCGCCGGCCCCAGTATATACAAAATGTTTGATTTACTGGAACCAGTAGTCTAGTGGCGTCACATGACGTCACTGGCTGGCGATCTAAACTGAACCTCGACTGGTAGCGTGTAAATCCGGCTTTAGGGGAATGTTTTTTGTAATTTACCTGTTGCCAATTTTTTTTTAAAAGACAGTTTTATATTTAAAATTAAATATCATAGGAATTCATTAAAAATCCTGGATTATTTCCAATTTAAAAAAAAAAAAAAAAAAAAAAACGTAAATAGGTTGTGCAAAGCTCTTAACATTCATTGTATCAATTTTACAGTATTATTAATTGATATTTTAATAAAAATGAATATTTGAAGAACATTTTCCTGTGTAGATGGGTTGTTTTTTTCAAAGAAAATTATTTTCTCAGTCTTATTCCAGTTAAAGTAGGGCTGTAGCATTTTATCTGTATTTTAATATCGTTTGAATTTCTGAGCAAGTTTTTGAGTAACTGCCTTTTAAGTATTATTAGTTTTTTTAAAAAATCAATATTCAAATTTTATCGTGGTTGGGAGTCTGAAAGGTAAAACAATAAAGAAATTATGGAGGGAAATGGTAACAAATTTCTGTAATTTGCCACGATAGTGCCCTTTTTCATTTTTGGGATTAACTCTGCGTTTGCGTACGTTAAGGGGTCTGATATGGCAATAGTGTGGTAAGTGCTACTGATGGCTGGATTGCCAACGTTGGAGTGTATGGACTGCTGAGTACATCCAAAACATCATTTTTGGTTGTAGACCCCAATTTTTTCCAAGCATGCGCCTGCATGTCATTATGCATTTTTTTGCTTGATTTATTTTGTAGTCAACATGTTTATTCCATGTGAGTTTTTGGTCAAGATATAATCCTAAATACTTCTCCTTAGAGGCCACGTTGATTTCAACGTCAAAAAGTTTAGGGATGACAAAGCCATCCCATTTTCTTATGCGAGTGAATGGTACAAGATTGGTTTTCTGTGGACTGACCTTCAGATCTCTCTCTGTGCACCGTTTACTTACATAACTTAGTGCATTCTGCGTAAGTGAACAAGTTATGTTGAAATCTTTACCAAGGATAAGGATGACAATGTCATCCATATAACCATGTGTATAATAGCCTATATTATTGAGGTATTTAATTATCTGATGGCAGGTTCTTAATCCATGTACATAGTATATGGTTTATCCCTGTGTCCTTTAAGGCATTAAGGATAGATGTGGGGTATTATCAAAAGCACCCTGTATGTCAAGAAAAGTAGCAAGAGCAATTTCCTTTCTTTCCAGAGTGTCTTCTATCTTGGAAACAAGCTGATGAAGTGCTGTTTCGTAGATTTTCTAGATGGATAGGAAAATTGTAGATCATGCAAGGGACTGTTGCTACTCATGTATTCTCTAATATGCCTGTCAATAATTTTCTTCGTGATTTTAAGAAAGGCTGATTGGCCTGGTGGTATTGGTTTACCTGGTCATAGCTATTTTGCCAGGCTTAGGGATGAATACAACCCATGCCTTCTACCATATCTTTGGGATATATCCCAGGGCTATACTAGCTCTGTAAATTCTAGTCAGTACTGGGACAATTAGTTCTTCTGCCTTCTGTATCACGATGGGCATTATTCCATCTGGTCCATCGCTTGTATTTGGTTTAAAAGTGGATATAGCCCATCTAACGCTATTGTGATTAAGGATATTCTTCGCATAGGCCCATTGACTTCTTCCAACTCTATTATTTGAGCCAATGAAGTGTTGGCCATCATTGCTGTGAATATCCCTAGATCCTGGAAAGTGGTTTTTTGCCATGATTTCCATGACTTCTTTCCCACAGGGTGTCCACAGATCGGGAAAACCGGGAATATCGGGAAAAGTCAGGGAATTCGGTATTTCGGGAAAAATCAGGGAATTATCAGGGATTTTGTCAAAAAGTTTAAAGGAATTTTCCAAAATTAAAATGAAACTTTTAATTTTGACAATTAAAAATACCTTGCTACAAAAAATATAAAAATCAATTTGAAAACAAATTAGAAAAAGTTAAAAAAAAAAAAAAAAAAAAAAAAAAAAAAAAAATCGGACCGCAAGACCGACCACGCAACTTTTCGCATTAAAATTTCCTGACAATCACTGAACCTGCTTGCGTTCAGATTTGCCTCAAATCGCCGATGGAATGACTACATTTCTTCCTCATTTTTCTCTTATATTATAGTAGTCTATCGGCATTATTTACGTTGGTATTTGATGGTCATTTTTCTGAACGTTACGATGGTAAAATGGCCGATATTTTCGTGATTATAGAGGGCAAGAAACACGTTCTTGCATGCTGCTCATTTTCGTGATGTGTCACTGATGCTATTTCAGAGATTGCACCTGTCAGCCATGGTACAGTTCTGATGAAACACGGATTTCAGCATTTTTTGTTGTTGAAATTTCCATCATTCCTGAGACGGATTCAAAACTGCATTACAATTTTATTGGGTTTACTTGCTTGTCTGACAACCAAGGAACCTACATACTTTCAGACTTCCCCAAACTTGTGATTTAACGACCACTTTTCTTGCTGATTGCCAGCATCTATCGCTGTTATTTATGCTGGTGTGTGGTGGTTAGTTTAAACGAACTTTACTCTGATGTTAAGCTTGTTATTGCCGAGATTTTCGCTGCTAAGAAGAGAGCTATCACCGAGATTTACATTCTTGTAATGTTCATTTTAGACCCTATTAATCACTATTCCAAGGTTTGCGCTTCAATAGTTGTCTATATCGCCGAGATTTACGCTTGTGATTGTCAATTTCGTAGATTGTGACGTCGATAGAATCGCGTCTATTTCAGAGATTTCCATCGATATATTGGATGCTAACGTTGATATTTACGTTGGTGTTTTTGCCGATGGTTGCCTTAATGCAGGGATGTGATTGCTTCCACCTATCTTTCCGCTTTCGTGAATTTTTCTTATTTTTCCACTTATCAAAGTTTTCCCACAATTTTCTCATTGATCTCGGAGATTAAAATTTCCTGACAATCATGTAACCTGCATGCGTTCAGTCTTCCCCAAACCACCGATGGAATTATTATCTCCTCCCCCCCTTATTTTTCTGTAATGTTAGACTCTATCGGAATTATTTACATTGGTATGTTACAGCCATTTTGCAGAACGTTACGCTGATGAAATGGCAGTTATTCCTGTAATTATGGCGAGCGTTATCGCCGTTTTCACGTTGCTGTGTGATACTCATTTTCGTCGAGTCTTACTCCAAAATAATAGTTACTGACGTTATTGCAGAGGTTTGCATTTGTCGGACAGAGTACAGTTCAGCTAAAACGCGAATTTCGACTTTTTCTTTTAATTGAAATTTTGATCATTCCTGAGATCGATACAAATCTGTATTACAATTTTGTTGGACTTAAAAGTCTGACAATCACGGAACCTTCTTACCGGGCATTTCGCCTGCACCGGTACGGGCATTTCTGCCGATTGTTGGTTTAATATAATTGCCGAGATTTGCGCCCGTACGGCGGCCCCTATCACCGATATTTACGTTGAAGTAGCTGTAATTTTCCCTTAGATTTAAGCCGTTTTAACTGAAGCTATTGGCGAGATTCGCGACGTCGTTTTGGTGTCATTCGCCTAGACTTCCGCTGATGTGAAAGCCGCTATGTACGTTATTAGTGTGTATGTGAGGATCATTTTCACCGTTTGGTTTGAATTAATGATGAATGATTAGAATTTTAATTTAATTTTGCACAAGAAATTAATCCAAATCGTCCCAGTTTTTATTATGTATCCTTATTTAAAATTGTAATTTTAACTGCTATTGAATGTAAAATTGTTTATTTTAACTTGAAAAACAATTTTACATTTTAACTATAGATGTAAGTAATAGTTTAAAGTTAAAGCATTTTTTTTTATGCATAATTGTTTGAAATTAATTGTCTGGGGAAAATGTGTTTATTTTGTAAAAATTTTGCTTGGGTATTGTACTTAAACAGCGGCTACAGCTGATCTTAAACAAAAAAGAAAATTTCAAATAATGCAAAGAATGAAATTGAACAATTTGGACAACGAAATTATGCAAACTAAAAAGCCAATGAAAATAGTGCAACTCCCCCAATCCAACTACATTTTTTTTTTTTTTTTTTTTTTTTTTTTAAATGCACAAATTGATATATAATTCATAAGATATAAAAATTTTACTTTACTAAAATATTTTAAAGTAATTATTGATTTTTGAAATTTGATTACAATTTCAAGTATTCAGAAAACAAAAATAGTTAATATAATATACAGAGTATTTGTTAAATGTGTGTGTTTGATCCATTTTGACATGATTTATGGTTTGTCTTTATTTTTAAAATTTTACTTAAGAAAACAGCTTATTAAATCTGAAATTTAATACTAGAGTCCTCTTTTCTTGAGATTAAATTGTAATGAAAAAAAAGTGTGATTTTAAAGTATAATTGCACATGCACAGTACAGGTACACTATACAAACACTACACTAAATGAAACAATTTGGTATTTGTGTCATAAATGTGTAAAGATAAACGGTACATGCATCGTAATTTTCTTTATGATGGTGAATTTGAATGTTCTTTTACTTAAAAGTTTATTATTTATATATATTTTGTCGATAACTTATAATCAGGGAAAAAATTGGGTGTTACAGGGAATAATCAGGGAAATATCAGGGAATTTTAAAATAACTTTTCTGTGGACACCCTGTTCCCAGTATTAGCTAAGTTACCATCATCATCTTTTAAGGTGCCAACCATTATTGGTTCATCCCTTCTACGGATTCTTTGGATACTAGCTCCTTCAGAGATAGATTCAATCTCTTCATAGAACTTTCTCCAAGAGTCTTTGCTTTTTTTTCTCTTCAGGCTTCTGCTGATGTGATAGCCGTTATGTTTGAGATTAGTGTCAGTGTTAGGGTCATTCCGTCATTAACTTTGAATCAATGCATAAGAGGTTAAAATTTAATATCATTTTGAACAAGAAAATGCTCTTCAAATTTTATGTATAATCCAGACATTGCTGAAACGTTTCAGCATTGCATTCAGGAGGAATGTCAGTTTCAACTTTTTTTTTTGAGGGGAAGGGGGGTTTCGATCATTGAGATCGATCCAAATGCGCTTTCTAATTATATGAAGGGAGGAAGAGAAGGAGTTCATTTCCTTGAATACAAATCTGACAGCCACAAAACCTGTGTATGATCAGACTTCTCCCAAACCTTCGATGTACCTAATGACTGACCCCTTTTGCTGCTGATAGCCTCTAACGCCATTATATACGTTGGTGTGTGGAGGTCATTTTCGCTGAACGTTCTGTCAATAATGCTTAGTTTTGCGCTGCTACAACAGGGATTATTGCCGAGATTTCCGTTTGTGTGATGGTCATTTTCGCCAATATAATAGGCCATCGTTTACAATATTTATGCTATTTGGGTTGTCATAGAAATGTACGTTGTTATGAAAGTTGATTCCATTGATTGTTACGCCGATATAATCAGTTCTATTCAGAGATTTGCACCTTTACATTGCGTACTAACTCTGATATTTACAAAAATGTAATGGTCATTTTTGCTGATTGCTATGAAGTTGTAACATCTGAGATTTACGCCAATGTTACCGAAAAAATGCTGATATTTCCGAAATTTGCTGGTACGGTGGGCACTACTGCCCATATTTACGTTGTAATGATGATTACTTTCATCTATGTTTACGTTGATGTAATAGCAGCTATTACCGAGTTTTGCGACATCATTTTGTGGCATACACTGATGTGATATCCACTATATCTGTGATTAGTGCCTATGTAGAGATTGATTTCGACATTTCCTTCAAATCGATGCAAAATGATTAAAATTTTAATTTAACTTTGTACAAGAAAATTATTCCTAATTTTTCTGTGTAATCTTTATTTAAAATTGTATTTTTTACTGCAATCAGAAATTGAGAATGAACAATAGTTAGGATAAAAAAAGCAATTAGAAAACTGTTTAAATAGATGAACCTGTTTGTCGATATAGTATAATTGTTTTATGTTGTTTGACTTGTGCAGTTTTTTGGAAAATTTGAAGTTCAACTTTGTTTGCTTTTGAGCTACACCATATCTGCTGTTTTAAGATGTAGCTCATTATTTTTTTTTCTTGTGGATAAAGTATTGGATGCAATATTTAATTTTGAACTTAATGGTAAATAAACGTCTTGTAATCACATAAATTCAATGAAAATTAATCGTGGCCTTAGAAATTTGGGTCCCTAAAAGTCCCTTTTTTAAAAGAGAATTGTCCCTTTTTCCCCTAGGGACCATGCTTGGAATCTGTTGCAAGGACTGTATTTTGCTTCATAAGTTATATGCACCTGATATAATCCCAAACAGGATCTCTTAAAGTGAATCGTAATTATTTTAGTCTAATTCTTAGAAAGAACTTAAGTTTTATGTAATTCTGGCAAGCAAAGTTTTTTTGTGTGTAATTGCAAGGATTAGTAATAATCAATTTAATTATTGATTAATAATATTTTTTTAGCAAAATTCTAATTTCATGAGAACTGATTAAAGGTGAGTGATACCATGTAAAGTTATTGTTGATTATATTAAATATATAATTAACTATCCTACTACCTTAATATGATATAAGCATCGATATAGATAAACAACTGGATAGACTGCTCCATTGTCAATGCAAAGAGAAAAACGCGCCGGGGATTGCGAAGCTGGTGGGAAGATTAACCAATCACAGTTCACTTTTATAGTTGGATGGAAATGCAAAAAACCTTGTAAAATGCTAGACTATATATTTTTTTGCACATTATTACTAATTAAGATCTACTATTGACATTTCTGCGGTGTACAACCCCAAATTTTATTTTCAATCCTCGGCAATCCGTATTTTTTATCCCACCAACGGCATCTGGCAACGGCTTCATTTTCCCAGCGTTAAGCAGTCTATCCAGTTGTTTATTTATATCGATGGATATAAGATGTATAGTGTAGTGGTGCTCTTGTGTCTAATTTAAAAATTAAAGAATTTTCGTTTTTATTTTGTACTCTTCAATTGATACACAAATAATACATTTCTTTTGTTTTTTAATAAATGATTAACAAATTTAGTTTGTATTGAACATATATTTATATAGAGAAAGAAATTAGCGAGTGCTTATATGATAGACCTTGCCACTTAAAATTTTAACACTAGCTTAAAAAAAGAATTTTTACTTTTTATTTCCAGTTGCAAATTTAGGTTTGGCAAGCGTCAGTGTTGCAATGAGTTTTATTTTATACATATTTGTTTCAGATTTAATTATTGAAAGTATGGAAGCCAGTCAGCAAATCTATGGAGAGATCAAAGGAAAGATTAAAGAAACTTTGTTAAAACCTCATCGTCATCAACATGAACAGCGTGATGAATGGTCTGAAAAAGGCTCTAGAGTTCCTCTTATACGATCCCTGACAGATGTTAGGCGTAATTCTATAAAAAATAACACCACTAGTAAGATATTTTATAATTTTCATTGTTTATTGTTTTAATTAACTAGAGTGCAGTTTTTAAAAATAAAACATATTTCTTCAGAGTTCAATCTTACGTTTGTTTATTTAAGAGAACAGGGTGTCTCAAAAAGTTTCTTACAAAGTTTATTTCTTTTAAAGTTAAATCTAATTAATTAGTATTGATTGCAAGCATGCTCTAAATAAGATGAAGAATCAGAAAAACTAGTGTGATTTAATGGATTATTTATTCAAAAAATTACAGAATTTTGATTGCCTATTAGGCCCTGAAGGAAATATGGTAAAATTAAAAAAGTGTTCCTGAGACCGAATCGTATTTAATGTATATATATTTTTACTTTTTTTTTTTATTTGTTTTTATTGCAGTTTACATTTAGATGGTTACCATTGCCTGTAGGTGATGAAAATATTTTTTATTTCAGCTTTACTAATAGCTATTTTAAATTTTTCTAAATGCTTTTTCCATCATAATATATCTATATATTCTATCGCTGTGTTTTTTAAAAACTTTGCCTTACTAACATGGCTTTATTCTTATTAACTTATAAATATATTTGCTTTCAGATACTCTTTCTTTCTGCAGCACTTTTACTCCACACATTCTTACTGTTGTGGAGGAAAGGGCAAACTCTTCGGGTAACTAATGCTTTTTACTTGAACGAGATTTCTGGGGATTAATTTTTCTATTTGAATCAATGTTTTGTGCAGTAAATGCTATAAGTGTGTCGATCTAACCAATATCTCCCCTTAAGTTAAAAAAAAAACTTTTAAAATACATAAAAAAAAGTTTCATGAATTCTAATTGTTAATATTCCTCCTTTTTGTTTCACACCCTTCATAGTTTTAAAAATTATTTTTTTTAAATATGAAAGAAAATCTATTTATTAAACTAAAATTTTATGTGTGCATGTGTGTGTTTAGGAAGGAATATCAAACATGTATAAAGTAAATTACTATTTATTTCTAGTTGATCTAAGTGTAAAATATTTTTATCAAACAAATAACCTTGCATGCTCTATCCTTTTGAATGTCAATTGGAATAATAAATTATAATCATTAACATTATATATACATATAACTAATGTTGTGTTGATATTCCCCACTACTAACAACGGTTCTTTTAGGATGTTTTATAAGTGTTGGCACTATCTCCTTACAAACTGGTATAAATTTATTCACTGAATGTAACTGGTACTAATTAATTCACTAATGTATGCAAGCATTGTATAATCAAATTCTACTTTAAACTGTTCACAATTATTTGTAAAAATAGCACTTGGCCATTGGAATGGGAAATAATAAGTCTTTTTAAGTATATATCCCCTGTTTTTTTTTGTTTTTTTTAATTTGGCTCTTTTCTCTTGTACCATCCGGTGAGCGGATGGGTTTTTCGAAAAAGGACGCTTAGTTTGAGATATCCGTTGGCTTCGTTCCACGTGGACGCCTCTGATTGGTTTGGTGCAGGGCTGAGCGCGTCCCTTGAGTTGATTCTCGCTTGTGTCTCGATATTGAACGAACATGCTTTTTTCTCGGGACCAAGAGTTTCGGTGAGACGCCGGAAAAAATGAAATGGCTAATCTGTGGCCATGTTGGAGAATTGTTAGGGAGGTGGACTAGAAGGATGTCTAGCGCAACCAAGATTCTTTACGAGAGGAAAGGGAGCGAGCCGTCGGACATGCAGCAGCCACACCAATAATTCATTTAATAACTTTCCTTTTTATTGAAACCCTGCTCTTTCGGAGCTCTGGAGTTATGTTTCACCCTGTTTCATTGTCAGATCTTGAACCACTGCTTTGGAGAATATCCTGTGTGCCTTCCATCGTGCCAAACAGAAATTTGCTTCTTGCAGCTGAATATCCCGTGAGTCAACGCCATCTTCAATATATATCCTTTTCTTCCTTCAACATCCTGTGTGCCTTCCACCGTGCCGAGCAGAAAAGTTCCTTTCGAGCTGCTACAGATTATCGTCAAGTAACTCAATTTTTTCAAGCCTCTGCTCGTCCGCCAGCCCGTACCGTTTTGGCGGATGTTCTCATATTCTTTTCTCTTTTGAGAGAATAATTCTACTAGTGGAAAAGCCAGCGGAGGCTCTCCTTTTCGGTTCTTTGGAAAATCAGCTCTACTCTTCGAATATATGTTTTTGCACCTACTCCATGACATTCTTCTCATCAATTCTTCGAACAAGAGAACTTCCTCTTCATCAATAGCCTGGAAATCGAATCCTCCCTGAATACCGACTGCTCGCCTAGTTGTCCCTTCATCTCGACTTTCCTTCCAGAATTTCCAGCACCTACGGCCATCCAGCCTGGGTACCGGACATCTACCATTTTTGTGATCTCGTTTCCATAGAACTCTAACCTAGGACTATTTCCTGACATCCCATGCCTCTCGCCCTGATGTTACAAGAAGCTTACCTCTCAACCACCTGTAGATGGAACAGGTCTACCCCATGTTTTTCCTCAGTAAAATTTTAATTGATTGAATTATCCTCCCCCCCCCCCCCTTTTTTTTTTTTTTTTTTTTTTTACACTTGTGAAGTTTTTAATCACCTTTTCTTAAGTTTTAATTGTGGTGGGGGAATCTTTAGTCTCATCCTTTCGGTTGGATTAGTTGACAAGTTGTTTTTCTTCTTTGGTCAAGGACTATTTAATTAATTTTTATATAATTAACTATTAAGTACTTTCCTCTTGTTAAACTGGATAATTGCAAATGGTTTTTCTAAGTACTTTGATTGTTGAATGATATTATTTTTTTTGCAAAGATATGTAATTACTCAAATCTATTTTTATTAAATTTAACTGGTTGGTTGCTCAGGTATTCTTTTGGTGGTTGTTATCAGTTAATTCCCTTTTTGGGGATTACTTTGGTTTGGGTATTTATTGGGTTTTCAGGTTTTTAGATTGATATGGGACACTGTACGATTATCAGGTAAAGTTACAGAACACAATGCAATGAATTGGTGGAATAAATTTTAATGTCATAAAACAACGTAACACTAAGATTAAAGTATGTTTGTTGGCAAACTTCCTATTCTGTTCTATAGTTCACTTCATAGATACTTGATGAAACTGAGATCAGATACCTCTGTTATTCAGTGTAAAAAACTCATGTTGCGAATCTAGCTTAACACTTTGCCTTCAGTTACTTATGATTGTCAAAAAAAAAAAAAAAAACACACTAGAACAACGTTTTTCAAACCATGTGTTATGAGACAAATTTTCGCGAACAGTGAAAGTGTATGTATGGAATTTCTCATATCGAAAATCACAAGAAATGAAAAATATAGTATGGATAACAGCTGCCAGGTTTGGGTATTTTGAGAAAAATTGAATTTTGATATCAAATTATTCTTTAACTCTTTTAAAAAGTTTGAAATTGAAAAGCAAGCTAAAATTTCTTATTAATCTTAAGGCTTATATATTTGGGACTATTCCTTTAAAATTATGCAAGTTCCAGTAGATTATGTTAAATGTAGTACTAATTTTTAAATTTTTTATTACTATTATATTTCTAATTAATTTATGTTATGACTACTAACCAATAACACAGAAAAAAATTGCCTTGGCCAATGAGTTATTCTTTTAAAAGTGTTTCGATTCTTTTGCTCCTAGGCTATTTTTGTCCAGATGCACAATGCATCAAAATAATTATTTTCACTTGGATGAGGTTACTAGTGGCTCCTTTTTAATACAGTGATTGTGGGAATTGGTTTCTATGGTTATGGAGAGCACACACATGCATGTATTTTTTTTAAATAATAATTGTTCACATTTGGATAGATATTTTCTGTTATATTTACATTTGATTTTTTTTTAACAAATTCAATCTATTATCAGAAAATTATGTTTGGTGAAATGTACTTTTTTTTTTGTCAGCTTATTCGCCACTTTGCATGCTTTCTAATTCTTTTTAAAGGCTTTTATTCATGCATAAATTAATTATATTCATTTTTCTCTAAAATATCTACATAATTAAGTTAAATTACTTTTCATTAGATACATCAGCTAGTGCTGGAGCATTGAGTGATAACATCTCACATAACTTTAGCTCGTGGTCATTTCGAGCTATTTCAACAAAGAACTGTTCATCTCCAGACGATGCGTTAGAAAGTTCCTTACATAGAGTAACTATTTTGAATTATATAATCTGAACACTCTAATCTTCTAATTCTGAAATATGTAAAGTGAATAACTTTTTGGTGTAAGTAACCAAGTGATGTAATAATTGACATAATAGTTAATGATCAAAGTCACTATAAGATATTTTAAGGATTTTTTTTTTATCAATTGTTATACAAGTTTTATTAAACCAGTTTCACAAACAAAAATTGTAAATTTCAATTTGTAAAATCTAATTTTTATTGCTTAAAATAAAACTTAAAGTAATTTTTCTAAAATAAATTAGTTATGTATATTTACTAAAAAAGTCTTTTGGTTTAAATTTTTTATTGAAAACAAAAACATAATAATTACAGTCTAAAACGGGATGGAAAGAGAAATGTAGTTTTGTGGTTATTAATATTATGTGAATTAAACTGTAGAGTAAATTACATAAAGAACAAGAAATTTCATTAAAGAATTCATGATGCTGCTTTTTCTTTTGATTGAAAATTCATCAAAATTGTCTTTGTTTATTTAATTCGGTGGTTACTTAATGAAAACCTCTTTGGAAAAGTTTTAGTTTTTGTGTTAATAAATTTAACTATTATAGTTCACGATCTAAAATTCAACTCATTTTAGATAAGCTTAGTTAAATTATAACAAGTTATGTTACCAACAAAACAACTCATTTTACAAGTTACTTATTAGAACTTGTTTATTTTGAGCTTAGTAATCTTTCTTTGATATTATACTAATTAGAAAACTTTTAAATGTATAAATTTTCTTTTGCTATACACTTTTTTTTTAATCAGTAAGCTTTTTTTTTAGATAAATCAGTCATTTATGCGAAAAATCCCACCGAAAGCTGAAGCATCAAACATCCTAGTTGGTGAAGTTGACTATTTAGAGAAGGTTGTTTCAGCTTTTATTCGTTTATCAAGCAGTTGTAACCTTGGAGACTTAACAGAAGTTCCTGTTCCCACCAGATTCATCTTCATTCTGCTGGGTCCTGTTGGCAATTCTATTAAATATCATGAAATTGGTAGAGCTATGGCCACTTTATTATCCGATGAGGTATGATGTCTTGCATTTATATTACTTGCTGAATACCCGTGCTTCGCTACGAAATTTTAACATGTGCAATATTTTAGCTAGCTGTGAGGCCTCGCTTTGCAGAAATCAGTCATTCGTGTATAGGTCCCAGTTTTTGGCACTTCGCTCACAGAAATGTTCATCGCTACAAAAAATCAAGCTCGCTTAGTTCATTGACACATAAACACAGACTTACTTCATTCGTTGAAAGGTTCATTGCTTTGCAAGCATATGCTCGCTTCACTCACTAAAATCTAATTGCTACGTAAAGCCTTAATAATGGAAGCCTCTCCCTTATCGAGAAAAAAAAATTCCCGTTAATACAATAATACAACACCCCTTTAAGATTATTTTAACACGTGTTTGTAGAAAGCAAAATTAGAGGCCAAAACTACTTATGTTGAAATTTTCAGAGCTCTAGGCCTATTAGAAGTCGCTTTTTGTAAAATTATTAATTAAAAAACAAATAAAAATTTTAACATTATTTTTGTTAGTCCAATTAGAAGGCCAAAACTACTTGTGTTGAAAAT
This sequence comes from Linyphia triangularis, assembly GCA_963978545.1. NCBI lineage: Eukaryota > Metazoa > Arthropoda > Arachnida > Araneae > Linyphiidae > Linyphia > Linyphia triangularis. The sequence goes on from OZ021723.1 coordinate 70,458,005, forward strand.
TTTAGAACTGTAGCCCAATTACAAATCGTTTTGTAAAATATTTGTTAATTAATTAAAAAAACAAATGAAATTTTAAAATTCTGTTTTTCAAACATCCAGTTAGAAGGCCACAACTACTTATGTAGAAAATTTCAAAGTTGTAGCCCTATTTGAAATTGTTTTGTAAAATATGTATTAATTAATTAAAAAATAATAATTAAAAACGAACCAAATAAAAATTTAAAATTCTGTTTTTCAAAAGAAGGCCAAAACTACTTATTTTGAAAGTTTCAGAGCTGTAGCCCTATCAGAAATCATTTTGTAAAATATTTATTAATTAATTAAAAAAGAACTAAATAAAAATTTGAAATTCTGTTTTTTAAAAGTCCAATTAGAAGGCAAAATTACTTATGGTTAAAATTTCAGAGCTGTAACCTTATTAGAAATCGTTTTATAAAATAAATATTAATTAATTAAAAAAAAATTAAAAGTAACTAATTAAAATTTCAACATTCTGTTTTTAAAAAGTCCAATTAGAAGACTAAAACTACATATGTTGAAATTTTCAGATCTGTATCTCTGTTAGAAGTCACTTTGTAAAAAAAAAATTAATTAAAAAAGAACTAATTAAAATTTTAACATTCTGTTTGACATGTATGCAATTAAAAGGGTAAAACTACTTATGCTGAAAATTTCAGAGCTCTACTCAAATTTTAAAAGTAGGTTTCTATAGATTCACAGGTCACAGACAGACACTGTCGTGGTGGTTATGCCACTTAAATATTAGTAAATAAAATTATTACACTTAACAACCTCGTACCTAAAATAGTAAGTTTGAAACACTTCAACACCTAAACACCAAAAATTAACTTAACTACAGATCAAGAAACACCACTGTTTTTACCAGATAAAAATGTAATTTATTAATCATTATGACTTATTCAAAAAAAAACAGTTACAAGCTTCACACAAGATGAACCTTAAGGATTCATATTAAATACCCAAGAGGGCAAAGAGGTTGTTCTTCACTCAGGAGAGGTTGTTAAAAAAAATCAAATTAAACAAAACAATTAAAACTAACAAATTAAAATTAAACGGATAAATGAATCCGGTAAATAAATTCCTACTGGAAGAGAGCCCTGGCCGTTCAGAGATAAATCAAATTTCATTAAAAGAAAATAAATAAATTACACGAGTCTGTTTTGGGATGAACAGACTACCTGAATGAACTAAACAGTTCCTTAAAGGCTGGTGGTCCGGGAGGATGGAAGTGGTCAGAGAGTTGCTGGGGAATTGGTTCCTTCAATGGCGGACATGGGAGATGAAAGATGCTAAGATGGCCTCCATCTTGGATCCGGTGGTTCCTTGAGTATTTAGGCTACGGGAATGGCGGACATGGGAGATGAAAGATGCTAAGATGGCCTCCATCTTGGATCCGGTGGTTACTGGAGTATTTAGGCTACGGGACTCATCCGGTTAGTTGCTTGACTGGGTAGTTGGTCACCTCGAGTCTATCCTTCTTGATGAGGGGTGGTAGGAGAGTTACGGGTGAATTGATTCCTTCAATGGCGGACATGGGAGATGAAAGATGCTAAGATGGCCTCCATCTTGGATCCGGTGGTTACTGGAGTATTTAGGCTACGGGACTCATCCGGTTAGTTGCTTGACTGGGTAGTTGGTCACCTCGAGTCTATCCTTCTTGAGGAGGGGTGGTAGGAGAGTTACGGGTGAATTGATTCCTTCAATGGCGGACATGGGAGATGAAAGATGCTAAGATGGCCTCCATCTTGGATCCGGTGGTTACTGGAGTATTTAGGCTACGGGACTCATCCGGTTAGTTGCTTGACTGGGTAGTTGGTCACCTCGAGTCTATCCGTCTTGATGAGGGGTGGTTTAGATTATTCTTGTAGAGGAAGGGTGATAAGAGAGTTGCTGATTAATTGGAGAGAGGCCTCCTTCGAAGATATGGAGGGAAACCACTTCCCGCTACATGGCTGACTTCACGGCACATTCTCCTGCTTCGGGATCCGCACTCCTTTGCGACTGTGTTTAACGGCAGCAAAACCAAGAATTACCGTCCACGGCGACGCTCCTTCCCTTTTACGGCGATTTCCCAACCAATCAGACGTCGGGATTCGGGCTATTGCATCAGCTTTTCTTCCCAAAACCAGGAGTAAACCGGTTCAAGGACTCTCGTTTGTGGCCCAAGAATACACGGCGTCGTTCAAAATTTACCCAAGAAAAGATAACACAACGGCTCCTACTTGAATTCTCAAAAAAATACAACCTCTCGTTGAACCAAAAACAACCCCATCGGCCTCCAATGGATGGCATTTTAAAAATGAAAAACGCTAACACCTCGGCATATCTGTAACACATTCAGGCGCCGAAAAAATAATTAAGTACGATGTTTTAAAAGAATACTATGAAGTAAACAAAACTTCGAAAGATTAAATTTTTGAAGCAAGTGGGAAAAGATATGACTCTAAAAATGGGAAAAAGTAAAAAGATCGCCATTCAAAGGTGATATAAATTGTAGAACATAAAGAATAAAGTCCTTTTTAAAGTTTAAGATCAAAATTAAGAGATAAATTTTAAGTTTAAGTTAGAAATTAACAATGACATTTTCAGTCATAACAACACACAGGTTGCTTTATTATTATAGATTATACTCTTTGGTTTGTTATATTCTGCTGGTTACTTTGGCAAATCTGTTCTTGAATTTCCTTCAGAATACTATAGTAAAAGTTCTTTGTCTTCATATCTGGATCGATTAAAATACATTTTTAGTATTTTTTTACCAATAAATTGAATAGATCTATAGAATTCTTTTAAAGCTGTGATCAGAGCACTTATAGAAAATTATTCTGAACTTAGCAGAAAATAAGTCATCTATTTAGGAAAATTTTCTATTTACTGAAAAATTGATTTATTGTGAAATTTCTGTAAATTTTGAGGTGTTTATAAACATAGGCAAAAAAATTTAAAGGATTAAATCTAAACTTTCTGATCCAAGGGTATGTAGATTGATATGAATAAAAAAGTTTATCAAATGTGGCAATACTTAAAAAAACATTGCCAAATTGGAGAGTTCAGCAACAATTTTGATGACAAAACTAGCTGCCAATTTCTTATTTTTATAAGAATGTGGACTTTATATTGACTGGTAGGCATTTATAGCCTTTGAAATACCAGTTGGCCCAATTGACTCGTATCCACAAATGCCTTTCCAGTTTTATTAAAGTTGATTGCTCACTTATCATGCAAGAAATTTTATCTATTGCGTTACATTATAAAAATTTATCATGTTTGAAATAAGCTTGAGGACATTCCATAATAGTAGACATGACCCTTATGTTTACATAGAGTAATTAATGACAGTATACCATTCGGTAATTTTTTTTTTTTTTTTTTTTTTTTTGCATTTCTCTATGCTTTAGAACACCCTCATTTTAAAAAAGTTGTCTAGAAAAAATGTCTGTCTGTGTGTATGTAGTCAGCATAACTCCCAAACAAATTGACCTACGATGTTCGAATTGTTGGTCAAAAATTTGTTTATTGTTTCTTACATCACCGATGCAAAACAGTAGTTGAATACGCCGCTGCTTGTGCGATGTTACGAATATACTATAATGTGCATGTGCGCTTTATTGTGTTCTGCTATAAAAGAGCAAGTAGTTCTTGTTTTGTGTTCTTCTTATGGTCTTTCCCAGTTGATATATACTTTAAATAAACTTGCTTTTTATTTTTAACCAACCCCATCTCATGCCTTTTGCTTACCTAGACTTTAAATTATTTTCTCAATACAAATTTGGTGTGCGGGTTAGTGGTGGTCATGGGACCTATCATTTAGGTTTTTGTCAAAATCGCACGTGCGCATAAGGTTGAAATCATGAAAAATCATGTTTTTCAGCAATTGCTAAAAAACGGCAAACAATTTTGTTAAAAATCTCTCTGCTAATGCCTGTTATGGTGCTCTAATCGTCCCCACATTCGATATTCCATTACAAATGCAGTGAAAGGGTAAAAAACTGAAAAGTGAGTGCATTTAACACAGAGCTCTTTGCCCGTAGCCATCACCCATCAACGAACAATTTTTTTCTTCTGTTTTGCACACAAGAAAGGACAATGTAATGTCTATCGAATAACATCGCTAATGTAATTTTTTTTTCCCATTAAAAATTATTACCAAAAATATCGCCATACTGCCATCTTTATTTAAACGAGTAAAAATATGAAAACAGTAAATACCACCATAAATTTTAATGCAATGACCAATATTATAGTGTAATTGAAAGTTGTGCAATGTTCCACAATCTAAATTTAGTCTGCATTGCTGGTAACATGCTTAAAAGATTATTGTGTGATTTAGGATAGAATAATGTCATTGAAAACCTTTCTTGTTTTAAATGTACAGTTTTGGCTTTGAAAAAGTTAAAAGAACACTATGCTGTATTGAATTTTATTTTCTTCTGAAAATTTTACTTTTTAAAACCATTTGATTATTCCTTTTCAACCTTTATTTAAAATCGAAATATATTAATGCATTGCCAGTCATGTTAATAAATATTTTAAAAAGATATTTTACTTATTGAAATTATATACAAAACATGCAAATTAAACAGCTACTTTTAAATGTTTAATGTTATATTTCTCAGTGCTAGCTTAATATAATTAGATTGGTGTATGAGGCAAATTTATTGTTTATAATATATACTCATTCCATAAAAGTTACGATTGAGAATTTATAAATAATTGTACATGTTTTATAAATTCTTATTCCATTTTAGTTATGCTTTCACTTTTAATTATTCTTTTTATGAATGTAAAAATTGAAAATAGTATCGGAAATACAAACTTTAAAGTAGTTGCAATGGTTATGTTTATCTGCATATTTCTAGAATTATGGAGAATGTTGCCAACCTATAAAAGGCTTGTGTGAGAATTAATTAGGGTCAGTTCAAGCCAGTTCTGTCGATTAATGTTTTTTGGATTGAGCTGCTGCAGATACTGTTCTGGTTTTTTCCCGAGTTGCAGGAAGCTTGTATTTTCGCTGCTGTTGAGTCATTAAAACTGGAAGCCCTTTTTTGAGCTTTAATGCATTTTGCTGTTGTTGTTTAAAGAATTGAAGGATTCTTTGTGAAGAATACAGGGATAAGTTTGTTCCGCCATGTGGCGGAATACCGCTTTTTCAATTTTTTAGAAAAAAAATAATTCCGCTTTTTGAAAGAAAGTTCCGCTTTTCTAATTTCTGAAAAAAAATCTGTTTTTTCCCGATTTTTCTATCCCACAGAAAAATAACCTTTTTTCTAAGGCTGAATCGCGAAGCAGCTTCCCTTCCGCCCGATCGGGAAGAACGGAAACCCTACGGTATTCCTGCTCCAAGTAGAAAAATCTACTAAAATGCATCTTTTTAGTTAGGTTGGCACTTAAACTTGCATTTTATACTTTTACAACTGCGCCGAAATTTGATCCTTTGGTGCCTTTTTTTCTCTTTTCAAAATGGAATTTCTTTCATACTCATTCACGCGATTAACGTATACGAATAATGTGCTTGCTTTCAAGTCTAACATCTACGAAATTATCGTTTGCTGTACGTGTAAACGTACGTTGGTATGTGATGCTCGTTTTCGCTAATCGTTACGTTGATGTAATGTCCACTACTTCTGAGATTTGTGTAGCTATGACGTGCGTTATCGGTGGGATTTAAGTTGCTGTGGTTTTCATTTTCGCAGAGTATTACGCCAATATAACAACGCTATTGCTGAGAATTGTTCCGGTATATTCGGCGTTAACACTGATATTTACTTTTATTTGATGGTCATTTCGCTGAAGTGCTACCTTGTTGTAAAATCTGAAATTTGCACCGATGTTACCGAAAGAATGTCGATATTACCGTGATGAATTGTGTTATCGCCGAGATTGTAATTGTTGTGATTGTAATTTTCGTCAAGTGTTACGCCGATCCAATAGCGCTATTGTTGAGTGTTGTCCCGGTATATTTGACTCTAACTTTGATATTTCTGTTGGCGTGAGAGTAAATTTCGTCGGAAGCCATTCTGTAGTAACATACGATGTTACCGAAATTTGCACTAGTATTACCAAGAAAAGATCGATATTACTGAGATTTGTGCTGATATTGTGGACGCTATCGCCAATATGCGCGTTGTTGCGATGTTCGTTTTTGCCGATACCTAGATTTTCGTCGGTATTGCTTACAATACTTTTGTTAAAGTGATGGTCATTTTCGTCGAGGTTTACGCTAATACAATACCAGCTATTACCGAAATTTTCAACACCGAATTGCAGCTATTCATCTAGACTTCCGTTAATGCTATAGCCGCTTATTCGTGATTAGTGCCTGGTTAAGGTTAAATTTCGCCTTTTGATTTGAATCTGCAGAATTACTCAAATTTTTTGTACCATTTCGTATAAAAATATTCTGAAAAGTAGTCACAATAGTAATTTTTCTAAATAATATGTTTAAAATTGTTATTTTAACTGCAATTGTATGTAAAATTGTTTGTTACATTTTACTTTACTGAACAAATTTAAGGATATGAATAAAAATTTAGATTTTAAGATTTTTAATATTTGTAGCTTAAAAATTTAGAAAACTGGGTTTAATTAAATTCGGCCTGTTTGTCAATGTGTTATAATTGCTTAAAGTTGTTTGACTTGTTGAAATTTTGAAGTTTTTGCCGGTTTTCAACGCTTTCACTGGATTTTTTTTTTTTGCTTTGGAGTTATATTAGCCTGATGACAGCACAAAGTGTATCCCTACGTCTAAGTGCTGCTATTTTAAACAATTTTTGCTCACGGACGGACAGAGATGGTGCAGTTTTATAAATGCACATGGAAAAACAATTTTTTTTAAAGTATAGCTTAAAAGGTGTTTTATGCCTAAAATTTTTGGATTTTTGTTTTCAGCTTTTTGATTTTTTACCAAACTCATCCCTGAGAATAAAAAGATCTATTTTTGTAATCCAATGTCATTCCTCTGAGATGAAAATTCATAATAATACTATGTAAATATGTTACTATCCAACAAAGCTATAAATTAAAATTAGTTGACTCTCTCCTGAATAAACATTGACTCTTTATAAATAATGCTGCAGGTGTTTCACGGAGTTGCATACAAGGGTAAAAGTCGTGATGACCTTTTAGCTGGTGTAGATGAATTCTTGGATGCTACGACAGTCTTGCCACCAGGTGTTTGGGACCCAAGTACAAGAATCGAGCCTCCAACACAGACTGCTGCGCAAGTAAAAATATACTCTTACTAGTAGTCTTTGCAAATGACGCTTATTTCTTATTATACTTAACCATCGAAAGAAATTGAATATTATAAAAAATATTCTAAACTATGAAGATAATGTATTACTTGGCTTTCTTATGAGATAACAGATAAACTCCCTTTCTTTTTGTCAGTGCAGAGTATTTATTTATAAAAATGCTATCTTAAAAAAAAAAATTTAAATTCTCAATGCAAATTTCATTACTTTCAAGTCTAAATGATGATAGATTATTTGTACTGTCTTAAATTCATACAAATTGTATGAATTTTTTTATAATCACTTTTGTTTGAAAGGTAGTTTTACCTTTAATTCAGTTATATTTTGAGTAATTTAGTAATCTTATTTCATCTTGTGTTCAGAAGTTATTGCGACAGGGTCATTAAATTGATTTTTCTCTGTACACCCAGGTCCTGTTTCTCTTTTTAAAAAGTTGGTATTTTTTTACTGCTAAAAATAACTCCAAATTTTTAAATTCTATTACAAAGTGGTCACTGATAATTAAGGTTGATATTTTTTTTTTGCATTCAGCTTTGCTTTTAAATCTGTAGCAATATGACATTTATAAATTGTAAGTAATGTTGTAATAAAATTTGAAACTGTTATAAATTATGCATGATGCAGTAATTTATAAAATTAGGTAGAATTTTTTTCTTTATCTCGCATTTTGAATTTTCTATTGACTAGGATGCTAGGAAATTACCTGAACCTAAAAAGGAGAGTAATGTAGAACCCTCTGTTGAAACAACTGATGGAGCTTATGAAGATTTTATGTGTGATAGCAAGTAAGCCTTTTCGGAAGATTTCATTTCAATTGTCAAAAAATATAGGGAATAGATTAAGGGATTAATTGCCATCTACTTATCATGCTTCCTACACAAATAAAAATGATAAACTGTATATGTTTTCTATATTGTTATACTGTAGTATTTTTCACTAACTTATTATGATAATATGCTATGATATGTTATATATTGTATAAATATTTGTGTCTGGTGTAAATAAGCAAAAAAAAAAAAAATAGTAAACGTGTGCTAGTTACTTTTAAATAATGGATTTTGGAAGAAAAAAATAGTTTGATTTTTTTAATTATCAGTTTTCTTCACTTGGAGTGATTCTTTGAATTTATGGTACTTGACCACCTTGGAAAGCTAAAAAATACAACATTTTCAACAATTTTTTTTCAGGTCCTGTATAAGATATTACAATGATTTTTTCTTTAAACTTTCACTTGAAGCTTATAGAATACAAAAATACTTGATTTTTTTCCAATTTCATTTTTTAACAACTATCCAGGAAGTGCCAAACTTGAGGCCTCACTGCAGATAGTTAATTTCATTATTGGTAAATCTGAAACCAAAAAAAAAAAAACGGAATCTTCAAAAGAAAGGTTGCTTACGTTACAATTTACCACAAATTGCCCAAAAAAAATGGCGGATGTTTGAAAATTTGATGGAAAAGACACCCCTGTTTTTCACAATTCTTTGCTAAAAATAAATGTTATAATTAATTAATTTTTTTTTTTTTTTTTTTTTTTTTTTTTGGCAAAATATTGTAAGTTGGCATACAAAACATTTCAACAAACAAAACAGGACCAAAATCATTGAAATCGACCAAGTAGTTTCGGAGATTAAGTGTCCGCCATTTGAAAAAAAGTAGTTTGGAGAAAAACGTGTTTAAAGTTTTTACTCTCTTTTTTTTTCAAATCGTTTTTAAAAAATCAAGTTTTTTCACTTTCAATTTGTTAATCTGCTATCTGTGGACCGTAAAACCATGGAAAGGATTGAGAAAACGCAAAAAAAACCAAAAAATTTGATTATTTTAAATTTATAAGGTGGTCAAATACCTTAATTTCTGAACAAAACAAAAGAAATGAAATTGAATCATGGTAATTGAAAAGATATAGTGTTGGTGGACAAAGAAAGCTATTTTGTCACATATACCTACTAACATATTATTTTTTCAATCCTAAGGCCTTTTAGTGGATTGATTGCTGATATTCGACGTAAGGCACCATGGTACTTAAGTGACTTCAAAGATAGTCTTGCTCTACAATGCATTTCCTCAATAGTGTTTTTATACTTTGCCTGCATTGCTCAAATAACCACATTTGGAGGCTTACTAGCTCATTTTACAAAACATAGAATGGTGAGTTTAATTGTAGTATTTAATTATTATTTGTGAATTTTTAAACTGAAATATTAATTTAAAGTATGATTTATAAAAATGGGAGACTTCCAATTTACCAATAAAAGTTAAGAATGTATGATACAGTGAATAGTAACTATATTAAAATAGTAATTCATTTAAATTATTAGGCTTACTATTTAATTACTTAATATAAATAACCACTGTTTAATAGTAAGTTACAATGTTGGTCAAAATTTTGTAAATGCAAATTTAGAGAAACTTATATATTTTAAAGAGTACTACTTATTTGTAATAAGTACTACTACTTATAATAATAAGTAATAATAAGTAGCACAGTTGTAAAATAATTTGTACTCTTTTGAAATATTTATATATTTTGAAAAAGTACAACTACTTTTGCTCACATATGGAAAAGAGTTATTTCTGTTGACTGACAATTAAGGCTAATTCTTAGATGTAAGAGTGCAAGGTCAAATGATTTAAATGTTATTAGTGCAAGGCTGATTTGGTCTTTTTTGTATGAAATTGATTCAAATTTTAGTTATTTTATCAGATTTATTTTGCATGATAAATATGCTTTTAAACTTTTATCTACTATACCAATTTTGGCCTTGCTCTACATTCGACCACATCCTTTGTTTGTCAGCATCATATATGGTAAAATAATTATGGCATTTATTTTATCTCGAAGCCAACTTTATTTTTACATTGCTTAGCATCTGGTCTTAACACCTCCTAAGGGAAAACAGTAGAACTCCTCTTAACTAGCCTCTATTTAACTAGATCTGAAATTATGTATGAAATGTAAAACAAAAATAGTATAAATTTTAAAAAAGTGTAAATAAAAAAAGGAATACATTTTTCCTTGCGTTTGTTATAGTATCACACTTGCTTTTCTATTCAATTATTCCATAAACTCTTCAGAGCATTCTGCAGACGACTTTTTATTAGCATGTAAAAATATGAGTCCATGTGAATACACTGATGCAGAAGTGTATTCACATGTGACTGGGTTTTGACGAAAATCTTCAGCAAGAGAATTTATTCCATGACAAAATCGTCGAAGCCTTCACCGATGTAGTTCAAGGTGATAATGACACGATATTGATGATAATATCACATCCCTCATATCACGTATGGATGGGATAAAAACATTGAAAACGACTATGTTATGCAGAGCAGCAGATATTGGCTTCCTCTGTTGATGTGATGCTTTTACAAAAATTCTCGAAACAAAGCTACAAGTAATCAAATCTCCCGCTTTTATATCAAAATTTTGGAAATAATAGTTAGGTGCATTTGTAAAATTTTATGAATTCTACAAAAAACATGAATCCTTAACCAATTAACTATCTTTTTTTATCTCTCCTTTAACTGGATTTTCTCTTAACCAGCTTATCCTCAGTCTCAGTTAAAAGGGAGTCTCTTTTACATAACTCTTTCATTCTATACTTTCATCAATTATCAGAATATTTTAAATCTGTATCTGTAATTATCTGAAAAAGTTATTATTCTATAACTTTCCAAAAACATCTCACAAATTGCCTTGTATATTCAAGTCCAAAACTTACAGGATACATACGTAGTGAAGAATAGACCTGTTAGCAACCTTTTCACATTAATTGTATTTCTGTAGAGCCTTTTTATTTTATTTGTCTAATTTATAGTCTGAGAACTGTAAATGCCCTAGAAATAGAAAAAATATGTTCGAAATTGAACCTTAACGGGTTACACTTTATGTACCAATGATGCATTTCTGTTAAATTTTTTACTTGAATTCTTGATAATATAATATTTATGCTGATTAAATTAATTATATTGTCTGTTTTTGCAGGCATCTGTTGAATGCTTATTTTCAGCTCTTCTATGTGGAGTGACATACAGCTTATTTAGTGGTCAACCCTTGACCATCCTGGGAATCACTGGTCCTGTTCTTGCCTTTGAAAGCATTGTTTTTGATATATGCGAGTAAGTGCCATGTTGCTTTTAAAAGTAACTTTTTTCAATGTTCCTTTGAAGCTGTAACTAAAACAGTGTTAAACTGAAGGAAAAATTCTGGTTCCTTCTTTGAAACTTGTGTTGTTTCTCATTCCCACTGGTCTAGCTCCGACCAGGTCCACGAGTCCATTCACCCTCAGGAAATCAAAAAACAAGACCGGATTGCGCAGAAAATCTTTTTCAAAATCCACACATCTAAGGAGGTTGGCCAGGCTGGCTGCACTGGATAAGCATTTATTGCAAGTACGATAGATCTTTCGCTGCAGTTCATACTTCATGCACTGGAGGTGACCTCTGATGAATCTAGTGTATGCAGTCTGATCACCTCTATCACCCATGAAGATCAAAGCGCCACCCAGCTTATTCCCAGAGTACCATATATGAACTGGGGGAGTTTTCCAGTCTAACTGTACACTATTCTTTCTAATAGAGTGAATTTCCAAGAATGTGAGTGCCAAGCTCTCTCAAGGATTCATTTGTGCCATGTTTTGTCAGTGATCTCATTCCCATATAGACCTACATAGGATGGAATCCACTGCAAATAAATATCTCACTTCTCGGAAAATTTACAACGATGTTGTAAGATTCAGGGATGAGTTTCTTCCACCATGTGGCGGGATTCCGCTTTTTTAATTTTTTAGAAAAAAAAGAATTCCGCTTTTTCTAAGAAAATTCCGCTTTTCTAATTCCTGAAAAAAATCTGCGTTTTCCCGCTTTTCCTATCCCACGGAAAAAAAACTTTTTCTAAGGCTGAGCTGGCGAAGCAACTTCAATTCCGAAAGATCGGGAAACCTATCGCTCAGGGGTCGCATCACATTCCTGCCTTATTCCTGCTCCAAGTACAAAAATCCACTGAAATGCATTTTTTTAGTCAGATTGGCTCTCAAACTCGCATTTTGTATACTTCCAACTGCGCCGAAATTTGAACCTTTTGTGTCATTTTTTTCTCTGCTCAAAATGTAAATTTCTTTTTACGATTTCACGTGATTAACGTATACTAATAATGCACTTGCTTCCAAGTCTGACATCCACGGAACAATCGTTTATTTACGATAGTATGTGTTGCTTGTTTTCGTTAAGCGTTACGCTGATGTAATGTCCGCCACTGCCGAGATTTGTGTGGCTAGGACGTGCGTTATTGCTGTGATTTAGGTTGCTGTGGTGACCATTTTCCCGGAGTATTAAGCTGATATAACAGTGTTATTGCTGAGAATTGTTCCGATATCTGCGGCGCTAACGCTGATTACGTTTATGGGATGGTCATTTTCGTTGAGTGTGCTACCCTGTTGTAAAATCTGAGATTTGCTTCGATGTTACCGAAAAAATGTTGATATTACCTTGAGGAATTGCGCTATCGCCAAGATTTTGTGACGAATTTTCGTCGAGTGTTACGCCCATACAATAGCGTTATTGTTGAGAGTTGGGTTATTAGGTTCTAACTTTGATATTTCAGTTGGCGTGAGAGTTGTTTTTTTGTGGAATGCCGTACTTTGATAACATCCGATATTACCGAAATTGCTCTAGTATTACAAAGAAAATGTCGATATTACCGAAATTTGTGCAGATATCGTGGTCGCTATCGCTGATAAGCACGTTGTTGCGATTTTCATTTCGGCTGATATTTAGATTTTCGCCTGTATTGCAAACGCTATTGCTTTCATTAGAATGTTGGTCATTTTCGCCGAGGTTTACTCTGATACAATACCGACTATTACCGAGATTTTCAACACCGTTTTGTAGCCATTCACCTAGACTTCCGTAAATGCGATAGCCGCTATATCCGTGATTAGTGCCTGTTTAAGGATCGATTTCGCCGTTTCATGTGAATCTATACTAAAATTTTTATATCATTTTGTATAAAAATATTCTGAAAATTAGTCCCAATTAAAAAAATTCTAAAGAAGCTGTGTTTAAAGTTGTTATTTTAACTGCAATTGTATGTAAAATTGTTTGTTGCTTTTTATTTTATTGAACAAGCTGAACGGTAGGAATAAAAATTTAAATGTAAAGATTTTAGTACTTAAAATGTAGCTTAAAAATTTAGAAAACTAGGTTTAATTATATTTGGCCTGTTTGTCAATATGGTATAGTTGCTTAAAGTTGTTTGACTTGTTGAAAATTTGAAGTTTTTGCCGGATTCCATTGCTTTTAAAGGTTTTTTTTTTTTTTATGAAGCTATACCATATCTGATGACAGCACAAAGTGTGTCCATACATCTAGGTGCCTCTATTTTAAACCATTTTTCTTACGGACAGACAGAGAAGGTGCAGTGTTATAAACGCACATGGAAAACCACAATTTTTTTAAGTATATCTTAAAATGTGTTTTACGCATAAAACGTTTGGAGTTTTGTTTTCAGCTTTTTGATTTTTTACCAAACTTATCCCTGAAGATTGCTGTTCCAGCTCTATCACCCACTCTGGGCCATGCACTCAAATATTGGATAGAACTTCTACTATCCTTTTAGATCCAGACTTGGTCTAACTACTAATCCTCTTCAATTGCGTTCAGTCCTACCTCAGTAGCTAGGAGCTCCAATCGGAAAATAGAACAAGTATCCGGGTTTCTCATTTTTATGTTGATATCACCATCAGATCTCTTGATATAGACTCCACTTCCAGTACGACTCCGATCATTCTTGCATAACATAAACCTGGAGGCCCTCCTCTGGGATGTTGTTTATTATCTTGAGAACCAGCTGTTGTATTTCTCCCTTCTCATATTTAATGGCAGAAGGTCTGCCTCAAATAACGCAATTTCACCAAGGCAAGAACGTCGCAAATCAGTAATTATGTTTCTCGCACTCAATTGAACTCGATCGAGTTTTCGAAGATTGGAGGCTGACACACTCTATTGGATTTGTTGACCATACTCTAATATAGGTGTCACAAGAGTGATGTAGGTTGCCCTTAGTGTAGTAGCGTCTGCACCCCAGTCACGGCCAGAGATATATTTAAGGATATTCAGCCGCTTAAGTCATTAGAATCTCAATAAAAATTTAATCTGCAGAGGATAATTTTCTCCATAAGCTTGCCGGAAACACTAGTCCAAGCTATTGGCCTGTAGTTCTCGGGAGAGTCTGCAGACTTGCCGGTTTTTTGTATAGGAATAATTAAGACTCTCTTCAGTCAGTGAGTGTAGCTGTGCCGTCGTTGAGTACCATAAAAGCCTTATTGTCCAAAAGATCAAGAAGTTCAATTTCTCTATGATTTTCGGCTGAACACCCCCAGGAGGAGTGTTTGGCGTTAAGGTCACCAATAAGAAAGGTGCCATGATCAGGAATGTCCAGCTACCCTCAGGCAAGCTTTTTTGTTTGGGTGAGTGGTAGACGTTAAAAATATTCATGGGTTTGCCTTTCCAATTAACTGATATGCCCTGCATTTCTAAGTCTGAGTTCGAGAAAGGTTGAATACTGGAAGCTATTACTTTATTAATTATGTAAATGATCAAAGAATTGGATGTTTAAATTTTGAAAGCTATAAATAAGCAATAAAATTAAAAGACTAGAAGAAAATGCAAAACAAGTTGGACTAAAAATAAATGAAACTAAAATTATGAAATCAACACCAACAGAAATGAAAACATTTGTATCAGTGAAAAAGAAATCATTAAATCTGAGACTTTTGTGTATCTTGGAGCTAATATCTCTACCGAATGGAGGGACTGATAAAGATATTGATGCAAGAGTTAAAAGAGCACTATATATGGGAGAAGTGATTACACCCATAGGGATTCATTTCCTAATTTTGGAATCTGAACCTATTCAAACATGCAATTACAAGGTTTTTTTTACTGTAACTTTTTCAATCCATTTGCATCTTGAGTTTTAGGCACTTGAGAGTTTATTTCCTTCAATCTTCTTTTTAATTTGAAAGAATTCTTGGGATATTTCATTGTAATTTAAAAGAAACCACATTTTTCTTTAAAATAAAAAGGTGCTATCCAAGCAAGACTAGAAAAATAAAATTCTGTATTTGCAATGAAGAAGTGTTGGAGCAAAACTATTCCCATCATTTAAATTAAAATCACAAAAATGAAAACAGTTAGAAAAAGAGGCATGTTGGACAAGCATCAATGTTTGCTTTCGTTTCACAAGTTCAACCTTGAAGCCAACCCAGTATTAATGACCCTAATATTGAAGCTGGAAATTTGCCATTGGAAACCGATTTTTATCTTGCAGAGTCTGATGCTTCCAAAATAAATGCCAAGAAGGTTTTGAATTAAACAACTTTAAATCCTCAATAGTACGTAAAAATTAATTTTCTGCAGTGTTATAATTTAAAGCGCACAGACTCGCATGAAATTTTTGGTAATGGTATTTGTGTACGCAGGAAGAAAATATTTTTCTGTAGCCCTGTTTACTTGCTTCAATAAGAAAACTAAAAATATATTTATGAAGAATTCATTTTAATTATGTTATCTGGCACATTATTTTCTAAGTTAGAATTTTTACATTGAGAAAAAGGATAATAAAACTTTTTTTTTTTTTTTTTTTTTTTTTAAATTTAAATTTTTATAAATGTATACAAAATCTGTAAAAGATATTTATAATAATTTCAAAATTAGAAAAATTTGTTTTTAAAAGAAATTAATTGCTTTAAAGGTAATTTTAATGTATTAGATATATATATATATATAAATAAAAAAAGGACACCTTTTTTATGTAGGATCAACAGAATGAGTTGTATATATAATATTTTATAATATAATGGGTAATATTTTAATTAATTTTTTAATGCTTTACTTTGTAGGCAATACTCTATTGATTATCTTTCCATGCGTGTTTGGATTGGTATTTGGACTTCCATCTACTTACTTATTTTTGTAGCTTTTAATTTAGCATCTCTTGTACGTTATATCACTCGATTCACTGAAGAAATTCTTGCATTACTGGTATCAGTCTATTTTATTTACAAAGCGTTTAAAAATGTAAGTATGTCTGCTCCTTTGATATTTTTTAATTCTTAATTTCCTTTTAATAAAGTTACACTTCTTACCTAATAAGAATTAATTAAAAATACCTATCAGTACGTGAAATTTTTTGCAAAATGTAAGATTTAATTTGTTCTGAAAAGTTTCAAACTACCTTTTCATTCTACTCAATTTGTCTTTCATAAGAAAAATAACCTTTTCAATGATCAAAGTTTTGTTAATTTTAAAGATTGTTTTTTGTCTCATATTATATCAGTAGGACTGATTTCATAGATCTTGCAAGTGTATATTTTATGAAAACTATGTTATGTGTAATACTTATTCTCTGATGAATAATTCTTCTCCTGCACACTTATATGGTGAGAGGTTAAGTACTTGAACACTATTGTAAGTACCTTGGTAAGTTACATAAGTTTAAAAGCACTTAACAATTCTGTTAGCCAATGTCAGTTTTGCGTAATTGATGTCAGTTCTATTTGGAAAAACTGCTTTTTAAAGTGATGATATTGGGACGGAGGGGCATACCAAACAACTACTCTTAAGTGCTTAAAAGTATTTTTTTTTTGTATAGGTGGCTTAATTTCGACTAAGTAGGATTTAACTACCATGCAAAGTTTATTAAATTGCCATTAAATTTTGTTAAAGTGTATCAGTATTTAGAGGTGGCCCCCAAAGGTCGAATATATATAATTTTACAAATTATTGCAATGCATAGTACATTATTAAAACATTAAAAAATGTAATCTAAAATCATTAACTCACATGCAACATCTTTAAAAATCTTTAACTTATTACTGCATCATATAAACAGAAACATCTGATATTTTGGTGTCGTAGCACGGCGCAGTAATTTCAGAGAGACAAGATTTTTAGGCTCTAATGCATTTCATATATAGTTTTTCAATGTAGGATGTAAATTTGATCAGATTGCAATTGCTTAAGTTAAAAAGCAAAAAAATACCGAAGTGGGGCTAGCTGTACAGCTGTTAGCTGAGACAATTCCAGTATGTAAACTATCCTCGAAACACAAAATTGCTGCAGATTTCTTTCATCATCATCTGATTGGTTCTTGAGCATACTATTGAAATTACTGAATCTGTTTTGTCAATCTGTGGAAAAGGCTAGAGTGCCAACAAACGTCTTTAAAAATGTCATTAAGGAAGTAAAAAAAGTATTTAAAGAATTGAAATTGTTGCTAACGTTTAAAAACAGAAAAGGAAAAGTGGACACTAAAAAGAGAGAATATTTTATGAAAAGCTTTAATGGCCTCTTAACATTGTTTATATTGATGCAATAGCAT
Source organism: Linyphia triangularis (assembly GCA_963978545.1). Lineage (NCBI taxonomy): Eukaryota > Metazoa > Arthropoda > Arachnida > Araneae > Linyphiidae > Linyphia > Linyphia triangularis. The sequence goes on from OZ021723.1 coordinate 70,475,660, forward strand.
TGATTAAAATTACCGAAGACAGTTAATTTTTATTATCGCTATGTAAAGAAACACATTATGAAAGAAAGCAAGGATTGCACTTGCAAAGTAAAAATCAATACAGGTAAAGTGCCTAGAAGTTGAAGAAATTGAAAGAAAATTATGAGACTATCAACCTATTGGGGATGCTTGCCTTTTCATCGTCTTCAAGTTCCCAAACCGTGGATTCAGTTGCATTCCGTGCTCTCGACAAACTTGGACCTAGTTGTAAAAGACCGGAAAAAATATACATAGGGATATCACTCGAAGTTGCAGTTACGCTTGATAGAACAAAGGTAAGCCATCGAAAGACAACTGCTATGTTTATATTATCAATCAGTTCTTTTGGGGTTGATCCAGCTTAATTTAACGTAAGTTTTAGCTCTATTCGATGGGCTAGAAGCAATTGGTAAAAGAACACAACTTTATGCATTGGCCATAACTTTTCTCCAACAGGATCACTTACAATACACTGGAATAGCAAGTTCTTGTAAGATATAACAAGAGAAGACTTAGTTGACAGAGTTCCAGTTTTGGTTACTGTAAAAGATGTAGAGCAACTACTTGGTATACCAAAAATTTCTTCTGATACTGGGCATGCAATAGTAATTACAGTCTATGTAACTCTTGAGCATTGGTGATAATTTGAAAATTTGAAAGCTATGTGCTTCAACATGATGTCCTCAAATATTTTCCAGAAAAAGGGAGCTTGCATTTTGGTTGAACAAAAATGTGGCATGTGCTTTTTTTTTATCTGTGAAATTGTGTTTGAAGCAGTGTTCACAATATTTTGATGTTTCTTTTGATTCTATTATTCTCCTTTTTAAGTGTTTCAATTTGTTTTGAACATCCATTGACTGGAGGAAATATAGTACATCCATATCACAAATGCATTTCAGCCCAAGCTGTAGTAGACCAAAAGAAGGACAACATTTTGTTTGTTGGAGAAATGCTCCTCTCCCTCTCAACTGTATGATCAGTGTGGCCACAGAACCTGGAAATCAGGAAAATGTCAGGGAGCTTTCTGATTCTAGAAAAAATCAGGGAACTTTTTAAAATTAAATGAAAATCGGGGAAATTTTTAGGTATTTTTTCCCGTTCATCTGTATTTTGGCGCCATTTACCCGGAGATTTGTGGTGGGAATCATTCAAAGTTTAATGTTGCTGAATAATTTAAAAGTTTCATTACCACAAAAACTATTTTTTAAAAATTGATATGTTATCTCTTTAGCATACATGTTTTATTTGATCAGGGTGTCTACACATCTGGGAAACCTTGAAAAAATTGAGGGAATTTGAAAACAAATTTTGCTGTGAAATCAGGGAATTTTGTAGAAATCTGTCGGGGAAATCGGGGAATTATCAGGGAACTTTTTTTTCTGAAATTAGTGGCCACCCTGATGATGATCGCAATGAGTTCTCGAAATTGGTTGTAATTTTTCAGACTTACTAAGAGGGGGAAAAAATGGCTAAGAGATCTTACAATCTTTTTCCTGCATCTACTTGGAAATTGGATTGTTGTAAAAGTAGCAACTCTCACTGAAAAGCTTTAAACAGTTATATCTTCAAACATACTGATGTTCTATGATGTAATGGGCATCGGAAAAGATTTTCTTAGTATTGCCCCAGAGAAATGGCAAAAATGAAGAGTACCTAACTTAAGAAAGCATTATTAAGAGCATTAAGGCGGTGGAAAGAGGAGTTCCTGTAATGACTAAATATAGTAAACTGCACACTAATGATGAAGAACAAAAACAGAATTTGCTGAAAGTTGTAGCAGACCACAGAAAAAATAATTCCCACACTTCAGAAAATATTTTATTAAAAAAATTATATGCGATTACTGAGGAATTTCCAATATAAACAGGTTTTCTAAAAACAATGTTCTTTTCTATTAATGTTTGTATTTCATACAGAATATTAAAAAATTGATTAATTGGTATTTTATTCTGTTTTGTTGAGCGCTGTAAAATCAATCCTCAAAATTCTTAAAAATTCAAATTGGTTGCTTGAATTTGGTGGGAGAACAAAATTAGATGGTTGGTCCCCCAGTAAAATTTAGAATTTGAAATTTTGCCCATGTTTATTAATCACCTTAGTACTCAAGTACCAAATATTCTTTCGATAGACTGCCAAATATTGTTGGTTACCGGTTGTCGCCTTGTTCTTTTAACCATAAGTTCTCAGTGACCACAAATTAACAAGACTTCACACTCCATATCTGCTGCTGTCCCCATCAGTGCATAACTATACTCACATTAATACTATTTCATGTTTTGAGACTTACATAATCTTCTGATTTCATTAATGAATTTTTTTTCCTTTAAATTTTAGGTGCTGCAGATTTCAGTCAAATTTCCTTTAAGGATGGGAAGCAGTCCATTTTATCCTTTATGTGTTTGTCTTTCACCTTTACCCGATTTTTCCATCAAAAATGAAAGTCTGTGCCAAAGTTTAAATGGAATCTCAGCACCTTATGGGTGCAGCTATACACCACCCATATATGTGCCTCATATTTTTCTGATGTCTGTTATTCTATTTATTGGTACCTTTGTCCTCATCCTACTTCTTAGGGAAGTAAAACGAACTTCATTTTTTCCTACAAAGGTATATATCATCAGAGTTTTTTGAGTTTTAAGAAAACACATTTTACGAATTCAATGTCGAAGAATAACATTGAATGGAAAAAGTACTCCTCATTGGGTTTTTGTGTCTGATTTTTTTCCCTTTGATAATTGGATCATAAGATTAGATCATTAATTTTAGATCATAAAATGAAAAAAAAATTTACTTATGTATTATTTTATTGTATATATACAAATAAAACCTAACAAAAAATATGACTAATATGACTGAAAAAAAAAAAAACGTAGAGGTAACTAATTTCTCAAGAATGAATTTTAATTTCATATTCATGTTTGTCTTCATAATGTCTTTAACGTGATGTATTTGTTCGAGTTTATCAAAACTAAAGTATTGTTTAATTTTATAAATAGGTATAATAGAGGAAAGAAATTACAACTTGAATAATTCTGTTCTTGAAACTTAATCCTGTAATTTAATAAAAACAAACCTTATATTAACTATACATATTAGCATTAACTTTTAATATATGAATTATACTGTAAAATAAGAAAAATTGAATTTTTACACTAAAAGATTTGTGGACATCCTTCAATGTAATTTTTATCGATATTAGATATGTATTGTATGCTTGACTCGCACCATAACTTTAAAAGTTAATTTATACAGCATTTCATTTGGAAAACTACATTTCTCTGTATTATGTAATGATATCCTAACCAAGTTTCATTTCACTTTCTTATCAAATATTTGAATCTTGAATTCCAACAAAATAAATAAGCAAAGAAGTTAAATTTTTTATTCATTTACATCCTACTAAATATTAATTTCTTACAATTTATAAACCTAATATCAATTAGTGCATGCAATATTGTTATGAACTAAATTATAAATTAAAATTTCTCGGGTTGCACACCGTTTTTCATTTAATTTATTTTCAAAACTTCAAATCATTAAAACTATCTTTTTTCTTTTTTTTTTTAATTATGCACTGGGTTTCTGTTAGTTATAAAACTTAAGTACTTTAAAACATCATTATTATTTTTTTAGATTCGCACTTCCATATCAGATTTTTCCGTTGTAATATCGGTTGTTGCAATGACTTGTTTAGATCATCATATTGGATTGGGTACACCAAAACTTGAAGTTCCACAAGCATTTAAGGTACTATTTCTCTTTACATGTGTATTTTTTAATGTCTTTATGTTTGTTCTTACTGTAATCTTAAACAGCTTAAATGTTATGTTTCAATTGTAGTTTTTATTTGTTGAATATTCACTTATTGAAATACCTTCTGAATGTGCCTCCTTATAAGCAAGAATTTTTAATTTTATTTGATAAATGCTGAAAATATATCTATCTTCCAACGCTAAACCTTGATGTGTATGTTCCATAAACATCGTATACTGTTTATTTGCGTGGACCTAGAAATTGCTGAATAAAATAAAATCCATAAGAAATTTTAGTTGAATAATTAGTTTGTTTAGTTAAAATTTCTCTGCTAGTTTCTCTATTATTAAATCACCAAAATCTAGACACTTGCAACAGATTAAATTGCTGCTGCTAAATATTCAGTATTGGAACAACTTATAAACTGTACTTATATATTATTTTTTAATCAACTTTATATGACACAATTCATATGTTTTACAGTAATTGATGTTTAGAAAAGCAATACCCTTTTTTAATTGATTTCCAAAACTGTTCTAAGTTTAAATACAACAACAGTTTTAATTTGCAGAAACTTCCAAAGCTAGATTAGCAGCTAATCATATATATAACTTATTTTTGCTCAACTACAAAAATATTTCTTGTGTTGATTAAGATTTGAGTGAGTGAATTATTGGTTTCATTATTATTTTCAATTGCCCATATGTTAACATAGGATAATGACAGTATTGCATTCATTTTTTTTCTTTTTTTTCTTCTCATTTCTGCATGTTCCAAGTACAAATATACCTGTGTGAGGATGACTCCTGAGTGGATTGACCTACAATGTTCAACTTTGTTACATGGGTTAATGATTGCTTTGGGACCTGTCATTAAGGTTTTCGTCAAGATTGTGCATGTGCACAAAATAGCTGTTGTTGAAAAAATTATTTTTCAGCAATTGTTAAAAAATGGCATTGATGATTTGATTAAAATCACCGTTGTAATGCCTTTAAGGTGTTCTAAACATTCCCAACTCCAAAACTTTCGTAGAAATGTGATAAAGGCGTAAAAAATTTCTCTTCATCAACCTCCTATCAAAGACTGTTTCTCGTACAAGAAAGGATAATGTAATACTTATGGAAAAGCTTATCACCATTTTTGCAGTGTATTTTTGCCAATCTAAAAATTATCTCAATTTTTTTTTTTTTAAATGAATAAAAATATTAAAACAAAAATAATAAATCACACCAATCCATGACCAATTTAAATGCTGAAATGTTATGTGGAATTTAGAATTGCATGATGTTCCACACTCCTAGTTTTTAAACTCTTTCTTAAATAATGGATATTTACTTTCTTTGTATTTTGTCTGTTTTTTTATCTTTTTTAGTAATTTTAGTTCTTAGCTCTTAAGATTGAAACAAATTAGCTAAACATTAGTATTTCACAATTGTGAACAAGTTGGTTTAATAAGTTTTATGATTATAAATACCTTTAAAAATATTAGCTAAGAAAAACTTATTTTGTATTTTTTGTCCTAATATCTCCTTCTTTACTTTAACTATTTCAATAAGAAAAATTTTATTTTTAAGATAAATTATATATTTGATTTTTTTATTGCAGCCTAGTTGGTCTGATAGAGATTGGCTTGTTCCATTTTTTGGAGAAAATACTTGGTGGTCAGCCATTATAGCTATTGTGCCTGCCTTACTTCTAACCATGCTTATATTTATGGACCAGTCAATCACCAGTGTCATTGTCAATAGAAAAGAAAATAAATTAAAGGTAGTTTTCTTTGAAGAAGTAAAATACTCAATGTTATTTAAAACATTTTCCACTTTTCAAGATAATATGCACTTATTCTATATTGTACAATTGACTGAGAAAAACTGTGAGTTTTTTAAAGCTCACTTCATAATAATGAAAAATCATTCAACAGTTTTATTGTCTTTATTTATCTATTAGATAAACTGTAACTAAATACTGAGTCTTTGTAGAAAACTTGTTACCTAATTTTGATGTGGAAAAACTTGTTTAAAAATGTTTGAGTATTTAATTTAATTTGTCCTTTTTACTGATGCAAAGATATATAGTTGTAGATTTTTGCATATTTTCATTAAAATTAGTTATATTCATAATGGTTGTACCCAGTGTTTGCCAGTTAAATATTTCTAAAGGGTATTTTCACCCCTCTCTAAATTTTAAGAGGTATTTTTAAAATCCAAAGGGTACTTTTTAAAATGAAATCTTTTAAAACTAAAGCAAATTAAGTTTTTTGATAAAACTAATAACTTCAACTATAACAATGATGCACGATGGCAATTTCGCGAATTAGAGCGGAAATATGTTTTTTAAATGCTTAATAAAAAACACTTGAAACTATCTCTTAACACTATGCCGTTCGGTAACACCACGTTGATGTCCCGTGAAACTATCGAACAAATGCTGGCGACACCTCGAAACTGATCGAGCAATGATGGAGAAGTAAAACTGGACATTTTAAGATATCCCGAAAATCTCGAAAAAACACCTTCGATAGACATAAGCGAAATGATCTGAACTAGTCCTGTTGGCGCCAAAAAAAAAGAGTCCGGATTAAATGTGTGAATGACATCTACATTTTCGATGAATTCATGCATGAGGTTACCTTTTTTCTCTATTTTGTACATGACGACATGGTAAAAAGCCGACGACATGCACTTGATTAAGGAACGTACAAAATTAATTTGGAAATTGTGGGACGCTCCCCCCTGCAGTCCACCTACTAATGCCGCACATAGTATCAACAGCCTGTCAATGACTTCAGTCACTGGTCTGTGCGAGACACGTTTGAACATAAATGCGCATGTGTAACTGATGATTTCGGAGGGATGATTCGTATATTGCATTCCGTTGGAAAATAAACGAAAATTTTGCATTTTTTCATGAAAAGACACTATTTTCAAAGAAAAAGGGCAGGGAGGCAGCGCCGCCCTTCGAAAAGCGGCTAGGAGGATCTCTGATTTTATAAAATGGAGGATTATTTTTAAAAATTTAACTGTGATGTGCTGATGCGTAAATTCACTCATGAGGTTAATACTATGGGGTGAAATTAATTTTCAATGCATGTTCACGCATTTTGGCGAACTCTGGTTGTACTGTAACAGCCTCTCAATAGCACTCAATGGCAATTTATTACATTAGCCTCATGCATGCATAAGAAAGAGTTAATTGAAGACTTTTTTTTTTAGAAAGGCTGTGGATATCACTTGGATCTTTTTGTATTAGCATTTTTGATTGCTATTTGCTCAATATTTGGATTGCCATGGTTTGTGGCTGCCACTATCCTTTCCATTACCCATGTCAATTCGTTAAAGAAAGCTACCCAATGTTCAGCACCCGGTGATAAACCTCAATTTTTAGGTGTCAGGTATAGAATAATTATTTTGGATTTTGATTAATCAACCTTTCTTAACTGATTGTGTTTTATATGTGTGCGAATGTTTAATTACTTAGTTTTTTTTTTTTTTTTTTTTGCTTAAGGACATTTTATATTTCACATTTTTATAATTATGTGTAAAATGATAAACAATTTTTAATTAATAGTATTTTTTAATTTTTCATGTTACTGTATTTATCTACAATTTGTTTTAACTTCTTAAATATTCTATCTCTTTTGAACAAGTTGAATTTTTTCAGTATAGTTTATCAATACCAAAGCAAAAGTTTATATGAATCAAATTCATACTAAAAATATGCATTTGAAATCTAAAATGATCAACTATTAATTTCATTGAATGTCTCTAGTATTTTGATAATAATTTTTCTAAAAGTTATAAAGGATTTTACCTGGATTTTTTCAAAACTGATTTTCTAAATTCTGTAGGGAACAACGAGTGACTCATTTTTGTGTGTTTGTTCTTATTGGTCTTTCAGTCTTCTTCACAAGTGTTTTAAAGGTATGTTTAGACTTAATGTGCTATTTCCTCATTTGTGAAAATGCATGGATTTTATTGACTAATAAGTAATTAACAAGCATAGTTGTAATTAATTAAATAATGTTGTGTACTAAATGAGGGGTTATATGTATAAAGACTAACAATGTCGAAGTTTCATTAACAAGGGATTAACAAGCCTATTATTAATTAAATAATATTTTACTGATTAAAGGATATATAATATAACTGCACACAATGTCAAGGTTTTGTTAAACTGCGACTCTCAACATTAACTAGTATCCAGAAGAAGCTATTAGACTATAGCTTTATTTTAGGAACAAAGGTTTTGGATGAAGGTACTAGGCTGGAGTTGTGTGGATTAAAAAAAATTGATACTGTACCATTTTTTTGACAAAGGGGCCTTTCAAATAGTCGTTGCTGAATGTAATATTGATGACATTGGTTTTATCTGCTTCAGTTATTGAAAGGGAAACAATATGGAATTATTATGAAACTATACAATACATGGAAATATATGCTCAACTCTCAGCTCTTTATTCATATAAAACTATTTTGAATGAGTTACTCATCATGCATAAGCCCACCTGATGGCTGTGGGGTTAGCGCTCTGACCTTGCATGCTAGGTGTTAGGTTCAAAGCTTGGATTAGGCATGGATGTTCATTACCCCTCAGAGGGTCATGGGCGTATATATACAAGGGTGGTTGGGGGGGGGGGATTATTTTTGAAACGTATGAGGTGAAAAAAGTTAATACACATCTTGATAAGAAAAACTGTTAAAAAAAAAAATTGAAAAAAAAAATAATATCTTCCGATCGCGCATTCACCTCAAAGTTTGGAGAAAATACAAAAAATAACTATTTTTCCTAATTTTTTTTTAATTTCTAAACGTTATATATATGAAAGGCAATAGTTTGCAATGAGTAGTGAAAGGGTGGTATAACACAAGAAAACACTCTTCTATACATTTTTAAAACATATGTTAATAATTAATAAAAATACAGAAATACTTTTTTTTTTTTGTTAAAGAAATGATTTTTTTTTTTTTTTTTTAATGGATTCTAACATTATTTTTAAATATTTTTGTTAAAATTATTTTATTTACTTCAAGCATTCATCTCAAAGTTTTGAATAAATATAAATACCCTTTTTCCATCAATTTGTAGAATACACCAATCACTAAATTATCGAGGTACATTAGTTTGTATTGCGTGGAATGAAGTAGATAGAACTTAGAAAAAATCAAAAGTAATTATTCAATAATAATCGTCCGTGCATAACCTTTGAAACATAGATAAAAACTGTGTTTTGGCGGGTTTCAATCTGGTTGGCCTTTCTCGAGGTACCTTCTCTTCCTTTGAAGCTCATAAACTTACTTGGATCATAACGCATTATAACTTATTCATTGGATCATAATGCAAGTGGCTGTGATTGGGACTGCCTGAATACTGACTGGAAATAATCTGACAGATCAAATTGCACGTTGTGAGACCACTACATTGGGATATATGCCTCCTATACTCCAATAAACTACTATTCAGACTCCTATTTAAATACATAGATAATATTACAACAGGACAACATCTTTCAGTGAGACAAAAAATTTAAGAACTGTGAAAAATTTCCCTCGACTGATTTTTTACGTGTTGAATGTTCAATTCCTCAAGCTGAGATAAAAGTACTGAGCACAGATCAGTTATATTTTCTTGATATTTTTGTAGCGATAAGATCAGGCCAATGACTTAGCAGCTTGCAAACCCAATCCCCTTTCACAATACAGATGGCTAACAACAGAAAGCAAAGTACTTAGAGTTTATGCGAGTGAATGTAAACCATCGAATGATCTCAAGCAAGTGGTATTTTTCATTTTAAATTGTTACATGCCACATTGATTTCGAATTTAAAAAAAAAGTTAATCTTCTGAAGGATATGTGGCAATTCGATTGTCTCGATACCTCCCTGAATATTTACTGGAAGTTTTAAACTCAGTTATTGGACAAAATGCTTCCTTCTCTCACCCAAATTATTTGATTTCGGCAATGATTTTATATGCAAGGAGAGATGTGAGAGAACTGAGGCGTCGGGTTCTGAAATCTCGAGAACTTTCCTAGAGAAAGACTCGGGCATTTCAAGACAACTAAACTTAACTTTATTGCCACTGATTACATTTACATAAATAATTGAAATGCTTGTAATAGGACTCCTCTTTTGTTAAGATTAAGAAACGAACATTAGTTAGTAAAGACTGGCGCTTCTGATGTAGCACAGCTGTATTGAAGGAAACTGGGGAAGACTGGAAGTTTGCCTAGTCTGACCGAGCATAGTTCCAAAATACACGATTTTTCAACAAACAAACAAGTCCAAACCACCATATAGTTTTGTTTCTCATAAATATCCCAAGTTTGAAACTGTACATCAGCATTTCAAAACCTCTACTATATTTTATCCAAAATTGGGCGAGATTGGCTAATATTGTTTCCAATGACCGATTCACAACGTTCCACACCGGGATTGACCTATGTCTGGCAAAATTGGCCAGCGTATCTGTGCTACTAGGGACCATTGAAATCAGACTTCAACTCGTTTCCTTGTCACTCACAAGCTGTGGAATGAGAGACAAGACAAAAAGTGGGTGGCGCTGACACAAAAGACGTTAGAACAACACTTTTTTTTTAAAAGATCCGTAAAGCCTGACTTTTCTACAAAAGTTTTCTTCTAAGTGCATCACTGGGATAAAAAGCTCGAGAAAAAAGTGAACCAAATGAATAATAGCATGTTTTATGAAAAAAATGTAAGAAATAACATTAGTACCGATTTTACAGAAAAATCATTATTTCTTACAAAAAATTTTACTTTTGAGTAGTTTAATTATTAATGTATGTTTTAAAAAATGCATAAAATAGCGTTTTCTTTTATTATACCAACCTTTCACTACACATTGTAAACTATTGCCTTTCAAATAGATAATGTTCAGAAATATAAAAAAAATTTAGGAAAAATAGTTATTTTTTGCATTTTTTTCTAACTTTGAAGTGAATGCGCAATCGGAAGATATTATTATTATTTTTTTTTATTTTTTTTTCAAAATGTTTTTTAGTTTTTCATATCAAGATGTATATCAACTTTTTTCACCTCATGCGTTTCAAAAATAATCTTTTTTTTTTTCGAACCACTCTAATATATACGTCATTTGATCCCCAGTTTTTCCAGCAATACACAACATTTTTAAATTTATAAATAAAATTTAAAATATAATATTTTTATTAGGATGATAGCAAAATATTGAAAAATTAAAACAAAAGATTAAAACAAAATAAATAAAAAATAATTCAAAAAACTTATACATTTGAATCGGAAATATAATTTTAAAATTATTGCAGGTTAAACAACTGCACAGTTTCGGCCATTCCCTAAACACTCAGAGGGTTAAGGTGATTCAAAAATAGGGGCAAAATTTCAAACTTTAAAATTTCACCAGGGCACCAGCTAATTTTGTTCTCCCACCAAAAAAAAATAAGTAATGCAAAATTTGATGCAAATTGGACAATATTTAGAGATATTGCAACCAACTTTAATTTTACGAATTTCATACATTACTCTTACGGCGCTTGACCTAACCTAACATATGCTATTTAATACAATACAAACTTTTTATATTTTGCATAGAAAACAATCTTTGATGATGTAGAATACAATATTTTATGGTATTGTTAACATACCTGTTTACATTAAAGTTTATCAGAAATTGCCCACATCACTTTCTTAATAAAGTACTTTTTCTGAGATCTGAAAACTTTCTTTTCACGTCGTTCACCACCTTAATGCCCCTTACAATGTTTTCTTCAGTTAGGTACCCTTCATTTTCTTTCATTTTCCTGGGTTGGTGAGAAGATCTTTTCTTTCGAATTTTTTTTTTTTATTGCCCATTACTTCACAGAACCTCAGTGAGTTTGGAGGGGGGAATTATTCCAATCTTTCTCGGAGACAGAATTTGCAGTGAGAGTTAATTTCTTTGTAATGTTCTCTAAATTCAGACTTTCATTACAAAGTGCTGTAGTAATTTTGGATTTGGTTTTTGTATTGGCATAAAAGTGAAAAAAACAAGTTCCTCTCTAAGATACCAAAGTTGAGAAAGATCCTTTTTGATTGAAACACTCGAAATTCCTTCAATGATGTTCTCATAGTCATAAAGCTTCTTCAAGGTAGCCAAGCTCATGCAATATTGACTCCAAATGAACAGTACATTTTTATAATTAACATATTATAACAATATAAAATTTATACCTCTAATTAATGAAACATTTTCTTCAGTTTATCCCAATGCCCATTCTCTATGGTGTTTTTCTCTTCATGGGTGTCAAATCATTAAAGGGTTTGCAGGTATAGTGAACTTTCTTATTATTAATAATCAGTACTTTTTCAATTTTTAATCATTAAAGTAATAATTAATCTGTATAGTTATTTAAACCAAATTCTAAATCTTATCCTTATTTTTCAGTTTTTTGATCGAATTCTTTTAATGTTTATGCCTGAAAAGTATCAACCTGACTATAGTTATCTCCGCTATGTACCCATTACTCATGTTCGATTGTACACACTGCTTCAGCTTTTTCTCACTGGTCTACTCTTTGCTTGCAAACTGTTTAAACCAACTGCTTTCGTATTCCCCATATTGGTAGGTATTATACTGCATAAAATATCCTTTTTTTTTATATATATGTATATAGTTATTACAAAATGTTCTTATTGAAATTGTATGGAAATTTTTATAACTTTTTTTTTGTTAAATATATGAAAGAAAAATTATATGCATTAAAATAAATGATTAATATGTTATTGGAATAATATAATTAAAATATTAATTTTGTATAATGAGTCCACTTTTCTGATTATATTGCTTCTGTTTTGCCAGGTTTTGTTAAAATTTGTATTGCTTTATTGAACTTATCTTAGTTCTACATTTATCTTTATATAGAGATCTATATTAGTAACCTATCTATTACATGTTTCCCCAGAATATTTCAATTTTAAGTTTCTTTATACAAGTATTATTAGCCTCCATGAAAATGGCCTAAGTTAGGACAAAACTAAGAGATAAATTTATGCAATGTCAAGGTTTTGAGTAGTGGTTTTTTTTTTTTTTTTTTTTCCCCCCCCAATCGTGGTTCTATATATAAGTGTAGATTGTCAAATGAAGCGTTTTCGCATTGCAACAAATTGTAAATGTTTTAGAATCGTGTTTAATGGAACTTTATTGCATTCTGTTAGATGAGGATTTCTTTAAATTTGTAGGGTTATTTTGAAACTATATTTAATTCATATTCAATGAAATTGGAAGCTTTTCAGCTGATAGAGAGAAAAGTATAACCTCTCCTGCATACCCCTCCCCCTTCCCTTCTCCTTCACTTTTTACATTGGAACCCTATCTTACAGTAACTTAGTTTTGTAGCAAATTTAAATGCAATTGAATGATTCTTTAACAATTTCATATAAAAACATAAATTTTTCAAAAAGTTGAAATTTCACAAATCAAAAAGTGTAAGACAAAGGTTAGATATTTCATAGCACACGAAAAATGGTATCACAACTATTGAAATGTTTCACAACAATAATTTACTTAGCTACTTCTTTTGATCTCAATGACTAACTTTGTAGGCTATAAAAATTGTTGTACCACAGTATCCAATAAAATAGTATTTTAAAATTTAAATCCCTCATTCTTACAGCTATTGGGTGTCATCTGGATTAGAAATATCCTTGGGTATGTCTTCAATAAAGCTCATCTTAAAATGTTGGATGATGTTATGCCTGAAAGAACAGAATTCAAGAAAAGTACTTCAGGAGTTGACACTGTACGTTAATTGTTTCTATTTGTTGGTGTTTACTTTTAAAAAAAATTATTGCAGAGTAGCTAAAATGTTTTGTATCTATATTTGTCATCTCTTAATATATAATTAGTAAAAAAATACAAAATTTTGTTTTTGTTAAAGGAGTTTCTTTGCAAGTCAAAAACAAAAGTTAACCAATCGTATTATGATTTAGTGCAAACAGTAAGTGATGATCTAAAATAATTAAGTTCAAATATCATAAAAGGGGAGGGGGGAACATTTTACATTTTTGTGGTTTTTCTTCCCAAAAGCATTCTAAAAATGAAGAAATCTCAAGGTTTAAATTGCTCTAACATTAATGTTTAATAAAAGTTGAGAACAATTCAGCACTTTTTTTTAAGTGCATATGAATGGGTTCTCAATGCAAAATAAACAAGATTATGAATGTAAATCAGTTCATTCAAGTGCCTATTTTATCTTCTGTTTATTACTTTATTTTGTAGATTGCTCCTGATATGTCTGAAGTTGTTTGCCTACAAGGCAATGAATCCAAAGCTAAAATGAAAAGCAATCACAACAGTCATGCAAACATCAATATTTCTGAAGTGCTCATGCAAAGTAGTATTTGGAAATGCATTGATCAGCAATCTCAAAAAACATCAAAAAAAATTCAGGCAGTAAAAAAGTAAGTGGCAAAATGTTGTAAATTTACTTATTGTGATACCATGTATTGCAAGTTATTTTACAATGTTATTAGTTAACCTTTTTATAGAGTAAAAGAAAATTGGTAATTGTTTCTTTACCTTTTTTAATTGTTAAAGATCGAATGTGCAAGTTTAAAAGGTGTCTCTTAAAGCCAATTATAAAAGGGAAGGGAAAAAAAAGTTAAAATGTGATAATTTAAACTAATGAAGAATGGTTCATTGTTATACTATTCTAAAAATTTAATTGACTTAATTTTATATAAAATTAATTTTTAGTGTTTAAAATGAACCGGATTGACATTTTTGCTTTGGTTGAGATGTCTAAAATGCATTTTCATATGACACGTTCCTTCACACTAAAATCAGCAACTTCATTAAATTTTATTTTGTAAAACCACTTTCAGGTTTTAATTATTTATTTGCATTCTGTTTTAGAAATCTGAAAATATATGAGGGGCATAGGAAATAAAGGCATATTGTCAACTGTATTTTTTCTTTGTCCTATATTTTTAAAAATATCAGCAAGTGTACACACCAAAGATTAATTTTTAACCCACCTGTTATTTCTTTGTGTCAAAAGTAATTTTCTCCTTAAATTAAAGAGAAATTGTCTCACATAAAAATGAAATGTTGTCATTTGCGTAACAAAGTTAATTTGTTTCACAGTTAAAACAGTGTAAATGCTAGGGTTGAAATTCTATACCATATAAGCAAAATACAAAGTTGACAAAAAAAGTTCTTAAGGGATATTTTAATGGCAATTTGCGAAATTTTTTAACCTATCTACATTTAACAAAATAAACCCTACCATCCTACCTAAATAAAGTAAAAATAAATTCAACGAATTCCCTCATTGAAGTTCAGATAAATCAGTATTACATGTAAAGGTGATTTACTTTTAGCAAAAAGAGGAAGCAGCGAAGCAAGAGGGACTCTTCAAAATCAGAAGACTGCAAGCGCCTGTCTGTGATGGAGGAAGATGAGGAGGAGTATGCCAACTCAGCAGGGACACCAGAATCACCTTTGCCTTACAAATCTCCTCAACAGAGTAACTCAACAGAAGTTTAAAGCCATGAATTTGCCTTCTAAACCTTATGTGTTCAGCTGTTCAACTTGTTCAGCAACTCTACTTGTTGCTCAAATTAGTTTTATGAATATTGATGGTGTGTGCTTTGTTTTCATCTTGTTGCAAGCAAAGTGCCACTTTACCTTTTTAATTACTTAATCATTTGTTTTTATGTACCCATATGTGATTCCCAGTGAAGCTTTTTTTTTTTTTTTTTTTTTTTTTTTTTTTTACCTTTTTTTTTTGTGTGTTTGTCAAGGGCAGGTTTTTTGCTTTATTCTTTGGCTTAAGTATTATATTTTTATTTCGCTTAAGTATTATTTTATTATTTTTATTGATGTATGTTCGGTTTTGAATGGTATTTATATATTTGTGTTTAAGTCATTTTTATTGCGCAACACGCTTTTCTGCTTCCTGTATGTGTTTATCTTTCATTTTCTCTGCAGCCCACTATTACAATATAATCCCAAAGTTGTATTGAGATTATTAAATGTTATAGGTTGGCAGTTCAGTAAAAATAGTTGGATTATTAATTTTACCAAGAATATTTTAATCTTTCCAGTTAGGGACATTTGATATAACTGTCTTGTTAAAGTATACCTATTCCCTCATTTTAAATAAATATTTTATTATATTAATGATCATTATGTTTGAATAGCTCCACTGAATTTTTTCCATTACTGTACAGTTTCTTAATGCATTAACTTCTGTTTTTAATTCGTGGTTTTTTTTTTTTTTTTTTTTTTTTTTTTACAAAGAAAAACTATTAAGATACTATGCATAGTTCAATTATTTGCACAGCCATTTTTCTGTAAGAGAAATTTGCTGTAACTAATTATTCCAGACATAAAATATGTTGGGCATACAAAGTAGTATATGGCTTGATAAACACAATTTAAAGTAATGTTTTGTACCAATATTCTCATTATACTTTACGTAGTGGGCTTTTAATATATGTATATTTTCTGCTTTGTGTGTTTTTTATATTATGTGATAGTAGTGTTTTGTTTCTTGTGTATTTTTCATTACAAAAGATCTTATTTTGACTTTGCTTTGAAAAATGAATAAGGTATTAATATTCATGTTATTATTCAAAGATTAATAAGCAAAATTAAATATTATTTTTTAGCATATACATGTGAATTGAGTAATTTCATTCCGCTATAAGAATGCCGAAAAAGTATTTCGATTTAGAAGTCATTACGAAAGTTTTTCTTTTATAAGTTAACTGCTTTAAAAGTAACTATTATAAAATTCTCTTAAAGTCAGATTAGTAACAGAGATAAACTTCATTTCCTGCTCTCATAACAACAAAGCTAATATGAAAATGATTATCTGCTAAAAGACTTCAGCTGAATTTTAGTTTCTATTGGTATTATACCTTCTTTGTATCTTCATATTTCACCATGTTAGAGCTTCAAAATATTTTTACCATAAATAAGTTTAATATGTCTTAGTCATAACAAGTTTGGAATTGAACTTTAAATTTAATTTTTATAGCAGAATCACATATGTACATTTTTATTCAGAGGTGGCGCCAGCGAGGGGACTTTAGCACCACCGTCGGTGAAGCTTAGCCCCCTCATCGAGGAAAATTAGGTTTTTGTCGGGGAATGTGTTTTAATTTCATTTTTAAAAGTACATGTGAAATATAATGAATATTTTTTATATATTTCAATAATTATTCTGATTTTTGGCACAAATATCGCCAGCTCCTACAACATCCAAATTCCCAGTCCCACTATCTGATTTTCAACTACTAATAGTAGACATAAGGGATCAGATTACGACTTCCCCCACTCCCATATGAACACTGCTAGATTCAGAACACAACAGAATGACAGGGAGGAATTGGGCATGGTCGTTGAAAAAGCAAATAGTATT
This sequence comes from Linyphia triangularis, assembly GCA_963978545.1. Lineage (NCBI taxonomy): Eukaryota > Metazoa > Arthropoda > Arachnida > Araneae > Linyphiidae > Linyphia > Linyphia triangularis. The sequence goes on from OZ021723.1 coordinate 70,492,832, forward strand.
TTCCAGCAATTAGTAGGCTCTAAAGCAATCCGCTTGTCAACTATCCCATAACAGACAATTTTATTGGGGATATATATTTTTTGACATTCTGTCACAAGAGTCTACTATTGCTCTTGTCTGTTTCTCAAAGGCATATGCAGCTTCCTAGGCGTTCTCCATGAAGTGTTAACAAAAAATAAAAACAACATTCGCCCCTTTTATATTGTCTATAATAGTCTAGAAAATAGTCAGTTTTGGAGCTGTGTTTCTAGAGATGGAAAAACATTGAGTCTCATTCGCTGCAAAGTTTCATTTAGCTTGTTAAAGATCTCATGCATTCTCATAACAACATGCAGATCTCATAACAACATGCAGGTCTCATAAAACAAGAGTAAGACTTCACAAACAATAAAAACCCATGGTAAGTAGCTTTCATTACCGTTTATATTGTAGAACTATATATTGTCTCTAAACATTTATACTATTAAGAGTAATGTGATCAGACGTCCCGCTGTAATTTTGTTTAGCTTTATTTAGTTTTAACGGATTCTTTTTAAAATGTCTACAATAATCAATCGCATTTAGAATGTCGTTTTCAATTGACGTAGTTGATAATTTGCAATAACATTCCATTAAATTTTTGATATTGAAATGTCTGAATCAATTTTAATTTTAAAAAAGATCATTTTTCATTGCAACTAAAATTCGTTAGATTTTATTTGCCTCAGGGTAGATTGCATTTACCAAGTTTGTTTCGTGGTCTGATTTAATATTTAAATGTCATTTTAAGTAGTTGCGGATTGATAAAATACTTTGTGTTTAGATCGGGAAGTAAGTTATGTTTTGAGCTACAGAAACATTAATTGTATGCTATTTTTTAAGTAGATTTTAAAGTTACAAGCTTGTAAAGGCTGATTATGGCTGTGTTCCTGGTGGGAATCGTAAATGGTTGATGACCCCACAGGATTTTCAAACATTTAAACTATAAAACTGTATTTTTCTCAAAGACGATATGCTCAATTTTCAAAGATTTTTTTTGCTAGCATCATAAACAATAGCATTTCCAAAGTAAATGCTGATTTTTTTTACGAAAACTCTAGTTATTTTGACCTCATACTTCATTTGCTAATATTTATTGGAATACAAATGCTTTCAAAATGTCTTTTTTCTAACCAATGGGGACTTCCACATTGGAACTCAAAATGTAAATGGTTAATTATTTATTTAAATATGAAGTCGGACAGTCAAAGTATCGGAGGAGAATAAAGGAATTTTGAAATAGTAGTTGAATTAAGGAACACATTCAAGAGCGTTCCAAGTATTGCCAACAGGCAAAAACAACCTAGATTTTACTGAGATGATGTTATGTTTTAAATATTTTATTTTTATTTATTATTATTATTATTTATTTTTTTGTGGAGGGATTCTTAGGATGAAAATTTATCGGAAGTTATTTACGAGTATATCTTTTTAATTGAAAGTTTTTATTTTCCTGGCGCCACCACTGTTTTTATTGCATGCATTAGTATTAGTACAGTAGAACTCCAATAAACCAAATCAATCGTAGCTTTATTAAATGAGATAAGTAGATAATTTTTGAATATATATAAAAAAAAAGGCTTCCTTAGTCTCACCAATAAAATAGGTTTTCATTTGGAAGCAATTCTGGTAAAATAAAACAAAATGCCAATTACGAAACATAGCACCAAATGATATAACTCTATGAACATGCCATCTACATTGACTGTAAAGTGAGCAACGTGTAATGGGTGTTATTACTCGAGGATCCCAAATGTGCATGTGTAGGGGATCATTTATTTTTCGATCATTATATTCGAAGCAATCTTTATAAGTTGAGGCTGAGGAAATGGAGTTCTACTGTACTTGATTTTCATATCTATTAGGAGCTTACTCTTAACATTATATAAACCATAAAAATTTACTTAAAATTAAAATATTTTTAATAGTACTTTATATCAATGGTTTTAATTTCTCCTAATATTTTTGTTTGTTATATAATATTTTAACTCTGCCTAGTGTAAAATTGGATTCAGTTTAATAATGGACTTCAAATTATTGTAATTATAAAACTAATATTGTATGAAAGGCTTGATTTTCAGTTAATTTCATGGTTACATGTTTATTGATAGATAAATTGATTATATATTCTATTAAAAATTTACCCTATATATTATTAATAATTTATCATTTTATAAAAATTCAAAATACTTATGCGACAATCTAAAAATTTTCGTAGTCTATTAATTCAACATTCAACTTTATTCACTAAAATAAGCTGGACAATAGAATATTATTGTAATTATCCTACCTATTTTATTAACATTGTATTTGGGCTTATAAATTTGTTCTCTGTCTTTTAATGCCACTTTGTATATAGGAAGTTTTTGACATGTTAGAATTTTAAAGGAATAGGTTGTCATATATTTCTATGTCTTATTTTTTTTTTTTTCTTGGAAAGGATTTGGTTTAACCTAAATACTAAGTTTATAATTTAACTATCAAGCAGTGGCGGCTCGTGCAGTACAGCCATGCTACAACTAAATTTATTACTTCAAAACTAAAATTATTTATTTTACAATTTCCTAAAATGATTATCCAGTTTCAATAGTAAGTGTAAAAAAAATCCGATAAACAGCAAACTTCTTGCCTCAGTACTCAATTCACGAGAAAAAAAATGCTTCCAATCAACCCCAAACTGGTGATCTTCCTCCAAACAGCAGCCATGTGTTCCTGAAACGCGTTTCTGCTGTGACATTGCCATAGTAACCAATGAAATCCTACAGAGTCTTTCCCTCCACATAATGTGTAGCAAGACAGCCAGTTCAGCAATTTTCCAACTGCCCTGAAGAATTCGATGAACTGATTTGCTCCACTTGAAAATCAGTGAAAGAGGTTGGAAAGCGAACAGTTTCTGTCGCTTCATACAATTACTCATCAAAGCAGTATTGTTTTTAAGTAAACAAGAACTTAACATTTTGAGGCTAAAACGAGATGGTTTTTTTAATCAAAACTATACAGAATGATTTGATTAATTATTCTTATTTTATAATGTTATGTTATAAATATTATTATTTTATACAAATTGAAACGAAACTTCGATTTGAGTATTAAAGAATTTGCGTTCATTAAGGTGTAGTTTTTCTGCTTTAAAATAATCTCTAGATGGAATTTTTGCAAGATAATGGTATCATCTGAAGGCTAGAGAGTTATTTTTTTTAGTTTGAAATACTGTTATGTTCTGAAAATAAATTTGAATATTTTAAACTCATTATCTAAAAAATCGTGTTTTTAGCACTTGAAACTTTATTTAAACAGTGATAACTGAAGTTTGATATAATCTTTTTGAAAAATTATTTTAGAATTCAAACCGACATTAACTATTAGATATTTTGAATTTCAGTCAAATTGATTGGAAAAGAAAATGAATTCTACTTTCAATGTTAAAAAATATATATATTCTAAAAACTAGATGGAGGTTCATAACATTAAGGATGATATTACAAACAATTTCCAACTATAATTTCTTTTCTTGGCCCCATAAAATTTTATTAATCCACTGTTAAAAAATATATTAATTATAACAAGTTAAATGTTAATCAGTTAATTTTTTAATAAAACTGAAATTTTTTCCATTAAACATTGGGAAGTCGCATATTTCCGGCCACATTAACATTTTTGACCACGAGCCGCTACTGGTATCTAGTGTTTTTAATGTATACTTGTAAATATCACAAGTGACATTTCAAAAGAAGTGACATTATCACAAAGTGGGGATAGAATAGTGAATTTTTAATTGTTTACATTTTTCCACGTGTTCAACCTTAAAAAAAAACTCATTACAAAGATCCTTTATAAATTTAGAAAATTCTATAGATTTAAAGTCAAGTTAAATAATGCAACCATGAAATCAAGGGGAAATTAGAAATCTGTGTGCCGTCAACTAAGTATTAGGATATTGTTGTTTTAATACAAGAAAAAAAAATCTAAATTGTTAAGAAATTTTATGTTCTTTCAAAATATATTAAGTTCATCTACAATGTGAATAAAATCTTGATGGGTAATAAGTAGAGGCCTTTGTTATTCCTTTGAAGTTGTGCTGTTTATACCCTTTTCCCCACCAAGATCACTTTTCCAAGAACCAAATTTGTGTATAAAAAGTGATTTACTTACCGTCCTCTCCTACAGTATTTTATATCATCCATTTAACGCTGCATAATAGGAATGTACTGCAAGTTTCAAATTTTGACAATAAACTAATTTTCTGCTACATATGAGTTTCTCCTTTTCTAAAGTTTTCCTCATTAATGAATTTAACAATAAATAACTCAAACGAAAAGCTTTGTAATATTTTCTGCCAATTTAATATTTATAAAGGATATTTACTATAAGCAGTTATCTATGTAAAGTAGTGTTTTGCCTTCCTTCAAAGAGCGAATGAGAATATTTTTTATACTTTATAGAAGGAAAAAAAAAATTATTGAAGTTGGGTATTCAGTAAATAATGTACATTGCTGATATAAAATAGTTTATATTTATATATATATATATATATATATATATATATATATATATATATATATATATATATATATATATATATATATTTTATATCAACAATGTACATTATTTACTGAATACCCAACTTCAATAATTTTATATATATATCGGTCTACTGATCAAATTTCTGCAACCTTTTGAAAAGTTTCCGCAAAAATGGTAAGACAAGCAAATATTTTTCACATTGCAATGAGAAATGTCTAAGATTTGACTATACCTAAGTTTTAGCAATCTAATAGTTTGATTTGAAAATTATATTCAACTTTAACGTTTATTTTTATATGAATCCAATTTAGAAGTTATATTTTCAACTATCTTTGTTACAATGAAACCTAATTTTGAATAAAAATTCTAAAGAATGAATTTCCACTTCTCATGCCAATGCTTTAAGCTAGTGCTATAAAGAAGTGCAGCAAATAAATATTCATTTTAGTTTGAACTCTACTTAAATATGTTCTTTCCTAGTCTTATTAATGAAATCATTATTTCTGCATGCAAGTGATTCTTGATTTAAAAAAAAAAAAAAAAAAAAAAGATTGTAAAATCTTTAGAAACTTTCCATTCTTATGGACCCTTAAAAAGTACCTAGAATCTCCTAAGGTATTTTAAGGAACCATTAAATCATTTATGGCTGAAAGGCCTAATCCATTTTTAAAATTATTTTAAAAGTGTTGTATTAAAATAAAGCAGGCGAGACTCCGTGTGGTCGAAAGCAATTTATTTGGTAAGAGAGAGTAATGAAAAATGCGATTCTCATATTTATGCAGAATAGCGAACCTACAAGAAAACTACATAATCAGGGACGGTCTTATGTGCAATCCTAACCAGCCATCGCTTGGGACCCCAAATTTACGAAATTTTGGGAGGTGGGGTGGGTGCCAAAAAATCAGGTCTGAGTGATTTTTTTTTTTTTTAATTTCTAAATTATTTACTTTTTCATATTGAAAATTTACATTTTCGGAATAAATCAAGAAATGTGTCTCCCAAACGTGCCTCCCACCCTTCCCAAAATGAAAAATGCGCCCCCTCCCCCTCTCCAAAACGAAAAATGCGACCATATCGATAAGAAATGTGTAATTTGTTTCCCACCTTAAAAATTACTGGTGATCAGGTGATACCAAAAGGATACATTTTTGAAATCTGCCTACCTCAATTCTATCTGTCTTTACCATTGCGTTGTGTCTTGGAAAAGAAAAAAATATATATTATGGAAATTTTCTTAAATTTAGGAGGGGTGCCAAAAAACAGCTTTGTGTGAAATTTTTTTTATTTCAGTCATTTTTCAAAATGAAAATAAACATTTTCAGGATGAAAGCAATAAATGTTCCTCCCAAACGGGCTTCGCCCCTTCCCAAAATGAAAATTGCGCCCCCTCCCTCTCCAAAACGAAAAAAACGCCCTGGTACCATATCGGTAAGAAATGTGATTTTTGTTTACCCCCTCGAAAATCACTGGCCATCAGTTGATACCAGAAAGATACATTTTTGAAATCTACCTACCACAATTCTATCTCTGTCTTTACCATCGTGTTGTCTTGAAAAGAAAAAAGAACTGCACTTTTTTTATGAAAATTTAGTAAATTTGCGAAGGGGTGCCAAGAGATCAGTTGTGTATGATTTTTTTTAACTCGGTTATTTCTCAAATTGAAAAACTTTTTCAGGATTAAATCAATAAATGTGTCTCCTAATAATGTACTTCGCCTCTTCCCAAAATGAAAATTGCGCTCCCCCCCCTCCCCCTCCAAAACGAAAAAAGCGCCGCTGTACTCCCTTACCGATATAGAACCACCATCGAAAAGAGCTGGCAATCTGGTAATACCAGAAGGATACATCTTTGAAATATATCTACCTCAGTTCTCTCTGCCTGTTTTGAAACGCTTATCCATGTATTTTAAAAATATTTTGGACACGGTCCGAAATGTTGTGCAAATTGCTAGTCAATATGATAATCATTCACTTTCACTCCGTACATTCTTTCAATTCTCTTTAACGTACAACAATAGCCGGCAAATTCGCACAGGAATGACTGCTTTTTATATTTTTAAGAAAAAAAAATAATTCCGCTTTTTCAAAGAAAGTTCCGCTTTTCTAATTCCTGAAAAAAAATCCGTTTTTTCCCGATTTTTCTATCTTACGGAAAATAACCTTTTTTCTATGGCTGAATCGCGAAGCAGCTTTCCTTCCGCCCGATCGGGAAGAGCGGAAAACCTACGGCATTCCTGTTCCAAATACAAAAATCTACTGAAATGCATTTTTTTTTCTTCTTTTTTTTTTTTTTTTTTTTTCTGTTAGGTTGGCGCTTAAACTCGCATTTTATACTTTTTCAACTGCGCCGAAATTTGATCATTTTGTGCCATTTTTACTTTTCTCAAAATGTAATTTCCTTCTACTAATTAACGCGATACATATTCTAATAATGCACTTGCTTTCAAGTCTAACATCCACATAACTATCGTTTATTTACATTAGTATGTGATGCTAGTTTTCGCTAATCCTTACACTGATGTAATGTCGGCTACTGCCAAGATTGGTGTAGCTATGACGTGCGTTATCGCTGGGTTTTAGGTTGTTGTGGTAGTCATCTTTGCTGAGTATTACTCCAATATAACAGCGCTATTGCTTTAGAATTGTTCCAGTATATTCTGCGCTAACACTGATATTTACGTTTATTTGATGGTCATTTTTGCTGAGTTGTTATAAAATATGAGATTTGCACCAATATTAACAAAAGAATGGCGATATTACCATGATGAATTGCGCATCGCCGAGATTTACGTTGTTGTGATTGTAATTTTCGTCAAGTGTTACGCCGATACAATAGCGCTATTGTAGAGAGTTGCCCCGGTATATTTGGCTCTAACTTTGATATTTCTGTTGGCGTGAGAGTAATTTTCGTCGAAAGCCATACTGTATAGTAACCTCCGATATTACCGAAATTTGCACTAGTATTACCAAGAAAAGATCGATATTACCAAGATTTGAGTTAATATTGTGGACGCTATCGCCGATATGCACGTTGTTGTGATGTTCGTTTTTGCTGATACCTAGATTTTCGCCTGTATTGTAAGCGATATTGCTTATAGCACTTTTGTTTGAGTGATGGTCATTTTTGCCGACGTTTACGTATCTACAGTACCAGCTATTACCGAGATTTTCAACACTGAATTGTAGCCATTCATCTAGACTTCCGTTAATGCGATGGTCGCCTTATTCGAGATTAGTGCCTATTTAAGGTTAAATTTCGCCGTTTGATTTGAATCTGCAGAATTACTCAAATTTTCATATCATTCTGTATAAAAATGATATAAAAATATTCTGAAAATTAGTCCCAATTATAATTTTTCTAACTAATCTGTGTTTAAAATGTGTTATTTTAACTGCAATTGTATGTAAAATTATTTGTTGCTTTTTATTTTATTGAACAAGCTTAACGATATGAAAAAAAATTTCAATCTTAAGATTTTTAGTACTTGTAGCTTAAAAAGTTAGAAAACTGGGTTTAATTAAATTTGGACTGCTTCTCAATCTATAATAATAAAACAAGCTGTGAGTCTGTCTGTCTATCTGTCTGTGGCTCTGTGGATCTATAGAAACCTACTTAAAATTGGAGTAGAGCTCTGAAATTTTCAGCATAAGTAGTTTGGCTTTCTAATTGTATACATCACAAACAGAATGTTAAAATTTTAATTAGTTATATTTTAATTATTTTTTTAATTAATAAATATATTACAAAACGATATCTAATAGGGCTACAGCTCTGAAATTTTCAACACAAGTAGTTTTGGCCTTTAAATTTGACTTTTAAAATTCAGAATTTTAATTTTTTTTTTTAATTTAATAAACATTTTACAAAACGATTACTAATAGGGCTACAGCTCTGAAATTTACAACATAAGTAGTTTTGACCTTCTAATTAAATACATCACAAACAGTGTTAAAATTTCAATTAGTTCTTTTTTAACTAATTTTTTTAATTAATAAATACGTTACAAAAAGCTATCTAATAGGGCTACAGCTCTAAAATTTTCAACACAAGTAGTTTTGGCCTTCTAATTATACTGACAAAAAGAATGTTAAAATTTTAATTTGTTTTTTAATTAATTTTTTCACAAAAAGCGACTTTGAATGGGCCTAGATCTCTGAAAGTTTCAACATAAGTTTTAGCCTCTGATTTTGCTTTCCACAAACACGTGTTAAAATAATCTTAAAGAGGTGTTGTATTACTGTATTAAAGGGGAATTTTTTTTTTCTTGAGAAGGGAAGGCTTCCAATATTAAAGCTTTACGTAGCATTTATAGATTTTAGTGAGTGAAGCGAGCTTATGCTTAGTCAGCAATGAACCTTTCAGCTAGCGAAGCGTGCCTATGCTTCCATAGCAATGAACCTTTTAGCGAGTGAAATAAGCCTGTGTTTATGTGTCCATGAAATTTTCAGCGAACGAATCGAGCTCGATTTTGAGTAGCGATGAACCTTCCTGCGAGCGAAGCGCCAAAAACTGGGATCTATACACCAATGATGGATATCCGCAACGCGAGGCCTCATAGCTAGCTAAATTATTGCACATGTTAAGATTTCGTATCATAGCACAGGTATTCAGCTAGTATGATATAATTGCTTAAAGTTTGTTAGACTTGTTGAAATTTTAAAGTTTTTGCCGGTTTTCACTCGTTTTTACTGTTTTTTTTTTTTTTTTTTTTTTTTTTTTTTTTTTTTTTTGCTGCTTTGGAGCTATAAATTGGAGCCATGCCTAATGACAGCACAAAGTGTATCCCTACGTCTAGGTGCCGCTATTTTAAACCATTTTTACTCACGAACGGACAGAGATGTTGCAGTGTTACGAATGCACATTGAAAAACACATTTTTTTTTTTAAATATAGCTTAAAATGTGTTTCACGCATAAAACTTTCAAATTTTTGTTTTTAGCTTTATGATTTTTTACCAAACTCATCCCTGAATAAATCGAAAAGTACAAAGAGAAAACGTTATGGTCTAGTAATACTTAGCAATTAGATTTTAGTGAATGAAGCGAGCCTATGTTTGCATAGCAATGAACATTTCAACGTGTGAAGTAAGCCTGTGTTTATGTGTCAATGAACTTTTTAGCGAACGAAGCGAGCTCGATTTTGCGTAGCGATGAACCTTCCTGCGAACGAAGCGCCAAAAACTGGGAACTATACGCGAATGACAGATTTCCGCAACGCGAGGCCTCACAGCTAGCTAAAATACTGCACAAGATAAAATTTCGTAGCGAAACACGCGTATTCAGCTAATCTATAATAATAAAGCAAGCTGTGTGTCTGTCTATAGAAACCTACTTAAAATTAGAGTAGATCTCTGAAGTTTACAACAAAAGTAGTTTTAGCCTTCTAATTAGTTTTGAAAAACAGAATTTTAAAATTTTGATTAGTTTTTTTTTATTTAATTAACAAATATTTTACAAAACTATTTCTACTTGGGCTACAGTTCTGAAATTTTTAACACAAGTACTTTTGGCATTCTAATTGGACTATTGCTAAAAAGAATATTAAAATTTTAATTTGATTTTTGATTAATTTTTTTTATTAATATTTTCACAAAAGCGACTTCGAATAGGCCTAGAACTCTGAAAGTTTAAACATAAGTAGTTTTGACCCTCTATTCGTGTTAAGGTAGTAGACCGGTGTGATGGGTAAAAAGAAAAATCGATTTTTTTCTTTTTTTTTTTTTCTTACATTTTTCGGAAGAACCACATTTTAAAAATATGCTCTTAAATTTCAGACCGAAATTTAGAATATTTCCAAAATTATAGGCAAAACAAGAAGCGCGCCGTAGAGTGTATGAAAGTGTGTTGACACGCCAGCGGCAGCTGCTCTGACCGTTCCCTCTTTTATTGTCCTTCCAACCTTTATTATTTAAAGATACATATTTAAGCTAACCTTTTCCAGGCCTACCAAGCTAACCTTTCCTTTACCTTAACCAGGTAATGGGCATCACAATAGGTCAGACAGCCAGGGACTACGCAGACACTGTTGACAATGCACGGATTTTAAGGGCGGAGAAAACTGCAGAAGCCAACTGTAAAGAGGCCAGAACCTTACGTAGAGCTCTTAAAGCTGCTGCTAATGACGATTTTGAGGAAACATAAGGATTGCTGTATGCACCGAGCATAGCTGATTAAATAATGTAAGTATTATTTGTTGGCCAAACTTTAAACGCGTTTTTCTCGAAACCATGATTTTGAAATTTCGGGGAAGCACCGACTCAAAACTATTCAACCGATTTGGCTCAAAATTTAACCAGTTATTCTACATACACATATATAAATACCTAACCTTTAAAACATTTAATTTTTTAATAATAAATTAATTTTTTTTAAACATTTTATCAACAAAAAAAATTACATTTTGATAACTTTTTTTTCACAAGTCCGCTATTTTTTTTTTTAATGTATATTATTGGTTAGTTCATTAGAATAAGGTCTACACAATAATAATCTTTTTGATTTTTTCATTTCAGATGACTACGGAAGGCTGTGTGCTTCCCCGAAACAGCTCATCATTCTTTAGAGGACTCCACTTTGACATTACATATTGTAAATAAATAAATGGAAAATTAAACAATTTTTTTTTTCTTGTACCATTTAAAGTACTAAAATAAATATGTAAAAGTTACAAAACGATCGTATATTATTTACTTGTTAAAAAAAGGTCACGAAAAAAAGTCGAAATTTCGGCCGTCACACCGGACTACTACCTTAAACACTTGTTAAAATAATCTTAAAGGGGTGTTGTATTATTGTATTAACGGAATTTTTTTTTTCTCGACAAGGAAGAGGCTTCCAATATCAAGGCTTTACGTAGCAATTAGATTTTAATGAGTGAAGATATCTAATGCTTACGCAGCAATGAACCTTTCAGTGAGCGAAGAGAGCCTATGCTTGCATAGCAATGAACCTTTCAACGAGTGAAGTAAAAGCCTGTGTTTATGTGTCAATGAACTTTTCAGCGAAAGAAGCGAGCTCGATTTTGCTTATCGATGATCCTTCCTACGAGCGAAGCGCAAAAAACTGGAACCTATACATGAATGACCGATTTCCGCAACGCGAGGTCTCACTGCTAGCTAAAATATTGCACATGTTAAAATTTCGTAACGAAGCACATTCAGCTAGTTCTTAATATTAAAGTAAGTACCATTTTTTTTATTTTAATAAAACACACGACACTGTGTTAGTTAAATCCTCTATAAAAAAAATAATAATCCATTTAAAATATACACCATCGATCAGCGGCGGATCTAGGATTTTCCTGAGGGTGGGGGGAGGGGGGCGCAACACCTGTGCTTAGGCAGGATGAAACAAACAGAAGAAGGATGCCAGGATGAAATTGAATATTTAAAAAAAGTAACAAAAAGTCTATGCAGTGTTCTAGAAATATGCTTCAAGATAATCCATATCCATTGATTGACCCCCCCCCCCCTTCCTCCCCTTCCAACCCTCTTTCGTCACATTTCCGACTTGCTATCTTAGCTTAAGGTGAAATGCCCGGGTTATACCAAAATTACTTTTCAGTTTAAAAAAAAAACCTTCCCTTCCCTTCTATGCTAGATATTTTGATGGACTCCTTTGTTTCTTTATACTTATGACAAATAAAACGTTTTTGCAAAGTTTCATGAACGGACCAATTTTTTATTTTTTTTATGTCGTATTTTACCTTTCCTTGGTTTTTACATGTGTTTTTGTTTATGAAAAGAACTGTAATTTTTTTAAGATTAGTTTTATCGTCATACTTTTTTTCATTCGATTCAGTATAAAAAAAAAGTACTCTAAAAACATGTGTCACATGCCTAGATTGCTCCAAAATTAATTTTTCAGCTACAAAACCCTCTGACACCCCCCCCCCCCTTCTTTGCTAGATATATTTATGGACTCTTTTGAATATTCATTTTCATGACAAATATAGAAATATTTTGCCAAGTTCCATCAACGAACCAATTTTTTTTTTTTTCTTATGGTTTTAAGTACTATTTTACCCGCACTAATACATATATATTTGGTGCGATTTTATACATCCATATTTTTTTTTACTTTCAATTACCCATATGGTATAAAAGTATTGAATTCAGTCACAAAAAAAAAAAAAAAAAAACGATTTTATTGCATTTCTACACATTTTGGAAGGTGATGACTTGATGAGTTCAAAAAATTGTTGTGCCTGTTAGTTATCAGCATAATTCCCAGAACGGATTGACCTGCGATGTTCAATTTTTATGTACAGGTTATTGATGATCATGAGACCTGGCATTAAAGTTTTCGTCAAACATGTGCATTAAGTAGCTGATATTGAAAAAATTATGTTTTTCAGCGATTACCAAAAAATGGTTTTAACGTTTTTGATTAAATAAATCACTATAGAAATGCCTTTAAAGGTATTCTAATCATTCCCACCTCCGTAGAAATAAGATAATGACGAATGCCCATCAACGACTGTTTCTGCTCTGTTGCACTTAAAAGAAAGGATAATGTAATATTTATTGAAAAATATATCACAATTTTCACCTTTTCAGAGACGTTTTTTTAGGGGGGTGCCAATGTAAGAATAATCGCCAAACTGGGCTTTTTTTAAATAATGAAAACAAAATAGGTTAATTATATCAATCCATTACAAATTAAAAAAAAAAACATCGCATATTGAAATATTTTGTTCCAATTCTTCAATTATAACTGGAAGAGAGAAATTGTAGGAGGATCATTGTGTTTATAAATTTTTAAGAACTTCGATTTGAGTTGCAATATCATTTTACTTCTTTCATGAAACTTTTGCACAAGGATAAGAAGTTTCATAAAAAAATATCTCTTGGAAGAATAGACTTAGAATAAAATTAGAGTAATCTTAGCCTTCTCTAAAAGTATGTATATATATATATGCCGCAGATGTTATAATTACTTATAAAGTGCAATATTTCTTGCATTACTTCTGCAATAAAAAAAATAATAATAAAAAAAAAAAAAAAAAATTAAAAAAAAAAAAAAAAAAAAAAAAAAAAAAAACAGAAATTGGAAGCATGTCTAGGTCAGTATTTGTACAAAATTTTCAAATTATCGTAAAAAACATACACATTTATTTTGTCAATTCATTCGTATAATTTCGCACAGGGTTTGAAAGAGATATTTTTTTAAATAACTAAATCTGCTAGTGTAGTGCTACTTTACACAGATAATACTTTTTACAAAACTGTTTATAAGTCTATTTCATGTAAAAAACAATTGGCATACCTTTCCAGTGTGGTGCAAGAGAGGATTGTTAATCGAAATTCGAATATGACGCTTATTTACAAGCCGAAGGAGATATTAGAGCTGGACGAGTTCTTATGCAGTTAATAAACAACCTTCCTCTTCCTTTCTTTCTTTCAAAAGTTTTAAGTTTATCCTATTATCATGTCCAGTTGAATGGGAGTGGCAATTTCCGGGGCTAACCCAAATAGTCAACTTCTCATTTTTTTTTCTCCCTTGGTTGGCGTTGGACATTGCGCATGTGAGTCAAAATCTCTTCCTCCCACTCGACAAGAAAAGGGATCGGGGTATCAGGGGTCCAAGATATCTTCAAGGTAAAGGGGGTGGAGGTTTGAATACTTCCAGGGTCGACCTGGGTCCCCTCTGAGGGCGGTGGACCAACATTCGAGAGGGCGCCTTACCCCTTCTCACACCAAGCTCGTAGCCAGATTTTCTTTTCGGGGAGGGGGGGGGGGTTATGGTCGTAGGTTTAATCAAGTACACAAAACAAGTTACACAAAAAAAGGGGTGGGGGGAGGTTGTCCCTCTCCCCCTGTTTACCACCCTGTCCCACATCAATGAATAAACTCACTCATTTTACATGAGCCACTGCGGCATCACGGTTAATTAGGACTACCTGTTATGCCGCAATGTGACACATTCCCAGAAGTATAGAAATTAACAGAATTGAGTGAAAACCTTTGTTTTTATGCATAAAATTTCAAGTAACAAGAACGAGCGAGAGAGAGAGAGATCGAGCAGAATATTAAAATGAATATTTTTTTCCAAATAAACCCTTGGTTAGACGCGCGACCTTTTGTCTTGCGGTTAGTCGCGTGGGGGACAATTTCCCCCAAATTCAAATTTTCGTGCATACCATTAAATTCGTGACCAAATATCAAACCAAGTGGGTATTTTAATTAAAAACACAACATTATTGAACAGAATAAAGTAAGAATTAAAAAAATATTTTTGAAATAACTTGGAAAAAGACTGTACGAATGCTTTGATCATGGGCTGTCCTACAATCAATTTATCAATAGATTGATTGTAAGGGACATTCGTCAACTCCGCAAACTAACAAAGGGTTAAAACACGATGTATTTATAATTTACAATTGATGCAGATTTTTAATGATCACATTACTTTTTATGTAGAATACATTTATCGTTACGAAATGAAAGAGCTTTATGAAAAATTGATATTGTCTTAAAGTAGTGTGTACCACAGACATTAATTAATAAATCAAAAAAGAAAAATATAGCAAAAGGTTATAAATAATTTTGATACTGTTGAAGAAATTAATGTATTAGTAAAAAACATTCACAGAGCGAAGTGAGCGGTTGTCATTTTCAGTGACTTTGACCTCCTCGAAATGAAATAACTACAAGATTAAATATGAATCTTATTATTTTTGATAATAACTTAAATTGATTGAGGAAATTTTTGTTGTTGTCATCTTATGAAACTGAGAAAATTAAAATATCTTGACTGTCTCAAGAATTGGACGGAAAATACAGGGTGTCACAAAAGGTCATGTCCAAATGGCACACATGGTTGTGTCAGGTCATGAGGAAGTAGAATTACATAAGAAAGAGGGGTCAGAAACGCAATTTTGACAGTGAAATTTCATCGTAACCGTCACGCAAAGAAAAGATAACAAACGGTGTAAAAAATCTTTATTTTACAACAAAACAGTACCAAATAAAAAAGAAAAATGTTACAAATCATAGTAAGTGCTCAAAATTGGCCCCATCAGTTCGTCTTCACATCTGCGACGCATGGAATCGCGAACTCGTTCGAATTGGCCAGTAGTCTCCCGGCAGGGGCGGATTTAGAGGTCAATCAAGGGGGGTGCGATTATGACCGTGAGTGGTTACAGTCGCGATAATAATTTTTCAACTTGGAAGAGAGGGGGGAGGAGGGGTATCATCAATTAGTATGATACTACCAGGGTTCAATGATAAATAAAAATTAGAGCGTTTGACCATCCTCTTTTGCGTCCCATATAACAAATTACCCCGAAAATGTAATAAAAAATTACATTATAAATATTTAGTATTTTTTATTAGATAAAGAATATTTAAGAGCTCAAAAAAATATCTCATGCAGATCAGGTGAAGTGTAAAAAGTTCAACAACCCTGAAAATTCAACTTTTTTTAGGCAAATTAATTAACCAATATATTCAACATCATAAATCATTTAATGCAGAAAAAAGGCGGCAGATGTTTTAACAACTTTAGACAATACTGCAGGTACGTTAAACTCTATTTTCATAAAGTTTTAATAATTTCCAAAGTTAAACAATGCTTTTCAACTCTGTTTGACATCACATTAGTAAATTAAATTATATGTTACATAAACTTGAGACTATACACTATAATATTGATCCTTGCATTCAAATTTGATACGGCATTATTTACTGTTTCCATATTTTCCTTCATTTAAATGAAAATCGAGGTTTTGGCGATATTTTTACGTGGGAAGAGAGGAAAAAAAAAAAAAGGAAAAAAAACTGGGGAAAAACGTTGAAACTCGGAAATTGGTGATGATATTCAATAGACATTACATTGTCCTTCCTGGTGCGAAAAACAGAAAAATATCAATAGTTGATGGGAGATGCTCAAGATTGAAAAGCGAGTGTTAAAGACACTCGTTTTTCAGCTTTTTCCGCTTTTATCAGATTTCTATGGGAATTTCGGTGGGGACGATTGCGTAACCTTAATCGTAGGTCCCATGGCTACCACTAACCCGCACACCAAATTTGACTATCGTACGTCAATTCGTTTAGTACGTCAGTTCGTCTAAATGCTTGCTATACCCTATGTAAACATATGGGTAATTGAAAGTAAAAACGTGTTTGGCTATGATTCTCAATATTTTGAAAAGAAGTACAAAACAACATGGAACTCACTTTAAACTGTAAAGGATAAATGACATTTTTATAATTTAAGAAAATAATTTCGTTTGACATTGTCAAAGGGTTTTAAGGATTTTGCATATGCAAGGGTGCAGATACAATGCTTATTTCAGTAAAATCAGTTTATTTTTATAAGAATGAAATATTTTATAATAATCTATTCAAATATTACTTTGATAATTGCACACAATATCGAATACCAGTGTGCACGATAAGTCCTTTCTTCGGATCATTCGGACAAAAATGAAATATTTAAACATTTTTCGGAAAAAACAAAGATCTAAACAAATATTGTTAATGAAATATTACATTTTGTGAAATAAGTAAAATTTAAAAAAAAAAAAAAAATCTTACCAATGTTTAGTCACCTTAACCTTAACTCTACATATTGATGCACTACTAAGACTTATCTAACTAAATTAACATATATTCGAACTTTATAGTAAAAAAAGAGTGAGTGCGTTGACCTCAATGTGTGTGTGTGTACAGTTTTTTAATAAAAAAATTATCTTTGAATAAGATAGTTTTTACTATGACTCTCTCAAATTTTATTTTTTATTTATTTTGTAAATTTTCTTTTCTTTTTATTGGTTGAATACGCATCAACAATATTAGTATCAAATTCTATAAAGATTTTCTGTATCAATCCAGTATAAATTTCTTTTAAAACTTTAATATAATTCTGATTTGGTTAGGGGTTACTAATACCAAACGGTACTTATGCTTTCTGACATCCTCGAGAAAGTTTTTAAGGTGCAGGCGGGTCATAATTAAACTGGTGTTGTTTAGATCAGTCCGGAGTCTGTAGAAATTAATAAATCTTTTTGAAATTTTGTATTAGTGCTGCTTGGAAAATCTGGTAATGCTGTTTAAACATTATCATAAAATTTTTGAAATGAAAACTTTAAGAAATAACTGTTTGGATTTTTGCTAATTACGCTTCAAGAACAACAATATATTTAAAACTTCATTGGATTGATTTCATTTTGATTTATTATTTCATTTATAAGGAATAACATGTAAAAGTAACAGCCATATAAGCCCTTTTCATCTTAAAGTTTTATATTTTCCTTTAGTTGCAAAAATTCTCTAAATAGATAGATTTTAATTATATCCAACCTGTACTTTAATATAAATTTTGAGATTGTTTTAACATAACTTTATATTTTCTTTTATAAATATGATTCAAAGAGAGCTTAAATTAGGAAAATGTACTGAAAGACCATCTTAAACCGTCAACATACAAATCCTCATATTTAAAAAAAAACAAAAAAAAAAACAAAAAAAAAAAAAAACACGTTAGATTCTGATTAGTTTATTTATCAAGCAGGGAACATCTACCAGATGGTTTTTCAAGGAAAAAATGGACTTCATATACATCTTAAATAAGAGAAACCTCGGAAAACTATCAGGAAGTAGCTCAACAATCGATGCAAGATTACTAGTCAAAATTTTTAAAGTCTTTACTCAATTTGAAAACAGACTACAGACATATTGCTCGACCCGGTGACTTTTTGTATGGTAGGTGAGTATACCTCTTGTGAGTGAGATTGGAGCATAGCAATATTTAAAAACGTGCTAGGCTATGATCCTCAATATTTTGAAAAGAAGTTAAAAACTATATGGAACTCACTTTAAACTGTCAATGATAAATTACATTTTTATAATTTAAAAAAGTAATTTTGTTTGACTTTATCAAAGGGCTTTATTGATTTTGCATATGAAAGGGTGCAGATACAATGGGTTAATCCAGTAAAATCAGTTAATTTTTGTAAGAATTAAATATTTTATTACAATCTATTCATATACTGATGGTATTGAATTGAGAGTTAAGTTGATAATTACATAAAATATCAAATATGAGTGTGTAGGATAAATCGCTACTTCTGATCATTCGGTCAAAAATTAAATATTCAAAAATATTTAGAAAAAAAAAGCAAATGTCTAAACTAAAACAAATTGTTAATGTTATATTACACTTTATAAAATAAATATTAACATTAAAAAAATCTTATCATGGTTATATATGTAATGTATTCGCATTGGGATAGTCAATGAAGCTATTAGATCGCTCTAGTAAATTCTCCAGTTAGCGAGAACCACTTAGAACATAGTAGAACGTCCTTCAAACTCATATAAGCTACGTAATCCGTTTTGACTCCGCCTCTTAGAATATCAAATCTTGACTAGTGATTGCATCACCCACTTCACTGAGAACCTCTCTGAAAATAAACTTTTATATTTGTTTAATCTCGGCTGCTTTTTTATATCCTAAGAGTGTCCACACTATTTTACCGTTACATATATTACTGTTAATTATCTTGCACTGCCAAACCAATTGAAGAAACAAACAATCTAGACATCGCATGCATCCTCCAACTCAAGCAAGAATGACCATTCCATTCACTTCCACCTCCGAGTAGAGGCATGTTAGTAATTTTGCAACTCACATGTGACATGGGATATGGGGCAATGTCGCGTGCAAGGGAGGGTATTGTATGTTGTATGACCCCTCAAATTTTATTACTTTGTTTGTGTCCTTCAAATTTAAGGTCACACAAAGAAGGGGTCATTTTGTTCCCTTCCCTTGGCTGTTTTAAGATCTTTAGGAAAGAATGAAGAGAAACTTCTTGGTCCTAATTTATCGATAGCAGTAGTTAGAAAGTGGGGCTCCTGGGCCAGGGCGGTATGCGGTATGGGATGAGGGATGATGACGTCACCTGAAGTGGGCGTGACCGGATATGACGTCCCAGGAAGTGACATCACAGGATATGCCGTCACCGGAAGTGGAGTGGAGTTGTTCCCCTCCTGCTGCTGTTTTAGTTTCGGTTTCGTTATAAGCTGTTTATGTATGACGTCACAGTGGGAATGACGTCATAATGTGTTTTATATCAAAGTTTTGATCGGTGGCAACACTTTTTTAGTTTCGGTTTATCTAGCAGATGGAGTTGAGTTGTTCTAGGGCCGCTTCTTAGTGAATAAGTTAGAGTGATAGGGTTTTATTGCGTGACGTCATAGAGATATGACGTCATAACTTGCCTTACGTTAAAAGTTTTGAGCGGTGGCAACACTTTTTAGTTTCGATTTACCTTTAAGGCGGAGTTGAGTTGTTCTAGGGCTGCTTCTAAGTGAATAAGTTATAGTTATAGGTATTTTTGACTAGTGACGTCACAGTGGGTATGACGACATTCATGATTTTATAAAACTTACCTTTAAGACGATGGCAGCAATAGGAATATGCTAAGTTTTAGGCGGGATGGAGTTGAGTTGTTCTAGGGCTACTTTTAAGTGAATAACTTAGAGTGATAGGCTGTTTTACCAGTGACGTCACAGTGTTAATGTAGTGGGGATGACGTCACGATTTGCTATATATCAAAGTTTAAGGAATGGCAACATCTTGTATCCTGATATAGCTGAGTCTCCTTTGATTGGTAATAAAATTGAAATAAAAGCTCGCTTCTGATTGGTTAGAATATGTCACTTGATTTCAAATGCTCTTCTCATTGACTATATAGTTTAGTAAGACAGTTTTCTACTAAGTTTAATGTAATTGCGGCGCCATCTAGTGGTAGGAAGGAACATAAATTACACAGTTTATAACTTTTCATGCTTCACCATTAAAAACTTCAAATACATGCAAAGATAATAGATTAACACAAATGCGTAAAGTTTCGGATTGAGTTGATTTTTTTTTATAAGTGCTTAACACATTTAAACTAATGTTGAGAGATATAATCGCAAGACACGTTTAAGGAATCAGATTTAATTAATGTTAGACACATAAAGTCTCATTATTTTCTCAATAACAGTATGAAATGTAAATATAAATTAAAATTTATGAGATAAAAAATTTAAACTTTGCAATCTTAACGTGAAAATTTCTTTTACAGAGCTTAACATGTCATTAAAAAGTTTTTTTTTCTTTTATTGTCATAGTTTTTGAGGGATTGAATACACAACAAAAAGAACTTAGACTAGAATTAATTTTTAATATTCAGCAACTGAAACCCATTATGGAAGTTAAAGCAATGATTTTACAATTATTTTTAGGTTGAGTTAGTCTGACCCTGTTGAAGGGAATTAGTAGTTGTAGTGTGTTCACACGTGACTTTGCAATACAATAGTAGTAATATACACTTCCAAAAAGAAATATTTATCACTTTGAATAGAAAATGACGATTTTTTTTTATTTATATAAGTATTATTCTCAATTTTGTAAATTTGAAATGTATTATCCATATTTTATTGAGGAATCTATAATTTTTTTCTTCTTCTTCCAGAATGGTTTAGGAAAAAACATTTCATTTTAGTCAGAACAATGTTTTCAAAGAGATGGAAATACATAACTTTTCGATATATCAACATTCAAATACTTTGAAATTGATTCTATTTGTTACAACCGGTTATAATTCAAAGCTATACTGTACTATGCGAGCAATATTATATATCTTAGCTACTTACTGTCTATGTTAAAATTTATATTACCAATAAACTTGTTAGAAATTAATATGTCTATGTTAGTTATATTAATCAAGATAGTTTTTATTGTACAATGATACTTACTTAAGTTGATGAATGGCAACACAGAACTAGCTGCTAATGCTGAATAGAGATGTGATAACTGATTTTGGATACTCTAATGTCTAAATAAGAGAGAAAAAGTAACATACTTGAACATCTTACAACTAAGAATTTAAAAGTGAACATGAAAATTTACTTTACCAATAAAAATCATGTCTTTAAACGTGTACGAATATCACTAAATAAGAGAAGAAAAAAAAAGTAACATACTTAAACTCTTTAAGACAAATAACTTTAACATTAACGAAAAAAAAATTACTTTACACATAAAAATACCTTTAAAATGTGTACAAATATCGCTAAATAAGAGAAAAAAAGTAACTTACTTAAAATTTCTAAGATAAATATTTAACCTTTACGCGAAAATTCCCTTCATATATAAAAATCACGACTTTAAAATAAAACATGGAAGAGAAAAGTAACGTACTTAAACTTTCTACGACAAATAACTTTAACATTAAAGTAAAATTTTACTTTACACATAAAAATCCCGACTTTAAAATATGTAGAAATATCACTAAATAAAAGAAAAAAAAAATTAACACACTTAAACTTTGTACGACAAATAACTTTGACATTAACGTAAAAAATTTTCTTCACATATAAAAATCACGACTTTAAAATGTGACGTGTAAGAAGAATTAGCATACTTAAAATTTCTACGACAAATAATTTTAACCTTTACTCGAAAATGTACTACATATATAAAAATCATGTCTTAAAAAAAATCTCTAAATAAAAGAAAAAAGTAACATACTTAAACTTTCTATGACAAATAACTTTAACATTAACGTAAAATTTACCTTACACATAAAAATCACGACTTTAAATAGGACATGTAGGAGAAAAGTATTACATACCTATAATTTCTACGACAAAGAATTCAAACATTACCATTCATGTCTTTAAAATGTATAATGACAACTCTAACTTTTAGAAAAAAGAAACACTAAAACTTTACAAGGGAAAGAATTTAAAATTGAACGTGAAAATTAACTTTACATGTACAATCATACTCTTATATCAACGATAAAGATAAAAAAAAAAAAAAGAAGAAGCTCTAAAAATGTATGAGACAAAGAATTTAAATAATACGCGAAAATTTACCTCACATATAAAAATTATGTCTTTCAAATGTGTAAGAATAACGCTAAATTAGAGAAAAAAAAAATATTAAAAATTTATAAGGTAGGGAATTGAAACAATACGCGAAAATTTATTTCACACATAACATTTTTATCTTTAAAATGTGTAAGAATAATGCAAAATTAGAGAAGAAAAAAAATAACATAAACTTTCTTCGACAAAAATTTAAACAATACGCGAAATTTTCATACACAATTATTTTCTTAGGTTAATGTTAAATAATGGGAAATTTAACAGAATAAAAATTTCAAAGATAAAGAATTTTAACCTTTACCCGAAAATTTACTTCACATATAAATATCATGTCTTTAAACTTTAACGTGACAATTTATTTCTCATATACAATTAAACTCTTAGGTTAATGTTAAATAAAAGAAAAAGTAACATACTTAAAAATTTCTAAAATAAACATAACGTAAAAATTTCGCATCATGTGTTTAAAATGTAACATATAAGAGAAAAAAACTAACATACTTGAACTTTCTATAGCAAAGAATTTAAGCGTTAGCGTAAAAATTTACTTTACATATAAAATTCACGTCTTTGAACGGGATGATAAGCATGTGACGGTAATTAGCAAATCAGGTTAGCGGTAGGTGATACGTCACTTGCCGGCATTTTTAGACCGGAGGATGAGTCACGCTAAAACTTGTTCAAACAGGTCGGGAGACTTGTACAGCAAGAACAGCAGCATCGACGCGCAAATAGCGGGTGATGGTGAGGTGTGTCAGCAGGTCTTTGAGATTATCGTTTTCCTACTTTGCCTTTTTCATAATGAAATGTTTGTGAAAACTTGGAATGAATGAAGTGGATTTCAAAGAGACATTAGTAAGTGAAGGTAGAATTCGAATGGACTTTCTTCCAAAAAGTATGATTCACTTGGAGAATTTAAGATCATTTCTACTTGAAAACTTTTCTATTATCTAAAACATTGAATATTGTTCAAACTCTGTGGGATTATATGCTACAATACGGGTAAAACTTAATAAAATTGTTACATAGAAGAAAAATAGTAAGAGATTTAAAATAAATACTAGTTATAGATACTCCAAAGAAAAAATTTCACCTCTAATTTTCAATCGGAAAATCAATACAAGTTGGAAATTTATGTTACTTCAAGAAAGACTTAGACAATTTACTTTGTAATAATATACGTTAAGATGTCGTATTAACTCGTGCAATACATGCTGACTAAGGTTTATTTTACTTATCAATCTAAGAAAGGTGAATTGGGGGAAAATATTAAATAAATTGTAGATATTAAATACATTGTAAATATGCATTCAAGTTTTGAAAATCGCCTGCAAGACTTTTAAAACATCTTAAGATAATTTGAAAGAAACTTGCGAATTATATGTAAACTACATAACTTTTTATACTCTGAAAGGAAATCACAAGTAACTTAGTTAACTTTTTTCATGGTAACACTCATATTCAATGACATGTTTTTAAAATTTAACCTTCTTTACATGATAATAGTTATAAATTTGTTCATCTCAGATGCGATATACGATTATTTCTAACATATATGTTACGAATTGTGTAAAGTTCTTAAAAGAGTATATGCAAATCACCAATCAGAAACATAAAAATCTAACATCATTCAAACAAACTAAAATAATAAGATATTTTCCTTAGTGGAAATAGTTAACTACTCATGTGATGGAATATACTTAGAAAATTTAAATACTGAAAAAAGTTTGCTAGGCAAACTTAAAGAATATATATATTTTTTTCTTGTGAAAAACTAGCATAAATTTGAAAAATGTAGAGTTTGTTACTACGTAAAATTGAACATCATCTGGACAAACTAAATTATACGTGAATTTTTTTTTTATTTTATTTGAGAGGTGCTGACAATATATCATTAATATAGAGATTTTTAACTTCCACCCATAATTTCTAAATAACTTATACATAAATACATAAATTTCAGAAAACTGAAACGGAATGTGTTTTACAAGAAGCTTATTTTGTAAGATGAATATTCAATATTAATATAACTGAGCAAAGTTCATTCCGGAAAAAACTTGTAAAAGATACTTATATTTTGAAAATAGTTTGAAATATCCTTTTAAATTTATGAATACTCGCTTTCGAAAGACACAAATAAAACTGATATTACTCATGATAATTAACACATGCATAACATTAGTCAAACAAAGTGAAATTTTTATTGCTTGTGACCGATAACTTTTCAGTGAAGCAGAACTTACATAGGAAATGTGTGCAAATTTTTTCAACTTTTAAACCAAGTATCATGTAAAATTATAAATTACGATAGGAAATAGCATACTTCAGAATCGGAACAAGTCTTGTAGTTAAGCTAAATTTATTTCTCGAGGAATTGAAAGCATATCAGAGAAGTCCTTATCATTTCGCATCTTTTCTCATGTTGCAAGAAGACATACTTTGTAAAAGATCGTCGTAGCACTTAACAAAAATCAGTAAAAATAAATATATTTTCTATGGCAAAGATAAAACTTCACAACTTAATTACTGAAATTTAGCTAAGTTGCATATGGTTTATTCACATAACTCGCATATGCTTCGAATGTTGAAATATATTTGTCAGTTGAAATCAAACTCATCGAAAATAAATGCTATCTACATTTTCAAGTAGGAAATTACTATTAAATAAACTTTACATGTAAGACATTATCATGTTAAAAAGAAAAATCTACAAAAGTGTAAATGATAATTTTACTGTTGATACATAAATGATGAATAATTTATGATTTTATTCTAGGCAAACGTTTTATTGTCTAACAGAGAACTTAAACTTTAGCAGAAATACGAAAAAATACAATTTTTATATCCTATCATGCTTGTCGAAAATTGAATTTATTAGCTGTTGTAATAGGATTTTTACTGTCCAAATTTCTATAGTTCTTCCCAGTGCAATAAAATTAAGTTCATGTGTAATGAGTAGGGTTTTTTGATGAATCTTATAAATTTAATGAAATTATTATGACCTAAGAGATTGAGTGAACTGAATAAATCAATGATGTAAATTTAAACAGTGACTTGAACTGATACATACTATAACTGTAAAGAAGTATGACAAAGTGATAGATGAAGTGAAAATAGAAGTTGAGTGAAATGTGTTGAAAAAAGTTGAAGACGACAAGAAATTCATAAATGAGAATTATCATTGACTTATATTAACTTCGTTTTTCTTGCTTATGACAAGAAAATACACTCTTTTTTATTAAGAACCAACTTGATATCTTATCATAGAATGGCAATGATGAAATATCTATACATTAAAAAAAATACCAAACTTAGACATAGCAAATTTCTTGAAATTCATGTATAATGTGAGAAGTTTTACTGGAAATATAGAAGATACAACATTGAAAAATGTGAATGTTTCGAAGTACTTTATCAGAAATAAAAAAAAAAAAAAAAAAATGCGCTGAGGTCCGCTATAAAAAATTTTAGGAGAAAGTTTAAACAAAATTTAAAATCAAACATGCTTTTAAGTGGGAACACATATATTAAAACTATAGCACATTAAACAATTTATATTATGTCATCTCAGTTGGTATCAAACTGAATAACATGAAAAACAACCACAAACTGAATAAAAATGATAGTTATCAATATATGTGGAAAAGTTTCCTTTTTTCACATATAAAAAAAAAATAACACATTGACATACGTTAAGATCACGAAACATGCATAATCATATACCGATAAGAGCAACCAATGTTGCGGGGAGGTATTCACATGATGGTCAATATCCCATGAATAAATTGAGTGATTGAATTTCTAATGCTAATTCCAATAGTATTCCACGTAACTTTAACTTTACACTATAGATATATTTATTTTTCAAATATATTGACTTTCGAAAAATTATCCTTCAATATAAGAATGATCATAGTAAGAATAAAATAAAAGATACTAAGCATTGATTTAAAGTGTATTTATTTCGACTTAGCACGACTTATCTACTAAGTAAATCTTTCAAAGGTAAAAATATACTTATAGCTTTGCATTTGTAAAATTTAACATGTTACAAATGCAAAGCTATAAGTATATTTTTACCTTTGAAAGATTTACTTAGTAGATAAGTCGTGCTAAGTCGAAATAAATACACTTTAAATCAATGCTTAGTATCTTTTATTTTATTCTTACTATGATCATTCTTATATTGAAGGATAATTTTTCGAAAGTCAATATATTTGAAAAATAAATATATCTATAGTGTAAAGTTAAAGTTACGTGGAATACTATTGGAATTAGCATTAGAAATTCAATCACTCAATTTATTCATGGGATATTGACCATCATGTGAATACCTCCCCGCAACAATGGTTGCTCTTATCGGTATATGATTATGCATGTTTCGTGATCTTAACGTATGTCAATGTGTTATTTTTTTTTTTTTATATGTGAAAAAAGGAAACTTTTCCACATATATTGATAATTATCATTTTTATTCAGTTTGTGGTTGTTTTTCATGTTATTCAGTTTGATACCAACTGAGATGACATAATATAAATTGTTTAATGTGCTATAGTTTTAATATATGTGTTCCCACTTAAAAGCATGTTTGATTTTAAATTTTGTTTAAACTTTCTCCTAAAATTTTTTATAGCGGACCTCAGCGCATTTTTTTTATTTTTTTTTTATTTCTGATAAAGTACTTCGAAACATTCACATTTTTCAATGTTGTATCTTCTATATTTCCAGTAAAACTTCTCACATTATACATGAATTTCAAGAAATTTGCTATGTCTAAGTTTGGTATTTTTTTTAATGTATAGATATTTCATCATTGCCATTCTATGATAAGATATCAAGTTGGTTCTTAATAAAAAAGAGTGTATTTTCTTGTCATAAGCAAGAAAAACGAAGTTAATATAAGTCAATGATAATTCTCATTTATGAATTTCTTGTCGTCTTCAACTTTTTTCAACACATTTCACTCAACTTCTATTTTCACTTCATCTATCACTTTGTCATACTTCTTTACAGTTATAGTATGTATCAGTTCAAGTCACTGTTTAAATTTACATCATTGATTTATTCAGTTCACTCAATCTCTTAGGTCATAATAATTTCATTAAATTTATAAGATTCATCAAAAAACCCTACTCATTACACATGAACTTAATTTTATTGCACTGGGAAGAACTATAGAAATTTGGACAGTAAAAATCCTATTACAACAGCTAATAAATTCAATTTTCGACAAGCATGATAGGATATAAAAATTGTATTTTTTCGTATTTCTGCTAAAGTTTAAGTTCTCTGTTAGACAATAAAACGTTTGCCTAGAATAAAATCATAAATTATTCATCATTTATGTATCAACAGTAAAATTATCATTTACACTTTTGTAGATTTTTCTTTTTAACATGATAATGTCTTACATGTAAAGTTTATTTAATAGTAATTTCCTACTTGAAAATGTAGATAGCATTTATTTTCGATGAGTTTGATTTCAACTGACAAATATATTTCAACATTCGAAGCATATGCGAGTTATGTGAATAAACCATATGCAACTTAGCTAAATTTCAGTAATTAAGTTGTGAAGTTTTATCTTTGCCATAGAAAATATATTTATTTTTACTGATTTTTGTTAAGTGCTACGACGATCTTTTACAAAGTATGTCTTCTTGCAACATGAGAAAAGATGCGAAATGATAAGGACTTCTCTGATATGCTTTCAATTCCTCGAGAAATAAATTTAGCTTAACTACAAGACTTGTTCCGATTCTGAAGTATGCTATTTCCTATCGTAATTTATAATTTTACATGATACTTGGTTTAAAAGTTGAAAAAATTTGCACACATTTCCTATGTAAGTTCTGCTTCACTGAAAAGTTATCGGTCACAAGCAATAAAAATTTCACTTTGTTTGACTAATGTTATGCATGTGTTAATTATCATGAGTAATATCAGTTTTATTTGTGTCTTTCGAAAGCGAGCATTCATAAATTTAAAAGGATATTTCAAACTATTTTCAAAATATAAGTATCTTTTACAAGTTTTTTCCGGAATGAACCCTTCTCAGTTATATTAATATTGAATATTCATCTTACAAAATAAGCTTCTTGTAAAACACATTCCGTTTCAGTTTTCTGAAATTTATGTATTTATGTATAAGTTATTTAGAAATTATGGGTGGAAGTTAAAAATCTCTATATTAATGATATATTGTCAGCACCTCTCAAATAAAATAAAAAAAAAATTCACGTATAATTTAGTTTGTCCAGATGATGTTCAATTTTACGTAGTAACAAACTCTACATTTTTCAAATTTATGCTAGTTTTTCACAAGAAAAAAATATATATATTCTTTAAGTTTGCCTAGCAAACTTTTTTCAGTATTTAAATTTTCTAAGTATATTCCATCACATGAGTAGTTAACTATTTCCACTAAGGAAAATATCTTATTATTTTAGTTTGTTTGAATGATGTTAGATTTTTATGTTTCTGATTGGTGATTTGCATATACTCTTTTAAGAACTTTACACAATTCGTAACATATATGTTAGAAATAATCGTATATCGCATCTGAGATGAACAAATTTATAACTATTATCATGTAAAGAAGGTTAAATTTTAAAAACATGTCATTGAATATGAGTGTTACCATGAAAAAAGTTAACTAAGTTACTTGTGATTTCCTTTCAGAGTATAAAAAGTTATGTAGTTTACATATAATTCGCAAGTTTCTTTCAAATTATCTTAAGATGTTTTAAAAGTCTTGCAGGCGATTTTCAAAACTTGAATGCATATTTACAATGTATTTAATATCTACAATTTATTTAATATTTTCCCTCAATTCACCTTTCTTAGATTGATAAGTAAAATAAACCTTAGTCAGCATGTATTGCACGAGTTAATACGACATCTTAACGTATATTATTACAAAGTAAATTGTCTAAGTCTTTCTTGAAGTAACATAAATTTCCAACTTGTATTGATTTTCCGATTGAAAATTAGAGGTGAAATTTTTTCTTTGGAGTATCTATAACTAGTATTTATTTTAAATCTCTTACTATTTTTCTTCTATGTAACAATTTTATTAAGTTTTACCCGTATTGTAGCATATAATCCCACAGAGTTTGAACAATATTCAATGTTTTAGATAATAGAAAAGTTTTCAAGTAGAAATGATCTTAAATTCTCCAAGTGAATCATACTTTTTGGAAGAAAGTCCATTCGAATTCTACCTTCACTTACTAATGTCTCTTTGAAATCCACTTCATTCATTCCAAGTTTTCACAAACATTTCATTATGAAAAAGGCAAAGTAGGAAAACGATAATCTCAAAGACCTGCTGACACACCTCACCATCACCCGCTATTTGCGCGTCGATGCTGCTGTTCTTGCTGTACAAGTCTCCCGACCTGTTTGAACAAGTTTTAGCGTGACTCATCCTCCGGTCTAAAAATGCCGGCAAGTGACGTATCACCTACCGCTAACCTGATTTGCTAATTACCGTCACATGCTTATCATCCCGTTCAAAGACGTGAATTTTATATGTAAAGTAAATTTTTACGCTAACGCTTAAATTCTTTGCTATAGAAAGTTCAAGTATGTTAGTTTTTTTCTCTTATATGTTACATTTTAAACACATGATGCGAAATTTTTACGTTATGTTTATTTTAGAAATTTTTAAGTATGTTACTTTTTCTTTTATTTAACATTAACCTAAGAGTTTAATTGTATATGAGAAGTAAATTGTCACGTTTAAGTTTAAAGACATGATATTTATATGTGAAGTAAATTTTCGGGTAAAGGTTAAAATTCTTTATCTTTGAAATTTTTATTCTGTTAAATTTCCCATTATTTAACATTAATCTAAGAAAATAATTGTGTATGAAAATTTCGCGTATTGTTTAAATTTTTGTCGAAGAAAGTTTATGTTATTTTTTTTCTTCTCTAATTTTGCATTATTCTTACACATTTTAAAGATAAAAATGTTATGTGTGAAATAAATTTTCGCGTATTGTTTCAATTCCCTACCTTATAAATTTTTAATTTTTTTTTTCTTTAATTTAGCGTTATTCTTACACATTTGAAAGACATAATTTTTATATGTGAGGTAAATTTTCGCGTATTATTTAAATTCTTTGTCTCATACATTTTTAGAGATTCTTCTTTTTTTTTTTTTATCTTTATCGTTGAT
Organism: Linyphia triangularis; assembly: GCA_963978545.1. NCBI lineage: Eukaryota > Metazoa > Arthropoda > Arachnida > Araneae > Linyphiidae > Linyphia > Linyphia triangularis. The sequence continues at coordinate 70,523,439 of OZ021723.1, forward strand.
ATAAGAGTATGATTGTACATGTAAAGTTAATATTCACGTTCAATTTTAAATTCTTTCCCTTGTAAAGTTTTAGTGTTTCTTTTTTCTATAAGTTAGAGTTGTCATTATACATTTTAAAGACATGAATGGTAATGTTTGAATTCTTTGTCGTAGAAATTATAGGTATGTAATACTTTTCTCCTACATGTCCTATTTAAAGTCGTGATTTTTATGTGTAAGGTAAATTTTACGTTAATGTTAAAGTTATTTGTCATAGAAAGTTTAAGTATGTTACTTTTTTCTTTTATTTAGAGATTTTTTTTAAGACATGATTTTTATATATGTAGTACATTTTCGAGTAAAGGTTAAAATTATTTGTCGTAGAAATTTTAAGTATGCTAATTCTTCTTACACGTCACATTTTAAAGTCGTGATTTTTATATGTGAAGAAAATTTTTTACGTTAATGTCAAAGTTATTTGTCGTACAAAGTTTAAGTGTGTTAATTTTTTTTTTCTTTTATTTAGTGATATTTCTACATATTTTAAAGTCGGGATTTTTATGTGTAAAGTAAAATTTTACTTTAATGTTAAAGTTATTTGTCGTAGAAAGTTTAAGTACGTTACTTTTCTCTTCCATGTTTTATTTTAAAGTCGTGATTTTTATATATGAAGGGAATTTTCGCGTAAAGGTTAAATATTTATCTTAGAAATTTTAAGTAAGTTACTTTTTTTCTCTTATTTAGCGATATTTGTACACATTTTAAAGGTATTTTTATGTGTAAGGTAAATTTTTTTCGTTAATGTTAAAGTTATTTGTCTTAAAGAGTTTAAGTATGTTACTTTTTTTTTCTTCTCTTATTTAGTGATATTCGTACACGTTTAGAGACATGATTTTTATTGGTAAAGTAAATTTTCATGTTCACTTTTAAATTCTTAGTTGTAAGATGTTCAAGTATGTTACTTTTTCTCTCTTATTTAGACATTAGAGTATCCAAAATCAGTTATCACATCTCTATTCAGCATTAGCAGCTAGTTCTGTGTTGCCATTCATCAACTTAAGTAAGTATCATTGTACAATAAAAACTATCTTGATTAATATAACTAACATAGACATATTAATTTCTAACAAGTTTATTGGTAATATAAATTTTAACATAGACAGTAAGTAGCTAAGATATATAATATTGCTCGCATAGTACAGTATAGCTTTGAATTATAACCGGTTGTAACAAATAGAATCAATTTCAAAGTATTTGAATGTTGATATATCGAAAAGTTATGTATTTCCATCTCTTTGAAAACATTGTTCTGACTAAAATGAAATGTTTTTTCCTAAACCATTCTGGAAGAAGAAGAAAAAAATTATAGATTCCTCAATAAAATATGGATAATACATTTCAAATTTACAAAATTGAGAATAATACTTATATAAATAAAAAAAAATCGTCATTTTCTATTCAAAGTGATAAATATTTCTTTTTGGAAGTGTATATTACTACTATTGTATTGCAAAGTCACGTGTGAACACACTACAACTACTAATTCCCTTCAACAGGGTCAGACTAACTCAACCTAAAAATAATTGTAAAATCATTGCTTTAACTTCCATAATGGGTTTCAGTTGCTGAATATTAAAAATTAATTCTAGTCTAAGTTCTTTTTGTTGTGTATTCAATCCCTCAAAAACTATGACAATAAAAGAAAAAAAAAAACTTTTTAATGACATGTTAAGCTCTGTAAAAGAAATTTTCACGTTAAGATTGCAAAGTTTAAATTTTTTATCTCATAAATTTTAATTTATATTTACATTTCATACTGTTATTGAGAAAATAATGAGACTTTATGCGTCTAACATTAATTAAATCTGATTCCTTAAAAGTATCTTGCGATTATATCTCTCAACATTAGTTTAAATGTGTTAAGCACTTATAAAAAAAAAAAATCAACTCAATCCGAAACTTTACGCATTTGTGTTAATCTATTATCTTTGCATGTATTTGAAGTTTTTAATGGGGAAGCATGAAAAGTTATAAACTGTGTAATTTATGTTCCTTCCTACCACTAGATGGCGCCGCAATTACATTAAACTTAGTAGAAAACTGTCTTACTAAACTGTATAGTCAATGAGAAGAGCATTTGAAATCAAGTGACATATTCTAACCAATCAGAAGCGAGCTTTTATTTCAATTTTATTACCAATCAAAGGAGACTCAGCTATATCAGGATACAAGATGTTGCCATTCCTTAAACTTTGATATAAAGCAAATCGTGACGTCATCCCCACTACATTAACATTGTGACGTCACTTGTAAAACAGCCTATCACTCTAAGTTATTCACTTAAAAGTAGCCCTAGAACAACTCAACTCCATCCCGCCTAAAACTTAGCATATTCCTATTGCTGCCATCGTCTTAAAGGTAAGTTTTATAAAATCATGAATGACGTCATACCCACTGTGACGTCACTAGTCAAAGATACCTATAACTATAACTTATACACTTAGAAGCAGCCCTAGAACAACTCAACTCCGCCTTAAAGGTAAATCGAAACTAAAAAGTGTTGCCACCGCTCAAAACTTTTAACGTAAGGCAAGTTATGACGTCATATCTCTATGACGTCACGCAATAAAACCCTATCACTCTAAGTTATTCACTTAGAAGCATCCCTAGAACAACTCAACTCCATCTGAAAGGTAAATCGAAACTAAAAAGTGTCGCCACCGCTCAAAACTTTGATATAAAACAAATTATGATGTCATACCCACTGTGACGTCACGCAATAAAAGCCTATCACTCTAACTTATTCACTAAGAAGCGGCCCTAGAACAACTCAACTCCGTCTGCTAGATAAACCGAAACTAAAAAAGTGTTGCCACCGATCAAAACTTTGATATAAAACACATTATGACGTCATTCCCACTGTGACGTCATACATAAACAGCTTATAACATAACCGAAACTAAAACAGCAGCAGGAGGGGAACAACTCCACTCCACTTCCGGTGACGGCATATCCTGTGATGTCACTTCCTGGGACGTCATATCCGGTCACGCCATATCCGGTCACGCCCACTTCAGGTGACGTCATCATCCCTCATCCCATACCGCATACCGCCCTGGCCCAGGAGCCCCACTTTCTAACTACTGTTAGCGTCTTGATCGCAACTGTAAGTTCTTGCAATATTCTATAGAATTGCAATAATGCTATAGTGCCGATTTGATCAAAGCTTTTTCTTAGTTATGAATTAGGCATTTTATTTTCCAATTACAATTTAAGGATTTTTTTTCAAAGCTATTTTAGTGCATGGTTTTTTGTACATCGAATGAAGTTTAGGGGGTGCGATGGCACTCCGATATTACACCTTTATAATTAATTGGCCTCTGATCAAGGAGAAAATCGTGCTGAAATTGAGAAACTTTTCAATGGTCATTCAAAATTCATTTTTTAATTTGAGAATCACACAAGGGGTGAAGATTCGTTGAGCTGTACATTGCAGATCAACACAATCCCGATCTACTCGTCCCTTCTCAATCCCATTTCTTCTACATGTAACGAAATAAGGCGTTCGGTTAAGTGGCTAAAAAATCTGTATTAATGAGGCATGAAGAATGTCATAAAAAGCTTAATTTTGTTTGCTGATTTCCATCGATATTGATATTAAGTAAAAAAATAGATCTTACAAATATATGAAATTTCAATTTTTTTTAACTATTTTTTAATTTTTTTTTTTTACTTTGAAATCTGTGAAACTGCCATTTAAAAAATTTAGACGAGATACTTCATGGGGGGTGCGGTCGCACCCCCCGCACCCCCTTCAAATCCGCGCCTGTCTCCCGGACACGTGCCGCCGCTTCAACGATACGTGCGATGAGGTCCATGTCCAATGGAACGGGTGTCTCGTACACTAGACACTTCAGGTATCCCCAGAGGTAAAAATCCAGGGGGGTTAGGTCCGGGGATCGTGGTGGTCACGGTACTGTGCCGGCTCTCTGCAACGTCCGCACTTCGATTAATCCGACTGCCCGCGCTTTCGTCTGCTAGAGCTTGCCCTCTAGCGGATTACAATCGCGTTTCCGACCCCCCTTTCCTATGTAATTCTGCTTCCTCATGACCTGACACAACCATGTGTGCCGTTTGGACATGACCTTTTGTGACACCCTGTATATGGAATACTTTTAAGGTTAAAAATGGAAATGTCCTTAAATGTTTTCCCCTGTATGCAAATGTATTCTTTGGAAATTTCAATAGTAACGTAAAAAATTCCTTTATTTATTTTTATGAATAGTTTATAATATTCATCTTAAATAAAATGTGATTAAGTTTACTTAGTGGGCTGCCGAGTTTATAAAAGAAGAGCCGAGTTTAAAAATTATTTTAAACACTTTATTAGCAAAATTACTAATGTGATGTTCAAGTACAAAGGTAAAAAATGGTTTTACTGGCGCTAGAGTTCATATGGTTTTCTATATACTATTTTTTTTTTATCCCAGCGTCTTCTTAATAAGAAAAAATATTTCCCAAGTGATGACTCAATACGATAAAAATTCCAACTTAAAAAAAAAAAAAAAAAAAAAAAAAAAGACGATTCGTTTCACCACATTATACATCATGTAAATTTGTGTCTGCAATTTCCAATTTCTTGCACATTTCCCACCGAAAAGCAAGTAGTGCTTGAGAGAGAAAAATTATTTAATTGATAAAAAAAAAGTATAAATTTACATTTGCGGCAAAGTAGCATTACGCATTTCCTCTTATTATTATTATTTTTTTATTTGGCTTTTAGTTCACTCCATACATCCTTAATTTTATATTTAAAAAAAAAAAAAAAAAAATTAGCTGGAAATTGCGTTACACATTCAATTTCATTTCATCGGGAAAAGAAAAACCAAATCGATTAATCAATATATGTTGTGTTCTGTTCTGATAGTGATACTTGACTAAATTTCTAAGTTAACATTTTAGTTTTGATGAAATATTCTTCGAAAGAGTGAGAATGTTATTACAGAATGGGACATTTTATGCAGTGGCACCTGAACTTATTTCTTAGAACCCCCGATTTTTAAACGGATAAACCCAATGATGGCGATTAAAGAGCTAATGGGAATAGCCACACTCCCACTCTTTCCGTCTTACTTTTTTGATGCATTTAATGATTTATTTTTCAAGAAATCTGCATTATGCTACATGATTTCATAGGGATTGAGGTGAAAAAATTTAAAGACGAGATAAATGTAATTATCGTAAAAGAAAATTAATGTTTTCATGTCTAATTTGACAAACAATTGACTTACTTGCTCATAATATGATCTGCATGAAAATATCGGTCCATATAATTTACGTGTTTGAAAAGCAACGACTGAGTAATTTTACAGATTAAAAAGGAGTTTGCTACACGTTTTCTTCAGTAAAAATCTAAATAGTTTTGTCAATAAGCCGAAGAGCAATGTTCATTTAATGGTGTTTTTTTCGGTTTTCGGTCAGTTTCCTTAACCAATAAAAGTAGCTCCCGCCCTCTCTCCAAATAGAACTCTTTGCCTTTTATTGTATGCCCCCTTCCCCAAAAAAAGAATGGGCAAGTGTCGCCAGTCTAGTCCATAACAAGAAAGAGAGAGAAAAGAAAAAGCATGGGGAGACATTTGTTTTGCGAGTTTCCACTGCAGGACGGTTGCGTCGCCCGTGACAATCTTAGAGGAGGTGGCAATCCCACGCGGGAGGTGTTGCGTAAGCCCTGGTTTCCTAGGAAAGCGTTCCCGTGATACAGCGTTCACGTGAAAACGGGGAGTGACGTCATGAACCGGTCAGATTTTCGACAGAACGTGTCGTTGAGCATTTGCTGTAAAGCTAGAGACCGCAAAGCCTCACGTTACGGTGCGATAAAAAGCGCGGAAAATGGACGATCTTGATTTACCCAAGTAGCACAGCAGTATTGGCCAATATCAGCCCTACATTGGCCAATCCCGATGTGGAACGGTGCAAAATCGGCCGTTCGATGCCGATATTGCCCAATCTCGCCCAATATTGGATAGACGATACTCAAAAGTTTGAAAGTTTGATGGACAGTTTTAAAATTGAAATATTTTATGTATAAGAAAGGAATGTTTGTGTTAATATGTTTTGCGATGCTTTTAACACGTTTTTAAGCATTTTTTAAAAAATCATGTATTTTGGAACAATCTCGAGTTACGGCCAAAACCGGCAGATTCCGATACAAAACGATGCGCAGAATTTCTCAAAAAGAATCGCCACCGAGTGGCTGAAGCAACTGAAGTGCCCGGATGTGTGTTTGGGAAGTTTGCTTATATCGCCGGCTCGACTGTCATTTGTAACGTTAAAATTGGATCGAATTCTTGATATTGGTAAGTGTTGTCACAATAATTTGTCAATTTCATGTGGTTATGTTTCGGTACCTACGTATTGCATTGTTGGTTTTCGTTAATTTCAACCATACTTGATTGCCGACTTGGCATGGTTTGATCTACAAAATTGATGTTGACAAAAATGATTGGTATTCACATTAAACTTGATACAGGGATGAGTTTCTTCCGCCATGTGGCGGAATCCCGCTTTTTTAATTATTTAGAAAAAAAAGAATTCCGCTTTTTTAAAGAAAGTTCCGCTTTTCTAATTCCTGAAAAAAATCCGTGTTTTCCCGCTTTTCCTATCCCACGGAAAAAAAAACTTTTTCTAAGGCTGAACCGCGAAGCAGCTTCACTTCCGAAAGATCGGGAAACCTATCGCTCAGGGGTCGCATCACATTCCTGCCTTATTCCTGCTCCAAGTACAAAAATCCACTGAAAAACATTTTTTTTAGTCAGATTGGATCTCAAACTCGGTATTTTGTATATTTCCAACTGCGTCGAAATTTGAACCTTTTGTGTCATTTTTTTCTCTGCTCAAAATGTAAATTCCTTCTTACGATTACACGCCTATTAACGTATACTAATAATGCGCTTGCTTCGGAACTATCGTTTATTTACGTTAGTATGTGTTGCTTGTTTTCGTTAAGCGTTACGCTGATGTAATGTCCTCTACTGCCGAGATTTGTGTGGCTAGGACGTGCGTTATCGCTGTGATTTAGGTTGCTGTGGGGACCATTTCCCCTTAGTATTATGCCGATATAACAGCGTTATTGCTGAGAATTGTTCCGGTATCTTCAGCGCTAACGCTGATATTTACGTTTATGTGGTGGGCATTTTCGTTGAGTGTGCCTCCCTGTTACAAAATCTGAGTTTTGCACCGATGTTACCGAAAGAATGTTGATATTACCGTGATGAATTGCGCTATCGCCGAGATTTTGTGATGGTAATTTCGTCGTGTGTTACGCCCATACAATAGCGTTATTGTTGAGAGTTGCTCCGGTATATTAGGTTCTAACTTTGATATTTCAGTTGGCGGGAGAGTTGTTTTTTCGTGGAATGCCGTACTTTGATAACATCCGAAATTTGCTCTACCAAGAAAATGTCTATATTACCGAAATTTGTACAGATATCGTGGACGCTATCGCCGATGCGTACGTTGTTGCGATTTTCATTTCGGCTGATATTTAGATTTTCGCCGGTATTGCATTCGTTAGAGTGATGGTCATTTTCGGCGAGGTTTACTCTAATACAATACCGGCTATTACCGAGACTTTCAACACAGTTTTGTAGCCATTCGCCTTGACTTCCGTAAATGCGATAGCCGCTATATCCGTGATTAGTGCCTGTTTAAGGATCGATTTCGCCGTTTCGTGTGAATCTATACTAACATTTTTATACCCTTTTGTATAAAAAAGATATAAAAATATTCTGAAAATTAGTCCCAATTAAAAAATTTCTAAAGAAGCTGTGTTTAAAGTTGTTATTTTAACTGCAATTGTATGTAAAATTGTTTGTTGCTTTTTATTTTATTGAACAAGCTGAACGGTAGGAATAAAAATTTAAATGTAAAGATTTTAGTACTTAAAAAGTAGCTTAAAAATTTAGAAAACTAGGTTTAATTATATTTGGCCTGTTTGTCAATATGGTATAGCTGCTAAAAGTTGTTTGACTTGTTGAAAATTTGAAATTTTTGCCGGATTCCATCCAAAGGCGGCCCTATGTTCATTTTTCAGGGGGGGCCATTTTAAACTTTAAGTTCGTAAAATGTATGCACTATGTAACCTAATTATAATAAACTAACTGCTGATTAAATGCTTGATTGCAATGATAAGTGTAGAATTTTCTAAATTAGTAATTTTCATTTGATGCAGAATTAAAAAAGTTAATTTAAGCTTGAATTGCTCTCCTGAAAAATAAGAAAAGAGTAAAACAAAGAAATTACAAAAAATAAAAATAGTTAATAATTGTTTTACAATCACACTTCTTTACTCTTTGAAAGCCTAAAGAACAAAATCCAATTTCCTCTGCTTTGTTTTGGCAAATCTGCCTATGACACAGCTCACATCAATGTTTATATCTCTGTGAGTATGCAACAAGCTAAGTCCTGCTAACCTTTCTTCCCCCATTCTAGCTCTTAGCCACGTTTTCAAGCGTCGAAGGGTAGCGAAACTTCATCAGCAACTTCATCAAGCTTCTTCAGCAGAGGCAACGCTAACTGGTAGTGTTGCCAAAATTTTAAGTAACTCGTAAATAGTAGGATATACATATTTGTCACAAGCTCTCATTGTATCTATGGCAGAAGTGGGGAGCTATTCTTCTTTTTTCCATTTCTCTCTCCATAGTGCTAGCTCACTTTCAATCAGAATAACACTCATTTGTGTCAGTCCTAAAATTGGTATGAACTTCTTTAATAAGTTTTAAAGCTCGTTGCTTTCTGATTCTGTTGGCTTTTCCATATCGGAGGTTGGAATCAGTAATCGAAAGCCAAAACAATCCAAATTTTCTTTTGGAAATCTTCCTACTAGATAGGTCTTCAATTATATTATCCAATAAAGGTATGTAAACCGAGATTCTAAAATACTCTTCTGGTATTTGAGTATTTCTTTTTAGAGAAGTATTTAAAAATGCTCTCATTTTTTCTTTTTGAAGACATATTGTAGATATTCGTCACTAATTACTCGAGGTAAAATGATCACGAAATCTTTAAACAACAAATAAAAGTGTTGCTAGTTCAACAGATATTTTCACAATAAATGGCCTGTCTAAACTAGTTATAACAATAACACAGTACCGATTCCATGCCCAAGTGACAAAAGTCACACACTAGTCCAGACATCACGTGTTGAAATTACCCTCGGCGCCATGGTAGAAGAGCATGGTTGTTCCAAAAAGGGGCAGAGGCCCCCTGGAAAAAGGAAATCGTCGTTTAGGAGGGGGATGGTCACTACCTGTGTACTTGTGTTGTGTACCGGGTATTGTGTCGTGTGTTGTGTACGTAAATACTTTTAAAACCAGGGGTTTTTCTGAGGGGGGGGGGGGGGCTATAATTTTTTGTACTGTAAAGAAAAAATTTACGTTAATGAAATTGTGCTTAAAAATCTGTATTTTCACCGTTTTTTAAACTGGAAATTCTCAAAGAGTTTTGGGATATTTGAAAGGGCTAGGAAGGAAGAGGGGACCCTTCAAGGAGGGGGCCATGGCCCCCATGGCCCCCCCCCCCTTGAAGACGCCAATGATTCCATTGCTTTTAAAGGATTTTTTTTTTTTTTTTGAAGCTATACCATATGCCTGATGACAGTACAAAGTGTATCCCTACATCTAGGTGCCTCTATTTTGAACCATTTTTCTCACGGACAGACAGAGAAAGTGCAGTGTTATAAACGCACATGGAAAACCACAATTTTTTTAAGTATAGCTGAAAATGTGTTTTACGCATAAAACGTTTGGAGTTTTGTTTTCAGCTTTTTGATTTTTTACCAAACTCATCCCTGACTTGATAAGAAATCAAGTTAGTTTCAATTATTTATTTAATACTGTTTAAAATATAATCAAGATTTTTAGCTTTTATGTCATCTGGACAAGATTAAGAGCTTTTATCTCGTCCTTACTCGGATGCAAACTAACACTCATTTACCCATTCCCCCTCTCCATTGCTTGTTTCAAATCATGCTCATCATTGAAATACTTATACTACATGTTACATTCTAGTTATAATATTTATAAATATTAAATATTTATCATATTTGCTATCGTTAGTTTATATTGCGGAATTTCCTATATTTGCTTCCTATATTTGCTATTGAATAAACCACATTAAATTAAAACACGCCTATTACTCAATCTCAAAGGTGGTGTGGAATAGGGTGCATTATCTCAATCAACCACTTGGCATAAAAGGTAAATGATTGTTCTAAAAAATGTCAATTTTAACAATATGTATAACTATTGTAATTATGCCTCCTATTTTTAAAAAAATACAGCAAACCCTGTTAATGCAAAATTGCTTAACATAAAATCACATTTAATGCGAGGGAAAAGCGGTTTTCCGTACTTAAAACTTAACTTTAATTTATTTGTTTAACACAAAATTCGGTTAAAGCGAACAATTTCAGCGGCCAGATCGACTTAGCTTTAACAGGGTTTTACTGTATGTACATTTCCCTATTTAAAAGGTCTGTCTTGTGCAATTATTGATTACTCAGAAAAGAGCAATGAATGCAAATTTTTGAAATATCTACAAAAATATATTTTGAATGCCTAGCTTCCTTTGTGTTAATCTAAACACACTGTGCAAAGATGTTGTTTTTATAAAGTAAAAATGTTTTTTTCATTTAAAGAAAAGACTTTCCATTTGAAAAGTAAACAAATATTGTAATCAAGTATTATTGTTAGTGCTATTCATAGTGCAATTTTCTGTCTTGGGGTGAAAAGTGTAATAGTTGTAGCCTTCCTTCCCTCGGCAGTAAAATGCCAGTATGGCCTTTCAATAGTTAATTTGTTATTCTGTTCAGTTTAAAATAAAGATACATACTGTTGTAGGGTTCATTGATGGAAATAGAGAACCCATAGAAGTAATTCCTTCATCTTGGTTCATCTCAGACAAAAGTTGTCTTTGGCAGTTTGCAATGAATGGGGGGGGGGGGGGAATTTACATGATTAAAGAATATATACCCTCAAGTCAACATGGCAAACATTTAATTTTAAAATCTATTGTACATACAGTAAGTAAATTACAATTTTTGTATAAGGTATACAAATAATTAAAGGTATCACAAATATTGTTTCATAAGTTTTTGATCTACTTATCAATTCAAGTTTTAATGGTGTAGATTTTTGAAATTGTGGACATGAATAACAGATATTTATTAACAGATTTAAATAATATCCTATTTTAATTTCCCAAACTGAAGATTGGTTTTTTAGTGAGTGATACTATAAGTGCGCTAAGTAAGATATTTAATTGTATAAATAAATTGTATATGAAGTTTTGCAACTAGTTTGAGATAGCATATATCCATAATTTTCCTATTTAGATTCCTTTTAACAGGCATAAGATAAAGCTGAGCTTACTAGTTCAATATCTAGCATTGGGAGTGATTCTTCAGAAGATGAAAATTTATTAACACAGAAAAGCCATACTCATATTCCAGCCCGTTTCAAAGACGATTCTCTTTCTTTGGAATCCCACAAAGAAACAAGCAAAAACTTATTTGTAAACCAAAAAGCGTGAAAACTTTCTCTGCCAGGTAAGATTATATGACAATCAATTAGGTAACGCTCCAAGCAATTTTGATTTGATGTTACAATAATTTATATTTTAAAATAAAAATTAGCAATGGAGAATCTCTGGTCTTTCAAAAAAAAAAAATTATCTGTTTCTTTAAACAATTTTGTACAAATCACCTTTGTCATATGCTTATAATTGAGAAATTAGTTCAGAAGAAAAAACAACAAAAACACTATGTTCTAAATTAGTTCCTATAACTTTTCAAGTGCAACAGTGTATTTTATATTTTATCTCAGACTTTTCAACAACACTTTTTACTATTTATTTTGAATTTATTTGGTGGTTAATTTAACAGTTTAAAAGAGACTTTTCTCTCTTATAAATTATTTATTAAAATTTTAAACGGCTAAGGAAAAATGAACGAGTTTATAAAAAAAAAAAAAAAAAAAAAAAAAAAAGCATTAGTATTTATTTCACAATTCATAGTTTTTTGGTGTGCTTGTTTGAGGTTGGTGCAAATGTATGCGATTGAAATTCAAATACCAGTTTAGAATGATTTTCTTAAATGTTAGTAGAAAATGATTTCTGATGTAAAAATTTTACAAAATGTTAACAATCTTATGCTTTCGTGCAAAATTCTGTTTTTCATTTTGCAATTCTGTTTTTCTTTATTGGCAGTAAATGCTGCATTGCATGATTTCTTTTATTGACAACAAATTGCAGTTCCGTTACAAAAAGAGCTTGGATAAAATAAAAAGAGCTAAAGACTAGAAAAAGTTTGAGGCAATAATTTGATTTTTAAATTTTAATGTAATCTTAATTAAAACAGAAATGAACAATTTTATATTTCAGGTTTGTTTTCTTCACCGAGGTGGAAACTTAAAAGGAAGATAAAATATGTAAAATAAAATATGTATTATAATAAACAGCTTGTATTAAATTTATGTTTTTATTATATATATGCACTGCAGAAAGTGACCTTTAATTTAAGTGTGCATGGTTTTTAAGCCATAAAATATCAATTAAATTATATTGGGTTTCAATTATCGGTCACCAAAAAGCAATTAAAATAGGAATGAAAGTATAAAAAAGTATTCATTATATGAGGTATACATGTAAATATTATTGTGGATTTTTAAAAATAATGTTTTTGTCAAATAATTTTTAGATGAAAACTTTTTCAATGTTGGGGAGGGGGGGGGGGGATCTGCAATTTTAATTCACTTTATTGCTATTACATTTGAAGTGAATGAACTAAAGCATTAAAATGAGATTTATTTACTATCTATTCGATTCTTAATGTATGGAGAAAAATGATGTTTTAAAAATGAAAAGTGACTTCATAAATGAAATTGATCTGTGCATAAAAAATATACTTCACAAGTTTTAAATTCAACCTTCTATTTTTATGAAACCTTAGCATAAAAAGTTCAATGAGTATTGATTGACCTATAGGGACTTTAAATTCTACTGGCAGTTTTCTAGTTTAAAATTGCATGTATCTTTCTAAATCCTTGAATATCAGACATTTTGTTATCTAAATGTGTTTTTTTTGGTAGGAGAGGTGAAAACATTATTTTACAAATGTTTAAGTATAACTTAACAGATTATTAAGGGTTTTTGGGCAACAATGTGATACTAAACATTGAACAGCTCAAAATTGAATCTAAACGCATATAAGAATTATCATTTGCAACCACTCCTTCCACCAAAAAGAAAGTTCAGATATGTTGAGTGGCAAATCTATCCAAAATGCTCTGTGATATAGTGAAAAAACAGTAGCTGTTCCAAAAATTGCTCATAGTAGTGGCTAAAACTGCTCATCCAGGTTTAGAAAAAATCATGTTTTTTTTGGTTTAAACCAAGTTGGTTTTTTTTTTTTTTTTTTATCCTTTTCTAATTATATGTATACATATTTATAAATAAAATTTGACATAAACAAGAATAATTTATGCTCAAATAACAATGAATATTCATTTTGAAAGCAATTTGAACTAAGTAAATAAACAATTGTTCTACTTATGGGGACATTCAAATCATATTAAATTTTAATATTTTATTTAGACATTAGAACATATTTTATTTCAGCTAAAAATAGAAGTAATTTACAACATCAAATAATTAAAAAAATCTAATTATAAATAAAAATACAATTTTAAATTATTCTTAAAAAAACAACAACATTTGGTTTAAACCATGCTTATCGATATTGCCCAAGATTGCACATCAATACTGGCCAAAACTACTCCTCGATATCGGCCAAAACTACGCATCGATATCGGCCAAAACTGATCCTCGAGATCGGCCAAAACCGCCCTGCGACATTGGCCAATATTGCAAAAATGTTATCTCCTGTGGTCAGCCACCAAAGGCGTCGAAAAAGAACCCCACAACTTGGCAACCCTGAGAGCGGGATTCTTTGGCTACGAAAGTTGGCAAAATTAAGTGTAATTATATTTTTGAAGTCTTATAAATAGTGGCGCCATCTTTCGAGGAGAAACAGTAATACAAATTTTTCAGTAGGTGTTTAAAAATAAATAACTCAACAAAAATTATATGCTTGCTGTTAATCAATTTTTAATTATCAAAGATAATTTTAAAAAGAACATTTTAGGAATTTGCTAAAATATTTTAGTAATTAAAATTATTACAATTATATGCATTAATTATACACGAATTCCGCTTTGCAAATTTGAAACTAGAAACTTAGTAAAGTGAATATTATTTTTACAATCGTTATCAACACCTATTCTCCAAGTTAAAATGCACTTTAAATAAATTATATGCATACCCTTTAAAAGTATAAAAAAACCTATATTGAAATTAACTCATTCAGTAAATTATTTCGGATTCACGAAATGAATTGGAAAAAAAAAAAAAAAAAAAAAAAAAAAAAAAAAAAAAAAAAAAAAAAAGGGCACAGTTTTCTACATTTATTTTATAAATAATTTATCATACTTTTTACATCAAATTAATTTTTACCATTTGAAAAGGTACTTTATCACTGCAGTTGACCATGGCTGTCTGCGATGACCTGACTTAACCCGTGCAAAGTTTTAATTTAATTTTTTTTAATTTTTCCCGATTTTTTCCCGGATTTTGTGGATATCTAATAAACATCTATTGGTCGTCCATTGGATTTTGTAGATGATAACTAAATGTCTTTTGGTCGTCTGCCATGTCCAGAGAAAATCTTATCAATAGACATTGTGGAAGTATACAATGGATGTATAAAGTACAATGATTTCCGGTACATTTGACCATCCATTTGCCGTCTATTATCATTAAACGTGTATGCTCTAGTAGATATTTCATTTTTTTAAGAACATATCCAGTAGATATCTATTAGACGAGTTTTGGCTATGTGGGCGAGTGGCTATCATATGCAATACCACAAGTCGAATAGACTGGATTTGATAGACCACCATTAGATCTCTAGAAATGGAAAGTCGAAAAGACATGCTTTCGTGAACATCTAATAGATGTTTCAAAATTAGATGTCAAGGATAACGTTGCTTTAGATGTCTATTACATCTCCTGTACATCTAATAGATCATGTGGACGAAACATAGATGTCCAGTGGATAACACTGGTTATGTGGGTGCTTATGCGTTCCCTGAATAGCAGAGGACGACTAACGAAAGGAAGTGAACTTGTCGAAAATTAGAGGGTTAAATGGCTATTTTCTATGCCCGTTTGTTCAATTTTTAATTTAAGTTATGCAAGAGTATGCATATACTGGATTTGATCCATGTCTTATATCACTTCGAGAGTATAGCTTAAATCTCTTATCCTCGACGTGGTACAGAAGCAGAATCAGTAGATCGGTATCTTCCCCTATCATGCAGTGATATGACTGTGTTCTCCAGATGAAACTGCGGTGCGAACAATGTCCACATCAGCATCTCCGTCATGAACGGTACAACTTTGTTTCTTCAGCAAGTCATCAGTGAGGGAAATTAGGGCTTACTTGTTCTTTCCATTGGCTAGAAACTGTTCCTTTTTGCCAATGAACTTCATGCATGGGCTAAAATTAACATTTCTACTAGTCTTTGCGTACCGTCGTCTGTGACCCCCATCCTTAATTGCACGAAACCCAACTGAATAATCTTTTCTACAGATAGCGCCAGCAGATCCTATAGTTTTCGCTTTATCTGACCTTTTAGCGAATACCTAAATACATACTTTCCTATCATTTCAGAGACGATTTTCGCACCAAATAAGTGCAACTCGTTAACATTAACTTCTTCGACTGTTACGCCTTCAACAATATTAAGTAGAGAAAAGTTAGAATTAAATAGAAATATGGATTCTAGTACATTGACCAGTTTTTTTATGTCATTACGGTCTCTCTTTTCTTTGTGTTGTTCTTTACTTTGCATGGAAACCCCTGATATGCTGCTGCACAAAAAACTGCGATACATTACGATGTGGATAATGGCCTGTCCTGTTCAAACAGCTTGTGGAACGTGCCAAATCAATGGATGTGAAAAGCACAACAGCTATTAATATAATGAAAGTGATGAAAACGATTAAAGTTTGTTTTTGTTTTCCTTTTTCGAAACATTTTCTGACCTTAAACTTTTAATCAACAATGCAAGGTATGTACTGTTTAAGATATGTATATTGTTTAAAATACATCAAGTATACCTGTACCTGTATATACCTTCTTCCCTGTGAAATGTGATATCCTCCTTTTTTAAAAAACTACATGCAATTCTAAGCACAATAACCTGTGTTAAAGCTAGCATCCGTGATTAAAATATCATGGCTGAGGAGGTGCTGAGCGGGAAAAACTGCGCTTAGACATCCCCATCATATGGCATGGTATCCGTCATTTCGAAATCCGTTTTTTGGGGTGTTCCCATATGTACAAATTTTGTGCGATTTTGGATATGTTGCTAAGCAATGATAACTGATTAAAAAGCAATTAATAAAGCTTCTGTTGCAATTTTTTCCATGTTCAATCACAAATTGCCTGGACTACTACTAGTATAACGAAAAGTCATGTATAGCGATCAACAGGAAGAAGTGTCGTTTATTACCGAAGGGAGGAAATTTCTTAAAATGACTTGGTGTCCCCTCTCCTCCTAAACTATTTTATTTGAAAGTAGAGAGGGAAAATACTCTGTGTGTGGACGTATAGCGACATTGCTGATGGGAGAAATTTCGATGACAAAACTTTGAAAACTTAATTTTTGTGGTAAGTTTTAAAAGTAAATTTATAATTTTGTTTTGACAAACTTTAATATGCAAGTAGAAGTATATCATGTTTTAATCTGTTCTTTATATTTAACTTTGCTGTTTAAAAACCTTAAATCAAACAAATGACAACAGTTGTAAATTATTCAGTAGTTTCTCTTCACTAAGTTATTTCTTAATCATTCTTTTTTTTTAAATTTGATTAAAGGTCCATTAAATTAAAAATTCATACTTGGAAATGGTATTGAAAACATACTATTAATGGGGCATCTGATTTCGGTTGGGCCTATATGAGGATGATCTACCAAAATTGTAACCCTCTTAGTCTTTACTTTTTTTTTGTTTGCTTGTAAGTAAAAAAAAATATGTAGTGTTATACAACTGCTAAATTAGTTCTCTAATGCAGTAATCGCTTTCTATATGTGACTGTAAAAGGAGTTTCACCCACAAAACCAAGAATAATTATCATGTTAATAAATAAGAAAATAATAATTGTTCATAAATAGTTGATTGAGAATTTTAATGATTTAAGATAATGTCAGAGAATTTTAATGAATGAATTTAAATATTCGATTTCGTTTTTAGTTACATTTTAAAATTTAAATTGTGTTAAATTTTTGACAAGTAATGTTTATTTATCTTATTTTAAGGGACTGAAACATATTTTTTTGATAAATTTACACATTCATAATATTTCTCATTTGATTATAGTACTTATATTTTAAAGAACATGAATTAACCACTTCAAACTCTTATTATTATTTTTTTTAATAAAAGTTGTGATGTATATTAGAAGGAGAGGAAAAACGGATAACATATTTCAATAATATAAATGTTAAATTTATTTAATTTTTTTTTTTAAATTTCACACTCTCTCTCTAATTTTGCCGACTAATTGTTAATTTTAGGATTTTTAAGCATATCGTTAAATAATTTTAAAACTTAAAAAATCGTTTGCAATTAGCATAGAACATAAATGTTTAAAAATTATTTGATCCAGAATTCTAAAAAAAATTGGAAAGAGATAACAGTTTAATAAATTTATTTTGGGGGGGGGGGGGGTTGTTCTTGTTTATTGCTAAAAATTTCCTTTGACCGCCCCTGCTCATCCGTGTAGGATAAAGACAACTACTGAAATATAAATGTTGTGTTTGACAAGACCAATTGAAGATGTGGCTGTTCAAGCTACTCTAAACACAAATAAAATACACTTTACTCGTATTATATGAAAATGAAAAATGCATAATTTATCCAAATTGATTCCGCATGATTTTTTTATTATAAAACTTTCAAACTAAAAAAATTTGTTCATCAGAAATTTGACAAATATATATTTTTTATAACTTAACTTGAATTATACAAGAAATTGGTGCAGAAGTATTTTAATTATTCAGCGACACAATCAATTTAATAATATAAATAATCAAATAAAATTAGATTTCAAATATTACTACACCACAATAACACACATAATAAAAAACAATACTTAAAAGCTATTATACCTAAACTTCATTTCTAATATATTTTTCTGCAGTTAACAGACAACATATTATCATTAGATGATGGCATAATGCAATAAATTAAACACTAAAAATATTCTGACAACCTTGAATGAAAGTGAATATTTATATAGCAAATAAACATTAAAAAAATATTTTGTGCATGTTTCTTACTTTCATGTAACTTAAATCTAATTTAAAGATATAAAATACCTATTTTTAAGATGTTTCCAAAGACATATTTAGTACGTATAAGTGAGCAAGATTACTTATATTAATTGTAAATCAGTTCCTTAGAAGTATGTTTTCCCATATAAATTCACCATCGTCTAAACGAAATTTCAGACTGCATGCTATACATAGTAAAAATAACTTTAATATTAAAATTAAGTTTTAAAAACAAATATAGACGAGTTACATTTTACAGAAGGTGGGTTTAGCTTATAAAAAAATTAAGTAACTAGTCAAAATTATAATCATTTATCTGTCGAAACATGTATATTATTTCATGAAGTCAATTTTTAGAAACTTTTATAATACATAACTTGTTTATAACTTTAGGAAATTGGAGGAGAAAAGAAAGAAAGAAAAAAAAAACAAAAAAAAAAAAAAAAAACATACATGAATATTTTAAAAGTTGTTTCAAGTTGAAAGCTACATGTAGTTAACATATGAACGCTTTTCCAGGTGTTACTCAAATTCCATCGGAAATTATGTGGAATGTATCCAGATAAATAAAAATTATTATAGGTGGAATGAATTAAGATTTTAATGTTGAAATTTTGAATAGAGGATGCGAATTATGGAACTGAAAAACATGGAAAGTATTTATTATGGCACTGGTGTTTTAAGTTTTTACTGATTAACTAGTTTGCCATAAAATCAGAAATATTAATTAGACTTGTTCTAAGTACTTTTATAGTACTGGAATATTCCAGAAATAATTTGAATCTAATGCCAGGAAAAATTTTAATCAATAAAATAATTATGCTGGAACTAAACTTCAATTAATAAAATTACAATAAAATGATTTGTTACATTTCTTCTAATTCAGTGTATAAAAATCACATATTTTTTTTTTTTATTTATAGAAAACGTATTTTCACTTAATTCAACAATACTTTATTGTTACTAACAGGTTAAATAAAATCCTTCCTAGAGAGAAGAAATTCCAAACTACATAGAGATTACCAACCAAAAGAAAATGGTGTCGTTAACCAGGGGAACACAAATTCATAACATAGTTCTGATAAGATTGGTGTGTAGAATAATGAGAGCTACAGCATGTTAAATTCATTGTGGCCTCAAGGTCCTTAAGATGCTGTGTCAGATATGGAGGGAGAAGCACTAGCATAGGTGTTGACCTGATCAAGTTGCAAGGCATATTTCGAGATACATGCAGCAAGCCCTTGCATCATGGAAATTCAACACAATGAACCTACTTGGTGAGTAAAGATGCAAGATTTACTCGTGTTTTGAGATGCAATCTATGTTATCACATTGACTACTATGTCAATCCTTAGAGAGTAATTCACAATTGCTTAGTATATTTTAAAGTCAAAAAGTAAAAATAGTTCGACTTAACTCTTTTGTAATAGTTTACAATTTGGCTTCACTACTACATTTACAAAATACTAAACATACTTTGTCCCCCTTAAACTTTTATCTATTTTGATTCAGAAGCTATTAAAGTGTAATTAAACTTTAAAATCTGATACATTTTGCATTTAACATGAAATATTAGATCAACGAAAACAATGCCACTTCTTACAAAAAATTTAAAATTCCAGTTTTACGCACAACATAGAATGGACCTGAAATCTGTTACAAATAACAAGCAAGTCCAAGATTAATAATATTTTTTTTCTTATCAATACACTGCGATGCAAAAGTTTAGACAAGGACGTCATCCAGCTTTAAATTTAGAATATATAAAATTTAGAATTGTGATAGTAGAATTACAAAAATGTCGATAAATACATTAAAAAAACTCTTTTAAAATACTATAATCAATATAAAATTGCTTGATTTACTATAATACTAATTTTTTTTGGGGTGAAATCAGAAATGTGCTTGTTGCAAAAGTAAAGACACGATCACGAGTTTCCGCTAATTATTGTTTTATATGCAAATTTAAGAGTAAGTAAGTTATTATTAAGAGTAAGTAAGAGTATTTAAGAGTAAGTAACTTCAAGTAATTAAATTCTACAAATGATAACACTGCATAGTAGAGATGCCACATGATCAAGAAATTCAAACGGATGATCAGAAGTAAATTCGGCAATTGATAGCTGTAGATCATCTCGTTTGCATAAATTTCAGCTATTATTAATTGATAAAAGACTTCCATTTATCGAGTTTTATCTAATGGATGCACATACAAAGAAAAACCCAGATCTGACAGACCGCTTATGGTGAATAAACCCGATAAACGTCGGATCTAAAGACGGTCCAGTGCCCCACAAATTACCGATTGTGAATTTCAAAGGTCATTAGGATTTTCAGTATCAAAGTTTACTATTTGTAGATGAATTTTGGAAACAGGAACTATGTTTTATTGCTAAATGGAAAAGATACCAGCTTTGAGGCCATATAATTAGTCACAAAGAATATTCTGGTCTTGAAATCCTGTTATAAGGACCAAAATGGCAATCAGTGGTATTTAAACATAGAGGAAAAAAAGAAAAAAAAGAGAAGGAATCTAGTTTGTCTAGATGGCTGGTCATCGTACTGACATGGCTGCGGAAGGAACCTTGGAATTTTTTTAGTCCCAAAAAAGATGGTGGTTCGGTGATGGATAGGACAGCCTTTTACTACTATGGAAAAGTGTCTCTGAACTTTACCAATGGTCACCAAACATAACAGCATTACACTAAGACATTGGAGGATAACCTGTTGCCATTTGCTGAGCTTCAAGGTGTCCCTTCGTGGAAATTTCAGCAGAATATTACTTTGATTCACAAGGTAGACAATACAAAGGTCTGATTTAATTCTCAAAATTTAAAAAAGTTCTCGACTGGCCAGCGTATAATCCAGATCATAACACAAAAGATAATCTTTGGGGCATCATGTGTCACAAAGTTTATAGTAATGTTATACAATCTGCTATAAATGAACCCAAGAGATCTACAGAGGACATATGGTACCAAATCAAGCCCCAAGCCATGCAAAATTTAGTTTCTTCGGTGAAAACTCATACTTATGAACTAATCAACAAGAATGGAAACACAATTAAGTTTTATATCATGTTTATTTTAATTTCACTTCTTTCTAAACTTCCGAGACAATGTTAATTTGTTTTGTTATTTTGTTGCCAATTAATAACTTGAAAAGTGTACAGTTAACTTTTATTGTTATAAATATTATAAAGTATGCATTGCATATTACACTGAAGCTGTATTACGAAAATTGATTCAATTTATTTTGAAATCTGTATGATTTGCTCATTGTCTAAACATCACAGTGTATTAATTAACATGAAAGTTAAATGAATTATTATATTTGAATTCCTCCCCTCCATATGGCAATATAAAATTAAAGGCGAAAGGGGGATGGGGGGATGCATCAAAAAGTAATGCAATAACGTTGAGGCAGTAAAGAGTATATTAGGAGAAACAGCACAGTGTTATTATTAACCATCAATAAGTTGTGAATTATCAAAAAATAAAGTTTAGAGAGTTTTCTATCTATAGACATAATGAATCAATCTCAGTTTTTAAAAAGATATATTGAATACTTAAGCTAATAGCTTCTGTAGTCGAGTAAAATGCATAGTCATTGGAAAGATGAATTGTAATTCATGATTAATTTATTTGCATTTTAACATTAATTCTAGAAATATATATATTTGAATAAGTTGTGTAGATCATAATTTTTTAATTAAGACTTCTTAAATATTTCTATTTCATTTTTTATTAAGAAATATTATGACAAACTATGAATATCTCTTAAAACAAAATATCAGAAATAATTATTTTGAGCTGTGTTTTGAAAAAAATTAAAGTGTTATTTACTATATTTTAGATATGTAAAAAAATGACCCTGCAAATAACTCTACAGTTTGCTGTTATATTGAGATGCATAAGATAATTTTAAAGAGCTTTCTATGTACTTATTTACTTTTAATAAATTCAACGTATTTTTAAATAAGTACACTTTCAATATATTAAATGGGGTGGCATCTAAAATTATCCAATTCAAATTTTAAAGTATCAGCATTATAAAATATTATATCATTAACATTGCAAAATATGCACAAATAAAACATGGAAACACCTTAAACGTTCTTTGCAAAATGTATCACAAGTTAAAATTCATTGTACCTCACTAAGTTAATTAGCAACCTTTTGGCCCACTGTTTTTTTCTTGATAATACAATCCGTACCTTCAGATGTACAATTCAGCATTAGTAAAATGAATAATAAAGTTAAAGGCAATTTTTAATGTTATGATGCAATGATTAGAATATCGCTTGAGAAAAGTTTAAGAGTGTTCTGTTGAGAATGATTGGTCCACTAAATATGACTAGGACTTAAATTTTCTACACTTTTTTTTTGTGTTCTACTAGAAAGTTGTTTACATAAATATGTAAACATGCAATGCAAAAAATTAGATTTTTGTATTTTATGATTTGTGTGTAATAAAATGTAATAATGGCAATGAGACTTTATGGGCAAACTGCATATACATGCACCTGTGGTAGAAATGGGTTTAATTAATGACCTATATTTACATTTAGGTCCAAGGTAATACTTCGAATTTTCTTTTAAGTCCATTTTTACAAAGGGAAGAAGGAATTACCAGGTAAAATGGAGATACAGTACTGCTCTCAAGGCAAAAAAGCTTAACTTCACACAAAATCGATGAAAAAGGGCAAAACACAATAATTTTTCAAGAAACGATTTAGGTCAAACAACTTTTAGAAATTATACTATAATTGACAGACAAATATAATGAAACTCTTTTCTAATTTTTAAGCAACATTCAAAGTACTTAAAATTGCTTCAACTTTTTAAAATAAACATTATTTATATCTTTAGCTAAAATGTAAAATTGTTTGTCAAGCTAAATAAACAACAAATAATATTAGATGCAATTGTAGCAAAAATTTCAATTTTAAAAAGGATTATACAGTTGAGAAAATAAGAAAAAGTTTAAAAGAAAAAGATTATTAGAAAAAGTTGAAAGTTGGGGCTAATTTTCTCATAAAAAATTATATTAAAATTTTATTCTCCATTGATTAAAAATAACGGTGAAATTGATCATCATACTGGCACTTATCACGGATATTGTGGCTATCACATCAGCGGAAGCCTAAGCTTAAGCACCAATCACATCAATACAAATCTCGGAGAGAGCAGTTATCACATCAACATATGCCACTAAAACAATGTTGCAAATCTCAGCAAATGCGTTGTGATAATCGGTGTAAACTTTGACACAAATGACCTTCATTCCGCAACGTAAATAACTGTGGCAGCACACACCATATTACAAATATTGGCAATTGCTGATATTACAACTATGTACCCCTCAGCCACCACACACTAAGATAAATAATGGCAATAGAGGCTAGGTTAGAAAAGCCACCAAAAAAATGATCCTTACATCAGGCAGTTTGGGAAAGTCTGATCACACGCAGATTGCATGGTTGTCAGACATATTAATAAATACTTGAAATTTTAAGGCCGATTTGCATCAATCTCGGGAATAATTGAAATTTTGGTCGAAGAAGCTGAAATCTGTATTTTCGCAAAACAGCACCATGTCTGAAAATAGTGTGTTTGATGGATGAATTTATTTTCAATGAAAATGAAGTAGAATAAAGATACTGTTTTAAAATAATTTTTATATGATATTTGAATGATAGCATATTTCTTGCCTTGAATCACATGAATGCCTTACAGTGGCCGCTCATGCAGTACAGTCGGGCTGCATCTAAATTTATTAGTTCTACTAAATTATAGTAAACTAAAATGATATATATATTTTACAATTTTCTAAAATAAAGATCCAATTTCTACGGAAAGAGTAAAAAAAATCCAATAAATAGCAAACTTGTTGCTTCAATACTCAATTCACAAGAAAAAAGCCCATTCCAATCAACCTATACTGGCGATCTTCCTCCGAAGAGTAGCCGAGTGTCCCTGGAACAAAGTTTCGGCTGCGAAGTTGCCATGGTAACCGATGAAATCCAACAGAGCCTTTCCCTTCACATAATATGTAGCGAGACAGCCAGTTCAGCAATTTTCAAACATAATCTACCCGGAAGAATTTGATGAACTGATTTGCTCCACTTGAAAATCAAGTGAAATAATCTCTAGATGGAATTTTTGCAAGATAATGGTATCATCTGAAGACTAGAGAGTTATTTTATTAGTTTGAAATACTATTTTGTTCTGAAAATAAATTTGAATATTTAAACTCGTTACCTAAAAAATCATGTTTTTGGCACATGAAACTTCATTTGAACAGTGATAACTGAAATTTGATATAATCTTTTTGAAAAATGATTTGAGAATTAAAATCTGCATTAACTATTAGATATTTTGAACCTCAGTCGAATTGATTGGAAAAGAAAATGAATTTGGCTAGATTTTTCAATGCATAAGTTCTATTAAAAAAACTATATATTCTAGAAACTAGCAGATGGAGGTTCATAACATTAAGAATGATATTATGAACAATTTCCAACCATAATTTGCTTTCTTGGCCTCCTAAAACTCGAGTAATTGTTCAAAAATATGCTAATTATAACGAGTTAAATGTGAATTAGTTAATTAATTTTTGAATAAAAAAGAAATTTTTTATGGAAACATCATTACTATTTATGACTTTTAAGTGCAAAATATATATTTTTTAAAATGATAATTTAAAAAAAAAGTTAAAGTGATGATTGCGAAAAGTGTGAATTTGGATGGGGGAGGGGTTTTCGGAAAGTCTCATGTTTCTGGCTGCACTAACAATTTCGACCACAGGCCGCCACTGACAACTTATAAATGCAATTGATATAAAAATGTGCACTAGTAGTAAAATTATCTTTCCTAATGCTTATAAATGTTATTAATTTTTATTACAATAAGAATCAGTTAAATTGGGCAAAAATTAAAGCCTTGAAAATGTGCCACTGTCACTATTTTGTTGTTTGGTTACTAGAGATGGAGGTGCAATTCTATGGAATTGTGTTTTTCTTCTATTTTATAAAAGTTTTAAAATCTAGTTACTTCAGACATGGTACAGCTCCCAAGTTAAAATTCATGCAAAAGTAATAAAACCCAGGAAAAATATCAAACTACATGTCAAAAGTCAAACAACTTTAAATAGTTCTACAATGTTTGCAAACAAATGAACCTAATTCAACAGTTATTGAATTTTTTAAGCTACATTCAAAGTATTGAACATCGGTCACAAATGATGAAATCAGTGGCTCCACTCAGCTGAACCATGTCTATTATTTTTGATTAAATATATCTCACCACTGCACATTGCTCAAAAGTGATTTTAATTATACTTGGATACTTCTCCTCCTAATAAATGATAATAGTGCATTTAGATTAAAAACTATACAAGAAAATTATTTTAAATTTTGATTTGGCACTTGAGAAACCAAATAAATTATAGTTGAATAATTTTGAAAGATTTTCTTTTCATTTATAAAACAACTTTATACTCAGGTAACTTTATACTTAAAAAAAAAAGAATACTGTATATTAGTCAAACATTAGTTTGAATATTGTTCTCTGATATGGTACCAATGTTATTAATAGAAAAACAGATTAGCATTTTAACCCAAATATATGACATTAAATATGATCAATTGGCTTCAAGAAAAGGAGAAAGTTTAGAAAGTGATATTATAGTGAGGATCAAAACACACTGCATATAACAGTAAATTTTTAGTATGGTTTGAAATATTGCTTACCACTAACTATTGATGATAAAATTTCATATTAAAATATCTGTGCAGTTTTTACAGGTATTGATTTTATTGAAATAATTTAGTGTTGATATTCTACACAACTAACAGTGCAACATGAATATATTTTGTTAACATTAATAAAATAACTAAAAATTCACTTCTTTTCAGAACAACTTTCAACAAATTTTCTTGATATGGGAAAAACATTCGCAATGGGAGACACATACACAAAAACAATAAGACATTCATTCCTAAATCTCATTAACACAGCTTCCTAACTCATTGCAAAACTCAACTCAAAGTATACAGCTATACATAGATATATTACAATAAACTTCAAATATAAAATTCTGAAAAGAAAATATGTACAACGTGCAACTTTAAACATTTAAAAAAATGTACATAATCTCAAAAGTAGCATTTTAAAATAGTTAAGAAAACCATACATTATAAATCATGGTCTCCACACCTGCCTGGGTCCTCCCTGCTCAGTTCTAGTCCCTCCAACCGAGTCTCGTGATTAGTGGGTTTGACACCCATATCGGCAGAATAGGCTCTTGGACGGCTGGCGACAAATTCAGAAAATGATTTGGTGTCTTCGCTTTTGCGCCTGCTTTTCAGAATGGGTCGAGGTTGTTCATCGAAAGCGAGAGCTGCAATTTTTTTTTTCAGGATGGGCTTGAGTTCGCCATTGGAATAACTTGTATAGAAACACTCCTCGCTGAAGCTTGTTCGTTTCTTTAGGATTGGTCGAGGTCTGTTGGAAGAATTACATCCTCCCCCTGGGGAGTCCTCGTCGGTGCTCACCTTTTATTAAAATTAGAAACAATTAAAAATATAGTGATAAGCTAAAAGAGTAAAAAACACTAGTTTAAATAAGTCAAATGCAAGACATACATGTGTTCTTCACTCAAACATGTCAGCTTGCCTTGACTGCATTTTTAGGCACATAACTAAGACATTGCACAGTAGTTAATTAAAAGTTTACATTTAAGCGATAGTTCTCTATAAGGACTGATATTAAAACGATTGAATTGGTTTATTAGAATCTAAAAAAAATTTGGATTATTAAAAGGGCAATTCTTTGGCTGACGCATGGGACATTTTGGGTCTTTTTTCAACTCATAAACAATATGGAATTCTAAAATTATAATGAATTTTGTAACTATGTTTTTGTTTTTTAGAATACTAGTTGGTGGAAATCGAAAAATAATTATATTATCTATTGAGAATAATTATTTTAAACCATTGATGAATGGAACACATGTGTCCTGTATGTCGGTGACTTATAAATGTATTTTTAAATTAGTTAAAATTATAATTTTCCCACATAACTTTGCCACCAACTGGTATTATAAAAAACAAAAACATGCTACTAGATTCATCATAGTTTTAGAATTCTAATTTGTTTAAAAGTAGAAAAAAGAGCCGATTGCCCAAATAAAATAATTTTGTGGACTCTAACAGGGTTCCCACTAAAATCACAGAATGAAAATCAATGACTTTTCAATGACTTTTAAGGACTTAAATAATGTTTTTAAGGACCTTTGAAAATTTGTTTTCAAACATCATGACTACAAATGAATTTTTAATTAAGTATATTCTACCAAAAAGTTACAAGTTTACGGTGGCAACAAAATTCAGGAAAAAAAGTTCCCTGATTTTCTTGACAGATTTCTAAGAAATTCCCTGATTTTGTGGCAAACTTTTTTTCAAATTTCCTCAATTTTCTTGGGTTCTCTAGATGTTTAGACCACCCTGATCAAATAGAACATGTATGCTAGAGAGATAATATGCAAATATTTTTTTAAAAAAAATAGTTTTTCTGGTAATTAAAAGTTTAAATTATTCCGTAACATTAAATTTCTAACGATTATCACCACAAATCTCCGGATAAATAGAGCCAAAATACGAATGAACGTGCCTTAAGCAATACGAATTTCCCCTAATTTTCATGAAATTTTAAAAAATTCTCTGACATTTCCCTGATTTCCAGGTTTTCCCTGTTCTGTGGCCACCGTGAAGTTGATGGATGCGTAATACAAATATGACAGAAAATTCCGATATAGTGCAGATAATTGGCAGTCACGCGGGGATAGCAAGTCCGAGTTGTATTTTATAAATTTTGCATTTGGTCACACAACATCTGCAAAAATTAAGGACTTTTAAGGACCTCTAAGTATTTTCAAGGACTTTTAAGCACCTTTAAGCATTTTCAAGGCCTTGAAAACTAGTTAAAAAATATTAAGCACTTTTAATGACTTTCAATGACCGTGGGAACCCTGTCTAATTCATACCTAATTTTTTTAACTTTTTCTTTCTTAAATATAGTTAATAATGGAGTAGAGTGGGGTTTTTCAAATATTTATTAGATGTTTTTGTATTAAAAAAAAAACCTACACGTTATATATTTTACTAACCTGATTGGTAGTTTTCATTTCATACTTCAAGTAATATAATAAAAGGGTAACAAATATTATTTAAAAGAAGATTTTCATGGCCTTAATGGAATTTCATTTCCATTCTCTAACCAATCCAAGAACCTTTTTAACATTTACTTGCCAGATAGACAAATGCCTGCTTTCCAAAATTTAAATGCCTCAATGCGGAATGACATAATTTTTGTTTTTTATAAACTATAGTTTATAAAAGTATAGATAGAAATTAACAAAGAAAGAGTTTTGTTAACTTTCTCTTCATTACAGCTCATATTTGTGAGATGTCACAGAGTTCCAGCTACAAAGCCTTACAGAATCTCTTATGTAATTATTAAGTCAGGCATCTTAAATTAAAACTTGAAGTTAGTTGACTGTGTTACATTTGCCTTTTGGAAAAAGCAGTTTAATCCATTTTAAATCAATTGAATCCAATCATGGAAAAAAGTATTAATTTAGAAACTGATAAAAACAAATAATTGAAAACTAATAAAATTTACTGTAAACAGCTTTGCATCAGGGTTCCAACTCAAATCAAAGAATGAAAATCAATGACTTTTAAGGACCTAAATAATGTTTTTAAGGACCTTTGAAAATTTGTTCTCAGACATCATGTCCTACATATAAATTTTTAATAAAGTATATTCTACCAAAAAAGTTTATAAGTTGGTGCATGCGCAATACAAATACGCGAGAGCATTCCGATACTGTGCGGATAAGTGGCGGTCACACGGGGATAGCAAGACTGAGTTCTATTTTTATTAATTTTGCAGTTGGGCACACAACTGCAAAAATTAAGTAATTTTAATGACCTCTAAGCATTTTCAAGGACTTTTAAGCATCTCTAAGCAGTTTCAAGTTCATTCAAGGCCTTGAAAACAAGTTGAAAAATATTAAGCACTTTTAATGACGCGGGAACCCTGTACATAAAACAGTTTCTGTAATTACTTTATTTACAACATACATTTAAAATTACTGTTCGAAGTCAAAATTGTCAAGAATGCTAAAAATAAGAATAAAAATGGAATTTTAGTACTAGTTTCAAAAGCCCTATTTAATAATTCATCCAATTATTTAGAAAGTAATATAACTATAACCTTGTTCAGGCATTGGTATGTAAGAACTTTTCAATCATAGCTCATTTTGACAATGTTTTAACATTAGTTTAAGTGGACCTATTTTTCCCTTGACTACACCATTTTTCAAATATAGATCAAAATCCTAGCAACTGTCCTGGCAGAAGTTCCCAACACTGACAAAGCTAATTTTAAGTGCCTACTTTGAGGATAGGACGGATGATGTCAGAACCACTGTTGCAGCTCTCTTCCTCGCTGGTGGACTTTTTAAGGATGGAATGGAGATCCCCCTGCAGCCACATCTCTTTCTCCTCAGAGCTCTCCCTGTGTTTCAGAATAGAGGGAGGAGTCCATGATGGATTGTCCTCAGAAGGCATCTTCAGGATTCCATGGAGCTCCCTTTTCTCCTCAGAGGATTTCTTCCTCAAAATGGAGCCACGACATCTCTCTGCCTCAGATCCGGACAGCTCTGCATTATCCTCGGAACAGATGTCATTATCCAAGGATATGTCAAGATTACCCATCTTGGACATGCTCTGAGCCAGTTCCGAGTCTTCTTCACTACGACTATCTATGTGCTTTAGGTCTAAAGCTCCATTAAGGTCCAAGGTCCCGTTAAAGTCCAAAATGGGGTCAGTGTCCTCAGAGTTATCGCAATGATTAATAGCCTTTTCAGGAGTTACGAGTTTGTCAGTAGCAGGACAAATTCCCAAAGAGAATTCTTTCTCAGGTTGGGGATTGGCAGTGAAGTCTGAAGAATTGCTCAAGGTCTTGTTTGAAAATGGTGGACTGTGACTAGAGTTCTCACTGTTCTTTCTCCATGAGGAAGATACATGATAGGGGGATTTTACAGGGAGGTATGCACAAGAGTGTCTTTTTTTGGTTTTTGAATTTTTTTGGGATGTCTCATGAGTATCAAACTCTTGAGCAGAGAGACAGATTTTGTGGGAGGTGCTAGCTGTTTCGGAAGGATCCGTCAAAGATTCTAGTTCACCAGCGGAATGAGAAAACTTCTGCAGGGAGGAAGCAGCTGAGTGAACTCTTCTATGTTGCCTTAATTTCATTTGACTTTTCTGGAGTGATTTTGGTAACAAACAACTTCTACCTTTTCCAGCAGTTGCATTTGTTTGAGGAACCTAAAAACAAAAATCAGAATATTTACTTTTTTTACGAGCATCAAAAACATCAACTTCTGAAGTAATATGCAATTAAACCTTATTGAGGATTTTTGGTTAGGTGCATAGAGTACTTTTAAGTAAAGTAAATATGTATGTGGCAAGACTTCCAAAATAAAGCTTAGTAAAACAAATTTTACGATTAAATTTATTTTTAAATAAGAAATAATAAAGTGAACATAAGGAAAAAATGTAGCAAGTAGCATCACTAATAATCCAGTCACTCTGAACATGTCAAATAAATGAAAAATTACTTCATTGATTTTCCTGTCAGCTGCTTTTGGAAGAGATGGACTTGATGAAGAGATGTTGTACTTTCTTTTACTGTTGGAAGATAGGAACTCGGGTTTTACATGATGTGACTTACAATCA
This sequence comes from Linyphia triangularis, assembly GCA_963978545.1. NCBI lineage: Eukaryota > Metazoa > Arthropoda > Arachnida > Araneae > Linyphiidae > Linyphia > Linyphia triangularis. The sequence goes on from OZ021723.1 coordinate 70,554,681, forward strand.
CTTCCTTCGTCAGAGGAACTATTCCTCTGCTCAGAAGTTTTCTCATGTTGGATGTTGGCTATAATAAATTGGACTTCATTAATGCTTGATTTATACGCCAGCACTTATTCTAGACAAAATAATATGTCAAATGACTTTTTTAGCAGATTTAAAACACAAAGAAAACCCTTTTTTTTAACGTGATTTAAATATATATATATATATTTTAATTTAAACTCTAACCAGTTACTTTTATCTTAGTTTTCACCATTTTATTAATAAACTTATAAAACAAGCAAACATTTCAAAGAAAATCTAATAATTAAAATCTACTACAATCAATACTTAAATCATAATTATGCTTTAATATTAAGTGTTTAAGAAAGAAATACAAAAGAATTTCCTAATTTTTTAAAATTATGGAAAGTAAAATTATACCATGTTTAAAGCATGTAAATAATTTAGTGCGGAAAAATTATTATGGAAATACTGACTATTAAATAGAAATACTAGAATTTTTTCAAGCTAATAGCTTTTACATTATATTGTAGTTTATAACTTTTACATCTCTATATATATAAGGCAAAGCCCTCACTCATTCACTGACTCACTCACTCATCACTAATTCTCCCACTTCCCACATAGTCACAACTCTGAAAATCGGCACAAATATCAACAATGGTAAAAATAGAAAAAGTAAGCTATTCCGATCTCGATTAATCCACTTTAAGGGGTCGAAAAGGGGTTAAATGTTCCAAACGAGGGACATTCGAATATCCCACTTCCCATTTGGTCACAACTCTAAAAATTGGTACAAATATTAACAATAGTAAACATAAAAAAAGTAAGCTATTCTGATCTCGATTAACCCACTTTAAGGGGTCGAAAAGGGGTTAAACGTTCCAAACGAGGGACATTCGAATATCCTACTTCCCATTAGGTCACAACTCTAAAAATTGGTACAAATATTAACAATAGTAAACATAGAAAAAGTAAGCTATTCTGATCTCGATTAACCCACTTTAAGGGGTGGAAAAGGGGTTAAACATTCCAAACGAGGAATATTCGAATGTTCCACTTCCCACAACTCTGAAAATTGGTGCAAATGTCGACATAGGCAAACATAGAAAAATTAAGCTATTCCGATCTCGATTAACCCACTTTAAGGGGTCGAAAAGGGGTTAAACCTTCCAAACAAGGAATAATCGAATGTCCTACTTCTCATTTCGTCACATCTCTAAAAATTGGTGCGAATATCAATAAAGACAAACGAAGAAAAAGTAAGCTATTCCGATCTCGATTAACCCACTTTAAAGGATGGAAAAGGGGTTAAGCGTTCCAAACGAGGAATATTCGAATGTGCCACTTCCGACAAGGCCACAATTTTGAAAATTGGCTTAAAAACCAACAATGTTAAACATAGAAAAAGCATGCTAATCCGATCTCCGTTAACCCACTTTAAGGGGTCGAAAAGGGGTTAAACGTTCCAAACGAGGAATATTCGAATGTACCACTTCCCACATGTCCACAACTCTGAAAATTGGTGCAAATCTCGACATAGGCAAACATAGAAAAATTAAGCTATTCCGATCTCGATTAACCCCCTTTAAGAGGTCAAAAAGGGGTTAAATGTTCCAAACGAGGGATATTCGAATGACTTACTTCTCATTTCGTCAAGACTCTGAAAACTGTCTCAAGTATCAACAAAAACAAACGTAAAAAATTAAGCTATTCTGATCTCTATTAACCCACTCTAAGGGGTCTAAAAGGGGTTAAACTTTCCAAACGAAGGATATTCAAATGTACCACTTCCCATATGGTCACAACTCTAAAAATTGGTACAAATGTCAACAATGGTAAACATAGAAAAAATAAGCTATCCCGATCTCGATTAACCCACTTTAAGTGGTCAAAAAAGGGTTAAACGTTCCAAACGAGCTATATATTTGAATGTCCTACTTCTCATACTGTCACAACTCTGAAAACTGGTTTGAATATCAATAAAGACAAACGCAGAAAAAGTAAGCTATTCCAATCTCGGGTGGATGAAGGGGTGGAAAAGGGGTTAAACGTTCCAAAAGAGGAATATTCGAATGTACCACTTCCCATATGGTCACAACTCTAAAAATTGGTAAAAATATCAACAAAGACAAACATAAAAAAGTTATGCTATTCCGAGCTTGATTAACCCACTTTAAGGGGTGGAAAAGGGGTTAAACATTCCAAACTCGAATATCCCACTTCCCATATAGTCACAACTCTGAAAATTGGTAGGAATGTCAATAAAGATAACGTAGAAAAAGTAAGCCATTCCGATCTCGATTAACCCACTTAAGGTTTACAAAAGGCGTTAAACTTTCCAAACTAGGGATATTCGAGAATGTCCCACTTCCCATTTGGTCACAACTCGGAAAAGTGGTACAAATATCAAAAAAGATTAAACATAGAAAAAGTAAGCTATTCCGTTCTCGATTAACCATCTTTAACGGGTCGAAAAGGGGTTAAACGTTCCAAACGAGGGATATTCGAATGTTCCTCTTCCAATGTAGTCATATTTCTGATATTTGGTGCAAATGTTAAAAGGGCAAATGTTAAAAAAATAAGTCATTCCAATATCGATTAACGAATTTTTAAGGGATGAAAAGTTGACGCTACATTGAAACTATACGAGGATTAACTTAATGTCTCAATTCCAATACAGCTACTACTTTGAAATTTAAAACCAAGATCAAACATAAACACAATAAACTATTCCAATTTACTATTCACAATTATAAATTTCGTTTAAAATGTCAACAAAGGAAAGTTCCTATTCCTATTTTGATAAATCAATTTGTCGGGATCGAAATGGGAGCAAACATCTGAAGTGTGGAATACATGAATGTCTTTTGATCGCTAAAATGCTAATGGTAAAATTTCGTAGTGCAGCACGGGTATTCAGCTAGTTATGTTATAAATTAGAGGCCAACATTCCAAGATAGAACACCATTACAGATACATCCTATAAGTGAAATTTAAGGGCAATTCCACTGAAAGTGGGAAATGGGGGGTGAATTTTTTTTTCGAGCTACAATCTTGAGCTAGGTATTATTTTGTAGATAAATATAGATAAACAAAAGAAATTCAGAGTTTTTTAAAACTTTAAATGGTTTGGTGTTTTCATATGAAAGCTTTGGAAAACACTTGTTTTTTCAGCAAAAATGTAAATTTAGTTAGTTTTACATCAAATTAAAATAAATTAAAGGAGCTTTATTTTTTTTTTCTTGCAGATTTCTTGCGGTAGTAATATACATACAGCTATATGAAAATAAATTTTTTTAATCAAGTTCAATTTTGTTATTTATAGATTTATTTAAATTTATACCTTTGACAGTAACATGATTAACCAAAAATGTAAAATTAATGTACTGAAAATAAGTTTAAGTTAAAAAAAGTAGAAACATATCAGATGTCTTTAATATCTGTTGAGATAGTGACTGAAAGTTTAAAATTGAAATATGCAAAACAACTCAAGTTATTTAAAATTTAAATATTTAATGTGAGTAACCACTATAAGTCATATATGTAACATCACTCGTGAAACTGGTCGATTAAACATTTTTTAAGATGTGTTAACCTTACTTGGTTGGTTGGTTGTTTTCAGATTATCTGGCGCTGTCAGCAACACGAGGGCTATAATGCGTCGAAACATTTGTCATTAAGACAAGCCAACATACATTTACATACACCCATGACAACACGGGACTCAAACCCGCAACCTCGCGGTCTAGAAGCTAGCACGCTAACCACTATACCGTTTGGTCGGCATGTTAACCTTACTAATCTTAGAGTAATCCTAAAAACAATAATGTCAAGCTTGTTTTCAATTTGTTTTTCCTTTTTACATCCACAATTTCTTTTCAAACTTTCTTTAAAGAGCTCCAGAGTTGATATAAAAGAATAGTTGATTTTTAGATGCTTTTATAATATTTATTATTATAATTAGTCACAAGTTAAAAAGAAAACTTTAATTTAATTTTTTTTTTTTTACATTCCCTTTTTTCTTTATTTTTTGTTATGAACGCTAGTTCAACTAGCATTTAGTGTAAATACTATATTAATTATAGCATTTAGTGTAAATACTATATACTATTAATAATAGCAAAAATCGAATATAATGAATGAATTTAAATTAAAAGTTTGTTTTAAACTCATGAATAATTCTAATAAAGAATTATGGTGAAGCTCTTGGTAAAGCCGTAACATGAGCAAAGAAATTTTACACAATGAAATGGAAGTTATTAACATAAAAACTAAAGCTATTACAAAAAAATATAAATTTGAATATCATTGTTAATGAATATTCTTTCAAAAAAGGAATTTCTAAAATGCAGCACTTTCAAACTGTTGATAAAATGTTACGTCAACAAACAATGAACAGGTTACCAAAAAGAATAATTTTGTGCACAGAGAGTTGGTATTAATAAAATACGACACTAAATTTTATCCAAGAGAAATAATTCAACAATGACTGAAGTACAATGGTTAAGTAAGGAAGAACTGAAAATTGTTAAAAATAATAATTTTCTTTCAATTGCAAACTCCAAAGATTATTTTAGCTTTGATAAGTGATTTTAAAATTAAATAAAACCTAGTATTTGTGTACATATCTGAATTAATTATTTGTATATATTTACCTTCTAACAAATCCTTTAAAAAAGGAGAATAACATGAGTAAACATATTTCTATAACAAGAGTAACAGCATTATTTTTTTTATTAATAATGTCATAAATATCATAACTTTTAGGCAGCTTAAATTTAATCTTAATCTATTATGCAATAAGAAAAAAATTATAGCAAAAGATATGTAAATAAATTTTAAGAGAAAATATTGTTTACGTTCAATGCAAAAAATTCAATGTCTTCTCAGGTAACATCAGTAACCAAACTTCACTCCATCCTTTCTAAAAAAGTATTTGCTTCTCCACAAATTTTCTAGCATAATTGATACAATCAAACATTTCTTCACAATGCAAAATAAATATATTACTAACATATCTGTAAGTAAAACATGCAAAGGAATGCCAAAATACCAGCATTGGTAAAATGAGTAACTGTGGAATTGCCCTTAAAGTTTTGTTGAGATGCGACAACCCAATGTAAAATTAAACATGAAGTTTATACCAAAAGTATAAAAATAAACTTTGCTAATAAGCGTATTAAAAATTGAGATTGAATTAAAAAGATAGTTAGACATAAAACTCCCTTTTATTTATGCACATTATAAAGATTTTCCTGATGGACAATAAACATTGACTTAAGTCAAAAACAAAAAGAAAATACATGAACTAAGGCAAGATAAACACTCACCTGCACTACTAGGAAAGTCTACAAAATCAATTCGATTAAGACTAGATTTACGCTTGGAGCTTTTATCCTTTAAATACTGAGATGGTTTGCCTGGCCTAGTCAAGTGATTATTTTCATTTTCAGATAACTGCAAAACAAATAGTAAGGTAAGAATACAAAAAATGTTTATTATAAAAATTAAAATTTAAAAGCATAGAAATTACTATTCATTTCAAAGGTTGTGCTTTTTTCTTATGTATATTATATATATTATAGATAATTATAAAATAACTATTACAAATTAAAAGGCTAGAAACAACATGTTTTGAAGGAATGCGATTAAGATTTCAAAAGTATACTTAAAATTGAGCAGGCAAAACAACCTAGCTCAAACTGTTGTTTGGTAAAATGAGCACTCAGAGGTATATACAACAATGAATTTCTATCATATTTCTGCCATAACTTTTGGTCACCTACACATTTAAAATAAAATACAAATATAAAGTATTAAAAATTAAAACAGACACAGTTGATCCATAAAAAATGAAATTGATCTATTAAAGTTATTAAAGGAAAATGGGATTTTTCTTCTCATGGAATCAATTGTATGGTATTTTAACTTAATCTAGGAGTGTGGAACATCACACAACTTTAAATTACACTATAATACTGATGTCAATTTGTGTCATTTACCATTTTTATATTTTCATCATTCATTTAGAAAACAATTGCCAGTTTGTTGATACTTTTTGCCACAATTCTTGTATGGGTCTTTAAAAAAAAAAAAAAAAAACTTTGTCAAAATGGTGATTTTGGCGAAATACTTTTTGACGATTCTTATATTATCCTTTCTTAAAAGTGAAACTGAGAAGAGGAGAAAAACGATCGTTGATGAGCTATGTTCAAGCAAAGAGAACTCTGCGTTGAAGTCACTCGTTTTTCAACTTTTTATGCCATTAAAGCATTTTTACGGGAATTTCGGAGGTGGGGATGTTTAGAACACCTTAAGAGGCATTACCACAGCAATTTTGATCAAAATTGTTAGAGCCGTTTTTTAACAATCATGGAAAAACATGATTTTTTCAATGGCAGTTACCTTATACGCATGCGCAATTTTGACGAAAACATTAATGGTAGGTCCTTGTGCACCAACCCGCACACTAAATTTGAACATCGCAGATCAATTCGTTCGGGAGTTATGCTGACCACGTACACACATACATACAGATATTTTTTTAAATTTTTTTTTAGATAAAGATGTTCCAAAACATGGAGAAATGCAATATATATATATATATATATATATATATATATATATATATATAAAATTTTGTTGACCGAATACTATACATTCATTATCCTATGTATACATATGAGTAATTGAAAGTAAAAAGGGGGAGAAAAAAATTATAACTCACTGATTTAGAGCATTTGCAATTTTTAAAAAGTTCCCTGATATTTCTAAAGTTCTTGATGTTTCCTCATTAATAGATGCACCGTATTTAAAATATGTAAACCAATAATACTGTCTTTATTGTATGCTCATTATCTATTAAAAATACAATCTTCACTACTATGTATCGAGTGCCAAAGCAATTTAAAATCGCAATATATCTTTTGTCCAATCAACATCAATAAACATGTATATATGTGAGAACCAACATATATATATAAATACAGATTGTTTTTAATTTCTGTAATAATTCTTATATCAGTACTCTAGAAAAATATTTTTGTTTTTCATGAGAAAAATATAAATCTTCTAATGAGCAGCATTAATACTTCAAATAAAACAGGAACACATACCTCTGTATTTTGATTTATTCTAGATATGCCTCCGTTCTCACTTTCTGTTTTAGATTTAGTTGCTAAGCTCCTGTTATTTTCTGAATTGGTATTGTTTCCTGAAATAAAAAAAATCTTTTCCTTCACAAAACTTACTTCCTAAACAAAAAATAAATGAATTATTGTGCACTATCTATACTAATTAAACAAAGAGTGTGTGTTTGTAATTGACTGGGCTTAGAGAAAGTAAATTCCAATATTCAGAGACCTTAGAAATTTTATACATAAGTAGACGATTTAAAATCTGACAGTCATAAAGTAAATTTTTTAATTCCATCATTTCTCAAAACTCCCCTCAGACTCCCTACAGTTTTGGCTAGGCTATCATTTTTTGTTCTTATACTGGCTGTTATATTTGCTTTAATATTCTTATTTGATTTTATGCTTAGGGGTATTTTGTTTTTGTGATTGATATTTTTATTATTATCATTTGGGCTGTTTTATTTGCATTTTTTTGTTATGGAAATTTTGCGGCTTTGTGAGACATTGAATATTTAGAGGAATTTGATTTTTATGAGTTTTTTTCTTGGAGGGAGGTACGATTGGCTCAGCGGTTTTGTGAAAAATTTTGTTTCTCGAAAGGGAAGGTTAATATTTTTTTTAATTTTGGGAGATTTGTTTTAATGGGATAGAAGATTAAAAAAACTGTTTCACAAAGGGGGGGGGGGGGGGGTATTAATTGGGTTCTGCATAGCAGTAAACCTTTTAATGAGTGAAGCAAGCCTGTTGATGTGTAGCAATGAAACCGTTTAGCGAGCAAAATAACAGTTCAATCTGCTCAGTAAAAAGTCCACGCAAACTCTTAATAATACAACCAACCGTGTGAAATGAAAAAAAAAAAAAAATCCTTTTACCCTCAATACAATCCCCTGTTTGAAAAATAATTTTTTTATCTACCTTTCCCCGTTAATACAAATCTCCCTCCTATGAGAAAAGCCCCCACTAAAAAAAAAAAAAAAAAAAATGATTTTTTTAAAAAATACACCCCTTTCTCCGACAAAGAATTTCACAAAAATGTGATTCCTCGTAGCATTCATTATACCCCAAAACTAAAAAAAGTCAATACAAAAAAAAAAATAGCACTCATAACACCAAACTTTAAATCCAATAAAAAATAAAAGAGCCAAAATAATAAAATTAAAAAACAAGTAATATTTTAACATTCCGGCTGTCAAATAAAAAATTAGAGGGCAAAAACCACATACATTTAAGATTTCATTGTTCCAGGAACACTGGAAATTACTTTCTATAAGCATTGTTCCAAGTAAAAAAAAAAGAAGCTTTGTTTTATTAGTAGTAGATATCCACAAAACCAAATCTTTATTAAAATGAATTCACATGTTAAAATTTACATAATAGTTACTTCAGTAAGAATGTTTAAAGATGTTTTACTAAACATTTTAATTGTTTGTGAAAGAATTGTAAAAAGCTTTAATAACCATCAATTATAAATAGGAGAATTGCATATTTTGTTATAAATTTAAAACATATAGAAATGATGATTTACTTACTAGGAAGTATACCTGATCCAGATTCTACATTATAATTCATATAACCTGTTTGCACCCTAAAAACATAAAAATATTTATTACAGATGAAACAATTACATAGTTACTGTCAGCAGTTTTTCTTATCAGTTGTTTTAGCTCCATGTAGAATTGTTTAATAAAACAGAGACATACCAGTCATGCCAAATTTGGGAACGTGTAGTGAAATAAATCTAATTCAATAAAGTTTGACAACGTTTGATCAAAGTCATTCTCAAGCAAAACTAAGGGTGTGGAACATCGCACGACTTTCAATTACACTATAATACTGACGTGGATTTGAGTCGTTAACTGTTATTATATTTTCCCCATTTACATAGAAAAAATGGCCAGTATGGCGATATTTTTTGCGATAATTCTTGTATGGATCTCAAAAAAAAAAAATATATATATATATATATATTTTGATGGTGTACTTTTCTATAACCCTTATATTATCCTTTATTATAAGTGAAACTGAGGAGAGAAGAAAAAACGATAATTGATGAGGTATGCTCAAGGAAAGAGAACACTGTGTTGAAGTCCTTCGCTTTTCAAGTCTTTACTCCATTAAAACATTTTTACAGGAATTTCGGAGGTGGGGATGTTCAGAACACCTTAAGAAGCAATAGCACAGCAAATTTTATCAAAATTGTTGGAGTCGTTTTTTAGAAATCATTGAAAAACACGATTTCTTCAATGGCAGCTACCTTATGTGCATGCACGATTTTGACGAAAACCTTAATGGTAGGTCCCATGGCCATCTGCAACCCGCATACCAAATTTGAACATCGTAGGTCAATTTGTTCGGGAGTTATGCTGACCACAGACAGACACATTTTTTCTAGATCACTTTTTTGAAATCAGGGTGTTCCAAAACGTGGAGAAAGGCAAAAAAAAAAAAAAAATCAATTTTTTTTTATTGACCGAATGCTATACTTTCATTACCCTATGTATAATATAAATGGGTAACTGAAAGTAAAAAGTAGCTAGGTGAGCGAGAATATATGGTGCCAAAAATTTTAGTTCACCAACGATATTACAATTTGAAACTAATATGAGGACTTTCTATTAAGTTCACATGGAAAAAAATTTCTGGTTGAACTTTCAATCACTTCCAGTTGAACCTTCTGGATGAATTTTATGAAACTCATTAGCATTTCTGAAGCTTTCAAAACAATACAGGTGGCCAAAATAAAATCGAAAAACAGAATGGAATAAATAACACAAGAAGTTCAAAGGCAAAATTAATGTCAGAATTACAAAAAAAAAAAAAAAAAAACTTTTTTTAGTCCAGTTTGAAGTTGGCCCTCTGACTACCACCAAATACCTTTTATTCTCTTGGCTATAAAAGTAAAAAATGAACTTTTGGTAGAATTTTGTTATTGGAACTAGTCTCAACAATATTGTAGCATTTGCAGTAAGTCACCATGTTAGCCATTTTAAGAAGGTACTTGGAACACACCTTCAAGATATAAAAATTCTTTTGTTTATGTGTTAGGAAACTATTTGTTATTTCAAATTTTCTTTTAAAATTTTTAAATCCAAATTTTTGAGTAATTCACAATTTCCTTGACAATTGGAAAAGTAGTTATTCCTCTAATTCTAGTTTTTTTTTATACTTTCCTAGTCATTCAATACCCTTTATAAAATTGTACAATTCTTATGCATCTATAGGTATCTTGGAAAAAAAAAAAAAACGAAAAAAAATAATAATAATTCATTAATTCAAATCTATGACTACCTTTTTATAAAGCATGAACATTTAAAAGAATATTATGCATAACATTTTGCCTAATAAATGTTATATAGTAATATACCTTTGATCGTTTGTTAAGTTATATCCATAACGGGACGCCATAGAAGTCATATCTTCAAATCCGACAGAGCGCCGTCTCATATGCATGCTCCAAGTCTTTACATGTGCTTTTTCATTTTGTTCTGGTAAAACTTTGTGCCTGGGTGGAGGAGAATGCACGTAACTCAAACTTTTAGTTGGTTCTGGGGAATCAACTCTTTTGCACAAATTTTTCTCATCTTTTAAACTACTTGAAAAATCCTGACACATATCAGTCCTTTTGGTGTAAACTGGTATAAAAGACATCTGACCGACTGAAGCATTGTTGTTTTGACCAAAATTATTCACTTTTTGAGCATTTTCTTCAGGTTTTATATTTTTTAAAAGACACTCTGCAGTAGAAACTTTTTTCTGTTTGGATGCCACATAAACATCCATTTTTAAAGGGAAAGCGTTCCTGCAAGAGGTTAGAAGTAAAAGCATAAGTATAATGTAATACAATAATAATTAAAAATTCGCATATAAATTATTAAAATTTTATAAAAGCCCCAGTGTACTAAAATCTTTATTAAAATAGCAATAATTTTGAAATTTTAAATCTTGTATGTATTTTAAATGTTATCTAATTAAAAAAATTTCATGTGCAGAAAAAAACCTGTTATGTCCCTTAAAAGAAATTCTCAACAGTTAAATCTCAAATATCCCATGAAATGTCAGAAAAATGAAAATTCAAGTATAGTTTAATTTCCTGTGAGTAACAGTTTTGGAGATGTTAATATTTAACCTTTCAATAGGGGAATAAACTTGCTTTCAACTCATTTCACAATGGAGACTTTTTCTTCACAGTGATAAGTTGTATCATCACACATAAAGTAATAAAAGAAAATCGACTTGAACTGATTGATTTTATTTATTTCGTTAAACTAAAGTAAATGTTTAAATAAAATATTTTAAATGTGTTCACCATACTATGGTTAATTTCCGTGATGAAAGATTTCGTCATGCCCAGAAATAGTCTTCTGGTTACACCCATTTAACAAGTTAAAGATAGTAAGATGATTTTTGAGACACACTGTGTGTAAAAACAAGCACACACATATATGTAAATATATGTGTATTCAATTTAATGTAGTTGTTTCACTTTTTGACTAGTATTTTTTATCAGATTATTTGACACCTTTTGGGATTTGATCTGAAGGTCACTGCTTATTAGACAAACTGCTTCATTGCCACAGTAATAATTGAGTTATGTCTTAACACAATAAAATAATTTCTATATAAACAAACAAATCTTAATAAATTTTGGTAATAAAAAATTTTGGTAACACATATAGTTTTTACTTTATTGTATCTTGTTTTTAAAATTTATTTTTAGTGTATTGTTTTGTTTCTAAATCATCAATAAAAACTACTATAATAGTAAAACTCATAAAACAGTGGTCAGCATCCCACTTCCCTTTGTTGTTTTTCTTTTGGCTGGGTCGTTACAAAGTAGCAGAAGAACTCTAACATTAAAAGTCGAACAAGGATTTGAATTAAAATCTAGAAGCGCCAGTTTTTCTACATAGCTTATGGTACTTTACTTCAACATGAGATCTCAACTAAGGATTTCGAACTCGAACAGAAAGACAATTTCAAACAAATCATAATTTTTCGAAAGGTTGTAACATATATTTATAACATATTTTTATTATAATGTAAGCAAATAATTAAAAATGTAAGTTCTGTTGCACAAATCCACGAACACTAGAAACTTTTACTTTTAACAGTTCTATTTATTAGGTTAAATTCATAATTAATAAGCAATCTCCATGAAAGTAAGTGTTTATAAGATAACTGAAATTTAATCTTTATCTTTTCAACTTATTACACTTTTGTAATGTCTAAAAATTCACTTTATTTGGCAAGCAATTGAAAGAAACTCTTAACATACACTCAAAACAAGTATTATACATCAAGGAATAGATATTCTCGCTCAAAATTTGCATCAAGAATGATATTCATTATTTATATTCTATGTTGCTGACGTAAAAGGAAGTAGAATGTACTCAGCCTATCCTAAACTAAAGCTCATCCAAAAAAGGAAAGTGACATAACTATTAATTTGCAATTTTAACTAAAATTTTGTTATTTTAAACCCATCAATGAAAAAATATGTAAATATCATCAAGATGAAGATACTTTAAAATAAATTTCTGATTAGAAACTTTTAATTTCATTTTAACTAAAGAATAAGAAATTTGAATTATATAACTTTTTATGACAGTAGAAATTGTTGGTTGTGGCCCTCAAAGTTGAGTAACATTTTCAATTTTTTTTTTTTGCTCTCGACTAAAAAAAGGATGCCGACCACTGCCCTAAGATCAAGAGTAGTTAGTGTTAAGTTAAGCTCAATTTTAAAAGAAAGCAATGTTTTAAGTATTTTATAATATTGGTGAGGGATGACTGTTTGATTTCTTGAAGGACACATGATAGGGTAAAAAGGTATTTTTTAAGATTTCTTTTGAAGCATGAACAGTGCTAAAACACCTTAAAATACATTTTAAAACAGTTTATTAATGATTTCATTTGATGGAAATAAAAAAAGCAAATTTCTATTAAAAATGGGACAGATATGGTTATAGTGATAACCATAAATTAAGAGCCTAGACATTAAGCATTTATTTTTATGGTCTTTTGCAATAGAAAATCACTGATTTCAGAAATAGAAACAATTAAACAGTAAATGTTTTAGAAATTTTTACTCATGAGACAGCTTTAAAAAAAAAAAAAAAAAAAAAAAAAAAAAAAAAAAAAAAAAACTAGTGGCTAGCCGTTAAGTTTCTTTTATATTTGTTAAATTGCTGATGGCAGAAATTTGTCATTAAGGTGAGACATCCAATAACATACTCATTGAAATGCACTGATTACTTTTACATGGAATGATAGTGAAGAAAATAGAAAAAATTACAATCAATGTAACCATGACAAAAGTAGTCAGTACAGTGTCATGGTTACATGACAATGTAGCCATGAAAAAAACCACAAATATTTGGCTGTGGAAATAATTTACTTATAAGGGAACAACTGGCAGATTGCAGATCAGTGGCAATAGTGACATAGCCTAAGGTAGTTAACAAGGTATATGCAAAAGGTGTCTCCCTCATCACTGATAAGAGTTTATTTGGAGAGCTTTAAAAAAGCACTAGCACAACTATACTGTGAAAGAGTGTATTTAAGTGATTAAATAATCTTGTATGCATAAACACCAGTACATGCCTTGTTTTACTATATCACAACAGGCACATTAATTTTGAAAATATCGTTAACATGACAAGTAGACTAATAAGAAGTTAACCAAATAAGATTTTGTTGATTGTAGATGAATCACTCAATGGAAAATTAGGAATTTGATCATAATTAGAAGAAAAAAAAACGTTCTTCAAAAATTGTTATATGTACTTACTACAAGAGAGATATAATCAAGGGTAATAATACTGTTATAGTGGTTGAGATAAAGCTTTTTATTTTTATAAATATCATAAAAAGTTATGTCCTGGGTGTGGCATAAGGGACTGCAGAGAATTATTTAATTAAGTTAAACCTAAAATAAAAAGCTATACATTATGTGACCAAAAAAGTGTGCGAAATAAATATGCAAATATATAAGAATCTCTGATTAGCTCAGTACTACAGTAATTTCCATATTGCTACTCCTAATTAAAACTTTAAACACTGCTGAAAACCTGTGAAATTGATCCTTTCTATAACAAATATTTGAGAAGTTGTTTTAAGACCACAAATCTCAATGTCTCTCTGGCGTCGCTGTGCCGTGTCATTTTACGACATCAAAACACTAAATTTATTTGTTAATATGATGCTGTAATATGCAAAAAACGTTGTAGCTTGTAAATTAATTATTTTAGATTAATTTTTTTACATAGATTTAATAGCATAAGCGTTTTAGTATAGATATTTGCAAAATTTGACCACTGTGCACCAATATTAATAAAATTTTGCATTTTCATAATATTTTATTACATAGCAACTTTTGAGGGGGAGCCCCAGTAAAAAGTCGAAAAAATGAATCACCCTACAAAAGGGATAGCTGAAATTACTGGAATTGAGTTAGGAGGTGTTCAGCATATTATTATTAATAAAATTTTAAAACCTGGAAGGATAGTGTTGAGCCACCAACATCTAAGAAAAAATGTGTTCGAAAAAGATTAAAATTCTTGGGATCAAAGATCTCTCAAGCAACTGGTGTAGATTTGGTAAAATTAACTGCTGAAATCACAGCAATGTTTTTAACAATGAACATAGGGCCATTTTAAGATGCACAATGCAACAAGAACTTAAAGAAATGGAACTTAATAGTTGAAGAGCCACAAGAAAACCACTCGTTTTGGAAATTTAATGAAAAAAATTACTTCAATTTGTTAAGAACATAAATATTTTATAGTGAAAAAGAGGAAAAATAATATGTGGTCTGATGAGTCAAAGATCGACAGAGTAAGAAAAGAATCTCACAAAGCGATGGACCCTTCATTCATAGTGCCCACTGAGCAGTCCAATGGAGGCAGTATTATGATCTGGTCTTGCTTCAATATTGAAGTGTCTCTTCTGGGATCAGCAATATTATGTAACAATAAAATGAAACCGCTGGGTTACTTAAACATACTTAATGACCAGGTCATTCCATCAATGAATTTTTTCTTCCTTGATGGAACTAGCATATTCCAGGACGACAATGCCAGGATCAACTGAGCATGAAGTCATGAGAATTGACTCAGATAATATGCAAATTCATTTTCCCACATAAAATGGCTACCACAAAGCCCGGACCTTGACCCGATAAAAAATATTTGTGATGCACTTGAACAGCGATTAAGGGGTGGTTCATCTTTTCTGTCATCAGTTCAGTGTCTCAGTGAATAACTGCTGCAGATCTGAATTATAATAAGCATTTGAGCTATAGAGTATCTTATTCAAATGATGTCACCTTGAATATGCGCTGCAATTTGAGCCAAAGGTGATCCAACCAAATAAGAAGGCAAGCAACTTTTTTTTGGCAACACAATGTAAAATATAAGTAACATTACTTGTACATGAACTATGTACAAAAAAGACGTGGTGCTGAAAAATGAGAAAACCTACCTTAAAACCTATTGAATAATTTTATGCAAAGTACACATAAGTAATGTTATTCATGCGTTCCAGTAAGGAATGAATTTACTGGAACAGTAAACTTCGACAGAGAACTACTAGATCATAAATTGTTTTACACTTTAATTCTGCTTTGCTGAAGTCTGAGAATTTTTTGTTTACATTAAACCTGTGTTATTCATACATTCACATAAATAGTATAATATATGTCAGACCCGTGGTGGTGCAGGGGACGTCATCCACGGCATCCTTTGCCTGAAGACAGCTAACTTGCTTGTAATTACTTCTTTTTTGTAACTTGAAACTTGGGTAGTTACAATAATTCTTAAGTAACTTGTTATCTTAACTAGTTATTTTAATTCAATAATTTTTTCTTTAAATAAGCAATTCTCTTACTCCAAAAATACAAGGGAAAATCCAGTACATTGCAGGAGAAAAAAGATTGTGTACATATATTGTGTGCAAGATGATTTATTAATCCTCAGGTGATGAGTGAAACACAGCCAGTGGCCAAGTTTCAGAGCTTGATTGGATGATGGCAAATGGATGAATTAGTCCTCCGAAAAAGTGATAGAAGCATAGAGTGTGCAAAAGCGGTCTTTTAGTAACAGCCCCAAAACATGATAGCATGCATTGTAACCAACAATGAATCTATTTTCTAAGTTTCAACTTGATTAGATGAAGTAAGTTAATTAGCCCTCAATGGATTTACCCGCCACAAACACAAGAGCACAAATCTGGTTACAGTTCAATTTTTCAACATTATGATGCACTGAAAATTCGAAAAACATTTTCATCTTAAATAAACATAAACCAAAGCATGATTTCATCAAAATAAAAGCAAAAATGCATCCACAAAAATATTGAGACTTAAATTACAGGGTCTTAAAAAAACTGGAAGTTAATGTGAAACTTATTGAAAGTGCTTCCAATACAAGAAAAAAAAATTGGATGGGAAATAATGTGCGAGTGAAGGTTTTTAAATCATTAAGAAATTTGAAACAGTAGCATTCATGGGTCATGCTCCCAAAACAGGAAATATACAAGTCACAACATTATACCACTTTAAAAACAAGTACGAAAATAATTAATAGCCTTTTAATAACTTCTCATCAATAACACATTGAATGTTTCTTATATAAATGTATTTAAAACTAGGGTGTGGAACACCACAAAACTTTCGATTACACTATAACAGCATTCGCCAATAACTTTTACAGGCGGGCTGTACGGCTTATTTTGGAGTTTTTCGCAGGCCGGATTCACCAATATATGTATTTTTAATTATTATCGATTTAACAATACACACCATTTCTGAGAACTGAAAAAAAATAATGATTTTTTTTATCTTAATAAAATTACAATTAATATTTGGTTCCTTGTTTTATATAATTATAATATAATAATTTTCATCATTAGTAAATTAAAGTCTCTAAAAGAGAACTCTGTTCTACATGGTTAGCGTATACTATTTCGGACAAATTACAATTACTAAAAAAAGTTCATACCGTGAAATTTCATTTTTTAAATTTTCTGTGCTATCGGCGGACCGCAGAAAAATCTGTTGCGGGCCGCATAGTGGCTAACACAGCACAATAATATTGGTCACTGCATTAAAATTTATGTTTTTTACCATTTTCTTATTTTCACTCATATAAATAAAAATGGTCAGTTTGGCGATATTTTTGGTAATAACTTTTACATGGGCTTAAAAAAAAACGCAAGCCAAAATGGCAAAATCGACATTATTATTCGACAGACATTACATTGTCCTTTCTAGTGCTAAAGGCACTCGTTTTTCAACTTTTTACACTTTTATCACATTTTTTATGGGAATGTCGAAGGTGGGGATGTTTAGAATACCTTAATTGGCATTACAACGGCGATTTTGATCAAAATCGTTAGAGCCGTTATTTAGCAATCATTGAAAAACATGATTTTTTCAATGGCAGCTATCTTATGCGCATGCACAATTTTGATTAAAACCTTAATGGTAGGTCTTATGGTCACCACTATTCCACAAATCAAATTTGAACATCGTAAGTCAATTTGTTCAGGAGTTTTACTGACCACAAACAGACAATTTTTTCAAAGACAACTTTTTGAAATCAGGATATTCCAAAACGTGGAGAAATGGAAAAAAAAAATCAAATTTTTGTTTGACGAATGCTATACTTTCATTACCCTATGTATACATCCCCCATGGGTAATTGAAATAACCTTATGGGTAATTACTTTCCCTAATGGGTAATTACCCTATAGGGTAATTACTTTCATTACTCTATGGGTAAAAAAAAAAGAATGGTAAAAAAAAAAAAGAAGCTCGAAAGTAATTACCCTATAGGGTAATTACTTTCATTACTCTATGGGTAATTGAAAGTAATACATCAAACGTCCAAAAGTTATCCTGGCTTATCACTAGTCATCTATGCTATTATAAATGTTAAATAAATTAATAATAAAACTAATTTTCCAACAATTATTAATATAATGCATTTATAATAAAGTGTTTTATACAATAGAAGATAATTTCTATTTCATTATCTTTTCATAATTAAAAATTACAAAATATTTGTCACTGAAAAAAATATTATTGTCCTAGCACATTGAATTACACTCAATATTTTAACTACAGATGGAAGCAGTGTTCTATTTTTTGAGCAAATTTTAAGAACTTTTATTACTTTAGTAAGCTGTATGAATAGTTATTCTGAATTGGCACCATTTTTTTTTCTCTTTTTTGTGGAATTGTGAAGTTCGTTACCATGAAAGTTATGTTTAATTAGAATCATTTTCCTGGTATCAACAGAAAATACTTAAGGGAGTAAAAAATTGTTAATAATACAATATAGAATAATAAAGTTAACTTTTAGAAAATATATAAATTGGTCCCAAAAGGCTTCACAGTACAGTTTAAAAATTTATAGAAAAAGTACTAATGTCTGGAATTGAACTCAAAGATTAACTTCAAGTTTTTTTTTTTTTCTTTTAAGAATCTATATTTAATTCTGAATGAAACCTGATATTTTAAAAAGAAGTATTGAATCAGTTTATTTTAATAAAAATTCATAAGACCAGAGAAAAAATACCACAAAAGTGTTCGTACACATAACATTTTATGATAAATTCCTTGATAAAATTATTTTCTGACTTTTTTTGTGGCGACATTTAAAAAATCGATTGCTTGTAATATTCGATTCCTATTCATTATAATTTATTAATAATTTAAAACGGCTTGTAGCTGTAAAGAAACAACAAACAGTCTAAAAATAATCATATTTCATTGTAATATTAGTAAAACCATTTAATATATTGCTAATATATTAAATTTATTTAATTCAGCAATTTAGTATGTAATAAAACATTTTAAACAAGAAAACATAATAAAAAACTATCCAAGAAAAGATTGTTCAACAGTGTTATCTGAATGTGAAACAAGATTTATTGCAAGAAACTATAATAAAAATCGACAGTGTGTGCTATAGAAGTTTCTTCAGAATTAAGAGAAAACATTTTAACTTCCATTTCACCTAAAACTGTTTGAAAAGCAGTCAGATCAGCTGGACTATATGGGTGTTCTGCCCAAAGAATTTTTTTTTGTAAATGCTAAAAAAATAAAAAGTTTTGCCCTTCCTTTGCAAAGCATTGATAAATAAGCTTGAAATGTAATGGAAACACTTCTTATTTGAAAAGAAAAACAAATTTAACATGTTTTGTTTCGATGAGTGCATAATTGTGCAAAGAAGAAAAATTATGAACTTAATCCCAAAAACTTTGTTGGAACAGTAAAGCATGGCGGTGGAAGTGTCCTTGTGTGTGGGTGCTTCTCCCGGGTTCAATTGATCTAGGAACCCCCCCCCCCCCCGAGAAATCACCTCACCTTCACCTTTACCCAATCCACACCAGGCTGTAAATTCACCCCTAACCTCTTAACCTGGTCCTGCCAACTCTTGGGTTTCCCAGGGGGAGGACCTTCAAGTCCAGTTGGATGCAAGGGAAAAGAGGGATCAGCCCAGGTTGACGTAAAAGGGTATGCAAGCATTCAGGAGCCTCATTTTTACACACTTCCAATTTTCAAAAGGATGCTGTGAATAGAGAGACGGACCTGGCAGAGAAGTGAGCGTTAACATACAGAAAAGTCCACTTGCGATTCCAAGCATATCTAGCCAGATGATCCTTTCAGCAGCCCTCTACTGAAGTACACAGCAGATCTCGAATGACCAGACCCAGAGCCCTTGACCGGACAAACCTAACAGTCCTGGATCAATTGAACCCGGGAGCCCTCAACTGACAGCACCCAGCAGAGCTCGAATGACCGAACCCAGAGCCTAATGACCGGACGAATCTAGCAACCCTTAATCAAGCGAACCCAGAAACCCTCAATGATAGAGCCAGAGCACAGAGCAGACCCTACAACATGGCCTCGATCCCACCAGACTACCTGATCAGAGAATCTCCCTGGAACCCTTGACCAAAGAGTCTAGCATACGATAGCCACCCACAGACGCTAACCGGAGTTTAGCCCATTACAGGCCATAAGTTGAACCCCCCTTCTCTCTCTTTATTAAAACCCTGCACTTCAGCGAATTTAATTATGCACCTTAATTTCTGACTTGTTATTCAATGATTATGCTAAGTGATTAAAGTAATGAATTCTGTTTTTATAATTGTTAATGATTCTCTTTCTTGTCTCCCAGACTCAATGCTAACAGATCTTTTTGATCACAGAGTGGCCATAGTTATTAAATATTAGTTATTGCGGCACAACATTTACAGTTTAGGTTATGAGCTAACCACGACACTTGTCAGCATCAGGATATGGTATTTTCGTGTTAAATAATGGAATAATGAACCATGAACTCTATTTGAATATTTTGAATGACAGAGCGAAATTTGAGTATTACAAATTTTAATGGTTTTTTATCAAGATAATGATCCGGGCATACAGCATTCAATGATCGCCTCAGTTGCTTGTATAATTGCCCAGAAAATCTAAAAACACCACCTCAACCGACAGATTTGAACCCAAACGAACAGATTTGGAGAGAATCGGAAGTTAAAGTGAGAAGTCAACAGTAATGGAGGTAGGATGCAGAAATTACAAAAAAAAAAAAAAAAAAAATGTAGTAAACTCTATGGTCAGACACTTTAAAGTTGTTTTAAATGTATACCAATTTGTAAAATAAAAATTTAAGTGTACAAAGACTTTTGGGGATATTTTATGTGTTATTATAATTATATAAATTAAAATCTCTCTCAAAAATTATATTGTATATTAATTTTTGAAATTTTATTGAAATTTGTAAGTGTACGAACACTTTTTGGAGTCACTGTATACTTTTAAAAATTGGATTTGAATAAAATTTATGTCTATTGGTAGATTATTGAAAGCGACTGTACAGAGTACACTTTTATTATACAAAGAACAGTAAGTACACATAAAAACTAATTTTTAATTTTTGCTGTATGGCAGTCTATGCTTTATGTCCAAGTAGAAAGTTTCTTCGGAAATGAAACAATGTTGGCAATAGTTTTGGGTTTATAATGCTGCTTAAAAGAAAATATTCATAAGGGCAGAATACAGTCGATTCTAAAACTCCATGCAATAAGGAACAACGAAAGTTCTTTTGAAAGGTAATAACATTTTTCTGAAAATGCGGTTCAGCGAGCCATTGTGTCACCCTTCAGACATCTTACTGCTGAAATGCAAGATACACGTACTTGACTTCTGATATTGCTAATTCTCGGCACACAATAGTGCAATAATTTTTTTTAAACTTTGTGAAAAGCCCAACGCCTTTAAAAAAACGGAACCGATGTAGTATAGGACATTTGACATTTTTTTCATTTGGCGTTCAGAAAACTCACCTGAATTAAAAACACGAGGACTAAAATAAAATTAAAACTTCAATAATAAATGAAACTGAAATATAACTTAAAATAAAATCCGTTGTCAGACACAACATTTATCCGGAAAGAAAACGCCAAATAAAATCCCGCCAAAGAAATATTCTATACCAAAAAAACTTGCTGACTATTGAAGGTGTTGCCTCATTCACTGTAGGACTATTGGAGAAATACTCTTTCTGTGACTAGAAGAAACTGCAACCAGACTTGCAACTGTGGAAAGATTCTCAGCCAAGGCATTTAATGCGAATAAATTTTAGCAGTTGAAATACCTCAGATTATTCTCATTTCGTACTAATATAATCTAAACAACTTTTAGCTCCACACAAGAGTTGAAAGTTTTGCAGAAACCTTTCTGCGATAAGAAATTTCTTTTGAACTGTGCTTAATTTGCACAAAGCCTTTTTTGTATTGCATCAGACCAGAGTGAAATATACTGTTGATGGAATATGATAAATTTTTTGCAAAAACTTTGATGAAACTAGAAAAGAAAGTGCAGTCCATGACATGCCAAATTATAGGTCTAATACTTATTTTCGAAAAACTACTTATGAACGACAAGGGTTACAAAGCTCTTCTAAATGCCAGTCAAAAATATGCATATGAAAATAATGTTGCCAGTATATTCTAGCATACAGGGAATATGCTTTTAATAATATTCAATTGGGGGTACAGGAAAAATATTCTTTATTAATTTGTTGCTAAAAAATGTGCGCTCAGAAGGATTAGTAGCACTTACTGTCGCTTCTTCTAGAGTAGCTGCGACTCTGTTGAATGGTGAGCGAACAGCATGTACGTTGTGTTCAAATTACCCTTAAATATTATTTCAGACTCGATAGCTGTATGCAACATATCCAAACCGAGTAACGTTGCCAAGCTGTTGCAGCAACAACTTGCTCTTTAATTGTATGATATGAGGGAACTACGTCACAAAAAAACATAAATTAAAACACTTCATTGAACATTGAGGGATATTAGAGACAGTAGTCTTCAAACTCGAAATAATTACATGATTGAGATGATCAAATGTTTTGCCCAGTGTTAAAAAGCTTTTGTTTACAATAATAGTATTTAAGTGACTTAGCAATCATTTGCTCAAACTTGAAATTGATCTTTCTGATGAGCACAAAACTTGCACAACTGCTTCATTTCAATTGAATTTTTTTTTAATATAATATTATCTAGAATGTAGATTTTAATTGTATTTCCTAAAATTGGCTCTGCACTTAGCCGGCTGCCCTCTCGACTTCGTAAAAAAGCTATATTGGTTCTAGAAAGTGATGATGTTGAAACACTCAACAATTTAATGCTCAGAAAATAAAAAAATTATTGGTGTATATACAGGGGACACTTTTTGTATATGTATACATTTTTTTTACAGATCTTTTATTTAAAATTCTTGATACTTACAAATTATTCCATTTACAAATTTTGACAAAACCGAATCTGTCGCCAAAATGCTGCTTTAGCGGTAATTATGGATAACAGTGTGCTACAACTTCTTTTTGGTGACAGTTTCAGTTTTATCGAAAATTATCCAAACCTTTTAAGAAGTACTATTTGTTGGTTCATAGTTAATTCAATTACAGTACAGTCACGAGTATTGTCTTTTGTTTTCATAGTGTTTATTTTGTAATAATTATTCAGAGTGACTAGTGTAAAAGAGACTCGAGATTTAGAGTCACAGCACTTCAGAATGTTAAACTTAATTTTAATTCCAAATTTCTGTTTTGAAAATAATCTGACACTTCTTCTATGCTGGCCACTCTATATTATTCAAAGAAATATATGTTACAATTAGTGTCCAGCAACGCGTGTCTATGCAGCTAGTTTAAAATATGATTAAAATAGATAGAAGTTTAACAATACTCCACTTTTATTATATTTAAATTTGATTTTTTTGTTATTTTAATTAGCATTTTTTTTTAAATCACCTCATTTAAAAAAATTTCATAATATGGGTACCATTGTCATGGCATAGGATTAAAAAAAATATTTTTTCCTACTCATAATTAAAAAAAAAATTATGCTCCTAGTATTTTTTTCTTGTTGTACAAAGTCTAAATAATAAGCATTTATGACAAACTTTTTTTTTAATGTTGAAAAGTTGCATATTTTTAAAGAATGACTGTCATGCTCAATAAATATTTACATAAAACTGGAATTTTTAAAGAGATTAATCAACAAATTAAAAAAAATAAAAAATTAAAGTATTCTGAAAAGAAGCATTTTACCTGGCAAAGACTTGGGTTAAATTTATTTTGCATGAATCAAACATGAACTGTTTCCAAGTTGAGAAACAAATGAAGCATTTAACCAACCCAGTTCATAGCAAAAAGTAAACAATTAGAAGATTATAATTTCAAAATAAGAATTTATATAACTTCTATTAGGAGAGAAATAAGAAATAGTAAAATTCTGCAAATGCAATTAATTTAGAATTGTTAAATAAAAATATTAGATTCTGATGACCTTTCTATTTGAAATCTAATTGGATATTTTAGAAGGTAACTACTAAAATAGTCTATTATATTTCTAAATATTTGTTGTAAAAGGACATGTAATGATAATCAGTTATCATTCATTTACGAACCAGTAAACCACTCAAAATTTTATAGTAAAATATATTTAAAAAAAAAAAGTCGTCTTAGTCTTACAATGTGGCAAAATTTCAAAAATGCAAGATACTAAGAAAAATTTATTGGAAAAAAAAATTTATAATAGATTTTAACAAAATGGAAGGAAGCTGAAATGTTTTCAGAAGAAATAAAAACTAATTATCAAATTAATTCGTACCTGTTCGATTTGACATCTTCAAATTTTCCTGTAAAATATCAATTGAAAATATTAAAAACAAGAAAAGAATGTAAAAGAATATCAAAAATTATCTTTAAATAATGGCACACAATAAATTAAAATAATATTTTTAGTTACGTACTCAAAAATTAACAGATCAACCATTTGGAACAATGCTTTGTAAATTTTTTTTATTTAAAGCTAAATAGCGTTCACTTAAAAAAATTAGTTAAATAAGACACCTAGAATATATCACAGAAAACTGATGAATGAATGGGGATAAAAAAAAAGTAAAATAATCTAAATTTTTTTAAAGAATTAAAACAATTTCTTTTAATCCTTCTCGATAAAGAAACGATTACTTGGTTGTCTGTAAAGAAAGTACACAAGAGACACTACTGCCAGATACTGGTATAGTTTATTCACTTCGCTTCATTCAGAAACGAAAGATAATTTTAGGATAAATTAACATGTCAAAAGAGTCATATGACAAGTGGAAAAGCTGAGAAAAGCATTTCATTTTCTGAAAATTTTATTGATGTGAATATATTATACTATAAAGCTGAGCGTCCACTACGAGCCGAGCAGAGTGGGTAAAATAATCCGCCAAGAATCCCCTCCCAGCTTTGTACGTGTTGTTAACGTCTACTATGAGCAGTTCAGAGCAGAGCGGGTTCGTGCTACGTGAACGTTGGCAGCCTTGGTGCTGGTTCTAATCCACTACTCTCTGCTCTGCTCAGCTCAGCGTATAGTGTGGACGCCTAGCTTAAAGCTTGGCGTCCACTATCAGCTGAGCAGAGCGGACTAGATTAGAGACATCTTTAAGGCTTCCAACGTCTCCACTGCAGCACGAGCCCGCTCTGCTCTGATCTGCTCGTAGTGGACATCAACAATACGTACAAAGCTGGGAGCGTTCTAAGCGGATTATTTTACCCACTCTGCTCTGCTCATAGTGGACGCTCAGCTTAATGCGATTGAATGACGGCAAGTTGGTTTATTAGTATTCCGTAAAAGCGACCTTTTAGTGACAGTAACAGCCCCAAAGTTTGATAGAACGCATTGTCATCGATATCGAACGTATCTGCCAAGTTTCAACCCGATTGTATGACCTCAAGGGGGTTAATTAGGCTTCCGCAGATCCCTTTTCCATCGACAAACAGACAAACATACCTACAAAAGCCAAGTTAATATAAAGGATTTAAAAATACAGTAAAACTTAAAAGTGTTTTTTTCTGATCCGAAGTATATAGTTAATTAGTTGTTTGTGTAGTCATTCACGATTTTTTATAGGGGAATTTTTTTTATTTGAACACAAAACTTTTTAAGGTTGCCATTCGGAACTAACAAAAAATCGGTGGTGGCTCGTGCATTCACTAAAAAGAAAATTGACTTCCTTTAAAACAAAATCGACGGGTCCGAGTAAAAAGTTAAAATTTAAAGATAACATGCTTTAAAAAATAATTTTTAAATGGCTCATGGCAAATTTAAAATAATAAAAATTGCGTCACAGCTTGTCGTGACTGATTTTTAGCGATACCACATACATGTTCCGACAAACTAAAACACACGGTAAAAAATTATTTTACAGCACTTTGTATATGTGTCCATTTATTTAAATTATAATAAAAAGGGTCATTTTTTATTTTATGTATTTTTAAGTGGGCGTTTATTATGCTTGTGAGCGGTTTCCTTGAAATATTTTAATATTTTATTGATATTGCTCTGTATTTTTGGTTCGGTTTTGAATTTGATCTTTAATACATGAACTCGGCTCATCTTTCAAAATGTGTTTTTATTTAAAAACTACATACCTCAACCTTCTTATGTTGTTCTCAAGCTTGAGGATTTTTAAGTGAGTGCTGGGTATCTCTATACTTAAAAGTTCGCAAAACATATTAAAAGCAAATTTTACTAAATTTCCACCTATTAATTTTTTAATAAGTATTCAAATGAATCTTAGTTTAATAATTTTTTTCATAAATTAGTTAATTTTACAGCCCATTTGCGCTTCCTAAGGTTGCCGCTCCGGGCAGGGCCCTGGCTTGCCCCCCCCCCCCACCCCTCACTAATTCCAGCCCTGGCTATTCGTGGAAACGTTACTTAAAGCTTGTCAACTGTGAAATAAGACCGCTTTTTCAAGCATTTAAAAAAGTTGTATCCATGTCATCTGAAACTTGTATCTTTTCGTTTAGGGGGGGTTCAGCAAGGTGTTAAAAAGATTAAAATGTTATTTGGATAAATGTCTGAAATATATGGGCTTTTTTTCCTTAGAAACTTTTGTATTTTTTTTTTCCATTGACACTCTTTATGATATTTATCATTTGTAAGTTGTATAAATGAGCTTAATTATTTGTTTATTAGTTTTTTTTTAATGTAACTTTTCAGGTGAATTGCGCCCAACGTTGGAGGGGAGGGGGGGGGGGGCAAAAAAAAATAAAACATATATTTGCATTTAATTGTTGGGATCTCAAATGGAAATTTATGGTTCGATTTTTTTTTTTTTTTTAAGTTGATACTCTTTTTAGCAGTGCAAGGATAACAACCAAACTAACAACCTCAAACTTTATAATGGCAGTGTATAAATACCCACGCTTTTCCAATGAAAAATACTGAAACTTTTCCAACATCATCATTGGCGATATATTTGAGGTACCTCGTGTACGATACGACCGGCGGGCAGTATGCGATTAGCGGCAGACCGAGAGGACGGTGGATGTTGTTCTTCAAGTAATTCAAAAAAGTTTTGTTTGGAAATATAATTTGAAGTGTTATTTTATTATTTAAAAAACAACAACAACTTATATTTATGTGATAATCTAAAAACTATAAAACAATTTTAGTTTTATTGATGCTTCATCTTGTATGTGATAATCACTCCAAATGAAGCGCTTAACTATAGTTGACAGTATGAAGTAATGTTAAGAACTGATGTAAAATACCGAATAACCTTTCACCGTTCTCTCAGTTTGCTGCTAGTCGCATACCGCTCGTATCATACAAGAGGGCTTATTCCATGTTTCATTTCATTCACGTCATTCCCCGCCCCCCTCCCCCTTTTTTTTTTTTTGAAATTCACACTTTTTAATTTTTTAACATCGTTTGCTGTCTCAGTTTTCTTCGGCTTTATCTTTTTTTTAAGGTTCAGCCAAGCATGTCGAATAATGATATAATATGTTAAGAATTTTTGGAATTCTATAATTTTTTAGTGATCTTTAATTATATTAATGAATTCACTCCTATGCACCTTATTCTCAATAAATTCTATGAAAATGCAACTACTGTACTGACTTGCTATCACGAGAAGAACCCTAGGCATCAGATAAGCTACTCGCTATGGAAACGGGTTATGCTATTGCATTTTAGGGGTGTCGGAAAGCGCTTTCTTCTTTTTGGCGCAGATGAAACTGCCGCGAAAGTTGCATTTCCCTCTCCTATCTTTGACTCGTCTACTTGCGGCAACCCTGTTCAGGGTTCTTCTTCTGACCGTCGGACAGTACTTCGCCAATGCGACCAAATGTATCTCAAAGAGAGCCCTCGATCATGTACAGGGATGTCACAAAAGTGACACTCCATCATTAAAGAATTAATATCTCGAAAACCGTTAGTATTAGAGGATAGAAACATGTACGTTTAATTGAATATTCAATAAAATTCGAAAAACTAAATAAAACAATAGTTCATTCTATTACAGGAAAGGGACACTTCAGGGTAGGGAGGGGATTGGTTGCATGGATTTTAATGGCACAAGAGCCAGGATTGGCTAAGTTGCGCCAAATATACTGGTAGGGGAGGGGAATGTAGGGAGTAGAAGGGGAGAGATACATTCTGATGTCGTCAATGGTGTAGTTAGATTTTTAACTTACTTTCGGTATTCAACCAACTCTGACATTTTAAACATAAATATTTTAATCCCTGAAATTAATTTAAATGAAGTCACAATATTAAAAGTCAATTACATGTTAGGGCCTTATTATACAGAGCCACTCGATTGGCTAACGCGCGCGTTAACGTTAGACGTCCGAGCTAGCTACTGCAGTGGCGCATCCACGCGTTTGCAGTGGCCAGGTCTAGCTTCCGTGTTTGTTATGATTTCGTTCCCCTTTCTGTATTCAAAAAGTTTTCGTCAAGTGAGGATGATGAATTGCGCATGCATATCTTATTAAGAAATGAAGAAAGAATAGAACTTTAGGGCCTTATTATACAGACTAGTCCGGGGAATAGAGACTGAAAAAGGGGTCTTACCTTGCAAAAGGTTCTGATTTTTTAATATGTTATAAAGGTCGGTCCCGTGGTTTTAAGTAATTTGGTAGACCTATTATGTAAATAGTTATGTCGCATCAAAGTCAAAACTTTTTCGTAAAAATCCTACTTTTTTAAGATTTGCGTCAAGTTTTTTGATTATACCTTCATAATGGTACGTTTTAGAGAAAAAATTTGTGAATAAAAGTTGTAGAACAATAAATTTCCTACAAGTTTTCTATATAAACTTATTTTCTAGGACTAATAACAAATTAGTTACTCTGCTTTGTGTATTTTCCGTGGTGCACCACAAACAAATACGTTTTCCAGTTTATAGATCATAACTCTTTCGCAATGCATTTTAAAAACAAACATTAAGTTAAAAGTTGTAGAATATTAAGTTTTCTACAACTTTTGTGAACAATTTGCTTTTGTAAAGCTATTATGTAAAGAGTTACGTAGCATCAAAGTAAACACTTTTTCGTAAAAATGCTGCTTTTTGCCGAGTTTTTCAATTATATCTTCATAATAATAAGTCGTAGGGAAAAATATATTATACAAAAGTTGTAGATCTATAAATTTGCTATAAGTTCTATACAAAAAGTTACTATCTAGGACTAATAACTAAGGAGCTACTCTTCTTTGAAGGTTTACGAGATGATAACCTATAATATTTTATGTATAGGTAGGGGTTTAAAAATAGCTTCTTACTGCATAGTCTGACAATTATAATAAAAAAATAAAACAATATATATATAATACTAATGATAATGTAAAATAAAAAGTGGAAATATATTAAATAATGTATATATCTATAGATAATAATAATAATAATAATATAAAATTTACCATTTTGCCATGATGCACCAAATATTTCTGCATTCGGAAATAAAAATGAGAAATAGACTGCATTCAAGTGGCTGATTCTAAACAACGTGGGGTACAGATCTTTTGAGATAGAATAAAAAAATCACAAGTTGGGTGGCATTAGTGACATGTAAATGAATTCTTTTAAGGACTCAGTTTCCGCAAAAACACCATATACTGTTGATTGAGATTTGCCACTGCCGAATTCAGGGTAGAAGATTAGAAGAACCGAAAAACCATTCTCAACCCTCCCCACCACTAATCATCCTGACAGAATATCAACCACTCAGTGTAGTTACTTAATATTGGAATACATGCGTAATGTTGGCTGCTTCCATCATATCCAATATTACAGGAATTTGCAAAGATCTTCCTAGATCCTAATGCCAGTGTTTCAAGCATCACCGAAGCAGTATCAAGCATTCTTGTTGCTCTCTTTGGTGGTCACAGGGCAACAACTTGAATTGCTTTGCATTATAAGCAATTTTCCAAATCAACAATTGGGAGCAAGTTAAATCTGTCAAAGCTACCTCCGACCCAAGAAGTTGCTACGCACCATGTCTTTCGCACATACCATCAAGTAAAGACATGGATGGGCCAATTGAAAAATCCTCTGGTCTGTGGGTGGAAGATGAACAGTAAAGGACTTCTTCCTATTACAACCACCAGGGATTTAGCTCCTCAATCAATTCTGACCTACATTTTCTGCCAGCGCAACATAGGATGCACTAAGGCCTGCGGTTGTAGAAAGGCCGGTCTCAAGTGCTCCATAATATGTAAAAACTGTCATGGACAAACCTGTGACAATACAGCGAACATCATAATTGATGACAACGATGAAGACGACCCAACAGAACTCTTAATTCAAGAAGTAGCGGAGGAACTAGCCGAGCCTTCGTGGCTAAGCGAAAATAAATTTAAGAATTTATAAGTTTTCTAAATTGTAAGTTTTATTGATATTACTATTATTATATATATATATATATATATATATATATATATATATATATATATATATATATATATATATATATATATATATATATATATATATATATATATATATATATATACATTTTTATAATATTTATATTTTTTGATTTATAATACTATTATTTTAATACCTATATTGTTTTATTTTTTATTAAACTTGTCAGGCTTTGCAGTAAGAAACAGTTTTTAATATTAGATTTTACCAAGTAGCTCTTTTGTTATTAGTCCTATAAAATAACTTTGTATATAAAACGTAGCAAATTTAGGGTTCTACAATTTTTATGATGTACTTCTATGGATATCATCTAAAAACTCGACAAGAATCTTAAAATGGTATTTTTACGAAAGAGTTTTTGCTTTGATGCCTTTCATACAATTTGTTTTTCATACAATAGTTCTAAAAAACAAATTTTGCTCATACATTAGTGGTAGAAAATTTAATACTCTACAACCTAAAATATAATTTTTTCACCTATAAAATGCAGTGGTAAAAGGATATGATCGGTATACTGAAAAAAATTCAAAATTTCAGAATTCAGAAGGTTTTTGGAGCAACATGGCGAAAATGGTAAATTGATATTACCGTTATTGTATATAGATATATACATTATTTAATATATTTCCACTTTTTATTTTACATTATCATTAGTATTATGTAAATATTGTTTTATTTTTTATTAAAATTGTCAGACTATGCAGTAAGAAGCTATTTTTAAACCCCTACCTATACATAATATATTATAAGTTATCATCTCGTAAACCTTCAAAGAAGAGTAGATCCTTAGTTATTAGTCCTAGATAGTGACTTTTTGTATAAAACTTAGAGCAAATTTATAGATCTACATTTTTTGTTTAATATATTTTTCCCTATGACTTATTGTTATGAAGATACAATTGAGCAACTCGGCAAAAAACTTAAAAAAACAGCATTTTTACGAAAAAGTTTTTACTTTTTATCGTACGTAACTCTTTACATAATAGCTTTAAAAAAGCAAATTGTTCACAAAAGTTGTAGAAAATTTAATATTCTACAACTTTTAAACTTAATGTTTGTTTTTAAAATGCATTGCGAAAGAGTTATGATCTATAAACTGAAAAACGTATTTTTTTGTGGTGCACCACGGAAAATACACAAAGCAGAGTAACTCCTTTGTTATTAGTCCTAGAAAATAAGTTTATATAGAAAACTTGTAGGAAATTTATTGCTCTACAACTTTTATTCACAAATTTTTTCTCTAAAACGTACCATTATGAAGATATAATAAAAAAACTTGACACAAATCTTAAAAAAGTAGGATTTTTAAGAAAAAGTTTTGACTTTGATGCAACATAACTATTTACATAATAGGTCTACAAAAAAACTTAGTATACAAAAGTTGTAGATAATTTAATATTCTACAACTCTTGAATATAATGTGTGTTTCTAAGATCCATTGGCAAAGAGCTATGAAGTATAAACCGAAAAACGGCTCAGTTTTTGGTGCACCACGGAGAACGCACAAGGGTTAGGAGGTCGAAAACTTGGTTTATAAACAACGAGACCAACCTTTTTAACATATTAAAAAATCAGAACTACATAACCTTTTGTAAGGCAAAATGTCTCTATTCCCTGGACTAGAGCCACTCGAGTGGAGAACGCGCGTTCGTTTCTATCGCATATGCACGCCACTCTTCGCGGACCATACAATCCTATGGAGCTTATTATACTGAACCACAGCAGTGGTTAGTGGTTGCGTCTGTGGTATGAGCTGACCACTGCAGTCGCCTACCCTCGCTACTTGTGGCGTGCGTGCGCGACTGTGGAAGTGGATTATTGTTTTTTTTTTTTAAGCTTATTAAATTTGTTTCTAGACTTTCCTTAACCCAGTTATCTAGTCAGGCCCTGATCATCGACTAAGCCCGCAAGACCTGACCCTTGGGCTCAAGATTTTAGGGGACACAGAAATTAGCTGTGAACCTGTAACTTTTGTTTCACAAAAGTTATGTAAATGTCTTTTGTAATCTGTATAAAAGAATTTTTACATAAAAATCATTTTGTATGAATCTTAAAGTGTGTTTAGTATCCCAGAGTGAATTTAATCAAATAAACTAAACAATCATTTAAAATCTTAAATAATATAATCCATGAAAACAGTTTTTAAAAAATCCTATATGCATTGTCAATTTTTGAAGTCATTAACACAGCGCCGATATCAAAAACATTTCTACAGCAAAATGAGTGGTAAACTACGTTTCAAATTTTTTGTTTTTTATTAAAAATGGACGTGAATTTGTGCTCTCGCATAGAAATATAATTTATTTATACTGATTAAAGTAATTTTATTATTTATTAATTAAAAAAAAAAAAAAATTGCCAACAAGAAAGAGTTTCAACAATGAACGGTTCAATGTTATTTTAATGCAATTGGATGACGCCAAGTTGGTTCATTAGTATTCCGTAAAAGCGACCTTTTAGTGACAGTAACAGCCCCAAAATTTGATAGAATGCCTTATCATCGACATCGAACCTATCTACCAAGTTTCAACCTGATTAGATGATGTAAAGGGGGTTGATTAGGCAGCCGCAAATTCCCCTTCCATCGACAAACAAAGTCAAAGTTAATATAAAGGATTTAAAAACAAAACTTTTTGAAACATTGAGAAAAAATTTAAAGAAAGTCTTGACGAATTTATTGTGAGGTCAGCTTTTCGAACTCTTCGAATATTCACTCTGAAATTGTGAATAATGCAGCAGATATTGTTGTCTTGGATATTACTATACACTGTGATAATGAAATGTAATGCTATCTATAACAAAGTTTTTCCTCTTTTGACCTATAAATATGATTGTTTGAAATTTGTTTCTTTATTTGTGATAAAAATTTTTTTTTTGGAAAACAATATTAACCTTAATTTATCAACTTTTTCTATATTTAATAGTACTTCATTTGACTTTGTGTCAAGCAAATTTCCAACAAACTCGCTTTTGAAAAAGAGGCCTCTGAAAGTGTCCTGGCCTTGGATCCCAACTTGTCATAGTCAGGCTCTGTATCAAGTGTTCCTTGAACATCGATTATTTTAATGTGTATAGTTCAAACGATTGTTCAGATGAATAATCGAGTGAAAAATCGATTGTATCCGAAAAGGGCAAACTATCGATAGAATAGATTGTTTCATACAAAATAATACAATCAGTTGTCGAAATTTAGAGAGAAACAATTGTATGCGACGATTATTTTTCTCTCGCAATATTATTAGGCTATATATCTGTTCAGGATATAAATTAAAATGTTGTATTACGTTGTAGAAAAAGCTTTCACAGTGGCTATATTGTTTATATATATTACTGCATGTATTTGCTCTTGCTTATTGCACATTTGTATAACATGAATGTATTGCAAATAGGTAATATCTGGGTGTATTGCAAATAGGTTTTGCACATGTGCATTGCATATAAGTATTGCACATGTGCAGGACTGACGCTAGCAGGGGGGGGAGGGGGGAGAGTCTAGGTCTTCAAGTTTTAGAAAGTTGAAGAGTCGAAATTTCCGAAGTTTTATTGCATTCTTTTTTAATTGCGATTCAGAAGGAAACCGAATTGAATGAAAAAACTAAAAAAGTGGAGGGGAAATGTGTAGAACAACAGTATTGAAAATATTGGAAGGCTGTTCAAACTAGGTTTGACGAATCGGCAATTCTATACTAGAAGTCTGCTGTTCATCAGAGAAAGAGTCCTCACCTACACTTTCCCTCTACTTACTTTGATGACCTGCGAACATAAATATAACCATAGGTAACTTCAAGATAATTGACGACAAATATAGTATTAAAAAATCCTGTTTGCAAGCAAGTAGGTGACAGCTGTGAATGAAATTAAATATAAAAATGCTTGGCACCTTTATAGCATACTTTTGTTTGAAGGAAACATAAAATCATTCTTTACCACACATATTTATTTTGATGGTAACATTTTATGTTTTTGCTTGAGTCATAAGTTGTTTTACTATGGAATGATGAGTTTTTAAATCGGGTGAATTATCAAGTATAACTTTTCACGTTTGTACGTCACACTTACCAAGTTTTCGAATAACATGTTCCATTTTTATTAAACGTACAAATGACTAACTGAAGTTTAGTCTCAAAATAAAAAGCATATTTTTTTTTGTTCAGTAAAAGCTATTTGACAAAAAAAAGCAATAACTTGAGAAAAAAATGTTTTAGTTTTAACATTAACATAATAAAAGAGGAATTTATTGCGAAAATAAAAAGATAATTAAAATAATATAAGGCATAATAAGCAATTATTTGCAGGGAAAGGAAGGTTGGAGGGGAAATACCGTATTCATGGGCGTCGAAAAGGAGGTACAAGGGAGTGCACTTGTACCCCCCCCCCCCACCCCGGTTTTCGAAATTTTAAAATAATGTGGAGAAAAGTGGTATGATTAACAGGAAATAAAAGTGTGCTATAGGTTTTAAAATATTCAACGGAACAGAAATTCAATACAAAACGATTAATTAAAACTTCATTTAGACATCTAACTGAAAAATCAAAGTTAAAGCAAAAAAACTTGGGGGTGGAACATCGCATAGCTTTCAATTACACTATATTACTGATGTGGATTTGTTTCATTTACCGTTTTTATATTTTCATCATTAATTCAGAAAATATGGCCAGTTTGGTGATTTTTTTTGATGCGATAATTCTTATATGCAACTTTTAAAAAAAAAATCGCCAAAATGGCCACTTTGGCGATATTTATTTCGAAAATTCTTATGTTATCCTTTCTTATAAGTGAAACTGCGGAGAGGAGATAAAACGATCGTCCATGAGCTATGCTCAAGGAGAGAGAACTCTGTGTTGAGGGCATTCGTTTTTCAACTTTTTTCACCATTAAAGCCTTTTTACGGGAATTTTGAAGGTGGGGATCTTTAGAACACCTTAAGAGGCATTACCACAGCGATTTTGAACAAAATCGTTAGAGCCGTCACACCAAATTTGAACATCGTTGTTCAGTTTGTTCGGGCGTAATGCTGACCACAGTAGTTAGAATATGGGGCTCCGGGGCCATAAGGTGGAGCTGTGGAGCAACCTTGATGGAATGAGATCCCAGTTGTGGCCATTTCGCGTTAAAATGCTTGCTTGCGATTGGTCGGATTTAAACACGTGACTAAATGGGCGCTTGTGATTGGCTACACAGTTTAGTAAGATAGTTTTCTGCAAAATTTAAGGTAGTGGCGCCATCTAGGGGGGAATTTAAGAGTCATTTACATTAAATTTCTAAGATCAGAGATATATGCAAATAAAAAAAATCTTAACACGACTTTTAAGTTTAATAAAAGTAAAGGCCTTTTGCTAAGGGTCTAAAGAACTCTAACCCCGAGCTACACGTGACATTTCAAAATTTTACCAAACAATTGTTAAAATATCGACTATCGGACGTTGCCTTCACGGGAACTCATCTACCCACCCCCCTTCCCTAACCAATTT
This sequence comes from Linyphia triangularis, assembly GCA_963978545.1. Taxonomy (NCBI): domain Eukaryota; kingdom Metazoa; phylum Arthropoda; class Arachnida; order Araneae; family Linyphiidae; genus Linyphia; species Linyphia triangularis. The sequence goes on from OZ021723.1 coordinate 70,590,573, forward strand.
TGAATAAGCTAATTTGAAATACTTTAGAAAATGCTAATTATTTTTAAGCTAAATTTTAAAAGTAAGGACCCACCTCCGGCCCGATACCTCTTTTAGGAAGAATTGGTACCGCCTCACTCCTCCCTATAAAAAGAAAAAAACTTATTCCAAAGAACGTATATTTCTTTGAAATATGAGGTCACTAACCAACCATCCAATACTGAATTTCATGAAAATTTTAGTCTGTCTAAACATTTTTTCATGAAAATTTTAGTTTTGAAACAAATTATTTAAACACTAATGTAAAAAAAAAAAAATATTTTTAATAGAAATTTTTACTAATATCTAGTTGTATGTAGCTTTTTCCGAAAAAACTTAATGAATTTCAAGAAAAATTTAACGTACCCTTAACAGTTTTCATGAAAATTGTAATTTTGATACAAACAAATTTAACTTTAGTGTTGCAGTTTACTCTTCATACAAATGTGCAGAAATATCTTAATTTTTTTAACTAGCATATCTTTCTTTATGACGTTATTACCAATGACTCCCAACGGCTCCCAATTGGCTCTCAATGGCTCACAATACCTGTTAAATGCTCCATAACTGCTCCTAATACCTGTTAAATGCTCTCAATACCTATTAAATGCTCCCTAAATGCTCCCAATACGTGCTAAATGCTCCCTAACTACTCCCAATGGCTCTTGAGTCCCGATAGTTGAGCTTTACCCCAATAAACTTGTTAGAAATTAATCTGTCTATGTTAGTTATATTAATCAAGATAGTTTTTATTGTACAATGATACTTACTTAAGTTGATGAATAGCAACACAGAACTAGCTGCTAATGCTGGATAGAGATCTGATAACTGATTTTGGATACTCTAATGCCTAAATAAGAGAGAAAAAGTAACATACTTGAACATCTCACAACTAAGAATTCAAAAGTGAACGTGAAAATTTACTTTACGAATAAACATCATGTCTTTAAAATGTGTACGAATATCATTAAATAAGTTAAAAAAAAGTAACATACTTAAACTCTTTACGATAAAAAACTTTAACATTAATGAAAAAAGTTTACTTTACACATAAAAATCACTTTAAAATGTGTAAAAATATCGCTAAATAAGAGAAAAAAATAACTTACTTAAAATTTCTAAGATAAATATTTAACCTTTACGAGAAAATTCCCTTCATATATAAAAATCACGACTTTAAAATATGACATGCAAGAGAAAAGTATAATACTTAAACTTTTTACGACTAATAACTTTAACATTTACGTAAAATTTTACTTTACACTTAAAATTCCCGACTTTAAAATATGTAGAAATATCGCTAAATAAAAGGAAAAAAAATGTACATACTTAAACTTGGTACGACAAATAACTTTGATATTAACGTAAAAATTTACTTCACATATAAAAATCCCGACTTTAAAATGTGACGTGTAAGAAAAATTAGCATACTTAAAATTTCTACGACAAATAACTTTAATCTTTAAGCGAAAATTTACTACATACATAAAAATCATGTCTTTTAAAATATGTAAAAATATTGCTGAATAAAAGAAAAAAGTAACATACTTAAACTTTGTACGACAAATAACTTTAACATTAACGTAAAAATTTACTTCACATATAAAAATCAGGACATTAAAATGTGACATGTAAGAAGAATTAGCATACTTAAAGTTTCTACGATAAATAATTTTAACATTTGCGTGAAAATTTACTACATATATAGAAATCATGTCTTTAAAATATCGCTAAATAAAAGAAAAAAGTAACATATTTAAACTTTCTACGACAAATAACTTTAACATTAACGCAAAAATTTACTTTACACATAAAAATCACGACTTTAAATTTTACATGTAGGAGGAAAGTATAACATACCTATAATTTCTACGACAAAGAATTCAAACATTGCCATTCATGTCTTTAAAATATATAATGACAACTCTAACTTTTAGAAAAAAGAAACACTAAAAATTTACACGGCAAAGAATTTAAAATTGAACGTGAAAATTAACTTTACATGTACAATCATACTCTTATATCAACAATAAATAAGATAAAAGAGAAGCTCTAAAAATTTATAAGGCAAAGAATTTAAATAATACGCGAAAATTTACCTCACATATAAAAATTATGTCTTTCAAATGTGTAAGAATAACGCTAAATTAGAGAAAAAGAAATACTATAAATTTATAATTTAAGGAATTGAAACAATACGAGAAAATTTATTTCACACATAACATTTTTATCTTTAAAATGTGTAAGAATAATACTAAATTAGAGAAGAAGAAAAAATAACATACTTAAACTTTCTTCGACAACAATTTAAACAATACGCGAAAATTTCCAATTATTTTCTTAGGTTAATGTTAAATAATGGGAAATTTAACAGAATAAAAATTTCAAAAATAAAGAATTTTAACCTTTACACGAAAATTTACTTCACATATAAATATCATGTCTTTAAACTTTAATTGTATATGAGAAGTAAATTGTCACGTTAAACTCTTAGGTTAATGTTAAAAAAAGAAAAAGTAACATACTCAAAAATTTCTAAGATAAGCATAACGTAAAAATTTCATATCATGTGTTTAAAATGTAACATATAAGAGAAAAAAAAATAACATACTTGAACTTTCTATAGCAAAGAATTTAAGCGTTAGCGTAAAAATTTACTTTACATATAAAATTCACGTCTTTAAACGGGATGATAAGCATGTGACGGTAATTAGCCAATCAGGTTAGCGGTAGGTGATACGCCACTCGCCGGCATTTTTAGACCGGAGGATGAGTCACGCTAAAACTTGTTCAAACAGGTCGGAGTCTTGTACAGCAAGAACAGCAGCATCGACGCGCAAGCAGCGGGTGATGCTGTGGTGTGTCAGCAGGTCTTTGAGATTATCGTTTTCCTACTTTGCCTTTTTCATAATGAAATGTTTGTGAAAACTTGGAATGAATGAAGTGGATTTCAAAGACACATTAGTAAGTGAAGGTAGAATTCGCATTCACTTTCTTCCAAAAAGTATGATTCACTTGGAGAATATAAGATCATTTCTACTTGAAAACTTTTCTATTATCTAAAACATTGAATATTATTCAAACTCAGTGGGATTATATGCTACAATACGGGTAAAACTTAACAAAATTGTTACATAGAAGAAAAATTGTAAGAGATTTAAAATAAATACTAGTTATAGATACTCCAAAGAAAAAATTTCTCCTACTTTTCAATCGGAAAATCAATACAAGTTGGAAATTTATGTTACTTCAAGAAAGACTTAGACAATTTACTTTGTAATAATATACGTTAAGGTGTCGTATTAACTCGTGCAATACATGCTGACTAAGGTTTATTTTACTTATCAATCTAAGAAAGCTGAATTAGGGGAAAATATTAAATAAATTGTAGATATTAAATACATTGTAGATATGCATTCAAGTTTCGAAAATCGCCTGCAAGACTTTTAAAACATCTTAAGATAATTTGAAAGAAACTTGCGAATTATATGTAAACTACATAACTTTTTATACTCTGAAAGGAAATCACAAGTAATTTAGTTAACTTTTTTCATGATAACACTCATATTCATGACATGTTTTTAAAATTTAACCTTCTTTACCTGATAATAGTAATAAATTTTTTCAATCTCAGATGCGATATACGATTATTTCTAACATATATGTTACGAATTGTGTAAAGTTCTTAAAAGAGTATATGCAAATCACCAATCAGAAACATAAAAATCTAACATCATTCAAACAAACTAAAATAATAAGATATTTTCCTTAGCGAAAATAGTTAACTACTCATGTGATGGAATATACTTAGAAAATTTAAATACTGAAAAAAGTTTGCTAAGCAAACTTAAAGAATATTTTTTTTTTCCTGTGAGAAACTAGCATAAATTAAAAAAATGTAGAGTTTGTTACTACGTAAAATTGAACATCATCTGGACAAACTAAATTATACGTGAATTTTTTTTTTATTTGAGAGGTGCTGACAATATATCATTAATACAGGGATTTTTAACTTCCACCCATAATTTCTAAATAACTTATACATAAATTTCAGAAAACTGAAACGGAATGTGTTTTACAAGACGCTTATTTTGTAAGATGAATATTCAATATTAATATAACTGGAGCAAAGTTCATTCCGGAAAAAACGTGTAAAAGATACTTATATTTTGAAAATAGTTTGAAATATCCTTTTAAATTTATGAATGCTCGCTTTCGAAAGACACAAATAAAACTGATATTTCTCATGATAATTAACACATGCATAACATTAGTCATTAAAGTGAAATTTTTATTGCTTGTGACCGATAACTTTTCAGTGAAGCGGAACTTACATAGGAAATTTGTGCAAACTTTTTCAACTTTTAAACCAAGTATCATGTAAAATTGTAAATTACAATAGGAAATAGCATACTTCAGAATCGGAACAAGTCTTGTAGTTAAGCTAAATTTATTTCTCAATGAATTGAAAGCATACCAGAGAAGTCCTTATCATTTCGCATCTTTTCTCATGTTGCAAGAAGACATACTTTGTAAAAGATCATCGTAGCACTTAACAAAAATCAGTAAAAATAAATATATTTTCTATGGCAAAGATAAAACTTCACAACTTAATTACTGAAATTTAGCTAAGTTGCATATGGTTTATTCACATAACTCGCATATGCTTCGAATGTTGAAATATATTTGTCAGTTGAAATCAAACTCATCGAAAATAAATGCTATCTACATTTTCAAGTCGGAAATTACTATTAAATAAACTTTACATGTAAAACATTGTCATGTTAAAAAGAAAAATATACAAAAATGTAAATGATAATTTTACTGTTGGTACATAAATGATGAATAATTTGTGATTTTATTCTAGGCAAACGTTTTATTGTCTAACAGAGAACTTAAACTTTAGCAGAAAAACGAAAAAAATACAATTTTTATATCCTATCATGCTTGTCGAAAATTGAATTTATTAGCTGTTGTAATAGATTTTTATTGTCCAAATTTCTATAGTTTTTCTTCCCAGTGCAATAAAATTAAGTTCATGCGTAATGAGTAGGTTTTTTTTTTTTTTTTTTTTTTTTTTTTTTTTTTTTTTTATGAATCTTATAAATTTAATGAAATTATTATGACCTAAGAGATTGAGTAAACTGAATAAATCAATGATATAAATTTAAACAGTGACTTGAACTGATATATACTATAACTGTAAAGAAGTATGACAAAGTGATAGATGAAGTGAAAATAGAAGTTGAGTGAAATGTGTTGAAAAAAGTTGAAGACGACAAGAAATTCGTAAATGAGAATTATCATTGACTTATATTAACTTCGTTTTTCTTGCTTATGACAAGAAAATACACTCTTTCTTATTAAGAACCAACTTGATATCTTATCATAGAATGAAAATGATGAAATATCTATACATTAATAAAAAAAAAATAAAAAAAATACCAAACTAAGACATAGCAAATTTCTTGAAATTCATGTATAATGTGAGAAGTTTTACTGGAAATATAGAAGATACAACATTGAAAGATGTGAATGTTTCGAAGTACTTTATCAGAAATAAAAAAAATAAAAAAAATGCGCTGAGGTCCGCTATAAAAAATTTTAGGAGAAAGTTTAAACAAAATTTAAAATCAAACATGCTTTTAAGTGGGAACACATATATTAAAACTATAGCACATTAAACAATTTATATTATGTCATCTCAGTTGTATCAAACTGAATAACATGAAAAACAACCACAAACTGAATAAACATGAAAATTATCAATATATGTGGAAAAGTTTCCTTTTTTCACATATAAAAAAATAACACATTGACATACGTTAAGATCACGAAACATGCGTAATCATATACCGATAAGAGCAACCAATGTTGCCGGGATATATTCACGTGATGGTCAATATCCCATGAATAAATTGATTGATTGAATTTCTAATGCTAATTCCAATAGTATTCCATGTAACTTCAACTTTATATGTTACACTATAGCTATATTAATTTTTCAAATATATTGACTTTCGAAAAATGATCTTTCAATATAAGAATGATCATAGTGAGAATAAAAGAAAAGATACTAAGCATTGATTTAAAGTGTATTTATTTCGACTTAGCAACAAATCATATGCTTGAAACGAAAATTGCTTCGAACCAAAGTATAACTATCCAATTTCAGTGATTCCTACAAGGAAATTTTTCTCATCTAGTAATTGAATTTTTTTTCTCATACACATTATAAGTGTTGTCCAATCAGGTGTAGAATAGTTGAAGATATCCGACCTCTTTCTAAATCTTAATAAGTCACTGTTGAAAAACTTATAAAAATTTCAATTTACACTTAAAGTTTTATTTTTATATATATATATATATATATATATATATATATATATATATATATATATATATATATATATATATATATATATATATATATATATATATATATATATATATATATATATATATATATATATATATATATATATATATATATATATATATATATATATATATATATTTCAAAGAATGTTTTCAAGTCAATATATATATTTAAATACGGAAATTTATTCACTTCAATACATGTATGTTTAAGTTATAAAACTTGTCGTTTGTATTGAAAAATTGTAACTTTTCGTCTTATTCGTATAAATCGATAACTTATACACTAGTTCTTCATCAATTAATCTACTAAGTAAATCTTTCAAAGGTAAAAACTTACTTATAGCTTTGCATTTGTAATATGTTAGATTTTACATGTTTCTCGTGAAATTAAAATTTTATATGTTTTCCATGAAAATAAATGTTTAAATGTCTTGCATGGAAATAAAATTAATTGTGTAACTTTCACGAGAAACATGTAAAATTTAACATGTTACAAATGTAAAGCTATAAGTATGCTTTTACCTTTGAAAGATTTACTTAGTAGATTAATTGATGAAGAACTAGTGTATAAGTTATCGATTTATACGAATAAGACGAAAAGTTACAATTTTTCAATACAAACGACAAGTTTTATAACTTAAACATACATGTATTGAAGTGAATAAATTTCCGTATTTAAATATATATATTGACTTAAAAACATTCTTTGAAATATATATATATATATATATATATATATATAAATAAAATATATATATAAATAAAACTTTAAGTGTAAATTGAAATTTTTATAAGTTTTTCAACAGTGACTTATTAATATTTAGAAAGAGGTCGTATATCTTCAACTATTCTACACCTGATTGGACAACACTTATAATGTGTATGAGGAAAAAAATTCAATTACTAGATGAGAAAAATTTCCTTGTAGGAATCACTGAAATTGGATAGTTATACTTTGGTTCGAAGCAATTTTCGTTTCAAGCATATGATTTGTTGCTAAGTCGAAATAAATACACTTTAAATCAATGCTTAGTATCTTTTCTTTTATTCTTACTATGATCATTCTTATATTGAAGGATGATTTTTCGAAAGTCAATATATTTGAAAAATAAATATAGCTATAGTGTAACATATAAAGTTGAAGTTACATGGAATACTATTGGAATTAGAATTAGAAATTCAATCAATCAATTTATTCATGGGATATTGACCATCACGTGAATATATCCCGGTAACATTTGTTGCTCTTATCGGTATATGATTACGCATGTTTCGTGATCTTAACGTATGTCAATGTGTTATTTTTTTATATGTGAAAAAAGGAAACTTTTCCACATATATTGATAATTTTCATGTTTATTCAGTTTGTGGTTGTTTTTCATGTTATTCAGTTTGATACAACTGAGATGACATAATATAAATTGTTTAATGTGCTATAGTTTTAATATATGTGTTCCCACTTAAAAGCATGTTTGATTTTAAATTTTGTTTAAACTTTCTCCTAAAATTTTTTATAGCGGACCTCAGCGCATTTTTTTTATTTTTTTTATTTCTGATAAAGTACTTCGAAACATTCACATCTTTCAATGTTGTATCTTCTATATTTCCAGTAAAACTTCTCACATTATACATGAATTTCAAGAAATTTGCTATGTCTTAGTTTGGTATTTTTTTTATTTTTTTTTTATTAATGTATAGATATTTCATCATTGTCATTCTATGATAAGATATAAAGTTGGTTCTTAATAAGAAAGAGTGTATTTTCTTGTCATAAGCAAGAAAAACGAAGTTAATATAAGTCAATGATAATTCTCATTTACGAATTTCTTGTCGTCTTCAACTTTTTTCAACACATTTCACTCAACTTCTATTTTCACTTCATCTATCACTTTGTCATACTTCTTTACAGTTATAGTATATATCAGTTCAAGTCACTGTTTAAATTTATATCATTGATTTATTCAGTTTACTCAATCTCTTAGGTCATAATAATTTCATTAAATTTATAAGATTCATAAAAAAAAAAAAAAAAAAAAAAAAAAAAACCTACTCATTACACATGAACTTAATTTTATTGCACTGGGAAGAAAAACTATAGAAATTTGGACAATAAAAATCTATTACAACAGCTAATAAATTCAATTTCCGACAAGCATGATAGGATATAAAAATTGTATTTTTTTCGTTTTTCTGCTAAAGTTTAAGTTCTCTGTTAGACAATAAAACGTTTGCCTAGAATAAAATCACAAATTATTCATCATTTATGTACCAACAGTAAAATTATCATTTACATTTTTGTATATTTTTCTTTTTAACATGACAATGTTTTACATGTAAAGTTTATTTAATAGTAATTTCCGACTTGAAAATGTAGATAGCATTTATTTTCGATGAGTTTGATTTCAACTGACAAATATATTTCAACATTCGAAGCATATGCGAGTTATGTGAATAAACCATATGCAACTTAGCTAAATTTCAGTAATTAAGTTGTGAAGTTTTATCTTTGCCATAGAAAATATATTTATTTTTACTGATTTTTGTTAAGTGCTACGATGATCTTTTACAAAGTATGTCTTCTTGCAACATGAGAAAAGATGCGAAATGATAAGGACTTCTCTGGTATGCTTTCAATTCATTGAGAAATAAATTTAGCTTAACTACAAGACTTGTTCCGATTCTGAAGTATGCTATTTCCTATTGTAATTTACAATTTTACATGATACTTGGTTTAAAAGTTGAAAAAGTTTGCACAAATTTCCTATGTAAGTTCCGCTTCACTGAAAAGTTATCGGTCACAAGCAATAAAAATTTCACTTTAATGACTAATGTTATGCATGTGTTAATTATCATGAGAAATATCAGTTTTATTTGTGTCTTTCGAAAGCGAGCATTCATAAATTTAAAAGGATATTTCAAACTATTTTCAAAATATAAGTATCTTTTACACGTTTTTTCCGGAATGAACTTTGCTCCAGTTATATTAATATTGAATATTCATCTTACAAAATAAGCGTCTTGTAAAACACATTCCGTTTCAGTTTTCTGAAATTTATGTATAAGTTATTTAGAAATTATGGGTGGAAGTTAAAAATCCCTGTATTAATGATATATTGTCAGCACCTCTCAAATAAAAAAAAAATTCACGTATAATTTAGTTTGTCCAGATGATGTTCAATTTTACGTAGTAACAAACTCTACATTTTTTTAATTTATGCTAGTTTCTCACAAGAAAAAAAAAATATTCTTTAAGTTTGCTTAGCAAACTTTTTTCAGTATTTAAATTTTCTAAGTATATTCCATCACATGAGTAGTTAACTATTTTCGCTAAGGAAAATATCTTATTATTTTAGTTTGTTTGAATGATGTTAGATTTTTATGTTTCTGATTGGTGATTTGCATATACTCTTTTAAGAACTTTACACAATTCGTAACATATATGTTAGAAATAATCGTATATCGCATCTGAGATTGAAAAAATTTATTACTATTATCAGGTAAAGAAGGTTAAATTTTAAAAACATGTCATGGAATATGAGTGTTATCATGAAAAAAGTTAACTAAATTACTTGTGATTTCCTTTCAGAGTATAAAAAGTTATGTAGTTTACATATAATTCGCAAGTTTCTTTCAAATTATCTTAAGATGTTTTAAAAGTCTTGCAGGCGATTTTCGAAACTTGAATGCATATCTACAATGTATTTAATATCTACAATTTATTTAATATTTTCCCCTAATTCAGCTTTCTTAGATTGATAAGTAAAATAAACCTTAGTCAGCATGTATTGCACGAGTTAATACGACACCTTAACGTATATTATTACAAAGTAAATTGTCTAAGTCTTTCTTGAAGTAACATAAATTTCCAACTTGTATTGATTTTCCGATTGAAAAGTAGGAGAAATTTTTTCTTTGGAGTATCTATAACTAGTATTTATTTTAAATCTCTTACAATTTTTCTTCTATGTAACAATTTTGTTAAGTTTTACCCGTATTGTAGCATATAATCCCACTGAGTTTGAACAATATTCAATGTTTTAGATAATAGAAAAGTTTTCAAGTAGAAATGATCTTATATTCTCCAAGTGAATCATACTTTTTGGAAGAAAGTGAATGCGAATTCTACCTTCACTTACTAATGTGTCTTTGAAATCCACTTCATTCATTCCAAGTTTTCACAAACATTTCATTATGAAAAAGGCAAAGTAGGAAAACGATAATCTCAAAGACCTGCTGACACACCACAGCATCACCCGCTGCATGCGCGTCGATGCTGCTGTTCTTGCTGTACAAGACTCCGACCTGTTTGAACAAGTTTTAGCGTGACTCATCCTCCGGTCTAAAAATGCCGGCGAGTGGCGTATCACCTACCGCTAACCTGATTGGCTAATTACCGTCACATGCTTATCATCCCGTTTAAAGACGTGAATTTTATATGTAAAGTAAATTTTTACGCTAACGCTTAAATTCTTTGCTATAGAAAGTTCAAGTATGTTATTTTTTTTTTCTTATATGTTACATTTTAAACACATGATATGAAATTTTTACGTTATGCTTATCTTAGAAATTTTTGAGTATGTTACTTTTTCTTTTTTTAACATTAACCTAAGAGTTTAACGTGACAATTTACTTCTCATATACAATTAAAGTTTAAAGACATGATATTTATATGTGAAGTAAATTTTCGTGTAAAGGTTAAAATTCTTTATTTTTGAAATTTTTATTCTGTTAAATTTCCCATTATTTAACATTAACCTAAGAAAATAATTGGAAATTTTCGCGTATTGTTTAAATTGTTGTCGAAGAAAGTTTAAGTATGTTATTTTTTCTTCTTCTCTAATTTAGCATTATTCTTACACATTTTAAAGATAAAAATGTTATGTGTGAAATAAATTTTCTCGTATTGTTTCAATTCCTTAAATTATAAATTTATAGTATTTCTTTTTCTCTAATTTAGCGTTATTCTTACACATTTGAAAGACATAATTTTTATATGTGAGGTAAATTTTCGCGTATTATTTAAATTCTTTGCCTTATAAATTTTTAGAGCTTCTCTTTTATCTTATTTATTGTTGATATAAGAGTATGATTGTACATGTAAAGTTAATTTTCACGTTCAATTTTAAATTCTTTGCCGTGTAAATTTTTAGTGTTTCTTTTTTCTAAAAGTTAGAGTTGTCATTATATATTTTAAAGACATGAATGGCAATGTTTGAATTCTTTGTCGTAGAAATTATAGGTATGTTCTTTCCTCCTACATGTAAAATTTAAAGTCGTGATTTTTATGTGTAAAGTAAATTTTTGCGTTAATGTTAAAGTTATTTGTCGTAGAAAGTTTAAATATGTTACTTTTTCTTTTATTTAGCGATATTTTAAAGACATGATTTCTATATATGTAGTAAATTTTCACGCAAATGTTAAAATTATTTATCGTAGAAACTTTAAGTATGCTAATTCTTCTTACATGTCACATTTTAATGTCATGATTTTTATATGTGAAGTAAATTTTTACGTTAATGTTAAAGTTATTTGTCGTACAAAGTTTAAGTATGTTACTTTTTTCTTTTATTCAGCAATATTTTTACATATTTTAAAAGACATGATTTTTATGTATGTAGTAAATTTTCGCTTAAAGATTAAAGCTATTTGTCGTAGAAATTTTAAGTATGCTAATTTTTCTTACACGTCACATTTTAAAGTCGGGATTTTTATATGTGAAGTAAATTTTTACGTTAATATCAAAGTTATTTGTCGTACCAAGTTTAAGTATGTACATTTTTTTTTCCTTTTATTTAGCGATATTTCTACATATTTTAAAGTCGGGAATTTTAAGTGTAAAGTAAAATTTTACGTAAATGTTAAAGTTATTAGTCGTAAAAAGTTTAAGTATTATACTTTTCTCTTGCATGTCATATTTTAAAGTCGTGATTTTTATATATGAAGGGAATTTTCTCGTAAAGGTTAAATATTTATCTTAGAAATTTTAAGTAAGTTATTTTTTTCTCTTATTTAGCGATATTTTTACACATTTTAAAGTGATTTTTATGTGTAAAGTAAACTTTTTTCATTAATGTTAAAGTTTTTTATCGTAAAGAGTTTAAGTATGTTACTTTTTTTTAACTTATTTAATGATATTCGTACACATTTTAAAGACATGATGTTTATTCGTAAAGTAAATTTTCACGTTCACTTTTGAATTCTTAGTTGTGAGATGTTCAAGTATGTTACTTTTTCTCTCTTATTTAGGCATTAGAGTATCCAAAATCAGTTATCAGATCTCTATCCAGCATTAGCAGCTAGTTCTGTGTTGCTATTCATCAACTTAAGTAAGTATCATTGTACAATAAAAACTATCTTGATTAATATAACTAACATAGACAGATTAATTTCTAACAAGTTTATTGGGGTAAAGCTCAACTATCGGGACTCAAGAGCCATTGGGAGTAGTTAGGGAGCATTTAGCACGTATTGGGAGCATTTAGGGAGCATTTAATAGGTATTGAGAGCATTTAACAGGTATTAGGAGCAGTTAGGGAGCATTTAGCGGGTATTGGGAGCAGTTAGGGAGCATTTAACAGGTATTGTGAGCCATTGAGAGCCAATTGGGAGCCGTTGGGAGTCATTGGTAATAACGTCATAAAGAAAGATATGCTAGTTAAAAAAATTAAGATATTTCTGCACATTTGTATGAAGAGTAAACTGCAACACTAAAGTTAAATTTGTTTGTATCAAAATTACAATTTTCATGAAAACTGTTAAGGGTACGTTAAATTTTTCTTGAAATTCATTAAGTTTTTTCGGAAAAAGCTACATACAACTAGATATTAGTAAAAATTTCTATTAAAAATATTTTTTTTTTTTTTACATTAGTGTTTAAATAATTTGTTTCAAAACTAAAATTTTCATGAAAAAATGTTTAGACAGACTAAAATTTTCATGAAATTCAGTATTGGATGGTTGGTTAGTGACCTCATATTTCAAAGAAATATACGTTCTTTGGAATAAGTTTTTTTCTTTTTATAGGGAGGAGTGAGGCGGTACCAATTCTTCCTAAAAGAGGTATCGGGCCGGAGGTGGGTCCTCACTTTTAAAATTTAGCTTAAAAATAATTAGCATTTTCTAAAGTATTTCAAATTAGCTTATTCAGAATTGGTTAGGGAAGGGGGGTGGGTAGATGAGTTCCCATGAAGGCAACGTCCGATAGTCGATATTTTAACAATTGTTTGGTAAAATTTTGAAATGTCACGTGTAGCTCGGGGTTAGAGTTCTTTAGACCCTTAGCAAAAGGCCTTTACTTTTATTAAACTTAAAAGTCGTGTTAAGATTTTTTTTATTTGCATATATCTCTGATCTTAGAAATTTAATGTAAATGACTCTTAAATTCCCCCCTAGAGGGCGCCACTACCTTAAATTTTGCAGAAAACTATCTTACTAAACTGTGTAGCCAATCACAAGCGCCCATTTAGTCACGTGTTTAAATCCGACCAATCGCAAGCAAGCATTTTAACGCGAAATGGCCACAACTGGGATCTCATTCCATCAAGGTTGCTCCACAGCTCCACCTTATGGCCCCGGAGCCCCATATTCTAACTACTGACCACGTACACACAGACAGACAATTTTTCTAAACCACTTTTTTGAGATCAGGATGTTCCAAAACGTGGAGAAATGCAAAAAATACGATTTTTTTTTTTACCGAATACTATACTTTCATTACCCTATGTATTATATATGGGTAATTGAAAGTAAAAAATAACAACCTTGCATTCCCCTTGGAGGCCATTTACAACCCCTTGAAAATAATAATGCCGGCACTCATGGCCCCGTGTCGCTAATGCATGTATGTTGTGCAGTTCCAATAAGTGCTTCTGCTATATAATTAGTGTGGTGTGGTGATCAATTTCTATAAATTTTCTACAAAATGCGTTAATTTCATTTAATTTCAAATCAGTGTATATTAATTGTATAAGTTTGACAAAAGACTGCCGTAACTTTTTTTATTAATTTACTCAACTGCTAAGTACACCAATACTCTTAAAAAAATAACTGACTATATTAACTTATTCTTCCAACCATTGGACAACTTTGATGAGTTACAGTTACAGTAAGTAATGTGCTTGTAGTAAGCCAAGTAACATCTAAAAAATTATAACATACAAATTAAAGTCATTTACACAGAAAAAAACTTGTTGTCACCTTCTCTTAAATCGTCATACAGAGTATGAAATAAACCTTTTGAGGGCCTTCTTGATAAGAAGGGATGCACTCCTAAAGTTCTAATCTTTCTTCGTTTCTTAATAAGATAAACATGCGCAATTCATCATCCTCACTTGACGAAAACATTTTGAATACAGAAAGGGAACGAAATCATAACAAACACGGAAGCTAGACCTGGCCACTGCAAACGCGTGGATGCGCCACTGCAGTGGCTAGCTCAGGCGTCTAACGCGAACGCGGGCGTCAGCCACTCGAGTGGCTCTGTATAATAAGGCCCTTAGGAGTGCGTCCCTTCTTATCAAGAAGGCCATCAAAAGGTTTATTTCATACTCTGCATGATGATTTAAGAGAAGGCGACAACAAGTTTTTTTTCTGTGTAAATGATTTTAATTTGTATGTTATAATTTTTTAGATGTTACTTGATTTACTACAAGCACATTACTTACTGTAACTGTAACGCATCAAAGTTGTCCATTAGTTGGAACCTCCTTGGTTGGAATAATAAGTTAATATTGTCAGTTATTTTTTTCTACGAGTATTGGTGTACTTAGCAGTTGAGTAAATTAATTAAAAAAACTTACTACAGTCTTTCGTCAAACTTATATAATTAATATACACTGATTTGAAATTAAACGAAATTTATCCATTTTGTAGAGAATTTATAGAAATTGATCACCACACCACACTATTTATGCAGTAGAAGCACTTATTGGAACTGCACAACATACATGCATTAGCGACACGGGGCCATGAGTGCCGGCTGAATTATAAGTATATATATATATATATATATATATATATATATATATATATATATATATATATATATATATATATATATATATATATATATATATTTTCTTCATTTTTCTTCTGGTATTTCTCCACGTTTTGGAACATCCAGATTTCAAAAAAGTGATCTGGAAAAAATGTCTGTCTGTGTGTACGTGGTCAGCATAAACTCTCGACAAATTGGCTTACGGTGTCCAAATTTGGTGTGAGGGTTGGTGATGGTCCAAGGACCTACCATTAAGGTTTTCGACAAAATCGCGCATGCACATAAGGTAGCTGCCATTGAAAAAATAATGTTTTTCAATGATTGCTAAAGAGCCGCTCTAACGATTTTGTTCAAAATCTCTGTGGTAATGCCTCTTAATGTGTTTTAAACATTTCCACATCCGAAATTTCCTTAAAAATGCTTTAATGGCGTAAAAAGTTGAAAAACGAATGCCTTCAACATAAAATTCTCTTTCCTTGAGCATAGCTCATCGACGATCGTTGTTTCTCCTCTCCGCAGTTTCACTT
The DNA here is from genome assembly GCA_963978545.1 of Linyphia triangularis. Taxonomy (NCBI): domain Eukaryota; kingdom Metazoa; phylum Arthropoda; class Arachnida; order Araneae; family Linyphiidae; genus Linyphia; species Linyphia triangularis. The sequence continues at coordinate 70,606,494 of OZ021723.1, forward strand.
ATAAGAAAGGATAAAATAAGAATTATAGAATTAAATATCGCCAGAATGGGTATTTTGGCTAATTTTATTTTTTAAAGATGCGTATAAGAATTATCACAACAAAAAAATATCACCAAACTGGCCATATTTTCTCAATGAATGATAAAAATATAAAAATGGTAAATGACACAAATCCACATCAGTAATATAGTGTAATTGAAAATTGTACGATGTGCCACACCCCTAGTTTTTTGCTTTAACTTTGATTTTTCAGTTGAATGTCTAAATGAAATTTTAATTAATCGTTTTGTATTAAATTTCTGTTCCGTTAAATATTTTAAAACCTATAGCATATTTTTATTTCCAGTTAATCGTACCACTTTTCTCCATATCATTTTAAAATTTGGTAAACCAGGTGGGTGCACTCTTTTGTATCTCCTTGGCGACGCCCATGAATATGGTTTTTCCCCTCCCCCTTCCTTTCCCTGAAAATTGCTTAATATGCCTTATATTATTTTAATTATCTTTTTATTTTCGCATTACATTCCCCTTTTATTATGTCAATATTAAATGTAAAACATTTTTTCCTCAACTTGTTGCATTTTTCGTCAAATAGCTTATACTAAACAAATACAAATTTGTTTTTTATTACGAAACTAAACTTCAGTTAGTCATTTGCACGTTTAGTAAAAATGGAACATGATTATTCGAAAACGTGGTATGTGTGACGCACAAACGTGAAAAATTATACTTGATAATTCGCCTGTTTTAAAAACTCATCGTTCCATATTGAAAAAAAAGTCACAATGATATATTTCTGACTCAAGCAGAAGCATAAGTTGATCCCACGAAATAAAAATATGTGGTACCGAATGATTTTCCGTTTCCTTCAAACAAAAATATGCTATCAATGTGCCATGCATTTTTATATTTAATTTCATTTAGCAGCTGTCACCGACTTGCTTACAAACAGGATTTTTTAATACTATTTGACGATTTCAATTATCTTGAAGTTATCTATGGTTATAATTATGTTCGCAGGCCATCAAAGTAGGTAGAGGGAAAGTGTAGGTGAGGACTCTTTCTCTCCTCCTACATTGATGAACTGCAGACTTCTTGTATAGATTTTCCGATTCGTCAAACAAAGTTTGAACAGCCTTCCAATATTTTCAATACAGTTGTTCGACACATTTTCTTATGCCCCATTTTTAGTTTTTTCATTCAATTCGGTTTCGTTTTGAATCGGAATAAAAAAAGAATGCAATAAAATTTCGGAAATTTCGACTCTTCAACTTTCTAAAACTTGAAGACCTAGACTCTCCCCCCTCCCCTGCTAGCGTCAGTCCTGCACATGTGCAATACTTATATGCAATGCACATGTGCAATACTTATATGCAATGCACATGTGCAATACTTATATGCAATGCACATGTGCAAAATCTATTTGCAATACATCCAGGTATTACTATTTGCAATACATCATGTTATACAAATGTGCAATACGCAAGTGCAAATACATGCAATATTATATAAAAACAATATATCCTCTGTAAAAGCTTTTTTCTACAACGTAATGCGACGTTTCAATTTATATCCTGAACAGTTATACAGCCCAATAATATTGCCAAAAGAAAAGTAATCATCGCATACAATTGTTTCTCACTAAATTTCGACAATCGATTGTCTTATTTAGCATGAAACAATCGATAGTTTTTCCTTTTTCGATTCTATCAATTTTTCACTCGATTGTTCATCTGAATAATCGTTTGAACTATAGATATTAAAATAATCAATGTTCAAGGAACACTTGACACAGGCAGGGACCGATTTAGAATTTTTTTTACTGTAGGCCCAACATTCAGAGAGGGGCCCCCAATAGCAAATATTTATTTTCTTAGGTCAAAATATTACCAGATCAAGCTACATTCGTTAAGACTAACTTTTTACAATTATAACTCATAGTTTACTTTCACGCGATTTTTTTGTTATATTTAGTATGATCTTGATTTTCTCTATCTAACTTAACTCTCTGTGACTATAAAAAATATGGAATTTGTGGATGTGTAACTAAAAATTTTTTATTATTTTTGTTCAGTACTTCCCATAAAAAGACCATTATATTTAACCTCTTTTTATTATTCTTATTACCTCTTTTTCAAAAGCGAGATTTGTTGGAAATTTGCTTGACAAAAAGTCAAATGGAGTAATATTAAAAATAGAAAAAGTTGATAAAGTAAGGTTAATATTGTATTCTAAATTTTTTTTTATCACAAATAAAGAAATAAATTTCAAGCAATCAAATATATAGATCAAAAGAGGAAAAACTTTGTTATATATAGCATTGCATTTCACTATCACAATGTATAGTAATATCCATGACAACAATATCTGCAGCATTATTCACAATTTCAGAGTGAATATTCGAAGAATTCGAAGAGCTGATCTCACAATAAATTCGTCAAGACTTTCTTTAAATTTTTTTTCTCTATCTATCAAGAAGTCTTGTTTTTAAATTCTTTATATTAACTTCAACTTTGTGTGTTAGTTTTTTTGTCAATGAAAGCGGAATTTGCGGCTGCCTAATCAACCCCCTTACCATCATCCAATCAGGTTTAAACTTGGCAGATAGGTTAGATGTCGATGACAATGCATTCTATCAAATTTTAGGGTTGCTACTGTCACTCAAAGGACGCTTTTATGGAATACTAATTAACCAACTTGGCGTCATCCAATCGAATTAAAATAACAATGAACCGTTCATGGTTGAAACTCTTTCTTGTTGGCGAATTTTTTTTTTAATTTAAATAATAAAATTACTTTAATCAGTATAAATAAATTATATTTCTATGCGAGAGAACAAATTCACGTCCATTTTTAATTAAAAAAAAATTTGAAACGTAGTTTGCCACTCATTTTGCTGATACAAATGTTTTTGATATCGACGCTGTGTTAATGAATACAAAAATTGACAATGCATATCCGATTTTTTAAAAACTCTATTTTTATGGGTTATATTATTTAAGATTTTAAATGATGGTTTAATTTATTTGATTAAATACACTATGGGATACTAAACACACTTCAAGATTCATACAAAATGATTTTTATGTAAAAATTCTTTTATACACATATAAAGATATTCACATAACTTTTGTGAAACAAAAGTTACAGGTTTACATCTAATTTCGGGGCCTCCTAAAATCTTGGACCCAAGGGCCAGGTCTTGTGGGCTTAGTCGATAATCAGGGCCTGACTAGATAACTGGGTCAAGGCAAGTCTATAAACAAATTTAATAAGCTTCAAAACAAACAATAGTCCTCTACCACAGTCGAGCACGCACGCCACATGTAGCGAGGGTAGGCGCCTGCAGTGGTCAGCTCGTGCCACAGACGCGACCACTAGCCACTACAGTGGGCCGAAAAAAATAAAGTTTTTTTGATCAAAATTTAATAGTGCGGAAAAGTTGCTATAGGTCAATGGAAACCAAAAGAAGCAAAAATATTTGAAATAAAAAAATATTTGACCATTGCGCATCAAGATCAAATTTCGAAAATGTTACAATTTTTACTCATTTTTCCATTTTTCTAAAACATTGCTTCTGAGATTTATATTTTTTGTGGTCTATCAACATATGATATATGAGAATTAAAGAAATCATTTGTCATAATTATGATATTGTAAGTCGAAGGGTGGAAGGAGGAGGGAGGGAGTATTTCACCCAAAATTACACCTCGACCATTATAACAGAAAGGTTCAACTGACTATGAAGTGGAACATTGCGATTAACCCTTCACATATACATTACGAAGTGTGCAGCTCTTAGCTCATTAAAATGACTCAGAACTCACTACGTGAAGGTGGCTGCACGTCGTGTTCCACCCTCACCCTCACCCTTTCCAACCATCGGCAAGGTGTTTTTTTTGCACAGAAATATTTATTTGTGCTCCTTTATTTCTACAAGATTAAATTCTATTTTATGGTTAAATTTAGGCATAATATTCCTGGATAGAAGTGTGGATCGAATCAAACCATCCTGGGTTTCTGAACCACAAACCTTCTTTGCTGCCTCTGTGACAAGCTTAACGCACCGCTCTACCGCTTGTGTGAAACAAGGGAAATGATGCACGTTCCCAATCTGGTACAGTATCTGATTTTATAAGTGCGTTGATGAAATCCGAGCTGATATTGCGCAAGATAGGTGGTGGAGTCAGCTTATAAGAGTTCCAGTCGATCAACTCAGAATAATCTGTGGCAGAAAAATTGATAGTAGGATGCAAAAAAGTGCGCACCATTTTCTCCATGGAAAGACTTTGTCGTGCTTTTAGAATGCGCCTCAAATCAAGTTCCCTTATATTCTTCCTTTCGTCAAACACCATTGCTATGAGCAAGTTTTCAGGATGGGCAAAAAATCCATTGCGCTGTATCACTGGATCTATTAATTGTAGAAGATTTTCAGGTAAGTATCTTGATAATTGTATTGATTTGAAAACAAGTTTTGGTCCATCTATGAAAGAACTCTCCTTCTTAATAGCAAACCAAACTGGAATATAGCACTTCAAAAGGAATGTAACTATCTGTTTCAGTTCATGTGAGGGTTATTTTAATGATATGTACAACCTTAGAACATAATTAGTAGCCGTCAACCATCTAGAATTAGATAGAGGCATAGGATCAGAAACAGCAAGATCTGGTGGACAAAATCCCTTTAGTATAGCTCAAGATATATTGATAAGATATTTTTTGATCTTTACTTAGAACTGCTTCATCTAGAAGAGGAACTTCACACTCAATGGTTTCAAACTTTACAATTGGTAAATTTTTGCAGTCACGAATTGCCTTGCCAATGGGTCCGGAAAATATGTTCGGTCCTGTAGTTTTCCCATCCAAACACTCAAACAAATGTCGGAATGGCAATTCCTTAAAATGCAAAAGACAAACAGACCATTGTAGGGGTCTGCGAAGTTGCAGTTCTAACTTCCGTATTATTCCGTTCCTGCAACCAGTGTTTGTTGCTGTTCCGTCACATCCGACAATATCCAATTCACCTAAGGATATGTTTTGCTGAAATAAGTATGAAACAATACTAGAACTGATTTCTGAGGCCGTACCTGACAGGAGAGATACATGGCCGATATAATTAGATCCTGACTCCTGAATCAGAGAAATGTGCTCCTCTTTCACGACTCACGAAAATACTTTTTATGGATCGGTTCCATGACCAGTGTATCATCTTTACAGCCGTCAAAGTATAAGCCTTGAACCATTGTATTAAGGTCACACTGCAATAATCTTCTTGTCTGAGACTTCTGCCTCCTTATTTTATTTTTGTCTATCACCATTGACATATCTGACTCGGTTATTATGCCTATATCCTTAAGAACACTAGTCGAAACTGCAGCTGCTGCTCTGTCAGACACATTATACCTGTCACAAACCAATGCAGTAGATTCCAGTTTTTTTCTCATCTGCGAAGTGGAAGGTAAATCAGGTGTTGATGGAAGAAACATTTCATCTGTACTATCTGATTCTGTAGTATCCTCCTCGAAAGCGATATCAGTTAAATCAGAGGGTGTCTGGGATTTACTCTCAGACTCCGAAATGCCAGAAGGATTGAGTTCACGTTGTCGTTCCTTCCTGAATAGCCTATTAGTATGTTTTTCTGTTTCTTGAATATCTATGTTACCAATTCTGTCATTTCTTTGGTCATGAAGAAATCTTAACTCCATTACAGGTACTTTTCTCGATTTATCACAGCCACTAGTGATAGAAATTTGGCACTTGCAACTATAGATCCTTTTTCCACAGTCACAAATGAAAGTCAATGGGCATTTGCAAGCTGCGACGTCGAAAAGTTTAGTAGCTTCCTGTTTGAATTTCCTCAGCTTATTTTTGTAATTTTGTTTATCCTTATCTCTATTGTAGGATTTTCTCAAATTTTAGTATACGTCTTGGTATCTACTAACCATTTGTACGATTCTTGTTTGACTTACTGTGGGAATAGAGGCCATATCAAACAAGCTTTTGACTTTTCTTACCACCAGCAACAACAGAAAAGTTGACAGTCGTGTAATTAGCTTCCAACACCAACTCAAATCTTTCTTCAAAACAACAATGTAAAATGTCCTCGTATGTGGGGAGCTTCGATGAAGGTAAATCTTCTGGATTGCCAAGTATGTGACAATTAAAAGCCTTCCTTGTGATATGCTTTCATGTTCCTTTCGTTTCCTCCATCGTGAATCTTCTTGAAGAAATACCCACACAAAAAATTGATTAACAGAAGCGCACGAGCTCGCTGCAAACCAAATCACTAATAAAATGTGAACTGGACGAGACACATTCTTCATTGCATAGACAATGAAAGGGGAATTCCCCTCAAAGAAAGCAAAGAAAAAAACGGAAGACATAAAAGTGAGTGGGAGGGGGTGAAAAAAAAGCTAAAGTGATTATTTATAGGGATTGTGATTTACCCTAGAGAAAGTATTTCTTTGATGCCTCAACGTTTTGATAATTTCGTTTTGTTCGTTTTCATTCGTTGGAATTAGTCCCCCCCCCCCCCCCTTCTCCTTCAACTTAGAATATCATAATTATAGCGAATGATTTCTTTAGTGCTTTTGTATCATATATTAATAGACTACAATAATATATAAATCTCAGAAGCAATATTTTAGAAAAATGGAAAAATGAGTAAAAATGGTAACATTTTCGAAACTTTGACCTTGATGCTCAAGGGTCAAACATTTTTTTATTTCAATTTTTTTTGCTTCTTTCGGTTTCTAATGACCTATAGCAACTTTTCCCCACTACTAGATTTTGATCTAAAAAATTTGATTTTTTTCGGCCCACTCTACTAGCCACTGCTGTGGTTCAATATAGTAAGCTCCATAGGATTGTATGGTCCGCGAAGAGTGGCGTGCGTGCGCGTTAGAAGCGAACGCGTGCGTTCGCCACTCGAGTGGCTCTGTATACTAAGGCCCTTACATTTTTTTAATTCATTAAATACAACCGAAGCTATTTCACCCATGGTTTCGTGTGCTACTCTCTTTTGTCTGGTAACTTTGTTCAAGCTCCCCTTTACGAGAACTACTTAGCGCTTTTTTTTGGGCGATTTAGACTCTCAAAATTTCCTCCTTAGTATTTTGTGTTGTTTACGTTTATATATCGTTGTTTGGAGTGTTTATGCTTTTTCTATACATATATCTATTTACCAAGTGTTTATTTATCGTTATTCTGAAGTGAATTTATCGTTTTTCTAACTTGTATTTCATCGTTTTTCGAGTGGTTATTTATTGTTATTGTAGAATGAATTTATTGCTTTCCTAATATTTATTTTATCACTAACCACAATTGTTTCTAGCATTTATAAATCACTATTTAAAAGTACATGTTTCCAAGTATGTATTCAAAGTATACATATGTCTTATATACATATAGAAAGCTGGAAAAAATATTAAGGCCACAGACAAAATTATGTAAAAAACTGCTAATAATCCAAAAACTTTCCCTTCTTTTCAATTAATTTAATCATTCTCGTTGATGTAGAATCCGAAAGTCATTTCAAAGTATCTTTTCCAGCTGTTTTCAATAGCCATTTTCCGTTCATATTTAGTGTTGTAAGTTTTACCATTTCCATAAATATCAAGCGCCATAAATTTCCTGTTGCGTTCAGTTCAGGGTACCATGATGGCTACTCAAGTACTTGGACATGATTAGCTTCGAGCCAGGCTTTTGTGGAACTTGAATTGTGAATAGACGCATTATCTTCCTAAAAGATGTATTTATCCAGATGTTATTAAAGGAGCCTACAACAATAAATTTTCTGTTAAAATGTCTTGATAGGCTTCCAAATTTGTCTTTGTTTCCAGATAAGAAGTTGGTGTTGTTCTGTTAGCAAAAAAGGAGGATTCACTCAGAAGATCATACTAGTAGTACCTAAACTCATCTAAGCTAGCGAAACTAAATTTCTTTTCGTCAGAAAAAACAACATTTTGCTATTTATTTCCAAAAGCAAATTTTTTTTTTGCTAACTCTAGACGTGCCATTTCATGCATCTTACTTAGAGGTGGTTGAAGATTCATTTTACGATTGGTTTTTTCAATAAAACATTTTGTACATTTCGTCTAGTGCAAGGAAGCCTACAATCCTTTACAATTTGAGACGTAGAAGCCTCTTTTGTGTTGCTTAGCAAACAACAGCTCTTATTTATCGAAAACTCAATGCAAATGGACGTCCTGTACCCTTTCACTTATTGTAAATATCACTACTACTTTTTAGAAAGCTATTAACCACAGTCTTAGATCTGCTTAATCTTTTAGCTTTAGTCCGAGAACTTAACTACATTGTTTAAAACTAAGGATCTTACCTTGTTCAGTCAGTGTTAATTTCTTACTTCCCCCCATTTTCATAAATATTTAAATTACTCTAGCATCGATCTAAATCGTCTACATAGTTTGTTAAGAGCAGCTCTGCATACGATTATAACTCTGCAACAAATAATTAACATAAAAAAACAATAAATTTGAGCTAGGCCTTATTATTTTTTCCAGGTTTTCGTATGTTAAAAAAAATCATTATAATTTTATTTTTAAAAGTAACTTAATTTATCGTAATATTTTTATATGTATAATTAAAAGCTGCCATTTTCTGCTTTGAGTTAAATTTGCATAAAGTTCCAATAAGTGGTTGGGGGAAATAATGAAGTTTTTCGCTTGGCCTTAACGTTTTTTCCCGCATTGTATAAAAAGTTCGTTTTCTATCGAACCGCAATATGATAAATCACTAAATCCATGTTTAAGCAATTAACGAATGCTATAACACGAGTTCTATATAGAAATCAATGGGTTTTTATTCAGTTTTTTCAATTTCCTATAAAGTTTTCCAATTGTGATGTAAGCTCGTTTGGTTCTGAGGTACAGAAATATTGAAGTTAAATGATTATATAGCAGAGTCCAGATATACTTGTAACTTCTCCTAAAATCTTCTTATTTGCTCATGATTTATATTTTTGCTAAAATGGAATTCAAAAGTGGCGTAATATGTATAAGTGGTTGAAGCAGTGAAACTTCTGCCAAATGTAATATAAAGTCAGTCCTTAAAAGTGCTGAGTTTAGAATTGTAAAATAGGTTTACGTTCGATAAAATATTATGAAGCATAGCAATCCAAGACGTATACGACATAAGTATTTCTTTTATTTTTATACATAAGGAAAAAAGTATAAAGTAGGAAAAACACCATAAACATTGCATGCATTTTCAATAGTTACTTCTTAAAAGCACAAAATGCACATTATGGTAGAAGTAAAAAAAACCTTTATCACAGAAATCATGCCATTTATCTTCCCAACAACATGCTCAAAATACACACATTATTTTAGGTTAAATTAAACATTTAAAAATAAATCAACATAAAGGGCAAAAGTGTGAAAGCTTCTTTAATAGTCAACTTATGGATTGCTGTATAAGCGAAAAGATGTCGATATTCCAAAAGTTGGCAATCAACTATTTAATTACGTAGTTCATGTATCATTTTATATTAATTGTTCTGTTATATAATAATAATAATGTATTTTAAAATATAATACGTTAAAATCATTAAGAGGATTTTAAAAAGTTATTGTTTTCGCATATCTACTAGGACGTCCCTATACAAAAAGATTTTTAAGTTTGTATAAAACATTTTACAAAGGTATGTTTTATATCTTCTATTACATACGCATTCTTAAAAAGGCTCAATTTGTAGGTTAAAGGTAAAGACTGTTAGAGAAGAAATAGGATGCTTTGCAGTGTGTTAACTGGGAACAGGCTTCAGGCGAATCACATCTAAATGTTGTAGCACTCGCATCTCACCTGAAGACACTGGTGGAGGAGTTGTTGGACCAATCAACAGACTAGATTGTTGGCGTTCTGGTACGTCACCTAAAAGACTATTCAGCAGCTTTTCGAGTCCATCAACGTCCACGCTATCTTTAGGAAGGTTGTTGATAGAGGACGTTGGAACAAAGTTTTCCAAAGATGCATCACTCTTTGAAGAAGATACATGGGAAGAAGATATGGCAGAGTTCGAGCGAGGATACTGTCTGAATTCTTGAACCGAATTCGAATATGGTCTCTCTTGAACGGGAATTCCCATAGAAACTTCACACTTTGATGAAGTTACCTGGGAAAAGGACAAGTCAGAGCTCAGTGGATGGTACTGTCTAGATTCCTGAATTGAATTCAAATGCGGTTTCACATCTGGAATAGGAATTCCTTTAGAAACTTCACACTTTGATGAAGGTATCTGGGATGAAGATACAGCAGAACTCAAGCGAGGATATTTTTTGCACTCCTGACGTGAATCTGATGCTATTGGCTTCGTATGATTAAAATCTGAATCCATGGACACGCGAATGTGACGGATCTCGTCACGTTTAGGATTTTGAGCAGTATCCTTATTTGTATTTACAAACAGACTCGGACGCTTTAAAACTACATCAGTTTTTGACGTAATTAGTGATGTATCGAAATGTGAACGTTCATTGAATATTGGTGAAGTCTGATCAAGTCGAGCTGAGTGTGGAGTAGAACTATTTATTTCACCATATGGTGCTCCAGTTTTTTCTTTTACTGAGTCTGTGGATGTCATAAGATAAGATAAATTATGTGAAAGAGATCGAATAGCTTTGTGCTTTTTCTTGTCCAGACACGGGCTTGTGTTTCGTATGTCATTAGTGTGAGTCACAGAGGTATTTCTCTTGCTGTTATTTTGGTTGCTTTTGTATAAATTGTCAAAAAATTGTTTACGAATGCTAATTTGTGAGGGTGAGTTATTGTTACATATACTATTATCTAAGCGATTAGATTCGTAGTTGCACTCAGACTGGTGTGAAGCGTGACCAGTATCATCTTTCGGAAGATTTCTTTCCAAGTCGTCTAATTGCAACGTCATATTGTTGAAAAGTTCATCTATTGATAGCTGATTAGTATCGGAAGTTTTATTGGTTGATACAGATGTAGGATAGCTGGGAGAAGAGATATCATTGTATTTTCTGAAAGCTCCTTTACCTATATTACAAATATCAAAAGATGTATGCAACTCAGATTTCCAATTACCCTCACATACCGACGATCTTCTTTTAAAATCTGAGTAATCTTTAACAGAACAATTATTATTTATTGGTTTTGAAGCATTGGGGCCATCGTCACTTAGAGAAGCATTCGACACACTGTTTCGGTCAGAGAGATTATCACTGCTAATTTTTAGACTCCTGTAAACATTTTCTAACTCTTCCATTGCGCTTTCTAGATTAGCAGAAGCAGATATTTTATCACTATAACTGCTTGTGAATTTATCTATCACAATTGGAGTATTTTCACTTGAATTTGATGAGACATTTGTATTTACTACAGGAGAGGAAGACATATTTTGCTCTTTGCATGCAATGTTAACTTCAGATTTGCTGAGTCTGTCTAGCGTGTTTCTAATTGGCGAGGCATTTTTCACGTTCAATGGATTGCATATTTCCTTTTTTATAAAAGGCATATCAGTAGAAATGCTTCTTTCTTTATATTCATTTTTGCAAACGCACATCAACTTTTCATCAGGAAACAAGCGACAAAGACAAGTATCTTTTTTAGGGTTTCTCAACTTCATCCATGAAGGCGGATTTGACTTTTTACTTTCAAGGCTGTTAAACATATACTCACGTCTTTGGTCGGTTTCTTGCCACTTTGTTTTCCACAGTTTACCTTTAAGGTCCTCTTCCGAAGGAGCACATGGAGTTTCGGAACTTGAGAAATAACCTTTACTCTCTGTACCACGTATTTGCATCACAGATGCGAATTTTTTATTTGCTGCCACTATCGAGCTAGAGGCATCGGCAGGACTTTTTATTGAGCAGAAATCATCCAAGATGTTCTTGTCTATAAAGTCAAAATTTCCACAAGTTTTTCTGCGATTACTAATCAATTCTCGGATTTGTTGCTTTTCGGAGGAGCTGCTTACAGCGTCTACTAAATATTTTGCATCATTACAGGAGTTTTCTCTTTTTGCATTAAATTGGTCAAATATTTCGGTATGAGAGGAAATATTCGGTTGAGAGTACTTACTTTGATCCACACAGCTTTCTTTTTTTCGAAGAGATGCATTCTGATGTTGAATAAAAGCTTTGTTCATAAATGTCATGGACTTTGGTGATCTAGGGGGTGGCGTAGGTGCTTGTGAGGACCTTGGTAATGGCGAACAACGAGATACAACATCTACACAAGAATTTTTTTCTAAAAAACTGCTTGCCGAGCCATTTTGCTTTCCAAATGGATACTTGCGTTCTGTAGAAGCCGGGCTAATGTTGTCTAAACTCTGCGGACTATGTCTCGGAGTTTTGATCTCTCGAAAATCGGAGCCACTTCTACGTTTCCGTTCTTCATCTTCAATATACCGAATACGGGCCTGTACAAAACGAGCTGAATTTTCTCTGCTGGGGAAATCACTGAAATAGTTCTTCTTCATCGAGTCTGGAAAATTTGGTGAAGGGCAGAAATCTGTCTTTATGTCTAGATGATCAATGTCGTTATCGGCTCTTGGATTATCCAGATTCAATTTAATGCCATTTTCAGCGTTCAGAGAAAGATTCAAATTCTTCATACGGTTAATCTTTCCGTAAGTTGATTGGTTCGACCACTCTCCTTGAGACCTGCGTCGCAGTCTTCTTTCGGAGCGAGAAGATCTTGACTTCACTTCCCGGACAGATCTGTGGATAGACCCATCGCTGTTGTACCTAGTCATGGTGGAGTGTGATTCATCTTCTGATGAACTATACCCATACTTTTCTCTAGCCGCTTCAACTCGGGCTTTCATGGCCACCAACCTTTCCTTTCGGCTAAAGCTGTCCGTGGAGCTGCGAGATGAACGCTCCATACTGTCACTACTGCAGACATTCAGTCTCGCTGTATAATCGACAGGGACGCGGTGAACTTCCCCAAGAGAAGATATGATTTCAGAGTGAGAAATTCGACTTGGTGGAACTTCGTCAGGTTTGCTTTCGGACTGTTGAAGAATCGAAATGACAGATTCGTTCTGGGTTGTCGTCTTTCTGGCAGATTCGTTTTGGTTGGTTGTCGTTCTGGCAGACTCGGTAAGATTTGGGGTTGTTTTAGTTTTTGTTTCTACCTTCTTCGGCTTCTGGTACTCGAGAGAAGAGCAGGATGTGTCAGAGCTGAAGGAGGTTTCTCTGCACTTGTCGTGACGAGAAGAAGGGATTGGCAAACAGAAGATGTTTTGCCTCGTGCTCTTTTTCTCTCGGGTAAAGATGCTGCTTTTGCGCCTCCTGCCCTTTTCCTTTTGCTCAAGAGCAGCGAAGATAAGTCTGTGATCAATTCCGCCGCCTCCCGCGCGTGCGTACGAGGGAAGACTTAGGCTCTTCTGGACAGGGACGACGCTGAATTTCCGGTGGGGACTAGTCAGAGTCGCGGCCTCCATCACCATTACATGGGCATCTTAATGGTCCCCTGCCAACCTGAAATAGATGAAAAGTTATTATTTTTTAGAAATTGATGTACAGATATGATATAATTGTTTTAGGTGATTATTTTACTTGACTCCCGAAAATTCGCTACTTAAAAAAAAAAAAAAAAAAAAAAAAAAAAAAAAACCCAGAGACGCCTCAAACTCGAAACGTTTTGTAGATACGTTTAATATCAAGATAAGAGACGACTTTAAATTATTTTTTCAAGAAATTTAAGAAACTTATCTGGCAGAGTAAGAACTTAGTGAAGTGGAGTCACAAAACAGGTAACAAGATAATCATGTGTTGACTTGTGAAGTTGATGCGAAATCGAGACATTTATTTTTGTTGTCGGGGGGAGATCTTTGTGCTAATGATTTTGACTGCATTGTCATTGATACTATTTAGATAAAATTACGTTTAAAGTTACATTTGTTGCAAAAAATTCCAAGACGTTTTATTTATATCTATTTTTATTTATCTTCACGACTCTGGAGACTGGATGGTTTTTGAGGTACCTGTATTGGGTAGCTATATTAGTAAAATTACTTTCAGAAATTGATCAGTTTCGAGAAGGCTATGGTCATAAATAAGGCACTAACAATAGTATAAGCGATTAATATTATTGTAGTAATTTTTAAGCAATTAGAATTGTTTAAAGATTATACGAAATAAAAATTGTTAAAAATTAGAAGCAATTACATTTGTTCAAGTGTTAAATTTTTAATTAGGTCGTATTATTATCAACCGTAGTTCTTACAAAGAAGTAGCTTACGCAAAAAGATTAAATCCAAATAAGAGCCAAACAAACCCTGTTTTATTTCAGCTAGGATCTTGAGGAGCAAAGTGTAATCACTTCAGTGAAATATATAAAGAACTGCAGGAAGACGATATTAAGTCCCGAAACGACACGCAAATAAGTCATCGGACACCTCAGCGTCCGAGAATGTCATTAATTGTACGCAATAACTTTAAAAAGGCTAGTCGTGTCTGTCAAATCTGCAAATTCTAGGCCACGATCTCTGACCCTGCGGTTGTATCGTAGTAAACACGTCAATCCCAACTTCACGCGGGAAGTTCCCCTCCCCTCCTTCACATCGCCTGCGTTTTCCGAAGAGTAGGGTTGAGATGCATTCAGGCAGCTGCTCGATCTCAAAAATAAAATATTGGCCTTTTGGGGCCTCTTGGCAGGAGGGATGTATCGCCCGAACCTTACGAGGGATCAGAATCTGTGCAAGGGAGTCTTAACTGAAATATATATTTCGTTTATTTGTTTCCTCCAAACTGCGTGAAAAAGTTCGAAATATGTGATAATAATTTATCCCAGATTGTCGCCGACGACAGCTTTTTTTTTTTTTTTTTTTTTAAATTTTTTTTTTAATGATATTTAGGTCGATATTGTTAGAAATTTTTTCGTTTTTCCCTTCCCTCCTACCTTCACTTTTTTTTCACCCAATCGCTGTCACTGACTAGTTTGCGGTCGTGCATGCAAGACAATGTTCGACCTGCGCACACACCTCGAATAATTTCGTTCCTAGTGAATTTTAACTGCTACAGGTACAGTTGTTGTCCAACTTAAATATCGTAGAATATTAGTCACATGCATTGCTTGATTTAAAATGTGGAGGCAAAATAAAAATAGCATCACCACATTAAAGGTAAAGCTGGATGTCGAAAAAATAATTTTCTTCAAACACACTACGGCTGGAGTATGTACAGCAATTGCAGAAGAATATATGTGATTACAAATACTAAGATCAAAATTAAATTTTCACAAAACACTCAAATAAAATCTGTGCAAAAAATTGCAGAGTGATCAATACTATCGTATATGTTAAAGATCGGAACTGTTGAAAAATGAAATAACTTGAAGAAATTTAAAATAATCAAAAATCTAATCATCGGAAAAATAAACCTTAAGATATTTTGAATAGGGATATTTTACATAAGAAATTTTTGTCTTGCCATTAAATATTTTTTCGCTAAACATAAATTTTTGCAAAACGAAAATGTTAAATGACCCAAAATATTTTTCTGACTGCCATTAGAAGAAGCCATCTTGCCTCTAGTCAAGTCTACAGTAGATTCCAAAACAATATTACTTTTTTAATATTAAGTTTCTTAGTTTTTTTTTTTTTTTTTTTTTTTTTTTTTTTTTTTTTTTTTAAGGGCATACTAAACCAAATGATATTCATATGTCTTGGTATAGTTTTACCTTTTAAAAAGAAACGGATTTTGATAATAATAAAAAAATATTAATAATAATTAAAAGGTTTTAAGTATAGAAATGCGAGGTTTCTTGAGAAATATGCTTTTTTTTTTAAATTTTATTGCAGATATATGTTAGTTCCTGTTGGACTTATCCTTGAATAAAGAACCGAGTATAGGTATACTAATAGTTTATCTATTCATCTTTTATAATAGAAGAAAAAAATCACGTATCAAATTTTGAAATAAATCTCTGCAGTTTCTTCACCAATTCGGGCAACTGCTTCCCGTTTGAAACTCAATGTGGTGCTTCAGTAGCCTGATGAATAATGCCTCTATTGATTCAAAAAAGCTAAAGACGGGGTGAAAGAGCCCCTTAAACAGTGACTTCTTTTTGCATTTTCAATACTGTTTCCTCGTTCCGAGGGCACTCCCTTGGAAGGGATGAATATTGTCATCATACAAGTTTTTGAATTTTGTCTATGGATATAAAATTACGTTTCCAGCCCAAAGTACAACAAGTTCACGATTTGGAAATAGAGGCAGTCATTTTGCGAATGGGTAGGCTTAATCTTAATAAATTTAAATACAATAATACGTAATAGTTTCCATTGTTTGGGGATTTATGCCCATCATGATGTTGATTTTGGTACGACCCAGAAAAAAAAGGAAAAAAAAAAAAAAAAAAAAAAAAATATGTACAAAAAGAAAAATGATGAAATGGTGATTTTTTTCTTTCCGCTTCGCAGAAGTAGTAGCGTTTAAAACTCATATTTGACATATATTTTTATTTCATTAAGTTTTTTCCTCAGTCCTTAATTTTAGGATATAAAAATAATAATTTTTTATTCTACACATAATCAACTTTCAAAGAAAGACAATTTTTACTGCTATCTAATCAACAGTGTCCTGTATTCACGAAATTTAAATGTGAATGATTGATTTGTTGTTTTAAATATTTTCTAGCGTAAGAGCTATATGAAGGCTTTACTGCACCTGAACATCTTTTTTATATCTATATCTATGAGAAGTAAGGAGAATGCCTTGCGAAATGTGTTTCAAGGTGAAATGGTCCCGTATTTACGTCTCGAATGCACGAAACCCTTTAAATGTGGATACATATTTATACTTTTAATAAATATATAAAGACTAATTATTTCAGTATAAATAATAATAATATTGAATAGAATTTCAGATTTAAGACCACAATTCTTTAACATAATTATAATGCTCCTTAGTTGTAATTCTTTTTACCCACTCGCAATGAACTTAAAAGTTATTAAGCGTTTTTGTTGGTCATTTATCTTGTATCTAAAAAAGACATTGTCCGTCCTCGTAAACTTAAAACTATGATTTAAGGTTAACTCAAGAAAATTAGTTATCCAATATTGACTGGTGAGATGGCAGCATAGACGTAAACAATTAGTGGGCCCATGGGAAGTTATCACCGATTCGTAAATCAAGGCGTCTCACAGTGGTGCTGCAGAATTACGTAAAAACTGGCCAAAAAGGGTAACAAATATATTTTATTATTTTTCGGATTTTAACTACTTGGGTGTATTAACAAGTATTTAGAGCATCTTGTCTCACATCTCCCGGTGAATAATTTCTTTCGGAGGTACGTGGACGCAAAGCTGACCATCACTGGTTAGGGATCGGTAAGACGAGAAATACCTCTAATGCTAGTGCTTGTTACAGTGTGTTTTTAAAATTTATCTATTTATAAGGGATACTTATACCACTTGACAAATGAAACGTAAAATAATTTTACCCTAATTTTAAAATAATTCAATATATTTGAATTTTTTTTTTTTTTTTGAAAAGTCTCTTCAGTTTTTCACGCGATTTTCATGATGTGCTGCATATATTAGTGAAAAAGTTTATGAAAGTCACGTTCAGCCATCCACATTTTTATATGGTTAGATAGAATGAATAATTGTGCTTTAGAAACAGCTTTCCCATTTTGCCAAAATTTGCCTATCTCGCAAGAAATTTACAATATGTAAAATCAGAAAACTTTTTTTACCAAATCATTAGCGAAAAGGACTTACAAACAACCATTTTTAATTTTTTTTTTTTTCAAATATAAACTGTGTTTATTGATATTATAAACGAAAACTAAATACGTAATAAATGTTTTAACAGTTTGTTAAACATTATTAACCTGATTTATATCTTTTTTATAAATTAACTACACCAAATTTATAAACTAATGTTGTGAGCTAAAAAATCTGAAAGAATGTATGAAAACAATCAAAATACGAAAAAGAAAAAAGTCTTTTGAAGCCAATAATTAATGAAAAATAGAAAATTTGCCTGAAGTTAATGTCGAAAATTTGGGATAACGTAATGATGGAAACATATATACCTGCAGATCTGATGTAGGCGTTGATTGAACACCATTATAGTTCGATGAAGGAAATGGATTTGAAACAACACAGTTCTTATTAATTTACGGAACTACAGTCTGCATAAAAACTATAAATGTAGCAAAATATTATCCTTGAAATGTATCTCTGCACAACGAGTCGTAGAAAGTAAAAATGACTTTAAAGTCTATTGTCTCAATTAAGATCGGCGCTTTTCAGAAGCTAGATAAGGTGGTATTATCAATTAGTATTTATCTAAAATGTAAAAGTTCAAACTAAGAATGGATGTGATGAAAGATCAAAATCAAATAAAATGATATTCCAACCCATAGATTACAAACATTTTTCAATTATAAATAAATTGCTGAAAAATCGAAAAGTAATTTTAAATGTAAATAAATTTAATACTTTTTTTTTAAGGTAAGTGATGAGGAGGAAGCAGATTTTTTAAAACATACTTTAAAAAAAAAAACCCAGATCTAACTGTACTTATTTGATCTCTACCTCTCCTCCCAATATTTTTGAAAACTTTAGTTAAATAAGCACAATAATGATGTTCTAAAAGTTAAAAGATAATAAAAAAATTTCGGAGTAAAAGGTTTAGTAATAAAACTCCCCACTAGATGGCGACAAGGAAGTAATCCCTCCTAAATAGGATCTGTTGGCATTGGCGGAAAAGGAAAAAAAAAAAAAAAAAAAAAGACTTGTTTGGCCTTGTTTTGTTGTTGTATGCATTTATTGTAGAAATATGGGAGAGTTTAAGTTTTTGTTTATACTTCTCTACAAAGAGATATAGATATTTCGATACTTTTTCAAAAAGTCATAAATGACCCGTTAATGTAATCGCAACTCAAGACTTTGGTCGGTACGCACCGGTACGGCGTATCGGCACTTTTTTGAGATCTGGTACGACATACTGGTATACTTTTTGAAATTTTTATTAATATAAAATTAATAATAATTCAAATATTTATGCACGTATTGTGATTTAAATTAGTGAGAAAAAAAACCCCACAAATTTAGAGTATTTAGCTTTTTTATATCATAAGTTATGTAAAATATTGTGAATTTGCGTTTTATACTTAAAATATCCCAGGCTTTAGTTGGGGTTACCGCACGATGGGAAGCTTGCGTAACGGTATATTATTATTATTATTTTTAAGCACTACAACCCTGTTCGCTCTGGCCTCGCACGTCAAAGGTGGGGGTTTCGAATCCTGCATTAGGCATGGATTTCGTTGTGGTTCGGAATCCACATTAAGCTGTAGGTCCCGACCTGATTAGCCGTTATTGTGCACAAAAATAGGTCGTTGAGAGTACAAATCAAACTAAACCAAACAACCCTGTTCATGAGTGATCAGTCTGATGCAAACGAGCTCACTTTTTTGTTTGAGGACTCAGTACCCTAAAGAGAAAAAATAGATCGATTTTGAAATTTTTATTTCATGTTACTCTATGTATTTTTGCTTTCCCCCTGAAGAATTATTTTTGTTTTACTCACATTAGAAGTTTATTATATTTTGTTTTAAAAAAGCAAATTATCAATGTTAACTATATAAGACTTTTACCTTTCACTTTGATTTACTCAGAAAATGATATTTTAAATTTCAATGTACCTTTTCTAACTAATTAGTAGAGAATGAGGTTAAAGTTAGGTAAAAAATACGATCAGAATTTTTCTTATTAAATTTGAATCAATTTTCAATTTTTTGTGTGGAGAAAAACAACTTTTTTTTACTAAGAATTGTTATTTGAAAAGTAATTAAGAAAATAACAGAAGATTTCATAATCACCGTTTAATCTGTACGTTATGTACTACAATTTAATAAAAAAAAATACTGGTATATAGTAGTTAGTTAGAAAAGATACATTGAAATTTAAAATATCACGTTTAGAGAAAATCAAAGTTAAAGGCAAATGTCTTATATAGTTAATATTGAAAATTGTTATTTTTAAAACAAAATATCTCATACTTTTAATTTGAGTAGAAAAAAAAAGTAATATATCAATGGAAAGGTTAAAGTACAACATGAAATAAATAAAAAAAAAAAAAAAAAGTATTCAAAAACGATTTATTTTTTATTTTTAAGGTACTGAGTCCCTTTTTAAAAGAACAAACTGCAGTAACAAAGATTTAGTGCCATCAATTGCAATTAAAAAATAAGCACAAAAGTAATTGAAGGGTTGTTGATATGCCATCGTCCACTTGGTATTTGATTACGTAACAACTGAGGTAATAAGCCGTTCAAAATTGGTGCTCGAAAATGATATATGTTAACAGGGTGCGTACGCGGCCTGGAAAACCTGGAAAGTCCTTGAATTTCATTATTTTTTTTCAAGGCCTTGAATAGTCTGGAAAAATAGGATTATTTCTAAAAAAGCCTGGAAAGTCCTTGAATTTCCCATTTTCAATTCTAAAACCATAAAATTCTCGTTCCCGTATTACCATTATTCTGACGTCACACTTTCTAGCCGGTTTACTTTTGGCGGATCTGTCAATCACACTTGAATCGGTTCCTCCCGAGCGGCCCTGGAACGGCACGGTCACTATGACCTTTGACCTCTCCCCGAACGGGACAAAAAGTTGCACGATGAGTATCCGGTGGAAAGAGGGTGTAATTTGATATGCAGGATATTTTCGCTTTTCTCTCTCTTTCCCTCATTAGGTGCATTCTCAAACGACCAAAATTTTCCTCTGAGAGGATTTTGTGTTTATTGGAAATGGAATGAAAAAGAGCGCGCTTAGCATATTTGTATATAAAATATCGAAGGAAAAAGAATCGAATTAATCGCACTATGTGGATTCATCCCATTGTTTAGAGCCGATCAACATTCGGTATGTTCTTCTGTCTTTACCCGCAGTTAAGAGAAGACAAAGTAAAAATTTTCAACTTTTTCCGTATGTCGATTGAGAGCTTCGACGAGTTGGTGGAGAAATTATGTTCCAGACTGCAAAAACCCGACACTAACTATCGGAGGAGTATATCGCCTACAGAGAAAATAGCAGTTACGCTTCGGTATTGTATTATGATTTATATCATTCTTTCATTTATGTCGATTCCTATTTAAAGAAAGAAGAATTTCTTTTTCTGTAGAAGGTGAAGGGTATGTAATTTTTTATATCAATTACTAAAATGGCCTACTTTAAAGCCGTGAAAGTTATTAACTAAGGTTGCTGGGAAAAAAAACCTTCCAATTTTATTAAATTTATTTTGAGCTCATTAAAAAAATTCTAATTACAGGGATGTAAGAGCTGTTCCAATTGCGCCAAACTGACAACCCTGCTCCAAACTGCGCCAAAAACCTCTTTTCGGTTAAGATTGCGCCGAACTGCGCCAAAAAATCATTTTTTGACTTGAAAAACTACTTGGCTAGAATTTTGTCTCGACATTTTTCAAAATTATCAAAAACGTCACCAACAAAGCGATAAAGAGTATTTTGCCCTTCAAGGGCGTTTTTCGTCAGTTAACGTGCCGGAAAAGGTTCGCACTTGAAAATACATATTACAATCTCTCAGTTTTGTTGTAGGTTTTTCAAACTATAAAGAAGTAGTAAATGAATCAGTGTGTATCTGATTTAAATCTGTTTTCTTGGCTGATTTTAGGTATAGAAAATTAATACTTTTTTTTTATACTTATAGAATACATGTTTTTTTTTTTTGTTTTTTTTTACTGAGACTTCGTGCTAAAAATAGAATACAAGTATTGTATTTTTCACACAAGCAATCTTAGTGCATCTGGTTTAGATTTGCACTCTTGCCTGGTTTCAATAATAAAGAAATATATAGCTTTCTTTAAGCTAAAAGAAAACCCGAATATTTT
Source organism: Linyphia triangularis (assembly GCA_963978545.1). Lineage (NCBI taxonomy): Eukaryota > Metazoa > Arthropoda > Arachnida > Araneae > Linyphiidae > Linyphia > Linyphia triangularis. The sequence goes on from OZ021723.1 coordinate 70,628,349, forward strand.
TTTTAATTTCTAAACTTAATCCAATTGACAGCCCCCCTCCCCAAACATTTCCAGGCTTAATTTCTAAGTCATCGGTAAAACGGGATTTGAATTTTGAACTTGCCTTTTTGATTATCTGGAAGGATTGGTGACTATTAGTAAATGATTTTTTGGCAACGCTGGATGTTGGATCATGATTTTGACTTGGCAACGAACGGGAAAACGCATATTACGTCATTCTTTTATTGTAGCCAATTCCCAGAAAAAGCGCAAAGTCGTACCCTAGACTAGAAATTTTACGAAGAACTTGAATGGGGGATTTAAGCTATGTCTTTATTTAAAAAAAAAGTAAGGATTTCTTGTATTTACAAATATTTGTTCCTTTAAATTAGCGATAGGAAAGATCAGGGATTCGCGGCAGTATGCCCCTTGTTCCGTTAAACTTCAACCAACCAACCAGGGATTCGCGCTTTAAATTCAAACTGTAGAAGGCATGAAATCAATCTTTATGCATCCAATTTGGATATTTTTTTCTTGCCTGTTAGTAAGTAAAAATAATAAATATTTTTCTTAGTACTTTAAGAGTGCATGATTATTTTTTTGGCACATATTTAAAAAAAAAAACTAACCAAATAACCACAGACTTAAGATCATTTTGTTTCCATTGACCTTGAGATTTCACATGGGAACCCTCTATAATCCATTTAGACAGTGGAGAGTGTTAGAAAACAAACCACTACAAAAATTAATATTTTTCAGCTTGCCTTGTTTTAGTTTATTATTTAATTACATTAGAAGTTATTTCTTTATGTTAAATGCTAGTATAATTGTCTAATTTCAGTTAGAGGTTTTAATTTGTTTGAGTTTAAAAAAAAATTATCTTCCAATAAACAAATAGCCCTAAAAAATCTGCTAAGTGAAGCTATCAGTCCAAACAAGTTATGAAATCTAATGCTTGCCGCTAAGCAGCCTTGTTTCACTTTTTTTGCATGGGGGGGGGGGGGGGGAGGAAGTACTTTGTATAGAATTAAATTATTTTGGATTATTGGGAAGAACTTCTATAGGTAATTGGTACTAGGCAGACTAGAGTTTTTAAAGAAAAAAATCTTATTTCATCAGTTGTTAAAAGTAGCTCTAACTGAGATTATTTCGAAAAACTTTCAGTGATGAACCGAACCTTATGATTGGTTGGTTAGTTTTTGTGGCGCAAAAGCAACACTAGGGCCATGCTGTGCCCCGAACCTTATGATATCATGTCATCATTGAAAACTTCCTAATATTTTAATTGTTGGCAAAGAGGTTAATAAATGCCATGCTTTTTAATTTATTTTTTGAGTAATGCAATCAAATTAATAATTGTAAATTTAGAATGCAAACGTATTTATGAACAAGTTACACCTTTTTTTTACTTTAAATTAATTTGAAATATCAAGGTTGAAATATACAAAAATATTTGCTTTATCACTAATTTAAATGTAACAATTTTCTGCTCTAAAACCACATTTTGCTGCTTCAAAATCGTATTTTTACTCAAAGCCGAAGGAGGGGGTTTAAAAAATTACTCGCTTTTTTCGAGTTATCGAAGAACTTGTGAAAATGATGGCTATATCTATTTCTGTGGCTAAAAATTATCGACTCCGAGATGGAAACCTCAGGGAATTTTTTTTCTGAAAATGTGTATGAACCCTGTTTAAAGAATAGTATCTCTAAATAAAGTACTACTAAAATTTAATGTGATTTGAATGTCCACATAAGTAGGAATAATTGTTTATTTACTTACTTTAAATTATTTTCAGAAAAAATGTTAATTATTATTTAAACATTAATTATTCTAGTTAATGACAAATTTTATTTATAAATACGTGTACGTGTAATTAGAAAAGAATTAACCCGGTTTAAACAAAAAAAACTGGTTTAAACCCCAAAAAAACTGGTTTAAACCCAAAAAAAACTTTTTTTTTTAACCTAGTTTTTTTCCCTATCCTGGTAAGAGGTATAATTATCAATAAATATATGTGGTTGCATCTTAGTTGTTAAGTAATAAGTATTTTAATTCTTTTTGCAACTTCGTTAATTAAAAAAAATATATAAAAATTAAATTTTGGTATCGACTCTGCAACGGTAAAATAGGGCCTTGATTTTTGTTGAAATATCCTTGAAAAGGGCCTTGAAAGTCCTTGAATTTCACTTCCAAAAAAGTGTATGCACCCTGTGTTAAGTATTAGGCCGAAGAAAATGTTTTATCTTTGGGAGAAAATTTTAATTTGCTTCGCGTCCAAAATAATCTAGATAAGACCTTGTATAAATCTTTTATAGTCCTTGTAGCATCTCCTTTTATACCTCGCTGCTTACTTTCCTGTCACCATGTTAAAAACAGAACTATCGACTACGGGAATTTAATAATATTTTTTCATTTTATAAAAGTTAATTGCCGAAAAATAAATATAATTTCGATATCTTGGACTTCCGAGTTTCGATCGAATGAATTCATAGAAGATATTTGCAGGACAATTTTTAAAAAAGTTTCTTTTATTCTTTACATACAAATAAAATTTCTCACTTAGGAAAATTTAGCTTCTCTTTTCATAATATAGCAATTGGAACAATTTATGAAATTTAGACAAATCCTCAACTCAATCGTTATTTTGGCGTTGTGTCATTATAGAAAAAATATATTTACAAGTGGTTTCGCACCTTTAAAACTGGCACTATTTTAATTTTATCTTTAAACGCCATGTCTTAGAAATTGTATTTCTTCAAAAGCCGGTGAACTTTAAGACTGCCACTGTACCAAGTACATTGGCTACTGCTATGGGCTACTGAAAAGAAAGGTTTCGATTTTTAAGGAACAAAAAGTATCATGGTTATTGAGCTATACCTACGGACCAGCTTAAATTTTTGAATAAAAAATGCTTTCAAAAAAGATTTATACGTTGTTTACAAAATCTTCCATGAATACAATAAAAAGCGCAAACATATGCTTATGATAGCAAAATATTCGCTTCACCGAAACAACATACATATATACAAATACATACCAAATATTTGTGTTTATTCTTTTGAATTCGGAGAAAATAAAATTGCTGACAACCTGTGGATTGCTTCCCTCGCTCCCTACATTGAATTGAACTCGAATGGATAAATAAACAAAGTACTTCAATTTCAGTTGTTGGTAAATTACGTGAACCAGTTCTGTGTTCCAGTGTAAACAAAAACTTAGGAATTTGATAATAATTTATGTGTCCTGCTTGTGGAATAGGATCTAGTAGAATGAAAGCCATTAAATGCAATTCATAGAAAGATTGATGATTATTTTAGTGCAATTTTCTTCGAGTATAAAAAAAAAAGACTTCCAACATGGAAAAAAAAAGAAAAGGTTTTTCCCACCATTGAACACTGGGGTCATTATAATAGCTACGTCGTTACACAACTTGAATTTTTCACACAAAATTTACAACTGTAGACTGAGTTGGAGATTACAAACAGGTTGTATTTGGCAGTAACTGTCACTAAAAAACAGCATCGACTTACAATTGTATTACGGTACATCAGGTTCACGTACCAAGCCATTACAATGCTACAGTCAAGTACAGGGGCGGCCTGGGTCACCTTTGAGGGCGATGGACCAATATTCGAAAGGGCGCCTTATCCCTTCTCACACCAAGCTCGTACCCAGGTTTTCTTTTCGGTGAGAGGGGAGGGTTATGGTCGAAGATTTGATAAAATACACATAACAAGTTTTACACACACACACACACCCAAAAAAAAAAAAAAAAAAAAAAGAGTAAGTGGTAAAATAAGATTTCACACAATTTCGGGGGGGGGGGGGGGAAGGATTGTCCCGGGGATCCTCCCCTATCTACGGCCCTGTCTCACACCAATGAATAAACTTACTCATTTTGCATGAGCCGCCGCGGCATCACGGTTAATTAGGCCTACCCGTGATACTGCAATGTGGCACATCCCTAGACGTATCGAAATGAACAGAATAGAGTGAAGGCAGTTTTTTTTTTTTTTTGTATAAACTTTCAAGTTACAATACAAAACACAAATTGCACATACTGATAGCTGAGAAAGATACAAAAGAAAAAAAAAAAAAAAAAAAACACCGATTAAATGTTTCCTATTACTAAGCTGTTTTAAAAAGCAAGAAGCCGCCTCATTTCAGAGCTGTTTTCACACAACCTTTTTATGATAACTTCGCTATCGACTAAATTAGACTCCTGGTTAGACGCGCGACCTTTTATCTTGCGGTTAGTCGCGTGGGGGATAAATGTCCCCCAAATTCAAATGATCGTGCATACCATTAAATTCGTGACCAAACATCAAAGTAAGTGGATATTTTAATTAAAAACACAACATTATTGAACAGAATAAAGTAAGAATTAAAAAATATTTTTGAAATAACTTGAAAAAAAAAACTGCTTTGATCATGGGCTGTACTACAATCAATTTATCAATTTATTGATAAATTGATTGTAGGGGACATTTGTCAACCGCGCAAACTAACAAAGGGTTAAAACACGATATATTTATAATTTACAATTTTTGCAGATTTGTAATGATCATTTAACTTTTTACGCAGAATACGTTTATCGTTACGAAATGAAAGAGCTTTGTGAACAGTTGATGATGTCTTAAAATAGTGTGTACCACAGACTTTAATTAATAACTCAAAAAAGAAAAATATAGCAAAATGTTATAACTGATTTTGATACTGATGAAGAGATTAATGTATTAGTAAAAAAAATAATTCGCAGAGCGAGGTGGGCGGTTGTCATTTTCACTGACTTTGACCTACCCGAAATGAAATAACTACAAGATTAAATATGAATCTTATTATTTTTGATAAGTGAAATTTATTGAGGAATTTTTTTTTATCGTTGTCTTATGAAACTGAGAAAATTAAAATTTCTTAACTGTCTCATGAATCGGTCGGAAAATATATGGAATACGTTTACAGTTAAAAATTTAAATGTTTCCCCCTGTATCCAAATATATTTTTTAGTAATTTCAATAGTAACATAAAAAATTCCTTTAATTGCTTTTGTGAATTGTTTATAATATTCATGTTAACTAAAGTGTGATTAAGTTTGCTTAGTGATCTGTCAAGTTTATAAAAGAAGAGCTAAGAGTTTAAAAATTATTTAAAACACTTTGTTAACAAAATTACTTACGTAACAATCAAGTGCAAAGGTAAAAAAATGGTGTTACTGCTAATAGTTTTGCGAGTTTCCACGGCGGGACGATTGCGCCGCCTGTGACAGTCTCACTCGGGAGGTGTTGCTTAATGGCATATCTAACTCCTCTCCCAGCTGACGGTTATCATGAAACCACAACTATATGTATGTGAGCTGGCCCAGCTCACACACATATAGTTGTGATTTCATGATAACCGTGCTTGTGTAGTTTAAACTAAATAAATCGTATTATTTATTCTATCTTCAAAGATGCAGATTAACTCACTTTAAAATCAAAAACTTAATTATTTTAATTTAAAATTTATATTTATTTGAAATTTTCCCCCTGTTCTCGGAGGGCGCCGTGCCAAGGTTTTGGAGAGGGCGCACCTGGATATGTCCTGGTATCCCAGTGGGCCAGGCCGAGCCTGGTCAAGAATGTGTAATTTGGAATTTAGTGACGGAAACCTTCGCTTTTAAGGTTTGCGACATATGATGGCAAATTTTGTCAATTTTATGTTTTTCATAAACAAAAATGACGCCAATTTAATGAGTTTTGGGAAAAACTTGAAGAGGAATTTGTTACCTTATATATACAGGTTCTAAAACGACAAAATGTGAAGTTCCTAGAGTTACAATAGAAGCACCATTCCAGTAAAAATTGAAAGAACTTCCGATTGAACTTTATGTAATCCTACTAATTTTACCAAAATCTTCAAACTGATACGCGACACAAGTATAAGTCATTAGTAGTTTAGCTATAACGATCGGGAAATTGATTTCTATTCATGTTGCTCCAACTTCCGGTAGAATTTTGGTATGTAATCTCGTCTCAGCAGGACCTTTTATATGATATATCGCACGTGCATCCAGCATTTGAAATTTTGTATGGAATTGTCACTGCAAACAGACGGACGGAGTATTGAGTTCTCGTATTAGCTTTTCTTTACATTAGTGTAGTGTAGAAATTAAAACTATTCAAATATATCTTAATACACTAACTTTTTGGTGGAATTTATGTACATAGAGAACTCATTATTGGCTATTTCACGTTTTGACAAGTCAACTAATTGTTATATTTTTTTATAATAAATAACACGCATTGTTTTCAAAATTTGATACATGCATATTCATCAAGTACAAACAAACACAATAAAAACGACGCAAAAAAAAAAAAAAAAAACGGAGAAAAAAAAGATACTCTTCAAAGTATACAAATGACGAAGAATCTTCACACAGCAAAACCGACCTTCCTAAAAAAAAAAAAGTTTCAGAGGAGACAAGTTGAGAAATAAAAATTCATGCTGAATGTTTATTATACTATTGCTAACGACTTACTTAGTATAATTATTTATAAGTCCCTTGTTCGGGTTTAAAATACTCGCAATGTGAATTTTCCACTTATTTGATTTTTCATGTGATGATGAGCGGTTGCTTGTAGGTCCATATCCACAGTTAATAAAATGCTTTTAAGACACATGTACAGGATACGCCTTTAGCTCAGTAATGCAAATACTATGTTACTTGATTAAATAGTTAATGCCTTATTTGATGACGCAGACGATCCAGGCCACAAAGACCTAAACGAACGGAAGCCTTGCAGGTAGGACAACTGAGGTGCCACACCTCCCCGAACAACATCCGGGAGCCAATCTCCCCTCCGGTACGTTCTATTTCTGCAGAAAACATTTGCTCAGGAGATTTACAAAATTGCCTTTGGATGGGTGCCCGCGGTTATATGTCGTCTGAACTGGGAATGAAAGAGTTCGCTTGCAGTGAACCCACATGAGGCCCCTCCCGGTGACGTCATTCGGAGCCTTGACTTCCGAATGTTTCTTTTTCAAAAGACAAATATTGAAAGGGGCTGGAAAGTGGTGGAGTTAAAACTGTCAGTCAATTACGAGTAATACAGCTTTCCAAACCTTCTAACAAATAAATGTGGATCCATTTTTCCAAAAACTCAATCATCATTCACGCCAGAACTTTCAATCGGTTAAACCAGGGTGAAGATTATTGATTCAGTTAGTTTAATACAATCACAATAAAGCCAATATCAATCACAGTGTTACTGCGTTAGAGTAAGTTCAAAAGCATTTATAGAAATGACACCAGTGTCATTAACGGATAAGGAAATTGTTAATAGTCTAATGGTATTTTCATAATAAAAAATTTATTTAGTTAAAATTAATTTTTAAAATTGCTTAAAATGTTAAAACATTTAAAGATCCTCAAGTAATTATAATCATTAATAGCTTAGAAATGAACCGGCCCCATAAATTATGAATACTAGAGGAAGAACATCCGACCATGGAAGCCGGCAGGATTATTTGCAGGAGGGTGCAGATCACCTACAGGGAGGCGGAGATACAAGACGGCTTAAGTTTTGTTTTTGTTCGATAATTAATTTTTCAAATGTGATGATTGGATTTTCTTCAGAATTGGTTAAGTTTTCGTTATGTATTAATTTCTTGTTTAAATATTTATAAGTCATATTATCCTGCTAATTTTATGACTTTTTTTAATTTTATATTTAATTTTCAAAAGCCACGGAGAGAGAATTCAAGTGCTCCTCCATGAACATACCTGGTTTTACTCATGTTAACGACGTTCCCATATGTTTTTGTTAGCAGTTCAAATCGAAGTTCAGTTACTTTTGGTCAGACGGTTGAATAGCGTTATTAGTTGAAAGCGGATTTCTTTTGTTACACCTATAAAGCACTAGTATTCTCGCCTCATACACGTTTATGCTGTTTGTCAAATGAAATGAAAAAGGCCCCCCTAAAGTAATAGATCAATTCGAAACACTTTGTGTGTTCAACATCATCCGTAAAACATCCACCCATGCTTCAAACACAAAGGGCTTTATTATGTATCCATTCCAGGAACGTGATAATTTGCCAAAAAGCTCATATCCTACATTTTAATCAGTTTTCTCACACAAGAAGATTGCTGCGCTTTTGAGGACAATGACACAACAGTACACAGACTCACTTAAAATTTATTTCGATCCGGGGAAAGAGGAAGTCTACATCATTCAACGAGTTTTCTGCCTTTTTAAAACTAACAAGCGAGGTCAACCAACGGCAGGTTCTCGACTTCCGAACTGAAACACTCTACAAAGATTTATATACACAAGATGTCTGATGAGCAAAATGGAAGGGAAGCTCTACTCTTGAACTCCGATAATTGTAGGTTTCAGACTGTGTTTAATCGAACTCAACTGAAATCAGATACGTATAAAAGCGCATTGTTATCTGGATTCAGGTTTCTGCTTCGTGTGTTATAAATGCGCTTTTAATTTCGGGGTAATAGCTTTAACTTGCCGGGTGAATAAGTGTTATTTTAAAGAATGTTGTAAGTTACGTTTCATCGAAGGCGTTTAAAAGTGCTCATTTAAGAAGAGCACTAAAGAAAATAAGTTTAATTTACATTCAAAAATATTTTTGTACAGAGAATTTTTTCTCAGGTAACAGATACCCCCTAACCGGAAGGCTGCCTTCGGGGAACCGGGAAGGCTGCTTTCAACAAATTTTTACCTGTACATACATAGATAGTGAATACGTATGTTCAGTGGAGCGACGTGAATTTTTGTGGTAATTATCGAACGCGATACATCAGGTTCAGGTATCAAGAATGTACAATTCAGATACTTTTAAAAACCGAAATCCCTGTTTTTATTTCTATTAAAGTTGATCACGTACAAACGTGGGCGCCACCAGGATGGTGCAAGGAGGTGCACTTGCACCCCCCTGGCTCTTGAAATTTTTTAAAAAATGCGGAAAAGTTGTAAATTCCAAGATAAAAAAAAGCACATATGCCGCTTATACTTCTATGTTAGAATGAGCATTATTTTTCCTATTAATCTAGTCTTTTTGTTTCTTTCCTACGTCGTTTCTTATAGCTACTTGCGTGACGATTTTCTGGCGCTTGTTGTCTATGATTATTAGAGGCTGATGAGTAGAAGTATTTATTCCTTTTATTGTATAATCATTTCCTGTGTAGTTCTCAAAATTCTAGGAAAAGGTTTTGTTTTTAATTCATCAGATATACTAACTCGAAATCTATTTTTAGAATTCAATTGAACATATTCCACTACTGCCTTCGTGTTTCATTTCGAATTTTTTTTTTATTACATCAGAAACTTGGAAGAAATAAAAAAATTTACTCTTTTGTATTCTTGCATCTTCGAGTTCCTCGATTAATAGTTAAATATTTTTTAAATTTAATATATTCTTTATTTAAATTTTCGTATTAATAATCTATTTCAATAATTAGTTTTATTTATTAATTAATTTTAGCAATTTAATTGTTTTAATAATTAGTCTAATTAAATAACATTTTCCTTTTACTATTTGTATACCTCCTTTGAGTGAACTTGGTTTCTATAAATCATTGATATATTTAACCTTAAAGTTATAAAATAAGTGAAAATCAGTAATACGATAATATATAAATCTTAGTGCAACTATTTTCTAAATACAACATAATCTTGAAAGTTAAAATAATGGGAAATTTTAAGCAATTTTTTTATGTACAAATTATATACCTCAACTAAAGTAATAGATCAATAATAGTTAGTAGTTATCTGAGAAGGAATGAAAGGCATTTGAAATCATTGAACTTTTTAAAAATATGTTAAGGAAGGGAGTTACTTATAGAATTGAAAAACGAATTGGTAAACTACAAAAAAAAAAAAAAAAAAAAAAAAAAAAAAAAGCTTTTGTACCAGACCGGTTTATTTTTTTTCAGACACTGACCGGATCAGTGATTGCACCGAACAACCTTATGGCCAGTACACCCCAGCAGCGAATGTCATAGTAATTAAAAGCAAAAAAAAAAAAAGTGGACGTGAAATTGGATTATGAGCAAAAATGACGTCCTGCAATAGGCTCCATATTTTGAAAACGGATGTAGGAATGGGGTTCAAATTGAAAACTCTTGTCTTTCCGTAAGCGAAACTGGCCAACCAAAGAAAAAAAAAATATGAACATCAAAAACAGACATTGATGCTTAATTAATTATTTAAAATTTAAATGTAGGAAACGTATGCGTTCGGTTTGCACAAGTGGTTAAAAAGAGCGGGTGCAAAAACAAAATCCTAAAAATAAAAGGTCCTGGAACAAGTCCAAATAACAGAATGTTCTCAAAGGTCAAAGAGAAGTGTATTTAGCGTTTTCAAAAAGCGTTCTAAGGGGAGAAATGACATTGGCATCGCTTTATTTTTAACTCAGGCGGCCGTTTTGAAGCCGTCTATTAAGCCAACACGGTTTGCTCGATTTGAACTTCCTTTCAGAGCGGTTATTTGTCCGAAATGACGAAAGGGTGTTTTTTCAACAGGGTGAAAGAAAATGCATAACACGAAAATGAGCTGCGCTTCATTTCCAATGATGGAAAGACTTGTTCTGTTTGTGTGTTGAGATTATATGATAATCGGCTGAGTGATTTACCATCAGTGTGAAAGTTGAAAAGATAGAACACGAAGATTGTCATCGGATCTATTGATATCTTGCCTGGATTTTATCTTTCAAGAAGATGTGATTTGGTCCGTGGACACAGTTGTGATTTTGTTAATGCAATCTCTTCAAGGGTATCATGAGTTATTTTTAGAGTTTTCTTTCTTTAAATCACCTAATAAGTTATATAACCTCAATAACATTTTTAAAACAAAATATTTCTAAAATGGACTTTCAATAATGTCTAAAATTCAAAGGTCTAAATTTCGATTAATATCTAAAGTAATGGTCCATTGAAATAATCATTATAATGTTTCCTTCGGAAAACCAATTTAACATTAAGGTTGGTTGGTTGAAGATTATCTGGCGCAAAAGCAGCAAAAAGGTCATACTGCGCAGGTTTAAAATTAAAGATTCGCCTTTCCTCCGAATAACATAACAACACATTTCGAGACAATCCTCCACATATAAAAACGCTTGCGAGCGGTTGGTTACGAAGCCCAAGAATCCTTGATTTCATGCACCCCACAGGGAATGGGATAAGTTCAGGCATCCGGGTCCTAGCATGTTATAGAGCTCGAGATTTTAAAAAAGTAGAAATTGCAATTCGTAGAAACTACATTGAAGTTAAAATGGGTAAATTACAGTTTCGGCATTCGTACATTCGAAGTTTTGAGTCCAAAAAAAAGAAAAAAAAAAAAAAAAAAGAAAAAAAAAAAAGAAAAAAAAAAGTCCACGAAGAGCGTGTTAAACGACATGCCGATACATTTTCTTCAACGAAATTTATTATTTTACACGCACTCTTGAATACCGATTCATTGAAAGTGGCAATTTGAAAAGCATTAAAAACTACTACACCATGTAACATTCAACGTACAGGCAAATATACAAAAGCAAATGTTTCTTTTGCATTTATATAATTATAAACATGAATGGTAAATAATCCACGTTTTTATGACTCCCTTCTAAATAATAAGACTAGGACTTAAGGTAAGACGAGGCAACGTACGTGTCAAAGTGACAACTCCTTAACATAATCTTAAAACTAGTAATAATTGTAAATGAGAACATTCTCGAAATAAATGACAGTTTGAGTTCTCAACGCAATGTACAGAAAATCTATAAGTACATTTAAGTATTAAATACAAATAATAAAAAATAATTTTTGTTTACATAACATTAGAAAGGAACTTGTGTCGAATGTTCTAAAGCAAAATTTGTTTTATGAATATCAGTAAAAAATACTTGTACTTGGTGCAAAGAGATAATGGATTAAAGGTGATTTGATTTCAGGTCTCCCGCAAAAAATTTACCATGCAATGGATTTTCTTTGGGCGTTCTTATTCGAAGATAATCAACATGTAATAAATACTTAATGGAAATTCCAGATCTCATACTTTTCCCAAAACTAAGGCTAGAGAAAGTCAGAATAAAAAAATGAATAGGTATAAATGGGACAGAAATAGACAATAATTTGCCTTACAAATGAAGATGTGAGGTTATAGAGGTATAGTTCAGAACGCTATTATGGCATATTTCAGTCCAAACAGCTGTAAACGAGTAATCGGTGAACAGACACTTTTACTCTTTGACTGTAAAACATGAAAGGTAATACTTTTATTGTTTGAAGGAAATATCACGAAGAGAACGAAAATTACTGGATATAATCTCCACTCCTTTACAATGATTATTAGAAAATCCAGGGCACAAAAAGTGCCTCAGGGTAAAAAATGAATAGGTATAAATGGGACAAAACGAGGTAATAATTGCCTTGCAAATGAAGATGTGAGGTTATAGAAGAACGCTATTATGGCATATTTCAGTCCGAACAGCTGGAAACGATAAATCGGTGAACGAACACTTTTACTTTTTAACTGTAAAACATTAAAGACAATACTTTTAGTGTTTGAAGGATATATTAAAAAGAGAACAAAAATTACTGGATATAATCTCCACTCTTCTATAATGCTTATTAGAAAATCCAGGACACAAAGCATGTTAAAAGTAAAGTATATCCAGAAACATCCTTGAAGCTAGACATATTAGTAGTTTAGTAATTTTTTTCTTTGGGTTCTGAGATCGACGGACCATTAAATCATAGATGGTCTACCAAAAAGTACAATGGAAATAGTTATCTTTTGTTAATTTGACATTTTAAATTTCACGAACAAGCTTATTAGCTGATTTCCAGGTTGAGTTAGTATTCCGTATGATCCATGATGAGAATACATTTTACTGAATATTTAAAAGGAATTTTCAGTATTTTTTTAGGACCATTACACCTAATTGCAATTTTTTGGCCAACACATTGAAACAAAATCTAAGAAATTTTGTACCTTATCTAACAATCATAATTAAAGATTATTTAAGAAACTTGAAGGAGTAATAAAACAGAACTTTTCTTGCAATCAGTAAATCAAAATGAGGTTCGTGAATTTTTTTTTTTAGTAGCGCCACCTGTTGGATAAGAATAAAAAACTTGTCACTATTTAAATTTTCTTTTCAAAACTTTAATTTGAATTAAATTAGTGTTAACATTAACTGAACTCTTGTCTGTATAACTGATTTTTTATATGCATCGCAGTAATATTTTGCCCCTCTACGCTTAACTTCTCAGAATCTTTCAATTAAACAAAAGTGCTCTTTATTAAAACAAAATTTGAAAAACACTGCTTCAACTGTATCTTTTGTTTATAATGTAAATTCTGTACCTCACAGTAAAACGAGGTTTTAAGTTCAAATGGGCAATTTTGTTTTATTGCAGATTTTTTTCTTACACTTTCATTTTCTTTTGAACCATAGTATCCTAGATCACTTACATTTCTTTTTTTTTTTCCCCAAAGATTTAACATTAAGCATTCAAAGCATTTTTCGAACGCTTCTCAATTACAATCGAAATGTTATAAATTAAGTATCAACAAAATTTTTCACTATAATAGAAAAGTTACAAACTAAGTATCGGTGAGACAATCTTCATTTTCATCAAGAGAAATAAAAATAACGTGTTTTTTTTTCTTCCTTCAAGCAATATACTTCCAAAAGAAACAAAAAGATCAGTCGACGAATTTCTATCCATACAAATACTCAGTACACCTGCGTAAAAAACGTTGATGGATTCATGAGGAATCTCTGAAAAGCTTTTCAAAGCACCCTCATCTCGCAGAATCGGGCCCGCCCGGGCGTTGTGAATGGACGCTCGAGGCCACCGGGCTCCACTCAACAGATTAATTGAGGCCTTTCCAATCGCACCTTTTGACCGCGACAGAACGCCCATCGCCGAAACACTGATTACCGGATCTCTCTTGCGTCAAATGTTCATCTTTGAAGAGACAAGGTTTTCACCTTCGAGGGAATAGGTAACACTTCCTGGAGAACTTGTGTGTTTACGCTGTTCGAGCAAACACAGCAGTTGTTATTGGGGTTTTTGTTACAGTAATAACTTAATGAAGCATCCTTGAAGCTTGAAATAGTAATAATAATCGTGGTTTACTATAGAGAAGGACGTTTTGGAACAAGAGGACAGGTTTTGGTTTCTTGAATAGGATCAAGAAATGGAGGGGAGGGATGATCGTTTTGTGTAACGATTCGTAATTTTAGCTGTCATGCAATTGTTGTCGGACGAAAAGTGGGTTTTCACTTTTGCCATTGAAATTATATCAAGAACATTCGATTTTTTTAAATTTTTGTGTGAGGATAATTTGAAAAGCAATGAAAAAAGAAAGCATACCTTACATGTAAATTTCAAACTAATAAAATAGTTATTTCATTTAGGTACCTGAAGGTCAGCTGAATCCCGTGCTTTTCGTTACGAAATTTTACGATGTGCATTTTAGTGATAAAAAGTCATTGATGCATTCACATTTCCTACGTTTGACTCCTTTACGCCTTTTTCAATCAAATTTTATTGATTAAAATCGGGATATCTTATTTTTCTATGTTTTTCTTGCTGGCATTTGTAGCAAATTTCATAGTTGTGACTATAAGGGACATTGAGATATTCCTTGTTTCGAACGTTTCGACCCGTTTTTGACTCATTTAATTTAGTTAATCGTGATCGTAATAGTTGACTTTTTCTATTCTTACCTTTGTTGATATTTCTAACAAATATCAGAATTTTGACTATATTGGAAGTGGAACACTTAAATATTCCTCGTTTCGAACGTTTGACCCCTTAAAATTGTTTAATAAACATTGGAATAGCTTATTTTTTCTATGATTGTTCTTTTAGACATTTGTACTAATTTTTAGAGTTGTGACTTTATGAGAAGTGGGAGAATTAGTGATGAGTGAGAGCTTTGCCTTTATATATAGAGATACATTTATACATTTGAGATGATTTTCTATAATTTTTATGTTAAAATTTCAAAATTTTATACCACCATCAGAATTAAAAATGAAATTTTTTTATATGCAAAGTTTTTTTTTCATTAATTATTTAATTCTGAAATTTAAATGATTAATTAGGACATTATACGAACGAACTTAAATGAACTTACTTAGAGACACTATTTCTTTAAATTAAAAGATAATGTAGTGATACTTGGTTCCAACCAGAATTGTGAATATATTTAGTTTCAATATTTATTTAATCATAAATTTTTAAATAAAAAGTGCGGAAAAATATATTGTTTATATTAAAAAAATGACATTCAAAAGTATTTAAAAAAAGTGTTTATTACAATATAGATTCGATTTTTCTTGGAGTTGTACTCACAACTATTTTCTACAGAAGGATTATTTCTAAAAATATTGCCAAACTAGCAATTTGTTTTTAAATTAATGAAAATATGAAAATGAAAAAGGAAAAATTACACCAGTGACCAATACTGTAGTGTAACTGAAATTTGTGCGATGTTACACAGGCCTAGTTGATTTTATATTCTCCACTACAATAATATAGTAGGGAGTTTATACAAATATTCTGTATATCTGTCAGAGTTCAACATTTTAAGAGAAAACTATAGATGCCACAAATATCTGTGAGCCACAAATACCTGTGAAATGTTAAATGAAAGGTCTCGCAAAGACCCAAAGAAAATTCAAGAGGATGTACCAAAAATGTGGGAACCGGATGTCAATTTTCAATTCGTTTAGTCTAAACAGTAAATTCTATAGACATGCGTAACATATTAGTTTGAAGGTCGACTATAAAAAAAAATAAAAAAAATAGCAGGGTTACATCAGGGTGGTCACAAAATTCAGAAAAAAAAAGTTTAATGATAGATTTTTAAAAAATTCCCTGATTTTACTGCAAACTTTTTTTTCAAATGTCCCTAACTTTTCCAGATGTGTAAACACCTAGATCAAATAGAACATGCATGCTAAAGGGATAATATGCCAATTTTTTAAAAATAATTTTGGCGGTAATGAAAAGTTTAAAGTATTCCGTAACATTACACTTTTAAAGATTACTATCATAATTTTCCGTGAACAATGGCGCCAAAATATGGATGAACGGGAAAACGTGCCCCCAGAACAAAAAAAATTCCCTGATTTACATGAAATTAAAAAAAAAAAAAAAACCCTGACATTTCCCTGATTTTTTCCAGAATCAGAAAGCTCTCTGACATTTCTCTGATTTCCAGGTTCTGTGGCCACTCTGTACATAAACACAACCAACCGATAGGATGTTTACTCTTTGGATGTAATGGACACAACGAATTACAAAACTAACTTCTCGACAATTTTGTTTACATAAAAAATATCCGAAATGTAAAGGTTTTAATTATACATCGTTAACCATAAAAGAAGACAATTTCAGTCATTAAATTGCATCAAATTCTGTATGATTGGTATTTGGACCTAATTCAGAAAGAAACCTGTAAAGCCTGCAACAGAAACGTTTACAGAAGGTGGCTACGACTGTCACCATTCAACTTGTTATTCTTTAAAATTAATTCTAATAATGCAGTGCTTCTAAAGTACTCTATGTGTTACTTTGAGTACTTGGAAACACATTATATGAGATATTTTTCAAGCTAAAAAATACACTAAAAGTAGCGGAATGCCAGTGTTTGGAGTTCCAAATACATTGAAACTTTTCACAACGAGCACATTTTAATTAGTTTCTTTAATTATTATTCTTTTTTTTTTAATTTTTTAGGGTCTCTTTACAAAGTGACTTCCAATATGCGTAGAAATTTAAAATTCTAATTCTAAATAATGAAGTATTCTGGCTTTCTACTTTACTCTTCACAAACACTAGGGGAGGGAGTTGAATTATTGTATTAAAATAATTTTTGTTTGTTTCTCGACGGGAGGTGAAGGGGTGGGGGGTGGGTGGGGGGGGGGGAAAGGTGGAAATGTTGTTATAGATAAAACTGAGCGATTAACCTTTTAGCGAGTAAAGGGAGTCTGTGCTTGAGTAGTAATAAAACTTTTAGCGAGCACGGCGAGCCTGTGCTTACGTAACAATAATGAAACTTTTAGCGAGCTTGATTCGAGAAACGTCTAATGTTGGAACTTGTACACAATGATGGTTCTCATGGCTGTTGGCCCCACAACTTTGGATGTGGTTTGGTGTATAAGAGTGATTTTCAATTTTTTAAAAATCGTTTATGCAATAGTCTGATAAAATATACCATAAATATCAATAAATACGATTTAGAAATCAATACTTCAACATTATTGACTAGCATGGAACTAGGAAATACACTTACATTAAAAAAAGTCTAGTTGAATTATCTTATTGCGCTCCTAGGGAGATCAATATGCAACAATCCCAAATAATTCTTTGCCAGACCACGTGCTGTGTTACTTAACGTTATGTTACATAAAGATGTGTCTTCGATACGAAATACAAGTGCTAATACTCTTCTACTGAAAAGTTATTAGAGAAAAGCTTAAATTTTCCTAATTTTTTTAGCAGTGCATTTCATTTTCTTTTCAAAATTCAGAAAAAAATGGTCTTTGAGCACTTGCCGAACTGAAGGCTTCCTTAAGGTCTTCCTTGAAGGCCGCCTTAGGTAGTTCTAAACCTTCTCATATAGCGATTATAAGGTTAAACCATTATTTAATCGATCACTTAGATCAGCGTCCGCCAATAACTTTTAAAGACGGGCCGCATGATTTATGTTGGTACTTCCCGCGGGCCGCAGATTTATACCGAATACTTAAATAAATATATTGCTTTACTACATATGTTCAATGTTAGAAATGTGATAATTACAAAAGATTTAACAATATAAAACAATTTAGAAAATTGAAACAATAATTTAACTTTTTTAAATTAATAAAAAAAAAAAAAAAATTGATATTTGATTCTTGTTTCAAATAATTAAAAAAATAGTTTTCTTTACATTGTACATTTAAGTCATAAAAGAAATTAATCTTTAGTGACACTATTACAATGTGACTTGGCATAAACTCATAATCAATTAAGATATTTAAAACATACCTCCTAAATCCTTCATTTTAGTCGATGTTAATTGCGAGACGATAACGGCCGGTCCGCTTTTCACTATCTACTTTGCGTTTAAAACTAGTCCTCGACACCATTATTGCACTTGAGTCATAGAGATCACGATTGTTCTTTTCACGTCAAAACATATAGGCTAGTATGCATTAACACACCCAACTCCTGCCCATCACAGAGAAAAAAAGCAGAATTCGAATTGTGCCATGCACGAGTCGAGGGGGTTGGGTATCATAAGTAATAAACTAAGCAATGTGAAGGAATGCGTCATTGGTAATAATTCAAACTATTGCTTTTTTTATTTTTCTGGCAGTCTCGGAAAGGATTTTTCAGACTTACTGACACGGGCCACTTAATGGAAAACGCTGTTTTTGGTAATAAACACATACTATTGTAGACAAATTAAAATTATTTCCGCAAAATTTGATTTTTGCTCTTCTGTACTACCGGCGGGCCGGAGAAAAAGCTGTCGCGGGACGCCTAGTGGCTGACGCTGACTTAGATAGAGGGATGGATTGAAACGAGTTGAAGTTCGCCACTCGTTTTAAAATCTCATAAAGAGAAAATCTCACACTAGTTCTCCTCTACCAGTTGTGTTAAATTTTTTTCTCCCAGCTTGAAATTCAGATTAAATGTTCAAAAATACAAGTAAATATCGTTAAAACTTTGATATGCTTCAACTCGATTCTCATTTAGTACATAGTGTGCCTAACGAAAAGTAAGCTATTTAGGAAAGTTTATTTTTTCTTTAAAGCTTGAATAAATTAATTTTACTTAAAGTTAAAATTAAAATTTATTAAAAAAAAAAAAAAAAAAAAAAAGTTAAAAATTAACTTTTACATTTGGGTGTGTATGGGAAAAAAGCGAATGTGTAACTTTCTATACTGGCTCCGTTGAAGAATGAATAGAAATGGTTTCACGTAAGCGGTTCCTAGAGGCAAAAAAGTAATTACTTTCAACAAAGTACAGCGTGGGGAGTAATAGATTACTCTTAGGTCAGGGCTACTTTTATTCACTTGAACTGCCGGTCAATACACAGGTGAAAACGTATTTTGGCAAGAGAAGTAAAACTGGAAAGGGAATATTTTACCTTAAGAAAAGGAAATTACTCTACGCTGTTAATTGAGAGTGGAAAAAGTTACCAAAAGCTGAAATTTGGTAGAACATCAATTTTGAATACTCTAGAAATGACATCCACTTCTTACAGTCAAAAGAAAGATCTGAGTCACAGAAAAAACAACAACACACGTTTGTTTGTTTAAATTTGCTGTTAAACCAGAGATTTTGTGGTTCTCCACTATTTGCTATTGTTTTGAGTGATTTAAGAGTGATTTGATTGACAAAGAATCAGACTAAACAACTGAATACTAGTCTAAACAAGTGAGACGAAAATGTTTCAATATCCTACCATTGCCAAAGTAATAATTTTTTCATTGAAGACAAGAAATTCCAATAACAAAATTTCTGTTCTGCCGTGTAGATATTTAACTGGAAGGTAAGTTTTGAAACGCATGGTAGGGATAGGATGAGCATGCAGCATTTCAGATTTTCATTTGAGAGTGAGGATTTTTGCGTCAGTCTAATTGATTTGGACATTAACTGCTTTAATCTGTTTATAAAATTTATTACACTTTTAATTACTTAAAATAATTTTTGGGGAATTAAAATTTACCTAGTGATTAGAAGAATCATTGTTTAATTAAATTTCGTTGAATTTGTTAAGTTTTATTATTTAGGAATAATTTTAGAATCAAAATCATCATCTTTTTTAAATACCACAATTCACACATTTGGAAAATCCCATATTTCCATTGATTAACGTCAAAAATGTAAAAAGTATTGTATATTAAAACTATAATAATTTTGGGGATTTCTTCTAGTTTTAATTGTTAAATTTGACTAATTTTAGAAGAATTCCTAACTTGGAACTCAATGAACAAAAATATTTAGAACTTTCATTTACTGTGCAGAAAATTCAGATTCCAGAATACCCCCCCCCCCCCTGCATAAATAATGCTATGTGTAGGAAAAAATATACAAAACTAAATACAGTCGATCTCCAAATTGCGTTTAGTATTGAATCAGTCTTATTTTGTCGATATTTTGGAAGCCATTAAAAAATGTTGTCTCGTTAGTAAGAAATATCCAATGGATTTCGGAAGTAACACTCATATTTGATATATTTCGAGAGAAATTAATACTTATTCTGCAGATCGTAAGATATGATAAGAACACAAAAAAAGAAAATTTAGATGTTTTAAGAATTGTTTCTACTAAACGGTAAAAAAAAAAAAAAAAAAAAAAAAAAAAAAAAAAATCTCAATTAAAAATATTATCCATTGAAAAACGTGTACATAGCCTTATCAGAAAACTCACTTGAAGTACACATAATAAGATTTCTAGTTGGATTCCACGATGAAAAATTCTGGCCTTTTTAAATCCTTTATATTAACGTCGATTTTGTGTGTCGATGGCGCCGGAATCTGCAGAGGCCTAATTAACTCCCTTGCCGTCATCCAATTGGTCTATAACTTGACAGATAGATTCGACGTCGATAACAATACATTATATTAAATTTTGGGACTGTAACTGTCACTAAAAGGTTGCTTTTACGGAATAATAATAAACCAACTAGCCGTCATCCAATCGCGCTAATAATAGTATTCAAACGACCATTGAAGACACTCTTCCTGTTGTCAAATTTATTTTTAGTAAATAAATAATAACATTCTTTTAATCAGAATAAATAAATGGAATTTGGATATAAGTGCATAAATTATCGTTCATTTTTACTAAATAAATGTTGCAACGTAGTTTCCCGCACATTTTGCTGATAGAAATGTTTTTGATATTTAAAATTAGACGCAAACACCAAGCACAAGCTGTTTACAGAATTGGTGCTGGGTTGACGAATATAAAAATTGGCAATGAAGATATAGGATTTATATTAAAAACTTTGTTTTTATGGGTTATATTATTATTAAAATTATCTAATAAATTCAGTAACGAGAGCATAATTTCGCGATTGGGTCTATTTCGCCTTTTTCCTTGAATTCCTCATCTTTCAAGCATTCAACGACAACAGCTGGTATTTTCGAGGTAACCTAAGCAGATGAACTTTTTTTCTTCTCTTTCCTTTGGAGTGGTTGAATTGGGACGAAGTGACAGCCGCTTATGTTAGCGTTTCTGCTTTCAAGGGGGATCAGGAAAGAAGCCTGACGAAAAATCCAACTTGTCGTTTACGCCCGAAGCCTTATCTCTCTCTCTCTACAAGATCAACGAGATACACGCATCAGATTAAGGTAGTTAGAGGTCATCATTTCGAAAAGAGTTGTCAGGACTTTGTTTTGATTTTAAATTGTTATAAATACTATCCGTAGCATTCCTTTATTCGTCCAAACTTGAAGCCGACCAAACGGTATAGTGGTTAGCATGCTGACTTCTAGACCGCGAGGTTGCGGGTTCGAGTCCCGTGTTAGGCATGGGTGTTTGAAAATGTATGTTGGTTTGTTAAATGACGAAATGTTTCGGCGCATTATAGCCCTCGTGTTGCTGACGGCGCCAGAAAATCTGAATACAACCAACCAATCCAAACTTGAATTCAAGCGTGCAAAATAATCAATAAATATTTGTTAGATTCTTCAGATCAGATGTTCACTGGCCATAGAGTTTTTTACTACTATCACCAAGTCGATTAGTGTCTGTAAAAAATGGGCCGGTCTGGCATAGAAATTATTATTGTTTTTCATTTTCTTTCTATATTAAAAAAAAAGTAAGCACCGGTGCATTGTCACTAACTTTCGCTTCTTCTGGTGCAAGCAGAACTGTGAAATTTTTAACACATGCAGATTTTCTCTCTATCTTGTCAGTATTATCGATAAAATGGCGAATTTTATTTACTTTTTTTTAAATTTAATTTTAAAATTTGGCCGTAATGGTAATCCAGTGAAATTTTTTCCCCCTTACTCTTCTATCTGAAATAAATACTTGAAATATATAATTTTTTTCCATTTAAAAAAATATGGTTATAATCTTTGAAATCTTGTTTTGAGATGGCGTAAAAAATTTTGTTGGATGATAAAAAAATAATTTGATACATCATGTTTTAGAGTGAACAGTAAAACTAATTTTTTTTGCTTCTTTGCTACTTCGGAAGGTGATTTCCCCCTTCCATAAAAGGGGATGGAGACGTGGGGGCTAACAATGACGGCATTCCGACAACATGTTATGCATAAAATCCAAGTGGTACGTCATTCAGATTGTAAAGTTTGATTGAGACTTTTTACTGACTTTCGGCTTTTACTTGGTTGATTTTTTTTTTTATAACACATTTTAAAATTTTGCATGATTTACGTATGTTCCTTTTTTATTTACTTCCTTGGGTTCTTTTGTATTTTTGAACTGGCTACGATTAGCGCGGCCATCATCTTTCTGATAATAACAGTTTGGTTTAGTTTGTGGTTTGTAAAAAGTATATCTGGGAAAGTTTTTCTTTGGTCGTTAAGTTTTTAATCTCTTATATCTTTTTTGTTGCAACATGAGTAGAAATATTTTGCTAAATTAGTAATTCGTAGGATATGTTTTAGCATTCAGAGCATGTTTTAATTATTTAAGTTGTATAGTACTATTTCAGAATAAGAAATGGCGTCGATTGTAATATTTTTTTTTACAACCGACACCATGATTTATATAAGATTTACTGAATATTAACAAAATTTTAATACAATATCCGCGTTAAGTTTCGATCGATTAATGCTTTTTATTGAATTGTTACTGATAAAAATGATTTGTTCAATTAGTGTATGATATTTTTCATGTAAAAATGGAATTTATTCTATTATTTTACTATAATTACTAAGACTTGATTATTGATTATACTGAAAATTTTGGCCCGAATAAATCTAAAATTACCGGGTCGATATTATGTCCCAGTACGTCCCAGTTTCTGATGCTCATGTTAGAGAAGCATGGGCACTTAACAAATCTTTAGAATAAGCAGTTTATATTTTTGAACAGCTGTGAAATTATTTTGTTTCGTTTTGCTAAAGAAATTTTTGAAATGAAAGAAAAGTTTAAATGTGGCAACTAGGACAAACTTCTCGTGCGTAATAGTTAATAATCACTACATTATATTGAATTTTAGAAGTGAAAGGACCCTCAGATTCGCTTTAAAGTTTTGCACTCTTACTTAAAACTTTAGGAAAAGGATTGAAGGAAAAAAAGCACAACAGAGAATTTTTTTTAACAAACATAAATTGCAGTAATTTTGATTGATCAAATGTCATTTCAATAATTCACATGATAGATGACAGTTCACTCCGTCATTTATTTCGATTTAATAATGGATATTTTTCTAAGACAAGACATAAATGACATCATGGTTGTTAAAAAAATTCATTGCATATCCACTTCGAGATAATATTTTCTATGCAAGCGACTCAATACGATTGATTAATATTGATAGAAGAATAATGGTAGACGGTAATTTATTTTGCTTTGTTTTTACCACAAGCGATGGTAATTTCTCAAACTGATATGAACGAATTTAAAGCATTAATAATTGGGAAGAGATCTTTAAAAATGCATTTTATTTTATCTTATATTAAAATTCATTTAAGTAAAACACACACACTTCTATTTATAGATCATTATTAGGTGGTTACTAGACACCTGTATTTACCAGCTGCATTGTTAATTTTATTTTTATAGATTAAAATAATTTCGTCTTCAAATGTATGTACAGGGAAATTCTAATAATTTTCGAAGAGGCATTTCTAACACTTGGGTTATCTGTTAATTATTAAGTCGCCAGACTTCGATTTTCACTTTTTTACTCCAATTTTAACTTTTTTTTAAATTTATAAAGCACATTTATCTCTCAATGTCCTTTCAAAAATCAAAATATATAATCATAATGAAGTAGTGGAGAAATAACTCTACGTGTCTAATTCAGTCGAATCATAGCTTCGTGTAACGGCAACTGGATTGTAGTGACACGATGGTAACATGATAACTACGTCCTATAGTTGACAAGAAGGTATCCATTTCTTAAGCACACATTTTTGGGTACTTTTTCGTTAAAGGGGGCCATTGGCAATATATAAAATATGGGTAAAACTTCCAAGTACGGTACTAATTGTGCACCAAGGGGACTTTCGCCAATAAATGGCAGTAGCATTTTTTTAGTAACAAGCAAACTGCCTATGTTTTCCATATGGCGAGGTTTTACGTAAACAATTCTTGACACATAGTCCTTACCGTACATGGAAGTACCAACTGCCCCCTTTAACGGAAAATTACCAATTTTTGATAAACTTCTAAGAATTTCTCTCTACTGTTTTATAATACTGAACTGATATTGAACATCAAAACAAGTACAATCTAAAAACAACAGAACACAAGATTTTTCTTACAAATGTTTTGATAACACAAGATTATACTCTGTAGAAGTTCACCTATGACGGTTTATTCAAAAAAATGTTTGTGCAACTTTCATTGCCCCGTCGATTGTTTTCGTGGTGACAAGTTACTAGATTCTAACAAACAGGATGTGAGAAAACAGAGGTGTTTCAAACAGCTTGAATATATGCCAGAAATAGAGCAACTTCAGGGGCTAACATTCGAGGCTGGAATCCTGTGGGGGACACAATGCACGGGCAGCCAGCCAAGGTCTACTTAACCACTGCACCTAGAATGCTGTCAAAGGCAGGTTTTTGAGAGGGGCTTTGTTTATTTTTATTTAAATTAAATCTAGTTCAGTGGCTCTCAGTCTGAAGGATTGCGTCCGTAAGGCTGGTTTAAGTGGCGTACTTAATAATTTATTTCTGGCAGTAAAACGGCTAAATTATTTAGTTTTAGTTATCGATGCTAAAAAAGTAAAATTTAATGAATAAGTCAGATTTTTTCAATTAAATTATGTTTCCAAGCATATACAAAGTGTGTATACGTTGACAAGCATACATAAAATGTACCAATGATCTATTTAAGCAATTATTTGGTTAAAATTGAATAAAATAATAAAAGATTAATTGCAATCCCTGGATGAATGATAATGTCGTACACTAATATATATATATATATATATATATATATATATATATATATATATATATATATATATATATATATATATATATATATATATATATATATATATATATATATATATATATATATATATATATATATATATATATATATATATATATATATATATATATATATATATATATATATATATATATATATATATATATATATATATATATATTCAGAATTCTCTCCCGGGTTTCGAAACAAGGACTGGACTTTTTGGCAGGAACTGAACTATCGCATCAACGGTATGCCGTGTGACCAAGGGTTCACGTGTGGAACATCACACAACTTTCAGTTACACTTAATCTCCCTGCATTTAAATTTGCCATAGATTGGTGTAATTTATCGTTTCCGTTCTTATATTATCATTAACTTGGAAAAAAATGGCCAGTTTGGCGCTAATTATTATAGTGGCAAAAAAAATCCGCTGCCAAAATAACGAAATTGGTAATATGTTTTTCGACAAGTATTGCATTAACCTTTCTTGTAAGTGAAATAGTCATTAGTGGACGATGCTCCAGGTGAAGAGAGCTCTGTGTTAAAGACATTCGTTTTTTAACTTTTCACGATTTCATCGAATTTCTATAGGAATTTCGAAGGGGGGGTTGTTTAGAGCACTTTAAAAGGCACACAGCGATTTTGATCAAAATCGTTAGAGCCGTTTTTTAGCGATAGTTGGAAATTTAAAATTTTCAAAGGTGCAATTATGATCAAAATTTTAATGACAGGTTCCATGGTCATCACTAATCCGTAAACAAAACTTGAATATCCCAGGTCGGGAGTTACCCTTCCCTCCCCACACGCATATTTTTTTTTACTGAATACAGTACTTTCATTACCCTATCTTATTGTTTACATATCGGTAATTGAAAGCAATAATAGTCTATTATTACTTTGGGGTTTTTCTCATTGGAGGTAAGCAAATGTCAACAATGACGATCAAATTAAAATGCGTTCAAAACATATTTTTGTCAATGTCAAAGTTTTCGCTCAGGGATCTTTTGAAGAAAACCCAGAAGTACATTTTTCTACGAAAAAACACCACACAATTTAAATATACAGAACTATAGATTTTTTTTTTGGTATGGGAAAGAGAATATAAAATTAAAATTTCATATAGAAAAGTTGATAAACAAATACCATTTAAATTTGTTACAGTTGAAACATTTTTTTAGAGTCGGAGTCTTCAAACACAGTCTCAGCAGCACCGCAAAACACTACACCGCGTCTTTCGCACAAAAAATAAAAAACAATAAACCAAAAAAAAAAAAAAAAAAAAAAAGATACAATCCACTCTCAAAAAGTATTTTACAAATAGGGATTCCCCGACTTCTTGCAGACGGCAGTGAAGAGATGAAGGAGCGGGAAGTGCTTCTAAAAACGGCAACAGGTTTTCCTTCCCACACTCCTCACACGTTCGGGTGAGCCAGAGCCCTGTCACAAGATCCAGTGGAATATTTTAAATACCAAAAGGAAGATTCATGAATATATCTACCCTAGCGGATTTAGTAAAAGCACCAGAGTTGGAAGTCACTGGACCTATTGTAGGTTAACAAGATTTAAGGTTATATAAGTCACTAATAATCGTGTGAAAAATATGTCGTTTCCATTAAAAAGTATCTTCTTGCTAATTGCAGGTGCGATTCAAAGTCGAGTTAGTTTACTTTGACTTGGAATAGTACATTTTAAACACAAAATCACAAGGATTAATGCGGTCTTATTCGAATATTTTCATAAAAGAGCATATACAGGACGATATTATAATTTATTTTGATCCATATAGCTATGCAGTCATAAAGTAGATGACATTGAAATTTTAATATATTTTTGGGATTTTATTATGACTGGTCAATTTGGGATTGCTGTGGTGCTAAGTTGGACAAATTTAAAGATTGTAAATATTTGTAATTAATACTTCCGTAAAAGTTTCGATTACAAGAGAGAAAAACCAAAGAAAACTTAAATAGCTAAAGTTCTGATCAATTATCACTGGTTTGGCAGGAAAGAACTTTAGACGCTTTAATATTACTACAAAATGAGGAAATAGAAGATTCACAATGCAATGGGAAACAATTGGTGGAAATGAATCGGAAAGATTAGCGATGAATAGAAAAGACTGATAACGAATTTCTTCGTTAGTATAACCGTGACCAATTATCATATTGAATTTTACAGCGATTGTTATTGATACGAAAAGGCATAAAAATTTGAATATTGGATAGAAGTAGATTTATTTCCATTCAAAAGAGAAAAAAAAAATGGTTTCATTACTCTAGCGCTTTAAACTTTAATCCATATCAAGACTGATTCATTGTAATTCGCATAGCGTCATCTACTTCAGCTACTTTTTTTTCTTTTTCATCCAGACATTTTCCAATAGGATGGACTTTTTCACACACCGTCATTGACAGTGTTCTTAAGATAAAATATATATATATATATATATATATATATATATATATATATATATATATATATATTTTTAACAAAGTATAAACATATTATATGTCCTGTATGTCATCACGGTATTTATCAGGAAGCTCAACATCAAAAGTATTGCAATAAAAATCTAAAATCAGGTCCTTAGATGTCTAACAGATAAGTAATCTTAAAAAGTTTGTCGACCTAAATATGCGATTCAACTTTCCACCTCTATATTTTTCAAGTGTGTTAGTGTACTTTACTTTTAAGCAGGGATTGGAATATGATATTCTGGATGGCAGTGATGCGTAGCGAAAAACAATGATCAATTTGCATACGAATTACATACTCTGCAAATGCTCCTTGCAAGTAAGAAGAATTACTGCCCAATTATAATTGCAAAAAAAAAAAAAAAAAAAAAAAAAAAACAGAAAAAAAAAAAAAAAAAAAAAAGAGTAAACACACTAAGATGGGGTTTCTTATTTCATGAATGGTTTTCTGGAATCTTGCATAGCTCATCTCTTTATAATGGTTTTTAGTTGAAGCTGAAGGTTGACTAGTAGCATTGTATGTCATGATATATTTACATATTTACTAATTAAATTATGCTACTTCTAAATTATATAGATTGCGTCAAATCTGATGAGGAAAATCAGAAAAGCAACGAACTCAATTAATTCTAATGTAGTTTGGGAAGTTATTATCGTCATTCATTTCATGTGAAGCTGGTTTTTGGTTTTGGTTTCCACGGACAACGAACCTTTTAAGATTAAGAACATTTGTAGAAAAAATATTAATCTTAGAAATAATGTCGAACTTTTTATTTACACAAAAATGTGTCCTTTATTTATGACTTTTAAATTAAAATTAATACTTGATAAGAATACTTTGTAACAGCAATTAAAGAAGTTTTCATCGGCATTGGGAAATAACAATCTGGAAATGTAAGAAATACAATGTAAAGCGAATCAAGAAATCAATTGTAACTAATTCGATTTGCCAAGGCAAAAGTTTTAGAATTTAAACACAATTTTCCTAACTCTTTTTACTATTACAGTCGATGAAAAGAATTTATCGACGACAGAGGTAACTAAAGAAGTATTTTATTAAGTCGCAGAAAATCGCTGTTCACAAATACGGTTTATTTTTATTTTTATGGTATATGCTAAATTTTAAGATTCAAGTAATTTATTAATGACGAATTCATTATTTGTAGTAAATGTCCAATGGGAGCAACCTTTATTTCGATTTTCAGCAGGAAAAAATTATAAATTACATAGTCAAGAAAAAATAAATTTTCAAAATTAATTAATCGATATTCCATTCAACATTAAAAAGTTTTTCTTCGCGAATACAAATACATCTAAGCAAAGCAAGTTGTATTCTGAAGTATAAAATAAATTTCGGAAGGAGTATACCATTAAAATGAAGTAAGCAAAATAAATATGCGATCTTCATCTAACAGATCGATTACTCTGTATATATGTAGCTTATTTTCCACCATAATTAACAGCGCGTAAGACTTCATCTTTTTGCAGTTATTCGACCTATCTCTTGATGTGAAACGAATATCGTCCAGCGATGGTTATCGCACAAAGGGTTATTTGTCCAGTTCAGAAAGATTCGTGGGTGGATAACAGTAGCAGAAGGGGCTAGTTCAGGTGTTGTGATATATAAGCAGATGGCATGAACCCATCAAATGCGGGTCACCTGGTCATTCAAGTCACGAGGGTAATTATTTCTTTCTGGGATGGGGGTTGTTGTTTTCCTTAACTTCATTTCAGAAGGGGTAATAGGAAATGGTTTCTTTTAAAATATGAGGAGATTGACCAGTCTTTTAATTTTAAACACAAATGAGTATAAAGTGCATAGAGGTGTACAATAAAAATAAGAAATTATCCAACTCTAAAATGACTTGTGTCCTAAAATAAGATGTTTCTTCATTTCAGATATATATTACGTTGATATCAATAAAACTGTGCTCTTAAAAGTTTGGTTTGAAACTCTTTTGTAAGCCGATTTCGAAGAAAGAAGTCATTTTACTTGAAATAATAGTAATATTTTTACGTATTTTATTGTACATTTCGCGCGTTTCATTTGCAATCAGAATTTCCCCCCCCCCCCCCCCGAAACGTAAAGCAGTCATTTTTCAGAGACAATCAACGAGCTTCCATAACGTGACGACCACGATTAGTGCCATAAACTTTTTTAACTTTACGCAAGATTTCCGATCATGGCGGTAACCCCAACTATAGCTGGGATTTTTTAATTATAAAATACAAATTCAACAATATTTTATATAATTTACCATATATATATATATATATATATATATATATATATAAAGATAAATACTCTCAATTTACAAATTTATGTTTTCAGTAACTTATATCATAATCCATGAATAAAAAATTAAGAATTATTATTAATTACTTCAAAAAAGTATCGATACGCCGTACCAGCTCTTAAAAAGGTATCGGTACGTCGTACCGGTCCCACTACATCCCTGGTGACGACAAAACACGAAGTATCCGAGGTTCCAGTCACCGATTCTGCATTTGAACATGTTTTCAAGTTGAAATTTTTTTTTATTTTTTTCATCTTTTCAAATTGAAAGTCAAGTGCTATTATAGACATCAAACGCTCTTGAAAATGAGTACTTGAGGCATATTTCCAAATATCCTCTTTGAACATTAAGATTAGCGTCCAAAGTAATAACTACAATGGCAATGAAAACAAATAATAATTTCCACTTTCCATCGTGCTTAAAATAAAGAACAAAAGCAGATTTCAAAGTAAAAGTAGTGTTAAGTTGCATCCTTCTTTATTTCTGACCTCTCCCTCCATTCACTCGAGTACAATTTATAGTTATGTAGCGTGACACTTGTAGTAAATACGATAAGAAATGGTAGACGGAAGTTGGGGTCGGGCATATGCCCCACCGGAAACGCCAATTAGAAAGTAGAAGAGACTGCTAATGAAGAAGTTAACGAAACTTTTATATAGCCAGATAAACTCAGTTTCCATTTAAACAATAAGCTTTTACGATATTCGCTATGCTCATATTTATTTGTTAATGGGCAAGAGAACACTTTGAACTTTTTAGTTTCACATTATGTTTAGCATATAAGAAATGTTTCAATTTTTTTCATTTGTTATGTGTGATGTAATCACATTTTATCACAATTGTATTCATATTTTAAACCGTATATATCCTAGAAATAGTTATGTTAAGGGAAATAAATGGTTTGATCAGAATTCAGTTTTCGAAAACGTTTAGTTTTCAAAGAATGTGCTCTTTTCGAAATAGTCCATTCAATCGAAAGTAAGATTTTCTTACAAATATAACTTAAATTTAATAGAATAGTTAAGTTTAAGTCCGTGAATTGAATTTAGCCAAAGTAATGGGATTATTTGAGCAGATGTTAGCTAGAAACAGGTGGATAAATACATCATTACCTTATAGTGCGGTTGAATATCCAGCAACTTATGGTGGCGACGAATCAAGCTAATCTTAAATTTGACTGTTCAAACGTTTATTTGGGCAGACTGTAGAAAACACATAGCAACGCACTCCAGTATTTTAAGAGGAGTTAGTCATGGATAACGTAATTAAGCAGATAAATATAGTAATTACAAATGTTTAATTAGTAACAAATAACCAAGGCAATAAAAACCAATATTTAATTAAAAAAAATAAAAAATAGTGCACTTTAAACTTTTCCTCCGTCGAAGACAGTAACATTTTTAGTTCTTCATACGCCAAAGGCCGAACACGAAAAAATATTTTGATTCCTGTTAATCTGAAATAACACAAGTTGAATAACGTAGGAACTGTGTTGACGATTTAAATGAAATTCATCACAAAGTTAGCCTATTGATACTCAAAAAGAGAGTTAGGAAAACAACAAAGTAATTTTGTTCAAATTTAAAAAATTTAAATGGACAAAAGGTGTATTATTTTCTTAACATTGTCATTGGTATCAAACAAAAATAAAGGAGTATGAGAGGTTTTCAAAAATATGTCGCACGTATGGATCGTTATACATTTTTTTCAACAGAACAACTTTTTGTTGTCAAAAAATATCCACATTCCGTTTAATTCCGAAATTTCGGGTGGAAAAAATAAAAATTAAGTTAATTATGCTTGATTGAAGAAATTGAAGACAAATTTACCGGGAAGTTATTATGCTCAAACAACAACAAATTCCGCAATATAATTTTTGATACTTAGTTTAAAAAACTTAAAATTGATCAATGTCTGAAAAATAAGTTGTATGTGAGTTACCTGTTCGTGAGAATACTGGCTTGGTTGATGATGATGGATTGCTATTCAAATAGAATGAGTGGTTACATTAAAAAAGAAGTTCAAAGTAGGAGTGCTAGCTCATACGCACATCTTTGGGTATAAAACACACGGAGTTTGGTATTTTTTATACACTTTTTACTTTCAATTATCTTGTATAATAAAGGTTAAAGAAAGTATTGCATTTGGCCATTTTTTTTGCATTTCTATACGTTTTTGGAACATTTTGAGTTAAGAAATGTGGTCTAGAAAAAATGTCTATGTGTCCGTCTTTCTTTCTACAGTCAGCATAACTCCTGAATGGAATGATCTACAATGTTCAACTTTTATGTACGGGTTAGACTATGATGAGACCTCTTATTAAGGTTTTCGTCAAAGTAGCGCATGAAAAAAAAGGTGTCTGTCATTGAAAAATCTATGTTTTTCAGAAATTGTTTAAAAAAAAAAAAAATGGTACCTGACGATTTTTATCAAAATTGCTGTGGTAATAACTTTTAAGGTATTCTAAACATTCTCATCACTCTAAAATTCCCGTAAAAATTCGACAAAGGTGTAAAAAGTTGAAAAACGAAAGTTTTTAACAAAGGGTTCTCTTTTCTTGAGCATTCCCCATCAACGACTGTTCCTCCTCTGTTTCACTTAATTGAAAAGCTAATGTAATAATTATTGCTATAAGTAAAGTCACTTTTTTTGCCAATGTAATAATCATCGCTGATAATATCGCCAGATGGCCCCTTGTTAAATTAATGAATATATGAAAACACAACAGTAATTACCCTAATCCATATCAAATTTAAATGCAGTGATTAGTATTGTAAGTCCAGGGAATAGAGATATATTGTCTTGCAAAAGATTATGTAGTTCTAATTTTTTTTTTTATAAGTAATAAAGGTCGGACCCGTGGTTCATAAACCAAGTTTTCGACCTCTTAACCTTTGTGCGTTCTCCGTGGTGAACCAAATACCAAGCCATTTTTCAATTTATAAATCATAACTCTTTGCCAATGCAGCTTAGAAACAAACATTAAGTTAAAAGTTGTAGAAGATTAAATTTACTACAACTTTGGTACACAAAGTTTTTTTTGTATAATTATTATGTAAATAGTTACGCTGCATCAAAATAAAAACTTTTTCGTAAAAATGCTACTTTTTAAAAATTTTTGTCGAGTTTTTTGGCTATCTCTTCATAATGGTGTGTCGTAGAGAATTTTTTTGTAAATAACAGGTGTAAAACCATAAATTTACTACAAATTTTACACAACAAGTTATTTTCTAGGACTAATAAAAAAAAAAAAAAAAAAAAAAAAAGAGTACTTTGCTTTGAAGTTTTATGAGATGATAACTTATAATATTTTATGTATAGCTATAAGGCTGCAAGAAATAGTTTCTTATTGCAAGTCTGATAATTTTAATAAGAAATAAAACAATTGTAGTAAATTTATGGTAAAATTTGTAATAAATGGTAAAATTTGTAATAAATTTATTGTAAAATTAGTACTAAATTTATGGTAAAATTTGTAGTAAATGTATGGTTCAACAACTTTTAATTACAACTTTTTTTCTCTACGACATACCATTATAGATATATAACCGAAAAACTCGAAATTTTTTTTAAAAAAGTAGAATTTTTATGAAAAAGTTTTTATTTTGATGTAGTGTAACTATTTACATAATAGATATACAAAAAAAACTTTGTGTACAAAAGTTGTAGTAAATTTAATCTCCTACAACTTTTAAATATAATGTTTGATTCTAAGATAGATTGGCAAAGAGTTATGATTTATAAACTGAAAAACGTTTTGTTTTTTGGTGCATCACGGGAAATTAACAAAGCAAAGAAACTCTTTTAACTTAACTCCTTGTTACTTAAAACTTGTCAGAAATTTATAGTTCTGAAACTTTTATTTACAACATTTTCCTACGGTGTACCATTATGAACTTATAATCCAAAAACTAAACAACAATCTTAAAACAGTCGCATTTTAAAGTTTTTACTTTTAAGAAGCGTAGCTATTATAGTTGTACAAAAAAACTTTGTACACAAACGTTGTAGCGAATTTAATACCCTACAACTTTTAAATATAATCTTTGTTTCTAAGATACATTGGCAAAGAGTTATGATACATAAATTGAAAAACGGCTTGGGTTTGCGTGCTTTACGGAGAACGCACAAGGGTTAGAAAGTCGAAAACTTGGTTTATGAATCACGGGACCAACCTTTATAGCAAGCATATTAAAAAAATTAGAACTATATAACCTTTTTAAAGGTAAGACCCTTTCTTCAGTCTCTATTCCCTAGAGTATAATTGAAAGTTGTGTGATGCTCCACACCCCTAGTTTTCTATGCGGATTTTTGACGAAATGCAATACAACTGTCACAATATCACAATAATGATCCTAACAGCCATACATAATTTTGTAGTTCCACAAGTTTTCTTTCAATTGTTTATATTTAGTATCATATCAAGAAACAGTAAATCAAAGTAATCGTTTATGAAGTACAAATAGCTTCTTTCGACTGTGTTTTGAAAAAAGTAATTAAATTGGACGAATAGTTACCAACTACTGTTATTTTTGATACTAAACTATCAGACTATCAAAAAGAAACCCGGAAATAATTTTTAAATAAAAAATTAAAATGCAAGAACAGACTGCTTTCGTGTCGTATATTGTTGGGCATTTAAATGCCGAAAAGAGTATTCTAAAAATGTTTAGAGCGCTCTGAGATTACAACTATTAGTCGAAGTATTAGAATAGCCCAATTTATTTTTAATTTAAATATCCTGAAACTTCACTTCAGCGCCATGAGTTGGAAATATGCAGACCATATATATATATATATATTTCACCAAATGGAATCTAGTTACTTCACAAGCAACTACTATGTTCGAGAGAAAAAGAAACGGGCGTTGGGATTGGTAAATAGAATGTGAAAATTCGAATTTGCTTTTAAAAATGTATTGTGATTAATCACAATGTTAGGTTGCTATGCATCACTTTAACAGGATTTGCCTTTATTTGAGTATGCAACTGGTTAGTTAACGAGTAGCGTACCTGTGAAGTGTTGTACTTTTGTTGTAGGCCCTAGTCGAACATGCTTTCTCCTCCCAAGCAATAAATTGAAGGGTTTCAAAGGAGTTCGACTTAGTAATTTCTTAATAACGATCTTTTGACGCCGACGCGTAGTTTGGTCTTTTGTGGTTTTGAACATTTTAACACAATGTGTCTGATCCAAAATTTATAAGTCTAGGAATATTTTCGAGGGGTAAGGAATTTTACAATGGCACCCTTCACCTAATTAAATGTTTGAGGCGGACCTGAACTTAGCCACTGAAGGAAGCCTGGGACTCAAAATTCTAAAATCTTTATTTTTAGAATTATTTTTATGAAAATTTTTATGCAGTCATGTATCATGATTTGAAACTTAAAAACTATTTTAAATTTAAATTTTTTTTTTTTTTTTTTTAAATTAAAAAACTTCAAAATTTTGATATTTTCTAAATTTGATATATCTAAAACACTTTTTTAAAAAATCACCTAATTTTTTCATAAAATTACTTTTTATAATTCATATCGAAAATTGCTTTCATGATTTTTCAATGAAGTAATTAGAAAAGATAAAATTAAAAAAAAAAAAAAAAAAATATATATATATATATATATATATATATATATATATATATATATATATATATATATATATATATATATATATATATATATATATATATATATATATATATATATATATATATATATATATATATATATATATATATATACATATATATTGTGTAAAACTGTATAAAACCCGTAGTATGTTAAGCTCCAAAAACTTTTTTTTAAAAAGTTAAATAAAAAAACATAATTCCTGAAGACAAATTAAAGAAATATATACAAAAAATAATTGTGGAAAGTTTCATAAATTTACAACAAGTAGTTTTTAAGTTATATCAATTTAAATTCAGAAAAGGGACAAAAAGCCATCACCGAGAAAAACAGTTTCAAAGTTTAAGGTAGCATGTCTGAGATACAGTTGCCATAAAACAAAAATTAAAATATTTCAAGTTCTACTAAGGATAGATACAAAATTTATATGCCATTATATTCAAAAACATTTGTATTACTTTTTACAATAATTTTTTTTGTTGAGAATTTTAAAAATGTTGAGTTCCAGGCCCCCTTAAATTCTAGTAGGATGGGATTTTTTCATTTTCCGCAAAAATATTGGTCGAACGGCTGGTTGTATTAAAATATACCACACTTCATATAATTTATTTTCATAAATGAAGCTGTTTTTGACACTTTATTCCTCGTTATTTGATACGTTCTCAAACAAGAGTCAGGAGATAATAGAGTTTTCTAACAAAGGGTGGTTTTCAAATAATCGAGTTAATGGCGACAGAAAGCCAAAAACCACTCCAGTAGATGATTGAAAGCTGAAGGAGATGGCTTAGAATAACCTTTGTAGAAGTGTGCGATACTTGTATCGAAAGTGGAAAGAAAACGATATTCATGTTTCTGAATCAGCAAAGTAGAGACGTTTTCATAAACTTGAATGGCAGTCTCGTGTAAAACACAGACGAATCATGACCGACTCATAAGTAGAAACAGGCTAGAGTGCAATATTGGAAAAGCACGCATTTATGCGGCCTGTTAGATTGGATGAAGGCAGTATTCAGTAATGAAAGTCTGCTTTCTGTATCGTATAGGGATTTAGACATTCGTGTTTGGCGTATGATAAAGAATGTATGAAACATTCCACGAAATTTGCAGTCAACATAATGACATACCATCAAAAGGCTCTGGAAAGCTATGTGTCTTTTGCGAAAAGTTAAATTCTGAAACATAGCAAGAAATTTTTGCACATTTTATGTTGTCATTTAATGAAAAATTATGCGAAGATTATTTTTAATATCAACGTAACTTAGTTTTTAGAGTTACTTCAAATTCAAGGAAGAACCGACTCATCCAGCAGCAAATTAGAGGGGCATGCCAAAATGATGTGTGTAAGCGTAAATACGTATGCAATCAATTCAAATATAACTGATAGCTCATTAAATGAAGAAAAAATTAATTATAAAAGCTATATTTTCAACACAATTAGTAGAAAACTGGAAAATAAGTACTAGTAGTACATATGGACGGTTATATGCATAAACTCCGATCGTCTGATTAGCGGAAAAATGTGCCGGACTATTTTTCGGAGTGTTCACTTTTATCAAGTGTAGCTTAAGTGGTATATAAATAATTCATTAAATAATTAATATATTCGTGCAAAATCACTTCAGATAATTATATGTTAACGAATTTAATCCTATGATACAAAAAACTCGTATAATTTGTTATAATTAAAAATTCGTATAACTTGTTATAAATTACTGTAGTAATAAATTTCGTAAAATTTGGTGTTTACCTGCTATCTGTATAAGTCTATAATTTAATTACACTTGTCATCACAATCAGGGCCGTATCTAGGAGGGGGGGGGGTATACAGGGTTTAACCCACTCCCCTAAAAATATTTTCTATTATATATTATATTACATTAAACTAAATAAAATAAATTACTCGGCATATGATTTCGAACTTACTAAAAATAATGGGAATTGGTTGGTTTTTACCACGTTTTCGATTTTTGTGTAGAGGAATGTACAAAAATTTCGTACATGCAGAGGGGGGAGGGGGGAAGGAAGGGGTTGGTTGAACGTGATGGGGGAAGGGGTGACAATGAGGGGGAAGGGTAGTCAGTTGCATGACGTAACAATTTCACTTTTGCAGGAAAAATTTCATAAAGTTTTTTTCTTGATTTGAAGTTTAAAAAAAAATATATTCAATCATTTGAATAGATCATTGGACCAAGAATCACATTAATAAAAATCAAACCGTAAAAAATCAGACTTTATTTTATCAGACTTCATTTCAAAACTATATGAATTTTTTTTTTTTTTTAAATTTTAGAAACAGAGAGGGATGGTATATTTAATGACATTAATCGTTAGAAAGGGAGATGGGGAGGGGGGGAAGGGGGCCGAAACGTCAAGTAACTTTAGGGGAAGGAGGGGTGTCAAAAAAGTCAAAATATTGCGTGATATAACTTATGCATGAGGGGTAAAAATATTTTCCCCCGCGATTGAAATTTAGCACGATTTAAGTGATTTTTCCCAAGAAGGCCAAATAATTTTATCTTTGACAAACTTGAAAGTTCTTGGCTACACTTTAGGCTTCATAACTTAAACGAATTATATTTACCGGAATCGGTTATGAGAAAAATGTAGAATAGAAAATTTAGAACAAAATGGAGGACTTAATGTAACTTCAGTTTTTTGTGTGTGTGTGCACTTGGCTGATTCAACTGATTCCTACTCGAAATCCCACCGATATACAGCGGAGATTTTAAACAAAGAAAAACCTCGCCTATCATCTGGCGAAGTGAAAAATGAGTGGCGTATATTTGATCATCTGTACGCATCTCCTAAATCTAAATGTGCATATTCGAGTGAAACTAATCTCTCTGCAGCTGTTTATCAGTATACACAGACATCCATACATTTCATTTGTCAGTATTTTATATTATAAGTAATGGACTATTTTAAGAAAGAAAAGCATTATTTCGTCATTTAAAATATTCCTTCGAACTGGATTTCGTATTAATATAACCTCAAAATATGTAGTATAAGTAGCATATGTTTGCTGTTTTCAGTCGCACGCATCGACATAGGCCCAAGGGTATAGTGCCTTTCGTAGAGAATAAAAATAAACATATTTTTACATTATGGTACACACTAAAATATAATTTTAAAGCTAACTTAAAACAAGTAAAACCGAAAAACATTTGACATTTTTTCATTAAATTAACAACAAAATAAACAATAAATCCTAAATGAATGAGTTTGAAAATTTTACATTTTAGAAAAAAAAAGAAAAAAAAAAGGGGAACTATTATTTCAAAACAAAACAATTTTACAGCAATCAGGATTTAATATAATATGCAGTGCTCGAGGTTTTGCAAACGCATCATCACTTTAAAAGTTATACATAACCATTTATTGCAACTCAATGCTGGAACTCAAATATAATATGTACAGAACATTCAATTTAAGGTATTGAAAGGAATCGTCCAATCTAGTTACTGGGTTTGCAGGAGTAACATACTGTCTACAAAGAAGGAGGTGCCGAGCAGACAAATATGGAGTTATTGGAGATGGTACCACCCTGAGAGAGTTGCCCTTATCGCAGAAGGTTCCTGTGGAGTGAGGGTGGCAGAACGAGATCCACGGGGATAATGGAGGCCTATCAAACATTGGCACAGACTGATACAACTGCGAGGCCACACAAAGATTCCCACAATAAAAAATCTTCATGGGACGCAGGATTTCCGCCACGATTCTCAAATTGAGATATAAGGGTTCTTAAGGGTGGAAGGAAGTGGGAGGTATAAAGGGATTCATCTTAAATTTACTATTATTTGAATACTTCCTTTCAAAACTACAATGCGTGGACTTCCAGTTTTTATATGTCGATTTGAAATAATAATAATAATAAAAAAAAATAAAAAAAAAAATAAAAATATATATATATATATATATATATATATATATATATATATATATATATATATATATATATATATATATATATATATATATATATATATATATATATATATATATATATATATATATATATTTAAGTTAAAATACTTTTAAAAAGAATAGTTTGGAAGTTTAATTTATATTTTGAGCTAATTTTTTTTTTTACCTAAAGTGACAATTACATTAAGAAGTTAATTTTTTTTTATCTAATACAACGTTTGAGTTTTGTGCTTCCAAATGCGACATGATTGTAATAATATGAAAAAAAAAAAGCTTTCAAGTTTGAAAAGAATACACTCGGAGCTTTTTAATACGCTTTTATTAGCTTCAAACGTATGTATGTTAGTATGTAACGGAATCTTTGAACATGATTTTGATCCCCTTCAAAACGTCGGATTAACTCGAAATTTGGCATACTTATTAAGGACCGATGACAATTCAATAATGCAATAAGTTTGTCGCTTTATCACAAGGATTAGCTCGTGTTGCCCTTGCGCAGTTAAATTCCAAAAAACCAACCTTCTCCGGAATCGAACCCTGGTGTGCCGTTTGAAAGATTTGTCTTTTGAACGACAGTTATACAAAGCGTGTTTTTTTTAGTCGCATTATCCTTACCAGGATCTTCAGGATTAGTGATTTTTCATATTCAGAGACACGGTAGTGTTTTATGCCAAGTAATACGGTGTGTACTAAGGCATACACATGACTTAAATTTGACACAAGCTTGTGACTATTGGCAGAAACAACTGGAGAGTTTTGTACACTAACTAAAAAAAAATTATAGTTTACAGAAAAAATAATTAATAGTTTAAAAACTAAAAAAACACGCTTTAATAGAAAACCAAACTAAAAAGTAGAAAATAATTAATAGTTTAAAAAACTAAAAAATACGCTTTTATAGAAAAGTGAACTAAAAAGTAGAAAATAATTTTAAATAAGTTTGAAATAAGAATAGAGTGATTAACAAGAAATATTTATTTCATCGTAAAAAAGCGTGGGGTGCTTTTTAAGATATTTTCAACAATTGACATCAAGCACCCCACGCTTTTTTACGATAAAATAAATATTTCTTGTTAATCACTCTATTCTTATTTCAAACTTATTTAAAATTATTTTCTACTTTTTAGTTCACTTTTCTATAAAAGCGTATTTTTTAGTTTTTTAAACTATTAATTATTTTAAAATTAACAAGAACACTTTAAGTGGATAATTACAAATTACATATCACTTTAAGCATTACAAATTTTCTACTTTTGTCAAGTTGTAAACGAAAAAGAGTTTTCAATAACAATTCGAGGAAAGTCTAAAGAAAAAGTAAAGAATTTTTGTTTTGTTTTTTCAAACGAAAATAATTAACGAAAATCTTGGTTTTACGGTCTATAATATATTATTTCACGTTTATTACAAGAGTATTTTATTATAATGGGAAAAATAAGAATTACCATAATTTTAAGGGTGTTTGTATAAAAATAAATAAAAGTAAATATGCCAAAGAAATTTTTTTTTTTAAAAAACCATTGTGTCATGGTTTCTTTTGATGACCCTTATTGTCAAAGAAAACGTTATTTACCACGCTTGAAGGTATATTGCACTATATAAACGATTTTTAAATAGCAGAGAACTACAATGATCTTTTCAAACTCTTCTTAACAAATATATGGTGAGGATATCCTTTCAACTTAGATAGATAACATCATTGATGTCTCTTTATTCCCGTTATCTGGTAGGATGGTGCTCATTCATTTCCCGTGTCCCAATTTCCTCTATCACTTTCCTTTTCCCTAGCGCGTGCTCCTTTGTTTTATCTAATTAAATTGCTGTAAATGTTGATTAGAATAGAAAGAATTCATTTTCAGACCTACTTATTTACAATTGTGCTTCCTTCTCAGTGGAACAGTCGAACATA
Source organism: Linyphia triangularis (assembly GCA_963978545.1). Classification (NCBI taxonomy): domain Eukaryota; kingdom Metazoa; phylum Arthropoda; class Arachnida; order Araneae; family Linyphiidae; genus Linyphia; species Linyphia triangularis. The sequence continues at coordinate 70,669,695 of OZ021723.1, forward strand.
CTTGTATGTTTGAATATAAATATTGAATGAAAAGGGTATCCCCTTTTAGGATAGGGATAATCTCTTTTCTAAATTGCTCTGGCTGTCTGTGTAGAAAAGTTACCAATTTGTTATTGAAATTCAATAACAATTTGGGAACTTTTCCATCCGCAGTTCCATACGTCCGCGTTTCAAGTGATAATATATATTTTCTACTAACCTTTGTAAAATAATTCCCTCAGTCTCTATGCCATAATAATTCTCTCAATTATCTATACAGATAATTGAATTTTAACCTCATCAGAAAAATATAATATCTAACTAATTCTACTTTAAAATATTTGTAGCACGCCCAGTAATCTAAAGTAAAATAACATTTTGTTAGCGACAGATAAACAACTTAAATGTACTTGTATTTAAGTTATATATTACAAGTAAATTTCGAGGCAGTGAATCGAGTTATTTGGATAACTTATTACCATACTTGTTAAGCTTTGATGTTTAGAATCGTTCTTCCTTATAGGTATAGACATAATTCCTTATAGGTATAGAAAATACTTTTACAAATATCAGCAGACAAAAATATTGCTTAAAATTTTGTGTTGTTTCCGACGAAATTTTTTATGCATTGTGTTATATGAGAACAGAACAAATTAACAAAATTTGAACGTTATTTTTATTTTTTGAAAACACGCCGAAATATCGTTCCAAAGATATCTTGATAATTCAAAGTGGTTCAAATGTCAAAGAGGAAACGCTTAATTGGCTGTCTTATGCATCAGACTTCCTGCAGCTCCCATGCAAAAAAAAAAAAAAAAAATCATCTGAACTTGACAAGATGCGTCTACTTTGAGGATTTATTCCAACCACAGCAATGTCTGAAATTCCTGTCAAAATAATGAAAATCTGCTTTTCCGCGGTATTGTAATATGTTTGTTATGTTTGCGAGGAAACCTCCTCGCATTTGCTTCTCAAATGGGAAAAACACCGAAAATCTAAGACCATAGAGGGGTCCCAATTGTCTTATTCGGAATCACTCCTGATTCATATTCGGAACAATTTTTGATTCATATTCGGAACAACTTTTGATTCATTTTCGGAATCACTCCTGATTGTAGATCACTCCTAATTCATATTCGGTATTATTCCTGATTGCAGATCACAACTGATCCCTCTAGCATGTTTGGCAGACAGTTTGCCTAGGCCTTCTGCATTATGACTAAGACAATTTTAAAACCGTAACCTTTCCGGGAATCATTAAAATAAAAAAATAAAAATTATGTTAGATTCAAGGAGAGACGGTGAGAAATTTGAACAAAGGAATTCGGTGCGTGAAAAACATTGAATGTTTCCATTCAGTGTAAATTATCAATGAAAATTGCAAGTAGAAACAAGAATTGAGCGCGTAGAATTATCTCGCTCTTGACAGGAAGCAACACAAATCCACTTGTTATTCTCCCATAAAAGTTGTGTAATAGGTATTTAATCTCGCCCACTCAGTTACAAACCATTGCTAACAGGCGACGAGATTTTCCTTTTATCTGCAGTTGAGGAAAAAAACTCAATAAATGAAAGCAGAGAACTTTATCTTTTCTGATGCCTCTGTCTTTTGATTTGAGCTCACATAAAAAGATCTATGGGGAGAATTCTTTTCCTGTACCTCGTCTCTGATAAGGAATAGTGGTGGCGATTAAACAATTGGAAAGTGTGTCGATATGATGTAAGTCAGTGACTTGTTGAAGGTATTAACCAGCCAGCTGCTAAGCTTCGATATGACTTTTTTTGAGAGGATTTTATTTATTGAGGATTTTCTGATGCAAGAACTGCATGAAGTTATAACCTGCGACAAAAAAAAAAAAAAAAAAAAAATGTTAGACCCTCTGTGGTTAAATCAATGCCTTTGACTAGGGGTTGGGGAGGGGATAACCTCCCAAGCAGTATTTCAGGTAGAAGCCCGAAATCTCTCAAAAATCTCATAGGGCAACTTGATAGCTAACATGGTCTTTCATTATCAGTATAAGTCAACTCGATTTGAAAGAGACTGCAGAACACCCGCAATCTTCGATCGCAAGACTTTTTGCATGCTAGTCGCGTTATTTCTCTCCCTTGATTGGAGGTTGTTCTAGAAGTAGGAGAAGATTTATAACAAAGTTAAATCTGCTATGTAGAATTTTCTAATTTTAAAATGGCATTGAGCCTTATGCAAGTGGATACTTTGAAGAATCCTTGACTTTGACGTACATGTACAATTCATGAGTAGCACACAATTTCGATTTTACAGTTCAAATTAGTGCATTTTTAATTATTGACAAATATTCCTTTAAAGTTGAGCGTCCACTACGAGCAGAGCAGAATGGGTAAAATAATCCGCCAAGAACGCTCCCAGCTTTATAAATGTATTTGACGTCCACTATCAGCAGATCAGAGCAGAGCGGGCTCTTGCTACAGTGGACGTAGACAGCCTTGGAGCTCGCTCTAATCCACTCCGCTCTGCCTATAGTGAACGCCTAGCTTAACGATCGTACGCCACAATAATTTTTCTCGTGACTTCTGATGAGAGAATTGAAATTCTTCTTAACATTTTAGAAAAGTTGGATTGTTAAAAAAAAGATAATTAAACGGATTTTTTTTTAAATGTTTTTTACGACACACTGAGCTTCGTAAAATAAGCAAATGTTTCATTTTAGCTATGAAACTAAAATAATAATATCACAGGTTTTCCATCACTCCTACAGAATTACGTGGTGGTTATATTTACTTCCTATTGCCTTATTCTAACATCATTTAGTATTCATACATAATGCTGGACGCTTTAATATTTCATAAGTTATGCATTTTTAAATTCAATATTGGCCTACTAGACATAACCATTTCGATATTTTTTTGACATTTTCAATTCAGCTTTCTCCCAGTTTGATAATAATATTTATATAGTTTTATTTATCGAAAGTAAAAGATGATTCACAACCTTTTCAATGGCAAAATATCCAGATTAAGAAAAAAAAAACAAGAAAAAAAACGGAACCTTCATCTTTCATAACAATTCCTTTTCAATCACTAACCGTATATTTTTAGAGAGGGAGCCTTGACTCACAATGTCAATTCTGATCGTGCAATCCTCATCCCATCCACGACGTATAAAATAAATTCAACCCCTTTGCCCTCTGAATAAAGTCACTTCCTTCTCACAGGATGCATCCACACATTGCTTCTCGAGTTGGGTTCACTTGACCCCCAACATTAGCAACGAGGTCAATGATGGACGCTTCAATATTTCATGAGACCCATAGGGTCGTGATTCGCACTTCGCTTACTTCACGTGCGCCAGATCACGGAAGTACTCGATTCCGGACGAAGGGGTACTTAAAGGTACCAATAGTATTGGTAAATATTGGGTATTTTGGGGCTACATGTATAGATGATGCAGCAAAACAATATTACACTTTTTGGGGCTTGTTTAAGAACATTAACAATAAAATCGTTATATTTTAATTAGCTAATATACATAAAAAATGAGTCAGGTTAACATGGACAACTGCAGTCAAGGTCAGGGGGTGCCCTTGTTCCCTCCCAGGTGTTTGAAAACTAAAAATATAGTGAAGAAAAGTGGTAAAATTTACATGAAAAAAGGAGTATAATGTAGGTTTTAAATTATTCCTTTAAAAAGAAAATTAATTCACGACAAAAATATTAATATTTTGTAGGACATTCAATTATTTAAAATAATTAAGATCGGAAAAAAAAGTTTAAGCGAATTAACACTCTTAGCAAATAATTTTGTCGGGGTCTATTCAACTTAATATCATACGCTTTACACTTTTTTTTTGCGGAGGGGGGGAGGGGGACTTTGATGTTTCCAGACACATAAAGCTTTCTATACAAAGAGAAAAATTGTGCTGATTTCAAGTTGTGAAACAAAATGTAACAAAACAGTTCGGCAGCGTTGAGGAGTACTTTTATTGTGAAGTACAAAATGTTTTACAACTTTTTTTTGAAATTCCCGACAATGAATGTGGAAAAGAAAATATGTATATCTGTAATTAAGTGCAACAAATATTGATGCATCAGGGTAAATTTACAGCGAATGCCTTAATTATCATCCAACTAGACAAGTTTGTCAACTAAAATTAGTACTTTTGGTAATTGTTGCTAAAAGGTTATAATTACATCAAGTAAACTGAAACCATACGAGGCCTGATTGGTAACAGTTATTCACAAGCACCCAGATATCTTCCATGACTTCCATGATTGCATATGATGATGCCCATCTGAAGTTCATTGGTTTTCAGCGGAGGAGCTAACACATAAATCCGAAGAATTTATTGACATAATTAACAACCCAATGTGTTCAAATCACTTTGCATGGACTTGCGTTCAGGAGAAATATAAGATGTATACAATCAGAAACCCTTGTTTAAAGTTTAGAAAATATAATTGCTGTCATAGATTTGATAATTTTTTTGTTATAATGATATATAAAATGGATATAGATGTTAATGGATTTATAAAATAATAATAATAAAAAACTTTGTTAGTTTTCTTAAATGATATACTAAAGTATCTAACCACAGTGTATATTTGGAACCAGCGTTTGACATCCAAACAGATTTAAATTACAATGTATAAATAAGGTTTTACTACTTCAAACTTTATATTTTTCTAATTATTTAAAAATTAGCTGGGCTAGTATGAAATTTTTTTAAATGGACTCATTTTTAAATATACCTTTAAAACTGTTCCAAAACTGCTTTATATAGTTTAGCATATTTTTTTTTATTAAATTCACTAAGATTTATTTCAAATTATACGTTAGAAAGAAGAAAAAAGTAAATAAAAATTCGCATATTTATTCAGTTACATAATCTTTTTTTTTTACCTCCCAAATTCGCAATCTGCGTCCTCTCGTCACTATCTCTGTCGCTAAGGATGAATGAAAGCGAGTAACAATGGAATTAAAAATAATTCAGTTCAGGGTAAAAAAAAAATTAATAATCTGGGGGATATTTGCAAGGAAGAATACAACATAATTCTAATTTCAAAAATCCACAGAAACCTAGTTATCATCTATCTCGCAACAGTAGAGTCCATTAAAGTTTATAAATAAACACGGCGTATCCCAAGTAGTTGCTTTCAAGACCCACCGTTCTTAACACATTTTACTTAAAAAATAACCCATATACTTCTGAAGAAGCACAAGGGAATGAAGATAAAGCATTTATTTACTTACTGGTTTAGGTAAGAGACGATTTTCCAAGACAGTGTTTTCTAGATGCGCTGTTTCACTGGGCAAGTTTAATCCTGGGGAAGGTAGTGTTTCAGCTGTTGCAGTTCCACAACAAAATAAAACTATTTGTGAATACTGGTTGGACTTGGGCGGACGGATTGCATTGAGGAACGCCAAGGGAAGAATGCGTTTGGTTTATGCCCCACAGGGAGCGTAAGAGTTTATTGAAGAAGGCGCCATCTATTGGTAGCGATTGGAGGTATCGATGTCAATGAAAGAGAATTCGAATTCGAGAAAAGAGATAAAAGAACTTTGTTCCATCGCCATATATTCCGCATAATGTTGGATAACTGAAAGGGTGGAAAAGTGCCTGGAATTGTTATATACAATCCTTTATTTTTTTTTAATCATGCAATAATTATTTTATTCCATCCGTTCTGTAATTGTTTTCTTTTTTATAAATACTTCGAAATACTGAATTTCAGATTAATATTGACGTTATCTGATTGTTTAGTCAACTTCCCATTTAGATTTTATTTTTAATATTTGAACACATTCTTAACATAGGAAGATGTTTTTAAATATAAATTTTGATTCAAGATACTCAATATCGTATTTCAGTTTCGTTGGCGAATATTGCTTAATATTTTTTTTTTTTGAAAATTTAAGTTAAATTCACTTAATATTCTAAATATCGATTTTGTTGGAAATTTTCATATTCGATGCTATGATTGTTTACGATATTAAAATTTATTGTATGACAATATCTTTTATAAGTTCACTTCAATATTTATGTTAACTGTTGAATGGTATTCATCAGTTATGTTTTTTCTGTATTGTACTAATTACAAATGAATTGTATTGCTTGCTAAATATTTCTTAGATCAAATGTAAAAATGCACTTCTAATTTACTTTAGACATTGTAAAAATGCCTTGCAGCTTTTTTTAAATAGTTTTATAAACAATTAATAGTTTTTACTTGTTTTCAAGAAAACAGTTTGATGTATTTGTCTGATATAAAACTAAAAAATAGCAATTTGAGAAAAATGACTAAAGAGGAATCAAATATAATCCAAACAAAAAGTGAGAATATTTATCAAATGGAAAAAAAAAAATGTTTGGTTATCATATTATATGGAAAAATATAATAAGATAATAATAATAATAGTATTACTACTACTACTTCTACAACTACTACTACTACTACTGATAATAATAATAATAATAATTATTATTATTATTATTTAATATATACTAATATTCAGTGCTAGAAGTGTGGGTAGATGCAGGGTGACACGTCTCCTCCACTTTTCAAGAAAATACCCATGAGTGTCCCCACTTCTAAAATCACTGAAATCCATCCCCCCACTTTTAAAAGCATTCAATCCGCCTAAATCGACTAATGAAAAGTAACATTAACCTTTGAATGTAGTGACACTGTGAAAAAGTTATTTATTTTTGCACTTGAAAACTATCAATGGTGTATATATCATATTATTATAAGAATGTATTGAACTACTTTGTATAAAGATATTAATATTTCTACTAACAAATACAGTTACACTTGATCCACTTTTAACTTTGGAGGAACTTTCCTCTCAGTTAAATTTCTATTCTTGTTTCATATAAAGACAAGCTATTAAAAAAAAAAAAAAAAAAAAAAAACCTTTCTAGGATTCTCTATTAATTTAATTTCATGAAAATATGCACATTTATAAGTATTATTTAAATCTAAATAAACAGTTAGGTATTTAACATTGAATTATTACTTAACTTCATCTCTTACTTCCAAACAAAAAAACTAAGTTGCCGAATATTCATTAAAATAACAATACATTTTGGTCCCTCGTTCAATGTTACTGTGTATTAATTATTTCTTTAGTAGTTAATATTTTAATTATAAGTTACGAATTTATAAAATTTATCGTTGAAGATGGGAGAAGGGGGGGTGGGGGGGGGGAAGCACTTACCACCAAATTTTGGACGTGTCCCCCCACTTTTTTTCACCACTTCTACCCCTGTCAATAATGTATTAAATACCAAATACCTATTATATTAACCTTAATAATTGACTGTTTGCGTCAGACACTATCGTAAAATAAGCTCCCATTTTAATTATTTTTCAAAAATGTAAATACAATAACATAATCCTTTCTATACGTATCTTATTAAATAAGAAATAATATCAATGAAAAAAGTAAGCAAAGTTTAGGAACTAAAAACCAAAGAAAGTGAAGAGTGTGGCATACCTTTCAATATTCTGTCGCGGTACCCAAAATCTAATTATTCAGGTGCAGACAAGACACTTGGAACAGATCCCACAGCGAAATACCATCCAAATACCGAACATACTAGAGCATAACACACTTTTCAACGGTAAAGAAAGCGGAATTCCTGGACTGACTATACTTAACAGCGATAAATTTACATTTAGGCACTTTTATTCAACAATTATATAAATGAGCAGGCGAATTTGAAATAATTTAAATGAATTATTAACTGTAAATCTTCTAGCTTTATGCATTGTTAATTTTCACAGATCTACTTTTATGGTATGTATGGCTCACAATTGATGCCTACATTACACTTCTCAAAAATTATATCTAAACATTATGTATTGCTGTCAAATATTTTTTTTCTCATTTAGTTGTATTATTGTACTTTGGATGTCATTGTAAATTAAAAGAATACCTTTGTATGAGGTCGATGAAATTTCGTGATAAACATTGTACATCGAAATCTACAATTCGAGTTAAGGTGCATGATTACAAAACTTACGGTGAACTAATTTCGGGAACATGTTCCTTGTGAACATGCTCTAGTTTTGGTTTTAATAAAATTCATGTAATGATATAAATATATTTTGCATATGCTTTCTTCTGTGCACATAAGGTATAAATAAGGTTCATGGATATTTTTCTTAGTGAATACCTGTGGAAGTTAATGATTCTTTAAAGAATTTTTGATACTTCTAAATTTGTTTTTGTTTATTTCATCTTTGCCGTTTTGCATATTTTCTTCTTATTTTTAACTTCTGTTGATACATTTTTGTTACTTGCTTTCTTTAGGTTTTATAAATATGAATGAATAAACGAAGAGACAAATCAGAGAGACAAATAATAGGCAAGTAGACAAATACTTAAACTTACAAACATAATAACACTAAAATAAAATGACTAACATAAAAAAAAAATCAGGACAAAAAATATGCAAAATTTTTTGTTGTTTGAAAAGTAAAATGTATAAAACTTTTTTAGTTACATCAGAATATTTCAGCCAGTTTTTAAGATCTAAATAAATTATCATTTAAATTTTATGCCGAAACTATTAAATGGAAAAAAAAAAAAAAAAATATATTAATCCAAATTGAGATTTGTTGGTTTTTGCTCCGATGCTCTACAATTGATTTTCACATAAAATTTTGAATAATTCTAAATCAAAAACTACTACAGAATCATAACACAATTGTTGTAATACTGTCGAAAATGTTCTTTAATTGACTGAACTGATGAATTTCTGCAACTGAAAATTTTACTAGAGGTTTATTGTGATTTCTAAAATCTTTTCTTTTTTAACAACCCAAATATTTCAGAGAGAGAATTATGTACAATTTATTACCACAATACAACTTATAAACAGAAAATCCCTTTTTTAAAAATTTGAAACAATAAACAAACAAACTGTTTTTTCGCGTTACAGCAGATAAAAGAGAGCTACTCTTAAATCCAATAAGGACAGAAATGTTGATGAGATGAGTCAGTGCTTGGTGTGTTTTCCCTTGTTGAGAGGGCGTTTACAGTGCTCTTTTGACCTTGGCCTCTGTCGCTTCTTTTTACACACTCACTGATGGCGCTTACCTTCTTTGGATAATTCACTTATTGCATTATGTATTGCTGTAAATGTATACTCTCTTCATAAGAAATGAACACTTTCTAGTATCACAAAATGAGTCCTCTTTCAAATTTTGGTGCTGCCATCTGTTAGTGAAAAAACCCAATTTGTTGTTTAAACTTGGTTGTAATTGAGATTATACATTCGAAAATAAATAATAAAAAATATATAATACTATTTTTTGTTGATATTGAAGAAATTCATGCGAGGAAATGTTTTTTAATTGTATTTTTTAAAATACTTTATACTTTTTTTCTGTAAATGTTCTCCAAGAAGCTAACTTGTAAACTTTTGTAAATTATTAAGTTTATTTCATAGATTGCAATAATGTGAGGTAAAAATATTCAAGTGTAAAAAAGATTCTATATTTACTGAAAAGTAATCACAATTTTATCCCTGTGCTCTTCATCCGTTTACCCATTATTATTATTATTATTATTTTTTCCTTCCCCCCCCCCCTTCCCCCCCCCCCTTCCCCCCCCCCCCCCCCTGTAATTTTCGATTTGAAAGATTGGGGGAGCTGGACCTCATGGGATATTTCCTTACTCTTCAAAATTTTGTTGATTATAATTATTGCAACCAAATACAAGTGGCAATTTCAATCCTCTGTTGCATTCTAAAGTTGGAAAACTCTACAGATTAAAATTTTTCTTGAATTAAAAAATAAATTAAATGTATTTTTTAAAACTATTTTTTGTCTATTTTACATCTAGCTGTATTGGATGGTAAAAATTTGATTTAAATTGTTAGATGTGTCTCCGAGTTATATAACTTTCATTAATTAGGTTAGGCAGATAATACTATTCATTTATTTGCGTTCCATTTTTATCTTTCAGCAACAATTACTGCTTTTACTTCTTTTGTCAAAGTATGCAAAAAGTTGATGATATCCAATATTCTTTTACTGTTTAAAACATAATGAGAGTTATAAACTTTTTGTGTTGAATCTATATATTTAATAGGCAATACGTTTTTTGGGGTTAGTCCGTCCGCCTAAACTGCTCAACCAATTTCAATGATCAAGGTGTCATTTTAAAGGAAATAAGCTGTAGATTTGCCAAAACGTGCCAAAATAATTTATTAACACTTTATTAATTAGTTAAATTTCAATATTTTTCATCATTAAGCTACTACAAAGCCTCAATGATTTTGAATATATGAATGGCAACATCCTTACGTATGTAAACAACAAATCCGTTGCTAATTTTAAAGCTCTTTTTAAACTCTTCGTTTCAAAATTGATTTTTTCTGTTTTTCTGAAGCATTTTTGTATTAGAGTAATTATTATTTTGAAGTATTTCTATCCAGAAAATGCCTCGCGTTGGACGTCGTTCTCTAACGGTGCGACTTATCAGAATAAATAAAAGATATTGGGACTTCAATGTAAGGGCTTAGCTAATGAAGTTTTAAGTCAGAATGTTGGCGGATAGTATATTTAACTTTCTATTATGAAACTTGCAATTTGGGTGTTTTCTCTATTAGGCCTTACATTAAATTTATAAAAATTTGGTTACATTTTTTATGGCTGGCAAACCTATTCGAGCGCAGCAAGATGTTTTAACCACAAATTCGAGCGGCAAAGCCGCTCAATCCGAGCGCAGCGAGGCGTTTGGGGGTTGGCGAGCGTTGGCGAGCGTTAGCGAGCAGGGGGCGAAGCCCCCTAGTATTTATTAATTGCGTATATTTGAACTCTACTTTTTTGCGAATCAAGTCTGTTAAGAGATACTTTAAACTATTTATTTTTGCACTACTAAGAACTTTATAATCTTTTAATTAGTTCACTGAGTCAAGGTACTAAACAATGTTAGGCAAATTTCTTTCGTCTTTTTTATTAATGTTAACTCAGGAAAGTGAATAGTTTATTTTCCTTTTAGAAATGTCCATTATCACATTGCATTTTTTAGTTTAGGATAGAAGGGGGGGAAAAAATGCTTTTCTTCCATAAATCAAAGTACAAACTGAAACGGAACTGACCAAGAAGATTATCTTCAAAATGCACTCAGAAGAATTAGCTTACGCCAACAACACATATAGACACCATAAACAGCATTAGCCCCTAAGCTGCCTGTGACATATTTTCTCCGGCAACACAAAAATCAAGTTTCATCGCATGGACTTTTTTTTTTACATAATTTTATTGGTCCAAAATAGAATATATGTTTATTGTAAAGAACAGTGTTCTCCACTTTGTAGCCTACTAATTAGACTAAAAAATATCCAGAAAGATGGTTTTCATCAAGAATATAAACAGGAGCAACTTAACTGAATATCATTTGGACGACTTAGTAAAATTGGTTACGACAAATACTGAGACTGACAGTGATTCTATCATAAAATATTTTGAACGATTTCAACAATCATCCTCTCAAAATTGATATCACCTAAAACGGGGTTGGTTGTTTTCAGATTATCTGGCGCCGTCAGCAACACGAGGGCTATAATGCGCCGAAACATTCGTCATTAGACAAGCCAACATACATTTACAAACACCCATGCTTAACACGGGACTCGAACCCGCAACCTCGCGGTCTAGAAGCTAACACCTAAAACGGGGAATTTGGAGGTATGTTTTAATTATCTTTATTGAAAGTTAGGTAAAGTCGTATTGTCTCGTAAGAACAAAAGATATTAACTTTTTTAGGCTTTGATTTACATAACAATAAAAACAATTTCGTTTTGGAAAAAAAAAAAAAAAACGTTATAAATCAAATAACAATTGTAAGTTTATTAAAAAAAAAAAAAAAAAAAATATTAAATACTTTTTTTAGTTTTTAGATGTGCCATTTATTTTAAAATCGGTAATAAATAAAGATACATATATTGGCGTATCCGGTATATATCTTCGTCCAGCGAAAATCTCCAACATAAGTCATACTTTTCGCCTCAAAAAATTAGTGACAAACGCTGTCATAAACCATTCAAACAAGCCCATACCACACCTTAAAAAACAACTGAAATCTCAAACTTTATCAAACAGACCAACAAAGCAATGAAAACACAGCATCTTAGAAATCTCAACTCCAAATTACACCGATTCGCTCATGCAAATGAACAACGGGCGCCTGAAATCTTTCTTATTTTTTTTTATTCCCACCTTCATCTTGCCGCTGCGTCTCGGTTTTTCAGGTGTTGAGGGGGAGGGAACAGGGTGTCGTGACGTCACGGATTGACCTGTTTCTTTGTCGAGCACCCCGAAGAAAGTCCGGCAAATCATGATTGGGACGGATTGGTGATGCATCATCATAATACCGCTACGGATTCCTTGGGTATGTGGATGACATTTGGTTATATTTTGATGTTTAAGTAGTGGTTTGGGGGTGAGGAGTTCTAATATATGTGTACACTATTTTAATCGTATATATCTGTAAACAGAAAACATTTCTGTTCAATGTTTTAAAAGGTTTATTAAAAAATACGTCATTTTGTCATAGAAGGTGTATTTATAAGCTTATCTTCTATTAATATAACCCATAAATACAAAGTAGCTGAAATCTCACTAATTCCTTTAAATGCATTGCCAATTTTTATTGGTTGATTAGTATTCCGTAAAAGCGACATTTTAGAGACAGTGACAAACCCAAAATTTGATAGAATGCATTGTCATCAACATCGAAACTATCTGCAAAGTTTCAGCCCGATTGGATGACGCCAAGGGTGTTAATTAGGCCTCCACAGATTTGTCCGTCATCGACAATCATACATATTCAGAAAATCGAAGTTAATGTATGAGATTTAAAAATACCAATGATCCAGAAATATATATATATAAAAAAAACTTTTGAAAAAGATCATTTTAATAATAATCATAAAGCTATAAGTTTAATTTAATTGTTCATGCATTCGATAAAAATTTTAGTTTTACTTTTTTTTCATTATATTGTATTGCAATGCTAATTTCTTTGGATAAAATTGTTAAGATATCTTAAACTAATAAGAAAACAACGATTACCTGAGACGAATGTAAAACATAATTAAGAAAAACTAAAGTTTAATTAACCAAACTAAAAATAATAATTCTCTATAATGTTTTCAAATAATTGTTTATCCTTTAAATTTTTTTAGGAATTTCATAAACACTTAAAAACTTTTAAGATTTAATTTTATAAAGTTCACTTTGAAGAGAAGCTAGGGAAAATTAAGAATTAATCCCACTTTTACCTAAATTAAGAAAGTTTTGAGGATTTTTTTATAGAAATGTTGTGGAAAACAATATGATAATTTATTAAATCATGCATATCAATTAAAAACAAAATCTACGCTGTATGACTAAGTATTCAACTGGAAAGCGTGCCAAAACGAAATTAATTGTAGTCTACAATCAAGCAAGTTTTTCTTAAATTTGTAAGTGTTTTTCAGAATATCTGGCGCCGTCAGCAACACGAGGGCTATAATGCGCCGAAACATTCGTCCTTTGACAAGCCAACATACATTTACGAACACCCATGCCTTACACAGGACTCGAACCCGCAACCTCTCGGTCTAGAAGCTAGCACGCTAACCACTATACCGTTTGGTCGGCCATAAAGTGTTAAGAATAATTATTTTATCAATAATTTAAAATGTTATAGGTTAAATATTGTCGGTTTTATAAAAAAGCTATCATTTATGAAAAGCTTAAATAACTGACCTTAGGAAACGAGATTGTGTTAAATGATTGTATTGACTTAAAGTATTTGAGATGAATTAGCGATTTTCTTTCAGACACAATTTTTGACAGATAAATAATCATATATGAATGTATTATCACACCAGCTGAAAATTATTTTCGAATTCAATAGAAATTAGGATGCAAACATATTATTTATATTTTTGTCATTGATCAGGAATTATAAAGATTTTTAAAAATGAGGCAATGACTATTTTCTTGTAATTAACGTACTTTTACGAAACAATGTTGAGTCTACTGCGAGTAATATGAAATATTTTATATTATACTGTTTTTCATGAAAATATTTCGCATCATTTTAGCAACATAGAACATTCAATAACTGAGATATGTTTTAGAAAATAATAGATGATTTATTTAAGAACATTATAGTAATTAATCCATTTTTAAACATCCATCACCTTGAAAGTAGTTCGCGTTTTGTATAACGTTTTATTTTTAGCATACGTTTAATTATTTAAAGCACAAGTTTTCAACATTAAAACATCTTTTTAACTTTGTGGAAAGCATTTCAAATTTATTGAAATTTGATATATTATAAATTGATCTGAACGCCAGATCATGATATATTTATCCGATAAATAAGACCTTAAAGTTGTGAACCAGTTGCATTTAATACATGATGAATCATATTACAAACATTTCATTGCTTGTAATGAAACACGCGCATGTCCAATCTTTTTATCTCTTGATCTGAAATCTGATAAAACTCAACAAGTTCATACATTAGTATTGGTCTCTCATATTTTATTAATGCATCCACCAATTTCCACTTGAGTCGGTAGAGTTGTGGCTTATTTGCATCATCTTCGTTGTGGGTGTAGACAGCTTCATTATAATATATTTTTGTTTATTGCCATTATATTTTTGTGGGGATTCACAAGATATACGCCACAACTATCTAGGAGTGCCACGCAACTTTGAAAATCGGGCATCTTTATTATAAATTAGTGTTGATACAAGGAGGTTTATGTAAATCAGTTTTTGTAGTTTCTTATAGTGTGTACGGTCATCAACTGCATGTTTACTTGAGAATAATGCTATTCTACTTGGATAATAATTAGTTTCATCAGATGTTAGATGTAACTGAAAGCTGAATTCTTTAACAGAAAGATTAGAAATTTTTGCTTTGAAAACTGGGTTGATATATGTGCTGTCTTTCATATATAAAGATTTAAGAAGAAAAAAAAATATCTGAAGAAGAAATGCATGCTTTTTGAAGTAGGAGTGAATAACTAATATATAAATATAATTGTTGGAATTTTTTGTTCTTAGGTCGTTACCTCCCATATTTGGTTTTTGATTTGAGGCATGTTTTTCTAATAAATCAACACATTAAACAATCTCTCAATAAGGAACAAATAATTTCGTTACAAGAAGCAATGAAATAACCATTACTTATAAGAAATCAACTTTCATTAAAAAAAAGTATTTCATAAAATTTCTAAAATTTTCAATATATAGCCTCAACCGAAATATATATTCAACAAAAAGCCAATCATTCATCAAAACTTATACTATTCAAAATTATTACTATACTTTCCAGAACTATTTTGAAAGAGGGATCTCACCAATTGACTTGCTGGATATAACAAATATATAATACATAACAAATAAATAATACATAACAAATATATAATACATAACAAATATAACTCATTATAAGTTATATAACTATTTATAATAACTCTTATATAATACATATATGAACATAGTTTTGAGGTTTTAAATAAAGTATTTAATTTTCAAAGGCACTTTTACCAGCTTTGAGAAATAGCAAAAGTGTATACTGCGCTCTCTCTAATTTGGTGATAAAAACTCATGTGTAAGGTCCCTCATTGTAAGTTTTCACTGAAACCTAAAATTATTGTTCTCGATAATCTGAATTAATAAAAGTTCAAATTGTTTGAGTAGGTCTCAAATTATGAGCAGGCACTTTTTCGACTTTTTGCTCTAAATTCTTCACTTTATCGCAAAACATCGAAATGAAACATTATCCCGACAATATGAACAAGTCAAGATACATATGAAAAAACACTTGGTTAAAATTGATTCTGTAAATATTATACCCATTTTGTTCGATATCACCCTCTTAATCATAAATCATCGGAATTAAATTGTGTTTCCAATAATCTGGATTTGTCAAGATATCTATAGGAAAAATAAGGAAAAAAAAAAGGAAAAAAACAAAAAAAAAACAAAAAAAAAAACAAAAAAAAAACACTGGTTCAAATTGCCACAGTAGATCTCGAGTTATGAACATGATCTCATATCGCAATTTCTTGATTTTACATCCGTAAAGCATCTTCTAATTAAGTTATAAGGAATTCATGTGCCAAATTTCAGGCTTCTTTTATGGGAAGCGAATGAAGTATAGTGATAAGCGAGTGAGTGAGTGAGTTGATCATCAGTTAGACAGGGCTTTCCCTTTTGTAGTATAGATTTGAAGTGCTTTTATTGTTTTTAATCGCTAGTGGTTTTATTATAAATAATGACTTTGCAATGCTTTCTAAGTAATATTTTGAAAAAAATAAAACACAAATACGAAAAGGAAATTTTAAAATTATTTTATACTTTTTATTTACCAAGTTAAAGGGTATGCTGTACTGCCAAATCAGTCAAATGTGTATCCGAGCCTGACGTATACCGCGATGCTTTAAACCTTTGAACTGGAAAATGCTTACAATCAGAATATGTAATTACTTTCATGTTAGAACATATCAAGTCTTTAGCAAATCAAGTATGTTATAACCCGCATGAATTTACACAAACTCATAAAAAAATAAATCATGAAATTTATCTTTTCAATTGATTACTGGTATTTTAAGCTAAAGTAATTTACATTGGAAATGGGTTTGAAATGAGGTTTATTTTGAATGAACTTGAATAATTTGTACGATTAGTCTTCTGAAAGGGTGTGCAAGAAGAACTACATCCTGCCTCCTCCACACTTACGTGATTTGAATTGCCAATAACTCCAAAGCAATACTTATCCAATTTAAATAGTGATAGGGAATCCATTTGTATGTAATTTGATCTCACACTGATTTCATTGAGGTGGTCTTTTAATTTTTTTTTTTTTTTTTAATGAGCTGGATGGAATCACTGAAAGAAAGCGAATGTTTAAACATTTTGAAATGAAAGAGAAAAAAATTAATTAAAGTACTATTTATTGATTTTCTTTACAGGAATGCTTATGATTATAGTAAATGATAAATAATAAAGTATAGTAAATAATAAAGTAAACTTCATACTACTTCTAACTTTAAATTAAAAATGCGATAAATATTTAGTTTCTTAAAGCAGTATTTTAATACTTTAAAACAACTTTTTGATAAGAAATCTCTTTTAAATATTAAAAGAAAAAATAAATAAATAAAAAATAAACTGTCGTAAAGTCTAAGTACTACGATTGAGTTCAAAAATGGGAGAAGGGAGTAGACTACAAAATAATCACGATTTCGCCATTAAAATAGGTAGAATTTTAAAAATTATGGGAGGATAACTGCAGCCCCCTGCCCAAATTGTCACCAATGATCGATATGTATGCTCACAAAACAACACTGAAAATTTAAAAAAATGTGCTGTTGTGTTGAACACTAGAATTAATAACCTAAATTCAATTTCCAGCAAATTTGGTTGCTGGGACAATTTTTTTTATACCTTTCACACATAATGAGATTATATTTTGTTCAGATACAACTTTTTAAAATATGTTGTTGATATAGTTTTTAGTCATTGATATATTAGAAAAGTGGTCAGATAACTAGCACGAAAGAAACATATTGATTGAAAGGATTCAACTTTTTATTTACTTCGACTATGAATGTCTTTAAAAACAAGCACGATATATATTTTAGATGGATTGCAAACCCGGAGTTTGAGCATTACGCGCCACCGTTTTACAAAAGTAGACTAAGGTTTTAATTTAAATTAATATTAAACATTATCTAAGGTTTTAGTAAACTCATTATAATGATGGATAAAGTGAAAAATTTGACAAAATAGTATTAGTTAATATTTCAATTTCCTTTTGGTCATTGATATAACAGAAAAATAGTCAGAAAACTCGTATTAAAGAAAAGTATTAGTTGAAAGAATTCAACTTTTTATTTACTTCAACTGTGAACGCCTTTAAAAAAATTGTACGATATATATCTTAGGTGTAATGGAAAGCCGGATCTCGAACAGGACGAGCCTTTATCTTACAAAAATAGATTAAGACTTTAATTTATGCTTTAGTTAACTCATTCCAATGATGATTAAAGTGATAAATTTGACAAAATTATATTAGTTAATATTACAATTCGCTTTTCAAAGTGCATTCTTAAAAAAAAAAGGCATCTTTTCCGATTAAGGGATTTTATATTTCGTTTTTAAGATATACAGTAAAGATACTACCTTCAAAACGATTGTTATTATAACAAAACGTAAGTACTTATAAAAAGAGCAACATTCAACTGTTAGCCCTTCCCATTGCAATAATACCCAGTAGATATTATGATAGAAGTACTTCTGTTACTGCGTAGAGAAAGTCAGGTGGAGAGTGTTGTCTTGTCCCAATTGGTGAAGTTCATTCGAGCCGGTGTCGTAGGCTTGTCCATATACGGTTCTCATTTGATCCACAGCTTCAACCTGACTCGGCTACTCGGTCAAGTTCAACAGTTGGCGAGCTCTTTTTTATTTATGAGAAATGATAACTGCGTTTTTTATTGCGTTGCAAGTTTAAGTAAAGGTTTTTAGTGTTAGGATAAGTATCTAGAGCGGAATTATGCAAATAATGGGTCGCGGTGATGTCGCATCGGGATGACTAACATTTTAGCAGAAAGTTGATTTAAAATAAATAGACAATATATAAATAGATTTTTTTTTATTATCTTTATTAGGTCCATATTAAGAATAATAATTTGATCATAACATTTCTAATAAATGATTATAGTTAATGCAATATAATTTTTATATCTTATTACAGTTTAAATATATTTTACAGAATAATAATAATAATATACGTTATTGATAATTCTGTTTTATCTATTAAATCTGGAGATACGATATTATTATTATTTAATAAAGTGACGATTTTTCCAAATTAAATTATCTTTTTGAAAATGTGTATTTTTAATTTTAAATTCTGTTGTAATTTATTTTTATTATTTGCATAAAAATGCGCCAACAGTCACTAACAAAATATTTATCATGTTAAATATTAAATTACATTTTGCTGTAAAAATTATATATATATATATATATATATATATATATATATATATATATATATATATATATATATATATATATATATATATATATATATATATATATATATATATATATATATATATATATATATATATATATATATATATATATATATATATATATATATATATATAAAACCCCTAAAACTTGCATCTTCCAAATGTTAAATACATTTAATTTAATGCTTTATAAAATTTAATTCTATTCAATCCATTTATTTAGTTTTTATTTTAGTTAAACAACACATTATTTCAATAAATAAGAGATTTTCCAAGAAATACCGTAAATAAGACTAGAAAAATCTTTGTCCAACATCCCATGAGATTGTAAATATATTTTGGCGTGCTGGCAAAATAATCAGTCCTGATTATTTTCTGAAACGTGTTACAAGTCAATGAGAGTGTTTAAATATATTTTTAAATTTATTTTGTTATATTTAAATTTTATCCCTAGTATATCTTTTTCAGCGATAGATTATGAATCTTATGAACGTAGATGGATGTTATTTATTGTGTTATATTACATGCTCACTTGCGCATGTGAATTTAATGGAATTTCTCCACCTCTGCATGCAAAGAATTTCCATTTTATGTAAACGTCAGTTTTAAGAAAGAAAAGTCTTCAAAATATTTCAAGCAATCTCCATTCAGCTAGTTTCTAAGGGCACGTTTAAAATTGATATTGGCGTTATTATTTTTAATAGCATGTATTCACGATATTTTTATAATTACAAAACTTTCATATTTAATATAAGTGAACTAACATAAGATGTTTCATATTAGAATAACTCTGACCTTGACGACGCACACTGAGGTATTTGCATCGAAAAGTTGGCCAAAATTATTTTCGCGCCAGTAGAGTATTTAAATACGATACTACTTTAATTTATTGAATAAAATAATGAATTTTCTTCTTCACATAATTTTTTTTTAATAAGAAATATACTTTTTTTAAATTACACTAATATCATTATCATTGGATAATATTAAAGGGTCATTTGATGCTAAAACATTATGTCCTTGACTTATCATTCATTTATGATTTATCATTATGTATGTTCCAAGTTCAAAAAATTCTCATTGCCTTTGCAAAATGGGCATTGATTTCATTATTAATCTCATAATTATTTGGTATTTTAATATCGCTGGTTTTACACCAAATAGTTATGATGGCTCTTCATCTGATGACCTATTTAAATATTTTATTGAGATTCTAATCTAGCTTTATTTGGTTTTGGTATAAAATACTTGAGAAAAAACAGGGTCAGTTTATTCTTATGAAAGGCTTTACACTTTTTAGGGAGTATAATACATTTCATATTTATTATGAGCGGGTCAGAGCTCGATAGCACATCTGTTTTGCATTCTTTTCTTCAAATTTTTTAAACTAATTTAAGCGATATAACCTTAAATGTTTATTCCTTACTTCCTTAATTTTCTTATGATAACTACCTAATCAGCAATAATACATTTTTAACAGCTATAGGACCATATAACAGCATTTTATACATTGTTAGTCATAGGTTGCCGAGAATATGGCTGTACATCGAGTTTGGCAGTATCCAAGGTGTTGTTAGAAAATCTCTTTGTAGCAGTTCTATTACTACTAGATAATATTTCTAAAATTATCTTCAATCAGTGAATCAAATGGACATTAATTCCCGTGGTTTCAGTAGCCAGTCCATATCATTGGAAAACCTTCTACTTTTATTGCATTCATTACTGTTTCTGAATCTGGGTATTGGTACTTCAACAGTGAAACCAAGCTTTCTTCTGAACTCTTCTTGGATTTAAGTCTTTTCTTCTTAACTGTATTTTTATCTTCTAAGTGTTCAAGTTGCTACTTTTTAACAGGCCAGTTTACACGTTAAATGGGGGTATGCTCTCAAACAAACGAATATGAGCATGCAAAATAGATAATCTGAATTGAGGGCCTTTTCATCAATCTCCTTTGTTTATGTCAAATTGTTATGTCAATAGTTTAGGGATGTTGCATCTCATATGTAACACTTCATGGCTGGTTTTGTGTCAATCATGGTAAAAGATAATGTTTGTTTAACTTCTACACCTCAATAATCTTTTGTGTTTTTTAGTGAATTGATATTTTTTTGGATGTAATCTACCTCGCGTTTTGTTATATCTATGGTCCCCTTAGTGAAATGTAGTCTGATTGCTCGACAGTACCGAGGCAATGAGTTGTAGGCTTTTTTATAAATGACTTTTTTCTCAGTAGTACTCTACAGAAATCGTAAAGGCACCAGAGAACTTTGAAAAATATTGAAGTCTGACTCTTTAGAATTTTGAAGTGTTCGTTTGTATTTCGTTTGTTGAGTATCTCAACCACATTTCGCTAATATTTCTATTCACTTTCTTTCATCGAAACTTATTGTTTTTATAAATTCCTGCAAATATGTAAGTAAGTATAAGTGTATTCATGTGATCTAATAGATCCTGCGTCTTTATTCAGCCAACGCATCTGCATCAGTGTTCTCAGTGGAAAAGGATAAAAATATTATTATTATTAATATTATTATTATTATTTTTTTTTTTTTTTTTTTTTTTTTTTTTTTTTTTAAGAACTCCTACTTTTTATAAGTGAATTTACTTTAAATGTACCTTTTGATTCTCATTATAAGCTTAAGCTTAACTTCATTACCATCTTAACTTTCCTTACATGCTTTTCAGTGGTAAACCAAAAAAAATATCTAAAATATTCATTATATTTAAACTTTTTCTTCAAATTAGTTATTTTACGATTTTATATGGTGTTATTAAAATACCAATATTAAATAATGATAAATAATGATGATAAAATATTAAATAATGATAAATAAGAAGATAAATTGAAGTTTCTGCAAGTACGTCAAAATAACGTCATCTACGTCAACACTTGTAATATCTGCATCCGCCAAAATCCGCAAAATGTTTTTAAGATATAATTAATTAGAATATGTGGTTTTTGAAATGGTATAAAAACCACTACTTAATAAGACTCAATAATATAACAAAAATACTCGTGAAAATAAAATATTGCAAGAAAAATTAACCGAGTTTTGTGACTGAACAAAATTTATATTGCTCAGTGAATTTAGATGAATTAAAATTCGAAGTGGTAAAATCTTTAATTATAAAACTCAAGAAGACACATAGATTGTGTTAAAATTAAAATTTAAACAAAAAGTTTAAAATTTTGCTTGTTAAAATATTGAGCTTGCTTTGGAAATAGAAAAGAGAAAGGCACACTTCGTGCAAACGTCAACTTTCGATTAATCGCTGTGACATTTGAGATCTCAGATTTAAAAAAATTGATACGTGGTAAGGTTCTATACTTAATAAAGTATGTATGTGCAAAAATTCAAGTGTCTAGGTGGAATTTTGAAAAATCAAATTTTGTCTAGATTTTAGAGGCAAACCCAAGGTGCGATGTCTGGATTATATCACTTAAACTGCAAAATATTCGAATAAATGCAGATTTTATAAAAACTAAACTCTTTCCTGGATAAAAAGAAAGTCAAAAATTTAAGCGATGAACAATCAGAAAAAACTAAATTTGGTAATTATAAAAGAAACTAAGCGTAAAAGAAACTAACTTCTTCCTTCTTACTAAGCGTTCTCAATATTAATCATTTTAAAGACCTATTATGATCAGAAAATATATTATTCTTAATCCATAGTACAATATTTTTTCAAAATCAAAAATTTGTCTTGGATTTAATTTCTTTTTCTAGTTTTCCGCATGAAATTCAGGTGAGATAATGATATATATATATTTAACTGCAATACATGAAGTATAATCTACTTGGTGAAAAAAATTATAAAATATATATTTTTTTTCTCTAGTCACATTGTTTCATTGTTGCAGAATTTATTTCTTTAATTATTAAAACAGGGTATAAGCACAAATTTCAAAAATGCTGTATGAAGGTAAGGATCGCAAAAAGAAATAGTAGGAAATATTATAAAGTTTACCATAGTTAAATTTTTGAGGAAAAAATGTATTTTACAAACTATTCCTGAATAAAATCATAATATTGCGGAAAAGTTGACTCTCTGCCGTTAAAATTGATCGAAACAGATTTATTCGCACAGTTTTAGAAGAGCTATACGAAAAGGGAAATTGGGAAGTATATTCAAATTTATGCTTACAAAACTTTCATATTTAATGTAAGCTAAGGATTACGAATTATTTCTATCGATAAAAGCATGTATGGGTGTTTTTTTGCAATATAAAGTTTTGATTAAACGTTTAAAACTAATGGTATTAGATGTGTTTATATAACATTGCTCTAAGCAACGTATGAATTTTCCAAAGATTCTGGTCAGTCAATTTCAACAGCGTTATGATCCATTGAGTTTTAAAGATAAACAATATTTTATTTGCATTAATGTGATTTGACAACAGGCACACTTTTGCAATTGACCTTTTTTTCTTACAGGAGTTGAATAAAAATAAAAATTACTTGACTTTAAAAATGAAATACATTTGAATTCCTCTCCCCATCCCCTTGTTTATTATAGATTTTTTTTTTTTTCACTTTACTATGAATGACATTTTACCTTTTGCAGGGATTGTATAAAGATGAAAATTTTTAAACAATCAAAATAAATTACCATGAAAATCATATCTTTAATTCCTTATCTTTTTTGAGCATTTCTTCAATGTAAGCTAATTCTTTCCTCTAAAGTCATAGAAATGAGCTTCTAACCGTTTTGGAACATTCAATATGCTTCTGCACATAACCAAATTGTTATGTAATACGAGCTTCTTAAAACGACACTGCATCCGAAAAATATTGACGATCAACAATGCAAACACCCTCTCCAAATATGGGTTTTGATGAAGCACATGCTCATCTCTCCCATTCGGCTCCAATTACCTTTTTTTCTGTACCAAGGTCAACAGTGGATACATATGAGTGGGCACCAGGTCAACAAACAGGGAGAAAAATATGAAAAAAATCCGCAAAAAAAAAGGGGAAATTTTTTTATCAGTAGATCTTTATTATATGATGATGTTACGTCCTATTTTTTTTTTTAAGCTCTGGTTACGATAAATTTATTTCTCAAATGATATAATTATAATTTTAAAAACTAGAAATACTTTCCGAAACTGAACAAATTAACTCGACTTTGGAAATGATGCTGATTATATGCCTAATATCATTGGGAATATCTTAATCATTTTTTTTTTAAATTGGTGAATGAATTTTAAAAGCATAGAAATCGAAAATTAAAAAGACAAATTAATACGCATGATATCATCTCGAGTCACGTATAATTGTATTCCAGCACCGTTCGTTCATGCATATTTAGGTTCAACACGAATTTTGTATGATCTAAATTGAATTCGATGTCTTCAAACACATGCTTAAAATTATTGCCTTTGATTTGTCTCTGAAAACAATTTTTGCTTTCCAGTTTGTAAACGAGGGCAAGATACAGAAACATAAACTATTTTAACTAGAAAGTTTTAAGACGCCTAAGGCACCCGTTGAAAAAAGATGAATACAACAAACATTTTAATATAAAATACACGAAGTATTTATTAAAAATTCAAATTTTCTTTCAATAATATACCAATGAAAATTTGAATTCGCATACGAATAAAAAAAATTTCTAATATATATTGAAAAGGTAGATTAAAAAAAAAAAAAAAAAAAATTGACCAAAAATTGTTTTTAATGAAGTATCTATTAAAAAAGTTACATTGTGCTTGAATTCAAAAAAGAAATTGAGTGCATCATTTGGATCTCCGCTGATTACAGAATCGGCTCTATAATAGATTTGAGAGTTATCATCAATCAAATCGATTACCTTAATGTTCTTTAATATAGCGTTAATTTTGTTGTCAGTGGTGCTTCATATTTTCATCTAATTTAAATAATAAAAACATCCCTAACAGCAAACTGTGCGGTAAAGCATGTTTCGAAATTTATTTATTAAAAATGAACTTGAATTTATAAATTCACGTCTAAATATCTTTTATTTATTATGATTAAAACAATTTTGGTCGCAGGAAAGAGTTTTAACATTGGTCCCTCTATCAACTATTTGATTGCAATTTCTTTCACTTACAGTGTTACTATGAACGCAACGTTGAATTGACTGGACCACGCTCCATAATGAATTTATGAATTCACATCCAATTATCTTTTATTTATTATGATAAAACAATTTTGGCCACATGAATAAGTTTCAACAATGAGAAAAATGTAATTTACAACGTTACAGAGTGAGTGAGTCAGTGATCAGGGTAACACTTATTGTAGTAATACGAGAGGCAGAGCATAAATTTTAACAAAAGATTTATTAAGAAGTAAAAACTAAATTTCAAATTGTAGAAATGATGATTCGTTGATAAAAGAGGATAAAAAATACAGTACTGTTTTGCGTTGCTCTTATTAGAGAGGAAACATGAGAAACAAATATGGACAAGCAAAAGGATTCAAATGCATAAAATTTTCTTTGTAAAAAAACATTACAAGTTTTAACTCTCATCTCTTTCAGTTAACACATGGTTTGTTTGAATTCAATGTTATGGCATTTTCATTAGAAAACATGCTGTATAGTGTTATTTATTGTAATTGAAAGGCCTCTTTTGCAAACGTTTGTATTATGATATTATATGTTCCAGGTTCAAACCCTGCATATGGTGACATTTGATGATTGCCCCCCCCCCCCCCCCCCAGTTATTGTAAACAGCAATTGATAACAAAAGCCCTGTCGATTTGATTTTTTTTAAAAACTTTTTAATTTTTAACTAATATAAGGTAATGAAAGTATATGCATTCGCTCAAAAAAGGTAGCTGTCATTGAAAAATTTATGTTTTTCAACAATCGCCAAAAAACGGCTCTAACGATTTTGATCAAAGTCGACGTGGTATTACCATTTAAGATGTTCTAAATATCCCCACTTTAGAAATTCCCGTATTAATGAGATAAAAGCATAAAATGTTAATAGACGAATTTCTTTAACACAGAGTCTATTGCCTAATATATTGCCAATAGCTCATTTTTTTTATTAATGGAAATATAAAAATAATAACGGTAAATAACACCAATCCATGGAAAATATAAATGATGACAGCGATGTTTCACCCCTCTAGTTTATTATAGCAAATGCACCCAATTTGGCAAATTTTGGCGACAAACTTGTCGAGAAAACTTATGACCTAATTTCCAAGTTTCAATCCGATAGCTAGTTGTATACATCTTCCTGAAGTATTTGAAAGCACTTCTGGTACGAACATCCGAATGAATGTCATGTAATTCAAATAGTTTGATCGAGATTTTAAAATTGATAATTTTTAATTTAAAATCTCTTAAGGAATTATCAACTGACTTCCCGTTGCCATTTCAGTACTTATGGTTGAATTTGTCGATTGAATTTTGGAATGGGAATTCGTCTCGACACCCAATTCTTTCATTTGACATATCCTACCTGTCAGTAGCATTTTAGTTATTTCTAAACATGTCACATCGGATAGAGCTTCATTTTACATTATTGTAGCGTAAAAGCTAAATTATTGTGTTTGTATATAAAGCACATTTATCTTTTGTATTTAAGACATAATACTTTTAACATAGGAAGGATTTGCAGAATTTGTTCCGTTGAATGATGAGATTTGCCTGGAGCATAATGATGCGTATCCATTCCATGGCCATTACAATAAGTACGCACTTTCACACGTATAATATTTGATTCTAGTTTTTAACGAGAAAAAAGAAAGCAAATTGGTAATCGAAGAAAGCTTCCTGGAACACATAAATTGGTTTCGAGAGTATCTTTTACAGGATGTGATGACATTCTGAAGGAAGAAGGCAACACGACGCTTCCTATTCAAAACAAAGTTATACGAAAAGATCATATTCGTGACTTTCACCTGTGCTTTGCATATTATGTGCTTCGGTTGTTATTTCTACGTAATTGAATTTTGTCGCAACTACGAAGGAAAATGCGCAAGTAAGATTTTATTTCATATACTTTAGAGAGATATTTCTTTAATCTTTTTTTATAATGTAGTAAAATTATACAGATAAATAGAGTATTTTTTAAATTTATGTTTTATATAAAAAATTACAATAAATTTTATACAATAAACTTTTTTTTTATTATAATAAACTTTATTTTTTTTTCAACGCTAACTTGTGACCGCTGTTCAGAATAGGAAAATCGTGCCTCAAAGGCAAAGGTGTGCCTCGGATATCTTCTTAGCCCCCTGCTTTTAAAACTAGTAGACTCGAGGGTCTTGTAACACATGCTGTTTTCGCCTCACTTGACGGAGGGTCTTAACTCTTTGATGCTAGTGGTTTCACACAGAAACCACTTACTTAAATTTGTATTTCTATACGCAGACTGGTTTCACAGGGAAATCACAATATAACATATCATAAATAATCTATTTATTTTTTCGATTTTATTTGACCGGAAGTAAAGTGCAATTTTTTTATGCAGAAAAAATGTGATTAGGTATGCCATTTGTGTTCACTTGCATTGAGGTTTCATAACGTAATCACTTACAAAAGTTAAAATGAATATTTTTTTTGCAAAAAGGAAGTATATTTCATCCTATTTCTACACATAAAGACGGCCCATACCAAATGTCATTAAAATCGGAATTAAAATCAAAATTCGCGCTTCAAAGAGGGTTAAAAGGCATAGTTTTGGGATTTCCAGATTCTCATTTAACCCATTTTCGGCCAAAGGTGCTAAACGCACTATTTCAATAAGTATTTTTTATTAAGACTGTGACGGATATTTTTCACTAATTTTATTTTTCTGCTATTTTTAAGGATTCTGAAGGTATCTATAAAATATTAGTAATTCAGTTGGAGTAAACACTTTTTGTTGAGAAATTTTCAAGGTACGCTAGTTTTTTTTTTTTAACTTGAAACGGTTATTGACAAATTCGAATTTTTGAAAATGTATAATTGTTCTACTTGAGATTAATCATGTTTTTAAAATGAATTAAAGTTGCAAGTTCTGTAAAAGAAATAAAAGTAAAACAAATGCCATAAAAAAACTTAAATTTTTTTTTATTTAAATGAATTATTATTTATGCGCGAAACTTTTTTTGTGTCGTAATGAATATAATTTAAGTTTATTTAAAAAAAAAAAAAAAAAAAAAAATTTTTTTTTTTTTTTTTTTTTTTTTTTTTTTTAAATTTTATGTAGTTTTGTACTATTGATGTTCGGTAAAGAATAAAAATTTTTCTTCTGATATTTAAGATAATTTTTATTGCTGAAAGAGCGATTTCTTTCTTAGCAGTTATTTAATTTCAGGATGGTATTTTGTCTTTAGGAGTGAATTATCTTTACTTTCACAGATACACTATAGCTTTATTCGAAGGTATTATAAAAGTGTTTGAAGGTTTGTGAATAAAACGGGTGACTATATATAGATTCTTTCTTTTGACATATTTCCAGCGTTAAGTAAAAGGGAGAAATTATGGAATTTAATTGTATTGCTTGGCAGCAATATTTGAATTTATTGGACGTCCAAAATTTGTCCGTTATCAAATTACCTGTACAGTAATCCTTAAGATTCTCCCAAACAGACAAAAATACAAACTTTGTACTCTATTTTTTTTGTATAAAGCAAATAATTACTAATAGGACTAAATTTAACAAATATAACTAGAAAGCCTTTTAAAATTATAGTTAAATTCTACCTTTTCCCTGAAAATAAGCTTACACAACATTAGCTTCAAAATGTTTATCTTTTGCAAGTTTATGATAATTGAATTAATATCAGGATATAATGTTCATGCAGTGTTGCATCATCCATTCTTTGTATTGTGTGGGTGGATTTCGGTGTTAGAAATCTGATAATTGAATTTATTCTTCACTATGAATGAAAACTAAAAAGTGGAATTTCGTTTTACCAGTTTCTTGAGAGGTTTCGATTAATCCAGAATATTTCTCACTGAAATGCACAGGTAAAATGAACATTTATGGAATTGAGATGTTATTTAAAGTAATTAAATCTGCGTACGAATTATGTATGAAAATTATAATTATCCTGTTTTTGGTTTCTTTTATAGATAATTAGTTACATACTTTTTTGAGAAAATGCACTGTCCTTACGATCTTACTATATGTTAAAGATGCATAGACTTTTGGTACTTTTAAAACATATTGTTTTTTAAATTTAAGCCTTTATAATTATAATCTTTACAAGTTTTTAAGTGTTTTTAGACTATAATGAAATTTTGTTAAGAAAAGTAAGCGCAATATTCTAAATTTTCAAAATTTAAACTTTTAAAAAAAATTCAGAAAATTTCAAATTTTATCTTCCTTCTAATTTTTTTATTGCTTTTTTCTAATTTTTTTAAAGATGTTTCTAGTTATATACTCTAAAACATTAGAAATGGGATTTTGAAAAAGTAAATACAAATACAAAATTGGTGACTAACTACAGGCACAAGATTGGTTATAAAGAAAAAAAAAACAAAAAAAAAAAACTATAACTAAATAAGGAAAAATATTTAAAAAGTGGATATTTTTCGACTAATTGATTTTGAAAAAAAAAAAAAAAAAAAAAAAAGTTTTATTTTTTTCAAAATTTCATGCCTAGTTTTGTCAAATAGACATTTAGACTGATACAAAAAAATAATGTTATTAATTATTTTAATCAATTAAAACATTTAAATTTAGCATTTTGTGTAACGTTTAATTTTAAAAACTGCGTTTGAAACATTGAAGCAGGAATGGAAGCTTGGATGAATTATCCATAAAACTTAATTTTATGCAATTGTAGTTATCGCATCAGTTGAAAAATTTGTCAAAAAAAGGTAAAAGTTATAAATTTTATAAAAGTGCAAATAGTAGAAAATTGATATTTTTTGAAATTTTATGCCAAAACAAGGGGTACCATGTAGCCTTAATGTGTAACAATTTGCTTCTTTATGTTGCATTAACAATTTTGGCGACCAAGTTTGGCGACATTTTTGGTCCCTATGTACATGTATAGGACTTTTCGACTACGATCTGGAAAGTCCTCCAAATTTCCATCTCTGGAAGTTTCACGAAGGTTTAACTTTCCTATATAAGCCGGCCAAGAAAGCGGGGGAGTTAGTTGAGTCCATTAGTTGACTGAAATTACTGAGTTAGCTGTCTCTCAGCGAGCATTCAGAGAGTTCCGAAAGTGAACTGTATTGCATTGTCTTTTGCAGCGTTTTTAGCAGTTGTGTTGTCAAGTTTTTAACTGCTGTTTTGTTCTCTATTGTTGTGAAAAGAGCTGTATTGAGTCTACAAGAACGAGAAGTTCTGGAGTTGTAAGAGAATCTGCTAAGAGTTATATCGGAATAAATTTCTGCAAGTTTTGATCTGCTTTGGCTTTAAATCTTTCGAACCCATCCACGCAACAACTGGTGTCAGAAGTGGGGTTTGAATGCCGATAATCAGAGCAATGGCGGAACAAGATGAAAAATTTAAACAGCTTTTTGCTTTCATGAAAGAAATGAAGATGGAATTATCCAAAGGGCAAAAAGAGATGAAGAAAGATATTTTCTCTGGCCAAGAAGAAATGCTGAAGAAAATTGCTGCGATCTCTGCCGGACAGGAAGAATTAAAGGTTAATCTTTTAGCAACCATGGAAGAAAACGTGAAACAAATGGAAGACAAATTTGCTGGAACATTCGGAAAAGAAGTGTGATAGTTTAGAAGGAAAATTCGAGAATGTCGAATTCCAGTTTAATGATTTGGGGAAAAAGATAGAGATTCTGGAGAAGAAGAATCTAGAAGAAAAATTGGGTGAGATAGAAAAAAAAGATAGACCAAATGTTAAAGAAGAGTGTAGGATCTCACTTGGATCCTTTTTCAGGTTCAAATTATGGAAGGTAACAAACGCCAGCACACTTAAGAAACGAGAGCAAAATCCTTCACGTCTTTCTTTAATTACAAAAAGTTTAGAACTAGAACAAGAACATATATAAAATAACCGTTTTTACATTCTAAAAAAAAGATTATCGTCTGCACTTTTTCAGTTCGTAACAGAATTCAGAACAAGCCGAATAGTACAAAAGTCAATTCTTATAAGCAACTCCATGATGACGTAACATACTCCCACCTTTTTTGAGTATTTATTTACTCAAAAAACAAAGTCACATTGAGCAAGTCCAGTCTCTTCGGTGGTTTCACCTTTCTCCCATATCTTGAAATCCCGTGGATATCGTCAGCCGAAGCATCAGGAATTGACTCGGCATTCACAGGACCTTGAACTGGATCATCAGTAACGTCTGGTACATCAGAAGGGGTAGTGACCGCCACAGGAATATCTTCAGACTGTACCTCTAAGGGAAATACTCGTTGGATAGGACGAATTATTATTGAGTTACCACATTTGAGTCGTAAAGAACGAATTTTCCCATCTCTACCTGGGATCAATTCCAATACCTTGGCTAGAGGCCAATATAAACGCTTCTTGTTAGGATTCTCAATGAGCACAACTTCTCCAACAGTAAAGAAACGAGATGATGGTTTTTGACTTTTTTCTACTAACAAACCTAAATACTCTTTTCGGAACCTGCTCCTTAAATCCTTAAGAAGTTTAGACCGAAACTTCACTCGTTTTTGAAACTTGGCAAAATCACTTAAATCTAAGTCAGTGACATCAAGAGAAGAATTACTCATCAAAAACATTGCTGGCGTAATTGCCACAAGATCCTCGGAATCCTCTGAAATGTAAGTTAATGGGCGAGAGTTTATGATAGACTCACAGTCACATAAAACAGTTAGAAGCTCTTCATACGACAAAATCGCGTTTCCTAAAGTACGCTTTAAGAGATCTTTAACCACTCTTATAAGTCTCTCCCACCATCCCCCCCACCATGCAGCGGTGGGTGGGATGAACTTCCACTTTATTTGTTGAATTTCTGTCTCCCGCTCTATACTCTCCCAATCAAGATTTTTGAATTCAGCTACAGCACCCCTAAAGTTAGTACCATTGTCTGAATACACTATCTTAGGTCTTCCTCTGCGTGCGATAAAGCGTCGAAATGAAAGCAGAAAGTTCTCTGTTGACAACGAAGTTATGAGCTCCAAGTGCACTGCTCTGAAGACTGCACAGGTATAGAGAACAATCCAGACTTTTTCACCATTCTGGAGGAAGAGAGGGCCGGCCAGATCAACACCTAACACCTCAAAGACATTAGTATCCCTAACTCGGTCAGGAGGCAGAGCTACTGGTTCAGTAACAGCTGGTTTTGCACTGTACCTTCGACACCTCACACACTTCCTAACGATATTTCGGACAGTTTTTCGAGCTTTTAGAATCCAATATTTCTCTCTGATAATCGAGAGAAGTATTTGAGTACCAGCATGACAATTTGTATGGTGTAAGTATTGGATCAACCTTACAGTCAAGGTACAGTTTTCTGGAAGGAGGATAGGTGACAAAAAACAATGGTCATCTTTACGCTCAGTTATTCTGGTCTTAACACGCAGCAATCCCTCATCATCCTTAAATACGTTAATTATTGGTACACAATTTGGATCAGGGAAGAATTTTGATTGTTCCGAGCGAATAAGAACCTTTTCGGCTCTTTCAATTTCAGTACACGAGAGTTTTCCCGTCGCTCTATTTTCAGGAGTTTTACGACAGTTATCAAGAAATCTCTTGATCCATGCAGTCAACCTGATAATAGAGTGGTAATTCGAAAACTTATTTGAATACCATTCCTCATTGTTTACATTAATGTGACACAATTTAACTTTCCTCCTTTCAGAATCGACCTCTTTCACTGCACAATTGATCTCAGTTGTAGGCCAATTTTTAGAATCCTCAATTAGCCATGCTGGGCCTTCACACCATTTTGAATCCACGAGAAAGAACATCTGCTGGATTCAAGTGACCTGGAACGTGTCTCCAGTTTTCAGAAGGAGTAATTTCTCCTATTTCTCTTACTCTATTTGCCACAAAAATTGACCATTCCCCATAATGTTTTATCCAGTATAAAGCTACCATAGAATCCGTCCAAAAGGTAGTGGTCAAATCAGGCAGGTCCAATGCCTTCTGAATGGATTTGGCCAATCTGGCACCCACGCAACAAGCCAAGAGTTCTAACCTAGGTATTGATACAGTTTTGGATGGAGCAACCCTAGCCTTTGCTCTAATTAGATGTAATTTAATTCCGAAAGGTGTTTTTGATCTTAAGAAAACGCAAGCCGCGAAAGCAGTTTTGGAAGCATCTACGAAAACGTGCATGTCTGATGAGGAATTAGCCTCACAATATCTGGGGATTTCTAAGCCCTCTAACAAGGAAATATCAGTGAACCATTTATTAAATTTGTTATATAAATCTGGAGGTAAGGGATCATCCCATGATAATTTTAGTTTCCATGTTTCTTGCAACCAAACTTTAGGCTGCAATGTAGCTGCTGTTAATATGCCAATAGGATCAAAGATTCTCTGAATGGCAGATAACATCGACCGTTTAGTCAATTGTTCAGTTTTTCCTAACTGTTCCTTATCGATGAAACACCTAAGAGTATCCCTGTCTAAATTCCATACAACTCCTAATACATTTGTATCACCTTCAGATTTAGTTACGCCCTCCTCTTTAACATTGCTTTCCCATGCTCTGAGGTTAAAACACCCCATTTTCATAATTTCCTCAGACTTGGAAATAAATGGATGTATTTCCTGGGCGTGGAATACACCGGTAACACAATTGTCTACGTAGAAGGAATGACGCAGTTTATTAACCAAATCTCGATATTGTGGGGGACTATGCTCTAACAAATGCTTTATTGAGGCTGCTAATAGAAATGGGCTTGAGCAGACACCGAACACCACGCGACAATGACGATAAATTATTTCTTCACTT
Source organism: Linyphia triangularis (assembly GCA_963978545.1). Classification (NCBI taxonomy): domain Eukaryota; kingdom Metazoa; phylum Arthropoda; class Arachnida; order Araneae; family Linyphiidae; genus Linyphia; species Linyphia triangularis. The sequence goes on from OZ021723.1 coordinate 70,703,543, forward strand.
TCATGGGGATAGAAAAACCTTAAAAAGTCCTTATGTTTGGGGGTTATACTTAATTGCAGAAAAGCTTTCTCAATATCTCCTGATATGCCAATAGGGTACACACGAAATCTATCTAAGATATCCGGTATCAGTTCAATTAAATTTGGACCTCTATGAAGGCAATCATTAAGAGAAGTTTTACTTCTTTCCCTGGCAGATGCATCAAATACGGGGCGGATCTTAGTAGTTTTAGAAGGTGTATACACTGGTCTATGGGGCATATAATAACCATCATTTTTAATTTCATTATCTGGGACCTTTTCAATGATTTTTAACCTCTCCCATTCTTTAAATACAGCAACATAGGATTCAAGACAGTCCTTATCAATTATACCTTGACACATTCGTTTGTGTCTTTTCAATGTTAAACTTTTATTACTTGGTAATTTGCTTTCAGTTTTAAATGGCAAGAACAATTCATATCTACCATCTGGAAGCACATTTAAATTATTCTCAAATTGCTCAATTGCTTTTGCATAACGCATGTTTCCTTTTAAATTCTCCACTGGATCTCGAATACCTATTGTTTCCAGATCCCACAATTCTTTGATATTAAAAGTGGACAATTGTGTGGATAACATACTTACCACTGGTTTTGACAATTGTCTTTCACTTATAGCAGGCACTGACATTACAACATGTTCCCTAAAATTTTCTTTAATTTTACCCATTAAAGTATATCCTAACTTGGTTTCAACCGCCGTTAAACCACATTCGAGTGTAATGCTCATACCCGTTAAGATTAACCCAATAGAATCGGCTCCCATTAGTAAATCGATTTCATAATGTGACGAATAAATATCAGGTACATCAATATATTTTTCTTTTAGTTCTGATAGTACCAATATATTTCTAACCTTAGGTAGACACCCACAAATTTTATTCTCTGAAAGAACTGGAATTTTACAAGAAAAGTCACCCTTTAAACTACTTATTTCGACATTATAGAGGGAATGTTGCTTGGGACCCGTCTGCTTCCCCCCAAACAAACCGTGTAACATGATTTGTTTTGCTACAGGTGTCAAGTTCAATTTTTCGATTGCCCGTTGAGTAATGTAGGAATTTTCACTACCGCTGTCCAGAAGGCAGCGCAAAACCAGCTCTTTATTTTTATGACTAATTTTAATCATAATTGTTTGTAAATATATATTGGATACTTCTGACTGATTAGAAAGCGTATTGCCTATAACTGTGATACTAGGATCAGATTCTACTTTAATGTCTTCAACTTTAATGTCCTCTTTTTTGGGACACATTAAACTTTGATGGGATTTGTCATCGCAAAAACCGCATTTAATGAATTTATTTCGACAAAATCGTGCCGAATGGTTTAATTTAAAACATTTAAAACAAGCTTTATTTTTTATAAGAATACTCTTCTTATCCTTTAAAGACATTTTCTGCGCCAAAAAACAGTCAGAACTAAAGTGATTTTGTTTTGAACAAAATATACATTTAAATTTGGCTGGCCCCTCTTCCTTACCTGCATTAATCAAGACTGCATTTGTGGGAAAAGATGGCTCCTCATCCCTGCGGTTTGGTAAATTCTTCTGTGGCACTCCAAGTCCCGAGCGAGCAAGTATGATCATCTCCTCACTTTGCACCTCCGAGCGAAGGAAGGACATTAATCTTTCCAAAGAACGCACGCTTGCGTCAGCTGTTCCACTGGATGCCTCATCAATGGATCGACTCCTTTCCCAGGTACACAGCACCTGTTCCGGAAGGCAGGACTCCACCAGGGGTTCCAGAAAATCGGCAAACTTTTCTTTCGTGCGCCCCAAACTTTCCAAAGCAAGTAGCTTACTCTCAAGTAAGTCATACAGTTCAGATAGGTCGACTTTTCCTTTGCCGGATGCGTTTTTCATAACCAGGCTTAGAAGGTCCCGTACATAAATTTGAACGAGTAATTCATCACGACCGAATCTATCCTTCAGTTGAACGATAACTTTTGAATAGTTTTCTCTCGTGGGCGGGTAGCTTTCTACCAGCCTCGCCGCTTTAGATTTTGGCACTACACTTTGTAACAAATACTGGAATTTATCTTCATCCGGAATATTGTCATCGCTATGAATTTTGCTAAATTGCGACCAAAAGGCTAGAAAATCCTTCGGCTCACCTGTAAATCTTTTCAACTCCAAACGGGGTAACTTAAATTTACGTTTTTCTTCCATCGCGTTAGCACATTTCGATGCGTCAATATTCATGTTAATTTTTAATTCCAGCTGTGTCGAGACCGCACAAAATCTGTCCCTGTAGGTTTCCGCTTTTGCAAAATCTTCATCGTAATTCGTCGCCAAATCTTCATCATCCAAGAGAGCTTGTGCAATGTTCTCCTGTACGGCTTCCAGGCGAGAAAATTTATCCAATAATTGTTTTTGCAAAAGACATAGTTGGTTTACCGTAGTTTCATCATTTCGTAAAACCTCTTCAACATTATTGGCACACACCGTGAATGATTGTCTCAAAGCTTTGCGTTTCGTGTTTTCTCCTTCCATAGTCAATCTTTAAATCGTTTTAAAGTCAAAAGTCGCGGACGCCACAAAAATATATGTAGGATCTCACTTGGATCCTTTTTCAGGTTCAAATTATGGAAGGTAACAAACGCCAGCACACTTAAGAAACGAGAGCAAAATCCTTCACGTCTTTCTTTAATTACAAAAAGTTTAGAACTAGAACAAGAACATATATAAAATAACCGTTTTTACATTCTAAAAAAAAGATTATCGTCTGCACTTTTTCAGTTCGTAACAGAATTCAGAACAAGCCGAATAGTACAAAAGTCAATTCTTATAAGCAACTCCATGATGACGTAACAAAGAGACTGTCGAGCAGAACTATTTCGGACGATTTGAAATGTGTACCAGTTACCTCCCGACCTTCAATTAAGCTTTCGATATACGATGGAAAATCCTCATGGCAAGTGTATAAGACCCAATTCGCAATTGTCACCAACGCTAATGGATGGGACTCTATGACAAAAGCCTGCCAGTTAGTTGCATCTCTGCGAACTGAAGTTGCAGATATACTACAAACACTTTCCGAAGAGCAACGTTTGGACTTCAACGCACTCTCAAGTGCATTAGAACTGCGGTTTGGCGAAAAATGTATGAAAGACTACAGCAGGCTGCAGTTGAAATCTCGCCAACAGAAAGCTACCGAAACACTCCAGGAGCAAATGAAATGAAGATTCTTGAACGTGAATTTTAATCGAATATACAGTTTCTTGGTAAATATGTGTTTCGTTTCGAATAGTTCGTAAAGTATGTAAAATTTTGAGCTTCCAAAATATTGTAAGGAAATTGGCGACTGCAATGTTCTGCAGTTTAACTGGATGGAATGATAATTGAAATTAAAAACTTACAATAAAAATAAGTCATATTCAATCAAGTTAAAGACAAATGAAAAACTGTTTGTACAATGGGTATATACCTTTCAGATTTTACTCTACGAATATCAGCTCCTATTAAATTCGTAGGTCGTCGTAGGTAAACAAGATGAAGAAGAAAATTTTCCATTGTCGGATTATGACGTCAAAGCTAACCAGCTAATGATGAGACGTTTTGCGGTTACGTCATGATTTCACTGTTTTTATGATTTTTTTTCTTTCGATATTTAATTAAATAAATTTTTAACCTCAATATAACTTACATATTCGGAATCAGCTTTGCTTTCTTTATTAAAATTTATTGTTTTTTACCATTTTTTAAAAATACCCAACTTCTCCATTACTAGGTTTTCCTAACTTCTACTTACATTTTTAAACTGTATTCAAAATGAAAAAAGACATTTCTGAATGTACATAGCTGAATTCTTAAACCTATCAGCAATTATTTTGATAGATAGAAAGTTTCTTTTTTATAATCTATCCAAGCCAATTTGAAATAAAAAAATGCGTTTATACAATTCTGATTTCTTAAGCTTCGACGTTATTGATATTTTTTTAGTCATAGATATCTGCAAAATGTTGATATTCCACAAAAAAACACTTTTGAAAAGTAGAAGAACCACCAACCTCAAAAACACAAAAAACTTTCTTACAATAAAAAAATCATAAACATGATGAAAATTTTCAGCCACAAACACAGTGATATAAAAAATGGCCAACCTCTGATTACAACTCTCGGTTGTGACTCACTTAAGAATGTATGCTTACTTAGTTTATTTTTAAAATTTAAGTTCCGCTCCCATAAAAATTTACTCTGCTTGAGGTTGGCGCCCGTCATAGGAATATTAACAATGCTTGCGTTTAAACTAATTTATGGCTGTTTGCACGAATATTAGAGTTTACGATTTTATTTGGATGGGTAGGAAATACAAAGTGATGTAAATCTTCATGTTCTTGTAATTTTCAAAATAGTATAGAGAAACTGTGCTCAAACGCTTGCATTTGAATCGTTATTAAGAATTTTGTAAGCAGGAAACTGAAGTGCTTGTGGTAAGCTCTTGTTTGGTTAATACATATATTTTGGAAAGTTTTTATTGTGTGGGGTTTTTTAAAGGTTAGTAATTAAGACGGGCGCCAACCTCAAGCAGAGTAAATTTTTATGGGAGCGGAACTTAAATTTTAAAAATAAACTAAGTAAGCATACATTCTTAAGCGAGGCACAACCGAGAGTTGTAATCAGAGGTTGGTAATTTTTTATATCACTGTGTTTGTGGCTGAAAATTCTCATCATGTTTATGATTTTTTTATTGTAAGAAAGTTTTTTTGTGTTTTTGAGGTTGGTGGTTCTTCTACTTTTCAAAAGTGTTTTTTTGTGGGATATCATAACTTTTTTTTAAACACTGGCGACTTCTCTTTTTTGAATTTGTCCGTTTCATCGTTTTTCTATTTATCCCCTATGGTACACCTGGTACCAGGGATATTCATAATTCTTCAAACTGAGTTCGACGATACCTTACATGCAATAAGTATCTTTAAAATTGATAAACTGGAAGTGGTACCAATAGCATACCTGGTACTTTAAACATTCATAATTCATCAAAACAAAAGTACGACATGCCATATTTATCTTGGAAATTGATAAACCGAAAATGGTACTACCTATGGTATACCTGATACCTTAAACATTCATAATTTTTCAAGTTGAGTTCAATGATATCTTACATGCCAAAATCTACTTGAAAATTGACAAATTGGTTGAATGCGGACGGCAGTAACCATCAAAATCGACCACGTACGAGTAATAGAAACTTGTGTAAGACAACTCGACTCCCAAAACTTAAAAGAAATACGTTGCCATCGACAAAGAGCCTGTCTGCCAAGTTTCAGCTCGATTGGTTAGTTTGTACACACAACGACCTATTTTAGTGCATAAATAACGACTAATCAGTCCGGGACCCACAGCTTAACTTGAATTCCGAATCACAACGAACATCCACACCTAACCCAGGAATCAAATCCGGCAACTTTAACATACAAGGCCAGAGCGTTCATCCCACTGAAAATTTATTCTAATAAATTGTTACAAATAAATATTACAAGTTTTTTACAGTCTAAATATTGCGGTATAAATTATTTTTATTATACCAAGCATTATTTTGGTTCACATAATTCCCCCATTGATATTTGACAAAATTTAAAATATTTTCTTAAAAACAATTTTAAAATTCACTTTGAAATTACAGTTTTGATGATATTTGATTCTACGATTTCATTTTACAAAGGAAAGTAAAGAAAATCAACACATCTTTAAAAACGAATGACATTTTTGCAAATTCCATTAGCCAATCGCAATGCGTATTTCATTTAGTCCTCTGTAATGAATTGACTGTGACGTCAGCTCGCATAGTTTTTGAAAGTTAACTCTCTCTAAATTGTCATACAATTCAAATAACACCATGCAACTTGAAGAACAAATATTTCTCTTTAATTCTGTCTCTTCAAAAATTAAATTATTTCAGTTTTAAAGATGTTATAAGGCATATAGTTATAGTCCAATTCGTTCTGCCTATATTTTAACATTACGTTCATTCTCACTTAAGCCTAACATGTCGGAAAAACTAACATCAAAATGATAGCAAACCTGTTTGGCAACTTTTGGCTTATATATCTGAACCTCAATTACAAGCTGATCGCCTTTATCTGTCGCCAAATTATGAAATGAAAAAAAGTGGTTTTAAATTAATTAAAAATAGAAAAAATTATTTAATGAAGTTCAAACCAGCGTAGGATTTTAAGTTGAAACATTCCCCATCCTATAATTCAATCCGTTTGAAGATCTATAGCTTAGTTAGGGCTGGACGTTTGTCTAAATTTTTACATCAAAATCGGGCTAGAACTCGTTTTTTTATTTCGTTTTGGAAATTTCCGTTGTCTTTTATCGTAGGTACTCAATTTTTTTTCTTTGAAAGATATCACCGAGACGAATCTATAGTATTTTTTGTATAATTATGTGAAGTTTCGTAACCGCGCTAGAAAATAGTCAATTTCGGCTTTTTCGCTGGAAGTTGTGCAGAGAATAGATACTTACTGTCGGTTTCTGCCTTTTTAAGGTTGGCGGTGAAACGACCGTTTCGTCTGATATTACAATGAAATTAACGAAGATTTTTTAACACAATACAATACGTCTGTGTTCAGAGGAAAAATCACTTCCGATCATCCAAACAAAATACAAGTTTTATAGTTTGTTTCGCAAAATGGCGATTTTCACTAAAAAGTTATTTAAAAACTTAAGCCAAAATCTGAAAATAAAGAGTAAACTTGAATAATGAAGCCGATACCTTTTGTTTTAAAATTATTAGTTGCGATGTATATTTGTAGTTTTTCATGGGGGCCTGCATAATTATTTGCATAGGGATTAAAGTTTTTGGTGCAAGCCTTAATCTTTAAGAAGTAGAAATTGAATGTCTTAATAACATTTAAATGAATTGTTATATATTAATTTTCTGTTCAAATAAATAATTTAAAATTATATTCTTCAGGGCACACGGCCTGTTCTTTTCTGACTTTCTCCCCCCCCCCCCTACCCCTAAAGAGAACAGGAGGGTAATTATCTAGCTGACGCACAGAACATTTTGACTCTTTTTTTCTTCTCTTTTTTTTCTACTCGTAATCAGATAAGAATTATAAAATTAAGATGCGTCTAATAGTTATGTTTTTATTTTATATCATATTACTTGGTGACAAAGTTATATGGAAAAATAATTATTTTAACTAAGTCAAATATGCCTTTATATCATCTGACGCACGGGACACAAACTTGTCCCGTGCGTCAGACGATATCAATCCATATTTGACCTAGTTAAATTAATTATTTTTCCCATATAACTTTTTCCCCAAGTAGAGCTATATAAAACAAAAGCATAATTGCTAGATTTATAATAATTTTAGAATTCTAATTTGTTTATAAGTAGAAAAAAGTGCTAAAATGTCTCGTTTTTACAGCAGCGATTGCCTAGAAATGAAAAGACCTCGCAACCAGCTTTCTGTGTTCTTTAGTTTCAAGGTTTTCAAGAAAGGGGTCGTTTATCCTCCCAAGATAAGTGCAAGAACTGAGTATAGACCTCAAAGTTCATTCTGACGTGATGTAGGAGTATCATAATTGGAATTATAGATTTTTCAGTCTCCTATAAAATTTCAAAAATACTAAAGTGGCACTTTGTTCATCGTTTTCTTTTTAATTATTTCAGTATTTTGTTTTTGCTAACGGAATTTTTAGAAAACATTTATAAGCGAAAAAAAAAAAAAAAAAAAAAAAAAAAAAAACTTTAGGGATATATTTTTATTTACTGAATAAATTTTAGGACGGTGCGATTGCACCCACCGCACCGCCACCTAAATCCATCCCTGAAAATACGAACCCTGCTTGTTAACCTCTGGTATTATTTAGGATTTAATCATTGCTTGAAATCATTGTAATATCTCTTTTTAGAGCCTTAAAGTGTATAACGTAATCTTCTAATTTCTTTTTAAATATATTTGCAGGGGGACTTCATGTAATGAACTCTTTCAACAGGGCTACCCGGAGGAGGTGAGTCTGTTTCCATGCACATATCTTTGAAAAGTTCTTTTTCAAATTATGCAGTTTGACAAATTAGTAACATACTCTTTAAGTCTACTAGTAAACAGTTTGACACAAGTTAATTTTATTTCACAAAATTAAAAACTGAATTGCATATCATCAATACTTCTTGAAATCTATTCTCATCACGTTTTGAAATAAAAGTTATAGTTCAGTTGATTGTACAAGGTCAGGCTATTAATTTCCAGGACTGACGTAACTGTAGGAGAACGAAAAGCCGGAAGATGGTGCTAATGATTGCATATTGAAGAGCGTTTTCTTGCGTATGTGCAGTGCAATCGGCGCCATTCTGAAGTAAGGGGTTCTCGTGGAAAGGCGCATCAAAACGTAGCTCTTAAATTCCTGTTGTCGAAGTGAAAATGGGGCAAAGAATTAACATTAAATTTTGCTTCAAATTGGGCAAGGCAGCTGCGGAAACCTACGAAATGTTAAAACAAGTTTACGGCGAGGAAGCATTATCCCGCTTAAGAACTTTTGAATGGTTTAAACCAGCGTCAGCCACTACGCGGCCCGCGGGCCGGATCCGGCCCGCGACAGCTTTTTCTCCGGCCCGCCGGTAGTACAGAAGAGCAAAAATCAAATTTTGCGGAAATAATTTTAATTTGTCTACAAAAGTATGTGTTTACTACCAAAAACCGCGTTTTCCATTAAGTGGCCCGCCTCAGTAAGTCTGAAAATTCTTTTTTTTTCTGAGACTGCCAGAAAAATAAAAAAGCAATAGTTTGAATTATTACCAATGACGCATTGCTTAGTTTATTACTTATGATACCCAACCTCCTCAACTCGTGAATGGCACAATTCAAATTCTGCTTTTTTGAATGTGATGGGCAGGAGTTGGTTTTAATGCATACTGGCCTATATGTTTTGACGTGAAAAGAAGAATCGTTATCTCTATGACTCCAGTGCAATAATGGCGTCGAGGACTAGTTTTAAACGCAAAGTAGATAGCGAAAAGCGAACCAGCCGTCATCGTCTCGTAATTAACATCGACTAAAATGAAGGATTTAGGAGGTATGTTTTAAATATCTTAATAATTATGAGTTTATGCCAAGTCACATTGTAATATTATCACTAAAGATTAATATCTTTTATGATTTTAATGTACAATGTAAAGAAAACTATTTTTTTTAATTATTTTAAACAAGAATCAAATATCAATTGTTTTTTTTATTAATATAAAAAAGTTGAATTATTGTTAGTTTTCGAAATTGTTTTATATTGATAAATCTTTAGTAATTATCACATTTCTAACATTGAACATATGTAATAAAGCAATATATTTATTGGCGTATTCGGTATAAATCTGCGGCCCGCGGAAAGTTCCAACATAAGTCATGCGGCCCGTCTTTAAAAGTTAGTGGCGAACGCTGGTTTAAACGCTTTCGGGACGGGTGCGAAAACGCCGAAGATGATCCACACACAGGTCGGCCGCAGTCCGTACGCACGCCGGAAACAATTGAAAAAGTTCGCGGTATGGTGAAATGTGATCGTCGATTGACTATTCGAGTATTCGCCAATGAATTGAACATGGACAAAGAGGCATGGGCATTTCGTATGTTTCCGCAGCTGTCTTGCCCAATTTGAAGCAAAATTTAATGTTAATTCTTTGCTCCATTTTCACTTCGACAACAGGAATTTAAGAGCTACGTTTTGATGCGCCTTTTCACGAGAACCACTTACTTCAGAATGGCGCCGATTGCACTGCACATGCGCAAGAAAACGCTCTTTAATATGCAATCACTAGCACCATCTTCCGGCTTTTCGTTCTTATACAATTACGTCAGTCCTGGAAACTAATAGCCGGACCTTGTATTATTATTGGGTAGGTGGACGATTTAGTGATGATAAGTACAGGGTGGTTATAGTTGAAGTTCAAGTTTCAAAAAGTTGTAAAGACCTGAAATTTGACATGAAGATATACAAAGCAAGGAGAAATGGTAAGGCATAGAAAAAAAAAAACTTTTTTTTCTTATGCCATATTATTTACTCTTTCTTCGCTTATTTAGGCCCAGTTCAAGATTATTCTGATTACTCTAATTATTATCACCTTGCAATACATCGATATTTCAGTTTCCTTGTTACATCTTCCCATCCAAACGCTGAACCTTGTACAAGAAGTAGGCATCCTTTCTGAGATGACTTGTCTATAATTGCATTGCATACTCTAGGTGAAACATAAACAATCTCTTACAAATTGTAAAAATAATAGCATAAAGGGATAAAATAACGTTAGATTTAAATAAGTTAAACTGTTTTTGGTTTCAAACTCGGCGCCCATAACGAAAACTCAATGGGAAGGGTTAGTGTAGTTTCTTGATATAATCTTTTCATTTTTCAGCCTCCGTGCGTGCCCTCCGTGTTTCGTGTCCCCCCTCAGCATCCACGATGAGGGGTCAATTCGGATCATGGAATGCAGAGTGGATGGATACCCGAGACCAGACATTCGGTGGGAGAGGGGAGGGAGACCTGTAGGAAAGGGGAGGAGGGTGCATATGACAAGATCGGGAGACAGGTGGGTACTACCTACAATATCATATCGTAAGAGGAATAGAATGCAAGATTGTAGGCTTCTTGTGTCGTTTAATTTGATGATAGTATTGTAAAGTAATTCTCATAAACAACATGTCAGTATCGCAATTGTAATTGTCGAGTCTCGTTGTTTATATTTCGTAAAAAAAAAAAAAAAAAAAAAAAAAAAAAAAAAAAAAAACTACTTAGAGAAAAAAAGCCATCTTATTTGTTTTTCATAAGCTACTCTACATTGATGAGTCTAGAGTCTTATTAGCCTGTGGTACTTTAAGTGAAATATTTTTACAGAAAAAAAAAAAAAAAAAAAAAAAAAAACTTATAAACAATTTTTAATGCGACGGTGCTAAAAGTTTTAGCCTCGCTAAATTAGAAGTATTTTATCTATATATGTATATATTTTTAAAATCAGTGTTGCGCATCAATTTGTATTATAGTTTTCAACTTTAACGGCCCATATCTTCTAACAGCAAATTTTAGATGTAAGGAACACTTACTCACAAACTATTAAAGATAAACTCTTAAAATTTTTATTATATATTCTTACCAATATATTCCGATTTGATTATAGGATATTTTATATGTTGTTTTGTTTCTTTAAAAAAAAAAAAAAAAAAAAAAAAAAAAAAAAAAAAAAAGGTCTGATTATCTATAGAATTTTTACAAATTATCATTTTTGGTGGCAATAAAACTGTGTAAAATTTATTTCTAAAATATTAAAAAATGTTCCTTTGAAATTGTGTAATATATTAATAAGAATATGAGTTAAAAATTTTCGGCATTTAATTTTAACAGTTTTTGAGTAAATGTATTTTGCGTCAAAAATTGCTGTTTGGAAATATGGGCCGTTAAATTTGAAAACGATAATACAAATTTGATGCACTTTTTTTTTCTTCTTTTTTTTAATATATAAAAAATACTTCTAATTTAGTGAGATTAAAACTTTTCACACCGTCGGATTCAAATTTTTTTTTTCAATAATTATCTCAAAATTGATTTTTAAGCGTTCTTAAACTCCAACTCCCCTTAAAAGCAATGCAAGAGATTCTTACTTTTTTTTCTAGCGAAGCAAGAGATTTTGTGCTCGTATAAAATGTTTTGATGTCGAAATGAAAATATGAAGTGTGGAGTTTAAAAATTTAAGCGTTGAGTGTTCCGCTTGAGTATAATTGGGGTGGACAGACATACACCGCTCTCCCCGAAATAAAATATAAGTTAAAAAACAGGAAGAAAATATATTTTTTGTTTTGTTTTAGAAGTGAAAGTACAACGTATGTTTTTTTTTTTTTTAAATAATTTTAGTCGATGACGTAGGTTAGTGTTGCATCAGTAAGTGCTGCAATTTTTGTTCAGTAGAAAATTAATGGTTTATACAGATGTCAATAGATGGCAGCACTATTTTGGACGCCAATTTCCAAAAAGCTAGCCACAGTTGGAAAAAGTGCTCTAACGTTTAGGTAAAATTTTAATTACGTATATTTGAAAAATATGTATAGATTTTTAAAACAATAAAATCTTGTTTCTAGAAGATATACAACTTTTTATTGGTGTCTCAATGACTTGATATAAATGTTTTAATTCAGTGATTACAGGCAGATGGATGCCAAAAAAAGAGAAAAAAGAAAAGAGGAGCTTGAACAGCAGTAAATAACTTTCAGAGATTCTCGAAGAGGTCTCCTTCAGTATCTCTAAACAAAGTTTAGAATAATATTGTATAAGGGGGTTGGGGGGGGGGGAGGAGGTTCACATGCAGAGATAAAGAAGAGACACTTGCATAAATGAAGAAACTAGGTACATTTGAGTATATGCGTATGTAACAAATTACTTATTGGACATACAAATAATTTGCAAACACTTGTGTACGCCAATGTATATTCCAATATATGTTTGAAGCATTTTGAAAAACAAAACATCTGAAAATTTGCATGGTTTTTATTACAGTCAAACCCTGTTGACACGCTACCGTTTCAAACAAAATCCCGTTAACACTAAGTAAAAACAGTTCTTCTTACAATGAGGGTTAAACTTAATGTTAATTTATTCATTTTATGGGAAATCTTAATGAAATCCCACTTCAGACAAAAAAAATTTGTTCTTTAAAACCACTTTTTTTTATATTAAGCAGTGCAACGTTTCCTAATGCAGCAAGACAATATCTTATGTGATTTAAATGATATAGAAGAACTAGAAACATTTTTTTTAATGTTTTATTAAAAATTTAAAGCAAAAATCAATAACAGATTTCGTTAAATAATAAGTTACTGGTAAATACATTTACTTTTTTTGTTCCTAATGCATATCTTGTTTAACAATTTTATTAAATATAAGCCTTGCAATTTAAATTTTCCAAAACATAGCAGTATTAAATAAACATATAGTTGGTGATTTAAACTACCAACTTTAGTTTATCTGCATTAGTTAGATAAAAAAGTTTTTAGATGGTTAACGTGAAATTCGGTTAAAAAATTTTGGCTGCTGCATCGACTTCGCGTTAAAGGGATTTGACTGTATAAGTCACCAATCTACACAAGGGAGATTTAAGTCGTTATTTGTTCACACATGGTATGTGGAACTCATGTGACATTATAGAAAATGAGTGCAAAAGTGTAGAAATGGCATTTATGCGATAGTGTCTCATTTCATTTTTTTTTTTTTTTAATGTGTGTACATTTTATAGCATCTTCTTTGTTTTATGCTATGATAATTATGGTTCTGTATAATTTATAGCAAGTTATAGCATTACAACGTAATGTGAGTTCAGAGACTCATGCCAGTAACCAAGTAAAATCGTTTTTAACAAACTTATCAAATGAGTATATTAAAGTTGTAATTGTAGTGAGATATTATAAACAGTGACATTTATCTTCTTAACATAGGTTATAATTTCTTATATCAATTTTGGGAACTAACTTGCCGGAAAAGTAGATTCTTGAATAGTGAATACTTTACATGAACCTTAAAGTAAATTCTTAACAAACAATTACTAAAATTAACACACTACCAACATCGGAAAATTTACTCCGATTTAAATCATTTGACCAAATCAGATTCAGATCATGAATAGAAAACTAAACCAACAGATTAAATAACACAAAATTGCTATCTTTAGTCACAATCTCCCCAGCCAATTTTACTGCCAATAATCATAAAATGACCCAGTCACGAATGATCCCGCCCTATGGGTGGTTCTTGTCTATAGGTGTGAATATAAGGGAGTATTGCGACAACCACAGGTGTGACAATATACGCGATAAGTTATTCGTTTGTTGTTTGTTGTGCAGGTGCCTCCTGCAAATCAAGATGCCATGCAGCTCCGAAGAGTGCGGATCGTACACTTGCGTCGCCACCAACAGCGTGGGTACAGCACATTCTAAAGTGGCTTGGCCAACAGGTAAGAACATATAACCCCATTTATGTCTACTTATTTATTAATAATGAAATTGAAGTTTTTTAAAATTTGGGTTTCAGTAGGATTGGATGAAACCGTTGTGAGTTTTCTTAATTTAATTGTGTCTTTGTAATACTAAAAAATAGAATTTTCCTTAGTTAATTTCAAATTGGAATTTCATAACAGTTCTTACCACTACAAGCTGTCAGATTGTTAATGGGAATCTGAGGTCTAGGGTATCTTAATAAGTTGAGGATAAGTGATCCTTTTAGTTGATAAATTCGAATTTGTATATTTCTTAAGATATCTTTGCACGTCCGAAATGCTCGACTAGCATGCAAGAGATCTCAGTATTGAGCCACCACTTGATGCTCTGCAGAATCTATTTTTATAGCCAGTAGACAAGACGGCAGTCGATTATCGGGTTACCTAGTAGTTTTGTTACTGATTTCCTACCATTTGAAATGTAAATGCGGGGCAGTTTTTATCTGAAAAGCACCCTCGCATCCTTACCTTCTGACACTTCGATTTCTCTCCAAATCCAGTTTTAATGCTGTTTCGGCTTAGTATTGCTTTTGTATTGAAAAGATCTCCAGTACAACAAACTCACTACATCTTTTAACTTTAAGACTTTTCTTTCATTTAAACATCAAGCAAAAGCTAATTTTTATTATAACTATTAATGAGAATTTATGATTTACTTGATAATTTATAGCAGTTTATAGGAACATAAGTTATTTGTTCCTAAAATTAGTATTGTTCAACTGTCACGCTTAGACTTGAAATGCATATTAACGTTTAATTATTCTTACTGCTTACTGCTTGAAGAGATGATAAGTGAAATCTTCATCTAAATTTATAAATCTGTAAGGTATAAAGCAATATAAAATGTGGAAAACCATGGAAGGTACTTTGGACTTCCAAAGGTTTATATATATATTTTTTTCTAACAGGCCAAATATGATTATTCTTCTAGTTGGTCTCGCCATTGCGTTATTATCTGTATTTGAGTGTGTTGCGCATTATCTGCATACTTAAATTAATTTTTCTATAAATTGTAGAATTGCAATTGATGTAGTATATTTTTATTACATAACCAAACCGTGTCCCACTGCAGTGGCAGGTATTTGAGGGGAATTCAGAAAAGTGTGGCTGTAATTTTGTGTGTAAGTTTTGTTTTGAGTGAAGAGCTACAAATAAGATAATTTTCATGAGTTATTGATCAACACATTGTTATACATACGAATTCGTAAAACAATTTATCAAGAAAAGAATGCCTTAAATAAATGTAAAATTGAAAACGATGCAGCATTTTGGTTTAATTGTCAAACCTTGTCAACGTGAAATCTCTTAACATGAAATCCCGTTTATTTCAAAATAAAAGCAGTTCTCTTTACTTAAAACTTATCATTAATTTATTCGTTTAACACGAAATTTGGTTAACGTGAACAATTTCAGCAGTCCCATCAACTTCGTTTTAACGGGGTTTGACATATGTTTAAAAAAAAAAAAAAAAAAAAAAAAAAAAAAAAAAAAAAAAAATGGTAACAGAATAAAGATATATTATATAAACTTTCTATAAAAAATCTTTAAAGAAAAAAATAATGTTGGAGTTCAAGTTTTCTAAAAAGAAAACAAGTGCAAATTTGTTTCTTAAGTATTCAAATTGTAAATGTACCAGTTTCTTATAGTTATGGAGTGCCTTGTTAATGATTGTGTTGAGTGATTCTCTGGTGATGTGTTCTGTTTTGGGAGAATTTGCTTTACTTCCTATCATACTAGAATATAATTTGTGTGTTTGTTTCCCTTAAAACTGGTGATAAAAAATGCATAGAAAAAATACTACAAAAAGGTAAAATATAAATTTCAAATATGAGGACAAATTGAACTTGGAATATCTCGTTTGTCATCATATTCAAAATGTAGTTAATTTTTTTTTTAATACTGCAATAGAATCCTAGATGTTACGTTTTAGACTCCCATGACACACATTTTAGACTACAATGACGGTTTAGACATTAGACCATGCTTTTTTGGGGGTATATTCTGGAAGACAAAAATATCATTAGAAGTTTAATTAAAAGTTCGCTATTCTAAACTGTTACCATGTACAAAATTTGCACAAAATGTCTCCTGCGTCATCACTGCTTTAATAATTTTGTATCTAATTATGCCTTCTTCTATTATTATTATTAGTAGTAAATTTTTTAAAAATCAACTATTAAAATCAGATTCAATGGGCATTGTTGCAGGTACGGATTCCCTCAAGATGAATGCTTCTTTCCATACCAGTCTGTCATCTCCAAAACTTAGCTCGAACGTCACTCGATCTCATTCCAGAGAAAGGCCTTCCGAATCTACACTCAACGTTTCAAGGATCCGTTCTGGAAGTGGATCTCGCAAACCTGTCCCTGCTCCTAAATCTAAATTTGCCACTTTCACCAGTCACATATGGGCGAAGAACGCCGAACCAGAAGATCCACAAAAAGCGACACTCAGTCAAAAGAAGGAATCAAGTTTGGAATTCAACAAGAAACAGCTCTCAAAGTCCATGGACGATTGTCGAAAGAACAGGCGGGGTTTCTTGAATAGAGTGAAGATTCCAGACATATTTACTCCTACAAAGTCCTGCAAGACAGCTGATACGTCTATAAAATCAAAACCATGTAAAGTAAGAGACTCTTCAATAAAACATTGTAAGGCAATTGACTCCCAAATGGGCTCAAAGTCTCGTAATCCTACCTATTCAGCAACAAATTCAAACTCATGTAAGACTACCGATTTGGAAAGCGTTCTTCCACATCAAAGAACCGAGAAAAGAAACAATGGGACTGAGGTTAATGGAAAGTTAAGGATTAATCATAGTTCCTTCAAAAATGATACTAAAAGTAAGGAGGATACTAGTGGTCTGAAATCGAACAGTATAGACAATACAACAGAACAGAATGAGAATGACGATCCGGCTTTTCAACTTACAACTCGTGAAAGAATTGCTGCCTACTTGAAGCGTTTCGAGATTTCTACAGGTTCTGTTAAACTCAGGGAATCTCAAAAGGAACACCAGAGAGTTTTTAAACGATCTGCTGGAAGTGAAAAAAAATCAGTTCCGAGTGCAGAACGTAAGGCTTCTCGAGATGAGTCTTTTTTTGGTAAATTTAGACGACGAGTGAGCAATGTCGATGGTACTAAAAAGAACGCTGTCGAAGATGAACGAGTGGAAGAAGAGACTAACTCAGATCGACAAAGTGGTGTAGAATGTACACAAGAATGTGCAAAACAAACACGCAATTTAGAAGGAAAGAAAAGTGAAGATGCTTTTTTTAGTAAGTTTAGAAAACGGACAACGAGTTCCGATGACAATAAAAAGGTGTGTGACGAAAATGTCGAAGTGGAAGACAACATCTCAGATCGTCCAAGTAATCAGGAATTCGTCGTAAACTGTAATGAAGCAATATTAAATCTTGAAGGGAATAGAAACGACGAAATTTTTTTTAGTAAATTTAGGAGACGGAAGAGCAGTCCTGATTACAGTAAAAATATGGGGGTCGAAATAATTGGAATTGAAAATAACAATTTAGATTTAGAAAGTAATGGACAATATTGCGATGACTTTAAACAGCCCTTTTGCAATTTAGAAGAGCAACATATTGAAAACGTTAGTGCATATACAGACGCTAATGAAACACTGCATTTAAATGACATTTATGGCTTTGTAAATACCATCCCAGACATTGAATTAGAAAACCAAACAAGTGCTTGCGATGAAGTTAAAACAACGAAGTCAGACACATTCCTAGACTTAAATGCCTTACAACCTGTAAAAGATCTTGATGATTTGGGATCTTTTAAGTCTATAGATGTTAATCTCATGGACTCGTTTGAAGACTTTCCGAAGGTGATAGGGCCCACAACTAAGGTGGAAGAAGTGAGTAATGGTGAGTAAATTTTAATGAAATTTATTTTGTCCTTTTTTTCAATTTCACACACGATGAATTAATACTTTGCCAAGTTTCGGTATTTTAAGACCGACCATTTTGAGTGCCTTCAGATTTGGATAAAAGAGGTGAAACACTTGTTAGCCATTACACTACACTAAAATGCAAGTTTGATTTCCCAAAATAGTCTGTTTCTCTGAGATCAACATTTCTAGACAAAATTACAAAGGTCATAGACACGTATAATATGTAAAATCAAAATTAATCCCCATACCAAAATTTGTAAAGTACATTTTAAAAATGTAATTCCAAAACTTCAAACTCTTCCGATATATTTGCAATTATCAATTTGAACAGTTCCGTAAGATTAGTAGATTTACATAAAGTATGACGAGAAGTTAAAAGTAGACATGATCTCAAGTTTGACCGGAAGAAGTCCAACATAGGAACTCTTAGTTGTAAATAATAATATCGGTTTATTACTGTGTTTTTTTCCAACTTATCTTTTATTAGATATATATATATATCCAGTTTAGTAACTTAGTTTTATATTTAAATAACCAGTTGGCAGGATTTTTATTGTCAATTTTTACAGAAAGATATTTCTGTCACGAAATGTTTTCAAATTTCACCTCCTTACTTCCGAGTCAAATAATTCAGTAATTATGAATTGATGTATCCCAATGTATAATGTAAGCAGAAGCGACATTTTTAGTCAAAATCCAACTTTTGCGTGAAATGTATGGTTGTTTTAGAATTATGGCAGTAGATAGAAAGATATTTCGCTGCTCATACCTTTCAGCATCTATGATATTTGCAGTGTTGAGGATTATCAGTGAATTATACAAATCAATCAGGTAGAGAGGGTATCATGGGCAGATTAGATTCAATTTCAAATCTTTTATAACACATTTATTTTCTTCACGAAAACCATTCCAACACATTTTATAATTCAATTCACAGGATATTCGACACAATCAATATTATTAAAATCATTATTTCGCTTTCAAAGGAAACTTAACTCACGTGTCCCCCGAGTCCACGACTGCTATTTATTGACTTTGTGGATTTTCACACACACACACACACACACACACACACACACACACACACACACACACACACACACACACACACACACACACACACACACACACACACACACACACACACACACACACACACACACACACACAAATGCTCCCAAATGACCTTTTGTTTTAAAAATGACTCCGCGAACCAATAGTAGTAACTTCCGCACATTTATGTTAGCATTCCCGGCTTGATGGAATGTCGATGTAGTAGTTGTGTTATCGCGGGAAAGATGGCGGCTGATCAAACGGAGGATGTTTATTCTTTCAAATGGTGTCCGTTTCAATAATGGCATAAGTCATTTACTTTACAAGCGCTAGAAAATGCGATTGTTTTCATTCGTTTGTCATAAGAGCAGTAACGAAAAGAAATTGTAAGTGGTGTATGGAGGGATATCAAAAAGGGACAAAAATCCCTCCTCCGCTTTTTTTTTTTTCCTTCTTTTTTTTTTTTTTTTTTAGCTTTTAGTGATTTGTCGTTTTAATTTTTCAGTATGTTCCCTTTCAAAATTTTTGGTACCTTTTATCCCAAAATCGAAGATACTGATAATCACTGTTGATGGTGCCCATTTATTTTGTCCTTTTTTGTATTTCATCGTGTAGTATTCTAATTTGATGCCGAATCGAAAAATATTGTTTATAGGTTTTTTGTCTGTTTGAAATTTTTTTTTCTTTACTTTTTCTTTTGAAATCGCTTAAAAGGATACTGCTTTTAGGTTTGTTTGCCATGCCACGTTTATTCCCATGGCAAGTTTAATTTTTTTTTTTGGAAAACAGAAAAATGTTACTGTGAATATTTTCTGATTCACTACCGTAATTAAATGTGATTTCTAATAAAATGGGGTTAGCAAATTTTTTCCTAATGAGATACAATTATAATTAAAGAATAAGTTCGTTGTGACCACTTTTAAAAATTATTTTCATTCTCTAATCTAAAAATATTAACTAAATACTCTTTGTTTAGCTTCATTTTTATTTTTGGACAATTGAAAAATCCCACTTGTGTGTTTTCAGATTAACTATCGTAACTAAATGTCAATTATAAAAAAAATGGTGTTCGCAAATTTTATCCTAATTATACATACTTACAATTAGAGTTGAAGAAACAGTTCGTTGCGACCACTTTTGAATTTTTGTTTCCTTCGCTGATCCAAAAATAAACATTAACTTACTATTCTTTGCTTATCTTCACTTGAGAAAATCCTCTGAAAGACCTATTAACTCACTTATTTAGAATCACACTCAACCTGATTTCCAAAAGAGGTATTTAAGGCAACTGAGACAACCACTATTCTTGGTATGGAATCGTTCGATAGTTAACCTCTTTTTGGTAAGCTATTTAAATTAGTTTCAAATTCTATTGTCGTAAATATACGGGTTCAGGATGCAAGGAAGTATACACTGCAAAGCGTATTGTAACAATACCAGCGGTGAAAAAGTTAAAGTAAGGAAAGCTTTAGGAAAATATAATTTACAAATTAAAAAGAAGAAACCCTGTACTTGGGTATTGAGTTATATTTTAAGGACTGTAAAAAAGGGATGAAAATAAAAAGAATGAAGGACGGTGGAAAAGGGATGGAAGTAAAGAGAATGAATAATATACATGTTTAATCAAAATGGTGTCCAGCACCATCTATACATTGTCGCCAAAGTCGTGTGAAAATGTCATTTATCCCACGTTTGTACAAATTAGTGTCTCTGGAAGTAATGAATTCTTTCATTACATCATGAATTGAAGCGTCGCGTAAGAAAAGTTTTTTCAAAAAGCATTTTACAAAAAAGGGTGAAAAAAGTGAAAGGAGGCTCATATGTGTCAGAAAAAAATGGTACTATGTGTTATTCATATATCAGGAGAGTATGGAGTTAGAAGTGCAATTTCGCATTCCAAATTGATGATTTGCTTTATATGGTCCCATCCCTTAAAAGGTCCTGGGTGTCATTCCGCATTTGGAAAGGTTGATTCCTTAAGGGTTGTAGTGAGAGGTTTGTGTTACTAGGTACAGTTCTGGGAACATGTGCACAATTTTGAGGTGTCCTTTATTTACGGTGAGTAGGGCAACGAAATATTACACAATTTGAACATTCGACCCCTCGTAGGTGGTAAAGTGAAATCGTTTGAGTTTTTTTTTTTACTAAATACAACGTGTATTGTTTTTCAGTGTCCTGACTTTATTTTAATAGGAGGCAGGATAGTAATCTATTCCACATTTGGAACTTTTGCTTCTCTTTCAACCAATTGGAGTTGGTTCTTTGAGATAGGAACCCGTACTTTTTCTATGTTTGACTTCGTTAACATTTGTGCCAACTTTCAGAAATGTGATTGTATTGGAAACGGGAAAAATAGTGATAAGCGAGTAACGATTTTGGTTTTCTTATATAGACAGAATTTAAGCTAATTAGCAGAATAATAAAGTTAATTATTAAAAAAGTCCAATAACTAGCATGAAAATTTAAATAATAATGTATTATAAAATGAAGATTTAAATAATTCTGAATATAAATTTAAGAAATATGTCAAAGTATGAACTATAGGCGGAAAATAAAACTTCAAAAATAATCTGCTTTTTGCTTTAATTAAAAATAATTTATTTAGTATAAAACGATATCCTATACTTTGCGCAAAGAATATTTTAAACAGCTTATGCAAACTATATTTTAGTAGCATGAATACACATTTAGTACACTGAAGTCAATAGAAAGGTAGCACATTTTTTCTTAGGATACTTTTATATTTTAAGAACCAGCCCGTAACTTGCAAGGAGATAGCTATAAGCAAACTCTTCACAGTGGCCAACTAAACTTATTGGAGAAATTAACTTACGTCACTTTTGCATTTACCCTTACGTTTTGTCAAGAAATTCCCCTGAGCGCGTTTTCCCAAGTGGCGTGTCGACAGAGCTGAGTGTGTGGACGAGGACACTCCTTCGAGTTGATAAACAAAACTGAGAAATGCGCAGACTGATGACATGTCAACTAGCGACCACTTTCTTTCCTAGTTCCTTGACATAACTTCAGAAAAAGAAAATAAAAAATAGTAAAATACTCTAACTCAGTTGGCATCAAAAGGTTCATTCTTCTAGTAAAGTGATGCGTGCACATACGGATGTTAATTTATTTACTCCTGTTTCGATAGCAGATTGTTTTGTGTGGTGAGGATGAACTCTCGTTTATTATAGGAGACTTGTAAGTATTCAAACAATTAATATTGAATTATATTTATAGTTTATTTTATTCCGATAAATTGGTTCTGTTTGTGGATTTATGCATACATACTTACCCCGTAAAAGATCATCAAATGCAGAGAAAGAAAAATCAAAATAAGTTATTTGCAATATTATTCCTAAAGATCTATTTTTAAAGTTTTAGTGCAAGAATATCCATTGCTATAGAAGATTATCTGAGAAATTTATAATTTATCTAAAAATAGAAATTGCTCATGCGTTTATGTATTTGATACTAATATTGCTTAAATTGTTTAGATTAAATTTTCATTACGAAATTAGAATTATATGTCTTTGTTTGTTTCTTGGTAAAGGTATAATATTTACTTAACGTTGGTGATTAATTTATAGATTGTATACATAATTTAATCTTATTTAGTTCTAGGATTAAAAAAAAATGACCAAATATAGATTCGATATTTCTTGATCATTTTAAGTTTGGGTATTTAAACAATGTTTAGATTGCTCCTCGATAACCCCAAGATAAACAAATTATCTTCAGGAATGTGAACACTCATGAGAAAATGTGAATTTTGTTTTCGTGCTTTCAAAGCGACGCCACCAGAAATAAATAGAAATAAATTTTTTTTCAAGTGATCGCAATCGATTATTGTTATCAATTATTGTTATAAATGTATTTGTAATATTCCCAGAAAAATAAATAAAAAATAGAATTTTATGGTAAAGGAATTAGCTAAATTTATTCTCTTTAAAAGGGAACTGTAATAGACAGATAGACATGTGTTGTTTTAGAGATTCGCAATTCAATTAAAATGACTGCTTTTTTTTTTTTTTTTATCTATTGTATAATGCAATGAGGAAGTTCATATTATTTTCTTCAACAGATGTTTATTTCCTTTCAAAGAGTTCAACAGTTTGTGAATCTGAAGTCCCTGAGATAGTACCTGATGAAATTGTCTGCGTATCAACGGAAAATTCGATTCCACTGATTCACATAGAACAGGTGTGTGTTGTGTGTTCAAAATGTTGTTGTTGCTATATTTAAAATACTTGAAATATTCAATACACATCTATGATATGTTTGTTACAATTTAAAGATTTTAATTTGACCATCTAAGGCAATTGCATAGTTGAGGACATTTTTAATGTGTTAACACTCATGTGAACATCTCTAAATCCTTTTTCAAAAAGACGTTAAGAAAAGAAGTTGTTGTTATTTGGGACCAAATGTATACAAATTCGTGCAATGCTTCGTGATTCGCGCAATTCGTGCAACTCACTAAAATTTTTTTCTCTTCTATACATCAAAGATTTAAAAGGCAACATTTTCCCACAGACTTTAGACGGACCCAAATTTTCACGGGTCATGGTAATTTCAAGGCTTACCTCAATAAATTGAACTTAGCGTCTTCTAACATATACAACTGTACAATGCAATGTGTTCAAAATGTCTATGATAGTTCATTTGTTTTCACATTTTTTTTTTACAGTCTCCTGAAGACAGTAGTATAGATATTGAAGAAGATTCTATTGAAGCTATAGTTTCTGATGGACCGAAGGAGCAGTCATTTGATTTTGGATATGTGTTAAAAAATCCTCTCAAAGGCAAAATACGGTAAGTGTATCAAACAAGACCTTTTTTATACGTAGGGTATAAAATAGTGAGAAAAGATTTAATAATCTAATATAAGTAAATTATTATGAATAAATAATAGTACGTTTGATATGTTCTTTAAAAAATAATAATTGGATAAAAATAAATTCTGAAGCATATTTCTTCTCTTTTGGCTTAATAATTTTAGACAAAAAAAAATAAATAAAAAAAAAATGACGAAATATTGTTTTTTCCCCCCACTAATATTCAACATGTGTCCGTACATAATAATATACACATGTTCTTTATATTTCATTAAGTTTAGCATATGGATGTAATTTTACATAACTTAAAAACAAGAAGTGTAATTTATAATCAATTATAAAGAAAAATATGCATATTATGCTTTGAGCCTAGAAATTTTAGCCTGAGGTAACATTAGTTTGAAAAAGCAGTGTAATTAGTTACAAAAAAGTTGAAATTTCCTTCCCAAACTCAATTAGTCAATAATAGAAAGAAGTCTGAAATATTTTATTGGATTTAAATTATGAGAGAAAACTTTGAAGCATGTTTTTCTCTAATTAGAAAATTCTTCTGTACTGTAAAATCAATGGATTTCAGTCATAAATTTGATATTTATAGCAAGTTAAGTGATTAGCATATATGTTTAATTATATAGAGGTAGTTTAATCCTGGAGACACGACTAAAATCTTGAGATAAGTGTTTCTTCAAATACATACGCACTTCATTTTGTAAAAATTTACTTTTCTAAATATATTGGTGAAATTATAAAAAGAATTGCGTTTAAGTGAAGCTTTTTTTTTTATGAGGGAAAAACACGAAACCTTTATATCTTTATTATTTCTGTTTAATTGTTTGCAAGTCAAGTACTATAAAGATGTTTAAAAAAATAAAGTAAGATCAGTGCTTAACAACACTTTCAAACGAATGTGCAATTGTGATAACATTTTTAGACCACATTTCTTTGTAATCATGGAAGAATATTTTTTTGCTTTTACCTAATACGTGTTAGTCTTTTTTGTTCTTAAGAACATTATTATGAAGCTATTTGAGTATTGTGAAGTTAGTATATCTTTTTAGGTTTCAAATTGTTTTAATAATATCAAGTGTTGAATAGTTTATCTTCGATTAATATAATGAACTAGTACTCCTTTTGGATTCAGATTTTTTTTAAATTTTTCCGGTGTTTAAAAAGAATTACTAGCGACATATTATAATTTCGATCATTCGGGTCATTCAAGTCACATGTAAGGTGACCATGTGAAAAAATATACTTGCAAACATTATTTTTTTTTTGTTTAGTAATGTATTCAGAATCTAGACTTTTAATGCACTTCACAATTTTTTTTTCAACTTCTTACAAATAAATAACTTAATAGAGTAGTGCTATTGCACACTTGTTGCATTTTTGGTCGATTAATGACAATAGTATAGGCCGTAATACATTGGAACAAATTATTGCACACAGGTAACTGGCAGCATGTGGCAGAATCTTTTGTTAAACTAACAGCATTAGCAGTACCATTCATACACAGAGGCCGACACGGCGACCACAATACGGCTCCTTCTGTAGGGAGTTGCAAATTACAATTAAACCTAAATTATTATCATTTAAGAATTTGTTATTTTTAATAATGTTTGCCCAATTTTAAAACGTTTTTTGTACAGTCAGAATATGAAGCTCCTTCGTAACACTAAGATAAAATTTACAAGCACACTATAAGCTGAGTGAGGATAATTGCATGTCTTGGAGATTGTCTGCCAATTAAAACTAACAAAAAAATGAAACTAATAATTTTTTAATTCTTGTAATTCTTTCGCATCGTGAATTTTTAGAGCAATATGAAACATGACATTATCAAGAAAATGAACTTAAATGAAAAATTCAATGGAGTAAAAACTGTAAATTGTCAAAGTTTCGAATTAAGCATAAGGGCTTCAATTTAAAGACTTGACAAAGACCACCGCGGGCCTCAGATGGTTTAAATACTGCCCTGAACATGTTTTCGCCATCATAATGATTGAACCGTCTATCTATCAAGACAATAGTTACCGCCAGATTGTTTGTAAGTGGAGTTGCTATAGAAACCAGATTTTTTGATTTAGAATAAAGGTAATGCATGCAGAAATTTGGCACCCCAAATGGTTACATTACGGCGAATATAGATGTCTTTCTCAATGAATTCTTCGTTTTAATTGGATCAGTTTTGTTTCCATGGCAACCAACAAAGCTAGATAATGCAATGGGAGCTATTCTACGATAGGTAAGCACCATAAGAATTGGAATTTATTCTCATGATTCATTTAGTAATCCTCCTTCACATGAATGTTGTACGACAATTTGCATGTTTTTTTGCTACTTTTGGTAAAATAATTTGTTTTGTTTATTAATTTGATTGTATATTTTCTGGCACACGATGTTACACGAGGGATACAGGGCACCGGGTTTCACAGGGATAGAATAATAATCAGGGTCTATTATAGTGAAATGGGGGAGGGAGGAATTGTCCCGCATTAGAGTCATAAATGGATACAACCAGGAAAATTCCCATTCGGCAGTCCTACAATCCTTGGATTATTTATATCACAATCGGCCCTTCGTCGTATCCGCTCATTTTTTAAATCAGACACTGCGTCCATTCGGTACTGCAATTGCAAATGAACGTTTGTTGAGATATGTTGCCAACGCCACTCTTGTTCTCTTTTACAGGTATTCCAGTAGTCCTCTTATAGAGGAAGAGGAGTGTGAGGAAATCGTGGTCGAGGAAGAGAGGAGACCTGCTACCCCTGATCCCGATCCCCAGCGTGTGTCCTCCCCGTTGGAGTCCCCTGCTCGAATCGTGCGGGGGCCCCAAAGCGTCACCGTTTTGAGAGGGGAAGCGGTGACACTTGCGGTCTCGTTCGACGGGCATCCCACACCCACCGTCACCTGGATGAAGGGGGTGAGTTAACACTGGAGATAAATGTTCGTGGGGGATGTCCTTGTGATGTGGGACGGATTATTCTGTTTAGCGTGGTGGAACGTTCAGTTTGTTGGGCCTAAAGTAAAAAGTGCTCATTTCTCTTCCTATTGATAGAAAGCATTTTTTTTTTTTTTTTTTTTTTTTTTTTTTTTAACTAGCTAACGTGTTTGAAAAAACGAACCAACCTTGCTAGAATTGTTTGGCTGGCCATTTTTAAAATCTAGTGTCTGTAGTGCAAGTGAAAGGTACATATGAGGCGTTGAGTGCCAGAACGGATCATCCAAAAATTTGATTTTTGCTGTTTATACTCAGCTTTTTCCAAACCATTCATGTCAAAACGAACCAAATGTGTAATGATCAACTTAGTTGTCCATTAGATAAATCATATTTGGTCTGTTTTGGCACGAATGGTTTTGAAATGAAAAAAAAAAAAAAAAAAAAAAAAAAAAAGGGTAGAAACAGCAGAAAACTGTAGGATAGTTCGTTCTGGGCGCTCAACGACTCGTATTACGGTTATAAGTTGAAAAACATTATGTTCTAATATAACCTAGTGAAGTCAATAATAACACCAGGTACCTGTTAAAAAGCTCAAGATCGTCTTATTCTCAATTGTGATATTCTTCTTTTTGTATATTATAATGTAGTGAGAAGTTAATTCGAAAGTTTTGTCTTCTGATATTAAAAATTCCAGACGAAACTACAAAAGAATACCGTAATCAGAAAACAGCGATATGTGAAATAAAAGGTCTTGTGACAAACTTCTATAAAGAAATTCAAATTTCTATAAAGAAACTCAATTGGTAGTCGAGAACGAGTACATGAAATTGCCAGTGGAAGTAAGTTTTTAACTCATGCAGTTTAAACTACAAATACTATAGACATGGATAATGATTCTTATCTCAATTTGAAGATCTCGGAGACACAAGAAAATCTCGAGTAAACATTTCGAATTCAAAGTTTATCCTCCAAGTTTTACCGAAATAACGCTTCAATGCAATACACATGGAAAGTTATATCGGCTTAAAAATTGCTATTTTGGCATGCATTTAGATGTCTGGCAACAAATCATCATACTTAGCTAATTTTAGAGAAATTTTGTTCATGAAAACGTCAGGTTGGCTGTAATTTTGTTACCGAATATCGTCAACAATTACAGGGAAAGAATTCAGTCAGTAAATGTTGCTAAATCGATATGTGTGGCACTGTTGGATTCAATGAATAATTCCAAATGCGCGAAAAGTAATTAATGTATAGCTGTGACAACCCCAAATTTGTATTTTGTGTAAAAAATGGAACTGTATTTTGGCGAGAATGTTGGTGATGTGATAATCGGGGGAGGGGGGTTGGGGGGACGAAAACCGTGGTATGCGATGGCAGAACAACTTTCATTTTTTGAAAAATATATTTGAAAAAAGTATACATATTTTGCCAACATTTAGGCTCGTTGATTATTTTTTAAGTTTTTATCCTAAAAAATACTTTTAGTTTGTTACAGTTTTATGTTTTTTGTTAACTTCAGTTTTATGTTTTCAGTTTATTTCAGTTTATTTTAACGAATTGTTTTTTGAATGATACTCGATTCTTAAACAATGCTCATTCGTTTGAAATCGGTACATTTCTTAAGGAACCTCCAGTGAAAGAAAGAAAGATAGAGAGAGAGAGGAGAAAAAAAAAAAAGAAAAAAAAAAAACTTTCATCTCTTCGTATACTTTCCTTTCTTAATTTTCAGTGAAATAGTCGAAAGGAAAAAGCTTTTAACGACCCGTGGCATCTTTAAGTAAGACATTATCTTTTATTTTATTTATGAATATGGCTTTTCATAACCCTCACTTCTTCAGCAGAGGACCGACTGCAAAAAGAGAGCGAAAGAGGTCATACTTATCTGATTTTCATCTTTTTCTATTTCTGAAGGGTTGTCTGTTTTTAGTTAAACTACATTTACGAAACTGGGACAAATATTTTATAAATGTGAATAGATTCCTTTGTTATAATAGTATGAGAGCGCTTTTCGACTTTTAAGAATTTAGGGAGGAATTTTTTTTATCAATTAATAACAATTATTAATATTCAATAAACAATTGATTATTATTTTGATATCCTATAATTAATAAAACTAGACAA
Organism: Linyphia triangularis; assembly: GCA_963978545.1. Taxonomy (NCBI): domain Eukaryota; kingdom Metazoa; phylum Arthropoda; class Arachnida; order Araneae; family Linyphiidae; genus Linyphia; species Linyphia triangularis. The sequence continues at coordinate 70,732,428 of OZ021723.1, forward strand.
GTAATTTATCATAGATAATTAAATACAAAATATTTCAAAATGACAAAACAATTTAAAAAATATGGTTTCTCATTTGCTGGGAGGTTATAGCACGCATTTATTGCGAATTTAAGATGCCCATTCTAATCATTTTAGTGTTTAGTGCAATCAGAATGCTTAATATATTTATAAATATAAAAATTGCATGCATTATATAACGCATTCACATTTAAAGAGTTAGGATTATATTCTTTTACGAAAAGCAATGATAAAAAAGCTAATTAAGACTGACAGTTGTAGTTTTTCTAACAAGCATTTTTAAATGACGAATAAGAGTGGCTTCTTAAGCATGTGGCAGTAGTTAAATGCAAGAGAATTTTAATCATGAAATTAGATCCATTGGGCCTGACCAAATGGTAGTTGCTATTTGAGCACTTAAAAAGAGCGGAAATAATTGGTAGGGAGTTCTTACGAATTTGAACAGCTGTGCTTCCAAGGGATGTTTTAGGGATTTTCTATTCAGATCAGGGATATTATTTGGAAAATCCTCACTAAAATTCTGGCATTTCTCTTTAGATAGAGACTTTCAGAAAAGTTCATACGGCAAAAGACATTTTTGAGAAGAACAATAGATATAAATATAATAGAAAGACGGGTACTTTCTTCTTCCTAAACTTTCAAAAACCAACTCGTTATAAAGTTTGTAGTCGTGAGGAACAAAATGGTATTTCAAAAACTTTCGCGGATTAAAAGAAACACATTAAAATGTTCTAACCTTCACACGATAATTCGTCAAGCAAAATAGTTAAATTAATAAGCAAGGTGTCTTAAAATAAACATTATAAGCCAATTCTTAAGTTTAAATTTTACATATCTAAATTAGTCTTAATTTGCGAGCCACATTTAAAAAATGACGTTCATTTTAGTATATTAGTCTGAAAATAAACATTCAGCGCATAGTTTCCCTTTCTTTCAAATTGATAAAGAATAATTAGCACATGTTACATTAGTCCGAACTCAGCCGTGAAAAGGTTAGGTAATACTTAATGTTTTACTTCAAAATATCTGCTCCAAGTTTTGTTATAAAACATAAAAGTTTTATACCAAATATAACAACAGTAACGTGGTATCATGAACAATGTTTGACATTTTTTATTACACGTTAATTTATTATGGGACGTTAAAAAGCTTTTATCTCCTGCTTATGAAAACTTTTTTCGCCAAATTTTGTGAATTGTCTTTTAACCCATTAAAGACGACTTTAAAATGGATAAACAGTCATTGCTTTGAACTTTTACCTTGTTTATTTTTGATAATTTAAGGTATAATTTGATTTTTTCAGATTTTTTAGAAAATTATTTGAAAAAAAAAAAAAAAAAAAAAAAAAAACTAAGTAGAGCCACAATCGTAATTTATCTACAAATAAAAAGAACTAAAATGTCGATTGGCAAGTGTTTTTCCCAACCGTCGTTAATAGATTAATATTATTGTTGTAACTGTTAAAAAATTTCATGTTTTTTAATAATACTTCAACAGATATAGTACTTCAATGATTATAGCCAAAAAATCATTGCGTCTATTTGGGGGACAGAGAACAATTTATGAGAACAGGGACTGACTGGCGATGCCTCTCAAACATGAAAGTGAAATATTTTACGTTCTCTTCTGTAGCATAACGTAAACATATCACTACAAGTCGCCTTTGAGAGCATAGGGAAGAAACGAGAATGCTTTTCCCCACTGTCATTTAAGTGAAGTGTGTGCGTTTGCAGGGTCGAGTACTGCGTGATCAGAAAGAAAGAGGCCTGTCCATCCTCGAAGGCAGAGAAATGTCGGTGGTGACGGTGAACGAGGTGACGGCCGACGATAGCGGCAAGTATGTCGTCAGCGTCGAGAATGACGGAGGAGGCGACTCCTGTTTCGCCTCCGTAGCGGTGGTGGGTGAGTTATGATGCTTTTTTCTTTGAATTCATTGGCTAAGGTTTATTTTTGAAGTAGATGAAAAACTGATAATATATATTGACTAAGTCAAATTTTTTACTTTCAATTACCCATATGTAGGAAAATAATGAAAGTATAGCATTCAGTCAAAAAAAAAATTTTGATTTTTTTTTTGCATTTCTCCACGTTTCGGAACATCCTGATTTCAAAAAAGTGATATAGAAGAAATGTCTGTCTGTGTGTGTATGTATGTGTGTGTGTATGTGGTCAGCATAACTCCCGAACAAAGTGACCTACGATATTCATATTTGGTGTGCGAGTTGGTGGTAGCCATGGGTCCTACCGTTAAGGTTTTCGTCAAATTCTCGCATGCGCGCAAGGTAGCTACAATTGAAAAATTCATGTTTTTCAGTAATTGCTAAAAAACTTCTCTAACGATCTTGTTCAAAATCGCTGTGGTAATGCCACTTAAGGTGTTCTCAACATCGCCACCACCGAAATTCTCGTAAAAATGCTTTAATGGCGTAAAAAGTGGAAAAACGAATGCCTTTAACACAGAGTTTTCTTTCCTTGAGCATACCTCATCAACGATAGTTTTTTTTTCTCCTCTCTCAGTTTCACTTATATTAAAGGGTAATATAAGGATTATTGAAAAGTATATCACCAAAAACACCATTTTGGCGATTTTTTTTTAAACACCTACCTGAAATATCGCCAAACTGGCCATTTATTCTAAATGAAGGATGAAAATATACAAACGATAAATGATACAAATCCACGTCAGTATTATAGTGTAATTGAAAGTTGTGCGATGTTCCACACCCCTAGTTTTTTATGCTTCTTGAGCTATCGACTTTCTAGGATACACATTAAGATTTTTTTTTACCATAATAGATAATAAATCGAAATGTTTTTGTCTAATTATTAAAAGAAAAACCAGATGAACTACCAATGTGTCTATTTATAGGAAATTCAAAACTTTCAAGTCATTTTGTGAGGAACATTAGGTCATTGGTATATTTGTATTTTCCGCCATTCTCTTTTTTATTTTCAGTAGAGCTTACGTTGAAAATATTCCACGACCATTAAAAAAGAACTAATCAAAATTAGCAACTTGTTGCTACTAGTTCAATACTAAGTAATAACCTATGTTTCGAAGTTTGTTTTGAATCATTCTTTGGATTTTGATTAATTTAACACTTTTCTTAAAAATACTGTATCAAATTAAAGGTTTTTATAATTATTATAGAATCCCCCCCCCCTCCTCTCTCCCAAAACACTCGTAAGTTCCCAATTTTCTAGATATCAGTCCATTGTCGTATTTATGTATATGCGTGCAATTACTTTTTGATTTCAATAAATAGTTTATTGAGATATTAAAAAAATTGGCAATAGGAAAAAATTTAAAGAATGCATCATAAAATTCTTTCAAATATTAATTTATTAACTAACACATAATTATGAAATTAAAAACAGAGTTCTGAATATAGAGGCAGTGAATTAGGAATTTCGAACATAATATAATAAGTACATTTCTGGAGCCGATGCTACAAATGCAGGAATGTTTGGTGAACCATTCAGACGAATCAACAAACACGCAAACAGGTAGAACAGGTCTGAAATTTAAATGGGTTGATGTATGATTATGGCTTTTTCCAAGTTTCATGGTGGGGCAAATACGATTGTGTTCCATTAAGTGTCCCATTCAATTAATATTTAAAACACGGTAAATTAAAGAGATACGAGGCCATAACATAATTATACGCTCAAAGAAATTTAACTTAGTGAGATGACTTGATCTGGCTGGCTGTAGCATTTTCTACATAAGCAAAATACAAACATTTATTTTTATGTCGGTTATTACATTTCATAAGAGGCAAATGATATCTAGGTAGTGTTTTATGGCGAGTAAACAAACCGGCAGTTTTATACTGCAGATGTCATTCTGAAGATATTTTATATATTAGATTGAAATATTGGCGACTTACATACTTAGTTGGATGATAAATGCATGACGCATGAGATACTAAGTGACAAAATGCAGTGACTTATAGGAGCAATGAAAAACCGCAAATTTCGAAACCAGCTGTACGAACTTTACTTATTGTATACAAATTATTCAAAAGTAATTGCTTCAGATTAAATTAATTGTATAATAGTATAGTGATTACATTTTAATAGATATTACTAGATTAATAAATACATGACAAAAATATATAAATTATAAAATGCATCCCTGAAAAATAATATTTTTTTTATTCAATGGAAAGCTTGGTGGATGCTACAAGTTCATTAAATGGTAAAAAAAAAAAAAAAAAAAAAAAAAAAAAAATCATCTAATCGTATGCGTCTCAGTAGTTGTTGATTTAGCCGTCAGAACTCATATGTCGAGGGAAGGTTATTTTAATATCTGTGTATGCCTGTGAGTAAATAAACTAGATTTTCACTTAGCAATATTCAACCACAATATGTCGTAAGGAATATTTATTTTTCTTATCAAATATCTTTGGAAGAGAACTACTAATTAGAACACAGAAGAGGAACAAAAGAGTTTGTTTGTATTACTGGAAAGTATTAGAAGGCGTTTGGAAAGGCTAGTCGTTCGACAAGTATAATAACATCAAATTATTTTGCATGATATTATGCATATAGTGAAACATTCATTTAATAAAAGAGAATAGTCACAATCAGAAGGTAGATAATGTTTTTGATTGGGGACTCTTTAGTGAAGGTCAATAACAAAAAACAGACAAAATTTTGTTGATTTAGAACCATCTTCTTTCAAAATATTGCATTAGTGATGTGTCCTTGAAAGAGTACTTACTTATCGGCGAATAAAAAAAGCATTGGTAAGGTGTGAGGTCGCATTTGAATTTGAAAATATCTTTTGTAAATTCAGTGTTATCTATAAATTTAATTTCCGCATCAGTGCAGCGTGGCGTTGCGTGTCGTTGCATAATTGAATGATTATAGATGGCCATCCTGAATAATTCACGATGACAATTTAAAAATGACCTATTGTGAGAAATGCTTTGTTAAGTATATTTACCCTCATTGTTTATTGGATTGAATATGGATATTTAAATCAAGTTCCTTTTAAATATGTGAAATTTATTGCGGTAAAATTCCAGATGAAGGAAATGTTCTTGAATACCACGACATTTACTTCAAGTTCTAAATTTACGCAAGGCGAGTTTAAGTCTACAAAAAATAATTTTTCTTCCAGTAGCTAAGTAGGAATTTTACAAATAACCTTAAAAAATGAACTGCATTCACAATTATTTTATAAAGCAGAGGAACATTTATGAATGAAAAGAAGAAAAAAAAATTGTCTAGTTCTCGCACAATTGGCACAAATGTGTTTTTTAAATTTGCTCTATTAAGCAATAGATTCTCATCAGACATTGGTGAATCATGATTTTTTTTTTCTCAAGTCACGTCAATCAGGAACAGTTCCCCATTCTTTTTATGGCTCCCGATCCTCACGAGTCAGCTAATTTATTGGGCAAAATGTGAATAATGTTACGTTCTACGACATTAACAGTATAGTCCTTTTTGTGACAGCGTACATTGCCGAGACAAAAGAGTGAAACATGTATTTTCGGCGTGTGTTTTAGAGAGCATGGTACTGTTACGATCAAGAAATTGTAAATAATTGTACACAAGGTAAATGTTTTGTAAATTTTAATTCTATTTTAGGTCTGCAATCTTTTATAATGTTAGATTATTATTATAAATGTAAATATTGGAAATAGTATTGGAAATACAAGCTTTAAAGCAGTTATAATGGTTTGGTTCACCTGGATATTTATAAAATTTTGGAGAATGCCCCCAACCTATGAAAGCCTCCAGTGAGAACTAATCAGGGTCAGTGCAGACCAATTTGTTGAAGTTTCGGATTGAGCTACTCTGGATGCAGCTCGAGTTTTTCAAATAGCAAGAAGCTTTTACTTTTATTTGCTCTTGAGTATGGACGACTGGAGCATCTGGTGTGAGCTTGAATGTGATAAAAATATACTTTTTACAGAATTGTGCAATTCTTTGAGAAGAATAGAAATATTTGTTTTTGAAACTGTGTAATTTTTTTTTCTCTGAGAAGATAATTCGTAACAGAATTAATAGATGAAGTAGAAAAAAGTTACTAATAAATATATTTATTGATATTAATGAAATAAGAATATATATCAATATAGAAATTAGGGAGTTTTTATTAAAGGAAAATTAGGTAGAAAACTACATGAATGTTTCAGGGTAACAATCATTGTTTAAACTTTTTTTCCAAAACTTTTCAAATCTTTTATAAGTCGCATATCGAAAATAATTATAATGAAAATAAAACAAGTAAATACAGCTAATTATTCGTAATACTTATAAAAAATATGTCAAACTGAGTATGTCATCTCAAATGCTATGTTCAACCGAAAATCCCTGCTCTAAAAATTGCATGTTAATAGTAGCACAATAAATAAAAGTTATTACTTTGAAATTGAAGGTACTATTTTCTTTCTAAAGTATATTAATTTATTTAAAAAAAAAATGAATGAAAACATTAAATTAGGAGTAACATTAAGCTTGACGAATCCTGTCAAATAAATCATTCTTCTGTTTGTTTATACCCAATATTACAAATTTTCTTGTTAAATTTACTCATCATGTTTATTTTAATATATTTTTATTGTTTTTTAAATTTTTTTTTATTTCACTGTACAAAATAAATCTAAAAAGCATACATTTTTCAGAATGTATCTTAATTGTAGTATTACCAACCAAATTTCTAAATGGTCTTAAATTTTATCAGTTATTATTTTACTATTGTTCACTAAGTTTATATTTTTATGTAAAAGAACATCCTTGCCTAAGTTGATATTTTTCTCTATAAATAACATAACCATCTTCTTTTCTAAATTTCCTTAAATTTTACCATATAATTTATTTTTATATGCTAAATAGTATGCAAAGCAGCTAAAGTTTTTATTAAATTCCATCCTTATTTTTTGAGAAACGCGAACATAGTTTTCCACAATGAAAGTGCACTTCCACAAGGTGTTGTGACAAAAGTTTGATCCAAGTTAAAGGCATCAGAATTTGCGGTTTTTCGTTAAACATGTGTATTTTGATTTATATGTTAGATTAACAAATCCAGCTGGTTGACATGGTTTAATACTTGTCGTCATGTTTCTTGGAAATGTTGAAAAATTGGCGTTTCTTTGTCTGGTATTTGTTCAAACAACCGTTTAACATTCTGTAATCGAACTTCTGTTCTAGACGGAATCATAAATGATTGTTTCAGATGAATTATCTGAAACTAGAGGATGCATGTGAGAGTTAAGTAGTTTTATTATAAATTGAATAAAGTAGTTATTATAGTTATATATTGTTAGTTTTATTTTTGATTTTCCTGAACCTTAGTTACTGCTTTAGGGAATCGGAATCTACATTCTGTTAGTCTAATTTCTTAATCGCAATTTTATTGTGGCTCAAAATTCTTCTTCTTGGCTTAAAATGTCATCAGGGGATATATGCATTTTCTCCCATGATTGCAATAATTTTTATAGATTCTAAAATTATCTTTCAGTAATTTCTTTTTAATTTTTTTTAAATATGTATATCTAAAATACATATTAATCGATTTTTTTGTATAAATTATAAAAGAAACAGTCTAAAATAGATTACTTAATGAAAGACAGAGTAGTCAGTGAGTATATACAGGAGGTGTTGGACATATCCTGTCACACCCTATTCAGGAGGGTCTGGATTTACTCAGTCAGGCCATATATGAATTGTTTTATTTTAAAAAGGAATTTCTGACTGTTTCAAGATTTTAGAGGAAGAGGAAAACATCATCCAGGCTCTAATATAGACCAACATCAAATGGAAACTCAACAAGGTTATAGCATCCCTATTAAAGGGCACATAAATCAGATTTCAAAATCTATCGATGCTTCTATCTTATAGTTTATAATAAAAGAAAAAAAAAAAATAAGTTGCGGGGAAATGTAGAAGTCACCTGTTAAAATCAAACAATTCATGTAGTGAAAAGCAGTTAGAGAGAAAACTATTTCTGTGCTTTTTTTAATTAAGCTCTTTGCATTGTAATAGACATGGAAAAATACAATTTTTGTCAATTCAGAAATAGCTACCATTAGCATCAATAGCATTAAATAGCTACCATAGCTATACTGAATAGCTACCGGAGATATACTGAGTAGCTACTATAAATATATTTAAAAAGCAATCATATTCATATGATCATACATTCATACTCTATGTCATCATAACTATATTAATCTTTTGTCTCAAATTTAAATACTTTTTGAAAACTTGATTAGCTTAAAAATGCAATTATCTCTTACTTCACGATATTATCAAAAGTATTAATATTTCATTTGACGGGATTTTTGAAATTTTTAAAATTATGTTTTAAGTAATTTAAAATTTCAACATAGTTCTTAAGATTCTGTTCATTTTTATGTTTACTATTTTACCTATATATAGTCACGAATTCTCCCTATTATTCCCTTCTAATAAGAATTGTACTTAATAGCTGCGTAGAGAAATAGAGTCCAATTTTTGGAATGTTGCCACACCAAAGTACCGGAGTCATTAATAAGTATTGACAACGAAAGCCAAAAGCGGAAACAATTAGTTATTTCGTGCTGCCTTGAATGCAATAAATAACGTAATGGAGCAAATAAAGAATAGATCTGCTATGATTGAATTTACTGGTTGCTCTGTATAACACATGCATGTTCTAACATCACTCATTCAATCACACCGAAATGTACTGTAGAGGAATAATGAAACTTGTTTTTTTTTTTTATTTCATTCTTGTTTCCTTTTTTTTAATGTTCAGAACTCAACAGTGTACAATGTCTTAGAAGAGTTTCCTTAATTTAGCCAGTTTTTTAAATTGTGGATTCCTAACAATCAACAAAATTTTTTGAGTATTTTCTTTATTTTTATTTAATGTTAATAACTTATCTGGAATATCAACTATTTATGGAAAACGATCCAAACAATTAATGATTTCTGAAGGACAATAATTGATATTTTTTTTTCTGAAGCAATACTGACAAATGACGAAAGGGTTATGAAAAGTCACTATTTGTACACGGAACCATTTGTCTCCAAAAATACTTTGGGATATTCTTGCTCATTTCTATCAGCAAAATATAGATCTGCGTGGGAATATGTGTTCTCAATGCAGAAAGTGTTACTTAGTTGTGTTAGGACAGGCAAAGGATATCATATTTAGCAGCAGAGAGAGATTTAAGGGGTAAAATACACGGAATGCATAATCTAGTTAGGGAAAATGGTGCCAAATTCCAATATTTATGGCCCTTATTTCCCCTTCACAGTGCTGGTAACGTTATCCCATAGCGATTGGCAACTGAGTCGGTTCTCTATGGTAGCGTTTCCCAAGTCAAGGCTACACTGTATTGAAACGAGCGCTAAGGCACTCTCCAGGCTGTGATAACTAATAGTAAACAGTGGAAGCAACCGCAGTGGACACATGGCGTTGCATTCCAATAACCAGTAGCAGCAATTTTCTTTGTTATATCAGGGCCACCAGGTTTAGAAAATCTTTCGCCAATTTGGCAATTTTTGAGGGTTCGGTGATTGGCGATTTTTTGTCGACCTTAAATCTTTGATGATTTGCTTTTTTTCTAACTTCTAATATTTTTTGCAAATGGAATTGATGTCATCCTCATAGATTTTCATTTGTTAATTTATTTCATTATCACTTAAAACCAAACATGGTAAACTGTCATATTCTGAAAAGAGAGAAGATGTTAAATTTTATGAATTCCCCTTGGATCCGGATCAACGCAAGGAATGGGTAAAAGTGATTTTGTCTAAAGTCTGCATTTTAAATCTGATGATTACTTTGAAGGCTTGAAGATAAAGAGATTAAAAAGGACTAAGACTTCCTAGTGTTTTCCCAGACTACCCATCATACATGGTGCCCAAGAAGTAGATGAAACTTTCAGTCTTATAAAGGATTTCAGTCATTAAATATCGCCAAATTAAGTATATTTGAATTAACCTGGGTATTTGGATAATAGAACGAGAGTAAAAGCTGATAAGTCTGAAGTAAGACAGTAGAAACGTGTGTAAAAGCGGATTTTTAGTGAATGTGACATCCTCCAAATCTTGATGTAATGTAATCGACAACGAATCTGTCAAATTTCAGTTCGTTTGGATGACCGAAAGTAGGTTTATTAGTATTTTTAAGCGCTAATTGAGGCATATGTAAAAGAGAATTTTGTGACAATGATAGCCCTCAAAACTTGATAGAATGCAACATTACCGACGTCGAATCTATCTGCCAAATTTCAGCCCTATTGAATGATTGCAAGCTGTTTTTTTAGTATTCTGAAGATAGAAGCTTGTAAAAGAAAACTTTAAGTGACAGTGACACCTCCCAAAACATGATATAATGCAACCTTATCAACAACTAATCTACCTGTTAAATTTCAGAGCGATTGGATGACGACAACTTGTTTTTTTAGTATTCTGAAGATAGAAGCGTGTATAAAAGCGACCTTTTATTGGCAGTGACACCCCTCCCCCCTCCCCCAAAAAAATATAATATGATATAATGCAACTTTATCGACAACAAATCTACCTGTTAAATTTCAGAGCGATTGGATGACGGCAAGGTTTTTTTTTTTTTTTTTTTTTGTATCTGAAGATACAAGCGTAAGCAAAAGCGACCTTTCAGTGACAGTGAAATTTGAAAGAGTGCTCCTAAAATTTGATAGAATGCAGTGCCGTCGACATCAAATCTATCTGCCAAATTTCCTCCCGATTGATTTATGGTAAGTGTGTTAATATCACTATATTGCAGTTTTAAATCTGGTTGGATTGCAGCGCCACTCTTGTTTAGTGGGAAAAAAACGGAACTAACAACTTGTTTCCTTCGCACTCATGGTCTTTTGAAAATTGTCACGGCCTGGAGAGCGACTTAGCGCTCGTTTCAATCCTGTGTAGCCTTGCCCATGTTCACTAGTGGTTTTACGAATCCTTTATATAGGAGTAATCACAAATACTTTTATTTAATTGTAAATGTTTTTTTCTTCAGAAAAGTTCAATTTTGGTCCGTGAAACATCTTTAGGAAATGAACGTGTGCTGTTCGTATCCGAAAAAATTCAAAGCACTGAGGATGAAGTGAATCGCTATAAATTAGGTTTCTGAAAAGTCGAAAGAGAACGAAGAATTTAATTGGCAAGGGGGTAGGCTTCCTATGTTCAGTAAAACATCTATATCCATTATATTTGAAAACCTGTTATTGTTGAATTTGAGTTCGAAAATCCGTTCTTGTACCTTGGCATTTATGTTATAATTTATATTTTTCCAATGTCATCCTTCAGTGCAGTGAAATGTCGATTTATTTGTTTGTTTTGCTTTTGTGCAGGGATCCCTGAACCCCCTGGAAGTGAGCCGACAGCCAGCGAGGTGACTGACCATTCTTTGGTGGTCAGTTGGTACGGGTCCATGTACGATGGAGGTAGCGTGGTCACCGGTTATCAGGTGGAAATGTGCACCCTGCCCGACACAAAGTAAGGAGGTTCATTCCACTGGTGAAAATTAACTTTTTACATATTTTTATTGGAAATACTATTGGAAAGAAATGAGACCAATTTGAATTAAATAATTTCTTTTCAGTTACATTAATTCTTGGATGTTGATTAAAAAATATTTTGTAATGAGAATATAATGGTTTTCAATGAGATGGAGGGTAAAATGCGCTATATATTTAATAGAACTTTTTTTTGAATAAAAAATATTTTTTTATAAGTAATCAACATCTAAAAATTGATTTAATTATTTTGAAACGATTTTTTAATTCCCTAAGAGGCTCCGCCCTCTGCTCTCAGGTGCTAGTCAACCCCTGGGTTTCAGGCATAAAATTTGACCTGTCTGTATTCCGTTTTCCTTGCAGTCGCAATTCACTCACACCTTCGGTCTTGTAGGTTAAACGTTTATTCCAGTTTCAGTTCTTCAGCCTTATGACATTACTACTCTTAACTTCTTCCAATTTTCATGCTTTATCTTGATCGATTGCTTTTTTTGGAAGTGGCATATTAAACCGTACGAACGCCAACCGTCCACTTTAACCAATTAACGACGATTGGTTAGAAAATTTGCCAATCGACATTTTAGTGTTTTTCTTTGTTAAATTGCGATTGTAGTTCCCCTCAGTGTGTCTTTTAAAAATCATAAAAATAATTTTCCCTGATATCTAAAAAATTCATAATATACTTTAAATGATCTAAATAAACAAGGTATAGGATAAAAAAAATCATTATTTTTAACTATTTCAAAGTCGTCTATAATGGTTCAAGAACTTTTGATCTCCAACAACACACAGAAAACAAATTAGAAATACTTAAAATGTATTACTGAAAACCGTTCGTCAATGAAAGCGTTGTAAGTCTTGGTGAACAATAGTATTCAAATCGACATCGAATCTAACTCAACTCTCGAAACAAAGGTTGTTAGATTTTTTAGATATAGTATTTTTCTAAAAAAAAAAAAAAAAAATAAAAAATAAATAAATTATATTAATAAAATATCTTGTGAATATATCGTCAGTGGCAATTCTTGAGGAATTTTGAACAATCTTAGCATACCTTTGAAAATTTCTTGTAACTTTGTGATTGCCCGCAAGTCCTCGTAAGCTGACAATGACGTAGCAATGCATAATTTTTATCCACCGTAGTATTCAAAATACTACATTTAGCAATATTTCATTTTCTCTTCACTATTCACTTAACTATGGGAGGACGAAAAGGCGAAAAATTATTATTATTTTTTAAATTTTTTTTTAATTTTTTTATTAAGTTAAATTAGTCGCATCGATGTCGCCATTTTAATAATCTCAGTTTTGATTTAATGAATCGAATCCTAATAATCTGGTTTACGTTGTATAGTTTATTAAAATTATTTTTTTCCCACTGTTTATACAAGAACAAGTATCAATCGCGCAAGCTTAAAATTAGTATTTTTTTTAAATTTAAATATTTAATACCTGTACAACTACATTGAAACTTAAACTAGGGGTGTGGAACATCGCATAACTTTCAATTCCACTATATTACTAATGTGGATTTGTGTTATTTACCGTTTTTATATTTTCATCATTCATCGAAGAAAAATGGCCAGTTTGGTGAAATTTTTTTTCGAAGAAGACTTACATGCGTCTTTTTAAAAAAAAAAAAAAAAAAAAAAAATAATAATAATAATAATAATAATGATAATAATCTCAGCCAATTTGGAATAATTCTAGTATGGGTCTTTGGCGCTATACTTATCTATGATTCTTAGATTAGTGAAAGTGATTAGACTAGTGATTAAGTGAAACTGAGCAGAGAAGAAAAAACGATCGTTGATGAGGTATGCTCAAGGAAAGAGAACTCTGTGTTAAAGGCATTTGTTTTAAAAATTTTTTCCGCCATTAAATTATTTTTACTGGGAATGGTGGAGGTGGGAATGTTTAGAACACCTTAAGAGGCATTACCACAGCATTTTTGAACAAAATCGTTAAATCCATTTTTTAGAAATTACTGAAAAACATGATTTTTTCAATAGCAGCTACCTTACGCGATTTTGGTGAAAACGTTAATGGTAGGTCCCTGTGCCATCACCAACCCCCACATCAAATTTTAACATCGTAGGTCAATTTGTTCGGGAGTTATGCTGACCACAGACACACACAGACAGACATTTTTTCTAGATCACCTTTTTGAAATCAGGATGTTCCAAAACACAAAGAAATGCAAAAAAAAATAAAAAAAAAAAAAAAAAAAAAAAATTGGGCTGCATACTATACTTTTATTACCCTATGTATACATATAAGTAATTGAAAATAAAAAGGACTACATTGATGTTTTAATACGACATATGTATTTTGTGCATGTAAAATATTAGACTTCCACTGTGATTAGTTTTCCCTGGACTTTGATACATAATAATTTCCCGTTTTTTTTCTTTCACTCTGTCTTATAATAATTCAAAAACTAAAAATGGAAATTTCATACTTTTAAATCTAACATTTTTGTGTGACAGAGAAGTACGCCGCGAGGCGGAAAAATCTTAAACATTAGCTGGACTTTTGAATCCATGCTTTTTTTTTTTTTTTTTTTTTTTTAGTATAGATTCTTAATTAATATCAAGTTCTTCTGTAAAATATTGAAAATATCGTTGTGGGCCCATGAAATTTACCACGGGCTATAACAGCAACAGTTTATGTGTTGAAATAAACAACACAATCCCATCTAGCGAATTTTTTAATGAGCACTATTTATTGTTTGACGTTACTACTTTCATTTGCAACGCTTTAACTACATAACATTATGAAAAGGGCCGATAGGATGCAATATAAATATTTGTTGTGTCTTGTTGGATTGGGAGTTTTCTCCAGGTACTATTTAAAAGGAATTCACAATTTTTGGAACTAAATGATATTTTTACTTTCAATCACCCATATGTAATACATAAGGTAATGAAAGTATAATATTCGGTAAAAAAAAAAAAATTCCGATTTTCTTTTGCATTTCTCCACGTTTTCAAACATCTTGATCTCAAAAAAGTGATCTAGAAATTTTTTCTCTCTGTGTGTGTGTGTCTGGGTGTACGTGGTCAGCATAACTCCCGAACAAATTGACCTACGATGTTCAAATTTGGTGTGAGGGTTGGTGATGGCACAAGGACCTACCATTAAGGTTTTCGTCAAAATCGCGCATGCGCATAAGGTAGCTACCATTGAAAAAATCCTGTTTTTCAATGATTGCTAAAAAACAGCTCTAATAATTTCGTGCAAAATCGCTGTGGAAATGTTTCTTAAGGTGTTCTAAACATCCCCACCTCCGAAATTCCCGTAAAAATGCTTTAACGGCGTAAAAAGTTGAAAAACGAATGCCTTCAACACAGAGCTCTGTTTCCTTGAGCATAGCTCATCGACGATCGTTTTTTCTCCTCTCCTCAGTTTCACTTATAAGAAAGGATTATATAAGAATTATCGAAATAAATATCGCCAAAATCCCCATTTTGGCGAATTTTTTTTAAAGACTTATATCAGACTTCTTCGAAAAAAAATATCACCTAACTGGCCATTTTTCTTTAATGAATGATGAAAATATAAAAACGGTAAATGACACAAATCCACATCAGTAATATAGTGCATTGAAAGTTGTGCGATGTTCCACACCTCTAGTTATTTTTGAATTATGGTAAGTTTTTCGCTATTGAATTCAAAGATACATCTCCTTTTCAGATTGGATTGAATGAAAATGTCCATTTTACTTTTGGTCACTAGTTATATTACAAAAGTAATATTAAGAAATATTACTTATATAAATTAAAATAATTTGTGGATTAATCTTCCTTAACAATTTCACAATTACAATCAATAAAAATTCTTTCAAAATATTTCGGGCTATGGAATAGAAATTATCTATGCTTTCTTTACAAGGTTCACTCACCTTCTTCAATTAAGAAGTAATAAGCAGTATATGCACTGGGTTGTGAGAACAAGAACTAACCCAGTGCATATACTGCTTACGAATTAAGGGTTTAACATTCCTAACACAATAGAGCTCAAATTTCTGTGTACCGTCAGAAATACGTCCAAGCATCTGCATTTAAGATTAACGTTCTTTTTAACTGGATCTAGTCAGTGGAAAAGTTATAGGAAGAGTTGGTATTGTCTTTGTTCAGAATAACTATTTAAACTAGATAAACTTTCCTAAACAGAAGACCAGTGGCTCATACTTATGAATTTATTTTAGATGGTACAAAGTGGCTTCTTCAGTGAATACTAGCTGCACGGTGCTCGGTCTGTCCAAAGGACAGAAGTACGTGTTTCGTGTGAGAGCCGAAAATCGGTACGGCGTCAGCCACCCCAGCAGAGATTCTAAAGTCATCTGCCTTGATGACTTCCTCCAAGAAGAATCCTCTTCAGATGAGGAAACAGGTCAGTTTGAAAGGTCTTGCATACTATCAAAATGACAGAATTGTATATTTCCCTAAAGGCTCTTAAAAGATTTCTAATCTTTGGATTTGATCTTCAAACAAGTGTTATCGTATACTTGATTGATAGCCTTTTTTGCCCAGCTTTCAAGCTTTAAATCATAATAGAAACATGTCCTAATAAGGGCTCAGCCAGAGATATTTTGGTGGAAGTATATGAAATTATAAGTCAACAAATCATAACAATCATTTTTGTTATCAATGCCATTTTAATTTATCTATCAAGATCACAGGCATTTTTTCTACGTATGTTTATAACTTAATATTTAAAAATAAATTTATTGTATTAAACAAAAAAATCCTTTGTTTCTCACATTCTAATAACAAACAGAGAAATGTCGGGTGGGGATATATCCCCTATCCCTTCCCCTGGTTAAGCGCATGTAGTTCTAATGTACCAGGCATTTGCATTTGGCCTCATTAAATGGCTCAGTCATTTGTGGCTATGGAATATAATTTTTCATTTAAAGACTTCGCTTTTGACTAATCGGTCATTGGCGAGAATAAGTGGACAAATTTGATAAAAACTATAATATTGAATATGCAATAATATCAATGGAGACATTCGTCCACAAGATCATTGAATGTATTACACAGTGGCACGTTGATCGTAGTTTTTGTACTTTAATAAGTTAATCAATGTTTGATACTGGTTTTTAGTTAGTATTATTTTATTTACAAAATAAAAAAATCAAACATTTTTATGAACTTGCTATAGGGTGTAGCTAAAGTTTATCGGTAATACTTACGATTATTTATTTATTTAAAAGATAAAATGTCAGATTTTAGCGTAGTTCCTATAAATGACATTTTACGTATAGAACTTAATCTAAATTCAGATGCAATAGTTGCATGCATTCATATGAATCGATTATTGAAAGGAAAGTGTTTTTTGTAATTCATACATTTGCGAACTCTTATACTTATTCTAATTTTTGAACGACTCATTGCTAACTGCTCATATTCTTTTTTTAGCAGTTTGTCGGATGAACAAAAAAATAACCTCACATTGCATTTAAATTACCATTTAAATGTTTATTGATGCATTTTTTTTTTTATTTAGTAGGTGAAGAACTATCTTCTCCTATCACTGTGGAAAGTGGTACCAGTTTCACGGAACGTTTCGATCTCAAAGAAGAGGTTGGGAAGTAGGTGACATTTAGTTAACTCCATTTTCTTACATATGAATAGATGTAGTTGTTATTTAAAAACAAGTCGAACTATGTGAGTCTTTCAACACGTGCATCAGTTATTACATCATTTTAGTTTCGGTACTTAAATATTGCACATTTTTAGATTTTAATTACATGAATTTTGGTTTACTTTTTGTGAAATTTTTAATCAGAATCTGGAATAGAAAAAAAAAAAGGTTGATGACTGTTGGATAGCTCAACTAATTGAATTTGGAAGAAAAAACAATTTCAGATCGAATTACTATGGTTATAATTTTTCTATATAATTGTCTCGGTACATGTAGAGCAAAATTGAATTAGACTCCCGTAGGGAAGAAATCTAGTTTCCTTTTTAAGAACTCTAGTGTTATTAATGAAATCATCTTGTTTTCTGAGTGTTATCATAAAGAATAATGTCTAAGACTCTCTTAAATATATGAGCTGTGGGATGAAAACTGCGTGGGTGTTGAAAGCGGTAAAAGAGAAAGGCAAACCGTTATCAAATATCCTGGATTTTTTTCAGATCTTGATATTCTTCACATGTAGATTGGGTTTCGTAATGGGCACTTCTTTATTTTATTTTACATTTTTCGGTGAAATAAGTTTAGTATATAAAATTCTAAAGCTATTTCTAAAGAAAATTGAAAAAGTAGCTTAAACAGTTTATGAACTACACAGATAATATCTTTTTCGATTCATCATTAATAATATAAAAAAGAAAGTTATCTGGTTTCTTATTAAGAATAACCTACAAAACAGATAAATAGATTTTACAGAAAGTTCTACAATTTGTTAATTAAACCCCGAAATAAAACGTAAGCTATAATTTATAATTCACCGTATTAACATTATCCATCTCTTCAACACTATTTTGACTTTACTACAGTTATTTATCAGATATTTTTAAATCAAATATTAGCTTTTAATTTTTATCGCTTTTATTTGATTTTATTCTTTGCTTCAAACTTCTTGGTTCGAAACTTTTATTTCGAAGTTATATTAGGTTCCACACAGCTGCGTCTAAATGCTATAAGTCACAGGTTGATGGGAAACAAGACGTTCCAGATACTTGTAAACTCACCCAAGTGGTTAAAATGTAAAAATAAATTTTGTTTTTGTCCATTCTTTTGAAGATTTTGTCCCATAGTGCGATGGTGTAGTTACAATTTTTAAAAAAAAAAAACTCCTTAGAAACCCATGTTAAATTCTACAAGTTTAGGTACACTTTTCTCTCGAACCAACTGTCCGATATGCATGAAATTTTTGCTATATATTATTTAAATATTTTACAATACTTTAAACAGAGTTTTTTTTTCTTCCAAAAATTGAAATAAATATGACTTTGTGTCCACAAAAGTTAGCAAATTTTCAACTTAACATACTTCTATTAAAAAAAAAAAAAAAAAAATATATATATATATATATATATATATATATATATATATATATATATATATATATATATATATATATATATATATATATATATTTTATTCTTTCTGTTAAAATACTTTGGTGTACCTTAAATGTTTACCGTAAAAAAATCAGAATTTTATCTTTAGAAGTTTTGGAGAAAAATGTACTTAAAGATGAAAAAGTGCATTTTGAGGAAATGTGATTTAAAGTTACTTTAGTAGACGGGTAAGTGAGTAGTGCGCTTGCATAAAAAAAATAAAAAATAGTAAAAATACTTCTAAATAAGATATTGAAACAAATAAGGTATCATTTTGAAGAGAAGAATTTAAATTTTAATAAACAACAATAAACACGAAATTTATATTTTGAAAAATGTGAAGGTGCCGGACCACCTTAATTGAAAATAATTATTATTTATCCACAATAGATATTACCTTAGAATTTAATTTCCGTTAATATTATATAACTTTAACTTTTACTGTTGAAACCAACTCTTTATACTTCTAAATTTAAAGAAGTGAATGAAACATTTCAAATGTAAAATATCAAGCTTCTCTACTTCTCAATACATCTGCAGTGAATTTTGTAAGAGTGTTCTCTGAAACCTAGAAATCTAACCACATGAGACTAACATTTCAAAAAGTAATAGAAGTGAAACAAAATTTCTGAACCTGTAATAACTATGACAATTTCGCATCGAAGCACAGGTGTGTAGCTAGTCCATGTATAAAATTATAATGGTAGTATACTTCTATAGATATATGAAAAATATGCAATGCTTTTTCTGCGGTTTATTATGTGGATCGTAATGCAATTTAGGCACATTTTGATCCAATACGCTGCTTGTCTTAATCGCTTTTGTTTTGTGATACTCCTGTAATTTTGCGTTTAATGCTCGACAGAATGCAATTGATTTCGTGTGAACGGAAGTTATAAAGCTTTTATGATTCGAGTTTTATAGACAAATTCCAGTTTCATTTCCAGTTAAGCTATTCGTGTAATGTTTTTCCGAGAACTTAGATATTAAAACGCCATTTACTTCGAATCAAATTCTCGTGACCTAGTGCCTATCGTCAAACTTTACGCCTAGCATCGCAGGCGTAAAGTTTGCAAAAATGGTTTGGAAGGGAGCGTGGGTCATGGGCAGATAGAGTAACTGCAACGAAATGATACTTGCATACATAAAAAAAAAAAGTAGCTTCATTTGTGTACATAACAGAAGTTTTCTTGTTAGGCAAACAAATAAATTGGGGCCAATTGTGTTTGCCAATAATTTTTTTTTACCGTAATTTACCAACTGTCCCCCGTCATTTCAAGTAGTTCCTTGCTAACATTTCAAAATTTCATAGTATTTTATTTTACAGCAGATTATAAATTCTCAAAATAGCGTTAATTTTTATGGTCAACCAATAAGTGCAGTAAATTAAGTTTAAAAAATTCGGATTTCATTGAAACAAAAGAACATAAAATTTTGGTTTTCCAAATACATTGATCAATTTACAACAAATTACAAAAAATATATATATTTTTGCTAAGTTACTTAGGAATCTGTAATCTATTCCCTGACTACCTGACATTTCATCTTTCCTTTCTCTCTCTCGCTCTCACATACCAAACAATATGCTTCTCTGAAATTATCGTAAGAGAGTTCCAAGAAAACACTCAAGTCCCTTATTCTGTAAACAATTACGTGAAACTTAAATTTTGCTCATCAAAATCCTTATATAAAATTATTAATTACAAAAGTTTTTCAATCTAACGGTGTTTCACATAACAAGTTTTGAATTTAAGCAGTTCCTCAAGGGTACTCGGACCCGAGTACCCAATATAAGCTTGCACCTGTGCTAAGCATGATATTTAAAATAAGTGTGAATCTGACTGAAAATTATGCTTTTAAAAGTGCTCCTAAAGCAATATAAAGTTGTAGTTTAAAAGTGATACCTATTTTTAATATATTTAATCCTTATCAATATGGGATACTTAGTGTGTTCTTTCAAGCAATAATTTTCTTTATTGATCAATCATTGCTTGAAAGAGTTTATCGCAGGATGATATTAAGTATATTCATTATTAAACACAGGAAGTCAAAACGAAATTTCGTATCAACTAAAAGATTACTCATCGTTCACAAAGTAAATTGACAATGTTAGATAAGGGAGAGTACAGTTGAGTAGCGTAGTACAGTATATGTTCAATGCAATTAAGTTTTACAATAATTAATTTGCTTATCAACCTACACTTGATATTCATTGCATTGCCTGTTTCTTTTAAAGGGGTCGGTTCGGGACCGTGTACCGTTGTGTGGAGGTGTCATGTGGGCGCCCCCGAGCTGCCAAGGTGATCCGCTGCCTGAAGGCTAAAGACAAGGAGAAGGTGCGACAAGAGATAGACATCATGAGTCGACTCCAGCACCCGAAGCTTATGCAAGTACTGGCGGCATTCGAGAGTGGAAGGAATATGATAATGGTTATGGAGTTGTGAGTAACACGTATACTGTACGCTATCTTTGATACTAGACTGTAGGCTGATTTCCTTATTTTTCCTAGGGGAAAGAACTTATATCAATGTCACATACTATAATATGAGTTCTGTAGAGGAGGAGGAGGTGATAATGGATTCATTTATTAAGTTTGCATTCATAGTCTGTGACCTGTTAAAAATAGCACCATGGAAACCATAACTGAAGTAACCTGTAATATATGTTTTGGAGTTTTGTTACTTAAAAGAATTATCCACACTGCTCTTTGTCAATTTTATATTTAGGATTTTAAATTTACTGCATGGTTTAAAAAAAAATGTATATGCATTATAATGATCATTTGTTGGAGTAGATTTATTAGAAGAGTGGAACGTGGTCAATGATCACAGTAATGGAATCGGTCATCGCATGATTTTTTTTTAATCTTTTCTTCAAAGAAATTTACCTTGATATAAAATGAGTCAAAGGTTCCTTTCTCTTGCTTGTTCTACCAAATTCTTTAAACTAAAAAGATTTCATAGAGAAAGAGAAGGTGATACATTATTTGAAAGGCTGTCTTTTATTACTAAGATAAAGATTTAAAACATTATTTGGGGCAGTTTTTTTTTTCTTTTCGTTTTTCTGACAAACTAACAATTATTTTTAAAGTATACATTTTACCATGTAAGCATCCTCAAATATGTGTATTTAATTGATTGCAGTTTTTCATTTCACCTAAAACAAAGTATCACGTGTTTCAGCATCAGCGGTGGTGAGCTGTTCGAGCGAGTTATCGCCGATGACTTCGTTCTTACCGAACAGGACTGCATACTCTTCATGCGACAGATCTGTATCGGAGTGGCCTACATGCACAATAACCACGTCATACACCTCGACCTCAAGCCAGAGAACATTCTTTGCAAGACGAGATCATCGCACAAGGCGAGTGCACTAACCTTTCCATGTAAAAGGAACATAATCCAAATTCTTTCACCTTTTCCACTAGAATCTTACTTCTTAGAATGTATAATCTGTAAGCCATAAAAATTCAGTCAATCCAGTTCCATCAAAATCAAGAGATGTATTTCCCAATGACTCACTAAGGTATGAAAGTAGCTTAACGGACATCTTTTAATTCTTGATAGATACAGACAAATTTTGCGTAGATTTCCAGCTTGTTAGAGAGTGATGTAGAAGAGATGTTGCAGTATAGAGTGAGATGCTGACGTTATTTTGGTAGCTATTTAAAAAACGATTACACTTATAACAAAACTTTTAATATTAACTAAATAATAAATTAGGATCTTCCTGATGAGTTCACATTTCCGCTTTTGGTCTTGGTCCAGCACTTCATTCAATTTAAACGAAACAGTTATCAAATAGTAATGAGATATCATATATAGGACTACGGAAGACCTGATTAAATGTTTGATAAAGGTGATTGTTGGCATTCTTCGTTATCATAGGAATTGAAGTAATATTATGTTAAGAATTCTAATTTTTTTTTTCCATTTTTGGCAGATAAAAATAATTGATTTTGGACTTGCACGAATTTACAATGCTGACGAAAGTTTACGTGTCCTGTTCGGAACTCCAGAATTTGTCGCTCCCGAAGTCATTAACTACGAACCAGTATGCCCTGGCAGTGACATGTGGAGCGTCGGAGTCATATGCTACGTACTGTAAGTATAACATTCTTCAAATTTAATTTATGTGCAGAATTTTTTAGATTCAACTAGATCCATCAATATTACACAAACAATTTAGGGCTTGTAACCGCCATAAATTTGCTTACTCCTTTTATTGATTACGTTTCTAAGCTAATCTTTCTTTCTAGATTATTTTGAAGTTTGGTCTTTATTTGCATTGCTATTTAAGTGTAACAATCGTTGTTATCGCATGCCTGTATTCTTTTGATAATGTCGATACGACCATTTATGAGCATCTGAGTGTTTAAAAATAAGATTAATTATAGTATAATTTCGTTATTTGTAGTATTTTGAAAATAGTGGAAGATTGATTTAAATTATTGGGACAAATGGCCTACCTTGATTTTCCAGTTACTTGTTGTACCATCCATACATTGCCCGTACATCGCAATCTCAAAATGACAGTAACTAAAGATTCAAAATATTTGTTCTATATTATTTTCTACTACAAACACAAGAACACTCATTCTTCAAACATAAATTGAAGAAAACAGAAAATGTATTTAATATTATCAGTAATTTTAACAGTACGAGAGTTGATCCGCTAAGTATGAAAAATTATTTAAATTTCATCGTTTAAAATTTTTTATTTATAGTTTCTAAGTTTAGTTAAAGATTTGCTTTCGAGATTATAAATAGTAGCAGAGCGCGAAAAGGTACTGCTAGACTGGAATGTATCACTTCCATGAAGCAGGATAATATATTGTAATATGTAAAAACAAATACTCCGAAAAACAATCATCAGAAATTCTGGAATATGTGAAATTTCTTTCAAATTTTTTGTACTCCATGGTTGGATTTTACTGAAAAGCTTATACAAGCTACAAAAATACAATAATTTTTACCTTCACACTATCCAAAATACTTTGAAAGAACACATAATTCTAAATGACCATGTTATATATTAATATCGTTTTTCGATAAATGGAATATCTTGATTTTATTCCTAATGTTAAAATTCTTTAAGTGTGGTGGCGAAGTTATATACGCCTACAAATGATAGGAATAGCATTATGTGATTCAATATTTGTTAACAAGTTCGTTCAGTATGTTTGTCTGATTTGATATGAGTAAAGTTTGGTTAATCTGGTTTTCTGTAGATTATCCGGTCTGTCACCTTTCATGGGCGATTCTGACACGGAGACCTTTGCCAACATCACTCGAGGTGAAATGGATTTTGACGATGAAGCCTTTGACGAAATCTCTCAGGACGCAAAAGATTTCATCTCTCGTCTTCTTGTAAAGCAAGTCAAGTAAGTCACACGATTCTGTAAAAACCACATGATTCAATCGTTGACTGGTTGAAGACGGTACTTTCTTTGAAAATAATGATGTTACTTGGGAGAATCTCGCGTATTTTGCTTCATTGGTTTTTCGTGAACGTTTGAAAAAAATATGGACTTTCTTAAGGTTTCCTTAAACTTTATTTAATTAAGAATTGATTAATAATGAAGTGCATTTAAAAACTGTATTCATATAATCGCACTTTTAAATACTCATTCGTATATTAATGCAAAAATAAGAAAATCATTGTGAAAAATAACTTACCGGGGGTCAAAAAACAGTAATTAAGATCGTTGACCATGTAGTTTTCGATGTACTGTAAAAGCAAAAAAGTATGCCATGTGTTGTAACTGACATAAACATGACTTAGTTAACACCAAATCAAAATTTTATTATAAGTATACATTTTCATACAACAATAAACCAAGCAGAATAAGGACATGCCATTCACCGATAAAAAAATGGTTTTGGGAATCGGTTTGGTTGGAGGTACATTTCCAAAGATTCCGATTAATTGTAATTAAATAATTGTACAAATTGCAGTTGTAAATAATTTTAAAAAAATCACAGTTGCAATTATTTGTAATTTAGTCTCTCATAAAAAAAAAAAAAAAAAAAATGCTTTACACCTTTTTAAATACTTTTTAATCCTGTATGCTCAAGAAGGTGATTATAAAGTTGAGATGGATTTTTTCCCCCTTTATAGGAAACGTATGAGTGCAGACGAATGCTTGAAGCACCCATGGCTGGCGACCTCAGGGACCGAACAGAAACGACCGTTGTCCACGGAGAAACTGAAGAGGTTCATCATCAGGCGAAAGTGGCAAGTAAGTACCGCCCACCATTCAACGGTCCAAACACGACACTTGAAGCTCATTGAAAAGAGATTTATTGTTATATGAAAATGACCGAAAAGAGTCATGTGAACAGCGGGTTGCATTCTGTTTCTTCTTGCAATACTATTTTTAAAGAGATGTCTTGAAAATTTACTTTGAAACTTGGAAAGTTGAAGGAGTATTCTTCTTTGGGGATCCACTTTCTAAATTAGTCAGTTATGTGCTTGTTAAGATATTATGAATGTTTGAAGTTATTTTAATAACTTTCTATTTAGAAAACGCTACTGGGAAAAAAAACCATCCCTAACGATGTTTGCAAAGTATTGTAAAACGATATGCACTTTATGATTGAAGTATACTTTAGGACAGAAATCTGTGCAGGTAAAATAAAAGAAAGAAGAAGGCTATAAACCAATAATTTAATTTAATTTGGAAATTAAGACCTAAAGGAATTGTCACTAAACCACTCATCAAATATTAGTGTAAGGCAGTTTACCTTTCCATAGGTCCAATAAATTTATATAAACATGTCTGAATGGTTACCATCATTATTAGTATCAATGTTTTCTGACTTTATACTCGCATACTATGTTATGCAAAAATTAACGAATCCTTAAAATTAATTTTTTTCCGTTTAATAATTAAATCTTAAAACAAGCTATCGCTTACAAGATAGAGTGGGCCACGTGATACTTTAAATGCTTGCAGTAATTTTCTTGCTCTAAAAATGGTTGGATAAACAGTTAATAAGACTTGACGGTAAAGAACTGTACTAAATGCTTGTTTTCTAGTAATTTTACATTCGTGTACTTTGTTGTATGATGAGATACACTTGAAGCATCTGAAATGTTACAGAATCTGCACTACTGTTTGTGCTTCGCTTGAGAGGCAAGGACTTCTCGTATGCAACTTTTGTTATCTTGAATTATTTTATTTCTATCTAGAATTTAGTGAAAACATGTAAACATTGATCCTCTTTTTTTTTTTTATAAAAGACAAGTTGGATAATGTAATTTTTAGTAAAATACTGCTTCTACACATGTATTTCTATACATCAGGTTCATATACTAAGGGCGTATAATTTATCGAAATTTAATCAATCAAGTTTCCAACTTTTAATGTTTATCACGCATGATAACAAAACTACTGCCGTTTTAGAACGTTTAATAAAAAAAATGCGGCAAATTGACGAGTTTGGCAACAAGCTTAGAATGAAAAATTGTCGCTGAACATGAAAGTTCTAATCCGACATTTCTATATAGAATAAAAATTTGAGCTTCCTATAGGATTAATATGGAAGCTCTCTTTTGGTCAAACTTCCGAGTGTTAGGAGGTTAAATGAGCCTTTTGTTAAGGGTGGTAGTTCATTGCTTTTTATAAGCCATGGATTTCTAAAATGTGCAATTTGCAGTAATATTCCAATAAAGATAATTATATCTCAGTACTTCCAGGTGGAACTTTTGATTAAGTTTTAAATAATACAAATAGTTTTACATATATCTTGAAATTCCAACTGATAAATGATACTTGTGTGTAGGGTTTTTCAGTTCCGACTAAAATAATTAGCTAACTGGGTCTAGGTCGTAACTCTCAGGTGAATGAATTCTCGTCTTGACGAGAATTTTCATTTGACATCGGACATATTGTAAGTGTTTGAAGCATTTGTATAAGTATTTTTTCAAAGGCAGTTGACCACAGATGAACAGAGTAGTAGTATAAGCTTCTCCGTCCTTTTCTGTAGTGTAGAAGATAAAATCATATCTATTTTATCAGTACCATTTTTTTTTTATACTGAACAATGCTTAACAGTGAAAATGCCTCATTCATCTTTCAATCTCTTCCAGAAATCAGGCACAGCTATCCGTGCTCTCGGTCGCATGGTGTCTCTCTCTCGGTCATCCCTGGGCAGCAGTTGCGACTCCTATTCTCCTCTGGGTTCTCCTACAAGCTCCCGATCTCGTTCCTCACTTATCTCCCGAAGCGAGACAGCAGAGTCTGGAGAGAGTGACGTCTTCCAGGAGAGGTGACGCAAATACTGCTCCTGCCACTGAGGACAGATTGTTTTTAAATAAAAATCACACGGTTTTTTTAAACCCTCGATGTACTTGAGGATGTAACGACCAAATCAAGTCTCTGTTAGGTGGACGATTTATTGTAATGTCGTCATTGACTAAGAGATTTGTTGTAAAGAATGCTTTTATATTCAGTGAACAATACGAACCTGGACATTCTGGAAAACATGACTTTGCTTGAGACTCCATTGAAGTTTAACTTTTAGTATTTAACTCCTTGATGTTTTAAGTTTAATCGTTATTTTACATTGAAAAATGGTGATTCTTTTCTTTTTAAAATTTTATTTTATTTCTGAAACTAATCTTGGCCATTGCAAGAAAAACTGAATTGAAGTTACATGCATATGGGGTTTCCAGTTTTAGTTTATTACATTGATGATTTCAGTATTTTTTTATGCTGAGCAAATCAATGCAAAAAATTGCCAATATAGCGAAATTGTTCAAAGTTGTTTGGTGTTAAGTTAATGGAAATTTCACCTACTCCTCCTTCCCTTCTCACTTTCCTTAAAACCAGAGAATGTTTTGCCGAAAGGTGCACACACCTTTATCATTATGTTCCTTTTGAAATATTTTCTTTGGAAATTAATTTATTATGTTTTCGAATTGTAAATCGTTACCTCAATGCAACAACTAGATAACTCCAAAATTAGAATTTTTTAGATATGTGCGCGATGACTCATATTTTCCGCGATTATTGTAGGTCACAAGTGAATAACTACAACAAGGTCCATTGCATTCTGTAGTATGATTTTAATGCTTTGAAAAATTTTCATATGGTTTTTCAATAATCTAGTTTGTAGAACTAGGCAGGGCCTATTCTAACGGGCAGTCGTGGCTCATTTGGGCAGTCATAAATTGAAAATGGGCAGTCGTAAATCTAAAATTGGGCAGTAGTAAAAAGTAAAGGAAAAAACACTGCAAGCCAATAATTTTTTCCTTTCTTCCCCTCCCTAAATTTTCCGTATTCTTTGTTTTCTTTTATCAACTTATTAAAGCTTCAGAGATGCCAGTTCAAAATGTACAGCCGATTGCGAGCTATGAGCATTATCTCCTTAATTCCTTATTATCAGAAGAAAAACATTGGGATGAAATTGTTTTTCCAATAATGGGAGTTACTCAAGAAACGCATTAAAAATATGACACAGTTGAAATTGGTTCGAAATATCTCAAATTATGGTCCTACCAACTTTCATTCCTATTCTTCGAACTCAAAGGATACATTAAATCAGGCAAATACACTCTTACTTATAAATATAGATTTGGTGACATTACATTATCAAGCCCAACATTCAAATATTTTTTCAAACTTTTACTTTGAATGTGTTTTCTTTAAGTTCTTTTTCTTAAAAAGTGAAGAAAAATTCCTTTTGCGTGTGCGCATTTTATTTTAATTCAGAAAATTATTATTAATCTGCAAGTAATTCTTTTTCCAATTTGATGACAAATGCTTTTTATTATTATTTTAAAATAATATTCTTTTCTTGCTAATATGCATGAGGACTTTTTCATTCGAATTTATATTTCCTTTGATTGTTCATTTAACGACGTTTTATTTCATTGGGATCTTTTTTAGCCTTGTAGCTTAGTAAGGCCATCATAGCATGCATATGTGTATAGTAAAGAGTTCAAAGATTCATAGTTCAGACCAATTTAACACACAAACTTCAAGATAAGATAGTTTTGGCACACAAAAAGAATTAATTTTAAGAAAATCTTGCGACAAGAAAAGAGTGTGACAAAATTGTTTGCATTACTACAGGACAAGGACAAGGTGGAGGTCTTTTACAGAACATTATCTTCCAACTTCCTCAATAAATCTAGTGTCTCTCGATC
This sequence comes from Linyphia triangularis, assembly GCA_963978545.1. Taxonomy (NCBI): domain Eukaryota; kingdom Metazoa; phylum Arthropoda; class Arachnida; order Araneae; family Linyphiidae; genus Linyphia; species Linyphia triangularis. Next base: position 70,761,163 of record OZ021723.1, read on the forward strand.
CTGCTCCCCATATTTCCGGTCAACACTCCACCCCCAGGAATGTGGTTTGAAGGGGACTTTTTTTTACTTATCTTTACGCTATATTTTTAGAGGGCCAGTGACTTGACAACAGTTTATTCTAAGGAACGAAACAGTTTAATTGTGTGCTTTCAGCAGCAATGGCGACTGGTAATCTTTTATAATGTTTTTTTTTTTCATAATAAAATAATCTAATTACACAACTGCGTACGATTGACTCTTGAAACGTCACAATGAAAAGGTGTGTAACATTTTAAAATAAATATGAAATATATAGCAGGATACAAGATTAACGTATTAAAAATCAATTTATTGTTATATTCAAAGATAAATTATCAGTAGATATGGTATTTAGTTATTAAGCTGAAAGTTTGTTATTTAAGCCACAGCTGAATTAACAAATCTAATTCTACGAACTAGAGGGCCACCTAATGGCTGTGAGGTTAGTACTCTGATATCGCATGCCAAAGGTACCGGGTTCGAATCCTGGATTATGAATGGATGAACGTTGTGGATCGGAAACTAGGTCACATCAGGATTAGCCGTTATTGTGCAAAAAATAGTTCATTGAGCGTACAAATTAACCAACTGTGAAACTAGAGATTTATTAATAGAAATGAAGCGTAATTTTTACCATTTTAACACATCCATTTTAGTGGAGATACAAGTCCACAACATGGATATTTTGAGTTCTTTTTAAGAAAAATAATCGCATTTACAAATACTTAAAAAAATAGTTTTAAATTTGTAATAGCTTTTTTGAAATATAAAGCATATACTTGACATCTTGATGAGTAAATCTTTAACATTAATTAATTGTGGAATATAACTCTTTAAACTTGGGAATCAAGTATTGGGAAAAGCTTATAAGTAAGAAAATGCGTCAAGAATAAACTTTTTGGTCAATTTTTAATAAATCACACATAGGGACCTCTAATCCTAAACAATCCAATTGGACTTCAAAAAATCAAAGTCTAGATTAATGAAGGTGATTTGATTCACAATACCTGAATGTAGTATGCATTTAGTTAATTTCACAGACACTTACTCTGGCTCTATAAAATACTTACCGACTGGTATTTTGACTGATTAAGGAGGTATGTTAAAAATTAGAAAGAAGAAGAAAAAAAAAAAAATAAGGAAAAAAAAAAACGTAAATGCCTTTTTTCCTTCAACCAATAGCCCTTCTATTTTCTACCCGATAAAATGTTTTAGAGAGGATGACTCAATGTACTTATTCGTTAATTGTAAACCATTTAATATACATTTATGATATTTTTTAAACAAGTGTTTTGTCAATTGCCGGATAAGAAAAAATCTTTTACACTTTCGACGGATTATTACATTCTTAACACGAGAGAAACCTTTTCTGACAAGACAGGGGTTTAGTCACTTGGTGAATACTTCAATGGTTAGCTATTACTAAATTCAAAACATAACCTATTTATATCACTGGTGACTTTATTAGACTATTTATTTTTAAGGAAGAGGGGATATGGGGGGGGGGGGGAGAGGATGGAATTTCGTATTGGGCAGTCGTAAATTTTGCTTAGAATAGGCCTTGGAACTAGGATGACGATACATCCGTTTGATACTTTCGCAATTCCATCTAAGTGTAAAGCAATAACTTGCCTTCCCAAATATGTTTCATTCCACCTAGTTATAAATTTCTATCTTATTCGCGTTGTGCCTCAATTGTATGTTCACGTAGCTGGAAATGATTTATTGTAATGCCTAATTTAAATGCAGAAGTTCTTTTTGCCATACGTACGTGATTTCACTAGTGTCTGAGACGTTATACTGCTTTCCTAACTGTACTCTCATTTGTAAACGTTATATTTGGAGCGCTTTGCACATATATAACCTACATTGAATAATTATTAACATTATTTCATTGTAGTTTTTATTATACTTCTCTTTATTATTTCCAAACAACAAAAACAAGGCAATGTCTTTGAAAGCTTTATGGATAACGAGTTCAACCTAGAAAACACTTTCTAGTGTCTAAAAATCAGAGATAGTTTCAGGTTCCAAGGACATACATTTTTAGGAGTTACAGATATGATTCTTCAAACCCTATGTTAACTTATTGATTAGAATTCTCCCCTATTTAGTGTTTATTTATAGGATCTAATATAATATAAGATTGAGAAGGTAATTGTTATTTTTAAAAATGCTTTCCAATTATTTTATTAAAAGACGACTGAAACCCTGTGTTTGGTTTTGGCAATTGCACGTTTCACCAATCTTGAAGAATCAGAAGGGGAAAAAAAAAAAAAAAAAAAAAAAAAAAAAAACCGAATTAGAATATAATGTTACATTTCAAGTTATAAGATGTATTCGTGTAAGAATATCCCTTGAAAGTGTTTCATAATGAGTGGATTATTATTTTATGGAAGACTTATTGCATACATAACGTATGTAACAGAAACTTCATTAACTATTTTGATATGTAATTTCAGTGCCATCTCAAGTATTTTATATTTTAATGTTTAAAATGTATAAATTAATTTTATAAAATAAAAACCTTATCAGATTACGACATTCTTCATGTTACTATTTTTAAATTTTGCAGAATTTGATTAATATTATTGCAAGTGACATTTTAATATCAGGGTATAAAAATGTGAAACATGACTAAAATAATAAATGTTGTTGGAATTTTGTAAACGGATTATCTTAAAGATCATGTTTTCTTAATCGAAGTTCTGCAAATATCGGCAAACTTTATCAGTTCAATCAAGAAATGTCACCGATAAAGTTACATCGATTAAAATTACAAACGGTGGAAAATGTGTTGAGAATCCTGTCACGACGTACAATAGAGTGCAAAGAAGATTAAAAGATTTTCTGTAAGAACTTATATAAATGAGATGGTTTAAAGAAGTTGTCTCTAATCTTTTAGTTTCATGATTAAATAGCCTAGTACGTCTGTAACATATTTTTGTTTCACAAATAAAGTTAAAAACATTATAGTTTCAAGAAATGTGCGCAGATGCATGGTTCCCTAAATTAAACTTATTCTCACTACTAAACTTCAATGTTAGAATATAGTTGTCACAAGTATTCGAAAATTCCAAAAACTGCGATTTACTTTGAAAAAGATTCCTCTATATTTATGGGATTAACCACGTATAAAATAAGAATTGTATAGCATTAAAGAGGTTGTTTATATAATTTTAACTATCCTTTCCCATTTTATTTATAAGCAATATGATGAAATTTACAAAAGAAGCCTTCATATTAGCACTAAATAATATAAAATATCAATTTATTTGGAAAGCTTTATGACCTCTAAAGTGTGGATTTCAACTTCAATGTGGCTATGGGCCATTATGTTAAAGATGTGTATCTCTCACTTTCACGCAAGGCCCCCTCGCCCTGATCATCCTAAACGTCCTAACTTAAAAAATGTGAATTATTCCTTTAAAAACTAAGCACAAATAATAAGACAAAAATAACCAAAATAAAACTGTATTTTTTATTTTATTGGCAATAAACCAGTGTGATTTTCAAGCAATTACATTGAGGAAGATAGTTAAAAGTAATGTCAAAATTCATAAGGTCTGAAAATAAAAAGACATAATATGATTGAATGTCGAGGATTAAATGAGTAAGAAACGTCAATCGTCTCGTAGGACAGCTAAGTTCAATGCAAGTTTTAATCGTTTCAAATGTAGTGGATGACGTATTTATTTAAAGTTATTAAAATGAAAATACAGAAAATAATGATTTGCTCAGATTTAAGAGGAAGAAAATGTGTCTCTAAATGTGTACTTTACTCCTGGTAGCTCCATGGGTCATTTTCGACTACTTGTGGGCTATGAACCATGGAATGGTAACCACTTCTGGCCAATACGCCGGCCAATATCGCTCAAAACTGATCTATCCCGATGTAAACCGTTATAGACTGACCGTTGCTTCGGATCTTGACAAATCTCGCCCAGTGCTGGGTAAAATATACTGGAGGTTTTAAAATCCAAATATATTTTTATAAGAAAGGGTAGAGAGATAAAAACATGTTTTAGGATGATTTTGACACGTTTATCATTATAAAAATCATGTATTTTAGAACCAATTCGAGTTTCATCATGGATTGGTCAACCTTACCAGAACACTTGTTTCTGACATTGGCCTATACCGCTGTGCTATCTGGGTACATTTCTTATAATAAGAACCATTATGTTTTTGCCAACGAGTAGCGCTCATAGTGTAGTAAAAAATTTTTAAATTTATAATTAAGAAAACTAACAGTGGAATATAAAGAGCAGCAACTTTAAAAATATCTAAAGTTAACAATTTGTTCTTTTCCTACTGATTTTGACCGAAACGTTTAACCGAGATGTTGAGAATGGGCAGTTTACACCTTGGCTGCAATTTGAAATAGCGGGTTAGAACTTGGATGATAAGTTTTCTGTCGATTTTTCGCCAAATTCACCAAATTAGTGATATTTTCATGAATGAAAATTATAAATTGGCAGAGCATTTGTTATCCTATATTTCAACCTTAACAGGATTTAACCTATTTAAACGAAATTGTCAAAACTCGTATATTTAAAGATATGAAGAGGTGGCTTTTCAGTAACAGTTCTTATCAAATATCAACTTGTTGTTTTCCAGTTCATAAATCAGTAAATTTTTTAACTCTTATTTTGCGACATATCCTTGATAGGAACAAAAGACACTAACCATTGAAAAATTGTCCGTAGTAATAATTCTTTGGTGCCATTAGGGAGTGTATTAAAATGCTTATCTAGATGCACGAAGTGCAGTCGTCGAAGATTAGCTAGCCAGAACAGTCAGCTCCTATTCAAACGAAACACATTTTGATTTTTTTTTACCGTTTTCATATTTACGTTTTAACAATCATAGAATTATAAACATTTTATACCAAGCTAAGGCCAGACCAAATTTGAAGCTTGCATATAAGCGGTTAAAAAATATAAAATATTTAAGGCCGCTTACTACATTTTACGAAAAAATGTTGCACCAAATCTTAGGTCATTAATAAGAAGCGGATACTTTCAATTAAGATAAAGATATAAAAATTGGTGTATACTTGTATTTAACCTCCTGATTATGGACAAATTATAAAACTTCAGGCAAAGGTATTAAGTATGAGATTATGATTTAATAAAACATTGATTAACTCAATCATTAAATTATTATTAATGTGCTTCTGACTTGGACACCTAACAATTAAGTATGATGCAAAAACCGTTGCATCACATTACTGTATCAAATGATTGACCTTTATTGTGAATCCGTCGTCAAAAAATTAAAAGGTTTCTAGTAAGTAAAATAAAGACTTGAAAATTGTTACATATATAGTAGTATTTAAGTTTAAATTACCATACAAACGTAACATTAAAAGTACGCTGATCACATTTTAAATATGATTCAATTAAACATCGATTTAGTTCATCATTAATTACTTTTAACTCCAAATCTATATTTATAGAAGTGAGTTGTCTGTACGTCTGAATTTATACAAATCCACAGTTTTGCTTCTAGAGGTACAAAATTTGGTACATAGAAGTTTTAGTACATGGAGATTGTAGCGAACAACTTTAAAATTCTATTAAAGTTGCTTTTATTAAAATTTAATGACATTAAAAAAGAATTATTGGAATGGCAACGATATTTTTTTTATTACATAAGAATAAAAACTAAAGTTATTTTAATGTGTCTCACTTATTTTTCTGATTATTTTTTTAGGATTACAATCGTCTGTTCTATCAGCGGTTCGAATATTTTTATAATTTTCCATATATTTACTGTCAAACGACGCTCTATGCGCCGTTTGAAAACGTAATTGTACGTACTGTAATATTTTAGATGTAAACATAACTATCGATGAACATAACGGCGATTATTGAAATCAACCGAAAACTTTCAAATCATTTCGACATTTGCTTCCAAGTAAATTGCATTGCATTGCATTCCAAGTAAATATTTACTTGTTTCCTTTATACAGAACTAGTTGAATACCTGTGCTTCGCCATGAAATTTTACCATGTGAAATATTTTAGCCAGCTGTGAGGCCCCACGTTGCGGAAATATGTCATTGGTACATAAGCCCCAATATTTTGCGCTTCGCTCGCAAGAAGGTACATCGCAACGCAAAATCGAGCGCGCTTCGCTCGCTGAAAAGTTCATGGATACATAAACACAGGCTTATTTCACTCGTTAAAAGGTTCATTGCTATGCAAGCATAGGCTCTCTTCGCTTGCTGAAAGGTTCATTGCTGCGTAAGAATAAGCTCGCTTCGATCCCTGGAAGCCTCTCCCTTGTTAAGAAAAAAAAAATTCCCCTTTAATACAATAATACAACACCCCTTTAAGATTATTTTAAAACGCGTTTGTCGAAAGCAAAATTAGAGGCTGAAACTACTTGTGTTAAAACTTTCAGAGCTCTAGGCCTATTCGAAGTCACTTTATATGAAAAATTAATTAAAAAACAAATTAAATTTTTTATATTCTTTTTGTCAGTCAAATTTGAAGGCCAAAACTACTTGTGTTGAAAATTTCAGAAATGTAGCCCAATTGCAAATCGTTTTGTGAAATATTTGTTAATTAATTAATAAAAAAATTCTGTTTTTCAAAAATCCAATTAGAAGGCCACAACTATTTATTCTGAAAATTACAAAGCTGTAGCCCTATTTGAAATCGATTTGTAACATATATATTAATTATTAAAAAAATTAATTAATAGAAAACTAAACAAAAATTTAAAATTCTGTTTTTCTAAAGTCCAATTAGAAGGCCAAAACTATTTATGTTGAAAATTTCAGAGCTGTAGCCCTATTAGTAGTCTTTTTGTTAAATGTTTATTAATTAATTAAAAGAAATTAATTAAAAAATAACTAAATAAAAATTTTATATTCTATTTTTCAAAAGTCAAATTAAAAGGCTAAAACTACTTATGTTGAAAATTTCAGAGCTGTAGCCCTATTAGAAATCGTTTTGTAAAATATTTATTAATTAATTAAAAAAGAACTAAGTACAAATTTAAAATTCTGTTTTTTAAAATACCAATTAGAAGGCTAAAACTACTTATATTGAAAATTTCAGCACTGGAGCCTTATTAGAAATCATTTTGTAATTATTTTTTTTATTTAATTAAGAAAATTAATTAAAAAATAAATATTTAAAATTTTAACATTCTGTTTATCAAAAGTCCAATTAGAAGGCTAAAACTACTTATGTTAAAAATTTCAGAGCTGTATCTCTATTTGAAGTCACTTTGTAAAAAATAAATTAATTAAAAAAAAAAATTAAAAAGGAACTAATTAAAATTTTAACATTCTGTTTGAAATACATAAAATTAAAAAGCCAAAATTTCTTATGTAGAAACTTTCAGAGCTGTACTCTAATTTTAAGTAGGTTTCTATAGATCCACAGAGCCAAAGACAGACAGACACACAAACTTGTTTTATTATTATAGATATCAAAAATACTTCTTTTGATTGTTTTTATTTTTAGTATATTGTTTTTGTACTGTATATCCAAGTTCCATATTATTAAATATAGATTTCAATGCATTTTTTGTATTATACGTGTTTTTCTCTGTGTACTAAAAAACAAAAGTTTTTGGTTCAGATGTACTATAAAATATATCTTTGGCGCTATTTTATTTGGTGCTTTTTCACAGATAAATGCGGTTCCTAGAAAAGTTTTTTAATTTCAGTTTTCATTATTATTTACATTTTAACTTAAGTTGGTACTAATCCTTTGGCCGGGTACTAGATAAGAGTCTCCAAATTGAAGACCTAAGTAATCCAAACCAACAACTTTCAAATAATTTATATTTTCAATATTTGGAATTGGCGATACATTTACGTGCCATTTAAACGGGTAAACATTTAAGCTATAGTACAGGAGATATAGGCAAAAAATAGGCTATAGGTGGAACTAATTCCCACAGAAGCGGCGATTGAATTTTTGAGCTCGTGGAGGATATCTTTTTGACATACTAAAAGTCTAGAAAAATCTGAGCGTGCAAAATGCGTTTTTTGGCCGCCATCTTGGATTTTTTTTGTAAAAATCATAAAAAGTCATGTGTGGTATCAAATTACAGAAAATTTTATGCTGAAAAAGATTATCATTTTGGTTTTAAAAAGTACAAATAATTAGCAAAATAGTGACCAAAAAACTAAAAGCTTATGCAGTGTTAAAAATCCTTTTTATTAATAAATAATAAAATAGTTTTATAATACGAATGCATCATGCATTTCGTCAATATTTTTCATCTTACATAAGAAAAAAGCTATATCTATTACTATTCTTTTGAAATACTTTGTTTCGGTGTACTATTTGTGCAATCTCTACCATCAGAACAGTTACAACCTATCTCGGTACATTTCAAGCCATTACGTCGACACGTAAATCTACCACACGGTTCATTTGTATACGTTTTCCATGTGCAGCGGACCTTGTTCAACAATAACTCTGGTGCAGGGCTTATTTCACATGTTATGGGTTGTAGTTGGTCTCCTACTTTTTCCAACCCTACACTTGACAATATTAGTGTTCATAGTTTTCCAACAATAACATTGTAAATGCACGCGTAGAAGATGATAAACAGCAGCATCTTCTGTAGGTGGCAGTCTTACCATATTAAATTCACTTCCACCGTACAATGATATCAATGTTTGGTATCAATAGCTGTAAGTTCTTTTCTGATCCAAACGAATCAATATTAAATTCCTTACATTTCTAAAAATGTCTATGTGCTGCCTATTTACTTTTACCAAATAAAGAGCTTATGATATCGCATCTAGTTAAAGCATGTGAAAAGAGAATAATTTTGTATCCCTTATCCTAAGCACATGTTGCACCTTTAATGTTACGTTTTTTTATCGCCGGAAGTAGGAGGCAAACAAATATTTTGTGTATTATGGTAAATCAAAAGTACAAAGATATCGGTGTCCTCAGCAACAACTGTTACACGCATTTTTTCTGCTAAGGACAGTGCCGTTTTCACTATAACTGTATCAGTATCATCTGTAGCATGAATCACAATGTGGCCATTCTCTTCTAAGTGTTTTCCAAGCATGGTTATAAAGGACTGTATATTTTTTTATTGGAAAGAAAGGGTCCTTTGCCAATAAGAAGTGGATAGCTCTCAGTAAATTTCACTGTTACTGATGATTGTTTTGTGCGTATCTGATGCTCTATATCCTTTGTACTGGAGATCATATAGCCACCAAATACTATTGTCACAACTTGATATTGCTTATAACAAAATGATTACTATATAGTTGTAATGCATTTGAAAATTTCCCAGTTTTTGGCCATGGTTTAGTGAAATTAACAGAGAGCTTTCCACTTCTTATTGGCAAAGGACCCTTTCTTTCCAATAAAAAAATATACAGTCCTTTATAACCATGCTTGGAAAAAACTTAGAAGAGAATGGCCACATTGTGATTCATGCTACAGATGATACTGACACTGTTATAGTGAAAATAGCACTGACCTTAGCATAAAAAAATACATGTAACAGTTGTTGCTGAATACACGGGTGTCTTAGTACTTTTGATTTACCATAATACTTTTGCAGTCTTCTACTTCCAGCGATAAAAACCGTAATATTAAATCGGTGCAACATGTTCTTGACGATAAGGGATGCAAAATTATTCTCTTTTCACATGCTTTAAACGGATGCGATACCACAAGCTCTTTATTTAGTAAAAGTAAATCGACAGCATATAGACATTTCTGTAAATGTAAAGAATTTAATAATTGTGCTAGCTACTCTGTCCTGATCAGAAAATTCTAACATAAACGAACTCACAGATATTGGTATCATTGTAAGGTGGAAATCCAAAGACTAATAATCTGAACCTACTACGATAAAATATCTACTTGAAAATAATCACAACTGCCAAAAGTGAATTTAATATTGTAAGATTGCCACCAACAGAAGATGCTGCTGTTTACCATCTTCTCCGCGATCATTTACAATGTTGTTGTTGGAAAACTATGAACATTAATATTGCCAAGTGTGGCGTTGGAAAAAGTAGGAGACCAACTACAGCCCATAACGTGTGAAATGAGCCCTGCACCAGAGTTATTGGTGAACAAGATCCGCTGCACCGGATACAAATGAACCGTGTGGTAGTGGTAGATGTATGTGTCGACGTTATGGCGTGGAATGTACCGAGATAGGTTGTAACTGTTCTGGTAGAGATTGCACAAATAGTGCACTGAAAGAATGTATTTGAGAAGAATAGTAATAGATATAGCTTTTTTCTTATGTAAGATGAAAGATATTGACGAAATGCATGATGCATTCGTATTATAAAACTATTTTATTATTTATTAATAAAAATGATTTTTAACACTGAATAAGCTTTTAGTTTTTTGGTCACTATTTTGCTAATTATTTGTACTTTTTAAAACCAAAATGATAATCTTTTTCAGCATAAAATTTTCTGTAATTTGATACCACACATGACTTTTTATGATTTTTACAAAAAAAATCCAAGATGGCGGCCAAAAAACTCATTTTGCACGCTCAGATTTTTCTAGACTTTTAGTATGTCAAAAAGATATCCTCCACGAGCTCAAAAATTCAATCGCCGCTTCTGTGGGAATTAGTTCCACCCAAAAACCTATATCTCCTGTACTACTAGGCTCCAACTGGTAACCGCCTAAAGCAAGATAGTAATATTAGGAGTATCTTAGTAATATTAAGAGAACCCTTAATATTTACATTTTAATCTAATTTTATTATTTATGTTTTAATTTTCTTTTAGTTACCGTGTTTTTGATTTTTGCGATTTTTCTGATCGTTAAATGAAAAAAATCGCCAAATGGTCTATACTACATACTTTTTCTTAAATGTAAACTTCTATGTCTTTCAACGTGTCCCCAGAAGCGCGGGGCCACACTGCTAGTTAATTATAAAGCAAAGACAGCAACTTCACACTACTGTATCAAATTTGAAGTTTTTAACTAAAGTGGTTCATTAAATATAGATAGTGGAAAACAGTGAAAATTGTGTTTTGAAATGTGCTTCCTTGAAGAAAATAATTACAAATTCTTTATTTACTCCTAATAGAGTTTTATTTTTAATAATTTAATTGGTTACATCCATATTAGGGATGGAACGGATGTGAGTTTTGCCGGATACCGGATTTCGGATATCCGGGGTACCATGTCTACCGGATACGAATATCCGAAACGGATTTCACCGGATATCCGGCCGGATATATTTGGTCTATATACTAAAAACGATATTTATACGATATGCTATACGAAAAAAATGGTCATGATATGAAGTATCAAGTAAATTATAATTAGTGGTTAACGCACCGCACTGCATGCCACAGGTCCATGGTTTGATTCGCGAACTGGGAAAGGTTGACTTAGCTGTTTATACCTGAAAGAAATAAGCTGAGGAGGACCATGCATGCTTGGGATCTAAACACTGGGGTTCGGCGTCAGAATGACCATCTGACCGGAACATCTGCTATGTGACACACAAATGCCACAGTCAAGAAAGCTGAGCTGGGTCCAGCAGGCCTTGGTCCACACGGGCTGTCACGCCACTGAGTTAATTTTTTTTTATTTAAACTTTAGTTGATGAAACGATGTTTTAGTGATGCCAATACCTACATTTGCTGAACAATTTTGAAACTTCATCACCATTTTGTTTGTGTGTTACTTAAAATTGTACCAAACATTCTGCAATGTGATGAAATACGTTTGTAAATTGTTACTCAACTTCTTCTTACCTTGTATCATGTAATGTAAACATAAGATAATCTTCCTCAAGTCTGCATAAATATCCTATATTGCTTTTACCCGAAAAACAACACAGCAAGGTGATAACAAACAAAATTAGTACTTACATATTTTTGTGGTTAAGGCTTTTGCTTTAGGATCATCTAAACTCCACAATTCTGGTACATATAATGTAAATTCCAATGTTGTCTGCGTGCATTTCTTGTTTTGATGAATTGTTTTTTCTTGTTCATCACTATTTGATGCATTTAGTGAGTCTTTTAAGCTTCGGTGAATTTCCTTATGCACCCACATTAAATGGTTCCATAAGGGTTTTGTGGAAAAGGATTTTGGGCTTTTGCCGCGTACAATATATTTTTTAAACGATTCTGTGGAGCAAGTAACACATAGGGCTTTGCTTTCGTCATTTCCATTAATTTTAAAATACTTCCAAATGGGTGATTTTAAATGATCCATTATTAAATATTATAAATTGGATTGTAATTGGAGAAAACTATGATTCAAGACATTCTAGAGAGCTAAATATAATTCCACATTGTGGCGCTGGGTTAAAGACCTAAAAATTACAATACTTCATTTTACGTCAGAAAAAATATACCAGCTTTCAACTTCTGCCAATGAAAAATCAGAAATTAGACCATACCATTCACAGCATAAAGGGGTAGGGTATTATCGTCGATAGAACAAAAAAAACCATTGAGGAGTGCGCATTGGCTATTTATTGCTTTTTACTCGCTAGCAAATGTCAGGAAAAAAGGAGGAAGTGGGAAGACTTACGTTATGGAAAAAAAGTACTATTTATTAGTATTTCGGTTCGTGTTTTACGAAGAAGCATTCAAATATAACATCTGGAATTAATCAGATCATAAACTTGGAATGAAAAGAACATATTGCAAAACACGTATGAAGGATGTGTATGGAAAAAGATCGAAGGAATCGTTTATGCTTATCAACTAGGCGCCAATAATACGGTGCCTCTTTCTTTGAATTGAAACTAAATGCACCTGCATCTTCTAGCTCATCTCTGAAGTTAGGGATATGCGAAAGCATAGTTCTCACGAAGGAACTTTTTCGTTTTCTAACTTGACTGGAATTTATGTCCAAGAAAAAAAAATTGAAAAAAAGTGTAGGAGGCGGTGTCCCCTTTGTCCGAAATACATCATTATTTTTTGCAAAAAAATTATTTCTTGTGGATACCTGGTGGCCGGATATATAGCCGGATATCCGAATGAAATTATCGGATGTCCGGTATTTCAAATCGGATATCCGATGGGGTTTCGGATATTGAAAAATCAGCCGGATATGCCGGATATCGGATATTTGCCGGATATCCGTTCCATCCCTAATCCATATGCGGCACCACAAGATTTTTCTATTAAGTTGTACTTAGCGCTTTGTGGACCCCTGCCTTATCTTGAAGTAACGAACTTGACCTTTTTTGCAATGAAATTTTTATTGGTACATTTGCCAAAAGATACATTAAAATAGGCATAGTATTTCTGGGCAAAGCACGGGTATTTATTTGAGTATTTGAATAAATTGTAACTTTCGTCTATCTGTTTTCCAAATAAATCTCTGAACATACCGAACGGATTTCTTTAAGTTTTTTTCAGTTGTGTGCTATGGTTAACCACGTGGGTTCCTTATGCTAATCTAAGAGCTACACATTAGGCCATTTTCATCGAAAAGTTGGGGAAAATATATTTTCATGTCCTAATAGTGTTTAACACGAAAATACTGTTTAATCTATAATAATAAAACATGAAATCTGTATTTCTGTCTATCTGTCCAGCTAGAGAAAGTTTCTTAAAATTAGCATAGAATTCTTAAGTTTTCAACATAAGTAATTTTGACCTTCAAATCTGACTTTTGGAAGTTTTTTTTTTTTATGAAATGTTTTCTAATAGGGCTACAGTCCTGAAAATTTCAACATAAGTAGTTTTGGCTTTCTTATTCGACTTTTAAAAAATATAACGTAAAAATTTCAAATAGTTTTTTTTAATGAATTTTTTTAAATAACATAATTATTTTTTACCAGGCGAATTCAAATAGGGATACAACTTTGAAATTTTTAACATAAGTAGTTTAGGTCTTCTAAATGGACTTTTGAAAAGCAGAATGTCAAAATATTAATTAATTTTTTTAATTAAGTTGATTTTTTTTGCAAAATGACTTTTAATAAGAAAACAGCTGTGAAATGTTCAATATAAGTAATCGTTGTCATTTAATTGGACTTTTAAAAAACATAATGTTAAAATCTTAATTAATTTTTAATTTATTTTTTTCAAAGCGACTTCTAATCGGTGTACAGTAGGGTGGTTCAAAAAACTTTTTTTTTCAGCTACAGACCAAGACACCCCCTATTTTTTTTTACATTTATCCATAATATTATTCTCCTAAAATTTTAGCTTCCTACTCCTATAAGAAGATGGCGCTCAATGACCATTCCTTTTTGTACTTTTTGTAATTTCGCATAGTTTTCGAGTTTTATGCTGATAAGAAAGCATGGCTACATTTTTACAAAAAAAAGTTTTTATGGGTTTTAAATACATGTAATATAGTTTGGCAACAGTTATCTACTGTATCTGGCAACATCCATATTATCAAAAACAACGTATGATCGTGAAGCATTTCGTTTGATTGTTCCAGTAGTCGCAGCTTTGGGGCATGTTCCTCGAGCGTTTCCTCTTTAAAGAGGGGTCAAAAATCAAAACCTAGAAAAGAATACGCTGATTTAAGCAATGGGTAAATTCAAATCTGACTGTCCTGTAGCCCTTCATTGGAACGGCAAACTTCTGCTAAAATCTTTTGGATTAAGAAAGATTGACCGTTTGTCTTTGTATGTTTCGAGAGGGTATTAAAAAATTTCTTAGAGTTTCCAAGTTGAGTGGTGGAAGAACAGCGAAATATATTTCCAAAAACTGTTTTTATGCTAGACAATGGCAAGTTGAGAATTAAATTTGGACAAAGTTTTGATACTACAAGTATGACTATTGATTGTGTATAAGAGGCATGCATTAATTTGGAGAAAAAATCGGACGTGAACTATTGTGGCTAGCCTTTTGACACCATGTCATGTAATTAATATTGACAAAGTTCTTTTAGTTGTGCTATGGACCATCATGTTTCACAGAGGTTTCTCTCTTCAGCAGATTTAAAGCCGTTTGAAAAAGAATTGCACAAACAAACTTTCAGGCATTAGAACTAATAAAAGACGTTAAAAAGTTTAAAGTTTCAACTGTAGTCTTTCTTTCATCTGTGTATAAATCTATAATAGTTAGAGATGATTATAAAGAAGTAATCGAGTTGAAAGTAATCGTTTTGGGCAATATACCAGAGAAAATCAATTGCAGAGCAGTTTCATCAATTCATTACGCACAGTGGATAGCTAAACTCCTTCTAAATCTTTCTATTCAGAGACCAGCAAGAGGGTTTCCGTATAACTAATAGAGAGAAAAAATGCAGCTCTAGCTATTTGTACTGTTCAATGCTTTTTTGTACAGTAAAGACATGGATAGAAGCCCCACTTGCTTCTGGCGGTGACCTGAACTTGTGGAAAAACGTTAAAAAGTATAAGATAATGGATTTTAAAGTTAGAATTGCCGCTGGAAAAGCTTATGTGGTATCTTTCAAATTAATTGGTTGGTTAAGCCATATTTTCACTTAGAATTACAGCAAAGGAAAAATTAAAAAGTATTTCGTATATGAATAACACAAAAGATTCCAGAAATATAAAAGGGTGCGAGCTATTAAAAATGTTGAAAGATAACTCCAGTCTTGGAGAATTTGTAACAAAAATAACTCTTGATATGGTAATTTTTCAATGTTTCGTTATCGAACATGTCTCTACAATGACATTGGGTTACGATAATCTGAATGGCACCATCTACAGGATTTATGTTGTTTACAATTTCCATACCCAACCCATATTTTTTAGATGTTATTAACTATTCATTCGATTGATTTCAATTAGATGTTGTTCTTGGTAGGAAATTGAGTGTCGTTTGAAAATGTTCATTAAGTACAGCTATACATTTAGAAATTTTGAATAGATCAGAAAGTTAGAAATTATTTATACTCGCTAGTCCACTATTTATTGAGTGATAATTTTATGATTTGAAATTATATTTTGGTATTTGGATAATTTCCGATCGACCATTTTCGGCTTACAAAAAATGTAGCCAAGTGGTAATGCAATGCTTGGTTAAATGATGAAATAAACACCACTACTGATCTACATAACACCACACTAATTATTCATTTCGTATTTATGTGTATTAATAGCTTATTTTGAATGCTTTTCAGGATTTTATACCGCCTAATTTATAGGGGCAATTTTATCAGAATTTCAAAAGATAATGGAGTAGCACGGGGGATTAACGAGCGTTTGTGAGCAGGGGTAGAGCCCTCTACAGTTTAATTATTTCATAAACTTTTACTAACTTATTTAAAAAAAAAATATGGTATAAATAAAAACTTTTTTTAAGAAAATTGCTTTCAATTATACTTATTACCAAATCCACTACAAATACCCAAAAACGCACAAAATACGAAATTTTACTGTTCATTGAGCGCCATCTTTTAATTGGAGTAGGATTCTGAAATTTTGCTAGAACATTTGTATGGGTAGATGTAAAAAAATTAGGGGGTGTCTTGGTCTCTAGGTGAAAAAATTTTTTTACCCATATATTTTTGAACCACCCTAGTGTACAGCTCTGAAATTTTCAGCAGAAGTAATTTTGGCCTTCTAATTGGACAAACAAAATGTAAAAATTTAAATTAATTTGTATAATTAATTTTTTTACAAAACGAGTTCTAATGGGCGTACAGCTTTGAAATTCTAATATAAGTTGTCTTGGCCATCTAAATATACTTTTGACAAACAGTGTTACAATATTCCCAGAGGGATTAGAAGGGTTATGTTATTGTGTTAACGGGAATTTTTTTTTCAATAGAGATGAGGATTCTAATATTAACTGTTTATGTAGCAATTAATCTTTTAGTGACTGAAGCAAGCTTATTCTTGAGCAGTGGTGTACCTTTCAGCCAGAGTAGCGATGTTATACTTGCGCAGCAACGAACCTTTCATCGAGCGAAGCGAGTCTGTGCTTGCGTAGCAATGAAGTTTTCAGTGAGCTAAGCGAGCTGTGTTTAAGTAGCAACGAAACCTTTAGAGAGAGGAATTGCTTTGTAAACATTTGTAAGAATTATATTGGGGCCGATACATGCCGGTACGGCGAACCGGTTCTTTTTTGAGAGCTGGTATGGCATACCGATACTTTTTTGAACTATACCATTATACACATTCCGTGTTGAAAAAATTTCATTGCAATTGAGAAATGTGAATTGAGTCGATTATTACACCCATAATTATTTGGTAATTTACTATTGCAAATTTTGCAGCAAACGGCTTACCAATGCTCTTCATCTAATGACTTATTCGAGGATTCTTTTTCAGATTCTAATAGATCTTTATTCGGTTTTGAGAAAAAAGACTCGGGAATAAACATATCCTTGGGAAATACTCTGGACTTTTAATGGGCATACATCTCGTTATCTGTCTGCATTGCATTCATTTCTCGAAAGTTTTCTTGAATAAGTTAATCGATATAACCTGAAATGTTTATTCCTTGATTTCGTAGCATCTTCTGATGAATGTATTTTCTATAACTATTGAACCATGTTATAGAAAGTTATGCATTGCTGAAGTCACAGAATTCCAAGAATATACTAGATGTACATAGAGTCTGGCTATATCTATTGTGTGGTTTGCAACCACTGGATAATATTTCAACTTATCTTCAGTCGGTGAATCAAATGGATATTAATTTCAAGGATTTCGTCAGCCAGTTCTCGATAGTGGAAAAACTGCGAGCTTGTATTGCCATCATTAGTCTCTTCAAATCCTAGTTTCGATACATCAATAATGTAAGATAATTTTTTTTTTTTTTAACTCTTCTTGGATTTCGTTTGTTTCCTTCTTCTTTACTGTTTTGTTTACTAGGTCCACTGCAGTGCACCCGAGAAGTTCATTGGTAGCCATCTTTTACCGGAAAACACTCAGTAGTATTTTGAAATCTTATTTCTGCGTATTGCAGTATGCCTGAGTGCTGAAATTTTTTTTACGGGTAGCTGTTTGCCACTTTTGTAAGACCCTTAAGTTTCAAGTCTCCAATTATATTAGTAGTCGAGTTAATCCAAATTCGAAGACGGTAGAAAACGACATAATTTCAGATCCGCCCACAACATCCCTCACTAATCATCAAATTACTAAGGTACTTCTAGTAGAGCTAGACCTTTGACATTTGGTATGCTTATAAGTTTTAACATGCATACAAAGGGAAAAAAATCTTAAAATCGAGATTTCCCCCTCCGAATCGCCTGAAGAGGGCAATGTTCAAAAAATTTGAATCTTAATTCTAATTATTTCTATTGCGACTAGAATCATAAAACTTAGCACACTAGTAGCTATTAGCATATAAAATTAGAGGAGAAACTCACCACACGTCACAAAGCCTCTAAGAAATAATTAAAAAATGGGTAATTGGCATTATAAAATCGACTATTGGCGATATTTTAACTCCTACAAAATAACCGCCAATGGACAATTCCCATATTTAAATTTTTTTTTTTTATTCGATTCTAAATGTCTCGAAATGACCATTAACACAAAAATTTCTATTCTCCACGCTTTTTTTTTTTCCCCCAAAAAATTTGCATGTTAAGTTTGCCTGTCAGATTTTTGCTGGAAAACGGACCTTTTTTTTTGCGACACTATTGTGACGTCATCGTTTCCTAAATATCTCCATACGTCACGTGGCGGTTGCGGCTGTTAAAACGTTGTTATCATGGAAATTTCAAATACTTGTCTTCTCGTCCTTTTGTTTTCATATTATTTGATTGATTTTTTCTTAAAATGTCTGACATTTTCTACAAATATTGTATCGTGCCAATGTGCAAAAGCACAACCATACCAACTACTGACAAAATTTTCATTTACGTACCAGGGAATAAAAATACTCAAAAAAAGTGGTCCCAAGCGATGAAGAGGGACATTGAAAAGTATATGCCACTGTTGACGAAGACTGTACGTTATGTTTGTGAAGATCATTTTGAAATAAGTTACACTTATGATAATTTTTATATTAGGAAAATTAAAGAATGTTTGCCTTTTAAGTTTAAAACAAGCTATTTGTTAGGAAAGCTATTCTAAATTTTTGTAAACATCAAGTGCAAAGTAAAAGGTCAAAATTGAAAGTCCGGTACTGATTCTGCACCAAGAATTGTTTACATAAAAACCACACCAAATTATGTTCACTTGTCATTAAAAAAAAATGGCGGGGCAGCCATTTTTTGGCAAAAATTACCTTGGCGCAGAATCCGTACCGGACTTGGATGTTGACAACGGCCCCCTTTAACGAAAAAATACCGATATTTTCCCACCAAACTTTTTATTCCAAGCACAACAAAACCATTCCAGTTAATCAAAGCAGGAAATCTTGCCTATTGGCTTTTACGCCACAGGTTTTCGCTGTTACAAAATCCATATTCTTGCTGAAATAGACAGCCATCATTGTCGAGTCAATTTTTGGCAAATTGTCCAGTTGGCCTCTTACAAAAGCAGGTTCCATTTTTGCAATTAAGTAAAAAACAAATACCTACAAAATAGGCAATCAAAAATATTTGAGAAATGACTCACCATAACAAACGGAGCCAAAGGGTTACGTCACCGAACCTTTCCAGACACTTGACGTCATACTCAAAATCGGCACGTTTTGAGCGAATCGCAATTTGAGGATTTTTTGCTCATTTTCTTTTCTTAATATTTAAATAACTAATTTTTTTTGGAATATTTAGAATCAGAAAGAAATTCTTTATAAATATAAATCAACTTCATTCGTTTTTAAAAAGTGCGGGAACTGTTAATTTTTTCCCATTGTTAATTTTTTCCCTTTGCCAACTTTTTTTGCATATCCCAATAAACTATTTATCTAAAACAATTTTATCTATAATAATAAAACAAGCTGTCTGTCTGTCTGTGGCTCTGTGGATCTATAGAAACCTACTTAAAATTGGAGTAGAGCTCTGAAGTTTTCAGCATAAGTAGTTTTGGCCTTCTAATTTTATACATCACAAACAGAATGTTAAAATTTTAATTCGTTCTTTTTTAATTAATTTTTTAATTAATTAATAAATATGTTAAAAAACGACATCTAATAGGGCTACAGCTCTGAAATTTTCAACATACGTAGTTTTGGCTTTTTAATCGGACTTTTAAAAACAGAATTTTAAATTTTTATTTTGTTCTTTCTTAATTATTTTTTTTAATTAATTAATCAAAATTTTACAAAACGATTACTAATAGGGCTACAGCTGTGAAATTTTCAACATAAGTAGTTTTGACCTTTTAATTGGACTTTTAAAAAACAGATTTTTAAATTTTTATTTTGTTCTTTTTTAAATAATTTTTTTAATTAATTAAGAAACATTTTACAAAACGACTACTAATAGGGCGACAGTTCTGAAATTTTCAACATAAATAGTTTTGGCCTTCTAATTGTATGCATCACAAACAGAAAGTTAAAATTTTAATTAGTTCTTTTTTAATTAAATTTTTTTAATTAATTAATAAATATGTTACAAAATGATATCTAATAGGGCTAAAGCTCTGAAATTTTCGACATAATTATCCAGGCCTTCTAAATGGACTTTTGAAAAAAAGAACTTTAAATTTTTATTTAGTTTCTTTTTAATTAATTTTTTAATTAATTAATTGATATTTTACAAAATGATTTCTAATAGGGCTACAGCTCTAAAATTTTCAACATAAATAGTTTTGGCCTTCAAATTGGACTTTAAAAAAACAGAATTTTAATTTTTTTTTTAATTAATTTTTTTAATTAATTAATAAAATTATTACAAAACGATTACTAATAGGGCTACAGCTGTGAAATTTTCAACATAAGTATTTTTGACCTTTAATTGGACTTTTAAAAAACAGATTTTTAAATTTTTATTTTGTTCTTTTTTAATTAATTAATAAACATTTTACAAAACGACTACTAATAGGGCTACAGCTCTAAAATTTTCAACTTAAGTAGTTTTGGCCTTCTAATTGGACTTTAGAAAAACAGAATTTTAAATTGTTGTTTAATTCTTTACTAATTAATTTTTTTGATTAATTAAATATATATTGCAAACGATTTCAAATAGGGCTACAGCCTTGAAACTACGAAATTTTAACATGTGCGTTATTTTAGTTAGCGTTTTGAGAATCTGTCATTCTTGGCCTTATAATTGGATTTTTGAAAAACAGAATTTAACATTTTTATATATTTTTTTTTTTTTAAATTAATTAACAAATATTTTACAAAACGATTTGTAATTGGGCTACATTTCTGAAAATTTCAACACAAGTAGTTTTTGCCTTCTAATTGAACTGACAAAAAGAATGTTAACATTTTAATTTGTTTTTACATTAATTTTTTTCACAAAAAGTGATTTCGAATCGGCATAGATCACTGATAGTTTCAACATAAGTAGTTTTAGCCTCTAATTTTCTTTTCCACAAACACGTGTTAAAATAATCTTGTGTTGTATTATTGTATTAACGGGGAATTTTTTTCTTCTTGACAACGGAGAGGCTTCCAATATTAAGTCTTTAAATAGTAATTAGATTTTAGTGAGTGAAGTGAGCCTATGCTTGCATAGCAATGAACCTTTTAACGAGTGAAATAAGCTTGTGTTTATGTGTTAATGAACTTTTTAGCGAACGAAGCGAGCTCGATTTTATTTAGCGATGAACCTTCCCGCGAGTGAAGCGCCAAAAACTGTGTCCTATACACGAATGGCAGATTTCCGCAATGCGAGGCCTCGCATCTAGCTAAAATATTGCACATGTTTAAATTTCGTAGCGAAGCATGGGTATTTAGCTAGTATTATCATAATTCACAATGAATGCATAAATACTTTATGGATTGTGGTCCGGTAAATTTGAACTTTTTTAGAAAAATATCGAGTAATTCTCCACTCGCGTGGCATCTTCAAAGAAATCTATTCTGTGAATTTATTACATGCTAGCAGAATACCCGTTCTTCGCTACGAAGTTTTAACATGTGCCATATTTTAGTTAGCGTTTTGGGAATCTGTCATTCGTATACAGGTCCTAGTTTTTGGCGCTTCGCTCGCGGGAAGGTTCATCGCTACTCAAAATCGAGCTCGCTTCGTTCGCTGAAAAGTTCATTGACACATAAACACAGGCTTACTTCACGCGTTAAAAGGTTCATTGCTATGCAAGCATAGGCTCGCTTCGCGCCCTGAAAGTTTCATTGCTGCGTAAGCATAAGCTCGCTTCACTCACAAACATCTAATTGCTACGTATAAAGCCTTAATATTTGAATCCTCTCCCTTGTCAAGAAAAAAAAAAAAAAAAAAAAAACTCCCCATTAATGCATTAATTCAACACCCCTTCAAGATTATTTTAACACGTGTTTGTGGAAAGCAAAATTAGAGGTCAAAACTACGTATGATGAAACTTTCAGAGCTCTACGACTATTAGAAGTCGCTTTTCGTGAAAAAATTATTAATAAACAGATTAAAATTTTAGCATTCTTTTTCTCAGTCCAATTAGAAGGCCAAAACTACTTGTGTTGAAAATTTCAGAACTGTAGCCCAATTGTGAATCGTTTTGTAAAATATTTTTTTAATAAATTAAAAAAATATTAAAAAACAATTAAATTTTAAAATTCTGTTTTTTAAAAATCTAATTAGAAGACCGCAACTACTTATGTTGAAAATTTCAAAGCTATAGCTCTAATTGAAATCATTTTGTAAAATGTATATAAATTAATTAAAAAATTTAATTTATAACGAACTAAAATTTTTTTTTAAATTCTGTGTTTCTTAAGTCCAATTAGAAGTCCAAAACTACTTATATTGAAAATTCTAATGCTGTAGCGATATTAGAAATCGTTTTGTAATATATTAATTTATTAATTGAAAAGAAACTAAATAAAAATTATAAATTCTGTTTTTCAAAAGTTCAATCAGAAGGCCAAAACTGTTTATGTTAAAAATTTCAGAGCTGTAGACCTATTTGAAATCGTTTTGTAACATATTTATTAATTAATTAATAAAAAACAAATAAAAATTTAAAATTCTGTTTTTCAAAAGTCCAATCAGAAAGCCAAAAACTACTTATGTTGAATATTTCAGAGCTGTAGCCCTATTAAAAAACGTTTCGTAAAAAATGTGTTCATTAATTAAGAAAATTAATTGAAATATATCTAATTAAAATTTAAAAATTCTGTTTTTCAAAACTAAAATTAGAAGGCTAAAACTACTTATGTGGAAAATTTCGGAGCTGTATCTCTGTTTGAAGTCACTTAGTAAAAAAAAAAAAATGATAATAATTAAAAAAGAACTAATTAAAGCTTTAACATTCTGCTTGACTTGTATTCAATTAGATTGATAAAACTACTTATGCTGAAAATTTCAGAGCTCCACTCCAATTTTAAGTAAGTTTCTATAGATCCACAGACAGACACACAACTTGTTTAGACTAGTTGAATACCCGTGCTTCTCTACGAAATTTTAACATGTGCAATATTTTAACTAGCTGTGAGGCCTCACGTCGCGGAAATCTGTCATTCGTGTATTGGTCCCAGTTTTTGGCACTTTGCTCGCAAGAAGGTTCTTCGCTAAGCAAAAGCGAGTTCGCTTCGTTTGCTGAAAAGTTCATTGACATATAAACACAGGCTTACTTCACTCGCTGAAAGATTCATTGCTGCTTAAGCATAAACTTGCTTCACTCACTAAAATCTAATTACTACGTAAAGACTTATTATTAGAAGCCACACCCCTCTCAAGACACAAAAAATATCCCCGTTGATACAATAATACAACACTCCTTTAAGATTATTGTAATTAGAAGGCCAAAACTACTTATGTTGACACTTTCAAAGCTCTAGTTCTATTAGAAGTCACTTTTTGTAAAAATATTAATTACAAAACTTAACCAAAAAACAAACTAAAATTTTAACTTTCTATTTGTCAATAGTCCAATTAGAATGCCAAAACTGCTTGTATTGAAAATTTCAGAACTGTAGCCCAATCGTTTTGTAAAATATTTGTTAATTAATTAAAAAAGAACTAAATAAAAACTTAAAATTCTGTTTTTCTCAAGTCCAATTAGAAGACCAAAACTACTTATATTGAAAATTTTAGAGCTGTTGCCCTATTAGAAATCATTTATTAAAATATTAATTAATTAAAAAGAAACTAAATAAAAATTTAAAATTCTGTTTTTTAAAAGTCCAATTAAAAGTCCAAAACTACTTATGTTGAAAATTTCAGAGCTGTAGCCCTATTAGAAATGATTTTGTAACATATTTATTAATTAATTAAAAAAATTAATTAAAGAAAACTAAATAAAAATTTAAAATTCTGTTTTTCAAAAGTCCAATCAGCAGATTTAAACTACTTATGTGGAATATTTCAGAGCTGTAGCCCTATTAGAAGTCGTTTTGTAAAAAAATGTGTTAATTAATTAAAAAAATTAATTAAAAAAAACTAATCAAAATTTTAAAATTCTGTATTTCAAAACTGCAATTAGAAGGCTAAACTTACTGATGTGGAAAATTTCGCAGCTGCATCTCTGAAGTCGCTTTCTAAAAAAAATAAGAAATAATAATTATTAAAAAATTAATTAAAAAAAAACTAATTAAAATTTTAACATTCCGCTTGACATGTATACAATTAGAAGGCCAAAACTACTTATGCTGAAAATTTCAGAGCGCTATTTAAGTAGGTTTCTATAGATCCACACAGCCACAGACAGACACACAGCTTGTTTTATTATTATAGATGGCAAGTACAGTTATTTATTTAATTTGAGCAAATTACCCATAAGGGTAATTAAGGTATAGCATTCGGTAAATAAAAAAAAATTCAATTTTTTTTTTTTTTTTTTTTTTTTTTGCATTTCTTCACGTTTTCGAACATCCTGATTTAAAAAAAGAGATATAGAAAAAATGTGTGTCTGTGGTCAGCAGAACTCCGGAACAAATCGACCAACGTTGTTCAAATTTGGTGTTCGTGTTGGTGTGGGTTGGTGATGGCACAGGGACCTACCATTAAGGTTTCGTCAAAATCGCGCATGCGCATAAGGTAGCTGCCTTTGAAAAAATCGTGTTTTTCAATGATTGCTAAAAACAGCTCTAACGATTTCGTGCAAAATCGCTGTGGTGACGCCTCTTAAGGAGTTTTAAACTTCCCCACCTCCAAAAATCCCGTAAAAATACTTTAATGGCGTAAAAAGTTTTAAAAAGAATGCCTTTAACACATAGTTCTCTTTCCTTGAGCATACCTTTTCAATGATCGTTTTTTTCTTGTTTTCTTCCCCAGTTTCAGTTACAAGAAAGGATTATATAGTTCGTTGATTGTTTTCAGATTATCTGTGGCCGTCAGCAACCCGAGGGATATAATGCGCCGAAACAATCGTCATTTGACAAGTCAACATACATTTACAAACACCCATGCCTCACATGGGATTCGAACTCGCACCCTCGCGGTCTGGAAGTTATTATGCTAACCACAATACCGTTTTGTCGGCAACATACGAGTATGTAACACTTGATGGTTAATATTGCGTCATATACAGTTAGTGTTTCTATTACTTCCTGAAAATAATTAAGTAATTGTATAGTCGTGTGGAGCTAGGTCCAGACAAATGAGGATTTTACTTCGAACCCATTTTTGTCTTAGTAAGTTTCTTTTATTGTTCATATTTTATCTCTAGAGTATATAGGTACATAAAATGGCGGGTACCCATGAAATAAAATTCAAGATGGCGTCTATTCCTGTATTAAATATATGCGTTCCGCATAAAATTCTACTTTTATGAGAAAATCATGCTTTTTTCGTATATTTATAGATAATTTTTCTTGAAACTACACGAAGAGATCTAAAAATAGTTGTTTTTATCAGTTAAAAATTTCGGATAATGAAGGTGGCCGTCTTGAAGTTATTGTTTAAATAAACTTATAGGAAATTCACTTGAACAAATGAAAATTGCTAATTTGTGTAGTTTTTTTTTTAAATATTTTAACACATATTATGCCATTGTTTTCAAGACACTTAGCAACAAATTCAAAAATAGTAAATTTATAAAATAAGATAAAGTATAAAATATAAAGATTAAAATATAAAATATAAAGAATAAAATATAAAGCTTAAAATATAAAGATTAAAATAAAAGGAGCGGGTGAGAGGGAGGGGGGAAGACATATGTACAAGCGCAGTCCAATTAGATTTTCAGTTACATCTCACTAAATGAAGACACATGTCTGTTTATTGAAATGTCATTAAATTCTATTTGGTCATTCTCCTTATATTGAAACAACCATTATGTACACAAACACAAAACATAGTGCGGAGGACAAACGTGTGTAACGAAAGCATAAAGGCATAGAGTTTCAATATAACATGAGTGTTATATTAAGTTCAAAACTCCAATTGGAGCTAATGGTACAAATAATGATACAATGATGGGAAGAAGTATAGCAGAAACATCGTTTTTCTAGTAGCCGTTTTGGTTAGGATGTTAGGAGGTTCAGTCACACTCAAAGCATTTTCCCAGATGATATTTAGGCATATTTAACATTTTGCAGATAGACATCAACAGTCAGTGGCAGTGGCATCGGAGACTACGAATTTTTACGCCATTAAAACCTTTTTACGGGAATTTCGGAGGTGGGGATGTTTAGACACGTTAAGAGGCGATTTTGAACAAAATCGTTAAAGCCGTTTTTTAGCAATTACTGAAAAACATGATTTTTTTTCAATGGCAGCTACATTATGCGCATGTGCGATATTGACGAAAACTTTAATGGTAGGTCCTGGTGCCACCATAAACACACACACCAAATTTGAACATCGTAGGCCAATTTGTTCGGGAGTTATCCTGACCACAGACACACAGACATACATTTTTTCTAGGTCACTTTTTCGAAATCAGGATGTTCCAAAATGTTAAGAAATGTAAAAAATCAATTTTTTTTGACCGAATACTATACTTTATTTACCTTATGGGTACATATGGTTAATTGAATGAAAAATAGCCGTGATTTAATGGCATTTGTGAACGAGCGAAACAGACAAAGAATTGTTCAAATACGTGCCGAGGAAACAGCTAAGCGACGTGCAGCCATATTTGAAAAGGCAAGGGCCTGGCGTTTTGAAGCTCAAGATCTGCTTCTTTCTTTACAGAATGAACGCGACTGGTTGAGGAGACGTCAACGAGAAACAACTGATCAGCGTCAAACACGATTCCGTGCCCAGGCGATCCCTCGATTACAACCGTCTTGTATTCCGATACAACCCAGATGATTGTACATTAGGGTGGAACGAAAATGGCCATTAAATTTTTTTTTTAAATTTTAGTTTAGTAATAGTGGGGAAAAGTTGCCTTTTAATTTCAAAAAGAAGGAAAAAAAAATTGGTTGCAATACTACAACATCTTGAGGTGCCGCAAAGAGCTTAAAGCAGCGTTCGCTTGGAACTTTCCGCGGGCCGCAGATTTATACCGAATACGCCAATAAATATATTGCTTTACTACATATGTTCAATGTTAGAAATGTGATAATTACTAAAGATTTAACAATATAAAACAATTTCGAAAACTGAAACAATAATTTAACTTTTTTATATTAATAAAAAAACAACTGATATTTGATTCTTGTTTCAAATAAATAAAAAAAATAGTTTTCTTTACATTGTACATTAGAGTCATAAAAGAAATTAATCTTTAGTGACAATATTACAATGTGACTTGGCATAAACCCATAATTAATTAAGATATTTAAAACATACCTCGTAAATCCTTCATTTTAGTCGATATTAATTGCGAGACGATGACGGCCGGTCCGCTTTTCACTATCTACTTTGTGTTTAAAACTAGTCCTCGACGCCATTATTGCACTGGAGTCATAGAGATCACGATTCTTCCTAACACGTCAAAACATATAGGCCAGTATGCATTAAAACCAACTCCTGCTCATCACATTCAAAAAAGCAGAATTCGAATTGTGCCATTCACGAGTCGAGGGGGATGGGTATCATAAGTAATAAACTAAGCAATACGTCATTGGTAATAATTCAAACTATTGCTTTTTTTATTTTTCTGGCAGTATCAGAAAAAAAAAAGGATTTTTCAGACTTACTGAGGCGGGTCACTTAATGGAAAACGCGGTTTTTGGTAGTAAACATATACTAGTGTAGACAAATTAAAATTATTTCCGCAAAATTTGATTTTTGCTCTTCTGTATTACCGGCGAGGCGGGCCGGAGAAAAAGCTGTCGGCGCTACTGTGGTGCCAGGTCTGGCAATTATAACACTGGTTAACTACGCCGGGCCTATTAAACTTTTCCACAGCAACAGTTAAATACATAAATCTAGTGAGTTCAAGGATTTGTTCGTTGTTAAACAGATTTTTATGATTAAGAACGGCCTGAAAAATGGGAAGGGGGTAGTTATCTTTGTATCTCCTAAGCTGGGTTACCCTATCAACAGAGTATCCAAGGCTGGACAGTTCAGCAGAAATATCATTAACAGGAGTATTGACTGGTAAACCCTTAATGACTACTTTACAGGGGCGTTCCTTACGAAGATTAGTTGTATAATAGTCAATATTTTCATTATGCAGCATCTGGATAACAATGTGACTTGGCATAAACCCATAATTAATTAAGATATTTAAAACATACCTCGTAAATCCTTCATTTTAGTCGATGTTAATTGCGAGACGATGACGGCCGGTCCGCTTTTCACTATCTACTTTGTGTTTAAAACTAGTCCTCGACGCCATTATTGCACTGGAGTCATAGAGATCACGATTCTTCTTAACACGTCAAAACATATAGGCCAGTATGCATTAAAACCAACTCCTGCTCATCACATTCAAAAAAGCAGAATTCGAATTGTGCCATTCACGAGTCGAGGGGGATGGGTATCATAAGTAATAAACTAAGCAATACGTCATTGGTAATAATTCAAACTATTGCTTTTTTTATTTTCCTGGCAGTATCAGAAAAAAAAAAAAAGATTTTTCAGACTTACTGAGGCGGGCCACTTAATGGAAAACGCGGTTTTTGGTAGTAAACATATACTAGTGTAGACAAATTAAAATTATTTCCGCAAAATTTGATTTTTGCTCTTCTGTATTACCGGCGAGGCGGGCCGGAGAAAAAGCTGTCGCGGGCCGCCTAGTGGCTGACACTGGCTTAAAGTTTATAAAAAATGAAAAATTATCAACTTTGTTAAATTATTTTTTATGAATTTCTCGTATATATAATGTTACAAAAGACGGTTTTAAATACATATATAAGCATTAGAGTTGGAAAAAATAATTAATTACAAAATATAATAATAATAAAAAAATATATTGTTATGTAAAATTTTGTATTTCTTACTTCTGTATCCTTAATGATTACAAATGTTACATTTGCAAAATGTTTGTTTCTACTTCATTGCTACATTAAACTGGTTTTTTGTATTAAATTTTGGTATATTCCTACCGTGAGTCAATTTTTGCTCTTATATATCCTTCTCTTGCGGTTGAACCACAGACATTTTGAGCCGATTCGGTCACCAGTTTCACAGTTCTTTCCACTGCTTGCGTATGACAAGGAAGCCGGGGAAAGTCGATAACCGGGTCTACTTTACTATTTGGTTCATCTTCAGATGCCTTCCGTATAAAGTCGTCTTTGAGAGAGTAACTGGAAACATGTTTTAACAAGGGAGGTTCAGTTACGTCATTTTCAGGCCATGAAATCATATCAATGTAATCCTTTGCATCGAAGTTTATCTTTGGAACTTTAAACTTCCTGACTAAGCCTCTACTTTCTGTTCTTGCTTTTAAAACACGTCGTAAACCAAGTTCTCTTTGAATTTTGCGTTCATCACATAGCATGGACAAAAGGATATTTTCTGGAGCCGCAAAATACCAATTTCTTTGAATAACCGGATCTATAACGTTCTTGAGATCGTCAGAGAGATAGCGTGAATATGAGATAAGGTTAAACAGATGTTTGGAACCATAAGTACATGAAGGTTTTAACTTAATATTAAACCACACAGGCACGTACACTTTCACAATGTACTTAGCCAGAGTCTTAAGATTTTGAGTTGGATTTTCAGTTGCCACATACTATCTAAGCAAGCGGTTGGCTAGTGTCAACCACCTGGAGTGAGCAAGCTTTCCAGGGTTTCGTAAAGATAAATCTAGGGAGCAATTTCCACTTGATACAGCAATACACATATCCAATAAATATTTCTGATCTGTACTTAAATCATTTTTGTCCTCCAAAAGAGGAAGGTTATTTTCAATTGACAAGAAAGTAACCACAGGAAGATTAGTACAGTTTTCTAGCTGATGAACTATTTCACCTTTAAACTAATTGGGTCAATTTGTTTTACCATCTAAATGACAAAAAAGATGTCGCAATGGTAGCTCCATTACCATGGAACAAACAAATTAACCATTGTAACGGTCTTCCTATTTCCCTTTCCATCAAAGAAATCACACCATTATTATGTCCAGTGTTTACAACGGTTCCATCACACCCAATAGAAGTAAAGTTTAAAAGTTGTTTGTTGTGTTCTCTATCTTCAAGAAACTCCTGTATACTGTCTGCTATGTCTTTTCCAGTGCCAGATTTAGGTGTTACGTGGCCTAAAAACTTTGAGCTTGGTTCCTCTATTAGTGAAACGTGCTCTTCTGAAATAACTTTTTTGTATAACTTACATCCTTTCTTTTCTTGAACAATTGTTTTGTCTTTTCTTCCATCAAAAAACAATCCTCTATTTTCAGTTATATGGTTATAACGAGTGTCATTAATGAGATCTCTTCGATTGGTTGAACTTGCTTGTCTAATTCTCCTCCTGTCTATAACGCTGGTTTAGTTTTCTTCTGTTATTACACCAAAATCCTGTAAAGCAGCACTAGATATAGCTGCAGCATTTCTATCTGATATTCCGATACGGTCAGCAATAGAAGCTGCAGATGGCAATTTAATGCGCATTTGAGTGATTTTCTCTTCTTTCCGTTTTGAAGGGCCTGGTAGATGCATCTCTTCTTGTATATTTGAAGGACCTGGTTGGTTTGCATCTTCTGGTATCGAACACTGCTGTTCTTCAGCGCTGTCATTGTCGCCAGTAACCGTTTCTGATACACTAGTATTTTTTGTCCGTTCTTTATTAAACTTGACTATTCTCTGTAGTTCTTTAATTTTTCTTGCTTCTTTCTTCCTCAAAGCGCTTGTGGTAGCTATATCAACATTACCTATCACCATTTTCCTGTCAGAACGTTGATCGCTTAGAAACTTGTGTTCCATAACTGGTACTTTTCTTCCTTTATACAAGTACAAGTATTAAAGGTTACACACTTACATGCAGCAATATGAAATAAACGTTCGATCTCGCCTCTACATTTCGAGAGGTTGCAGTCAAACTTTTCTGACCCTTTTCTGCTTTTTTCATTAGTAAAATTCTTTGGCTAGAAACAACGGAAATAGATGCTCTTGACCATATTTGCTCTATTTTGGGAACTAAAGTGTCACATATTTCACGTACAGTAGGATCCTTCTCTGAAGCATTTTTGAGGTTTTGTCTGATATAACAGTAGCACTTCATAACAGATTCGTAAGTAGGCAGTTCAACATCAAGCAAATCACTACATTTCCCAAAAATAGGACATTCCGACATTTGTCTTGTCTTCACTAATTTAGACTGAGTCATTTTTACTCACAGCAATAGAGTAGAACACATACTAACAAAATATTATGTTAATCTGTAACACATTAGACGTAGCGGAGGCGCCAACTTAACTGAACTCGGCACAGTTACTGACCTGACACCTGATCTGAGCTTGTCACCGCACGCAGACAAATCTTTGCCCCCCCCCCCCTACCCACCCACACACAACATCCGCTCCGGCGATGACTCAGGCTCCTGAATGCTAATGTAATACTAAAACTGCTTTTATCTTTCTATTTATTTTATAACGCATAAATGAAGCTTTTTATTTCGTAATCGAGACACGCAAAAATCTTTGAAAAAGTTCAAAAAGTGTGTTTTTATGAAACTTTAACGTACTTGCGGCATCTCAAGACGTATTCTAATATTTTTCATATTTTTAATTTATCTTATCTACACCATAAGGCAACTTTTCCGTGATATTACAAATTGAAATCAAAAGTTGATTATATCGTCAAAAAAAATTTAAAATATAGCAAAAATTTCAATTTTTCGAAACTTTAACGGCTTTGCGGCACCTCAAGACGTACTCCAATATTTTTCATATTTTTTATTTATCTTATCTACATCAAAAAGCAACTTTTCCGCACTATTACAAATTAAAAATCAAAAGTTGATTTTTTCGTTCCACCCTATTGTACATTCATGTCCAAAATTATCTTTACATACATAAACTCTCGGATTTCTCAGAAACTTAGAATTATAACTTCATGAATTTTTCTGGAAAGATACGTAACATTATGACACATAAATACAAAGGAGCATATGAAATAAAATTATAGCACGAAGCAATAAAAATGGTAACAAAATGTGAAAAAGGGAGTTCAGAAAAAAATGAATAACACGAAAAAAAAAATAAGATTCTCAAATTTAAGGTGGAATGTGATCTTCTCTGACTTGTATGCATATGTCTCAACGTGTTTTCTTGCTGGCAATAACGTTTTTAACCACAGTTTGGGGATGCAAGCTCTGAACTTAACTGTCCAGCAGTAGATATCCTGTTACAACGGATAGTGATTGCCAGATATCGATCTTCAGAAGCCGTTTTCATTCGTTTACGACCTTGTAGAGACCGTCTTACAACAGTTTTATCGTTTTGAAATTGTTTTTATAATGCCGAGACCGTCTGTCTTGAAATATTCAGACATCTGGCTGCTTCCGTGATTGGCTGCCTTGCTTCTAAACGGCTGAGTCGCTACTTCACAGATTTTTCTAAATGATACTTCGAAGCCATTACAAAATGATTTAAGTTCATACACATTGAAATCAAACTCTGTGTTGCCAAAATTCACACAGATATTCACTTTGAGCAAAGCGCTTGATTCAACGTAAGCCAAGATATACATATAAAAATGCCGTTTGATTACTTTTGATTGGATGATGCTAATAAGGCTTACTTTTCACACATGACCCGCAAACACGAAAAACATTGATTGAGTATTTCATTGAATATCACCATTTTTGGGTATGTAATGATAAATTTGGACATGAGTGTAAATTGAGCCAACATGTTCTCATCGCCTCTATGAGTGAAGTTCGTCCTTATTGCAAGGGTCTGAAATTTAAAGGAGAAACGAAAGGAATGTGTTGCATCGATGGAAAAAAATTAAACTGCTTGAACTTGGAGAACCACCAAAGGCCTTAAAACTTCTCTTGCCGGATATACCCGGGGATAAACCGCCGAATTAAATCATTGCCGAAGCCTATCTAACATCAGGACATACAACTCATGCTTCCAAATGACATCGTTTGACGCAGAAATCGTAACAGCTCAGTTTTTGCCAACTTTCAAAGTCGAAGGACAAATTTATCATAAAACTGTTAATTGTTGAAATGCTGTCAATTGTTTCACCAATACTGCGTAGATACACTGAAGAGTCAGAAAAACTGGTATAGGCGTGAGTTTGCAAATAACGAGGTATGCCATCAATCAGTGCTATGCAATGTAATCTGAAGCACTTATATAAGACAACAGGTGTCTGAAAAAGCTGTTATATCGATTCCATATGCTACAATGCCGAGTTATCAAAATTTAAGGGACTTTTAGAGTGGCGTCATAGTAGGCGCTCGAGAGATGGGGCATAATATCTCAGAGGTGGCGAAGATATTTGGATTTTCGCTTACAACCATTTCACGAGTGTACCGTGAATATCAATTATCTGGTAAAACATTAAATCTCAGACATCTTTGCGGTCGGGAAAATACATGGAAAGAACGGGAACATCGACGACTAAGGAGAATCCTTAAACAAGATAGAAGTGCAATACTTCCATAAATTGCCTCAGATTTCAATGTTGGAGCATCAACAAGTGTTAGTGTGCAAACAGTTCAAAGGGATCATTGACATGAGCTTTTGAATGTGAATGCCTACTCGTGTACCTTTGGAGACTACATGGCGCAAGGCTTTACGACCCTCCTGAGTCCACCAATACCGCCATTAAAGCGTTGATCATTGGAAACTGCCTGGTTGCCTGCCTCGTTTTCAATTGTATC
This sequence comes from Linyphia triangularis, assembly GCA_963978545.1. NCBI lineage: Eukaryota > Metazoa > Arthropoda > Arachnida > Araneae > Linyphiidae > Linyphia > Linyphia triangularis. The sequence continues at coordinate 70,795,236 of OZ021723.1, forward strand.
GGGCAGATGGATGTGCATGAGTATGGAGACAACCTCATGAATCCATGGACTTTACATGTCTACAGAGGACTGTTCAAGCTGGTGGAACCTCTGTGATGGTATGGGACGTGTGTAATTGATGCGATATTGAATCCCTGATACGCCTAGAAACGACTCAGACAGATTACAGGTACGTAAGCATCCTGTTTAATCACCTGCACCCATTCATGTCCATGGCGCATTCAGCTGGACTTGTACAATTCCAGCAGGGCATTGTGTCATCCCACATTTCGAGAGTTGCTACAAACTGGCTCCAGGAACACTCTTTTGACTTTATATACCTCCCTTGGCCACCTAAATTCCCAGACATGAACATTATTGAGCATGTTTGAGATGCCTTGCAAAGTGCTGTTCAGAAAAGATTCCCACCACCTCGTACTCATATGGATTTGTGGACTGCCCTGCAAGATTCATTATGTGAATTGCTTCTAGGATACCTTCAGACATTAGTCGAATCCCTGCCACGCCATGTCGCGGCAATTATGCGTACTTGTGGAGGTCCTACACGATATTAGGCAGGTGTATCAGTTTTTTTTTTTGGCTCTTCAGTGTAGGTATGTATTAAAAAAATCGGCTTAGAACGTTTGATATTCATCAATTTGAATCATACCAAGCTTCACTTTGAAGAATACGTTCATTTGCGAGGTGCAGTTTTAAATGGCGGTAATGCAACTATCGTTGGAAGACGAATGATTTTTCAATGCAACTAACGTTGGAAGATGAATGATTTTTCCATCTTTATATACAGACAATCCATGTCATATTCATGAGTGAGCTCAAGATGCAATTGCGTATGTTTATCACTACGGGAGTCCAGAATTATTCAATATATTGCAAAAAAATAAATTAGCTGAGATACTTTCACATCGATTGCTGGAAATTGAGAACGGAGAGGTGCTAGCTGATACGATCCCAGGACGATTTGCATTGCCTCATAACTTCTGCAATTTAGTGACGTCAAAAGAAGAATCGACCGAAAAAGTATTTCCCATTTAAAGTTCAAACCAATTGTAGTAATCACGATTGGATAAAGAACAAGCTATTCTTGCGCCCAAGGACAAAGACGTCCACGAATTTTACAATAATATTCAGTTTAAAATTCAAAGCAAGGCATTTACATATAAGTATAGGTCGACACTGTTGTGAAAGAAGATGAAGCGATAAATTATCGAACATAATTTTTTAATTCACTCGATCTTCAAGGGATGCCACCGCAAGTACTGCACTTGAAATTTGACGTGCCAATTATCATGTTGCGAAATATCAACCAGTCAAAGCTTTGCAACGTCACGCGTCTTGCAGTAAAAAAAATTAATGAGCAATATCGTGGAAGCAACAATCTTGACCATGAATAGGTGAAAATTTTTCATTCCTAACATTTTAACGGCTTTGCATTTTAATTTAAGAGATTGCAATTCTAAATTCCTTTAGAAATTGGCAATTCCAAATCTTATCTTTAGAATTGTGCAGTTTAGATCTAGACACGGATTGCTTCTCACACAGACAATTTTATGTTACGTGCTCTAGAGTCAGCAAACCAGACAATCTCTATATCTGCACAGACATGAAACAGCAAAAAATATTGTACACGCACAAGCATTGTGCAATTAAACTTAATGGAAACGTGTTAGAATTTTTTTTTCTAAGCATTTGAGGTACTTGACCACGTTATCAATTAAAAAAAAAAAAAAAAAAAAAAAAAAAAATCGATTTTTGTTTTTTTTGTTTTTTTGTTTTTTGTTTGTGATTTATCAATCCTTTCCTGGGTTTTAAGGACAAGGGATAGCGAATTAACAAATTGAAAGTCCAAAAACTTGTTTTATTAAAAACAATTTGAAAAAAATAGCAAGTAAAAACTATAACGATCTTTTTCTCGACATTACTTTTTTTCAAATGGCGGAAACTCAATCTCCGAAACTACTCGGCCGATTTCAATGATTTTGTTCCTGTTTTGTTCGTTGAGATGTTTTGTATGCCAATTTACCCCATTTTTTCAAAAAAATTATTATAATTTTTTTTTAGCAAAGTATAGTGATAAACATGGTTGTTTTTTTAAACCATTTTTTCAAACACCCGCCATTTTTTTTTTTTTTTTTTTTTTTTTTTTTTTTTTACAATTTGTGGTAAATTGTCACGTAAGGAACATTTCCTTTGAAGATTCCGTTTCCCCCCCCCCCTCCTTCCCCCCCAGATTTACCAATCATGAGATTAACTGTTCGCCGTGGGACACCATTTTTTTGAGGCCTCGACTTTGGCTCCTCTTGAATAGTTGTTAAAAAATGAAATTGGAAAAAAATCAAGTATTTTTGTATTCTATAAGCTTCAAGCAAAAGTATATATATAAAAAAATATCATTGTAATATCCTATACAGGACCTGAAAAAAAAGTATTGAAAATGTTGTATTTTTTAGCTTTTCAAGGTGGTCAAGTACCTTAACTATTTCAATTTTTTTTTTATCTCTTCTGCCGCTGAAATGGTGCGTTCTGTGGAGGATGATCCGTATCCCGTTGGTAAAATTTTCAAACATAGTTGTTTGAAATCTTTGCCCGAGACCCATTCAGATATTTTAACTGTCTTAAAATACTTCCCAGTATCAAACATCATAAATGCTTTCAAAATTAAATTAAGACTATTTTATTGACATCTGAACCCACTGCCACTATTGTGTTTTATTTTAAGTCATTTCAATTTGCAATGTAGGCATTCGATAAAGTGTTTAAACTTGGAAATGGGTCAAGTTCCTTGCCTTGTCTGCGAACTCTGTATAATACTGAAATATATCAAACCTAATATAGATATCTTAATAAAATTAAATCTTGCAAAAAAAAAAAAAAAAAGTGTTCGAAGAAGAGGAAATTTTTTCTAATTTTGCTGGTTATCCGCTATCATAAACATAAGGAAGAACACGAATAGAAATACATTGTATAAAGGGCGTTTCTATATTATGTTATAATTCGTACGTTTGTTTCCTAAATGCAATTGAAACACCCTAATAAGATATGTGTTGTTGCGTGTTAAGTCATAAAGGCTGTAATTTGAAATTCCACGTCAAATAAATTCTGAACTTCATGGAAAACTAAACTTGAAACTTGACAAGTAACGTATTATCCTTTTTATTTTAGTAAATATATTTTTTACAAAATTTCATTATATCGAAAGAATAATAGACAATGGTAATGTATGCTGATTTTTTTTTGATGAATTAGAAAAATATAGGTATTATCTTGTTCCTAAACAAAACATTTTTATATGTAAGGAAAGTAATATGTAACTTTTCTTGGTGCCCTTCCGTTAGACGGATACTATACTAAACTCCAACTTAACTTGACATCACTAGACGATAGATCTTCATCGTGCTCATGATCACCGTGCCCATTTTAGCGGAGTGAAGACATAATTCTCGCTAAACCTTATAGCTTTTTCTTCTCTACAGGGTTGTTGTTTGGCGAGCATTATACTTTCCCGCCGCCAAAATGGATAAATTGCCTATGAGCACATGACGATCTACCGTCTAGTGATATCAAGTTAAGTTAAAGTTTAGTATAGATAAAAAAACAACAAATTACAGCAATAATTCATTCAAACTAACAACCTTCAAACCATTTATAATTCCTACAACAAACCGTTATAGGGTTACTATTGCAATATTACAGTAAACTGTAAACATTTAAGCGTCATTTAAACGTGTAAATATTTAGCTTTGGTGATAACTACTCCAATTGGTACCCTTCTAACGGTGGAGAACCCTTTTTTTTCAGGCTATAAAAACGGATTTCCCACATACATAGCTTATTTCGAAAAAGTTTTGACTTTGAGCTTGTTTTATAGGTAAGTATTTATTTGTTAGTTCCACTAAAGATTATTATTGTTTTCTTTGAACATGAAAATACAGCACGATTGTAAAGATAATAGTTTTGAAAAACAATAAATGTTTGTATTCTTCAAAGGACATTTTTGAAAAATTGATATATAATTTTTACTTGTTGTTGACATACAGCTTATTTATTTCGAGAAAATTCTGTCATAAAATTGTTAAGCTTGTATTAGTTTTAAGCATATATGGAAATGTTCCATAAAACCTTTTGAAGCCCAAAAAATCCACTTCGCTTTCTTCTGTCGGCAATATGGTGCATTCCAATACCAGAAAGGGGAGACAAATCGACCCTTAAGTAACCGATAAGTAACACAACCATAATTTTCATGTACTTCGAATCGTGATTAGTTTCATTTTTTTAAAGGACCCATTATTTACTACACAATACATCATTTGTTTTATGTACAGGAAAGAGACAGATTCATGATCTGTGATATACATCAATCGTCCTTCACTTTGAAGGTAAAAATATGGCAACTGTACATCTTCATTCAAAATTTGTGTTTATTGTTACGATAAAAAGGTACAGTAAATAGTTATTTATGCAACTAGTGGAGAAAGTAATACTTTTTCAAACCCGGCAAATTGTCTGACTCGTGCTATCGCTCTCGTCAAATAATTTACCAAGTTTGAAAAAGGATTTTCCCACGTGTTGCATACATTCGTTTTTTTTATAATCACGTACACGAAATATGTTAAATACATATATTTATTAATGTTGGCAACACGAGTCAATGAATTTCTTCTGGAAATATATGGAATATAAATAAAGCTTGGCGTCCATTATAGCTAAGCAGAGCAGAGCGGAGTGCATTAGATCCAATTACAAAGCTGCCAACGTCTACTGTAGCACGAAGCTCGTGCTACAATGGACGTTGACAGACTTGTAATTTGGCTCTAATCCACTCCACTCTGCTCTGCACTGCTCAACTATAGTGGACGCCAAGCTTCACTTCAACTTAACTTGACATAACTTAAACTTCAACTTAACTAGGCATCACTTAGACGATAGATCGTCACAGTGCTCATAGGTATTTAATCCATTTTGGCGGAGTGAAGACATAATTCTATCCAAACCTTATAGCCTTTTGTTCTCTATAGGGTTGTGGTTTGGCGAACATTATGCTTTCACGCCGCCAAAATGGATTAAATACCTATGAGCACTGTGACGATCTACCGTCTAAGTGATGTCTAGTTAAGTTGAAGTTTAGTATAGCTAAATACCCTACGAAATTTTACATATGCAATATTTTAGCTAGCTGTAAGGCCTTGCGTTGCGGAATCCGTCATTGGTGTATAGGTCCTATTTTTTGGCGCTTCGCTCGCAAGAAGGTTCATCGCTACGCAAAATCGAGCTCGCTTTGTTCGCTGAAAACTTCACTGACACATAAATAGGCTTGCTTCACTCACTGAAATCTAATTGCTACGTAAAGCTTTAATATTGGAAGCCCCTTTCCTGTCAACACACACACACGCAAATCCCCGTTAATACAATAATAAAACACGCCTTTAAGATTAATTTAACACTTGTTTATGGAAAGCAAAATTAGAAGGCCAAAACTACTTATGTTGAAACTTTCAGAGCTCTAGGCCTATTCGAAGTCGCTTTTTGTGAAAAAATTAATTAAAAAACAAATTAAAATTTTGAAATTCTTTTTGTCTGTTCAACTAGAAGGCCAAAACTACTTGTGTGGAAAATTTCAGAAATGTAGCCAAATTACAAATCGTTTTGTAAAATATCTGTTTTTTTAATTAAAAAAAATAATTCTGTTTTTCAAAAATCCAATTAGAAGGCCACATCTATTTATGTTGAAAATTTCAAAGCTGTAGCCCTATTTTAAATCGTTTTGTAGTATAGATATTACTTAATTAAAAAAAAATTATTAATAACGAACTAAACAAAAATTTCAAATTCTGTTTTTCTTAAGTCCAATTAGAAGGCCAAAACTACTTATGTTGAAAATTTCAGAGCTGTAGCCCTATTAGAAATCGTTTTGTAAAATATTAATTAATTAATTAATTAATTAAAAAAAAAATTAAAAGAAAATAAAATTTAAAATTCTGTTTTTCAAAGTTCAATTAGAAGGCCAAAACTACTTATGTTGAAAATTTCAGAGCTGTATCCCTATTAGTAATCGTTTTATAAAATGTTTATTAATTAATTAAACAAATTAATTAAAAAAGAACAAAATACAATATGAAATTCTTTTTTTAAAAGTCCGATTAAAAGGCTCAAACTACTTATATTGAACATTTCAGAGCTGTAGCCTTATTAGATATCGTTTTGTAACATATTTATTAATTAATTAAAAAAATTAATTAAAAAATAACTAATTAAAATTTTATAATTCTGTTTGTGATGCATACAATTAGAAGGCCAAAACTACTTATGGTGAAAATTTCAGAACTCTACTCCAATTTTAAGCATCTAATTGTATGCATCACAAACAGAATTATAAAATTTTAATTAGTTATTTTTTAATTAATTTTTTTAATTAATTAATAAATATGTTACAAAACGATATCTAATAAGGTTACAACTCTGAAATTTTCAATATAAGTAGTTTGAGCCTTTTAATCGGACTTTTTAAAAAAAGAATTTCATATTGTATTTTGTTCTTTTTTATTTAATTAGATCCACAGACAGACAGACAGACACACAGCTTGTTTTATTATTATAGATACTTTGGAATTCTGGAGTATAAATAATCCCTTCAGTTTTAGGGTCATAAGCAGAGGTTGTGTGCTCTTAACAAACCAAAAAGCAATTTATAAATGAGAACAACATATACAAATGAACACAAAGTATTTCCACTGAATGACATGTATTCACTGTTTACATATTTTTCTTCTTTGGGAAAGGAATAGATTGACACTTTTAGGCCGTTAGAATGGTTACTTTTACAATCAGACACATAGCATGTATTAGGTATCCTAAATAGAAAACATTTTAGTCTATATAAAACAATAAATGAACTTTTAAATCAAATAATTCGCCACATAATTCGACAAATTATAAAGAGTACACATTCCACTTTGTTAATGAATTGCTTCAAATTTAGTTTGTAAACATACTTTTAAATGCAGTGCCGAAATTACAATTAACATTAAAATATTTTACTTGTAATTTTTACTTAAAACATTTCGTAATTTACTTCAGTGGTAAACAGCAACTTTAGGTTGGTTGGAGTTTAACGGCTCAAAGGCAACACGTGGGCCATACTGCGCCAACCAATCGTCAATCGATTTTAAAATTGATGTAAAAAGGTCACAGTTGCTATACAATATTTAAAAAGTCAGAGATAAGAAAAACAAATATTTAAATCAAGTGATAAAATCCAATTTCACATAAGAAATTAAAAAGATTTTGGTGTGGAGGTAACTTAAGATAGAGGAAAGTGAAGGATGGTTGGAATTAAAATGCCGTTGTCTGACAGTGTTAAAACACAGACATTCGTTTAAAACATGAAAAACAGAAGAAATAACCCCACAGGTATTGCATGTGGGAACATCTTCTGCCAGCAGAAGATGCACATGGGTAAAGCGTGTGTGGCCTATTAATAATCGAGAGAGGAGCACTTTCCTTTTCCGGGATTGCTGGATGGGCACGAATCCGGAAATTAATGGCTTAAACGAACGCAGCTTGTTAGCTGTCTGTGCATGCCACAAGGCCTGCCAAGTGAGAGTCAGAGCAGTCTCAAAAGCTTTATTTGCGCCGTCAGGGCAGAGCCAAGTGCTCCTAGGTCCACTTACTGATCGTACGATGGATTCTGCGCTTTCATTTTACCCATTATCTCCACACAGCCAGGGATTCAACAACAACAACAACAACAACAACAAAAAAAAAAAAAAAAGAAGAGAAAAAAAAAAAAAAAAAAAAAGACTTTAAAATTTCTGTCAAAAAGTGTGAGATGAAATTTTAAAATTTCTAAAATAAAAGGATGGGTCTGCTTCAGTGGATTATTTAGTGCATTTAAACAGCTCTTACAATCTGTGTAAATAATCCACTGACCATGGCATTGCTTTAGATATGCCAATAGAATAATCAGGGACTCTGTCGAAAAGACGGAACTGCTATGGGGCAGTTTTTGAGTCATGATGGTATTGTCATGAACTGCAAGCAGCTCTGACATCCCCCTGTCTTTTCGACCCCTCCGTATATAGAAAAATTGAATGTATGATAATAAAAAATGCTTGTGAAAATAGCGTCCGGTGTAACACCCTTTTAAAAATTATTAAAAATATTAAGAACTATGATATCATGATGATGCAAGGGTGGAATGGAGAATGAAATGGGGCGAACTTTAAAATTGTCAATATTATGAGATGAGAGAATGGAACTAATTCTTAATGCAAATGATGGTATGCAAGATAGTCGTGCGTTAAAAAATCGTTGATGTAAAGGTTTAAAAATATGTTGTAAAAGGGGATGAGAAGCATGACTTTTTATTTTAAAATATAACTTTAAACAAAGTTTATCCCGTCTCAGCTCCAGAGAGGCTTTCAGACAAAGCACATACAAACTTTGCACCTGTGATGTACTAAATGCTCCTGATGCGATCTTGAAACCTAAATGGGGAACAGGATCCAAGAAAATTAACGTCGAACGGATTAACGGAATTCGTACATCATTTAAAAAGATTTCTGGATTGTGGTGAAGCTCACGTTTCCTGCAGAAGTGCATAGTTACGGTTTTTTCGGCAGAAAAGGTGATCCCGTTTTTATTAGCCCAGTCTGTAATTCTCCAGATAGCAAGCTGAAGCTACTTCTCCATGAGTGACATATTCGTTGAGGCTCAAGACATCTGAAAATCGTCAACAAACAAAGTTCCCGATACTGCTGGTGGAAGGGAGGTCACAGACTTTTACGATGAAAAGTGCGTAGCTCAACGCACTTAAGTGAGGGACACCTTGCTCTTGTATGAACTCATCAGATAATATCGAGTTTGTTCGTACTTGGAAGAATCTTCGTTTTAAAAAGTTCTCAATAAATATTGGTAAGTTACCATATCTCCAAATACTATCACACTCTTTTCTATGTCAAAGAATACAGATACCAAATGGTTCCGCTTGACAAAAGCCTCCCGAATTGAAGTCTCGAGGAGGAGAAAGTTGTCAATAGGACTTCGTCCAAGACGAAAACCACTCCATTACTGAGACAGACAGTTGTTGAATTCGAGATAAAATAATAGACGTACATTAACTAGTTTTTCCAAGTTTTTACAAAAACAACTAGTTAATGAAATTGAGCTGTATCTTGAGGGATTCTTGGGATCTTTCAAAGGTTTTACAATTGATATTATTAGAGCTCGTTGCCAGTTGGATGAAAATGTATTCTACCGCCAAATGCGGTTAAACAATTTCAATATAAGCTTGAGCTAGAGTGGCTGGAGATATTTAAGCATTGAGTAATGAATATCATCTGGTCCAACAGCGGAATGGACAATTCCAGCATTTTTTAAAAACGAGTGAAATTAGTACATATTTATGAAGTATTTTTTTCTGATTCCAAATATTTAAACAAAAGTTCTTTAAAAAAATTAGTTATTTTAATATTAAGAAACGAAAATGCCCCAAAACCGAGCAAAAACTATTTCGATCGAAACAGTCAACAAAATTCGTGACGTAAAGAGATCTCTGCGTTTCTATGGTTATCGTGAGGTTTCTGCCAAATAGTTATCGTTAAAAAGGTTGGAGTTAGTAGACCATTGCCACATTCCATACAGGTTGGCGTGATTTGCGAGAAACTTTCAAATCTGGTTTCCGCTGCTGCATTTCAAGCCAAGATGTTTGAGATCTCTTTACGTTACGTTCAATGCTAACAAAATAAGTAGTTTTCTCGCCAAACTCTAACAAGGTAATTTTGATCGCAAATTACAAAAAAGAAAAAGCGCATTGAGCAGAAATTTGTATGTTTATGGCCTTTTCGAAACATTTAGAATTGAATAATAATAATAAAAAAAAAAAAAAAAATGCGAGAATTGTCCGTTGTTGAAACCAGATAAAGCTTGCATCAACTCAGCCAAAGTAAATTCGGAATTATAATCCTCCGAAGAATCAGAAACAAAATTTAACTTTGTTCTCTCAGCTCGCTGCTTATATGATGCAAACGGTTCTTTATAGTTGGAATTGCTCGATACCTTTGCGAATTCATCGGCAATATCCTTAGGGTCTGAAACAACTCCCTGATGGTTCTCTAAGATAGAGATTAAGTAATTTAGATAACGGCCCTTGATCTTATTGACCTTGTTCCAAACTCTCTCGGAAGATGTTGAGGAAGTTATGCTCCTAACATAATTCCTCCAAGAATCCCTCTGGCTACTGCGGTGGATCTGACGTGCCCGTTAAAAATTGACAAGGTTTGTTGTATTGGGGTACTTACTAAAAATACTGAGCTATGAGCAAGTCTGCAGTTTTGGTTCCACCACCGTTTGGATTGTTTCGGTAGTTTTGTTGATGATACTGGTATAGAAAGGTGAACATCTTCAATAATGGCATTGGTGACCGATTGCACAGGTACATCGATGTCACCCTGATCCACCATCTCGTCAGAAAGAGAAACGACAGAAGAAAACATGTCCCTGTCCGCCCTTTCGATGATAAATCGGGTTTTTGCGGATTACTTGAGTATATGCATCTCTTAGATAGTTAAGGATTATTAGAAAATGATCACTATGAAAAGGAACATTTTCAACAAAAAACCGTCCAATTAGAGAAAAGAGATGGTGCACACAGGGCGAGATCTATGGCGTGAAAAGTCCTCGATGGGGTGGGGAAGTAGGCATGTTGCCCATTATTAGAAATACAGAGATGTTGGTCTGATATTAATTTCTCTATTTGCCTTCCATGATTGTTGATATCTGGGCTACCCCAAAGAGGATTGTGGTCATTAAAGTCCCTTATTATAATAAAAGCTGATCACAAAGCCTGTTTAAATCTGTCTGTCTGATATTAAGATTAGGGGGGAGGTAAATAGGACAGATGGTAATTAATTGATTTTTTTTATGGCAATTCTGACAGCAACAGCTTGCAAATTAGTAGTGAGTGATAGCGGGGTAGATGGATGGCTATTGGATGTAAATATAGCAACACCACCGCTAGCTCTGTCACCTCTGTCGTAGTCCTTACGGAAAGGACTATACCCCCTAACAAGATAGATCTGAAATGGTTTCAAGAGAAAATTCAGAATTTTTTTTTACTACATAAATTAATAGAATCTATAAATTGGTAGGCAAGTCTCGGTAATCCAGATATACTTGAGGTTCTCTCACATTCGAGGCTGCTCTAATTGCTCTAATAAATCCATACGCATCTTGCGGTTCAACTGTTTTTCCGGAGGCTTCAGAGATTACTTTTGTGTATGTGTGTGAAGAATATTTAAAAGGGTGGCTGGAAAAAGTCATACTATCTTAGATCTTTTTGAGATAGTACAAAAAAGTTGTGAATCTCATTATTAGAAAGTGTGCAAAAGCTTATAACTCTGAATTAATATCTTCTATCAAGGAATACCAGAAGATTGCCAAAGATGTGTCTTACGGAACATTCGCAAGCAAACCTCTTTGCAATGTATTTTAAACTCTTTGCAACTCTGAGCAATTCCCCTTTAATAAAGTAATGGATGTCATTTTTAAAATTTCTTTTTTAACATTGTACATGATGCATGACATTATTTGTGGGATATGAAATAGATATATGGACAATGCTCTGAAAACTGAAACTACTACACCTAAAATAAAACCTCGAAGGAGTGTAAAAGTAATGCATTGTTATTAAAGTAAGATGTTCAAAGTATCATAAAAATGCAATAAAAAAATTTAGTGACACAATTTAATTTAACTTTTTGACATTGAAAGTTCAATAATTTTAATGACTCTAAATTATGTAAAACAGAGTTTAACAAATAGGTGTTTTTTGAAAGAAAAAATTCAAGAAAAACTATAAAGAATGTGCCTAATGTAGTCATTATAATTAGTAGAAATACAAAAGTGCAACAATATTACATTTTAATTCGAAAAAGTTATGAAACTAAACTCAAAGTTTAAATTCTTACACATATCCCGTGCGTCAGCTGAAACATGCATTTTTTTTAAATAAAAATATATTTTAAATTTCAATTTTTATAAAACTTTATTTTTTCTTTTAAATTACAATCACAAACTGCTGTGCAAATTCTTAAAACAGCACACAAATTATTTCAGTTGTTATTTTAGAAAAAAGGTATGTCCCGTGCATCAGTTTTTTAATAAATACGTCAAAGCAAGATTACTAAGAACACAATTATTTCGACAACAATTATCTGGGCAATTCTCTGAATATTGAAACCATCACACCTAAAAAAGATCTCGAAGGAATATAAAATTAATGGATTGCTACTAAAATTAAAAGGACGTTTTTAAGCGGAACAAATTTAAGAAAAACAAAACAAAATTGTATTTAATGCAGTCATTATACTTAGTAGAAACATAAAAGTTCAATAATATTGCATTCCAGGTAAACACATATGTCCTGTGCGTCAGTAATTTAGCAATTATATCAAAGCAATATTTTTAAATGTACAAATTATTTTAAATACGATTTTTGTAAAATTCCATATTTACTTTAAAACAGTTCTAAATTAATATCTTACTCTTTAAAAAAGGGAAAGTAAATAAGTCTTACACATAGATTAAATGCTTATGCATGTGTCTCAATCATCACTCCAAATTTTCAAATGCGAGATATCCACGAGAGGTTTTTTCTTCTGGGGAATTTAAATTTTTAATAATTTCCTTAGTGGAGTAGGTAAGTTTATGTTCTTTAACTGGCCATTTCCAAGTCTTCCTTCCTGCTTTTATCAATAAGGAAATTTCATAGCGTTCTTCGAAACTTGAAATTATTAAGCCAGGATATTTTCTGTTTTCAAATGGCACAAGCACCCATTCACCAAATTTATAATCTTGTATTTTATCTGTTATTTCAAGAGTATTCTGAAGAAAGATTGTTTTTTTCCGATGCACTGGCTTTTATTATATGTTAATCCCTACTGCCACTAACTGTAACTGCCTTTTGCCAAGTAGTATTATCGCGTGAGATGTCTTTATGCAAAACACCTTTGTCTTAGGCTTTTGTGTTTGCGTTTGAGCACATAACATTGGGACATAATCCATTCTAACTTAAAATTAATTTCTTAAAATATTATTTCATTTCAAACTGTTTTTCATAACTTAATAAATACTTTTAAAAGAATCATCTTAAATTTTAAAAGCATTTTTAAGTTGTCTAGAAAAGAGGTTGTTTGTACAAATACCAAATACCACTCCCTTCACTAAAAAGATAAAAATTTAATATATAAGGCATTTTTAAAGTGCCTCGGTAAATTTGTATTACCGAAAAAAATCATTGGTTATTTTTATTTTTTTTCTTAAAAACATAATTAACTAAGCACCACAAAAGGTATACAATAGGTGAATAACAAAAACAAACCTATCTAACAAAATGTTCCAAAATTATGCCCACTTTGAGTAGCAAGTAACATAAAGTACGTATAAGTTTTCTAACAAAATATACAAAAATTTTAACTGTAAAATATCACTGTTTCCCACTTGCAAAATTTTTCCGTAATTTGGTTTCAGAATGTCCCGTGCATCAGTTTCCAAATGTAATGTGCGTCTGTTCGCGTTTTTGTTTATTAAATCTACAACAATAACCTTTTTGCAAAAATTTTGATAGCTGTAGTATTATTAACATTTACCCAAATGTCACTATGAATTTCATAATTTTAGTGCTTATAAATTCAGAGAAAATTTAAACTTTTGTCTTGAACGTAATTTTCTTTTGTTTCTCCGTGTCCCGTGCGTCAGCTACCTATAAATGCATATTTGACCTAGTTAAAGCAATTATTTTTCTTATAACTTTGTGAACAACTAAAATTATAGAAAACGAAAACATAACTACTAAATTCGTCATTAATTTGTCATTCTAATTTGTTGCAGAGTAAAAAAAAGAGCGCAAAATGCCCAGTGCATCAGCAAGAGCCCATATCTTTATTTTTCATTAAAATTTATAATTAATAGAGTTGTAAATCAGAATATAAAGCATAATTTTGACCCCTAATTTATTCGGATAACTGTGATATGGAAATCTATTGCTGAATTTTACACAATGAATCCTACTTTTAAAAATATTCCACTCTTTGAGGTATAGAATACACAACATTTCAAATAATATACTAATTTTTTATAAATCACTATTATTATACGATTGCTATATTTTCCACTCTAAGGGTGTTGAGAGAGAGGGGTCAATTTGAAACACTTTGCATGGTCAGACAAATAAAAATACCACGTAAAACTATTTGATAGTTGATATTTTTTTCCGAATTAGCTGAAATAATGTCTGATGAATATAATTTGGTAAAATAATTTAAAATTAATTCAAACAGATTGACTCTAATCAATAAACAGTCAAACTCCGTGAACACGAAGTCGATGGGGCAGCTGAAATTGTTCGCGTTAACCGAATTTCATGCTAAATATCATCCTTCCTTAAAATGAGACTTAACACAAATTTCTGTATTTTGAGTAAAAGTGGGAACATAAATCACTGACGGCATGTACTTGAAGCTGATTGAATGACACAAAATTGTTTATAAGTTGAATTCAAGTTGAAATAGACTTATGTCGTTCTTTCAGATTCAAATCAATGTTACCCCTGAATCTATTCACACTTTAACTCAAAAATGAAGAATTTTGAGTTTTGTCATTTTGGTAGAACAGCTGAGATGAGTTACAACCAACTCCGCTCCAGTCTAGATCTAAACGTTGATGTAACATTTCGACGTAGTATGCACCCTGTGTACTTGTAGATCACGCAATCTACCCGCGTGTGTAGATCGTAAAATCTACCTCGCGAAGATCATACATAAAAAATCTAACTACCAGAATTTTTAACAAGTCCAAATGTATAGATATTTTTATATTAATTTGCATACTTACAAAAAATACTAGATAGCAAAATCAGAACTTTTGTTAAATCGATTAGCAATCTCTATAAACATAAAAATTTATGTTAATTTGCATTGTTTTAGGTACATATATACTACTTAAACTATGGTTCTACAAGCTTTATATGACTACTTTTTCGTTTGTAAGGATAATGGTAAGTGGTAATTTCGTTAAATAATAAAACTTCATTATTTTTTTTTGTAAATATATCGAATATATTTGATACATGTTACTAAACCATTATAATTTTATCATTACATTATAACTTATAAAAATGCTGAAAAAAATAATTTTTCAATAGCATGCACCATTTGCATATGAGCAATTTTAGTATAATCTTTTTTGTAACTTCAGATGGTCCCTGTTAACTTTTGTACCAAATTTAAACATTGGATCACGATTGGTTCTAAAGTTACGCTCTGCAGAGTTAAACATACAATTTTTAAAAACAGCTTTTTTTGTTTGTTTTGTTTGGCAACCAATTTTGGACTGAGGGTCTATCAAAACTGAAAGAACATTAAAAAAAGAAAAAAGAAAAAAAAAAAAAACACCCCACCACGACTTATATTTTTTGCTCCCAATATGTGATACTTTCATTATCCTATATCATATTGATTAATTGAAAGTATGTTGAAATTGATTTGTTGAAAAATGTTGTTTAAATAGCATAAATTACAAACTATAATAATAACTTTGATTAGCTTTCTTGCAAATTTAGAAAAAAATTTAATTAGCATTGTGTGCTAGAGATTTTGGTTACACCAGGGAATATTCAAACCAGTTTAGCTAGAAATTCGAATTGGAATGTAACATTGATACTATCCGTACTTGTTGCTTCAAAGTGAATACAAGTGACTTTTTCTTAGTGCATTAATTGTTGTAATGTTTCTCCTATTGATCTTTAATTACGTTTTGAGCTAAATTTTTCACTCTAAACTTTGATTTGAGATTTTACTCTTAAAATATTGTATAATATTTTATTTTTAAAATAAAAAAAGAAAGTATCAATACATTCTTTGTAAGAAATATCTGCAAAAAACTAGGTCATTTTTATATTACAGATCAAAATTAAAAAAGGATAGTATCAATTACCTTCTTAGTAAGAAATATCTGCAAAAACTAAGTGATTTTTGTATTACAGATATTGTGAGGAAATCACAATTTGGTCATCCCTATGCACCACCAGCAATAATAGTATTCTACCTCCTCTTTTGTAAATGGATTGGTCCTTATCTCATGAAAGATCGAAAGCCATTTGCTTTGAGGAATGTTTTGATCTTCTATAACTGCTTTCAAATGCTTGCTAATGCATATATTACTTATCAAGTAAGTATAAAACAAAAGTTTTTAAACTGATCAAAGTTCAAACATAAAATCATACAACATTTTGTTATTAGCTTTAATATTTGCCATAAATCTTCTTATAAATGGGAAAGCATCATTGCATATAAATTATTTATATTAACATTTTTGTTTTTACTTGGTAGTTTTTTTTATACAGTTTATACAGGCATTTAAATATTTGATTGGAAATTATTATTATAATGGTACAAATCGTTCCTTTCAAAACTTTGCATCAGTGCTATCTTAACATTCTGCTTTTAATAATATAAACTGGTCTGATGAAGATGTGAAGATTCATTTAATAAAACATAATTTTTCAAATGTCAGTCTATTTATCATTTAATAATTTAAAGTTTGTTAGTTTCAAAATTCCTTTCTTATGATAAAATTTTTAGTTAAGTGTGTTTAAAAGTTTATGCAGTGTCTTAAAAACAATGAAACAGACAACAATTTATTCAGACTCGTTCAAAATGGAAATAAGTTTCAAATTGGAAATTGCTATTTGGCAATTACGAAGATGCATGTCCTAAAAAAGTAACAGAGATCGATAAATTCAATTATTTGAATTGATATTTTTATTGCCAATCAATTTAAGTATTTCACTCAGACCATTTGATTCGAGACTACATTCTAATTACCACAAATATTACTCTAATTAAACCATAATTAACACTTTTCAAAAAGATCTTAAAATATACTAAAAATAACAAGCAAAATAACCTTTTAAAGAAGTTTGAAAAACACTTTTAATTATTCTGTTTTACCATTAAACCAGTAAAATTAACAATAGCTCCAAACCTTTATTCGGGAATGAAATTGTTTGGTAATATTTTCCCTAAGAGCAACGAATCAAGAGTTATTTCAAAAACAGATTCTTGAAAATCAATTATTCAAGTCTAATCGACAACTTTTTTTACGAAATATTAAGAATATATCATACGATGTTTGAAAATGATAACTGTGTTGAGAATCGAGTTTTCAGCTAAATGTTTATCATGGGGTCTCAGTTTTTTGTAGTACAAAAAAATTAGTTCAAGGTTGTTCAGTGATGCAATGATGCAGCGATGCGAAAATAGATTCAACAGTATGAAAAACCACACTTTAAAAGCAAGAATTAATGAAATTGGTGTTTACGTCTTCTATGATAAATTTAAACATTTTTAAAACTTCCTCCTCAAGACCAGCATTTTCGAAGCATAAAAAAGTTTTGAAAATTTCATGCACTTTTGGCTAATCATGTGATGCTAACAGATTTATCACCTCATTAATAATCTGTTGATTTTAGTGTGAGATGCAAAAAATAATCTCAATTAAAATATTTTCATTTGTATATTTATTAGGTGATAGATGTTCTGTATTTATTTTGGGATATTAGATGCTTACGCTCCGCTTCACCAAAGTATAACAGTATAGTGCAGGTAAATTATATATTTTTTAAAAAAACTTTATTTGCAGAATAAACACTTCTTTGATAATCATATGATGAATACACAATAAAACTATTGTGATATACTTAAAACTTAGAGGCTGTACTTACATGTTGATAGCTTAAAATTTCTTTTAGTTAGTTAATGTATTTAACTAAATTTAAAAATAAATTACATTGTATAAAACGATTGATTACTTGAGCTATTTATCACGCACGAGTTGCTTTTTCTCATTTCACACGTCCACTTCCAGCAAGGCGACTAAAAATGAGAAACGAGAGAAAATTATTAACTATAGAGGTTGTGCCCCCTGATGATAAGTGACTGAGCTATGAGCCATAATATAACGAAAACTGCATTTCGTGAAATAATTTTGTAATTTGGCAAATTGATAGAAATTGCCATTCTGATCATCCTGAGATGGGTCACACGGAATTCTCTTCCGAGGTATTATACTACTTCAAAGTTAGGCTTGAAATGTGCATTTTTATGAATAAAAATAGTTATATGTGGAGGTTACAGTCAAAACCATGAAACTCTATTGACACGTGCCGTATTTTAAATTATTAGGCTTGAATGAAAGATTAAAAAATGGAAAAGAAAGTTCAACAGGAAGCCATTTGCATTTCGATCGAAAGTCTATCTATAAGCAACTCCAACAGCTTAAACTACATTTATAAAACATTTTTCATAAAAAAAGAGAATTTTATTAATTAAAGGGAAGGAAATTGAATGAATTTAAAAATTAGATTTGGGATTTTAGCCAAAATTTTGGCGCACGAATTCTAGCGGTTGGGCAGTTTAAAAGATATAATTGAGTAATAAAAGGTTGGATATGTGAGACAATTAGTGCGTCAGTGGGTGGAGATAATAAAACGAAAGTAATAAGTATGGGGCTGAATAATTCATTACAAAAACGTCAATTTTTACAAAATATTGTTGCTTTTTTTTTTTTTTTTTTTTTTTTGCAGTTGGGAATTCTGAAAGTTCTGATTAAGCACTAAATTTTGAGAGTGTGATAAAATAAATACCAACAGAACCAAAACGCTGGCTTTGAATCTGCTTTAAATTTAAATTTGCGATTTTGCCTAAATTATTGTAACACAAAGTTTGGTTGCTGGGAATTCTGGAAGCACTAATTGAACACTAAATGTTGGTATTTCTAAGAAAATTAAAGTGTCTGTAGATGGACCTACAAAACAGAAATGGCAATCTGGCGTATAATAATGAGCTAGCAAAAATTTCAATTCGTGCCAAAATATCTATTCTGGAAAAAAAAAATATATTCTGGAAATTGGAGATTCTGAAAGCACTAAATAAGTTTTACATGTTAACTTAGTTTTTCATAATTAGTGTGTTTGTGGGCGAAGCTAGCATTTCCCCTCCTCACTCACAATTAACTTTAAATTTTACGAAAAGTATTGATTCACTAATATTTTATATGGGGGATCCAGAAAGCACCATTGAGTACTAAAGTTGGTATATATTTAAACTTACATAGATATACCAATTATTTAAATTTTTTATTTAATTCTTTCAGGGTAGACAGATTTATAATTGGCACATGTACTTGCTCAAATATATCGATCTACTTGATGCAGTAAGTAGTTTCCTTTTGATATTTTAGCTATGATAATTTTGTTAAATTTGAATTGTTCGATGGTAAAAGAGTCATTGAAACATTTTACCACTTTGATTACTATCTATTAATCACTCTATTCCTAATGTCACTGTTCTAAAAAAAAGTAAGGATTTAAAAGTGTCGCCTCTGTTTTAATGTTTTCTCCATACGCACTTCTCTGCCTCACAGATAAAAAACTTTTAAATATAACAGTATCAAACTTCGCTCATTTGCAGAGTAATGATTGAGAAATTGGCTGATAGGGGAAACGAAAAAATTGTAATTTTTGGGAAATTGCTTTTTGGAAATTATTTTTTAAATCCAGAATATTCATAGCAAGGAATGGTTGGGTTGGCTAATGTTTTAGTTAGAATAATGCAATGGGACGTGATAACAAAGATTTCGTTTTCATCAATTGCACACTTGCGGAAAGTCCCTCTGCCATTGAAAGATTAAGATTTACGAGCAATTGCCAATACACGACTCAATTGATTTCCCTCAAAATAATTTTATGTGTTCTCAACACTGGCATTAACCAAGAGGGCATCAAAAGGGTCAGAAGACAAAAACTTGCACAACCATGTAAATCATTTATATTGCAGGGAATCATATCCTACTCTTCGATCACGTGCACATCTCAAGCAGGCAACACTATGCTCCCCCTCTCCGTTCACGTGATATTTACATTTGAGCTCAATCCTGCTTAGCTACTAACCAGCAGACTGCCACGATCCTCAGAGAAAAGCAGAAGTGTGTGTCGTTCCTTCCATCTTAATTTCTTTTGTAAATATTGTAAGCGAGTCTCATCATTAAATATCTAAATCTAAATGGAATCAGATCAACCTGTTCCTAAACCCAACCTTCCACAACAGCACCTTTGCAATACCATCAAGTTTTAGTCAGAATAATAAAGTATACCGATCTATTTCAATATTTATAATTACACAAGCTGAATACCCGTGCTTCGCAACGGAATTTTACCATGTGCAATATTTTAGCTAGCTATAAGGCCCAACGTTGCGGAAATAAGTCATTGGTGTATAGGCCCACATTTTTGGCGCTTCGCTTGCGGGAAGGTTCATCACAACGAAAAAATCGATCTCGCTTCGCTCCCTGAAAAAGTTATTGACACATAAACACAGGCTTACTTAACTCGTTGAAAGGTTCATTGCTATGCAAACATGAGCTCTATTTGCTCGATGAAAGGTTAATTGCTGCGTAAGCATAAGGTCGCTTCACACTCTAAAAACTAATTGCTACGTAAAGCCTTAATATTAGAAGTCCCTCTCCCTTGTCGAGAAACAATAAAAAAAAAATTAAAAAATACCAGTTAATAACTATAATACAACACCTCTTTAAGAATATTTTAACACGTGATGTTCGTAAAAAGTAAAATTAGAAGATCAAAACTACTCATGTTGAAATTTTCAGAATTGTAAGCCTATTAGAAGTCTCTTTTTGTGAAAATATTAATTAAAAATTCACTAAAAAACAAATTAAAATGTTAAAGTTCTTTTTGTCAAAAGTCCAATTAGAAGGCCAAAACTATTAATGTTGAAAATTTCAGAAATATAGCCAAATTTGAAATCGTTCTGTAAAATATTTGTTAATTAATTAATTAATTAATTAATTAATTAATTAAAAACAAATAAAATTTCAAAATTCTGTTTTTCAAAAGTCCAGTTAGAAGGCCAAAACTACTTATGTTGAAAATTTCAGAGCTGTAGCAGTATTAGAAACCATTTTGTAAAATATATATTAATTAATTAAAGAAACTAATTAAAAAGGAACTACATAAAAATTTAAAATTCTGTTTTTAAAAAGTCCAATTAAAAGGCCAAAACTACTTTTGTTGCAATTTTCAGAGCTGTAGCTCTATTAGAAATCGTTTTGTAAAATATATATTAATTAATTAAAAAAATGAATTGAAAAGGAATTAAATAAAAATTTAAAATTCTGTTTTTCAGAAGTCCAATTAAAACGCCACAACTACTTTTGTTGAAATTTTCAGAGCTGTAGTCCTTTTAGAAATTGTTTTGTAAAATATTTATTAATTAATTAAATAGAACTAATTAAAATTTTAACATTCTGTTTAACATACATAAAATTAGAAAGCCAAAATTTCTTATGTTGAAAATTTCAGAGCTCTACTCCAATTTTAGGTAGGTTTCTATAGATCCACAGACAGACACACAGCTTATTTTATTATTATAGATTATGCCAGATGATGCTACAATTTAGAGATGTGAATTTCTACATAAAAATTTAGACGGACCATTCTAGTATTAACATATAAAAAGAGAGTTCTTAAGTGTAATAGAAAGTTGTGTGATATTTCACAAAACGCAACTTTCTATTACATTCCATTAATCCATTTAATCTTGTTAAATAGAATGATTTCTTTGAACTTCTTTGGTTTTTCGTTCAAAAATATTGAAAACAAAGTAGCAACATAAAACTCGTCTAGTTGAGGAACTGGTTGTTAAGTTTGATGGCTAATGTTGATAAAAATTTTAATTTGGGCCTACAATGTAGTTCTCGGTTAGTTACTCTGATTGTGTTTTGGAGGAAGTTATGTAACTATGGTTTTTGGGTCCGAATATTATTAGATCAAGATGTGAATTGATCGTAGTCCAAATATCAAGGAGGGACCACTTTCCGAGAATTTGCCACGGAATATTGTTGATGTTAATCTCGGAGGAATATACGGGAATAATTTGTCCTTATAGACAGTGTAATTAAAATATAACAATAAACACAACACTTCATTAGTAAAAAGTTCCTTTTTTTATCAACAGGATGAAATACATGCGAGATTAAAAATGGGCGCAGCGCGTAATATCTTACCCTTATTTTGTACATTAATTCACCTATTCCTCCCAATTTTTTTTATTTCGTAAAGTTGTTGGAATCACAACTTTGTTCTTTTCTAAGTGTTTTCTTTTTTTAACTGTCTATTATTATTTTTTATTTTTTAATTCGTCTTGTTTATTTTAAATAAGATTTTAATAAAAATTAATAAACATGATATGAAAATTAATAGAAGGAAAATGTGTACAACAATGACTTAAAATTTTACAGGTATTTTTTGTGCTGCGGAAAAAAAATAAACAAATAACGGTTCTTCACCTCTTTCATCATGCTACCATATGTATGTTTTACTATTCTTTCATCACAACAAATGATATCGGTAAGTAAAAATGTACTTACAATTTCCTTGCATTTAACTAATTATTACTTAGGAATAAAAAAATTTATTGAACATTGTTATTTGTGCAACTAGTTGGAAAAAAAAATACTTTTTCAAACGAGGTAAAATGTTAATTTGACGAGTGCGTTAGCACGAGTCAAATAATTTACCGAGTTTCACGTGTTGCTTACAATATTTTTTATAATCACGTGCAAAATATAGTTTTAATACATATATTTATTAATGTTGGTAACTCCAGTCAATGAATTTCTTCTGAAAAATAAGTCATTTCAATGCCAAGAGTTATATAATATTTGAGCACGAGGCGTGCGAGAAAGTACTTTTCACACTAGGGCGAGAAAGTTTCTTTCCCGCACTCCTCTCGGTAAAGAGCAACTTTCGGTACGATTTTTGATTAAAAGTGATCAAATTAAGTTCAATTTTTGTACGTTGTTATAAAAAAATAATTTAATTTTCCAAAAGATTAGAATGGTCAGAACGACAAAGTTAAAGAAATATTAAAAACAACAAAAAATTCGGAATGAGAAGCAAACTGAAAAAAAAAAAAGGGAAATAAGAAGTGGTTGTAAGTATTGGTGCCACATCCAGGGCCCGATTTAGAAATTTTTTTACTGTAGGCCCAACATTCAGAGAGGGGCCCCCAATAGCAAATATTTATTTTCTTACGTCACAATATTACCAGATCAAGCTACATTCGTTAAGACTAACTTTTTACAATTAAAACTCATAGTTTACTTTCACACGATTTTTTTGTTGTAATTAGTATGATCTTGATTTCCTCAAAACTTTTGAATTAATCCAGATCCCCATGAGCACTGATTTTAAAGCACACTTTCCTGTATTTTAAACTTACATTTTAACACAGGGTCCACAAATTATATAGTAATAAAGATTACTTAATTTTATAACAATAATTGTAAATAATACAAAGTAACCTTTCCACTGTTTCCACGATCTCACCAAAAAGGAGGGCCAAAAAAGTTAAAAAAAAGTCCACGGAAGAGCCTGCAAACCAACCAATCACAAAGACTTTTTCATTTCATAATATAAGAAGTTGTATATGGTTGGTAAACATCTCTTTACAAGAGGCGAGAGGAGAACAGCTGCGTAAAGCCCTTGTCTCCGTGTACATATGAAGAAGTTGTATATGATTGGCTGAATCGGAAAGATTTGCTTAATAAGGTTTTATTAAGTTAGTCTATCTAACTTAACTCTCTGTGACTATAAAAAAATATGGAATTTACGGATGTGTAACTAAAAATAAATTATTATTTTTGTTCAGTACTTCCAATAAAAAAAACATTATATTTAAAATTTTCAGAAAATTTTCAAAATATGGAGGCCCCCAAATTTGGGGGCCCCTAGGCCTGGAACTAGTGGGCCTAATGGTAAATCAGGCCCTGGCCACATCGAACATTATTTTGATTTTTTTTTTATAGTATGTGGAGACATAGCAATTGCTTCAGAATATACTTAGAGTATATATACCTATTGTTATGAATATTCCACAGAGGCAATGATGGCACAGTTTTCTAGATAAAAACTATTATTTATTCGCTCTTCAAAGGGAGACAAAATTTAACACAAGCTTCAATAACAACAACTTCGAATTCAGCGATAATTCAGGTCAGGCACACTCAAAGCGTTTAGCTTTCATCGAGTTCCAAAGTCAAATTGACTGTCGATTTTAGTTGCAGTTCAATTTATAGGTGCGCTTGAGAACCTTCTCGAAATATCCAGCCAACTCATCAAAATTAAAGAAACATCTCGAAATTTCCCGATTGCATTAGGTATTGCCACCTTTTTTCTAACCTGTATTATTGCTAATAATAAATAAAATAAGGTAAAAGAAATTACAATAGAATTTAAAAATAATACGTTACTATTTACAACTATATACAGAAAATTTGCGCAACAATATGTAATGTATTCCCATTGGAACTTCTCTTTCAGCTTTAGTATTTTCTATCATTTTCCGGAATTAGCATTAGGCGCCCTGAATCTAGTCGAGTCTGCCTCAGATCGGTTCTTTGGAGATCACCAATTTATAAAAACGCCAGTTTTCTATTCGATTGCGCCTTTTTTTTTACATAATTTAACTCTACTCGAGCCAAAAGTTACCACTGCTCTTCTCGACTTAGTAAATAAACTCTTGTTTCAATTTGACCACGACTTGCTTATTTAGACGGTCAACATCTGCACCTTTATATATATATATATATATATATATATATATATATATATATATATATATATATATATATATATATATATATATATATATATATATATATATATATATATATATATATATATATATATATATATATATATATATATATATATATATATATATATATATATATATATATATATATATATATATATATATATATATATATATATATATATATATATATATATATATATATATATATATATATATATATATATATATATATATATATATATATATATATATATATATATATATATATATATATATATATATATATATATAGAACAGTTTATTATATATATATATGAACAGTTTTTTTGAGTTCTTGATGAGCAATTTGGCACGCAGCACTTGAGGGAATAAAACAGACTACAATGGAAAAGGAGGCAGCAGAAGGCCGAGGGAACTCTTCAAGAGTTCCCTTTTGATATGGAGAGACTGTCACTTCTGGGATTGTCTTATGGGAATATACGAGATAATCTGTCTCTATATTATTTTTTACGGTATCAAAATTTTCGAATTGCAGCAAACAATAAGGACCCGAAGTCTGCCCTCATGTACGCCATTAGAATTGAAACCGGGAAGCAAGTTTCAAGAAAAGGTCGACGAGTTGTATATGAGGCATTGACTGAATATTCTTCTGAGCTTTCACAAGAAAGCTACCAGAACTGGAAAGCAAAGTGGGGAGAATTTTGCTATCAAGGATCAAAGGACCGAAAGTCTAGATTTACTTGCTGGCTCTACACGCGTGAGGGACATCTAAGAGTAGCTACTCTAATTTGAACAGGAGAGAGTATAATACTACCTCTGAATCTCAACAGTGAAAGTTAAGCAGATGCCATCTCGCATGGCAGAGGCTACTGAGTAGAGCAGGTGCAGTATCGCTAAGTTATTTCTACATTTAACAATGTCAAGGAGAAAACCATGGTTTATTCGAGAAGGGAGATATTAATGGAAATCCCAGCTGCCTAATCTTCGACTCAGGGGCCAAGGTAATCATTGTGCGAATGGATATAGCTCGACATTCGGACAGCCAATTCTTCTAAATTGCGTCTTCCGTTTCGCTACAGATTGTGACTGGTGACAAGATTTCTGTGCAAAGGAAAATATAATTCAACATTTCTTTAGAATTTAACACATATGCGCTTACTGTTTATATTATCGAAATTATTGACCCATGTATTACTGGATTAGACTTTTTAAAGAAAAAGGGAATTACTTTGAATTTTGAGAAAGACGAGCTTCAAATATAGAGAAACGAAGTTCCATTGTACAGTCTGGATAAAATCGCGTACTTCGACTGTAGCTCTTGAAGATGCCATCAATTCCTCAATAACAGAAAAAGCGTTCTGCAACTGTCCCGAATATCTTCCGATTTGGAGTGAAGGATTTCTCATCTGTAAGAAGCATCCCGTAAGGTAATTTAGAAAGAGGAACGCTGTTGAACCTCACCCAAGAGATGATGCACGTGAGAAGGGACAACAATGGTGATGCTACGCGAGTGATGGAGTAAGAAGAGGGAATTACCACTTACACTTCTGTTACAAGCATCGAACTAAGGCCCAACGATTGTTTAAGCAGTAAATTTAAGTGATCAAAATAATCCTAAGTATAGGATTTGTATATTTGGAACAAATATTTGAGATTAGTTACTGTCGATATCTGTAAACGGTTTTATCTTTATTGATTTGAATTTAATTATCAAAATTTTAAGTTACATAAATTAAATGTTTTAAAAATAAGGTATTATCTACAAGTTATAATAACAAATGAAACAAATGAAAATAGACAGAAAATAACAGTGAACAAATGAAAATAGATTTATTTTAGAAGTAGAAATTAAAGATAATTGAAGAAATACAGTAAACCAATTGAAAATATATAATAATAAGATTGCAAAATACAAATTTATTTATACTACAGTCAAACACCGTTAACGCGAAATCGCTTAGCCTGAAATCCCGTTTAAAGCGAAGTAAAAGCCTCAGTTCTCCGCACTTAAAACTTAACGTTAATTTATGCGTTTAACACGAAATTCGGTTTCAAGGGTTCCTTCGATTTCGCTTTAACGGGGTTTGACAATATAACTAATGCAATACAAAGAACAATTTAAGTTTCAAAGGCACACTATTACATTAATTTCTCATACACAATATCATTTTTATATAACGTATGAATTTAAATATACAGGATTTGAAACTTGTTTCTTGCAAGTCAAAAACATATTGTTGCGTGGACGGGCTCGAAAGATTTAAAGTCAGAGCAGATAAAAACTTGCAGAAATTTATTCCAAAATAACTCTTCGCACATTCTCTTACAACTCCAGAACTTCTCATTCTAGTAGACTCAATACAGCTCTTTTCAAAACAATAGAGCACAAAACAGCAGTTAAACTTAACACACAACTGCTAAATCGCCGCAAAAGACAATGCAATACAGTTTGCTTTGGAACTCTCTGAATGCTCGCTGACAGACAACCAAGTCAGTAACTCCACTCAGTCAGTATCTCAACTAACTCAGTAATTTCAGTCAACTAACTGACTCAACTCACTCTCGGTCTTATATAGGGGGAGGCGAACCTTCGTGAATCTTCCAGAGATAGACATTTGGAGAACTTTCCAGATTGTAGTCGAAAAGTCCTATACATGTACATGGGGAACGAAAATGTCGCCAAACTTGGACAAAAAAACAAAAACAACATTTTGGGTCCCCATGTACATGTATAGGACTTTTCGACTACGATCTGGTTTAGAAACCAATATTTCATCATTAAAGAATTGCTTGGTTTAGGTTAGAGTAATTACAGTAAAAAATCGAATTTGATTATCTTTGCGCTCTTGGGAAGCTTAATAAAGCAATCTATTATATTGCATCCCAAGACCAAAAATTCTTTTCCCACTAAATCGCTATACTGAATTTGCATTTACCACGTAATATCCTGACTCCACCTTTCTACTGATCCTTCTGAGATTCTACTGATCCTCATGAGACGGAAAACTTTCTTTTCAGTAAAAAAGTTTCTGATGTTAAAAAGTTTTAATCTTTGGGTGCAATATGTTGGTTTACTATATTGAGATCGCCTAATTAAATTCGACTTTTTACTTTATTTACGTTAACTTGATCTAAACAATTCTTTGATGGGGAAATATTGGTTTCTAAATCGTGTCTATTGATACTTATGGAATATATAGCCTACTTTTGCTTTGGATCAACGAT
Source organism: Linyphia triangularis (assembly GCA_963978545.1). NCBI lineage: Eukaryota > Metazoa > Arthropoda > Arachnida > Araneae > Linyphiidae > Linyphia > Linyphia triangularis. The sequence goes on from OZ021723.1 coordinate 70,823,189, forward strand.
AAAAAATATGAATATGGCACCGATACGTAAGCCAGATCACTCCTCTAATCCAAATTTCATCAAGCAGGTGGGGGACGCTTTTACAATATCCACTCCCGAAATATTTAATGTATTAGGAACTTTCCATCTCTTGCAAACAGCTCAAAAGGTGGAACAAGCAATTTAGCCATTACAACTCATAAAAATCCGCATGTTAAGTTTGTGAATACTTAAACGCTGATGGCAGGGAAGACCATATTTCCACTTAAGGTCAACTTTTTGAATTTCCTGATTTTTAATATGGATGCATCTATACAACTGCACACTAATGGTACTCCATTCTTTAGTATATGCCCCACTGAACACTTCGCATTTGATTTTGAAACTGTGTTGTTTTATCTATCATTATGTTATATTAAGATGCTCGTTTGAGAGGGATTCCATATGTCTATGCTGCTCCACGGAGAAGTTATTAGGGAAAACTGACATTCCTTTAATTTCTCTCGCCAGTCTTCAAGACAGCTCCGGAGAAACAGTGATATGGCAAGAGAACAATCTCATAATATTAAAGCTCACTGTTTCTCAAATTCACTTTTTTTTTTTATCTCTTAATATGATCCTAAATTATTCTCTTCGATTCATTCTAGAGCAAAAACAATGAATTTTTTAAAAAAATGACAGAAAACAAGTGTATTGTCTATTACTTTCGAAACTTTGCATCTTCGGTTGAGTTGCTAGATATTCTACTAATTTCGCTTTTCTTTCTAGGATACTACGTGTTAGTAACAGTAGGAATTAACTGTTTCATTCACATCATCATGTACTTGTATTACTTTCTGGCAGCCTTTGGGCCACACATGCAGAAATATTTAGGGTGGAAGAGGCACTTAACAAAATTGCAGATGGTAAATATATTTGAATAATTAATTTGCAATTACTTCAAAGCATGCGATTGAAATGGGAAAATCGTATTTAAACTTATAACTAGGGATGTGGAACATCGCACAACTTTCAATTACACTATATTACTGTTGTGGATTTGTGTTATTTACTGTTTTTATCTTTCCATCATTCGTTTAGAAAAAATGGCCAGTTTAGCGATATATTTTGAGATAATTGTAATATGAGACTTAAAAAAAAAAAAAAAAAAAAAAAAAAAAAACACCTCTTTGCCAAAATAGAAATTTTGGCGAAGTTTTTTCTTTTTTCTTTAAAGTCCCATATTACAATTACTGGCCTCGCTTTTTTCAATAATTCTTATACTCTCCTATCTTATTAGTGAAACTGAGAAGAGGTGAAAAAACGATCGTTCATAAGCTATGCTATCAAGCAAAGAAAACTCTGTGTTAAAAGCACTCGTTTTAAACGTTTTACGCCATTAAAGCATTTTTACGAGAATTTCGGAGGTGGGATGTTTAGAACACTTAAGAGGCATTATCACAGCGATTTTTATCAAAATCGTTAGAGCCGTTTTTTAGCAATCATTGAAAAACATGATTTTTTCAATGGCAGCTACCTTATGCACATGCGCGATTTTGACGAAAGCCTTAATGGTTGGTCCTTAGGCCATCACCAAAATGCTCACCAAATTTGAACATTGTAGGTCAATTTGTTCGGGAGTTATGCTGACCACGTACACACAGACAGATATTTTTACTATATTACTTTTTTGAGAACAGGATGATCCAAAACGTGGAGAAATTAAAAAAAAAATCGAAAATTATTTTTAACCGAATCCTATACTTTCATTACTAGGCCTGGGAGTTGTTAACATTTCTGCATCGTGATATATCGGGAAGCAAACATCACGATGTCACGATACATCGCGATGCTAACTATATGTATATTTTTTTTACAAAATACTACAAAACAACATTTTCATAACACGCTATATAGCCGAAAGTTATGCTTAATTAGCTTTGTAAAATTTTATTAAATTCATTTTAATTTTTTATAGTTTTAGGAAGTTTATTTTAAATAACATGAGCAGCGACCGAATTATTTTCAGCGAGATGCACAAAGCACCCAGGGGGGTATAAGCCGGTTATTATTATTATTATTTTGGTTTAATCCGGATTTTTCAATTTCTCTATCTTATTGAAATTTTACTTTGTTATTTTACAGGGAAGGAGGGGGGGGGGGTGGAGGACAAGTGCACTTCCTGGCGGGGCACATGTTACTTTAGTTATTGGATATTCTTAATCATTAAATCAAAAACATACTTTATAATAAATATTTTATTACTTACAATATACAATATAACTATTATGCATTAATTTTATTTTTATTGTTTAACATTTAAAATTCTAATGATCTTTATTTTGTGCCCAAAAAATCTGCATTTCCGCATTTTTAAAAAGCAGTGTTGGATCGATACTTATGGAAATAAACTTTATTCAAATTGTACAAACTGAAAAAAAAAATATAAAACATTTATTTACTTACGAGACCGAAGAGGAAATCCTTAAAGTGGATGGGAAAAATCGTTTATAAGTATTTAAGCAATCAAATTAGAGAAACAACTGTGATTAGACCATGCACTAGTTCACATTGATTTTGGCAGATATAACAAACAACTCATAGTAATAAATAACCAGATTATCTTAACTGAGTAAGAACTAGACAGAAATTACCACGCCAGAATAGCGCAATCCCCTTGCGTTAATAAATAAAGCAAAATAAAATAATTGCAAGATAAAAAAAAAATCGTAATACTTTATTTCTTTCAAGTTAGAGAAATAATGAAAAAAAAAAAAAAAAAAAAAAAAAAAATCAAAAATGAAACACAAAAAGTGTAGGAAATGCCCAAGAATAGATATCAAGGTCTTATATCTGATGACTATTAAATAAAAATAAAAATGTTTTCCAAGAGTTGAGAGAACAACATAAATAATATTCAAACATTAAAGAAATACTTCTTTTATCGTATCTCCCATATTACTAGACTGCTGGCACCACCTGTCAAACGGCCCGATGTCGACGGTTTCCTTATGTTTCTATACAATATTGGGAACATCGCGCATATGCAGGACAGGGTGGATAGGATTATCACGATGTGAGCTTGCTGATGAAGTACCGCGCAAAAGCAAATGGAACTCGTTTCAAACGGCGCGGTGTCGACGGTTTCAATACTTTTCCATAGTATCTTAGGAACACCGCGCATTAATCGTGGCGCGGTTCTTCGTCCTTGAATGCGAATGAAGTATCGTCTCAGCAAAAGCAAATAGAAATCGTCTCAAACGGCGCGGTGTTAGCTGTTACAGTACGTTTCTGTACAGTTCTGGAGACACCGCGCATAAGCAGGGTGGATTACTGCGATGTGTTGAAGTATCGTGTTTCGAACGGCGCGGTGTCGACGGTTTCAATACGTTTCTACAGTATCTTAGAAACCCCGCCCATCAATCGTGGAATCACGGTTCTTCGTCCTTGAAGTGCTAAGCAAGGATCGCGCTCTCGTCGAAAAAGATTGTGATGTATCGGGTATGCGAAAATAGTGACACCGGTTTGACGATGTTGATTTCACACCGGTTTTGGACGATGTATCTATACATCGCCCAAGCCTATTCATTACCCTATGTATTACACATGGATAATTGAAAGTAATAAAATGCTTAAAATATACAATATTACATTTCTTATCATAAATTGCTCAGTGTTGTATAAAACTAGAATTCCGAATATTTTCTTATATACCTAAGTTTCCAACAAACTTTGTAACTTATGAATGAGACTCATTTGAAAGATACCATTTTAGAGTTTAAATTTTAAAAAGAAGGATCACGTATAAATACAGAAAATTTACAATTAGTTATTATTTATAAAATCAATAAATTGCATTTGAAGAGATGCAACTGGAAGCAAAGAGGTTTTTTGTTTAGGTTTTAATCTCCACTATCGACAAATTTTACTTCATTTAAATGTAACGTGAGGCCCTTGACACATCTTTGTGATCGCTATTATCCAAACCTCCATACCAATCAATGAATGTTTACAGTGGATGCATTACGCAACATTATAAGGTATCTTCTCACATTGTTCAACCTGTACTGAAAGAAACTAAGGTTAGATTCTGGTTAAAGGAGATGCGAAATGTTTACGCTATGCAATAGCTCACCCTCAACAATGGTTTCAGAAATCTATCAATAAAACTAAATGTGAACGCCGACAACAAAATGTAGGATAAAGATAAATTGACATTATAACTTTCATATACTCATATATTAAGATAGTGTAGTGAAAGTATTGGTTTGACAATTTTTAATTTTTTTTTTTTTTTTTTTTTTTACATTTCTCCACGTATTGAATCAGAGTTCAACTAGGGGTGTGGAACATCGCACAACTTTCAATTACTCTATAATACTGACGTGGATTTGTGTCATTTACCAATTTTATATGTTCCTCATTCCTTTAGAGGAAATGATATATATATATATATATATATATATATATATATATATATATATACCCATGCAATAATTATCGCAAAAAATACCTCCGAACTCACCATTTCCTCTAAATGAATGATGAAAATGGCACAAATCCACGTCAGTATTATAAAGTAATTGAAAGTTTTGGCGAAGTTTTATCCATATATGTATAAACTTCACCAAAATGTCGATTTTGGCAATATACTTTTAGATAATCCTTATATTATCCTTTGTTATAAGCGAAACTGTGGGAAGAAGGAAAAACGATCGTTGATGAGATATGCTCAAGGAAAGAGAACTCTGTGTTGAAAGCTTTCAAATTTTTACGCCGTAAAAGCATTTTTACGTGAATTTCGGAGGTGGGATGTTTAGAACACCTTAAGAGGCATTAGCACAGCGATTTTTATCAAAATCGTTGGAGCCGTTTTTTAGCAATCATTGAAAAACATGATTTTTTTCAATGGCAGCTACCTTATGCGCATGCTCGATTTTGACGAAAACCTTAGTGGTAGGTTCCATGGCCACCAGCAACCCGCATACCAAATTTGAACATCGTAGGTCAATTTTTTCGAGAGCTAAGCTGACCACAGACACACATACAGAAATTTTTTCTAGATCACCTTTTTTGAAATCAGGGTGTTCCAAAACGTGCAGAAATGCAAAAAAAAAAAATCGAATTTTTTTTTGGACCGAATGGTATACTTTCATTACCCTATGTATAATACATATGGGTAATTGAAAGTAAAAAAAGGTGTATAAAAAATGTCGGTCGGTGTGCCTGTAATCAGCATGACTTCTGAACGGATTAACCTATGATGTTGATAATTTTGAGTATAAGCAAGTGGTTACCATGTGACCTCTCATTAAGATGTTGGTCATAATTGCGCATGTGTATAAAATAGCTAACACTGAGAAATTATCTTTTTCAACAATTGACAAAAAACGGTTCCAACGATTTTGATCAAAATCACGGTTGTAATGCCTTTTAAAGCGTCCTTAACATTCCCACCACCGAAATTCTTGTAGAAATGTTAAAAGAAGTAAAAGGTTGAGAAACGAACGTCTTTAACATAGAGTTTTCTCTTGAGTATCACCCGTCAATGACTGTTTCTTCTCTATTTCACTTACTAGAAAGAATAGCGTAATATTTATCGAAAAACATATTACAGAATTCGCCATTTTGTCCGTGTTTTTTTAATAGTGTAATTTTTGCCAAAAACATCGACAAACTAGACATTAAAAAAAAAAAAAATAATAAAATTTTTAATATATCCAATGTGAAAAAATATTATTTCAATCCGTGACAAATATAAATGCAGTGATCAGTATTAAGTGTGATTGAAAGTCGTGAGATGTTCCACACCTGTAGTTTACATGGATCCTTTACTATTGAACTCTCTAAAGAAAAATTTGGTTGTATATATTTTCTCCAATATTAGAATATTTAGAATTTACAAAAGGCCCTCTCGTATGATTTTACCAATGAGGAATATTAAATCATAAAACAAATAATCAAAGTGACGCTGCCAAATACTTTTGGAATTAAACAAAAATTCTTTTACTGAAGATAGAGGGTTAAGAAGGCGTGCTAATAGCTTGCAATCGATTGAACAAATTTTAACCAGGTAATACGGGCAACAGGAATTCTACACTGAGCAAAGCCGGGTAGTTTAGATAGTTTTAAATAAAGGTGCTTAATATCATACATGATGAAATATTGCACTGTGACTAAAAACTGTGTTACTAAAAAGTTACAATGTGAAGTGATTACAGAAGACCCATTGATTATTCGAATATCGAACACTAAAATCGTTTCAGTTTGAATATTAGAAAATGTGGACCTTTTTTTCTAAATGTTAGACCTACTTTTATATACTATTCCTTATGTAAGGTTATTTTTTAAGAAGTGTGATACAAAAATTATACACAGTTAATGGTGTTTTTATTTTCCTTTTTCCTTTTTTTTTTCCCTTCCTCTTATTGCTTCTATGACAGTTGTAACTTTTTCATAAATGTTTGATTATCTGAGAAATTCGAATACTCGCAGTCCCTAATTGTTATTCCCGCAGTCCCTAATTGTTACTGTAATAACTTAATTAATATCGTGATTATGCTCTTTAGAACTAATTGTAGCCTGAAGTAATGCGCGTAATGTTGTTAAGATGTATTAATGAAATGTTTTTGTCTTTTCAGATTCAGTTTGTAATTGTCCTGTTATACATGTCCGTAAATTTTGCCATAGGATGTGAGAAGTTAGATATACTGGAGATATCTTTCTTTTTCTTCATATTAGCATTATTACTTTTATTCTCAAATTTCTATAGAAAATCATTCAAAACTGAATAAATAGATATTTGAATTCTGTGTATAATATTTATTGCTGTAACTCTGCTAAACCACTAGCTATCTCTATCTTGTGAAATCATACTGGAACTGGGTTGTCAAGGTATGAACGGAAGTCTTTTTGTAAGTAATGAAATACACTTCTTTATGCTTGAATATAAGCAATCAACAGTGGAAGATAAAATGTTTGTCCTGCAAAAATTGATTGTCAATCCCCCCCCCCCTTTCGCTCCCCCTTCTCACCTCATTGACATAATACGATATTTTCCAAAACACAAGATTAATCAAAGTATTGCTTAAGCTTATATACAATCACCTAGGTATGTAATTGTAGCTCTGCACTATGGTTTCTAGAGCCCCATATCTTGGCCAAAAGTTTTTTTATTCAACTTTTTGGTAAAAATTGTTTAGCCTGCATGTTTTGAATGATAGCAAATAATAAATAATATAACCCATAAAACAAAGTTTTTAATATAAATCCTTTATATGCATTGTCAATTTTTATATTCCTTAACACAGCGCCGAGTCTGTAAACAGTGTGCTTGGTGATTGCATTTAATTTTAAATATGATAAACATTTCTATCAGCAAAATGTGTGGCAAACTACGTTTCAAAATTTATTTATTAAAAATGAACGTGAATTTGTGCTATCACATCCAAATAACATTTATTTTTTCTGATTAAAGTAATTTTATTATTTATTTATTTAAAAGAAATTGGCAACAGAAAAGAGTTTCAACAATGATCGGTTCAATGATATTTACTGTGATTGGATGACGGCAAATAGGTTTATTAGTATTCCGTAAAAACGACCTTTTAGTGACAGTAACAGTCCCAAAACTTGATAGAATACAATGTCATCGACATCGAATCTATCTACCAAGTTTCAGACCGATTGGATGTTAATTAGGCGCCCGCTGATTTGCCTCCCATCGACACACACACACAAAATTGAAGTTAGTGTAGAGGATTTAAAAAAGACCAACTGCGTTGAATTAAATGTACAGAATTTGATAAATATTTAGTTTTTTATTGTTTTATACTTGTAATTGTGTTTCTATGCAACTTAAAAGTATCATCACATTACAATATTAAGTCAATCTAACACAATAAAATAAACAAGTTTATAAAACTCATCTTTCTTTATTATACACTTTCAAGAAAAGATTAAAAACACACACACACACACACACACACACACACACACACACACATTGTATTTATGACACAGCACATGTTAAAATTTCTTCGTAGCGAAGTACGGGTATTCAGCTAGTTACAAACAAAATATTAATTTTCCCTTAACAAATAACTGTTACTTTGCTTATCTATTAAGAAAGGAAGGATTTTCATTATCCACTAAACTTCTATATGCTTATTTTATTTTGCAATATTCTATCCAACAAGTACATAAAATAGAATAGCAGCATAATTAAACAAAATTACACTGTTCTAATTAGAGTAAAAAAATGGAATTTCTCTTGCATACATTTTTTTTTCTCCATTTCTGTTGACATTTTTCATAACTTCATTTTGTTTATTATAGAAACTCTTGTAGTCCCTAATCCCTACTTAAAGAGATTTAATTGGAATATTTATTGAAGTATAAATTCTCTGTATTAATAAAACAAAGTCTGTGTATATGTCTGTCTGTGGATCTATAGAAAGCCACTTAAAATAGGAGAAGAGCTCTGAAATTTTCAACATAAGTAGTTTTGGTCCTCTAATTGTACCTTTGACCAACAGAATGTTAAAATTTTTATTAGATCTTTTTGAATTATTATTATTATTTATTTTTTTTACAAAGTGATTTCAAATAGAGGAACAGTTCTGAAATTTTCAACATAAGTAGTTAGCCTTTTAATTGTATTTGTGAAAAACAGAGTAATAAAATTTTATTTAGTTATTTTTTATTTAATTAACAACATATATTTTACAAAACGATTTCTAATATGGCTACAAGTCTGAAATTTAAAACCGAAATTTTTAAATTTTGATTTTTAATTATTTTTTAATAATTTTTAAAAATTTTTTTTTTTAATTCATTTTCAAATATTTTACAAAACCGGTTCTTCAGCTCTGAAAATTTCAACATAGATAAATTTGATCTTTTAATTGAACTTCTGACAAACAGAATGTTAAAATTTTAGTTTGTTTCTTAATTATTTCTTTTAATTAATATTTTTACAAAAAGCGACTTCTAGTAGGCCTAGAGCTCTGAAAATTTCAACATAAGTAGTTTTGGCCTTCTAATATTGCTTTTCACAAACACTTGATAGAATATTCTCAAAGGGGTGAGGAGTGATGTATTATTGTATTAATGGGGATTTTTTTTGCTGTTTTTTTTTTGTTTTTTGTTTTTGTTTCTCGACAGGGGAGGGAGTTCTAATATAAAGGGTTTACGTAACAATTAAATTTTAGTGAGTGAAGCTAGCTTTGCGCAGCAATTAACTTTTCACTAAGCGAAGCAAGCCCATGGTTGCGCACCAATGAACCTTCCAACGAGAGAAACGAGCTAGTGCTTGCATAGCAATGGACCTTTCAAAGAGTTAAGTGAGTCTGTCCTTAACTTTTCAACGGGCGAAGCGAGCTGTGTTTGACTAACAATGAAAATTTTCAACGACAAAAGCGAGCTGTGTTTGTTACAAGGAAATATTGAGCGAGCGAAGCAAGCTTGGTTTTGCGTAGCAATGAACTTTTCTGTCAGTGAAGCGGGCCAGTTCACGAAACGCCAAAAGCTGGGACCTCTTCACCAATAACGGATCTCCGCAACGCGGGGCCACGCAGCTAGTTTTTAAAATGTAATAAGTTGTTTCATAATATTCTTTTGCTTACCTTTATTTTTTTATTTGTATCATGTTATGCATATATAGTTAAACAATATTAAAGAAATTAATTTATAACGCATAAAATTTTGGTTTTAAAAAATGTTCTTCTGGAAAATTAAGAAAAATAGAGGCAAGCTTAAATGAATTTTTTAAAACTGAACAACCCACAAGTCAATCGTTGTAGATTTCTCAACTCATGTGATTTCATTCGAGGTTAAACCTAGTTGTATTATTGAAAGTTAAACTAAGACAAGATTTTTTATGCGTAATCTTAACTTGTTACTAAAATTGAATGCATAATCATATGTTTATCAATACGAACTTGTCTTTGAATGCAATACAAACTGAAAAATAATAAATAATTTAGATTGAGTTTTCCGAACTTTTATTGTCAGTTTCTATTCACATACATAATTTTCTTTGTACAATTTAATTGCTTAATTCTTGACAAAATTTATCCACTACTTTAAATTGCGTAGACATATTTCATTGTGCTTCCAATCTAAACAAAACCTGCATTACTAGTGGATTCTACGTGTTCCTAGTGGATCTAGCTCACCAGCTTTTGTCGATTCATCATTCGACATCGCCACGGAAAGGAGCTCTCCCTAATCACTCCCTTGTTGGTCACGTGAGCTCCGGTTTCAAATCAATTCCGAAACTACATTTTTTTAAACTTTGAATTATAAAATAAATATGTGGAAGATGAGGGTAAAACAAAGTTTTTCCATAATTTTAGAGCATTTACAAACGATTTAAAGCAATGGAAAAATATTCTGTACTTCTCTAATGTCTTGTCAGAACTCTTTCATGTGTGTTAAATACTTCATGCATCACTCTTCTTCAATATGCAGAAATATTTATATTTCAGATGAATCTAAACTATAATAAAATAAGTTATAGTATAATGTTCCCAAACAAAAAGTTCATTAATTACATTCCGAATATTTGAAAAAAGTCATTTTGTTATAAAAATGATAGATCATAGTTACAAGAGGCATTTGCAAGAGATAATATGTTAATACATTTTTTTATTTCATCATTTTTATCTGATAAACATTTTGTAATTGCAAATAATTTTATACTATTATTTTACTGGCATTAGTCAATGCTGACTAAAAATGTCTGTCAATAGATGTTAGTTCCTATGTCAGAGAAGGATATGCTGGAATGTGCCAAAGGAGCACTTAGGGAAACAAAATACTCGCCAATAAATTCAATATACCACACACCAAAGCATTTCCAAAACGGATGCAGTTATACCACATGAAATTGCTGGAGATGCTCCATATTTTCTTTGCATTGGTATCTGATGAAGCATTTCACAAGATAATAAAGTATGTCATATCCAACAATAACTGTGTACAACTACTATCATTCTCGGGCAAGAAGAACAACAGAAAATGCTTTTGGAATTTTGTATACATGTTTTGGATTTTTTTTTATCCAAGACAATTATGTCTTCAACAGAAGCAACCGATAAATTGGTCACAGGTGCGTAGATATAAGTTGCACGTCTCAAAGTGGAAAAACTTGGAATTCAATGTTTTCTCTAGCAAGACTGAACGTAAAAATAAATAGGTATTTATTAATGTTGATAACTCAAGTCAATGTGTCATTTGATGCTCAGTTTTTCCAGCAATACACTACATTTTTAAATTTATAAATAAAATTTAAAATAAAATATTTAAAAAATATTTTTATTAGGATGTTAGTTTATGATCTATCTAAAATAAAAGAATAAAAAATAATTTAAATATATATATATATATATATATATATATATATATATATATATATATATATATATATTTAAATTAGAAATATAATTTAAAAATTATTGTAGGGTTGTTTCAGATTATCTGGCACCGTCAGCAACACGAGGGCTATAAGGCGCCGAAACATTCGTCATTTGACAAGCCAACATACATTTACAAACACCCATGCCTAACACGAGACTCGAACCCACAACCTCGCGGTCTAGAAGCTAGCACGCTAACCACTATACCGTTTGGTCGGCCCTTAGAAAACCAGGACTTATTAGAAAATCCATTTTAATGAGTTGCTATTGACGATATTGGAAAGAATATGAATTATACCTTGAACCAAATTACAATCTCCCCGTTAAGAACAACAATTATTTTAAAAAACAAAACTTAAAGCCATCAATGACACTTGAATAAGTAAACGAGTTTTTAATTTCAATTTATACATAGCGCTGTATCAAAAATGTCTAACAAGGAGACCTTACGGTCTCGGAAATTCAGATCGGGATGAAATTTGGCAGATTGATAGTATACCTTAAGGGTATCTACACTGTAAAGTAATAAAGCGCACTAGCCAGAAGATTCCGAGAAAATAGGCTTTAAAGTGTTACGCATAGCTTAGATACTAGTAGAGATTTTTGATTTGCAACTCCCCGGTGGCTAAGTGGTCAGCGTGATAGATTCCCGTACGGGCGATCCGGGTTCGATACCTCGTGAGGGAATTTTTTTTTTTTTTTCAATTTATAAAGTGACTGTTCCAGCTAATTGAAATTTGAATTAAAGATAATATTTTATTTTTAAATACGTAATGTATTTTTAATGAAGGTACATTAAAACTTTATTTACAATTTTCACAAACAAGTGATTATAAATTTTGAGATATTATAAGATGTAGAGAAGTAAATGATTTTCCCAAAAAACATGGAGAAACAGTTTCTATATGGAAGAGTAAGAATGTTGCCCTATTGCAGGGTAGTCAGAAATTTTCAAAACCCTAACGGCACTTTATGACGTCTATTTTTATAGACAGGTAAAGAATCTACTAAAGCGTATGCAAAATTGCGCGTATCTGGTTGAAAATAATATAGAAATAAATACCCTTGAAGACTGCATAAAAATACAATCAATAGTCCATCATCAATTTTTAATAAAATTATCCGGTATGCCTGGTATGCTTCCAAGTTTTCTGACGAAAGATATATTTTGATGAATGTTAATGAAGTATATTTTCCAACGAATCTTTTACAAAAAGGTTGTTCCTGTAAACAATCTTCCTTTATAAATTGTGCAAGATGTCGAAACAGTTTTTGTTTTCCATGTTTTTATGATAAGTGTCATTCTGGTGTATGTATATAAATAAATAATTGACAAATAAAAACTATATGTCAAAATCCATAGATAAATTAAGTTCTACCCTAATTTTGTTGCCGTGGTAATTATAATTTTAATCTATTTATTTATCTCTATTTTCTCTATTAAAAATACATTACGTATTTAAAAATAAAATATTATCTTTAATTCAAATTTCAATTAGCTGTAACAGTCACTTTATAAATTGGGAAAAGAAAAAAAAAAGAACTACCTCACGAGGTATCGAACCTGGATCGCCCGTACTGGAATCCATCACGCTGACCACTTAGCCACCGGGGAGTTACGGAGCAAAAGTCTCTACTAGTATGTAACCTATGCATAACACTTTAAAGCCTATTTTCTCGGAATCTTCTAGCTAGTGCGCTTTATTACTTTACAGTGTGGATACCCTTAAGGTATACTATCAATCTGCCAAATTTCATCCCGATCTGAATTTCCGAGACCGTAAGGTCTCCTTGTAAGATCCTTAATCCTTTCCGCTCGAACGGCGCCTCTCGGACTCCACATGATTCGATGCCGCAACTCGAGAAGACCACTAGGTTTGATACGGAAATTTGATGCAAGGCCAATGACTGAGTTTAGTTTCTATGAAGCGAATCTATAACCGCGGACCGAACCAAAAATCCCACGAAACGTCTGAAGTTGCTGGTATCTCCGCGCGAAAAAGGCCTCGAGTGCAAAGGGTTAGAATGTAAAACACACTGTTGCCACTCAGATGATCGAAAATTATTGCTGAACAAGAGGCATGTTCAATATTACAAAGATAAAAAGTATTGAAACTTAATTAATTAATATTTTATTTTTTTTGTAAATTTGGCTCGTGGGGGCAAACCTAAGCTTGATCGCTTGGTCTTGAACGATTAGGATTGATCACCTGGGTTAGATGAGTCTGATCACCTTTTGTCTTGATCAACTTGGTTTGATCACTTTTCTTGATTGCCTGGGTTTGTTCGTCTTGGCTTGATCACATTCGACTTTGTTTGATCGCCTTGCTTAAACTAGTGCTTAGAAAGTATATTTTCTTCTTCAACCCATTCTTAAACTGTACATTTCAGGATAAATCTTGAGAGAGATCCCTTTCTACGTTACCATTAACGTCAAAACGGCGAAAATCACCGTGATTCCAAATTGATTGACAAACCGAAAGCAACAGTGGAAAATGAAAAATTGAGAATCGAACCTGTTCCATGATTTGTGGTTTAGGAAGATTGAAGCCCACTGCCAAAGCCGTTAAGCTATGGTTGCAATGCAAGTTGTCGAAAGATTAAGTGTTTTCGCTTTTGATTTCAATTACATTTATATTAAAAATGTACACTTATATTAAAAAAAAAATGTAAATGAGTTGCGTAAGTTCATTCGATACTGCCGAAAATTCAAAAGCTATGAAAAAAAAAAAAATCTTTCACTTTGACATATCTCTGTATTTTATATCTATAAATGACTTATAATAACTCAAAAACTAAAGTTTGCTGCTTTAATTTTTCTTATCAACGAGTTTCTCAAACATTTCTCTACTAATGTGCCACATTTCATAACTTTAAAATCCATATTTTTTTACGCTGTATGACAAAGAACTACGAGTGGTGAAAAATTCTGAAACAGCGTTCACTGAATTTTATTTCTTATTTTTTACATTATCCATATGTTTAAATAGGGTAATGAAAGAACTGTTTTCGGTCCAAATTATTTAAAATATTGTTTTGTATTTTTTCACGTTTTGGAACATCCTGATTTCAAAAAAGGAGTCTAGAAAAAATGTATGTCGGTATGTCTGTGCGTCTGTGTGTACTTGGTCAGTATAACTCTCGAATGAATTAATCTACGATATTCAAATTTGGTGTATTGGTAAATGGCTGCCATTAGAGGTCGGCGATATATCGATACGGCGATATTTTTATTTTAAATATCGATAGAAAAAATATCGATACAAGTCATCGATATATCGATGTTTTCAAACTTTAAAATAGTATCGATATTTATTTTGATCTATATTTCCGACCTCTAGTTGCCATGGTATCTACAGTTAAGGTTTTCGTCGAAGTTGCGGATGCGCATTAGGTAGCTGCCATTGAAAAAATTATGTTTCTCAATAATTGCTAAAAAAACTGCGCTAACGATTTTGATCAAAATCGCTGTGGTAACGCATCTAAAAATGTTCTAAACATCCCCACCCCTCAGAAATTCCAAAAAAATGCTATAAAGACGTAAAAAGTTGAAGAACAAATGTCCTCAACAAAGAGTTCTCTTCCTTGAGCATAGCTCATCAACGACCATTTTTTTCTCTCCTCTATTTCACTTACAAGAAAGGATAATGTAAGAATTGTCCAAAAGTATGTCGCCAAAATTGCCCTTTTGCCTTTTTTTTTTTTTTTTCAAGTCTCATAAAAGAATTATCGCCAAACTGGCCATTTAGTTCTAAGTGAATAATGAAAATATAAAAACTGTAATAAAATAATTAAATTAAATAATTAAATTTAGCTAAATTTATTAATTAGCCGAAGGGACCACTATACACTTGAGCAGTTGAATCTTTATCAAACTGCATTTTCAATGCAGTTTTTGAGAGGCTGTGAAAACCAGGGAATTCATAGTCAAAGTCTTTTCTGTAAACCTCTGCGGTTTATTGAGTGACGTTTTTAGCGGACCACCACGCACGTATAAGAGTAGAATGAAATTTGGTATATAGGTGGAAATGTGTTGAAAAGAAAAAAAAGTACAAAATTGGATTAATATTGTTTCAGGGGGTTAAGAGTCTAAATATTTTAATATTGTCGATTTTTTTTCTTCTTTTTTAAACAATAACATGTTCAAATATGATTATTTTTATACCTCATTCATTACACAATCCCTTTTCGTTGACCTTCAGCTGTTCTGACAGCTTAGTTGTTGTATTGCGTAAACTTTCGAATGACGCTGATGCTGTTTTTCGTACACAATTAGAAATAACTGCAGTTGTAATTAAGTTGCATAAGCCAAACTTCAAACGGCTTTTTCTCACTGATGCTTTATTAAAAGCTTTTTTCTTTCGTAATATGATATAACTCCATTTATAATTAAGGCACTTTCACCCAACTTACCATGTTTATTGCATAATATCTTATGAAGAAATTTTCAACCCAGATTTTTTTAAATTTTATTTTTTACCCTAGATATTATTTTTGTATTATTAAAAAACATAGGAACTCCTATAGATATTTTTTTTTATAGTAAAATCCGCCATATATATCAAAATTGTGCTTGGTGAATATTTTTGTTAGATATTTGTGTACACATAGATAACAATTTTTTTTTTTTTTAATCTTTATAATACAAATATGATAGTTATTTATGCAACTAGTGGGGAAAGTAATACTTTTTCAAACGATGTAAAACGCTTATTTGACGAGTGCTATAGCACGAGTCAAATAATTTACCGAGTTTGAACAAGTATTTTCCTAAGTGTTTCATACAATATTTTTTATAATCAAGTGCAAAAAATATTTTAATGGATATATTTATTAATGTTGGCAACTGGAGTCAATGATTTTCTTGTGAAAATATGTCATTTAAATGCAAGACTATGTATTATTTGATCACGAGGCATGCGAGAAAATACCTTTTCACACTAGTGCTAAAAAGTTACTTACCAGCAGAAAAAGTGCTACTTTCGCCACCAATTTTGATTCAAAATGATTAAAAAAAAGTTTAAATTTTTCACATTGTTATAAAAAATATAATATAAAAATCAAAATATAAAATGCTTTGTTTTACAGTATTATAAAATTTAAATATATATATATATATATATATATATATATATATATATAATATTATTTTTGGAATAGGTATTATAGAGCAGTAAACTGTTCAGCAATTACATAAAAAATTATGTTGATCCAACAAATATGAAAGAAAGAAAATTTTGGAACCCGGAACCCCTTCAATAGGTTTTCGGATTATCTTAGATAAACAAACAGATAGAAAGGCAATTACGGAGTTACTGTGCCTTAAATATATAGTAAACGGATCACAAAAAAATGTTGGTTATTTTCTTGAATCAATTTTTTCCTGTTTATCTAGTTTTAAAATTACATATAAACCGGTTCTTTTTTTCTTTGTAGATTTTTATTTTTGTAATTGGGTTATTGCTATATTACTTATTTGTATACCCTCTGGTGCAAAACAACATTAATGATAATCTTTTATTGAACGAAATCAAAACATTTAAAAGAATATAATAATAAAATACATTAGAGCCTCAAGAGAGAAACCTTTTTGACTTAACACAAAGTTCACAGAATTTACATAAGACGAGTCAACTGGATACTTCCTTCTTTGCTTGTGATTCGAATCTGATTAGCCGTTATTGTTATTGTGCAGAAATATATGTCGTTGAGCTTACAAGCCAACCAATTTTCTTTTTGTGTGTATTCATTTTCGCCATTTAGTTTTTATTGAAACAAAACATTATTTTAGGTATTTATCTTAGGCGAAGGGAAAATATTATTATTTGAAACGATTGAAGGATATTAACAAAAATTTTAACGGTTGCACGTCTTTTATAAGTTAGCACTAAAAAGGAATAAACCTTGTCTGGTTACTTTGCATGTCTCTATAACATTTAAAAAAAAAAAAAAAAAAAAAAAAATGAATATGAGTTTCCTCAATAACAAACTCTCCTTTTAAATATTTTTCAATTCGATAAGTTGAACACTTTTTCCTGCTTTACACCTATATAGAAGTGTCAATAGTTTCTACATTTTATCATTCGTAATTACTTATTATGTCACTTAAGCGCTTTTGTAATAGGTTTTCGGGCGTTAGGTGGTATTAATCGGGAAGATTTATATGAGGAAAGCTTGTAATATTGCAACGTTTCCCCGTTCTCAGATACATAGAAAAAGAATTTTATTTTTTCTGGTAAGTCTATTTACTTATATACCATTTCATTTTATCACTGTGAAGATGCTGTTTAAGACTCAATTTAATAACAATGTTCACAAAATTAAACTTTTTTTTATCAAAAATCGAGATGAAAGATATGCAGTAATCAGTTCGCCTCATGCTCAAATTTTATATAGTCTTGCTATAGAAATTGCATATTTTCAGAAAATATTTACTGCCTGGAGTAAACAACATTAATATATCTATGTACATTAAAATTATTTTTTTGCACGTGATTATAGAAAAACAAAATTTATGCAACTTGAGCAAAATTACTTTATCAAACTCGATATATTATTTTGCAAATGCGTTAGACGAGTAAAAAAGTATTTTACCACGTTTTAAAAATATTACTCTTCCCAACTAGTTTAATAAATAACTACTTTGAAATGACATTAAAAAATTAAACATTTTTAATAAAAAAATAGTGTTGAAAGTAACACTTTATTACCAGATAGTCCAGGGAATAGACATTTTGCCTTGCAAAAGGTTATGTAGTTCTGATTTTTTAATATGTTATAAAGGTTGGTCTCGTGGTTCATAAACCAAGTTTTCGACCTCCTAACCCTTGTGCGTTCTCCGTGGTGCACCAAAAACTGAGCCGTTTTTCAGTTTATACGTCATAGCTCTTTGCCAATGCATCTTAGAAACAAACATTATATTCAAAAGTTGTAGAATATTAAATTATATACAACTTTTGTGTACTAAGTTTCTTTGTAGACCTATTATGTAAATAGTTATGTCGCATCAAAGTCAAAACTTTTTCGTAAAAATGCTACTTTTTTAAGATTTGTGTCAAGTTTTTTGATTATATCTTCATAATGGTATGTTTTAGAGAAAAAATTTGTGAATAAAAGTTGTAGAGCAATAAATTTCCTACAAGTTTTCTATATAAACTTATTTTCTAGGACTAATAACAAAGGAGTTACTCTGCTTTGTGTATTTTCCGTGGTGCACCACAAAAAAATATGTTTTTCAGTTTATAGATCATAACTCTTTCGCAATGCATTTTAAAAACAAACATTAAATTTAAAAGTTGTAGAATTTTAAATTTTCTACAACTTTTGTGGATAAATTGCTTTTGTAAAGCTATTATGTAAAGAGTTACGTAGTATCAAAGAAAAAACTTTTTCGTAAAAATGCTGCTTTTTTAAGTTTTTAGCCGAGTTGTTCAATTATATCTTCATAACAATAAGTCGTAGGGAAAAATATAATAACAAAAAATGTAGATCTATAAATTTGCTATAAGTTTTGTACAAAAAGTTACTATCTAGGACTAATAACTAAGGATCTACTCTTCTTTGAAGGTTTACGAGATGATAACCTATAATATATTATGTATAGGTAGGGGTTTAAAAATAGCTTCTTACTGCATAGTGTGACAATTTTAATAAAAAAATAAAACAATATATACATAATACTAATGATAATGTAAAATAGAAATGGAAATATATTAAATAATGTATATATCTATATACAATAACGTTAATATCAATTTACCATTTTCGCCATGGTGCACCAAAAACCTTCTGAAATCTGAAATTTTGAATTTTTTTCAGTATACCGATCATATCCTTTTTCCACTGCATTTTATAGGGGGAAAAATTATATTTTAGGTTGTAGAGTATTAAATTTTCTACCACTAATGTATATGCAAAATTTGTTTTGTAGAACTATTGTATGAAAAACAAATTGTATGAAAAGCATCAAAGCAAAAACTCTTCAGTAAAAATACCATTTTAAGATTCTTGTCGAGTTTTTAGATGATATCCATAAAAGTATATCATAAAAATTGTAGAACCCTAAATTTGCTACGTTTCATATACAAAGTTATTTTATAGGACTAATAACAAAAGAGCTACTTGGTAAGATCCAATATAAAAAACAGTTTCTTACTGCAAAGCCTGACAAGTTTAATCGAAGTAAAACAATATAGGTATAAATATTATAAAAATGTATATATCTATATATAATAATAGTAATATCAATAAAACTTACAATTTAGAAAACTTATAAATTCTTAAATTTAGTTTCGCTTAGCCACGAAGGCTCGACTAGTTCCTCCGCTACTTCTTGAATTAAGAGTTCTGTTGGGTCGTCTTCATCGTTGTCATCAATTATGATGTTCGCTGTATTGTCACAAGTTTGTCCATGACAGTTTTTACATATCATGGAGCACTTGAGACCGGCCTTTCTACAACCGCAGGACTTAGTGCATCCTATGTTGCGCTGGCAGAAAATGTAGGTCAGAATTGATTGAGGAGCTGAATCCCTGGTGGTTGTAATAGGAAGAAGTCCTTTACTGTCCATCTTCCACCCACAGACCAGAGGATTTTTCAATTGGCCCATCCATGTCTTTACTTGATGGTATGTGCGAAAGACATGGTGCGTAGCAGCTTCTTGGGTCGGAGGTAGCTGTGACAGATTTAACTTGCTCCCAGTTGTTGATTTGGAAAATTGCTTATAACGCAAAGTATTTCAAGTTGTTGTCCTGTGACCACCAAAAAGAGTAACAAGAATGCTTGATACTGCTTCGGTGATGCTTGAAACACTGGCATTAGGATCTAGGAAGATCTTTGCAAATTCCTGTAATATTGGATATGATGAAGCAGCCAACATTACAACGCATGTATTCCAATATTAAGTAACTACACTGAGTGGCTGATATTCTGTCGGGATGGTTAGTGGTGGGGAGGGTTGAGAATGGTTTTTCGTTTCTTCTAATCTTCTACTCTGAATTCGGCAGTGGCAAATCTCAATCAACGTTATATGGTGTTTTCGCGGAAACTGAGTCCTTAAAAGAATTCCTTTACATGTCACTAATGCCACCCGACTTGTGATTTTTCTATTCTATCTCAAAAAGATCTGTACCCCCACGTAGTTTAGAATCAGCCACTTGAATGCAGTCTAATTCTCATTTTTATTTCCGAATGCAGAAATGTTGGTGCATCACGGCAAAATGGTAAATTTTATATTACCATTATTATCTATAGATATATACATTATTTAATATATTTCCACTTTTTATTTTACATTATCATTTGTATTATGTATATATTGTTTTATTTTTTTATTAAAATTGTCAGACTATGCAGTAAACAGCTATTTTTAAACTCCTACCTCTACATGAAATATTATAGGTTATCATCTCGTAAACCTTCAAAGAAGAGTAGCTCCTTAGTTATTAGTCCTATATAGTAACGTTTTGTATAAAACTTATAGCAAATTTATAGATCTACAACTTTTGCATAGTATATTTTTCCCTACGACTTATTGTTATGAAGATATAATTGAAAAACTCGGCAAAAAACTTAAAAAAGCAGCATTTTTACGAAAAAGTGTTTATTTTGATGCTACGTAACTCTTTACATAATAGCTTACAAAAGCAAATTGTAAACAAAAGTTGTAGAAAATTTATTATTCTACAACTTTTAAATTTAATGTTTGTTTTTAAAATGCATTGCGAAAGAGTTATGATCTATAAACTGAAAAACGTATTTGTTTGTGTTGCACCACTGAAAATACACAAAGCAGAGTAACTCCTTTGTTATTAGTCCTAGAAAATAAGTTTATATAGAAAACTTGTAGGAAATTTATTGTTCTACAACTTTTATTCACAAACTTTTTCTCTAAACCGTACCATTATGAAGATATAATAAAAAAACTTGACACAAATCTTAAAAAAGTAGCATTTTTACGAAAAAGTTTTGACTTTGATGCGACATAACTATTTACATAATAGGTCTACAAAAAAGCTTAGTATACAAAAGCTGTAGATAATTTAATATTCTACAACTTTTGAATATAATGTTTGTTTCTAAGATGCATTGGCAAAGAATTATGACGTATAAACTGAAAAACGGCTCGGTTTTTGGTGCACCACGGAGAACGCACAAGGGTTAGGAGGTCGAAAACTTGGTTTATAAACCACGGGACCGACCTTTATTACATATTAAAAAATCGGAACTACATAACCTTTTGCAAGGTAAGACCCCTTTTTCAGTCTCTATTCCCCGGACTACAGAGTGTGCAGTAAAATATTTTTGTACACTAGCGACCAATTACTTTACTACAGGTCTCGCGCTCAAAATATATAATAATTAAAAATATTTGTTGCATGTAATTATAAAAAATATTACATGCATCTTGTTGCAAAATTAATTTTTGAAACTTGCTAAATTATTAGACTCGTGCTTGCGCACTCAAATAAGCATTTTAAAGTATTACTTTCAAATGTATTTCTAATAGGCATTGAAAAGTATTACTTTCGCAACTAGTTGCATAAATGACTATTAAACATTAGAAATTGTTATTTTATTGTTACTTGGTAGTTTGTTAACTCTTAAGATTTTATTTGGATGTTACACGAAAAATATAAAAGTATTAGGGATAGTAAAAGTATTTTTCACTCACTAAGGAGTGAATAGCTTAATGTATATAACAATAAACATGAAGAATCTTTTATAATTTTAGAGTAAAAGTTTCTGTTGTTATAATTAATAATTAATAACTCATTATTAATCATTCTATACCAACACATATGCGGTTAATGCTATAGTCGTCACAAATGTGAAATTTTGACGCATCAATTCATTGAAACAAATATATAAAAATTCAAATATTTAATATGCAATATTCAGGTATTTATGTATTAACAATTCATTTCAAAATCAATTTTAAACGATTGACTAATTTAATTTTGTTGAGGTCTATAAAATTGAATAATTTATAATTAAAGAAATTTGATGTAAAACATCGAATGCATTAACTTTTATTATTTCTCCATTTCTTCAAAATTATCAAATTTTCCATGACTTCCTACTTGTGATCTAAATTATTCTTATGACGGTAATTTTATATATTTTAGAAGGAACCTGTATATATATCGATTATGGTGCTAAATAATATACATAGCTTCTTATACGACATTGATGGTAAGTATCAAGTTATAAAGATATTAATTCATTTCATTTTCTGCCTAGTTAAAAAAATACTTTGCGCTGAAGAAATTTTCTGTTACAGCAATTGATATGTTGATACACGGGAGATTATCAAAATGTGGGAACAATGAATGTTAACTATAATAAATATTTAAAAAAAATCCAATTTAACGCCAACTTTTTTTACTGTGTAGTTTTTCATATTAGAATATATTATGTAAACATTAAAATGTCTAATTAAAGCATTTAATAAACTGATCTGTAGGTTACAGATATTGACATTGTTGTCCTGTAGGTTACACATTTTTGTACATTGTTGTCCTATAGGTTACACTATTTTGGAAATAGTTGTCCTGTAAGTAATTGTTTTGACTTTTCCATAAATAAGTTTTGTTTATTATTTTACAGATGCATTAATTGCTTTTAGCAAAATAATATATAAAATTGTTACTCCATTTATATATCTGATAAACAGAATACTGTTTTAATTTATATAAAAATAGAATATTTTCCTTGAAATGTTCTAATATTATCAAGATATTAAATCATCTTTAATTAGTTTCATAATTTTAATATATGCATTACAAATTGCATGTCTATCTGCTTACAAATTTTACTACCATCTTTATATGTTAAAATCTCAATTTACCTTAACCCTTTACAAATATAATATATAAGTTAAGAAAGGAAAAAAGGCAGGTTACTTTTATTTGAGAACCACTCGCATGCTATTTTTCTTTTAATTTACAATCCGAATTACGAGGTCATTTTTAATGCACATTTCAATTTTTTCTCTAGCAAAAGAAAAGTCTCCCCTTGATGTTACACGATGAAGCAGTGATGGTGATTTGAGCAGAATATCTTCATAGTTTAATGTTGTTCATAGTTTAATGTTGCTGAACAGCGAAACCTATTTGAATTAATGTCTTCTTAAAGAGTCAAAAAAAAATTTAATTTCTTTGATTATACGCTGTTTCGGCATTGCTGTTATTTTTTTTTTTTTTATTTGAAAATATTGTAACAGCAAAGAAAATGCATGAAAACAATAAACACACTTGAGATTTTAACAAAAAAATAAAAGTGTAATTACATGAAAGAAATTGCACAAAAGGACACAAAAGCACTTGAAAACATTGAAGAATTATTTTAAAAGACAGACAAATTAGTTTAAAATACTTTCTTTATATATTTCGTATTCAAATACAGCTTTGTTTCGATCGCTACTTTTGAACATAACAAAATGGGGAATATTTCTTCCTAGAACAATCCTTACATATCACAAAATTATTTAACCAGTTCCTGCCACCTATTGTCCTAAATTAAAAGTACTCATCTCTTCTCTTGATTCATTAGTTATTTT
Organism: Linyphia triangularis; assembly: GCA_963978545.1. NCBI lineage: Eukaryota > Metazoa > Arthropoda > Arachnida > Araneae > Linyphiidae > Linyphia > Linyphia triangularis. Next base: position 70,847,126 of record OZ021723.1, read on the forward strand.
TCTTTTAAAATTCCTAGAAACAAGTTATAACCCTTTTTTCTTAGTAACATTGAATCAGTAAACAAGTTAGATGTCCAAAATTAACCAGTTTGAAGTAAAAAATAATCTTTTAAAATATTTACAATATCTTTTGAAAATAAAATATACAACTTCTTGTCTCTAAACAGAATTAAAAACTCAGTGAAAAAAATAATTTAAGTTATCGTAGCTAAATTTTTTTGCTGACAGAGCTAAAAATTAAGTAGTGTGTCAAGCTCCCACCTTTTGAAAACTACCCACACAGTGATTAAGCAAATTTAATATTTAATTAAAATTTAGGTAGATATTATTGTTAGGTCCTGGCAACTTATTATACTTTTAGTGCATTTAAAATCCTTCACTTCGCTTACTTGCAGCAATTTTAGCTTCCTTGCACCCTCCTGGGGGCACCCATGTCGATTCGGTACCATATATACTCTATAGATCTCATGGGTTCATTTATAGAAGATTATTGTCTAAAATTGCTGTAAACTTTGCGACACATGTGAGGCCCAAAAGATTATCTACTGATGATGATCTGGGTTATACGCTGGCCAGTCAAGAACTTTTAAATTCTGGAATTAAATAAGGCATTTGTATTGTTTACAGTGGGAATCGAAACACTGTCTTGCTGAAATTTCCATGAAGATCCTCTTTGAAGCTCAGAAAATGGCAGCAGGTTATCCTCCAATGTCTTTGTGTAATGCATGTGACATTTGGTGACCATTGGTCGAATGCAAAGACACTTTTCCATTATTAACAAAAGGCAGTCCAATGTATCACCGAGCCACCAGCTTGTCTGGGACTTAAAAAATGACGAGGTTCCTTCCACAAGTCATACCAGTACGATGGTCAGCCATCTCGACTAACCAGATTCCATTTTTAGTATCTCTTAATACCACTGATTGCCATTTTAGAACATATGACATGATTTCAAAACCAAAACTTTCTCTGTTACTTATGATGTGACTTCAGAGCTGGTATCTTTTTCATTTTGCAATAAAGCATTGTTACTGTTTCCAAATTTCTTCTACGAATCGTATACTTTGATAATGAAAGTCCTAATGACGAGCAGTAATTTGTTGGGCCCTCGGCCATCTTTGGATCTGACGATTATAGGGTTAATTCGTCACACGTGGCCTGTCAGATCTGAGTTTTTCTTTGAATTTGCATCCATTAGAAAAAAATCGATAAATAGAAGTCTTATGTCGAATATTAATAATCGAAATTTACGAAACGAGCTTACCTTCAGCTCTCAACTGCCAAATTTACATAAACTCATCCATTTAAATTTCTTTAGTCAATGGCATCTTCGATTACGAAGTGTTATAATTTGCAGAATTTAAATACTCGAAGTCTGTGACGTCATCTCTTTTAAATTTGCATATGCAAACAAAAATTCGCAGAAATTCATGATTGTGTTTATACTTTTGCAACAAGCACATTTCTATTTTTACCAAAATTTTTTTATCATAGCATTTTTTTATAATATTTTAAAAGAGTTTTTGAATATATTTATAGACGTTTGTAATTCTACTATCGCAATTTTAAATTTTAAAGTCGAATGACGGCATTTTCTAAACTTTTGCATCGCAATATATTACCTAAATAGTGAACATGGACATAAAAAAACTGTTTTGAATTCACTACTAATTGGCATTTAGCTTCCATCCACTAATGTAGTACGAAGTCTATATTTTCTATCCGTCTGTTTGAGGACAACATTTCTAGACAAAACTACAAATGTTAAAGACTCGTTCGGTGTATCAAGTGAAAGGTCTCATCGAGAAGAGTTTCCATATTGTTCTGAATTTTTCAGTATGAAATGACGACACAACTTTTACAGTATAGAAAATATACTTTATTCTCCTTCTCAGAGGTGTATAAAACTTCCCTAAGCAATCATGCCTTAACAAAAGCTTCAGTGCTTTCAACTTCAGATACAGTGATAATTCTGCCTCATACAAATTAACGCAGAAAGTTTTCCAACACGACTCTAAATTTCCAAGTGACTTAAAATTCCATTTCATATCCTCGCGGGGAACTTTCCCGAAAATCCAGAGCAAACGATTTCGCGATCAGCACTAGCAGTGCAAACGCAATATGTCTCTTTTAACTCGCGTTTTATCAACTTTTTCAACCTGTATTATCGCTGTAAACAAATAAATTTAATAAAATATAACATTTATAGAAATATATACATTATTTACAATTAAAAACAGGAAAATTACATAACAGTATCCAAAATTCAAGCTGAACTTAGATCCGAAGTACCAAAATTAAAAACCGAAAGTCAATTTTCAGTTCATTGAGCTTTATAAATGCTACAAACATGTATCATATATTGACTTAGATTCGATAAGATAAGTAGAATTACGTAATCTATAATGGGAAGTTATAACCAGAATTGTTCTTTAAAATTGAGCCCGAAAAAGCCATAATAGTGACTTTAATGTATGCTCAGATCTTGGCTATAAATGCAGATATGGCATTAGAACTTGGACATTTGTCGATAAGTTTTCTAGCCAAGTTTGTCATACAACTCTCAGACTTGACTGCAGTTTTTTTTATATACCCCCCCCCCCCCCCATCTCCGTCTCCTCAATTTAGCTGTGGTTTTACAATAGATTCAAAATGATTCTCCAGATTCCAAATAGTTGTTTATTTTATGAACCATTATACGGATAGAAGGTTTATTCATAGTAATAAAATAAAGTATAAAGTTAAGTTTGACCTACCCATCCACATTTGCTAAAATAGCATATGTTTTCCAATCAACATCTTCTAAACTTTTAGATTGGTCACTGTGAACCTCAAGATACCTTGTTTTGTCCTTGACAGCATGGTTTGTCCAAGAATAACATCGCGTGATTTCTTTTCATGGGCTTAACTGCCACTTCTGTGTAAGTCTGGACTTCGTATCATTATTCTATTCATTCAACAGTTCTAACCATTCATAAGTATTTCCCCCATTATTAGAGTAATGGGGCAATAATTATGAATCACCCTTCCAAAGTGTACTTGCTTGTTATCTGGGATATACTGTAATAAAACGTGTGTAGATGTGCTATTTTAGTGACAGTTAGTGTCACAATCGAACATGCTTATATTTTGCGATGCTTAATATCTGAGTTACCTTACTTCCTATGCGGCAAGAAAAAACATTTAGTATACATGGACTACATTTGATTTTCTCTCCTCCTTCCCCCCACCCCACCCCTCTATTAACACTAAAAGAAATTATGCACAATTACAAACACTAAAATAACCATAAAAAAAAGTGCAACTTAATGAAGTAATTTTAAGCTCAGATCGAGTTTTTAGTGTTTGACCTTTTCAAAGATTGCCATCGATTTCTTGCTAATAAATAACTTTTATTTCTAACTGTGCTAAGTTTCAGTACAATTGGATACCGGAAAATGGGCATCCAAAGATATTGCCTCTACAAATAAACAAAATCAAAATAAGGGATTAAAAAAATCTAAAATTTGCTACTTTCAATCTTTGGATTAAAATCGAGCAGTTTCTCCGTAGATTGAGCAAGATAATTTAAGCTGTTTTCGCAATATACAAACTCATAAAGTAGTAAAAATCTCTTATGAACTCAATATTATTAAAAAGAAAAAAAATTATTTTGAATAATCGATTAGTCATAAATGATTTATAAAAAAATTAATACCATTGAATGGTAATCATCGTTAAATGAGGCCAATTGGAAAATTAAACAATTTATACGAATGTAATTTCAGTTCATTTCGACGTAAATGTATGATTTTGTTTATCTTTAGAGACATAGAAATGTTCTGATGATGCCTCAGAAGCAGTTTTCTTCGAACTCTTGTATCATAGCTTACTACTTTAAAGTATTTAAGTAATTAAATCTTGTTATCACACTTGAATGAATCACTGAACCACTTTTCACTTTCTCATGAAGCACGAGTAGGGTACCACTATTCTACATAATATCTTACATTGCATAAAATAAAGGTGTGTTATTACTAAAATGAGTTTTTTAATGAACTTTTTTGTTAACTATGTAACATGCATATTAAAAAATGTCTTTCTTTTTAACACTATTTTTTTTTTTTTTTAAATAGATATCGTTACGAAGACTCAGTTTGGTCATCCATGTTTCCCACCTGCAATAATTTTTTTTTACATTGTCTTCTGCAAATGGATGGGCCCAGCTCTTATGAAAAACAGAAAACCTTTCGTCCTCAAAAATGTATTAATCTTCTACAACTTCTTTCAAATGATGGCCAATACTTACATCGTATTCAAGGTAAATATAAAATAATTATACTTGGGAAAAATCCGAAATCTTGACACCTCTTTAACCTATTTTTACTTAACAAATCTTTATTTTAAACATCTACAATTTGGAAGTTGCGCATCAAATCTCAAGTGTGCCTAGATGTGATGTCCATAATTTAATTTTTCGATTTAGCGCCATCTGAAGCCTTATCAACAATCCACACATCCAGTGAATTAATTCTTCCTATGACATCTTCTTAACCTTAGATAATTTAACATAAATCAGTGTTACTCTGTAACTAATCAATTGCTTCATAGACTACAAATTAAAAACAAGTATTTTTTTTTTTTTTTGTATTTCCTTTAATTATTTCAATTAAATTAGGGTATCTTAAGAAAAGCATTATAATATTTTAATAAATAGAAATGTGAAAGACTAATGTTTTAGTGAGTGAAAAGGAGTTAGTACTATGGGAACATCTGTACTCCACTAAATTGGAAGTCTATAAGTATTTGATAATATAGACAAATGTTTAGTTATCTTGGTTAAAAGTGCAACTTCACTAACCATTATCATTTTATTTTTTTCAAAAATTTCTAAATCAAGTAGTAAAATCCATTTTGAATCACTTAGCTATTACACAGTGTCTAAATAATTTTTATGTATAATAATTTATTTTGCTTGTAAGGATGCAATCTTTTAAATGTTCCACTTTTGCCTTTCGCTTTTTCCGCTAGCTCTCAAATTTGATGTTTGTATTTTGGGACCATAGATGTCTACGCGAGGCATCGCCAGGATACGTACAACTAAAGAATGTAAGTGCAGTTTTTATTTGTCTTTCAATATTTAATTTCTGTCACAGTGCTAGGATAAGTCTTTTCCGTATTACATGCTAACTATACCAGCTTCTTTTTATCTTGGCTTTATAAAAAAAAAAAATTAAAAAAAAATAATAAATAATAATAATAATAATAAAAAAATAATAATAATAATAATAACTACAATAATAATTAAAAAAAAAAACTTTTTAGGTCAAACAACTATTTTGTTCGACAAGCACAGAAACTTGCTACTTATAATAAGGTTCTTAGCAGTTCGTGATTAAGGTATCATTTCACGTTATAAATTTATTTTCTGAAATTTTTTATCTAGACTCACAATTTTTTTTCACACTTAAGAAATGTTAAAAATTTAACGTAACTGCATACTTTTTTATTTGATGATATTTAATAAATTATTTAAAATTTAATTACCTAATCAAGGTCTAATTGCCCTAAACATAACTCGATTTGTAATTTATTTAAGACTTTATATTCAGTTGCAAATGAAACACAATGATTTGCTTCATGGAGCTTACTAGAATTGCGAATATAACTTAAAAAGTTTTTTTCGTAAAATTTTATTTTAAAAGTATTTAAAATAACCCACTGTTTGTAAATACATCAAGATTCAAAATTAAGTTACAAATTGAATAGATATATTGGATTCTAATAGGCTCCGCCTGCACTGCATTGTCCATATTGAATTACAATACAGTTTTTTATTGGTTGATTCAAGCTAAAGTTATCTCTGGTGAAAAATGTTTTACGCTACATAGTACACTGGGACAAACTAGGTTCTCACATATTGAGTACTATTTGGAAGCTACCAATCTCGAGATTATTTTAGAATAAAATAATATAACGAATAAAAACTAAGTTTTTATTATAAATTCTTTATATGAATTGCTAATTCTATATTTATTAACATAGCGTCGTTTCTGTTGTCAGTGTGTGCTTGTTTTTAATACAGGGTGGTTATAATTAAAGTTACCCTGTTTAGAGCCACGTAGACTCCGTTCTAATGATCAGATTTTGATGAAACTTTGCATATACACTATATGGACAATGGGAAAAGAAATCTACAATAAAAAATTGTAGTTCAAATTTTTACCACCATGTAAAAAAATGGTGCAAAACGAACAAAAACCACAAATTGAAAACATAAATTTTTATTTAATTACAGCATATGTTCAATGTGCATTCCATTTATGTCAACCACATGCTCGAAGCGTGTTATAGCGTGTTCAAGTTCTTCTACAAGTGCTCAAGCGGTGTCACGTGATTTGTCTATCCCTTGGTATACAGTTAGAAAGATTCTTCGATCCATTGTAAAATGGTATCCATATAAGATCCATGTTGTGCAACAACTGAAACCTGCTGACTCTGGTAAGTGCATTCAATTTTGTAGAATTTTTTTGGCCAGAATAATCGTTGATAATGCATGGCCTTGGAACATTTTATGGTCGGACGAGGCGCATTTTACACTAGATGGAGCGGTGAATACTCAGAACTGTCGAATATGGGGTGCGGCAAAACTGAATGTTGTGCATTAACAGTCTCTGCATCCTGATTACATTACTGTATGTTGTGGTTTTACGGCTGAATTTACTCTTGGTCCCTTTTTCTTTGATTGGAGCAAGCTTTGTGGCCTTCGAAGGTGTTCGATTATGGAGGCCCGCTACTGTGAGCTTCTTCGGCAGCAAGTCCTTCCTGCCCTACAAGAACGATAATGTTTAGAGACTACTGTATTTATGCAAGATGGTGCACCACCTCACATTGCACAACCTGTGACAGCACTACTTCGTGACCACTTTATAGATGATCGGGTAATTTCGAGAAGTTTTTCGACTGCCTAGCCTCCTCGTTCTCCGGACTTAAATCCCTATGATTTCTGGTTGTGGGGATTTCTGAAAGATCGTGTGTATGGAGGGAGCATACGGACTCTTCCTGAAATGAAAGCATGCATAACACTTCATGTTGCTGCAAATGATCGAGAAACCCTTTGTACTACTGTTGAACATGTTATAACATGCTTCGATCATATGTTTGACATAAATGGAATGCACATTGAACATATGCTGTAATCAAATAAAAATTTGTGTTTTTAATCTGTGGTTTTGGTTCTGTATGGGGCCGTTCAAGTATTACATAAGCACCTGGGGGGGGGAGGGGGTTAGCGATTTGCTTATTTTTGCTGACAAGGGGGGGGGGAGGGGGTATGAGTGATGCTTACGTAAGCATTTAATAATCCCTTTATTTCTAAAAAAATCCTGTGATATGAACTGGTATTCGAAGCACGTGCAAGAGAGGCAATACTTTCTACAAATTGTAAAATGCGAAGAAAAGCAGTGTTGCTCTCCTGCTCGTAGTGGATTATTTCGCATTTTAAAAGAACGCTTTATACCTCCACCTATCAAAATGGCCCTTAACACCACACGATTTAATAACAAGTGAGGAAGGGGAATTCCTGGAATTAAGTCTCCGGCTAAGCTTGAACCTGCATGTCCCCCTGGGGGGATTTTTAAAAATGCCATATGACTATTTTTGTCCGTCCATCAAATCACAATTGTCTGCAAGGACCTGTGGGAAATGTGGTATGTACCACCCTTCACTAAAATCGACAATTCGTCATAAGAAAATTGTTCATGGCGAAAATAGCCAGAGAGCCTGCCTAGTTCGGCCTATGAGAATTGCTGCTCGTCGAGCAAATGAACTGATGTGCGTCATCAATTATGTAGAAGGCATGGAAGATACCGAGTGGATAAGCGAAGAGGAAGTTTGCCCAGATTCCTTGTGCGAAACAAGTGATGAAGCAATAACATCAGATGTCAGAAACCCTATAATTTCAGACATTAAAAACTGGCTAGAGCAACCCTGGATAACATCTGACTAGATAGACTTAATTGATTATGAAAATTACATTTATGTGCCATTAAAATTGTGATAAACTTAAGATTTAAAATATATATTTTTTTCCCTTTTAAGGCGAGTTAAAGTTCATTATTTGCATTGAATCCTAACTTTTTTTTAGATTATTAACGTTACAAAAAAAAAAAAAAAAAAAAAAAAATCAGGAGCAGGGGGGGGGGGGGTTACCGTATGCTTATGTAATTATAGAGGGGGGTATGCGATTTGCTTATTTTTGCTGACAAGAGGGGGGAGGGGGTCAAAAATTACCAAAAACATGCTTACGTAATATTTGAACGACCCCTATGCGTCACTTTTTCACCTGGTGGTAAAAATTTGAACTACAATTTTTTATTGCAGATTACTTTTCCCCATGGTCCATATAGTGTATATGTAAAGTTTCATCAAAATCTGCTCATTAGAACGGACTCTACGTGGCTCTAAACAGGGTAACTTTAATCATAACCACCCTGTATTTAAATTGGATGCAAAGGAAGCCGCAAACTAATTTTCAAAATTTATTCATTGAACATGAGTATAAATTTAAGCTCTCACATCTAAATAACTTTTATTTATTCTTATAAAAACAATTTTAGTATTTATTTATGAAATCAATTTTCTCAACAGAAAAGAGTTTCTTCAATGATCGATTAAATACTATTTCAAAGTAATTGGATGACAGCAAGTTGGTTTATTAGTATTCTGTAAAAGCGACCTCTTAGTGGCAGCTCTCAAAATTTGATAGAATGCATTGTCATCGACATCGAATCTATATGCCAAGTTTCAGCCCGATTAGATGACGGCAAGTGGGTTAATTAAGCCTCCGTAGATTTGCCAGCACAAACATATCTACAAACATACATACGCCTAGAATCGAAGTTAATATACAAAATTTAAAAAAAGGGATATTTTAGTTTCCCAATTTGTACCTTAAAACAGAGCAAAAAACTCAAAGCTGAAAGCGTCGAAAGGGCAACTCCCTTGCATGAGACTGACGAACATTCTAGAATAACCTCTTGAATGAACAACGTTATCAACATTAGAAATAAAGGATTAAAGTAAAAATAAAGTGGCTGTGTTAGGTAACTTTTAGAGAAATTTAATCATACTTTAACAATGAAGTTGTTGATGGAAAAAATATTAGTTTTTTTGATGATGTAATTGGATTTAAAGTGGTCCGTTTTGGTTTGTTCCAGTTGCACCCACATTGTCTGGAGTCAGAGCTAAAATAGAGCTATACTGTTTTGCACTATTCATAAGAACGTAATTTTTATTTTCTGAATTTTATGCACAGTTTTATTGAATTACTAAAGATTTCATAAAGATATTATGAGTTTTTATTAATAATAAATTATATATCTCACTTATATCTCTGTTTGTATATGTTTTGAGATATTTTAGATTTTTATTTATAGCCATTAGGAAAGAATACCACTTTACATATTAATTTTTACACTAATTTAAATTTACATAAACATCAAAGGAAGGTGGATGTTATGACCTGCCTGATGTGAAACAACCCTCTATCTAAGAACCAGCTCTTATGAGCATAAATTCATGAAATGTTGTAGACACTGTTTAAGCAACTGAAATAGATATATATGTATATGAGGAAAAAATGTAAACACCAAAACCTAATGCTCACTCAGCAAGAAATATGTTACTATGTGGGCTTAATTTAAAGTTAAAAGATTGGATCTTATTGGGAAACTTGTTAATGACGTTTAAGATTATAAAGTTTAAAAATAAAAAAAATAAAAAAAAAAGTACTATATGTTTTATAAAATTATTGCTCTTGAAGTATCGTTTCTGAATTTTTTATTCATTTTTTTAAGTTTTTACTTTTTTACTCACAATTACCCATATGTATACATAGGGTAATGAAAGTATAACATTCAATCAAAAAAAAAAAAAAAAAAAAAAATCGATTTTTTTTTTTTTTTTTTTTTTTTTTTTTTTTTTTTGCATGTCTCCATGTTTTGGAACATTCTGATTTCAAAAAAGTGATCTAGAAAAACTTCTGTCTGTGTGCATGTGATAAGCATAACCCCCGAACAAATTGACCTTCGATGTTCAAATTTGGTGTGTGGGTTGGTGATGGTAATGGGATCTACCTTTAAGGTTTTCGCCAAAATCGCGCATGCGCATAAGGTAGCTGCAATTGAAAAATCATGTTTTTCATTAATTGCTGCAAAACGGCACTAACGATTTTTAGCAAATTCACTGTGGTAATGCCTGTTAAGGTGTTCTAAAACGTCCCCTCCTCCGAAATTTCCTTAAAAATGCTTTAATGGCGTAAAAATTTGAAAAACCAGTGTCTCTAACACAGAGTTCTCTTTCCTTGAGCATACCTAATCAATGATTGCTTTTCTTCTCTCCCCAGTTTCAGTTATAAGAAAGGATTATATAAGAATTGTCAAAATGTATATCGCCAGAATCATCATTTTGGTGGAGTTTTTTTTTCTCCCCCCCCCCCCCCTTAAAAAAAAAAAAAAAAAAAAAAAAAAAAAAAGAGCCCTACGAGAATTAATACCGCCAAACTAGGCCACTTTTGCAAAATGAATGATGAAAATTGAAAATATAAAAACGGTAAATGACTCAAATCCAAGTCAGTATTATTGTGTAGTTGAAAACTGTGCGATGCTCTACACCCCTAGTTTCTCTATGGGGTAAAGAAATTATTATGTTACTTACAGTTTTTAACAACATGAATTTTGTTGGAGTCATTCTGAAAACACATCCAAACTGTTCATTTTTGAAATCTGATTTCCTTGTGAGGTCTAAATAAAAAAAATAAAAAAATATTGCTGCATTATTCCTTTTTGAGTTTAACATACTTTAACTTCAAACCGGGAACTTTTTAAATAATTGTAATATGTACTAGATTTTTCCGGGTCTAAAGAACTTAACTATAAACTCTCTATTAATTTTAAATATATTATATTGTAGAAAAATTAATTTTTTTTAATTAGTTGGAAAATATGCAATTTAAATTTGTTATATATTCTACACATATCATTACAGAACATTTATTTTATTTTTTTGTTCCTAATAGCAAGCACAGTTAATCCAGTGGCATGTGTATTTGATTAAATTTGTAGATTTACTTGATGCAGTAAGTATATTGAACATTTAGTTTCATGCTTTAGAAATATATATATATTATTTTACAACATTCATCACATAACAAAAAATTTTCATTTGAAATCTTTCAACATTTTAAAAAGATACTTTATTATTTAATTGATTATACACGCTTTAACATTAAGCATGCAACTAAAAGTACATAACTAAGGTATCGGTTTTTCCGTTACACCTATCTCATTTGAAGTTCATACTGGTGCATAATATTAGGTATAAACATGTGTTGTGATTTGAGTAGTGAAAGAACACACCGAATAAACTTTCCGAAATAAAAAAAAACATAAAAGCTTCTTTTATTGTTTATTAATTGTAAAACCATCGTGATTTGGTAAATAGTATAGATTTTTCATGAACAAAGTTATCGACAAATAATGAACAACATGTGATGGTGTTCACATTTTGTTGATAGACTTAGTTTTAATTTTCTGTATTGTTACTTTTTTGGTTACATCACGTCCATAACAATATATAAGGTTGTTTCATATATAAAGTAATAGTCTCACATTCAAACGCTTTGCTCAATATCACAATAAACATATTTTTTGTTTTTCAATAAACAGTTTGAAATCGTCCGTGATTCAAATGGTACATGTTATGTATTTGACTGGCAGGAAAACTAAAAACAGTAATTAATCTTGGAAATTCCCTTCAAATAATATTCAAATGGATCAAATATCTATTTCCATATTTTTGTATTTTTCAGGTATTATTAGATTCTCAGGAAAATTACGAAATCTATTTAATAAAACACATGTGTATACGTTTTAGATATTAATATTCTCCTCCAAAAATTCTCTTAGCATATCAAAGACGACTTTGAAATAGTTAAAAACAATGACTTTTTATTCTATACCTTGTTTATTTAGATCATTTAAAGTACTTTTTGATTTTTAAAATTTTTTGAGAAAATTATTTATACGATTATTAAAATCACTAAGTGAAACCACAATCGCAATTTACTCGAAAAGAAAACATTTAAAATGTTGATTCACAAATTCAATCAGACACACGCTTACAAATAAAATACACTTACAAATTTCAATCAGATACTACTTTCTCCATTTCCAAAACTAATATTTCAGAATATGATTTTTTTAATAATATTTTTAATTTCATCTTAATAAAACTACATAAAATATTTTTAATGCAGAGTAAAACTTTTTTTAGAAAAATCAATAACCTAAAAGTAACACAAAAAATATTTCTCAAAAGTTTTCGTACACACTTACATTATTTTTTACATATTAGTATTTATTGTAATATTTCGGCAAATTAATTCGTAGGATATCTTTTCTATTCTTTTATAGCAACTTTTATGCGTCTGGAAATAAATTTCACTATTTATTTTGGTAATTTTTTCATATCAATGTTACTCCATTCTTCAATCGTTACTGTTTTTAGTTGGCTTTTCGTTTTAATGTCGTGTTTTCTTACTTTGCCTTCCAATTTTCTCTAAATTTATTCTTTTGGGTTCAAATCTGTTGACTGAGGTAGTGTTTTTAGATTTGTGGTCAATTATAGACATAAAATAGGCAATCAATGAATGCTGTGAGCTCGAATCATTATCTTGATAAAAAATGAAGTTATTTGTAATACCTAAATTTTAGGCTGAAAAATTAAATTTATCATTTAAAATATTCAAATAGAGTTCTTGATTCATTATTCCATCATTAAACACCAATTTATCAAGTCCTAATGCTAACAAGCACCCATACACAAGGACACTTCCACTACCATGCTTTACTGTTCCAACAAAGTTCTTAGGATTAAGTTCATCATTTTATTCACTACACCATTGTGCACCCATCGAAACCAAAAATGTTTCATTTGTTTTTATTTTCAAAAAGGACATGATTCCAATACATTTCTGACTTATTTACCATTGCCTTTGTAAAGAAAAGGCAAAACTTTCTATTTTTAGTATTTACGAAATTTTTTCTTCGGGCAGACATCCACGTGGTCCAGCTGATCTGACTAATTTTCAAACGTTATCAATTGAAATTGAAGTCAATTTTTTCGTTACATTCCGAGAAAAACTTTTATAGGACACAATTGTGTATATTTCTCAAATTTTCTTACAATAAATCCCTTTTCATTTTTAGATAACAGAGTTAGGCAATCACTTAGTTGGTTTTAGATTATATTTTCTTGTTTAAAATGTTCTATTACATTCTAAACAGTTAAATTGAATAAATTTAATGTATTAGACATGCATAGAATTCATTTAATACTATTGCGATGAAATATGATCAATTAGAAACTGTTGTTTGTTGATTCTTTACGGCTACGTGGCATTTTAAAGAATAAATAGATTATAATAAATAGGAAAGGTAAATATTACTGGCAATAGATTTGTTAATGTCCCCATAATGCAAAAATTTAAGAAAAAACGTAAAAAAAAATTTTTTTTAAGGAAATTATCGGAAAATGTTGTGATGTAGGAACACTTTTGTGATATTTTTTTTTCTTTTGTTCTATGAATTTATTTAAAAAAAAAAAAAAAAAAAAAAAAAATTCAATACTTCTTTTGAAAATATAATGTTTCATTTGGAATTAAATCGACATTCTACAAAAAAAAAAAAAAAAAAAAAAAAAAAAAAGAGTTAGTATTCGAATTTAATTCCTAACTACAGCACTTTTTCTACAAATTTTTAAAGTGTACGAAGAATTTTGAGAGCCACTGTACTTATTTAGAAAATATTTCAGAAAATCAGTTTCTAATTAAAGAACAGGTATTGTTATAGAAATGCTAATTAAATTTTTTTTTTCTGTAATTTTTAATTATAAATTTTATAAATAGATACTAAAGTCCTCCTCGTATTTTCCGTTAAAAGTTTCTTTTATCTAATGTGTACAATGATCAAACTGAAATGTTACATTTTTTACAGGTATTCTTTGTTTTAAGGAAAAAGTATCAACAAATAACGTTTTTGCACCTCTTCCATCATGTCATAATTTGTGTTTTGTGCTATTTCTACACTCAAACTACTGATTACGGTAAGAATTTGTTTTTGTCTATTCAATTGCTCTATTTAAAATTCACTTCCTTCAAATTTTAATTTTTTTTAGCTTATAGTAATATATTATTTAAGCAGGCAAGAAATGCTCTAAATATTAAAAAAACATATTGAACATTTCAATTATAAATTCTTTTGCTAGAAATAATTGTAAAAAAACAGATACCTAGCGTTTATTTCTAATTTCCATTAGTGGTTTCTGTGAAGAGAATTTCTTTTTTTCTGCAAATATTTTAGATTTATTGACGTCATTTGTGTTGAAGTACAAGAGCAAATTTTTAGCACACCAATTCAGTTTATCGATTCAGAAGTAGTATTCAATGTAATGAATTGAGCTGCTGAAAATTTGGTACTTTTAAATGAGGCATTGAGTGCCAGAACGGATCATCCAACAATTTAATTTTTGCTGTTTTTAACCCGTTTTTTTCAAAACGATTCATACCAGCACAGACCAAAAGTGGTTTATCTAATGAAAACTAAGTTGGTCTGTCTTATTTGGTTCGTTCTGGCATGAATGGTTTTGAAAAAATGGGGTAGAACCAGCAAAAATCAAATTGTGGGATGGTCCGTCAATGCCTCAAATTAGAAATACAAACACTGTATGTTGTGTGAAATTAATCAATCAAAGATGATGATGAAACAAGGAATTAAAAACTAACATGTTACTCTTTAACAATCTCTGAAATTAATAAATCGAGTTTAGAACTGAACAACTAATTCGCCTTATCTATGTTCATCCTTATTGATATTTTTACCAGATTTCTGGATTAAGGCGGAATATAAAATAGTAAATAGAATTGATGAAGGGACTTGAAGCCGATTTGGTTTTCTTACTATGAAAAAAATATCACGCCTAATTTATTTAAATTTTAATGAATTTACCTTGATCACGTGTGTGGCCTTTGTTCTTAAATAAGTCTCCGCCTAAAATGTGACATTTCTGTATTGTTATTTGTGAAGCATTTGAGTTAGGGATAAGATATGAAACTGCTTAAATTTCATGGCTTCAAATGAGATTTGCTACTTATAAAACATTTCCTTTACTATCACCGTTAGCTTACTGGTACTTTGTGCTTTTTCGATATTTAGACGTGATATTTTGAAATCCTGAAAAAAATTGAATCATCGTATTAAACTTAAGGTTTCTATTGTATTCCATGAGTATTTAAAAATATATTACCATTTTTTTCCCTTTCAGGTTATTACCTCCTATTTGGACTTACAATCAACTGTTTCATTCACATTGTTATGTACCTATATTACTTTCTGGCTGCATTCGGACCAGGCATGCAAAAGTACTTATGGTGGAAGAAGCACCTTACAAAATTGCAAATTGTAAGTATGTTAATGATATTCTGTTTTGTGTGTTCATTACGAAAAATAATTTTAAGTAGATGTTGAATCTCCAATCATCACCAATTGAATCTATATCTTTGTGTTCGATTATTATATGTCTTGACATCTCTTATTATTAGTCTCTAAGTACTGCAAGACGATCTCTCAATACCATCTAATTTATAATTTTACTGAGCGAAATTTCAGATCTATCTACAGCACCCGAATGCAATGCAAATGTTATAAAGGAAATGCTTTTACACTTTTGGTTGTTAAAAATGTATCAAATCCTAAACCACAATGTTTACTAATCCTACAAAGTAACTTTGATGGACAGGGAATGAACTTACACCATCTTAATTTTCTATATTTCCAGTTACAAAAATCTGCACTTTGTTCAGCTACATGGAAAGGATTTGCAGCTATTTTTTTTAATAACTATCTTTGAAGTTGATGTCATAACTATTTGCAGCTCACTGCAGATATTCTTTTGGCCATTGCACTTCCAATTTTCATCTTTATAATTTTACTGTTTGAAAATTATTTAATTTTTTTTTAGCAAATAATACATTTACCTGCTACTTGATTAGACAGGTAATTTTCTGTATTTAGTGAATTTATTGTATGCGCTTTGTATTTGATTAGCATTTGTTAAACTGTTAAATAATAAATTTTTAGTTTCTAAGCTTAAGGGAAATAAATAGTATCAGAAGTCATTATTCATCTTTACGCGCTAGGTAAAATAACTCCTGATTTAATAACATTTTGAATGCACACAACACCAAGTAATAATTTGATAAAATTATCAATGAAGTTTAACTTTCCTGAATTGTATTGTACTGACCTAATATAAGTTCAATTTGTATAACAAAATCAACATTCAAGTAAAAAAAAAAAAAAAATTGAATATCAAATGCATATCAAATTGAAGTGTTCATTGAAAAATGGCCGCCCAATATTTGATTAGAATTATTTTTGTGTGTCTTTTCTAGATACAGTTCGTACTGATGTTGCTATACATGATTGAAGGCTTCGCATCAGGATGCGAAAAAGCTGAAACACTGGAGATATCATTCTTTATATTTGTATCAGTATTATTACTTTTATTTTTAAATTTCTATCGAAAATCTTTCAAAAAAGATTAAATGTGTTATTGTTTCTACTTATTTAATATGTGTTACTTAATTTAGCATAACATTTTACTAAATATAAACACATAAACGTTCAAATAAGTTTACTTAAATTAAAAAATCAGGAAAAATATAAAAAGGATAGTAGAAGAATTTTATAACTGCTATTGTATAAAAAGAGTCACATATAAAATGTTATAATTTTTTTGAAAATGGTATAAACACTAAGAGCTCAGCTCCTATGCTCGCTAATCACGAGCTCACTATGCTTGCAGATTGCTACTAAAATACATAATAACTGAAAACCGTCCTTCAGTGAAAGCGTTCTGATCTGACGTGATCCTGGAAATCAATATATTATGCATTACTATCTTTAAAATATCGAGTACATGATCTTAGAAAATAATAGCATTCAAATCAACACCGAACCTAACTCAACTCTCAAAACCAAGGTTGCCCTATTTTCAGCCATAGTATTTTGTACTACTATCGGACAAAAAAAACTTTTACTACTTTCTGAAAAAAAGGAAAACATCCAAAAACGAAATGAAACTTGCCAGAGAGACTCGTTGTAGAGGAGAAAGCTCGATCAAGTTTTGGAGGATACCACTAAAAAGTTGTTTTTACACACGTTATGATTTCATAACAGCTTGCGGTCATCCAATCGAGCTGAATATATGAATTGCAACAATGTATATTAACGATTGACATTACAAACTTTGGTTTGGGTTAATTTTTTAATCGTTACCTTTCTTTAGAATAGAGAAATATGAGCTTAAAAATCTTTTACTTGACGTGCCCGAGAAATGGTGAAATGTTAGTCAGGAATACATGTCTTTCTTCCCCATTTCCTGGTATAAATCAAAAGTTTACAAACAAAATCTTAAATTATATTTATAAAATATGATTAATAAAAGATAGAAGGCGGGTTGTTGTATTGCTCATTATATGTACTTATTAAAACCAAAATGTTACATTTTCCTTAATTATACCAACACTTATTCTAAAATTATACGATAAAATACAAAAATCATAGACGCATTATTGAATTATATTGTTATCATGGCATTTATATACTTAATTTTTCAGATGGAATTAGTTATTTTCTGTAACATATCTGACTCTACATGAAAATTTCAATGAAAAGTATTTTTAGGCTCATTATTTAACTATTCGAAGATGTAGTGTTTATCATTGAGTTATACAACATTACACAATAGTAATGTCAATGGTTTTCAAATAAGAAACATAAGTATTTTTATTTATAAATTTTGTACAAATGAATGGGCGAGAAATTCGTATAAGCTCGCTTATTAAGTAAGCAAATGTCTGTACATTTCTTGTTCGCTACCTTCTAACTTTGATGGATCTAAAAAAGAAACAATATGATTATTTATAGCGGCAAAACATATTGCTCACATATTTTGTCCTATTTTAAGATGATTTTATAGAAAATTATTTTTATTAAATGTACGTATTATGTATAATTAAGTACAGAAACTGATACACTAACTGATTTAAGGTAGCCGACCACCTTAAAAAGTCAAATTTTCCTAAACTTAAAAAAAAAAAAATTTGATTTGATTTTGTGGAAGCTTTTAACGTTTCTAAAAATAGCTTTACTTTTTTTCTAAGTCAGATTTAAACAAATTTATGATAAATTTAATACAATAATATCAACAGGTTTCCAGTGCAACTTTGTACTTAAAACTAAATTTTCTGCAGCATGGAATTTTCACCGCTTCTTTATTACCATTAGCATGATAACTTAAAAAGTAACAACGATATTTTTGTGAAATTTTCTGTGGAAGTTCTTTGTAATACTCATCATAAAATGACCTTTGTCCTAAGTGCCAGGTGCACTGATTACCAATTTATAAGCACATTATACAAAAAATATGTTTAAAAACGTTAATTTTTTGGAATATATATTTTAAACAACCATATCTCATTAACTTCTAAGGTTATCTCTTAGCTTGAGCGTCATTTTCAAGATAATTATATAGTTAACTTATATATAACTGGTTTTTGCAGGAAATTACATTCTATTCATAATAATTTTGTTGTCAGTGTTAACCATAAGCCTTAAATTCAACTAAAAATTATCTTAAATTTATTAAATTTAAAAATAAATTTATTAGTTTTACAAATTTTCACTCAATGTCCTATTTTTGTTTGCTGTCGAAACTGATAGTATGAAAAAAGCTATACTTATATAATTTTCAAAAATTTTTCTTCAAAAGTAGTCGGATACTATAAATTGCAAGACAGAGAAGCTGTCTATTGTCTTTTTGAATGATTAGTTCAATTAAAAAATTTGACATGCTTGTAGTAAATTAAATCACGTGAAAAATAACTTTGAAGAGAAAACAGCCTATCATTGTTTCTCTTTAAAATTTTAAACTATAACTCTGAAAAATAAACAACGATAGATAAGGTTATCACATTTTTATATTTCAGTGTGTTTATTAAATTTTAAATACGGCCAATTTTGAAGCAATCTCTCTTCTTTAAACGATACGAGATGCCAAATTGAGCAATGTGGTTGGTTGATTTGTACCCTCAACGTCCTATTTTTATGCACAATAATGGTTAATTAGGCCAGGACCTACAGCTTAATGTGGATTCCGAATGACAACGAACATCCCTCTTAGTCCAGGTTTCAAACTCGGCATAGCATGCAAGGCCAAAGCGCTATCCCCACAACCATCAGGTGGGTATTTTGAGTCATGTGAAGTGAGATTTAGCAAGATCTACAACTTGTGAACCAGCGGGTTGGGGGGTGTACGAGTTAAGTTTATTTTTATGGGGTTTCTTTCCTTGCAATCTTATACATGTTGTTTTCCAAAATCGTCTGAATGGACCACCTGTTGATTTCTCTTTATGCCTAGCAATCTAATATAGCTCACTAGTTTATTAACTTAGTTTACAAACAAAATTCGCATTGGCAATTCGGATGTTAATACAATTTTATAGAAGAGAACGGTACTAAAGTAACATGATTTTGAAAAATCGATAATTCACAAACATCTGAAGAGGAAGCTACTCTCACAGAAATGGTTAGGAAACAATCTGGTATTTTCTATACATCGTAAATATTTATGTTTTTTTTATAAATGGTTGATGCTGCAGGTATTTAGTAGTAACTACCAGAGTTCTCCAAAATGCGTGACATCTGCGTGAAAACGCATTGAAAATCAATTTCACCCCATAGGATTAATCTCATACATGAATTCTCTCATCGGCACATCATGGTTAAATTTTTTTTTAATATTCTCCCTTTTTTGTGAAATCAGATATCATTTTAGCCATTTTTTAGAAGGCGACGCTATCTCCCTGCCCCTTTTTTTAAAATAGAGTGTCCTTTTCTGAAAAAATGCCAAATATCCGTTTATTTTAAGACGGAATGCAATATGCCCGTCACCCCCTCCGAAATTTCCTGTCACGCATGCCTACTCATGTTCAAATGTGCCCCGCACCCTTGAAAAGACCAGTGAGTGAAGTCATTAAATGGCTGCTGATACCGTGTGCGGCATTAATATTTGGATTGTAGGGGACCGTCCACAATTTCTAAGTGATAGTTAGCATAAATGGCCATTTCGTAAGTTCCTTGATTAAGTGTAGTTCGTCGGCTTTTTACCATGCCTTTTTACACAAAATAGATAAAAAAGTTAATGGCAAACGTAGATTAACACTATATGCCATCCGTAAGTCTAGTCAGGATGATTTTTTTAATTTATTTTTTTATTTTTATTTTTTTACTGGTAGGACTAGTTCAGAGGTTTAGATCATTTCGCCTATCGCCGGCGATTTTTTGAGGTTATCGGGATATCGTAAATTGTCAAGTTTTACTTCGCCTTCATTTTCCCGATAGTTTTTGCGGGACACTAACGTGGTGTCACCGGGCAGCAGAGTGTTGATAGTTAGTTTAAGGTTTATAACCATCAAATGTTTTTAGTAAGTATTTGAAAAGCATATTTCCGTTCTGATATGCGAAATCACGATCATGCATCATTGTTATTGTTGTATTTATTACTTAATTAAAAAAAAATTACTTTTTTGTTTAAAAGAGAAAAAAAATCTGGAAAATCGCATTGAATGCTGGCAATTACTAATTTCTCAAAAGTCCTAAGTAAGTTATTATAAAGTTCTAAATGAATTATTTTTGGTATTTTTGGATTGCCGCCTATATAATATATGTTTTACATATCTTCGTTCTAATTTTTATCGCTCACTTATGTTTGTTTTAGTATAAATTTAAGGATATTACAACAAAAAAAAAAAAAAAAAAAAAAAAAAAACACGAATATTTTTAACAGTTTAATGCATGGTTTAAGTCAAAGAAGTCTAAAATCTAGCTGTTACCTATTGTTGTCCCCATGGCATCCTCTGAGGTGCACTTGCAGTCTATCTGGCAGGAAGGTACGGCCACAGTTGACGCATGGAATGAGCTGTTCCAGATGAATTTGCCACGCAGCCTCAGACATCGCACTCGTGTCGAATGTCCCGTCGCCTAAATTCGAGAAAAAGATAATGAGTTAAAATGCAACCCAAAATCTATTCCTGAAAAATAATTTCCTGAATTGTTTATTAGTTTTTAGAATAAGAGCTCAATTTTTGTGATACGCATAAATTCTGGGGTAGTATGCCACGTCAAAATTGCTTTAAAAGAACAATCTGTAAAAAATATAAATTTTCTCTGGTTTACATTGGCTGGTATGGATGCAAATTATGATTTTAGAGTATGCATGCTTTTTTTTTTTTTTTTTTTTATTTCCGCTCAAATATTATAAAGCAAAAGATTTCTATTTTTTTATAAAGGGGCACAGAAATTAAAAATTTACTTATGCGGGGGTAATAAGAAGGAAAAAGTATTGAGGGCTATTTTTTAAGAATATATCATTCTATAGTGGTTGATTCATTTTTAAATGGCAATTTTAAGCATCCTTATACAATTATGACTCTTTAGGATGTAAACTAAAGTAAGAAATTACCAAAATATCTTTTAAATCTATAAATTTAAAAACTATATGAGAGCTATTGCTTCACACTTAGTCCTGATTTACAGAAGTTATCGTTTCTCTTTCAAAAATAATGAATATAATAAGAATTTAATAACAAAACTAAAATGAAAAAGTAAAAAGAAGGATGAATTGTAGGGGAAAAAAATCTAATAGGAAATAGCTGCAAATGTCCTTGATCTTTTTATTATTCTTATCTAAACTTTATAATGGAATAAATGTAAAAATGAAAATCATCCTAAATTTAGCTCAGAAATTATTAAGGAAATTAATTTGAAATTCAAATGGCGAATTCTGAAAATGTAGACTGAATTTTAAGCTTAACAATATCCGGAATTGAGAATATCTATGTATTCTAGGCTCTGTTACTAAATAAAATAGATACAGTTATAATAGTATTTTTAAGTAGTAAGCCCCAATTTAAAAGTTGCAATTAATGTAGTTTTCATATTCTCGAATATATGAATATAACATTTTAAATAATATAAATAAAACATAAACATAAATTTTAATTGTAGATTTCACATGTCTTGAGATAACACCCATTTTTGTCCCTGATGGGATAAAATATGCGCTTAAATTCAACGATTTTGAATTTTTATTGTAAATATTCATATTTAAAGAACAATCATTCATTATCAAATTACCATAATAAAAATAATGAAAACTTGAGCTGTTATTTATTGTCCAACATATTCCTTAAAAATAACAGAAATGCTACCCATTCTAACCTATATAACACTCTCCAAGTTTAAACTTCCGAAATATATATACATTTAAGGGAATGCCCTTTAGAGTCGTACCCTTGAGTATGACTTCGGGTTTTCTGGGTTCACGTCGTCTCAAATTCTTGGGCAACCTATCGTTCTCCAGATGCCACTTCTTGAGACAGTGTGGTTCATGAAGGCCAATGGATCTGGTACCGAACTGCCGACCGCAAATGTAACACACGATTGTAGGAGGTCGACGTCTGGATGCCGCCTTAGATGATCCAAGGCCTCCAATCTAAATTAACATAAAAGTAAAAAATAAACATGTAAGGGAAGAATCATACGCAAAGAAGTAAAAGTGGATAGCAGAAATTTTTTAACGAATGCCAACTTTTATGTTCGAGTTAATGTTTTCACATGTTAACTGCGGTCTGATGTGATTAGATTTCGCTAAGCTCATTTACAATTTAATTACATCAATGTCTATTTAAACGCTCATGCATGCATTTTTTCTTAACACTGTGTTATTTCTAAAGCAATTCTTATTTATTGAAAACGTAAAATTTTGAATAGATATTTTACTAACGAATCAATTATCAAGTAAATGATGTGAAATATTTGCATGCAGGGACCATTTGATCCTGTTTATTAATATTAATCTCAATTGCTTTGCATTATGAAAAGTGTATACCTGTTGTCACATTTGTAAGTGAAAGACAAAACGAAATTTGATTCATTTAATAGAACTGAGCAGATATGAAAGTTCAATGGCCATCGGAAAATATCACTGCGTGTGTATTGATTAAAATATTTTTTTCCTTACGAAAACTAAATAAAGATAACATACAAACAAGGATGGTAGTAATTGAATATCTTTGATTTGAGCTAGCACAATACTGTATGAAATATCCATCAAACCCGGAAGATATTACCCTCACTATAATCTCATGAGAGTTTTGCAGCAATAATTTTAAGAGCTTCCCGATTCCACTTAATCCCTCGAGAGCAATTTGCAGGTGTAACTTCTTTCACCTTATTGAAGCACGGAGGTGAATAGTGTTCATCTGGCAATCAGTTGGTCATTGACATTACAGACTAAGCACATTAAAGTGCAAAATAATAAAAGCTTTTTCAGCAAGGATTGGAGTATTATTTACCACTCCCATGAATAGGCTATTGCCCGGTATATAAGAATCAAGCAATCCTTTTCAAACGTTTTCTCTCCAAGCAAAAGCTGTAGGTGTTACCTTCTAAGAATGTAAAAAGTATCAGCATAATGTTGCATATTCGGCCCTCATGGAATACATAATTAATGAAATACATAATTCATCGATTTCATTAACTGAACAGTATTGATAATTATAATCCAATGAATGTTTTACGAAATCTGTAACTCAAAGTTAAATGAAGGAAAGTTAAATTCAGAAAAATCCTTTCAATACGTTTTGCAAAAATGTGCCTAAAACTATTTGTTCAAAGTTTAGTTTTTATTTACATTCATTCCTTAAAACAATTTGTAACATGTTAACATAAAAACTGAATTATTGTCATGCCATACAGTTTTTCTAAAACAAAATCAATCATAATATTGGACACAATCTGTTTGACTGAAGTAGGTTTTTATCTTCATTACCTGAAGAGTTCAAGAATTTGAAATAATTTTGTAATGAGTAAACCCGATGAAATATTTGTAATTGCGACTACTCCAGATAGCAACCACTAAATACTGTCATAGTACTTCACACAACACAGTAATACGCAGGTCATTATTCAACCTATACATACCTTTTTAGAATGAGACATATTTTCTCCATCACCTACAAGAAATTGTGACTTCGAAGCAGGATGTGTGGCCCTAGTACCTTTGGAATATTGGATACTATTGCTACTCATGGTACCAGTCATGGCAAACCGTTTCTTTTGATTTTTTGTAGTTATGATTGGTTTATTAGAACAGCATACTGACACTCTTTGAGCAATATTATGATTCATATTCGTCAAGTACGGGGATTTCTTCAGCCAGATCTACGAAATAAGAAGAAAGTCTTTTTTTTAGTAACGCCTATACTTGGTCACTTAAAGAACCAAGGCATTGATACGTTTCGTTTGTTAAGCGCTGTTAAGTACTGTTACTTTGCAATTTAAATTTCAATAGCGTACATTTTGTGAGACATAGTTTGAAGAATTGTTAAAATTTATTATTATGAAATTGGGCAATTGCTGTTTAGGTGAAATAAAATATAAAAACGATTTGATATATTTGAAAATATTGCGTATTGTATTTTGTTCTTGTGAAATATAAATTTACGGAATGTTTATGTAATAATGATGTGCTTTAATATGCAGTCTTCTACCAAATATTACAGTTAAAACGTTTTAAAACTTACATACTTTGATTTTTAAATAGATTTAGATTCAACCTAATTTTATTTCAAGAAAGTTAAAAAACGTCTTTTTAAAATAACAAGCATTATTTTGTTTGTGTTACAGAGGCTTCAAAGGTATAATATGTTTGTGCTTCATAGATATAGTATTTTTGTATAGCTTTTTGGTATTATATTACCACCCTTATGTAAGCTTATGTTTGAGTTAGTAATTTGAAGGACACTTACTTTGATTTATTCATATTTAACTGTAACATTTTAATTTTTGAGATAGCACATCAACAAGAATCTATCTGTATTTGCTTTCTGTTTATAAACATTAATCAATTTCAATCGTCGATCTGATTTTAACATCCATTAAATCTAAACAATCTAAAAAAATTAAATATATTGGTATTTTTCACTAATAAAAACGTTCTAAACATACGAATATCCATTCTCTTTATTTCAAACATCATAACTGAAAAAACCTTAAAAAGGAAGTCTAATTAATTTAGACTTTACGTCAAGTACCAATATACTACACTAGAAAAGAAAGCTGCCTTTCTCTATATTCTCGTAAAAAAAAAACATATAAGAATAACTTCTACATCAATTTAGTTTCTTTCTAAAGTCCACAAATTAGTTAATTACTAGCGGTCCCAACCAAAAATCACTCAACAGAAAACGAATGCAGCTTCAGCTATCACTACGTCCTTCAAAGTCATAAATTGTCGATGAGCTCGACCTCCCCGATAAAGCACTAATTCAGAAAGGGGTCGCCATGACGATAGTCAACATATTAGCTTTTTTTAATATTTTTTTCAGTGTTATTACGACCACTTGTGTATCCAAGCAACTTCCTTGTCCGTGTCGGCTTTGAACAGATCTCCCGGCTCTCCGACACGAGCTGAAAGTTATTGATGCGTCCACAAACCCTACTGACCTAAATGTAACGCACGTGGAGGTAGTGGAGATTTGGTGCAGAGACGTGTTTTCAAGGGCTATTGGTATCGATTTACGATTGAATTCAGATTGAATGACAATGGCGAAACATTTTTGATTGGCACTCCGGCAATATTGCTTTTATTCTCCCACAAAGCGTTTTTACTTTAACATCCATCAGAGATGTTTAATGTACTGAATTTATTCCCTAAAAAAACAACCTTGGTATTTTAACTCATTTTAGCTCAGAATGGCATTAGTTCCTATAATGAGAAAAATCTTGGTTATGTTTCTCCTACCGTCTTGTTAAAAGTCTGAAAACATTGTTTCATAAGTTTGAAAACATTGTACCAAATTTAAGAAAACTCAAAAGGTAACTGTGGTTGGTGGTGTAATGGTTTCTAATAAACATTTAGGAGCGTTTATAGACATGTAACTTTATAGAGTGGAATCCTGCTACGTTCTAGGACAAAACAAAAGTCCTAACTCATTCAGTTACTCATAACTAATTATTTCATGTCAAGAATAGAAACAATTCCGGAATGCGGTTCTAAAAATTGGCAGCTAAAAATTGGTAAACTTTTTTCCAAAGCCTGACATAGTAAAACTAAGTCTTCACGGTTTTAAATAACCGGAGTGTCGGAACGGGGTCAAACGTTTAAATGTTAAATGTCCCAAAGTCCTACTTCCCATAAAGCTTGCGATTTTTCAAACATTCTCCTAAAACCTAACATAGTAAAATTTAAGACATAAGAATTTGGACTAACTACAGTTAAATGGTCGAGAAAAGAGGTCAAGCATTCTAAATGAGGAATTGTTTCGTATCCAAAGTTTAACATGGTAAAAGTAATAGATTGGGATTTCCACTAATAAACCTCGCATACATAGTCAAGTAGTGATTCAAAAGTTCTAAACGTAGAGTATCCCAATGTTCTATTTACTTTAAGGCCAGTGCGATTAAAATTGGTACACATTTTCATGAATCTGTACATAGTAAAACAAACTTATAATTCCGACTCTTCACTGTTAAGGAATCGAAATGTGGTCAAAGTGAATGTATCCCATTGCCCTAATTCTCATAAATCTACGAAGTCATGAAACTAGAGAACTAATCCGACATGATTAATCAGTTTTAAGAGGTCAAGCTTTTAAATATTAAGTACTACAATGCCTTACATCCAGGGTTGTATAGCTAAAAAATTTTATCGGTACGCAAGCTTATCGACTGTGGTGGTAACCCCAACTGTAGCTGGGATTTTTACTTTTAATAACCCATATGTATACATAGGATAATGAAAGTATAGTATTCGGTCAAAAAAAATTGTTTTTGATTTTTTTGCATTTCTCCACGTTTTGGGACATCGTAATTTCAAAAAAGTGATTTAGGAAAAATGTCTGTCTGTGTGTCTGTGGTCAGCATAATTCCCGAACAAATTGACCTACGATGCTCAAATTTGGTGTGCGGGTTGGTGGTAGTCATGGGACATAGCATTAAGGTTTTGTCAAAATCACACATTAGGTAGTTGCCATTGAAAAAACCATGTTTTTCAATGATTGCTTAAAGACGTCTGTAACCATTTTGATCAAAATCACTGTGATAATGCCTCTTATTGTATTCTAAACATTTTCACCTTCGAAATTCCGGTAAAAATGCTTTAATGGAGTAAAAAGTTGTAAAACGAATGCCTTCAATATGGAATTATCTTTCCTTGAGCATAACTAATCAACGATCATTTTTTCTTCTCTACTCAGTTTCACTTCTAATAAAGGATTATAAAAGGATTATCGAAAAGTATATCGTCAAAATCCTCATTTTATATATACAAGGATTATCAAAGAAAAATATCGCCAAACTGGCAATTTTTTCTAAATGAATGATGAAAATATAATAACGGTAAATGACACAAATCCACGTCAGTATTATAGTGTAATTGAAAGTTGTGCGATATTTCACACCCCTAGTTTAATTATAGAATGCAAATTCGCAATAGCTTTGCGTAACCTTAATGTACAATACAAAAAAAAAAAAAAAAAAAAAAAAAAAAACCTAAATACTCTTAATTTACTTATTTATTTTCTCACAAACTTAGACGTGCGTTAAGTTTTAGACGGTTGGTTAGCACGTATTATAAAGTGAAACCAATACGAGCGTAAAGTTCTCTGAGTTAATATTAATTAAATCAAAATAGTGGCGGTCCACTGTACCCGCGCGTACTGGCCACACTACAGCCCTAGTGCTTACTTCATATAAATCTATTACGTCAGGAAGCTGTGAGTTTCAGATTTGTCAAAGTTAGCCTTATAAGCTAAATGAAGTATGTAAATTGCAAAAACTATCCATATCAACGTAACGAGTAGTGTTCAGATAACTTTGTTTCTGTATTTTTTTTTTAAATCCTTTGAAAATCCGCTGTTAAAATTTTGGATACATCTTGCACCAAAAATTAGCTCCCATTTAACTTCAATCAACATTTGGTGTTTGGTTTCACGATGTAACGGTGCTACCTCGGACGGTAAGCATCATTAAATTGTGAAACTAAGCACACCAAACGTTGGTTGCAGCTAAATGGGAACCAATTTTTGGTGCAAGGAGAAAGAAACAAAATAAAGAAGACGTATGGATTGTTATGGTGAAACGCAGACACGTTTCGTGTAAGCTCTTAAAATTATTGTTTTCTCAATCAGTTAATATGGAAAAAGCCTGTTATTTACTTTAGATATATTTGTTTAGTTTTTTGAAAGTGAAAATGGAACTTCTTCACTTTTTATTGTTGATTTTAGGATATCGAAAATAACCAAGTCAATAGGCTTCAATAGCAAATTCCTTATTTTATTTTGAAAGTGTACAATAAACGTAGAACAGGAAATCAACTAATTAGTTTGATAAAATAAACTTTCCTACGTCATGTTAGCCAGTAGAATATTCTAAATTGTAATAAGCCTATTATAAAAAAAAATCTACCTTACATTTTACCAAACAAAATAAAAATCTAAGGATATGGAACATCGCATAACTTTCAATTACACTTAATGCGTTGCATTTATATTTGTCTTGGATTGGTGTAATTTCCCAATTTCATTTTCATTCTAAAAAGTGGCTAGTTTAACAATATTTTCTTCGATAATTTTTAAATTGGCAAAAAAAAAAAAAATCATTGCCAAAAACACCGTAGGTTATCCTTTTGGGAATTATGCTGACCACGAACACACACGCAGACAAACGGGCAGACGTTTCTTTCTATGCTTTTTTAACTCGTCACGTTAAAACATGTCGAAATTACAAAAAATAAAAATAATAAATAATAATAATAATAATAATGATAAAATGTTTGACTGAATTCAATACTTTCATTATCCTATGTTAACATATGGAATCGAAATGATTAACATATGGAATTTAATACAGTAATTAAAAGTAAAATAATTTAAAAAAAACAACTATATTTTACACTATTACACATTTTACTCTACTAAATACTCCAAACATTTCTACTGAAGCTTTAAAATGTAAAATAAATTCGACATTTTAAAAGATAATTGTTCATACGACTAATAGTAATATTGAAGTCCAAGTATTTTAAAATTTAAGAGTCAACAATATCTTATACCATATCAGTACAATAGATTTTAGTCGCGGTGCTGGTACTCGAGAGAGTCACCCCCAATTATATACCATTGTTTTTAGCTTTTTTGCTTCACTGTTAAAAATTTTGTTCCACCTTGCATCAAAAATTGGTTCGCAGTTAGCTGCAACCAACATTTGGTGCTTAGTTTCACGATTTAATGGTGACGCCTCGGATCGTAAGCACCATTAAATCGTGAAACTAAGCACCAGTTGTTGGTTTCAGCTAAATGGGAACCAATTTTTAGTGCAAGGTGAAATTTTTTTTTTAACAGTGTTGACTAATTTAGAGAGCTCTGTTCATCTGTCCGAGGTCAACATTCTCAGACAAACCTACAAATTCTACAGACACGTACAATTTGTCAAATGAAAGGTTTCGTCGAAATGTGTTCTCCAACCAAAATTCATATTACGGTCGGAAGTTCCGGAAGTTTAATCAACAAATTGTCAACCCTAAACAATAATTTCTTCAGACGTTTATCGTTTATCAGTTTGAAGGTCTCGATATTAGAAGAATTACATAAATTTCAAATAAAATGTTCCAAACAGAAGTGCTGTAAAGTTCGATTGGAAAAGTGTTCCTATACCAACTCTATGAGATTATCACATTTTGGATCAAAATAAAAGTGTCGGATTTAAGCTTGAATATTAGACAAGTTTTCTCATCAAGTTTGTCATTAAACTCACTTACATGGCGGTATTTTAATTTGTGAAAACAACAAATTGGCTGGGATTTTGTTATTTTAAGTCAAGTTTAAAATATAAGACTTACAGTTATTAAATGTCGCCAAATTGTATATTCTTGGTTGATTGGTTATGGCGTTGTTAAGACTTGGAATATAATTGTAATGTACTTTCAGTAAGAGTTACTGTCAAAATTTAACTTGTTTAAATGTGACGTGTGCTAACATGTGAGGAAAGTGTTAGATTTAACGATGTAAATATTAGCTCGCTCGCATAATAATTTTGTTATGTTTCTATTTTGGAGAGTGGGTGGTAGTAAAATGAAATGGCTGTTTTACTGACTTGTAAAATTATTGAAGTAAATAAGATTTTATGAAGAGACAAAATGTGGTACATTTATGTCAGATCTAATAGAAAGGGAATTTTATTGGCTTGCTCCCATTGATTGATTCTAGTTACAAGTGATTATCAGATCCTAAGTTCAATAAGGACAGATGACAAGGCCAAATTTCTTTAATTAAAATTGTAAAAAAAAAAAAAAATTGTTACCATAATTTTTAGGCACAGAAGAGTTGAAAAAATATGTTTTTAGTTTGAATAACGTTTCTATTAATGACAGATTTTAATTATAGGGATGGATTTTTGTTTCAGTTTGTGTTTGACATGCTCTGTAACTCTGTAAACTATAACATATATTGAAGGAGGGAAACAGATTATTTTTATTTTTGGAACTCAATTTTTCTCCTCTGTCCTGAGCCAGCAAAAATTTAAATAACTCACTGGTTATTGTTCTATATTATTATGTTTGTCAGGAATTAATGGAATTAAATATGATAATCTTTCGATTAGTTAATTTGTCTCTAACATCTACAAAGAAGAAGGTTATATATAAAAGAATTTAATGTATTATTTAAATAATCTGCTTACATTAAAATAAGTTTTTAATATTACATGAATAAATGAAAAAATAGACTACTCTAAATTACAAACAAGACAGGAAATGCTCTATTTTAAATTTAAATCTTCATCGAATTCTTTTCAAAAGAACAGCAAAAAAAATGTGGTAAACACAATTGGAAGAATCCAGTAAGCGGAAAGGATATGTTTAAGACTTTACTTAAAATTATAGTATAAAAGTTTATTTGAGGACTTCTATATTAATGATGAGAGAGATGTAAAAGTTATCAAGAAATCGTTTTCGCAAAATCAAAATTTTTTCTTTATGTAAAAGATTATTTAAAAAAATTTGTTCTGATCCAACAGCAACCAAAAAAAGCTTCTCCACGAATAATAATTTAGAGCACACAAAATTTATTATAATGATAAATATACAAAAAAAAACTCATCAAATTATGTTTGCATTACTTGACATGTTATTAGAAAACTATTACAGTTACATGTTTATGGTCTTTAAATTTTATTAAGGTTTTACTGCTTTGTTTGAAGTGAAGTAATATGAATTTCTTGCATAATAAAGTGTATCGATAAAGGATATATAATACAGTAAGTCCCAGTTAAAAATTTTAATAGTATTTAATTTGTATAATTTATACACATAAATGTTTCATTGGGAATTTAATAGTGTAAGAAAAACTAGGTTATTTTTCCATCAATTTGATTTATGATTTATTGTAAATAGTCTAAATTTAACTGTTATAATGTACCATTGACTAAGTCATTATTTTATGAGCACCCTACACTTTTCAGAAAATAAAAATGTGTTCAGAAAACTTGTTAATAATGACTATAAAAACATCAATCATTCCATAAACAAATAAAGATTCTTCTGTCTAAACTGATGGTGGAAAAAATTAATTATAGGGATTTTAGAAGGATATAATTATAATAAATAAACCAAAAAGTGTTCAAAAATACTCATTGCAAGTCATTAGAAAATGAAAAATGGAGTAAAAATAAAATCTCTAAAATAAACCAGAAATTCTAAATGTATACAAAATCCTTACCTTTGCACAGTTGGACTCGTGCACTTTCAGCTTTCTAGAATCCACCTGTTCTCCGCAGTGTCCGCACCTCGAGTACTTCGGGCCGTCCACATCCTGGCCGGCCCCTTTGTCGCTCACAACACGGGCCGTCTCTCCTCCAACCGGCCGGTACACGCGGACGGGCAGACGGCCCCTCTGTTGCTGTTGTATCTCTGTCATGGACGGTACTGTCTTTCTGTGCCGGAATACTCTTGTTGTGCTGTGGCCGGATGTTAGAGCGTCCTGAAAGGGAATGCGACAGCAACTCTGCTCCGATCTCTGGTGGTGACTCCAGCTATCGATTGGGTCTGGAACAGATCGGATTGGTTACCGTTAGGGAATTATAGCCGATTGGGAATGAATTAAGATGAAAAAAGTGCTCCGATTAAATTTTTTGAATGTGCTATTGTTAAACCCTATATCGGCTTGACGTTTATTTTAACTGTCTAGTACATAGTGTAGCATATATGCCACACAACAGCTTCGTTAGCACATGATGTTGCATTTATACTACAGAATGGTTTCAATAAATTATTTAATTAAATAGGTTTTTACTATTTTCTACAAATATTTTTTCAGAGGTCCAGGGGCAGAAAGAAAACGAAAAATATATGTCATTACAAAAATCATGCACCAATGGTTTAATAATCAAGGGATCAAAAAGCCATGCCTATATTTTAAAGAAAATCATTGCACGAAAAATATTTTTTTATAACAACGTGCAAAATATTAAAATTTTTTTAATCATTTTGAATCAAAAATAGTGGTGAAAGTAGTACTTTTTCGCACTAGTGTGAACAAGTATTTTCTCGCACGCATTGTGCAAATATCATACAGTCTTGGCATTAAAATGACATATATTCTAAAGAAATTCATTGACTCGAGTTGCCAACTTTAATAAATATATGTATTAAAAATATTTTGTGCACGTGATAATAAAAAATAATGTATGCAACACATGAAAAAATGCTTTTTCAAACTCGGTAAATTATTTGACTCCTGCTATCGCACTCGTCAAATAATAGTCCGTGGGACGAACACCAATATCGTTCAGTTCCGTTTGCCATGTTTTGTCACTACATAATTTTTTTATTAAACTATTGTACTTATCTAATTTCATCTGAAATATCAATGTTCCCGCACTTAAATGTGCACACTATTTAGAAAAAAGCAATTTTATAGAGGACTATATTTTGGTTTCTGTTTACAGCCATTAGTAAAACCGCTACTAGATGACGCAGTCAAATTTCAGTTAAAAATTTAACAAACTGTTTTTTTATAATAATTTCCTACTTTTTATTTATTTTATACTATTAGAAATATTAATTTGGGTCTTCATACACTTAATATTTGTGTTTTATTTTTATTTAATTCGCATAGGAATGAAGTTTGTATTCTTCCGCCGTTTGTTTACTTTTCAATTCAATGTTTACGGCTGTCATCATTTAGTTATTGTCAGTTATTAGTGTTTAGTTAATCATCATTTTATTGTATTATAAAAACAAGTATAAATTATAAAACATCAGTGTATTTTAAAAATAAAGAAAAACCTTACTGTTTTATCAGTTACAAAAATAATAATTTGGGCAATAAAATAATAATGGTACAGAATGATAAGAGGGTAAAATCCTAGAATACGTTACACGCTTGGCGCGATTTTGAAAAATATCGCCAATGCCAAAAGGATGCGATGATGCTTGTCGCCAAACTGTTGCCAACGCCCAAATAACGTTTTTATGATTGTCGCCAAGAATTAGCGAAGAAAAAAACATAAACAATCGTAACCTGAAAATAGGAAATACTTAAACATACAATGAAAAAAAAGCATATAAATTTTCTCTTATGTCGCCAAATTCACCATGTAACGTATACTAGGATTAAGCCATGCATTAGTACCCCAATTTTGTCACAATTTTCAGTAATTATACCTAGATCGTTTTTCCTACATGTATTATGAAATAATTATTTTCTCATTTTTATAATTTTCTATTTTTGATAAGCAAATGATTTCCATAAATAAAGCTTGAAATGCAGTTTTCAGATAGCGATTTGAATTCGTCTATCGTGTCTATGGCAGAATGTAAACAATAACAAATGGCGGAAGGTTACAAAGCATGTTTAAATATAGGGAAAATATAATAAAAAAATGAATATAAAACGATGTTTAAGATCGTATTAATACTTTTCATGATAATGGGTGATATAAAAAAATAACTTAAAGTGTTAAAAATGCTATTTTTTAAATCTTGATATAATTTTGACAGCGCCATCTCATGGCGATTCTAATAATGTCTGCAAACAAGTCGGAGAAAAATAGTTCTCAATATAGTTGTTATTTTATAAGTTATATGCATATTTAAACGTGGGAACATTGTCATTTTCGTTAAAATGTAGTCATTAAAATGCTTAAGTAACAAATTTGTGTAGATTTGTTTGATGGCAAAAACGAAATCTTTTTGTAAGCGTTTTTTTCTCTCTTGTCCCATAGTCTATAAGCATTTTACCTCATTTGAAAAAGTATTGCTTTCCTCCCCACAAGTTGCATTAACAACTATTATTTTAGTTGAACTGAGTTTTTTTTTTAATTTTGTTAACAATACTTGTATGTTACGAAAATGCTGCAGATAATAATGCTACATTTATTAAATACCTTCGTAGTTTGGAATATGAGAAGTTTTCACTACTTTCTCTCTACGTGATCTTGAACATTTGCTAAGTAACACTTGACTCAGCATTATAATCTGGTTCATTCAAATTTTCATTTTCAGAGACATGCTTCACCATATCGTGAGAATGAAAAATTGATGACAAGAATAACTATATATATTGGGGCTTACATTAAGTAGGAAAATGTGGAATAACTTGTAGCTAAAACTGAACTTTACATACTTTGAGTTCCACAAGGGTTGATTTTGAATTTTTACATGAATAATTAATGTTGGTAAAATCCTGCAGCATCACTTCCCTGCAACTTACAATAAACCCTACATCAATCAGTACAATATTTTTTACGAAATATTTTTAATAAAGAAAAGAGTTTTTGTTCATTTGGATAAGTGAGACCTGTTTTCCGAACAGTATACATTTGAAGGGCCACAGCAAAGAAAGATCAGTCAAATTTTTTCGAAATCGAGGTTTTTCCACCATCTGCAAGGTTATAACAGATAGCTTAACCACGCGAATTCCTTTGGTAAATAAATATCCTAGTACATGAGATTTTGAGGGTTCTTGATAAGGGGCTCCGAGCAAGAACAACCAGTGTTCACGCGCCTCCCAGCGAAAACGATCATAGTCCAGACCAAAATTTTACTAAATTCATTTATGCACCAAAAGAAATTGCTCAAAATTTGTTATCTGTAAATAAACCACTATTTTTGTTTGTTTTCGAACTCAAATTTTTCATTTATCTCAACCCTGATACAAGTCCTGAGACTTGAAGCTTTAAATCAGCTTTTCTGGAGAATTGCGAAAAAAGGACTTTAATCGTTCTTTGCCGTAGCCTTTCATTTATTAGTAACATATTAATCGAATATTTTGCAGAAAGTTGCAAAATTCCAGTAAAATAATTTTACTCTTAAACGTTGCGGAATAAGTGAAAAAATATTTTTGAACAATTACTTTATGTATCCATGGGT
Organism: Linyphia triangularis; assembly: GCA_963978545.1. Classification (NCBI taxonomy): domain Eukaryota; kingdom Metazoa; phylum Arthropoda; class Arachnida; order Araneae; family Linyphiidae; genus Linyphia; species Linyphia triangularis. The sequence continues at coordinate 70,882,715 of OZ021723.1, forward strand.
ATCATGGGCATGAACCAGACCACATCTCTTAGCTGAAGCTTCTATTTATTTGGCAAATTGAATTTTAAATATCGCATTCATTTTAATTTAAAAGTTTTTACTTTGATTGATCAAAAGTTCTGCTTGATTGCTCTGCTCAAATGACTGTAAAACCTTCTTCATAACGTGATTTAATGTAAAGTTTAATTAAATTTGGAGCATTTTTTGAAATTTTCCAAACAACGTAAACTGCTATATTTTTTAAGGCAAAAGATTTAGAAAAAAAGCCTTTATTTTAAAATTGAGATAGATTCATCTTCATGTTTTTCCAGTAAAAGAATAATTAAACGTTGATTATGTATAAAATTTTTTGACCAGTTTTCTTTTCCAATTGAAATTGCATTTATTCTTCAGAATTTAATTTATATGATTGAAGTAATACCTTGGAAAATAATTGAAGACAAAATTTCAATTTTTTTAATAATAGAGAAGCGTGTTACTCAGACTCTAGAGTAAAAGTTTATTTAAATTAGTGAAAATGTCCGTGATATGTGACTATTTTTTTCAGTATTAACTGCTAGAGAAAATGATTAACATTAATACCTGCTTTATTAATGTGTTGAGTGGCGTCGTTTAAGTTTTTTCTTGTGGTTGGCTGCTTGCTGATAGTTGTCGAGTAATTTTTCTTCTGGATTGTTGTCAAAGAAGGTATAACAGGATGAACAATATTTGGAGTGGGATTCAAGAGAGTCCTTGTAGCGGGCCTATCGAGAGAATCACTGTAAAGTTTGAGAAAAATTAACATTATTTTCTATTAAAAACAAGTTAATATAACACTTAAGTAATGAAAGATTTTTATCTTGAACATATGAAGTAATATTCTTACGAAAATTCAATACTGAAAAAAATTACTTTACTTTGCATGTAATTTCGTCTTTTACAAATTAAGCTTAAAATATTTAAATAAAACGCACGCAATAAATTCTGAAATCAGTAAAGCTTTGGTTTTCTAAACAACCAATCATGGAAGTGAAATGCTTTTCTTAATTCTGTGAATTAACTTTAAGCTGGGCATTTTCTTTTTATATGGAAGACTCATTGGTATTTTTCAAAAAATAGTATTTTCTGGTGGATATATCCTGAACATATATCATCACAATAATAATAGAGGGAGTCCCCAAATGGACTAACTGTTTTCAAAAATGAATTGGAAAAAAAAAAAAAAAAAGGAAAAAAATAGTAAACGATAGAAATCATAGATAAAAATGTTCCGTTAGCTGCACATTCTACTTGAGCAACTACGGAATTTTATCCATCAACTACGGAATTTTATCCATCAATTTTAAAAATTAACAAAGTTCACCAACAGATTGGATTTTAAAATGAAAAATTATTTTGAAAAAAGGGTTCAAACATGTTGAAAAAAAATACAAAACGATGTTCCTATTGCGCCATGTTATTGCTGGAAATTAAGTCATCTTTTTATAGTTTGTATTCAATCAACAGTCATCTGTAAGTGAACTTTGCAGCTACTTTTGAAAATCTATGGAATACTCTGGTTTCCAAAATAAAATGCAGCAAATGGTACATTTCTACTTTTTCGATTTGTTTATTTATTTTTGAAAACCTTCGGTCCGTTTTGTAACACCCCGTATATAGCGCTTTTACATTTTTTTCTAACATTTATTTTGAAATGCTGTACAAAATATGATTCATACAAACGAAATAATTTATTTTTTATTTTTTCTTTAATTTTTTTTTTTTTAAATAAAGCATATTTCAACTAGTTACTTTTCATTCATCATTTAATGTTCTCATTGGAATATAATTCTTATTTTATGAACAAGTTTTAATACTTAATAAAATGTAACAAACTCTAACATAAAACATTCATCTTCTGATGAAAACTTAGGTTTGGGGCCCTGGAAATTATTGCAAATGATTGGAAGAAAATTTTGCAAGTATAGTATAGGGTATTTCAACTCGGGTATTAAATACATTGGTGAAAGACGACTTGGGAATCATACGTGCAGTCATTTAAATATGAAATATTTTGATGAGACTCTTAAAATCCTATTAACATTAAAATTCCACAAGCCAACCTTCTGTGATAAGCTCAATAACCACGTTAGAAAAAAGAAACAAAAGTTAACATTTAGTCCTTAGGGAATTTTATATATATATATATATATATATATATATAATATTCAATTTTGTTTTGTTTCACACTGAGACTTTGAAGTGGTCCCCACAAAAGAAATGCTGACAATGATAGCTGAAGCTATCCTCCTTGTCCTTAAACAGTAAACACCTTCATGTGTTATAAAGCTAAGCCAAACAAGCCACCAGCATATTTTTCACATGTCGGAGCTACATCACAAATTGCAGTGACTCCACTAAACTTCTTCTCATGTGGGAGCTGGTTCTTATGCAAGATCCTCCGTAACTGTAGCCTCACTACTATGAGGTGTGAGGTGAGAAACTTCTAACCAAATACCTCCATCTGAATAATAAAGGCGAGGACAGATGTTTTGTTGGTTTAAAATCAATTGTGCGGTTCTGCAGGTTTCTTCTATCAAAATTGAAAAAAATATTTTTTATTAAGAAATTTTTTTAACATCTTGTCGGTTCACCAATCTAGAAACCCATTTAAAAAATAATTGTATGTGTGATGGTTTCTCCTTCGATCTTTCTATGGTGGTTGAGCAGGCTTGAGGTGGTGGTACAATGGGAAGCATGTCTGATTTTACGCGTGTAATGGTTTCATTCTCTCCACTCCAGAAGTCCTATGGGGGGGGGGGGGTCTGAAACGTCTGTGGTGTTCAGGAAAACAAAAGAGCGCCAACACTGGACTCATCTCTAAATTGCCTAGTATCAGTCACTACACAAGCTCATCATAAAAGATCATATCCTACTAAAAACTAACCTGCCTTGGTTCTCAAGCGGTGATTTTTCTTCGTCAGCAGTCCTCCACTGTTTGGGGTCTACTGGTGTAGGGTCTCTCTTGTGGGGAGGTCTTTTATCATTGTCCGCGTGCCAGCGAGAGAGGCATTTTGGCTCGTGGAACTTGAGGGAATGATGAGTGTAGAGACGGCCACAAACGTAGCAGGGTATGAAGCTGCTGGGATTGTTGCCGTTCGAGACCGACATGCCTCATCTTAAAATATTAACAAGGGAGTGGGGGGGCACTGAAAAGAAATGCGAATGGGACCATATCACTAAAAACAATATGTGAACAAATTCATTGCGTCTGTTAACCTAATGCACAGTGGCGATGAATGAAGGGAAAGATGGATCAGTTGCTCCAACTCCACACTTTTGGCGATTTTGATCGAAATGTCCTCGAAATTTCGTCATTTGCTTTTCCTTCCTCTCCCCCCCCCCCCCCTTCTCACTTCTACACACACTTTCTGGGCGTTTCTTTGCACCCAATCGCTGCCAATGTTATTGCATGTAATTTTCGAAGTCTTGGCAAGTGTTTGATGTCCCTAACAGAAGGGTTTGTTGCTAAATTAATTAGATCTGGAAGTTATTCCTAGTATAATTATTATTTTCACAGTGCCTTTTTTTTATTGATAGTTATTATGATGACTACAACACTGATTTCCTCAGAAACCAATGGATATAGCAAAAGTTTATTCCAGATATACTCAAAACTATGTACTGTATACACTCCATTGAGAAACGTGTAAAGGCAGTAGGAGTATTATAGACGGGCACTTCTAGTCTCCAAAGCAAATTGATGTCATTTTACTACTTTCAATTTATAGGGTAATGAAAGTATAGCATTCGGTCAACAACAAAAAAATCATTTTTTTTAATTTTTTTTTTCTTCTTCATTTCTACAAGTTTTGGAACATCCTGATTTCAAAAAAGTGATCTAGAAAAAATGCCTGTCAGCATAATTCCCAAACAAATTGACCTACGATGTTCAAATTTGGTGAGCGGTTTGGTGGATCGCGCATGCGGGTAAGGTAGCTGCCATTGAAAAAATCATGTTTTTCAGTTATTGCTAAAGAACGGTTCTAACGATTTTGTTCAAAATCGCTGTGGTAATGCCTCTTAAGGTGTATTAAACATCCCCACTTCCGAAATTCGTGTAAAAATGCCTAAAAAGTTGAAAAACAAATATCTTCAGCAAAGAGTTCTCTTTCCTTGAGCATACCTCATTAACGACCGTTTTTCTTCTCTCTTCAGTTTCACTTATAATAAAAGATAATATAAGGATTATCGTAAAGTATATCGAAAAAAATCACCATTTCAGCAAAGTTTTTTTTTTTTTTTTCTTCGTGTAAAAATTATTGCCAAAAATAACGCCAATCTGGCCAGAAAACATGAAAATGGTAAGTTACGCAATTAGTTAAGTACTCAAGTTTTACTGCAATGACCAATGTTATATAGTGCAATTGAAAGTTGTGCGATGTTCCACTCCCCTACTTTATGTTAAATTTTTGGATAATAAGAGTTTACTCCAAATTATCCTTTTCAAATACACTGGTGTGCAAAACTTAAGCAACAATGTAAAAATTTAGCAGATAGCCATGAAATTACAGAAAAGGTGGTCTGGAAATCAGTACAATGAACACGGAAGTCAGTAGAAACGTCATGCGTATGCAAATATCAGGAACGAAACGTCAGAGGCTACGTGAGCGTACGCAAAACGCTTGATGTCGGCTCGCCCAGCTCAACAGTAGAATAAAAGGAAGGACGGAGACGCAATTCAACATATTCGCTGCAAGTGCCAGTGAGTCAGTTCGTGAATTATGGCTTGAAGAAATCATCTGGACGATTTCACCCGTGGAAGAATGATCAGAAAGCTGGAGGAAGGGCGTACTGTCACCAGTGTAGCTGCAGAGTTCGGAATCAATAAAAGTGTCGTTTCGAGCGCTTGGAAAGCGTTCCAAACCACAGGTACAGCAGTTAGAAAGGTTGGTGGTGGCGCCCGAGGACGACAACTGCAGGGGATGACCGATATATAGTCCTGCAGACGAAAAGAGGCCGACAGCAGTCAGCTAGGCCATTGCTCAGCAACTCTGTACAGCAACCGGCCGACAAGTGTCGCGGTTTACTATGGCCAGACGCCTCCATAAAGGGGGCCTATTCTCCCTCCGTCCTGAACGCTGCCTCCCCTTAAAAGTTGGCCACCGACGCCACCGTTTACAGTAGTGCAGAGAGCACAAAAATTGGACAACTGATCAATGGAGTCGTGTGCTCTTTACGGATGAGAGTCGGTTCAGTACCGGAAGTGATTTTCAACGCGTTTTGATTTGGAGAGAGGTCGGGACCCGGTTTTATCCCAGTAACATCAAGGAAAGACACCGCAACGGTGGTCCTGGAGTTCTTGTCTGGGGAGGCATTTTGCTGAACGGGCGAACTGAGCTCCACGTTATCAACAGAGGGTCTGTAACCGGGGATCGCTATTGTGAGGAGGTACTCCTTCCCCATGTGCGTCTGTTCCGAAGTGCCATTGGCCCAGACTTCATTTTTATGGATGACAATGCACGGCCACATCGGTCTCTTGCTGTTGAGGAACTACTGGAAAGTGAAGATATCACTCGAATGGATTGGCCAGCGTACTCCCCAGATTTAAATACCATCGAACATGTGTGGGATGCTTTGGGGAGACGCATTGCAGCACGCTTACATCCTCCGGAGAACACCCAACAACTCAAACAGATGCTGATTGAGGAATGGGCACTCCTACCGCAAGAAATGTTGCACCAGCTGGTTCTGAGTATGCGGAGACGGTGCGAAGCAACCATTGCAGTGAGAGGAGGGCATATCCCATATTAAGGAACATCTGCTTGTTGTTCTTCCTCTTGGATAGACAATCATGAGTCACGATACTATGCGTTCAATAAAGCTTGTTTTTGTTTGATTCCATACCGTATGTATTGTATTCCTTTTTCAGGGTCGATACTTTCGTCTTCTTTTACGCACATAATACTCTCCCTCATTTCTGAATTTCATATCTCTCAGATGATTTCTCGTGGAGTTATGGCAAAAAACCCACCTGTTGCTTAAGTTTTGCACACCAGTGTATTTAATCAGAAAATTCGAACTGAAATGGCTAAAATTACTGCATTAGCATAGTTTTGCAGTAATTGAAAACATTGTAAATGAAATACGATATGTGATGTACGTAAGATCTAAATAACAATAAAACAATTTTTAACTTTCTTTTTTGATGAAGTCAAAGATATGGAAACCTTTTCTTAAAGGTGAAATCATTAATTATTAAATTTGTATAATAAGAGATTTCGACAAATTTTAATATAAATTTAAATGCAATCAATCTTATGGCTAATGATATATTAAGTAAATAACAATCTTACTACATTTCATCAGTCTCATCCTTATATACTATTAGTTTTAATAACTTTTACTATAGTTATACGAAATTATACATTGAAAATTTACATATTGGCAATCAGAATTGGTCGAAAACTGTTTGTCAATTAAGTTAAATATTCTAGCACAGTTTAATCCCCAATGTAGATCTTGTAATATGTGGTACCTGGAACATTTTGTTTACGTTATCTAATGTTAGAATATCATCTAATGGGTTTCGTATTTGTGGCCATTAAGTAGGACCTTACACATCCCGACTTGCGCAGTTTGGCGAGAGAAAAAAAGCGTTGGCAAAAATTAAGTTGCTGATTCTAAAGTTTGGACTGGGCTGAGTACATTTGAATATTACTCAATGATTTGGCATGCATATAAAGTGATACAATGTAGTAGAAAAGTTCAGAAAAGTAATAAATAACGTAAAGAAAACTTATCTCAGCTGCAGTGTGGTAACATATAGGATAAATTAAAATAGTGTTTTAAAATTAATCAACATTTACAAAAATTTTAGATTGGAATAAGGTTACTCACCAAAATTGAAAATGAATCCAATATAAAGCTTACTTTGAGTGTGAAGTTTCGTGAGTTAAATTAAAGTAGTGCTAGCGGATAGGATAGATTTCTATTGTGAGTATTGGATGGAGTGCATGCAAGAAGGGTTTGAAAATACTCCGATATCGTCTAATACTGAAAACTCATCATTATTATTATGGCGGAAGTGCGTGACCAACCACTTCAAATATCTGTCGCTCGCGATAGCACGATAAACTCGGCATATAAATATGGCACATCTTGTATCGTTTATTTTGTTGCCATGTCCCGGTCGTCAGCACAACAAAATAACATTGACCCAGAGACTGCTACTTTTTCGGAGAAGTGTAAACAGACTTCATTAAAAATATCGAAGTGGAAGAAAATTACACGTACATGTCATCGCTTATAGACAAATTCGATATCCTTCAATCTATTTTAAGTTAATGGTTGTAGTAAAATTTCATTTTATTTTTTACGTTTCATTTTCTTTTCTTATTTTAATACTTATAAAGATTTTTTTTGTGAATATAAGATGTTAAAAACGACTTGTGTTTCAGACCCATAACATAACTCTAAAATTATTTTTATGTTGTAAATTGGAAATGCCTTACAGTGCCACAACATCACAACAGCTTTAAAGCAACTATTCTCGTACTTCATGAGAAACACGCCTTCCGGGAAGTCTTTTAATAACAAGTGCCTTAAATTTTTGACTTGTATTGAGGGCGGGAAACAGCAAGCCGACATGAAAGCTTTTTGTCACAATCGTGGTCGAGTCAGGGTTTTCTTCCATTAAAACCCTTACTTGTAGGAATTGAATTGAAATACTTTTCCACATCCAGTTTATTTTCCTACGAATGAATTAGCTATAGCAATATATGTTTAACTAATGTATTTGGAGAATTTATTTTGTACTAGTGAATGTAGTCCATGTCTATAGGTGTGATTGACTTCTGAATAAAAGATCCGAAAAAACTACCACCAGATATACCATAACCGACTAATTGTTACAATCGTTTTCGTGTCTGCACTCTTTAAAAATAGGCACTATACAAAGGATCCTGAGAATAGAGTAAAGGAAAATGTATGAAAAACTCTAAATTTCGTTTGCACACACACAGATCATTTTACATGTAATAATGAGTACACTAGTATGAACCAATTTGCCCCCACATTTATACTTATCATGGATTGATATAATTAACGGTTTTCTTTTTCATATTTCCATTACTTCTTTTTTACGGAAAAATGTCCTAAAGACCAAGTTAAACAAAGTGGAGAACGCCCAAAGTGCAAACACTAGTAACAATAGTTCAAATTCAATCTGGTACTTAGTCATTGCCTTGAGTACCAGATGCGAATGCTTTTCATTTTTCGGCTCTCCAGAATTTTTTTCTTTTTTTGGACTTAATAGGTCGTTTTTCATTTCTAGTTCTCAATTATTACACTTGCAAAAAAGACACGAACGAAATGGTAAAATTGCGGGTATATTTTTCGATAAATATTACATTATCATACCTTATAAGTGGAATAGGGGATAAAAGATCGTTCGTGGAAACAAAAGAAAAGAATTTTTTTTCTCCCAACATTTTTGGCAATTGCTGAAAAGATTAAATATTTCAATGACATCTATCTCAAGCGCTGTTTAGGAAAAAAAATTAATGACAGGTCTCATGACCACCACTAACCCGTATACAAAACTTAAATATTATAGTTAATCGTAGGTATCTCGAACAATACTTTCGGGACTTATGTTGAACATTCACGCAAAGACTAACAGACATTGTTTCAAGATAACTTTTTACTCTGATTCTTATGTTAACGTAAGGTAAAGAAAGCGTTTCATTCGGTCAAAAAAGTTTCGATTTATTTTTTCCTTCTACACGTTCTGATTAAAAAAAATATGTGAATCCGTGAGCCTGTGTGTCTATCTTTGGTCAGCATAACTCCCGAAAGCATGTTCAACTTTGGCATTTCAGATAGTGACTCCCAAGAGACCGGCCATTATGGTTTTCACACCAAAATTGCGCATGCGCATAAGGTAGCTGCCATTGAGAAAAATTAGTTTTTTTTTAACAATTGTCAAAAAAAGGCTACAACGATTTTGAGGAAAATCCCTGTGATAACGTCCTTTAAGGTTTTCTTAACATACCCATTTCTGCAATTGTAGTAATTGTAGAAATTCAATAAAGACATAAAAAGTTGAAAAACAGATAGCTTTTAGTTCTGTTTCCTTGAACTTCACAAATCAACGACTGGCTTCTCCTCTATTTAACTTGACCACAAAGGATAATCTATAACAATAAAACAAGCTGACTGTCTGTAGATCTGTGGCTCTCTAGATCTATAGAAAGCTACTTAAAATTAGACTAGACGTATGAAATTATCAACATAAGAAATTTTGGCCTTCTAATTGTACATATGTCAAACTAAACTGCACACCACGTTGTAGATTTTTATTTCTGTCCATCTCAAATAGGGCTTTTGCTTTTCCCAAGTTCAATATGTGCGTGCATAGAAATTCAATAAAACAGCAATAAACTGTTGCAAAGAAAGCTCTATTCAGTAGCGTCATCTAGGATCTTAAAGTTGAACAAAAAGATAAGATTTGCGCAGTTTTGTAAAACTTAGAATTAAAAATGCCCGTCTTTCAAAATGCATAACTTTTTAAGGTAGTGGCTGTGAACATAAGAAAACAGATGACTACTTTTGCAGTATTGGTGTGATCTATATTGCAGATTCATATTTATCCAGCGGTGCAATGATTTTGAGTGGGGCCCCATCGCAAAAAAACTTCCAGGACACCAATTTCTTTTCGAAATCGAGAATTTATACAATAAGTTTTTTTTAACAAGTTTTTTTTAACAAGTTTTTTTTAATAAGTTAGTTTTTTCATAATAAGTTTGGGAGTAAAAAAGTAATGTGACACAAATGCATGAAAATAGTCCGTTTCTGGTTTTTAGCAGTCGTTCCTTTTCAATTTACAATGTCCATTATCAACACATAAAAATTATATTGAGAAATTAAAAAGAGCTCCCTGTGAATATTTTTCTACTAAAAGTATTTATTAATTCATTCAGTACTCACACTAGGGGGCTTCGCCCCCTGCTCGCTAACGCTCGCCAACCCCCAAACGCCTCGCTGCGCTCGGATTGAGCGGCTTTGCCGCTCGAATTTGTGGTTAAAACATCTTGCTGCGCTCGAATAGGTTTGCCAGCCATAAAAAATTTAACCAAATTCTTATAAATTTAATGTAAGGCCTAATAGAGAAAACACCCAAATTGCAAGTTTCATAATAGAAAGTTAAATATACTATCCGAAAACATTCTGACTTAAAACTTCATTAGCTATGCCCTTACATTGAAGTCCCAATATCTTTTATTTATTCTGATAAGTCGCCCCGTTAGTGAACGACGTCCAACGCGAAGCATTTTCTGGATAGAAATACTTCAAAATAATAATTACTCTAATACAAAAATGCTTCAGAAAAACAGAAAAAATCAACTTTGAAACGAAGAGTTTAAAAAGAGCTTTAAAATTAGCAATGGGTTTGTTGTTTACATATAAGGATAGCTTTAAAATTAGCAACGGTTGGTTGGTTATTTGGTTGAACCCCCGAGCAGCCGGTTTGTTGTTTACATACGTAAGGATGTTGCCAATCATATATTCAAAATCATTGAGGCTTTGTAGTAGCATAATGATGAAAAATATTGAAATTTAACTAATTAATAAAGTGTTAATAAATTATTTTGGCACGTTTTGGCAAATCTACAGCTTATTTCCTTTAAAATGACACCTTGATCATTGAAATTGGTTGAGCAGTTTAGGCGGACGGACTAACCCCAAAAAACGTATTGCCTATTAAATATATAGATTGTCTTTTATCCCACAATAAGCCAAACATATTGTTCCACCTTGATTCTTTTAGAAAAATTCAATTCCAGTTGATAATTTTCAAGTGACACTTAAATAATAACATCATATTTAATCATATTTAATATTTTTTTTCTGCGTCTGTGGTGTTAAATATTTGAAACTCTAATTATATCACATTAAAAAAATAGCTTAAATTTATGATTTGAAAATTAATTTTGTATTATGTACCACAATGAAGAATTCGAAAACTTTTGTAGTGTACTTTTTTTAATAACTAAGACTACTAACTTTACTAACTTTAAGATAGTGATAGTTGAATGGAAATTATTTCTCCAACTATTTCTGATTTACACAATAACGGCAAAAACTTCAACAACGGTTTCGTACTACAAACGCAATATTGACGAATGGTACGTCCGATATCCACCACTAACCCGCATGCCAAATTTGAACATCGTAGGTCAATTCATTCGAGACTTATACTGTCCACGTACACGCTTACATATATTTTTTTTTCTAGAGCACTTTTTTGAAATTAAAATGTATAAAAGGTGGAGAAATGCAAAAAAAGAAAAGAAAAAAAAAAAAAAAAAAAAAACTGTTACCAAAAACAATACTTTCATTATACCCTATGGGTAATTGAAAGTAAATTTTTAAATTTACTTTTTGTTAACATAATGAATTCTTGAAATTTCCATAAATAAATTTATGGAAAAATTGATTGAAAAGTTTGTTCGTCAGAAAATTGTAAATGAAGTTCATTTTATAAATAAGCCTGATTTACATAGCTTTCGCCCTACTTCTTTCTCATATTTAAAAATCTATATTTAATCATATGTTAGCTCGATTATTTGTAACTTTTCTATAAATAATGACCGCATGTTGCAAAACTGCCTTCATGAAGTTTTCAATAAACAAACGGACAAAACTGAAAAATGAAAGGCATCATGAAAACAATTCTAGATTGTGGAGCAAAGCTATCGAAAGAACTACTGTAATATAAATAATAATTAAAGGTCATTTGCTGTTGAGACAAGTAAAAATATGCAATACTTTCTAAATGATGCATAGTTAAATAAGAGTTTGATTGCGCGTTTACTACTTTTAATGAACTTATTAAATGTGTATAAATTTACATTGTAATTGCAGTTGCCAGCAACGAAACAGAAACTATCAATTTATAATAAATAGAGGGTATAATAGAACGTATAGTCTGGATTTCACGAAAACAATTTTTCATTAATAATAATGCAAAAATTATGCGAATGGTCAAAAGAAAAAATTTCTCGATGAGCTTATTACAATATAATTGGTACATTGCAAAATACAATAATCGAATCTTGAAAAGTTAAAAGCGACCAGAAAATAAACTCATATACATTTTTACGATGCTTAAACGATTGTATCAAATTCAATAAATGAATAGTGCACAAAAGAACTGAGCTGTGATTATGAAGTAAAAGAGACGATTCGATATTGCACGCATCCTTTGATATACAAATTGGTATGCTCGATAACTGAAGTGGAAAAGCGGCACATGTGGTATAAAATATTCTGAGAATTGAATGAAGAAACTCTACCTAATTTAAGTCTGAAATAAATCATGTCTTCAGTTCTCTAAGTCTGACCAAGCGACTGCAGTCTGGGGACCACTTGTGGTCAATGACTGGATACAATTTTACAGTTGATTGCAAAAGTAACAAACATTTTATAGAAAATCTATACTTAAGTAAGCAAGATTTACAACTTTAAGGTAAGCTATGTTTACTTTACTTTTTAACGTTTATTATAAACTAGCTATATGGCTCCGCGTTTATGAGAAATCTCATTGGTTTATAGGTTTCCTTGATGAAAGGTTCATTGCTACGCAAAAGCATGCTAGCTTCGCTCTCTATACAATTAATTGCTTAACATTAGATTGTCCTTAATATTAGACCTTCTACCCCTGACCAGAAACAAAAAATGTTCCCCATTAATACTGTTACAAATTTTTGTATATTTGTAAATATTTCGTAACGTTAATTTTGTAAATAGGAAAATTTATGTACATTTTGCATAAGGCAGTGCAATAGTTCGTCGTGAGCGTGGCTTCCCTGCAATATGGGTATTGATGCTTGATAACAAGTTTTACAGAGGTAACTCTGGGAAGCGAGTTTTAAGGAGCAGGGCATTTAACATTATGGTAATGGCAATCTCGCCAAATTGGCGACGGTTTTGACGACTAATTTTTGTCGGCAAATTTGGCGAGAAATCGTCAAATGTCGCCAAACTTGGCGACCATTTGGCGACATTTTTGGTCCCCATGTACATGTATAGGACTTTTCGACTACAATCTGGAAAGTTCTCCAAATATCTATCTCTAGAAGATTCACGAAGATTCACCTGTCCTATATAAGGCTGACCAAGAGAGCGGGGTAATTAGTTGACTGATTTTGAGTCAATGAGTTAGTTGTTAGCAGAATCCATTAGATGACTGGAATTACTGATACTGAGTCTCAGTGAGCGTTCAGAGAGTTCCGAAAGCGAACTGTATTGCATTGTCTTGTGCAGCGATTTGAGCAGTTGTGTTGTCAAGTTTTTAACTGCTGTTTTGTGCTCTATTGTTGTGAAAAGAGCTGTATTCTGTCTACTAGAACGAGAAGTTCTGGAGTTGTAAAGGAATCCGAGAAGAGTTATATTGGACTAAATGTCTGCAACTTTTGATCTGCTTTGCCTTCAAATCTTTCGAATCCGTCCACGCAACAACTGGTGTCAGAAGTGGGGTTTGATGCCGATTACCAGAGCAATGGCGGAACAAGATGAAAAATTTCTACAGCTTTTTGCTTTCATGCAAGAAATGGAGAAGAAAATGTCCAAAGGGCAGGAAGAAATGAAGAAAAGCCAAGAAGAGATGAAGAAGAAAATGTCCGAATGGCTGGAAGAAATGAAAGCGAGCCAAGAAGAAATGAAGAAAAGCCAAGAAGAAATGAAGAAAAGCCAAGAAGAAATGAGGAAGGGAATATCAGAATGGCGTGAAGAAATGAAAGCGAGCCAAGATGAGATGAAAAAAGAGATTTTCTCTGGCCAAGAAGAGATGAAGAAAGAGATTACCTCTGGCCAAGAAGAGATGAAGAAAGAGATTTTCTCTGGTCAAGAAGAGATGAAGAAAGAGATTTTCTCTAATCAAGAAGAGATGAAGAAAGAGATTTTCTCTGGCCAAGAGGAAATGCAGAAGAATAATTCTGCGATCTCTGCCAGACAGGAGGATTTAAAGGAGTCTTCGAATGCGACACCAACTTGGTAGGACATTTCCATCTGTAGTCCTACGACAAAGCAATATTGGACCCTCTGGGACTCTGACCATATTCGAAACGACGTGTTATACTAGAAGTTCGAATCTGATGATGGAAAGACATCCCGATGGCAGCTATTGCTTCCAAGATCCCGAGTCACAGACGTTCTTAAAGAACTACATAGCAGTCCAATTGGAGGCCACTATGGAGTAATGAAGAGATTACAAAGAGTTCGAAAGAGGTACTACTGGAGTAAGGCGAGGGCTGACGTGGAGAAGTGGTGCCGATCATGTGATGCCTGTGCAGCCCGGAAAGGACCGAAGAAACGCAGTCGAGGAAAACTGCAACGTTACAACGTAGCAGCGCCTTTTGAACCAATTGCGTTTGTCATCTTGGGACAACTGCCACGATCTGCTTACGGCAACAGATGCCTCCATGTTGGCATGGATTATTTTACGAATTGGCCCGAAGCGTATCCTATCCCTGATCAAGAGGCTAACACCGTTGCAGAGGTAATGGTTCAGAGCTGGATTTCCAGATTTGGAGTGCCTCTTCAGTTACACTCTGATCAAGGAAGGAAATTTAACTCTGCTGTAATGAAAGGACTTTGTGATCTACTTGGCATTGACAAAGCACAGACGACGCCTCTACAATCACAGTCGGATGGCATGGTGGAGAGGTTTAACAGAACCATCCTCAATAACCTCTCACTGATGGTTTCAAGAAACCAACAGGACTGGGATCAGAAGTTACCTTTGTTTCTTCTGGCCTATCGCAGCGCTATCCACGAGACTACCAGCTATTCCCCATCTCAGATGCTCTTCGGTCGTAACCTCCGTCTGTCGTGTGATCTGTTGTTTGGCCCCCTTCCGGATGCACCTTCATCGCCAGAGGAGTACGTCGAGGATCTTCAGGCACGGTTTGAAGATGTGCACAATTTTGCCCGAGAGCGGATCCACGTGGCGACGGATAAGATGAAGACCAGATACGACACGAAGGCTATAGGACATCAATTCCACGAAGGTGACAAGGTTTGGTTCTGGAACCCGAAACGACAAAAAGGACTTTCTCCCAAACTTCAGTCTCATTGGGATGGTCCTTACTCAGTCCTCAACCGGCTGAATGATGTCGTGGTCCGAATACGTAAGTCACCAAATTCTAAACCTAGAGTCGTTCATTACGTCAGGTTAGCCCCCTACTATGGCCATATAGTTTGTAATCCCCATAGTTTATAATCCCCCTAATGTATAAAGTGTATATAGTCATTAAGACCATGGTCACATGTGTATATAAATTTTTAAGTTTATTGTTTATTTAATTATTTATTTATTTATTTATTTATTCAGTAATGTTTCTGTCTTTCTGTATATAAATTAGTAAGTTTAGTAAGTTTTATAGTTTAGTAATGAACGCAGAGTGTTTGCTATTGCTTTGAAAGTAAGCCTTCCTTTCCCGGAACTGTACTGCCCGGGACGTGCAGTCCTTGGGAGGGGGGCAATGTTACGAATTTTTGTATATTTGTAAATATTTCGTAGTGTTAATTTTGTAAATAGGAAAATTTATATACATTTTGCATAAGGCAGTGCAATAGTTCGTCGTGAGCGTGGCTTCCCTGCAATATGGGTATTGATGCTTGATAACGAGTTTTACAGAGGTAACTCTGGGAAGCGAGTTTTTCAAAAAACTAATTAGAAGGACAAAAGTACATTTGTTGAAATTTCCAGACCTGTATCCTATTAAAAATCATTTCATAAGAAAAAAAAGGTAAAATTAAATTTAAAAAAAAAAAAAAAAAAAAAAAAAATTAGTTGAACATTTTATTAAAAATTTAATATTCTGTTTTCAGATGTCCAATCAGAAGACCAAAACTACTTATTTTGAAAATTTCAGAACTATTTGAAACCTATTTGAAGTGGCTTTGTAAAACATAAAAATTAATTAAAAAAACTAATTGATCGCTCTGAAAATCCCCTTCGTTTTCCCCTTTCTCCTAGTGACACACAGAAACTCTCTTGGACAGTAAATTCGAACATGTTTGAAATGAGAGACAGCTCTGTCTGTGAAGATACTCACGTGACCTTCGGTAGCCAATAATCTTCCTGCTCTCCCTTCCAGCTAGAATTTTCCACTTTTTTTTTTTTTTTTTTACTGAATTTCTGACTTTCTTTAGATTGGAAAAGAATTTATAAATGAAATTAAAAATGAGTTTGCAGAGTTAAAACAAAAGGTGCAACAACATATAGAAATTTCTCGAAGCTTTCCAGAATTATGAAGTTTTATGGAATAATCGCCGCATGGATTATACCAATAAATTAAAAGAGACAATGCACTATAAAGATTTAGTTGTAATGAATATTGTTATAATCAATATTCCATTTTTAAGGAATAAAATAAAAAGCATAAAATTAACATATAAGCAGGAATATTTTAAAGTTGCTGCTTCTAAAACTTCTGAAAAAGGAACTGAGAAATTATATATTGTTACGAATTTTTGCAAATATTTCGTAGTGTTAATTTTGTAAATAGATAAATTTCTGTACATTTCGCATAAGACAATGCAATGGTTTGTTTCTCGGCAATAGAGGTGTTATCGCTTGATAACGGGTTTTACAGAAGTAACTCTGGGAAGCGAGTTTCAAGGGGCAGGGCATTTAACATTATGGTAATGGGAATCTCGCCAAATTGGCGAGATAGAGCCAAGTTGGCGATGGTTTTGGCGACTAATTTTGTCGCCTAATTTGGCGAGAAATCGCCAAATGTCGCCAAATTTGGCGACCATTTGGCGACATTTTCGGTACATGTATCCCCATATACATGTATGGACTTTTCAACTACAGTCTGGAAAGTTCTCCAAATGTCTACCTCTAGGAGTTTCAGGAAAGTTCACGTATGTTCACCTCTCCTATATAAGGACAGCCGTGAGTAGAGTTAGTTAGTTGTTGTTGACTGATTTTGAGTCACGGAGCTAGTTGTTAGCTGAGTCCGGATTTTGAGTGACTGAATTAGTTGACTGGTGAGTCGACTGTAGTTAGTTAGTTGATTTTGAATCACTGAGTTAGTTGTCTCTCAACGTTCATTGTGAGAGCTGTATTCCTGACTTGAGATACTGAGCATTCTGAAGCAAACTGTTTTGCATTGTCTTTTGCGGCGATTTAGCAGTTGTTTGTCAAGTTTTTAACTGCTGTTTTGTGCTCTGTTGAGGTGAAAAGAGCTGTATTGTGTCTACTAGAACGAGAAGTTCTGGAGCTGTAAGAGAACTGTGAAGAGTTATTTTGGAATAAATTTCTGCAAGTTTTGATCTGCTTTGGCGTCAAATCTTTCGAACCCGTACAACGAAACAACTGGTGTCAGAAGTGGGGTTTGATGCCGATTACCAGAGCAATGGCGGAACAAGATGAAAAATTTCTACAGCTTTTTGCTTTCATGCAAGAAATGGAGAAGAAAATGTCCAAACGGCAGGAAGAGATGAAGAAAGAGATGTTCTCTGGCAAAGAAGAGATGAAGAAAGAGATGTTCTCTGGCAAAGAAGAGATGAAGAAGGAAATATCCGAAGGGCGAGAAGAAATGAAAGCGAGTCAAGAAGAAATGAAAGCGAGCCAAGAAAAAATGAAAGCGGCCCAAGAGAAAATGCAAAAGAATATTTCTGCGATCTCTGCCGGACAGGAGGAATTAAAGGGTCATCTTTTAGCAACTATGGAAGAAAGCGTGAAACAAATAGAAGACAAATTTGAAGGCAAATTCGAGAATGTCGAAAAGAAGTTTATTGATAGGAAGGATAGAGATTCTGGAAAAGAAGAATTTAGAAGAAAATTTGGGTGAGATAGAAGAAAAGATAGACCAAATGTTAGAGAAGAGACTGGCAAGCAGAACTATTTCGGATGATTTGAGATGTGTACCAATTACCACCCGACCTTCAATCAAGCTTTCGACTTACGATGGAAAATCTTCCTGGCAAGTGTATAAAACTCAATTCACAATTGTCGCCAACGCCAACGGTTGGGACTCTGTGACAAAAGCCTGCCAGTTAGCTGCATCTCTGCGAGCTGAAGCTGCAGATATACTACAAACGCTTTCCGAAGAGCAACGCTTCTACTTCAACGCACTCTCAAGTGCATTAGAACTGCGGTTTGGCGAGAAATGTGTGAAAGACTACAGCAGGCTGCAGTTGAAATCTCGCCAACAGAAGCCTACCGAAACACTCCAGGAGCTCGCCACGGATGTTAAAAGTCTCTCCCACCTCGCCTTTTCAGACTGCCCGGCTGAAACGAGAGAAATCCTGTCTCTACAGTACTTCGTCGATGGCATCAGGGACGTAGAGATACAGAAGGCCCTGCGAATGGCAGATGTCAAGGATTTAAAAAGTGCTTTAGTATATGCCATGAAGTACGAGGCAGCCCAGCAAGCAACTCGTAGAGAACGCCATCCTATCAGGACTGTTACTATACAGGAGCCAGAACAAATTGCTGCTCGTCTGGATGAATTGCAAAGACAAGTCAGTAACTTGAGACGAAATACTCCGGAAAAGAATCAGAGCCTGAAGTGCTGGAACTGAGGAGGCGAGGGCCACATGCGGAGGAACTGCCGAACCCACCAAGACACTGGAGCTAAGACCGCTCCCAGAAGGGAGGATGGAAGCCATCTCGCCAGGCGGAGGTTGCCAGTTGTTGAGAAGCCCCATTTTAGAGCTCTGCAAATTTCTGCAATGAGTGGCGGCAGTAATGGACTCTTCATCATGGGACACGTAAATGGAGTTCCCTGCAATATGATCATTGATACTGGAGCCAATGTGACCATCATCCGGAAAGATTTGGCTCAACAACTGGATGGAAGACTAATCTGGACGCCGCCCTGCGTTACCCTCCAAACTGTGTCCGGCGATAAAATTAACATCCATGGGAAAATGAACATCAACATCACGTTCGGGAGTGCTTCTTATCATCACACGGCATATGTGGCGGACATTATGGACACTTGTATACTCGGACTTGACTTTTTAAGGAAATATAATTTTTCCTTGGACTTTCAAAACAATGAGCTGCATTCAGTTTCTGAAGACATAGCGTTATTTGGAATCAAAGATAGTGAAGTTAAATCCATACATCAAATAATATCTCAAAATGACACCACATTACCCGCAAGAACAGAAATATTACTTCCTGGATACGCAGCTGAAGATAAAAGTTTCCGATATGGCATAATGGAGTACCCTGAAAATCACAACAGCCCCAAAGGAGTACTGGTGGCTTCAACTCTCGTTGACCTTTCAAGGCCTGCCATACCTGTGAGGGTTGCCAATGTGAGTGATAAAGCGGAAAGTTGAAGTGTTAGCCACCTGTACTCCAGTAACTTGCATAAATCGAATTACCAATCCTCCAGTCACTGTGTCTTCAGAGAACTTAACATCAGAGCTTCTGTAGAATGCACCGTTAAAAAACAAAGAGAGAAGTGCTGCACAACTGGTCATCCAAGAATTCCAAGATGTCTTTTCCCGCACATCCTCGGATGTAGGACGAACAAGTTTGACGCAGCATAGAATTGATACAGGAGACCACTCACCTATCAAGCAACACCCAAGACGACTACCGTTTGCCAAACAGGAAGAGGTAGGAAGTCTTCTAAAAGAAATGCAAGATAGCGACGTGATTGAACCTTCAGCCAGCCCTTGGGCCTCTCCCATCGTCCTGGTTCGGAAGAAGGATGGTTCAACTAGATTTTGCGTCGATTATTGGAGGTTGAACGATGTCACGAAGAAGGACAGCTACTCTCTTCCCAGAATTGATGACACTATGGACATTCTTTCTGGAAACAAGTGGTTTTCAACACTAGACTTAAAGAGTGGATATTGGCAGGTTGAGATACACCCTGATGATAAAGAGATGACAGCATTCACAACCGGACAAGGACATTGGCAGTTCAAAGTGAGGCCATTTGGATTATGCAATGCTCCAGCAACATTCGAACGCCTCATGGAAACAGTGCTAAGAGGTCTTTCTTACGAAGCCTGTCTCGTTTACCTCGATGACATCATTATCGTGGAGCGAAGTTTCGAGGAACATCTTGAAAATTTTAGGAAGGTGCTGCGGAAATTAAAAGACGCCAACCTGAAGTTAAGTCCGGCCAAATGTAAGTTATTCCGACATGAAGTGACCTACCTCGGACATGTCATCTCTGCCGAGGGTGTACGCACAGATCCAGAAAAAGTGTCGGCAGTTAAAGAATGGAGATGCCCCAAAGATGTACATCAGTTGAGGAGTTTCCTGGGGCTTTGCACCTACTATAAACGATTCGTGAAGGACTTTTCTTACATCGCAAGACCCCTTCACAGACTGACAGAGAGCAAGCAGAAATTCTTGTGGACGAAAGACTGTGAGGATGCATTTGACCAACTGAAGGAGGCTTTAACATCTGCACCTATCCTGACATATCCTCAGCCCGATAAACAATTCATTCTTGACACGGATGCGAGCAACGAAAGTGTCGGTGCTGTTTTGTCCCAAGAAATAGACGGCCAAGAACGAGCATATTGGAGTAAGTGCCTATCTAAACCGGAGAGGAATTACTGTGTCACCAGGAAAGAGTTGCTCGCCATAATTAAAGCCGTAGAGCATTTCCATCATTACGTCTACGGTAGGAAATTCCTGCTCCGTACGGATCATGCATCGTTGACCTGGCTTCTAAATTTCAAGAATCCTGAAGGTCAGATAGCTAGATGGATAGAGAGACTCCAAGAGTATGACATCGATATCCGTCATCGGAAAGGATCATCACATGGAAACGCAGATGCCCTGTCTGGGAGACCCTGCCCAGAGAGCCGCCGATATTGTTCCAGAGTTGAGGCGAGTTACGGACTGATCAATCCGGTAATACGCCAAGTTACATCTTCAACTTCATCGGTGTGGAGTGACGGAGAAGTCAGAAAAGACCAATTGGGAGATCCTGACATCAAGCCTTTAATCGATTTAAAGGAGTCTTCGAATGCGACACCTACTTGGAAGAACCTTTCCTCCTTTAGTCCTACGACAAAGCAATGGCCCTCTGGGACTCCCTCCATATTCGAAACGGCGTGCTGTACCGGAAGTTCGAATCTGATGATGGAAAGACATCCCGATGGCAACTATTACTTCCAAGATCCCGAGTCCCAGACGTTATTAAAGAACTTCATAGTAGTCCAACTGGAGGCCACTTCGGAGTAATGAAGACGTTGCAAAGAGTTCGAGAGCGGTTCTATTGGAGTAAGGCGAGGGCTGACGTGGAGAAGTGGTGCCGATCATGTGATGCCTGTGCAGCCCGGAAAGGACCGAAGAAACGCAGTCGAGGAAAACTACAACGTTACAACGTGGGAACTCCTTTTGAACGGATTGCGTTTGACATCTTGGGACCACTACCACGATCTGCTGACGGCAACAGATACATCCTTGTTGTCATGGATTATTTTACGAAGTGGCCCGAAGCGTATCCTATCCCTGATCAAGAGGCTAACACCGTTGCAGAGGTAATGGTTCAGAGCTGGATTTCCAGATTTGGAGTGCCTCTTCAGTTACACTCTGATCAAGGAAGGAATTTTACCTCTGCTGTAATGAAAGGACTTTGTGATCTACTTGGCATTGACAAAACACAGACGACGCCTTTACACCCACAATCGGATGTAATGGTGGAGAGGTTTAACAGAACCATCCTCAATAACCTCTCACTGATGGTTTCGAGAAACCAACAGGACTGGGATCAGAAGTTACCTTTGTTTCTTCTGGCCTATCGCAGTGCTGTCCACGAGACTACCGGCTATTCCCCATCCCAGATGCTCTTCGGTCGTAACCTTCGTCTGCCTTGCGATCTGTTGTTTGGCCGCCCTCCGGATGCACCTTCATCGCCAAAGGAGTACGTCGAGGATCTTCAGGCACGGTTTGAAGATGTGCACAATTTTGCCCGAGAGCGAATCCACTTGGCGACGGATAAGATGAAGACCAGATACGACACGAAGGCTACATGACACCAATTCCACGAAGGTGACAAGGTTTGGTTCTGGAACCCGAAACGACAGAAAGGACTCTCTCCCAAACTTCAGTCTCACTGGGATGGTCCTTACTCAGTCCTCAACCGGCTGAATGATGTCGTGGTCCGAATACGTAAGTCACCAAATTCTAAACCTAGAGTCGTTCATTACGACAGGTTAGCCCCTTACTATGGACATAGTTTGTAATCCCCATAGTGTGTAATCCCCATAGTGTGTAATCCCCATAGTGTGTAATCCCCATAGTTTATAATCCCCATAGTTTGTAATCCACATAATTTGTAATCCCCATATTTTGTAATCCCTATAGTTTGTAATCCCCATAGTTTATAATCCCCATAGTTTGTAATTCCCCTAATGTACAAAGTGTATATAGCTATTAAGACCATGGTCACATGTGTATATAAATTTTTAAGTTTATTGTTTATTTAATTATTTATTTTTTCAGTAATGTTTCTGTCTTTAAATTAGTAAGTTTTATAGTTTAGTTATGAACACAGAGTGTTTGCTATTGCAGAGCTTGAGCCTTTTTTCCCGGAACTGTACTGCCCGGGACGTGCAGTCCTTGGGAAGGGGGCAATGTTACGAATTTTTGTAAATATTTCGTAGTGTTAATTTTGTAAACAGATAAATTTCTGTACATTTCGCATAAGACAATGCAATGGTTTGTTTCCCGGCAATAGAGGTGTTATCGCTTGATAACGGGTTTTACAGAGGTAACTCTGGGAAGCGAGTTTCAAGGGGCAGGGCATTTAACATTATGGTAATGGAAATCTCGCCAAATTGGCGAGATAGAGCCAAGTTGGCGATGGTTTTGGCGACTAATTTTTGTCGTCAAATTTGGCGAGAAATCGCCAAATGTCGCCAAACTTGGCGACCATTTGGCGACATTTTCGGTACATGTATAGGTACATGTATCCCCATATACATGTATGGACTTCTCAACTACAGTCTGGAAAGTTCTCCAAATGTCTATCTAGGAGTTTCAGGAAAGTTCACGTATGTTCACCTCTCCTATATAAGGACGGCCGTGAGTAGAGTTAGTTAGTTGTTGTTGACTGATTCTGAGTCATGGAGCTAGTTGTTAGCTGAGTCCGGATTTTGAGTGACTGAATTAGTTGACTGGAGAGTCGACTGTAGTTAGTTAGTTGATTTTGAATCATTGAGTTAGTTGTCTCTCAACGTGCATTGTGAGAGCTGTATTTCTGACTTGAGATACTGAGCATTCTGAAGCTAACTGTTTTACATTGTCTTTTGCGGCGATTTAGCAATTGTTTGTCAGGTTTTTAACTGCTGTTTTGTGCTCTGTTGAGGTGAAAAGAGCTGTATTGTGTCTACTAGAAAGAGAAGTTCTGGAGCTGTAAGAGAACTGTGAAGAGTTATTTTGGAATAAATTTCTGCAAGTTTTGATATGCTTTGGCGTCAAATCTTTAGAACCCGTACAACGCAACAATATACAGTAAAAAAAACACGTGGCTAGGGGGACAGATATATCCCTTCCCGAAATATCTCAATTTACTTTTGAAACGCTAAAACAAAAAGATATTTCTTTTAAAATGGTAAATTTAATTTAAATATTTTTAAATTTCTCATCATACGTAGAAAAAAATACGTGTAACTAAATATATATGGCATTAATTACGAAGGTTACTGTTATGATTTGCTGAGTTATAATTTCCTATCCCCTCACGAGAAAAGTCTCTGGTTACGCCCTGGTAGTAAAACTATGATGGTTCAACTCTGCAGATATGTTTTTGAGAGAAATGGTAAATTCCAAACCATCCATTTCTAATCTGGCAAGTTTTAATTTATAAAACGTATAAAATCCTTAACAAAGTATATGAATTTTAATACTTATGTTTGACGAAATGTATGCATTTGTAGATAACTTAAAGACATATACATGAATTATTCTAAAAATCTTTACCTTTTTCGTATTCATTTTTTAAATATTATATATATATATATATATATATATATATATATATATATATATATATATATATATATATATATATATATATATATATATATATATATATATATATATATATATATATATATATATATATATATATATATATATATATATATATATATATATATATATATATATATATATATATATATATATATATATATATATATATATATATATATATATATATATATATATATATATATATATATATATATATATATATATATATATATATATATATATATATATATATATATAGCCTATGAATTATTTTCTTCTTTTAAACGTTAAACGATATTATTACACATTTAAGTATTTAATTTTGCGCATCGGTGGTGCTAATTTTGTGCCAAAAATTCCATAAATAAGAGGCTCTACAAGTTGTAACAATTCATTAAAATTGTTGACGTTAATTCTGAGACATTTTCTGTATTCTTGAGGATCTTCAATTGGATACTCGTGAAAAATTATTTTGGATATACCGAGAATATCTCTTTTACGAACCCAGTCTTTTACACAGGAGTTTATACGTCAATTTAAAACATTTTTTAATTCTGCATTCAAATACACAATTAATTTACTCACTGCTTCGACAAAAGCTTCATCAAAGTCCGACACCAATATACTATTAAATCGCAAACACTTCTTCACACTTCCTCAAACAATTCAGAATTAAAACGAAATCAGACATCTATCTTCAACTCCAAATTACTAATCTTTTTACTCTCCCCGTGTAGAGGCGCATTTTCCAGGACTGTAAATTGTCCGATTCTCTGACGGAGTGTACTCACCGTTTTACTATTTCCATGTAAGTGCCCTTTGATGTACAATCATGTATAATTATGCACTAGATTTATCTGTAAGTTTCGAATATCCTCAAGGTGGTAATTTTGCACAGAGCGTTAAGAACATACCCTGTGCGATATTATAAATACTTTTTTTAATGCCTCAAGTTATACTTATAATTGTTTTCTTTATTATTAACTATGAATTGTATAGTATTGATAATTTAATATTAGTGAAATTATTAACTGTGAATTTAAACGTCTAGGAATTCTCATTTCTACTGCTGTATATAAAATCCATATCAAAGCTATAACAATGCCATAACGAAGCATGTACAATTAGGTGACATTCAATGACTGAAATGGTCTCCTGTTAAAGTTAACGACAGATATGAAAACATGCATGAGAATTTAAAGTTTTTCAGAAGGGGAAAAAAATGGGGGGGGGGGAAATCACGAAATTATTAATCTTAAACAAACAAAAAAGTCGACAAGAAACCACTACCCTCATAATAAAAAAAGTCATCGATTCACTTTTTAGAGAAAAACTTGGAGATAAAAATTGCCTCCTAATATCCAAGTTCTAATGCAATATTTGGTATATCCGTTTTTAAAAAAGATATGAACTACCCGTTTAGTTCCTATGGAAGCCCTCTTCCGGTTCAATTTAAAAATATACCTGGTATAAATTGAATTTTGTGTAATCCTACTAATCTTACAAAAGCTTTCACTCTTACATATCTGTTTCATTTATAGTTTAGTTTTTAACGAATGGAAAAAGGATATTTGGTCGAACCATCGGGTTCAAATGAGTATAAGAACTAGCCTCAGTGAAATCTTTCATTTGATATATTGTATGCGTCTTGCCTGTGAATGTTAAAGTAAAACGGACAGAGCCTTTATATATTATGTAAGCTTCTATCTACAGTGCAGAAACTACGTTATGCACATTACCCCCACTGCCAAGGCCAGACTTAGATTTGATAAGGCCCTAAGCTATTTGGGATATGGGGGGGGGGGGGCTTTTATAAGTCCAGATATTATATGTCAGTGTCAAATACGATTTTCGGATACCTAGAGGGTTAAACTGAAATACAATTAAGAAGTATATAGATAGTTAAATAATACATTTTTAACTTAAAATCATTTTTATTCATGGCAAACTTAAAAATGCAAACTCTGGTAAAAAGAAACAAAAGTTCTTTTAAAAGGTACAATATACAAAGGCTTATTATCTAATATCTTGAAGCATGTTATAAGGATTAAGGAATTATATTAAACTAAAATATTTTCTTTCTTGCCTTTGCCTGAGCAAAGTCACTGATGACGTCAGCAAATGATAAACTGCGTAGTTTGTCACTTTCTATGCACATGAGACTGAAGGAACATAATTTATCTTGAGTCATTGTTGTTCTAAATTCAATTTTTATCCTCTTCAGCTGAGAATTTTTTCTTTCCTCCAGAGCAATTTGCAACCATCATACTAAAAAACTATCTCAAAATCGCTCCTACATTATGGAATGCTGATTGGACACGATCATTAAATATTACCGTATACATATCCTGATGTGTCAGACTATCATGTTTAGCTGAACCATAGGCTTTACTATGTCTAACATATTGATGAAAATGCTTGACTTCTCCTACAAGATTCATGTCCACATCTTCAGGATATGTTTGCATAAAGCACCTACTCCTTCACTGAACTCTTCTTCTGTAGCTTCTAATTTTGTTATGAATGAAATCTTTTTTTGCAGAATCATTGTATACTGAGTGTTGTGAAATAAACGGAAGAGAGACTGCGTGGATCGACAAGAAGCTTTATTGAGCTTAGAGAGCTTGTTACAAATATGGGTTTGGTTTATATAGGATTTCAAGAGGATATGACACACATACTGTTGTCGTAACAAGGAATTGCTTTGGGGTACAAGGGAAGAGATATAACAGGATGCTGGAAGGTTCTCATGACCTTATATGAACTATAGTATGCTTTTGTGATCATATGAGGAAAGTCCCACGGTAATAGATCTGGGTCAGATGCATTTCTCAACACCCTCCCTTGATCACATAAAGTTCAGAGTTTAAGATTATCCAATTTTTTTTTTTTTTTTGACACATTAAAATCAAAGCACAACACATGCACAACATCTAAGGATTCTTCCCTTTAAGCACCCTATCCTAAATATACCATGCAATAACTTTACCATAACACATACATAAACACAAGAGTAAAACGTTAGGTGATGCATCAGGTTACATAAAAGAAACAGAAACGCTATTTCAGATAGGGATGTAATTGATGATTTATGAAGTTTTATTACCAAAAATACCTAGCAGGTTTAACATATTGTAAAATTTAACCTTAGTTAAAGCTTTAGTTAAAATATCCGCGATTTGAGTTTCAGAGGAAATGTATCTAATTTCAATGTCCTTATTCAGAATTTCCTCTCTGATAAATTTTATTTTAATGTCTAAGTGCTTCAGCCTACCTGGTGCACTTTCATTTGAAACAAACTTAATGCATGATATGTTGTCTTCGAAAATGGTCAATTTGTGATATTCATGAGTAGTGTTTTTGATTACTTTATTCATCCAAATTAAGTCCTGCAGGCCCTTACTCAGGGCAATGACTTCGGCTTCCGTTGAAGAGAGAGCGATAACCTTTTGCTTAGTACAGTGCCACATGATGGGGAAATTACAGAATTTTATAACATAACCTGAGATCGATTTCCTCGATATGCTTTCTGATCCCCAGTCGGCATCAACAAATAGGGATAAATCGTTATTTATACTATCACTTTTCTTGTATGTTAGTCTGTGGTGAAGGGTTTTCTTTAAATATCTAAGGATGCCTTTTAAGGCTGACCAAGCTGATTCGGTCGGTTTTTCCTGTAGCTGACTGAGACAATTAACCGCGAACGAAATGTCTGGCCTGGTTACATATGCGAGGTACATCAAAGAGCCGATTAACTCTCTATAGTTTCCTACGAATGGCTCTCCGCTACTAAAATCTGCCGTAGTGGCTTTTGGTTGCAAGGGGACATCATAAGGTTTTGCATCCGACATGTTATATTTATTTAACAGTTTAGTAATATATGACTCTTGATCTGTGGTCAGATATTCCTCTGTCAACTCGATATTTATGCCTAAAAATTCATTCAACGAACTTGTTTTGGACATTTTAAATGTGCTTGACATGATTTTAATAATTTTATCAACCTCAGAGGGATCATCTCCACAGAGCAAGACGTCATCGACATATAGGGCTACATAGGTTTTAGAAGAATGTACACACCTTACGAAGATACATTGCTCGTCTTCCATGTTGTGGAATTCCAGTTTGTCCATCAGTTGCTTAAATTTCTGGAACCAATTGGCGGGGGCCGATCTCAGTCCGTATATACTTTTCTTCAGAAGACACAGTTTATCAGTCCAATCTTCAAAACCTTCAGGTTGACACATGTAGATTATCTCTTTCAGTTCACCGTTAAGGAAAGCCGTCTTTACGTCGAGAACACATACGTACAGAGATCTCATCAAGATCAGAATAAGAATGATACGTAGAGCTGGGTAGCTTATCACCGGTGCAAAGGTCGATGTGTAGTCATTACTTTCAAAACCGCGTGCGACAAGTCGAGCCTTCGGTGTGCCGTCTCTCTTTTTGCGAAGAATCCAACGGCAAGAGACGGGCTTTACTTTCTCTGGTGCAGGCTGCAGACACCATACATCATTTTCTTTCATCGAAGCGATTTCACTTTCCATCGCGGCACGCCATGGGGCCTGTTCGGGGGCAGGAAGACTGCACAAGTCACGGAAGCTGAGTGATTCCTCTGATGATAGCATCGCCGCGTGCGCTTCCGCCTCGGGGTACCTAGTAGGGGGCTTCCGCATTCTCGCCGGCCGCCTTGGCTCGGCGGGGACAGATGGGGTCACTGGGTCAGTGGAGTGCAGCGTTTCATCGTTCCTGCTTTCACTTTCGCTTGATTGTAGTTCTTCTTCTGATATCTCGATCGGGGAAAGGGGAGTGCTGGATCCTTTTCTGCGTTCGTCGAACGATGCATCTCGGCTTACTGTTATGCGGTTTGTTTGCTTGTCCAGAAGTCGATATCCCATGGACGAGTAGCCTATCAAAATCATCCTTTTTGTACGACTGTCCAATTTCTTTCTAAGAGACTTGGGTATCAGAACATATGCTTCACTCCCGAAAACTCTTAGGAACTTAAGTTCGGGTTTTCTTCCATTGGCCCTTTCATACGGAGAGGAGTTTTCTATAGATCTGCTTGGTGTTCGATTTTTGAGGTAGGCGGCAGTCTGCACGGCATATCCCCAGTAAGTTTTGGGAAGCCCTGCGTCCAGAATCATTGCACGTGCTTTCTCGATCAGGGTTCTGTTTACCCGTTCCGCCAGGCCATTCAACGCTGCCACGTAAGGTGGGGATGGGTCCATGTTGATCCCATTTCTTCTGGCAAAGATTTTCACTTCTTCTGTGAAGTATTCTTTTGCGTTGTCACATCGGACTTTTCTTACCGATGGATGTGACTTCAGGAAGAACTTCAATTCCTTTGCCGTCTCGGACTTGGCGCGAAGCAATCTGACTTCCGTAAAACGACTGTATTCATCTGTGAAGGTCAGGAAATATTTTGCTCCCGAAGGGGTTTCCGGTGAGATGGGTCCGTATAGGTCGGTATGTACGGTTCTCCACGGCGCAGTTTCCTTGGCTCTAGGTCCGACTCCCATGGGTGTGGCACTCTGCTTGGCGTGGGGGCATATGTCGCAAAAATCATATGTTGCGCGTATCGACATCATCTTCATGACTTCCCTGCTGGGGTGACCCAGACGTCTGTGCCAAAGCATCCCGTTTGCTGAGGCGGTCATGGCTGCAGAGGCTTCGATCGGCGTGAGATCACATTTATATTGTCCATTTGCACTTCTGGTGGCTAGGTGTATAGTTTTCTCTCCTGACCTTACGAAGACCTTTTCCCTTTCAAACGTTACTGAAAAACCGGCGCTCTCAATGCTTTTCACCGACACCAACTGTCCGTTAATATTTGGAACGAACAGTACATCCTTGAGAGTTATTTTTAGTCCTCTGGATGTTATCAGCTCGACGTTTCCTTTACCTTCTGCTTCCAGAACTTCATTTTTGGAGGCACAGCTGATTGTTCCTGTGTGAGGTCTGAGGTCGGTGAACCACGTCTTTTCGGAGCACATGTGGTGTGTGGCTCCCGAGTCGATAATCCAGTCCTTGTGCTCAATTTTTCCGGCCACGAAGGTGACGGCAGTAGAGGCGGTCTGGTGTTCCCTGGTCCTTGTCCTCCCGCAGTCCTTGGCCAGATGTCCCCTCTGTCCGCAGGTGTAGCAGGCTCCTCTATTGCTCCTGCAAAATCGAGCAATGTGGCCTTTCCTCCTGCAAATATTACACGTCGGGTTCTTTCTTGGAGTGGCTGCAAACGCTGCTGTGTCTCCCAGGCATCTGGCTTGGCGTGGCGGATTGTCTCTCCTGGAAGCTTCTGCATCCATCAGCCTGGCTCTTACTAGAGACAGGTTCAGTCCTGCGATTCCTGCCGGCTGATTTTCCAGGGTCGTTTTCACTCCATCGTAGTCTTTGGGAAGCGACATTAGAATGTATATGATGATGTCTGCATCAGAGATCTGTTCTTTTGAAGTTCTCAGATCACTGGCCAACCTGGAAATGTTGTCCAGGTGTTCCCGCATGGATACATCGCGGGACTTCTTGATGGTCATCAGCCTTTTCCTTGTCAAAATCAGATTGACTGTACCTATCGTTAGGGATTCGTACTGTTCTTTCAGCTTCTCCCAGATACCAGCTGCGGTTGTCTCGGTTTGGAGGGTTGTGAGGATCTCGTCGCTGATATACTGGAGCAGCATTGCGTATGCTTTCTTTGCTTTCAGACGGTCAGCATCGCTGGTCTGTTCCGTCGGATCCTGACAGAGCCACACTCCCAGTTCCTTGGCTTCCATAGCAGCAACCATTCTTCTCTTCCATGTGCTGAAGTGTTCCCCGTTGAACATGCCTATCATAGCCATGGTCGTCCGATTTTCCATTGTAGACTGATGTCTTGAAATGGGGATCACAGTGTCCGCTACGAGCCCAGGTCTTGACATTTCAACACTCTACGGGTGGAGAGAGTCTTTAGAAGGTGCTATTTTGCTTTCTGCTACACGGATGTCTGCAGGGACTGGAGATCAGGTTATCTTAACACGGCTTGATTCAAAGAAGGAGGGCACAGTTTAGCCTCCTTTTTATCCCTTACGATCCATTAAAACGGAGATGGCAGTCTTGGGTCAGCGGGGCCCATAAAGGGGTAACCACGCTCTGCTGTTGTGAAATAAACGGAAGAGAGACTGCGTGGATCGACAAGAAGCTTTATTGAGCTTAGAGAGCTTGTTACAAATATGGGTTTGGTTTATATAGGATTTCAAGAGGATATGACACACATACTGTTGTCGTAACAAGGAATTGCTTTGGGGTACAAGGGAAGAGATATAACAGGATGCTGGAAGGTTCTCATGACCTTATATGAACTATAGTATGCTTTTGTGATCATATGAGGAAAGTCCCACGGTAATAGATCTGGGTCAGATGCATTTCTCAACACTGAGGCCGTCTGTGCCAGACTTGACTCTAATGCATACATCACAAGTATAAATGTTTTGATTCTGAACTTGTCTCTTGGCTCAAGGTTCTCTAAAGCAACATCTTCATCATCATTGAAATGTCTTCTTCTATATCTGCTTTTCCTTTTCTTGTAATCAACATCAAGCAATTTTTCCTTTGCTTTTTCTTCAAAATGATCGAACATATCCCTAAAACCTTTAATAAAATCCGAAAGTGAAGCATTCAATTTCCTACATACATCTAGACTAATTTGGGGGTCTTGCAGTGGTTGACTAGTCTTGTGAAATTCATTCAGCAAGTAACTCCACAAATATAACATTAACATAAACTCAAACTCCTCCATTTTATTCAAAATGCTTATTAGTCCAGGGAATAGAGACATTTTGCCTTGCAAAAGGTTATGTAGTTCTGAATTTTTAATATGTTATAAAGGTTGGTCTCGTGGTTTATAAACCAAGTTTTCGACCTCCTAACCCTTGTGCGTTCTCCGTGGTGCACCAAAAACTGAGCCGTTTTTCAGTTTATACGTCATAACTCTTTGCCAATGCATCTTAAAAACAAACATTATGTTCAAAAGTTGTAGAATATTAAATTATCTACAACTTTTGTATACTAAGTTTTTTTGTAGACCTATTATGTAAATAGTTATGTCGCATCAAAGTCAAAACTTTTTCGTAAAAATGCTACTTTTTTAAGATTTGTGTCAAGTTTTTTTATTATATCTTCATAATGGTAGGTTTTAAAGAAAAAATGTGCTAATAAAAGTTGTAGAGCAATAAATTTCCTACAAGTTTTCTATATAAACTTATTTTCTAGGACTAATAACAAAGGAGTTACTCTGCTTTGTGTATTTTCCGTGGTGCACCACAAAAAAAAAAAAAAGTTTTTCAGTCTATAGATCATAACTCTTTAGCAATGCATTTTAAAAACAAATATGAAATTTAAAAGTTGTAGAATGTTAAATTTTCTACAACTTTTGTGGATAAATTGCTTTTGTAAAGGTATTATGTCAAGAGTTACGTAGCATCAAAGTAAAAACTTTTTCGTAAAAATGTTGCTTTTTAAGTTTTTTGCCGAGTTTTTCAATTATATCTTCATAACAATAAGTCGTAGGGGAAAATATATTGAACAAAAAATGTAGATCTATAAATTTGCTATAAGTTTTATACAAAAAGTTACTATCTAGGACTAATAACTAAGGATCTACTCTTCTTTGAAGGTTTACGAGATGATAACCTATAATATATTATGTATAGGTAGGGGGTTAAAAATAGTTTCTTACTGCATAGTCTGACAATTTTAATAAAAAAATAAAATAATATATATATAATTCTAATGATAATGTAAAATAAAAAGTGGCTGTATATTAAATAATATATATATCTATATACAATAACGGTAATATCAATTTACCATTTTCGCCATGGTGCACCAAAAACATTCTGAATTCTGAAATTTTGAATTTTTTTCAGTATACCGATCATATCCTTTTTCCACTGCATTTTATAGGGGGAAAAAATTACATTTTAGGTTGTAGAGTTTTAAATTTTTGACCACTAATGTATGTGCAAAATTTGTTTTGTAGAACTATTGTATACGAAAAACAAATTGTATGAAAAGCATCAAAGCAAAAACTCTTCCGTAAAAATACCATTTTAAGATTCTTGTCGAGTTTTTAGATGATATCTATAAAAGTATATAATAAAAATTGTAGAACCCTAAATTTGCTACGTTTTATATACAAAGTTATTTTATAGAACTAATAACAAAAGAGCTACTTGGTAAGATCTAATATTAAAAACAATTTATTACTGCAAAGCCTGACAAGTTTAATAAAAAATAAAACAATATAGGTATTAAAATAATAGTATTATAAATAAAAAAATATAAATATTATAAAAATGTATATATCTATATATAATAATAGTAATATCAATAAAACTTACAATTTAGAAAACTTATAAATTCGTAAATTTAGTTTCGTTTAGCCACGAAGGCTCGGCTAGTTCCTCCGCTACTTCTTGAATTAAGAGTTGTGTTGGGTCGTCTTCATCGTTGTCATCAATTATGATGTCCGCTATATTGTCACATGTTTGTCCATGACAGTTTTTACATATTATGGAGCACTTGAGACCGGCCTTTCTACAACCGCAGGCCTTAGTGCATCCTATGTTGAGCTGGAAGAAAATGTAGGTCAGAATTGATTGAGGAAATGAATCCCTGGTGGTTGTAATAGGAAGAAATCCTTTACTGTCCTTCTTCCACCCACAGACCAGAGGATTTTTCAATTGGCCCATCCATGTCTTTACTTGATGGTATGTGCGAAAGACATGGTGCGTAGCAGCTTCTTGGGTCGGAGTTAGCTTTGACAGATTTAACTTGCTCCCAGTTGTTGATTTGGAAAATTGCTTATAACGCAAAGCATTTCAAGTTGTTGCCCTTTGACCACCAAAGAGAGCAACAAGAATGCTTGATACTGCTTCGGTAATGTTTGAAACACTGGATCTAGGAAGATCTTTGCTAATTCCTGTAATATTGGATATGATGAAGCAGCCATCATTACAACGCATGTATTCCAATATTAAGTAACTACACTGAGTGGTTGATATTCTGTGGGGATGGTTAGTGGTGGGGAGGGTTGAGAATGGTTTTTCGGTTCTTCTAATCTTCTACCCTGAATTCGGCAGTGGCAAATCTCAATCAACAGTATATGGTGTTTTCGCGGATACTGAGTCTTTAAAAGAATTCCTTTACATGTCACTAATGCCACCCGACTTATGATTTTTCTATTCTATCTCAAAAGATCTGTACCCCACGTAGTTTAGGATCAGCCACTTGAATGCAGTCTATTTGTCATTTTTATTTCCGAATGCAGAAATTTTTGGTGCATCACGGCAAAATGGTAAATTTTATATTACTATTATTATCTATAGATATATACATTATTTAATATATTTCCAATTTTTATTTTACATTATCATAAGTATTATATATATATATTGTTTTATTTTTTTATTAAAATTGTCAGACTATGCAGTAAGAAGCTATATTTAAACCCCCTACATATACATAAAATATTATAGGTTATCATCTCGTAAACCTTCAAAGAAGAGTAGCTCCTTAGTTATTAATCCTAGATAATAACTTTTTGTATAAAACTTAGAGCAAATTTATAGATCTACAACTTTTGTTCAATATATTTTCCCCTACTACTTATTGTTATGAAGATATAATTGAAAAACTCGCAAAAAACATAAAAAAGCAGCATTTTTACGAAAAAGTTTTTAATTTGTTACGACATAACTCTTTACATAATAGCTTTACAAAAGCAAATTGTTCACAAAAGTGTTAGAAAATTTAATATTCTACAACTTTTAAATGTAATGTTTGTTTTTAAAATGCATTGCGAACGAGTTATGATCTATAACCTGAAAAACGTATTTTTGTGGCGCACTCCGGAAAATACACAAAGAAGAGTAACTCCTTTGTTATTAGTCCTAGAAAATAAGTTCATATAGAAAACTTGTAGGAAATTTATTGCTCTAACCCTTTTGTTCCCAAACTTTTTCTCTAAAACGTACCATTATGAAGATATAATCCAAAAACTTGACACAAATCTTAAAAAAGTAGCATTTTTACGAAAAAGTTTTGACTTTGATGCCACATAACTATTTACATAATAGGTCTACAAAAAAACTTAGTTACTAAAGTTGTAGATAATTTAATATTCTACAACTTTTGAATATAATGTTTGTTTCTAAGCTGCATTGGCAAAGAGTTATGACGTATAAACTGAAAAACGGCTCAGTTTTTGGTGCACCAATGAGAACGCACAAAGGTTAGGAGGTCGAAAACTTGGTTTATAAACCACGGGACCGACCTTTATAACATATTAAAAAATCAGAACTACATAACTTTTTGCAAGGTAAGACCCCTTTTTCAGTCTCTATTCCCCGGACTATATGGCTTGATTTCTTGTTTCGCCTTTTTCTGTAGTATCAATATGCAGCTGATGCAATGCAGAAATTATTCCATCATAACTATCAAGTATTGCACTTGTGGCCATTGAAAGTGCTTCCCATCTAGTCTTTGACAAAGAATTTGGAACTTTTGAATCATCTTTGAAGAATGACAACAGTACTGCCAATCTATGTGTAGATGATGAAAAGAAATTATGTTTCTTGAACAATTCCAAAAAAGTTTACTGCATCTAAACAACAGTCAACTGCTGCTCTACCAACAAGATTCAGGGAATGACCAGCACATGGAATATACATAGCATACTTGTTAATCTTTAATATTATTTCTTGCATACCCTTGTATTTGCCAGACATATTGGTAGCATTATCATATGACTGGCCTCGAACCTTACTAAAATCTATTTTGCACTCATTTGTAAAGTCATTGTGCACCATCTTAGCCATACTTTCCCCTGTGTGGCTACCCATCACTAGGGAAGTTAGAAAATGTTCAATAGGGAGCCCCTTATCTGGTGAAACATATCTCAAAATAACAGTGAGCTGATCAACATGGGACCTGTCTGGAGTGGAATCTACAAATAAACTAAAGTAACCTGCAGTTCGTAAATCATTCAAAATTGAACCTCATACTTATGTGCTATAATTTGGATAAATTCATCTGTTTTATATATATTCATCTGTTAACATATTGTTTTAGATAGATAAGATGGGACACCTGATCTTTTATTCTTAAATTTTTTTAAATGGTCTGCTTGAAAAGGATCAAATTTTGCTATAAGTTCGAGTAATCCAAAGAAATTGACATTCTGAGGGGAAACAAATGTTTCCCTATCTCCCCTGAAAGATAAACCACGCTCTGACATATTAATTATGACTGCCACAACACGTTCAAGAACATTTTTATAGTACTGCTGTTTATTATTTATCTGTTCTGCTAGTTGGAAGTCCATTGTCGAGCCACGTTTTCTTGTAAGATATGTCACCGAAGCTGTTCTACGGTCTACAGAGTTTTCATGACTTTTAACTAAATAGGTGTTGCGCCATTCACAAAATCCATCATATGATAATGGTGTAGAAGAATTTGAAAATAGTTTACACACGAAACAGTATAAGCGACCAGTTGCTGGCGAATATACTAACCATTCTCTGCAATATTTTTCACCATTAGTCCGTTTGGGATAGAGCAAGTTTTTTGAGCAATATCTGTTTTGGTTAGCAAAAAGCTTCTTTGATTTTTCAAATGAACCATTTGAGTGCTGACATTCTAACGGAAATTTTTCAATTAGTATAAAATCTCCTCTTTACTTAAATCCGAAATTACCGGCATTTGCTGTCGAAATTTTTCAGTAATTTCAGTAGTCATAATTACCGGTTAACCGTTTATCGGTAATGCAAACCCTAGGTACAATAGCTCTTTGTTCTTAGAAAAGACGTGCTAAAAAAATTGGGTTAAGAGTATGGGATGTTCCGAATGTGCGGCATTGGGACAAATAATGCTACAGAAATTTAAGTATACATGACAATTGCTCACTCGAGCAATTTTTTGGGGACCCTCTCAAGCAAATCGGACCCTAAGCTACAGCTTGTCTAGCTTATACGTAAATCCTGCACTGCCCATTTATAACCATTAAGTAACTTATGAAGTAGTAGAATCAATGACTTTTTCTCAATATAAGTTTCGAAACATATTTAGTTTTGGTAAAATAAAATAGGCTAGAATTAATGAAGAATAAGAAATTTGAACGATGATTTGGACTTATCATCACCGGTCCGGGGCATACTGAATTCGGATACCTGGAAAGAAAACTTTAGGAACTCAAACAGGCACTTACGTATTATCTGGTCAAACTTTGGTTAGCTTTTTGTTGACAACAAAAAATTTGAATTGCATGGTCTCCTCTACGGGTTGAGGACTTCCCGTGGAATGTCTCAGCAGCATGCTTGACAGGGTATGCATTTGGACCAACTGTTTTCCTCGGAGAGAATCTCTTCGGCAGATTTTTTGTCTCGACAACTAAACAGTCGACGAAATAATACGTAAATACCCTTAAACATTTATTTCTGGACCATTCTACAAGCAAATTAGCTCTTCATATTTTATTTCCAAAATAAATATGTATCATATTGCATACTTCTAATGTATTTCATATTTCATGTCTTTATTATGCAGGAAAGAGTCGAATGTCTGGGAATATGATTTAGAAATTCTAGACAAGAAATATTAGACATATTTGAATTACTAAACATTTCTGGAAGATGGATACGAAGAAAACAAACTCAAAACATTCGGAAAGTAAGCGGAGCAGGGAGTTAGGCCAGAAGTTTGTTCGGTTAACAGTGATCGGTTTGTGTATAGCCGGATTTGTCTACCAGACAATGGAGTTCCTCACGTTCTACTGGACTTATCCTACTGTAGTGGATATTCAACAAACTTCTCCTACATTCCTCGAAATGCCCGCCTTCACTATCTGCAATTCCATCGGGTGAGGTTTTTTTTTCTCTATAATATTCTCAAACTTGGTTGCTGTAAAATTATACAATGTGTTTTGTGAAGAAATACTTTTTATCAATGTAAGGCTTATATTTAACCTCAATAGTTTCAATTTCATCTTCAATAATTACTATAACTTCAATTTGAACGAGATATTTATAAAATATTCAAGAGAGCTTAAAATTTATAGTGAAGTGTAGGAAACCAACAAAAATTTAAATTTTTCTGGATAATCATTTTTAACTTAATTCTGAATCGTGCTGTTTTAGTAAAAAGTGTGGTTTTTTTTTTAAAAAATAAAACAAAATTCTAAGAAAAATTGAATTTATACTCACAGCCTACTTAACAGAAAATCAGAGTGTATAATTTTTAGGGAAATTCAAATAATAAATAAATAACAAATATGATTGTTTGAAAAAATGTGTTATGCAGATATATAAGTCTACTAAAAATTGTTGGGAGAAAAAGAATTATAAGTCTAATTCTAAAATTTAAAACATATTCCATTGCATATAAGTATCTTACATTTTACTACTAGAGAGTTTGCCCAATGATCTCCAACTCCCGAACAGTACAGTACTCATGTTTAATCCAGTTTACTAGGAAATCCTGACTAAATTACTCTTTGAATAGTGGAATGTGAAAGGGAAACACGTCAATAGGTTTTCAATTATACATGAACCTATTTTTATATTTAGCGATTCACTTAGGAGAGGGAGGCTGACATCCTGTTAAATACTCAAAATCATCCACAAATTAAAAATTCTAAATACGTACTTATGTAGAGTTATATCAATATAGATCAGAAGAATTTTTTATTCCGTTATATAGGCAAACACCATGGTACCACTTGACATTTTTTGTATAGCAAAAATAATTGATAGGAAAATACGCAAGTACAATAGTATCGTAATATCAAGTAATACGCTTTCAATTATCATCCAATCAAGAGTGCAATAGAAAATATAATTAGTCATTTAGAAAGTATAATATTTCAGTTCCATACAAAATAAAATGTCCATCCGTACCTAAATGAAATTTTTTTAAACTGTAATAGAAGGGTTGTAACATCACAAACTTTATTTTATCAAAGGTCTTCCCATTACTGAAATTGTACGGGTTTATAGTTAATCTCTTTTAAATAAAAACTGTGTCGCTTGGATTCAATACCCTGAAAAAACAAATTTGTGATAATCATTTTCGAACTCAAACATTTAAAGTATATCCTATAAATTTGCCAGAAATAGTGAAAGTTTCTTAAAAAAAATACCAATTCTATCAAGAATATCTTCTTACTTTAGATGTAGGCGATATATCGATACGACGATAATTTTATGGATATTTAAAAAAAAAGTATCGATAGTAAAAATATCGATACAAATTACTGACATATATCGATATTTTCAAACTTTTTTAGTTGTTTGATAATTGTTTTGTAGTTCCATGTGTTTTTTCGATCTTCTTTATTTCCTTTTCAAAACTAAAGTTTGGACTTGGTTGAGAGACAGTTAAAATGGCACCCTAACCAAAAAGAAAACGTAATGTAATGGCAAGATAAGATAATTTATTAGCATCTAATAACATCTTCTAACTGTTTCTATTGCTAACGTGTACCTGGAATTTTCATATAATTTTAAATATCAAAACATCTCTATCAGAAAAAGATGTGGTAAACTACTTTTCGAAATTTCCTCTTGAAAAAGAAATGTGGATATATTTGTATTGACATCCAAATGTATTTCATTAATTATGATTGATAATATAATTTATTTATTAAAACATTTTATCATTTATTTATTAATTTTTTTTTATAATTTATTTATTAAAACAATTTTTATCATTAATTTATTAAAACAATTTTTATCATTTATTTATTAAAACAATTTTTATAATTTATTTATTAAAACAATTTTTATAATTTATTTATTAAAACAATTTTGGTATGAATGCATGAAAAGTAGAAATTTCCCCAAAAAACTTAGTTTCTGGCAAAATTGAAAATCAGATAAATTTTTTTTTTTAAAAATCATGTATCGATATATCGATATTTTATCGATAATTTTGTCTATGCAACGATACAGTATCGATACTTATTTTGATCGATATTTCCGAACTCTTTCTTACTTTGAAGGTTGAACTAAACGACACTCTTATCTCCTAACACAAACAATTGATTGAAATCAAAAATGCGGGTTGGGTCTTAAAGTTGTATACAACACAAATACTATTGGTCCTTTTGATAGTTTTTTGGAAATTTGCAGTTCAAGGCTCCTGGTCATAAAAATCGGTTGTGTTATCAAGGAGTAGTGAAAATATATATTGCCAATTACTTTTTAGAGTTTATTTCAGAGAAAATCTATATTGAAACCAGCTATTTTATGTAAAAAAAAAAAAAATCTGCAGCTCCTATATACAGGGTGTTCAAAAATCACCAAACTCAGTAAAATTAATATTCCTTGACAAAAATAAAGCATCACACTTGGCAATAAACATTTGTGTTTATTTTTTTTAAAAAACATATTATTATAGATTGATTGATGAAAATGTTAGGACTTTTTCAAGAGCATTTCAGACAAAATATTATTTATATTGAACTTTCTTTTTCAGCTATAACTTTTCAGCTATTTGCGACTTCAACACTGAAAGTGCACTTTGCCCTCCAATCTCCTTGTTTCATTTCGCAAAAGACTTTGTATGTGGAATTTCTCCAGAAGCGTGTAGGAATGGTAGTGTAGTTGAAGGCACAAATGTAAATATAAACATTTCACATTTCTAAAAAAAAAAAAAAAAAACATAGTAAAATAAAATTTTCTAAAATAATGCATGTTTCTAAAATAATTTCATTTATACTGTATGCAAGTATTATATACACAGGTACAGATAAAATAAAAATATGAAAAAATAAACTACTGGCTTAATTTGAATGAAACTTTTTTGCATGATTGCAAAATAAATCAAGGTTGGTTCTATAAAGCACATGTGGAAAATACGGTGACTTGTAAAATAATTATTTTGAATTTTAATCTTGCGATTTGGGGAAAAAATGTGTTTGAACCTTAGAATAATGAAATCTTAGAATTTGAACCTTATATTAATACCTTTTCTTAAACTGTCAAAATATCCCGTAAAATTTTAAATGCATTATTATTTCGAAATTCATTCCAACGCTTTGAATGCAATTTTTATTTTGAATTTAAAGGGCTTGATGAAGGACAAATACTTTTTCAATATATTATCCTAAGGTATCCTGAATCCAACAAAATTCAATTTCGCAATTATTTCGAAACAAAAACATTAAGACTAGATTTAAGATACTTGACCACCTTATACATTTAAAAAAATTGATTTTTTGTGTTTTTTGCGTTTTTTCAATCCTTTCCAGGGTTTTACGGTTATTTTCTTATTATTTGTTACACTTATTTTCAGGGATAACAGATTAACAAATTGAACGAGAAAAAACTGAAGTTTTTAAAAACTATTTGAAAAAAATAGCGAGTAAAAACTTTAACAAGTTTTTCTCTAAACTACTTTTTTTTAAATTGCGGACACTTAATCTCCGAAACTACTCGGCCGATTTTAAGGATTTTGGTCTTGTTTTGTTCGTTGAGATGTTTTGTATGCCTAATTTACCACATTTGTTTTAAAAAAATTAATTATAAAATTTTTTTTTAGCAAAGTATAGTGAAAAACAAGGATGTTTTTTCAAACATCCGCCATTTTTAAATTTTTTTTTTTATTTTTGGCAATTTGTGGTAAATTGTCACGTAATTGTCCCTTTCTTTTGAAGATTCCCTTCCCCCCCCCCCCCAGATTTACCAATCCTGAGATTAACTGTCCGCCGTGGGACACTATTTTTTTTGGCGCCTCCTGGATAGTTTTAAAAAATGAAATTGGAAAAAATTAAGTATTTTTGTATTCTATAAGTTTTAAGTAAAAGTTAAAAAAAAAAAAATCATCATTATACCTTATACGTGACCTGAAAAAAAATTTATTGAAAATGTTGTACTTTTTAGCTTTCCAAGGTGGTCAAGTACCTGAAGCGCGATTTTTTTTAGGACATAGGTGCAACATAAAACAAATCCAGTAGTTGTTGAACAAAACTGGTAAAAAATTTTGAGAAATTACATATTTCATACAAATAGTCCCACCTAAAAAAAGTGTCAGACAATTAGTAATTAAAATTATCGAATAAATTTATTCTTAAAGTTGTTTTTTATATTATTTGTTGAAATTATTTTTTTCAACGATGTGTGTTTCTGTCTTTTGGTTTTATTTGAGGATTGTCCTTCTCAATTAAAAACTAGCCACAAAACGAACAGACTTTCCTAAAGATGTAAATTATAATTTTGCAGCTTTAGTAACCTACATGGTGAGCAACTAATGTTATGTGTGAAAATTGTTAGTTAAAAAAAATCAAACGTGAGTTTGAAAAATTAAAACAGAAGTTATGAGGTGATCTGATAAAATTAAAGTTTTTAATATTTGACTTAAATATATGTGATATTGGCACACAGACAAGGGCTCTGAGTGGCTAGATCAGGGGAATTCCATGCAGAAGAAATGGTTTCGTGTCTCTTTCCTGGCTTTAAACTGTTTTTCCGTTATTTCATTTTTATACGAACTGTAGGTAAATGACTTTATAAATTTAATATTTTTGATCAGATATGCAATACAGCTTTACTTAGTCATGTTCCCAGAATGTTCTAGGTAAAGGTGTGTGCGATCTTCCAAAATCAGTTGCTCTAAGAAAAACGCCTCAACGTCAAGGCGCCTTAGCCCGAAAGAAGTCGTTTTCAAATATGCAAGGAGATGGTCACCGAAACTGAACCTGCAGTGGGTAAGGACACCAAAAGACGTCATCTGGAAGCCGTTGGATTGTATGTCAGGTCTTTGCAAAAAAAAAAAAAAAAAAACACTTTACATCCGTGCAAAGAATACGAATATCCGACCGATTGAAATTCGCTAAGAAGAACGAAACGTAAACAATCAAAAATTATAAATATTTCCTTTTGAAGTTATCAATCCAAATTCAATATGTTTGGAGGCGATGGCTGAAGTTATATTCTCAGTCCAAAAGGCATCAGAATGGATCCTCGGTATTAACGTGTAATAGTGAAGCAAAGAAACGGATCACAAAGATGGTCTGTGGAGCTTTTCATCAAGATGGCGTCGCGTCGTGCTCCTCGTACAATTCGATGGGATTATGGATCAAAATGTTTATAAAACATTATTACATGCTGCCTTATGCTCGTAAAAAGAGGTTCCATAGATGGATGTTTCAGTTGGATAATGATCTCAAGCACATCTAAAAATGGTGACAAATTGGATTACAGCTAAGAAAAATAAAGTTTTGGACTATCCGAGTCAGTCACCTGATCTCAATCCAATTGAATACCTTTGGAAACACATAAGAAGAAAAGTTGGGAAAGGAGAACATTTTTCAAAGGCAAAACTCCTTCAAGATTTTCAATTTGAATGAGCGAAAATCCTGCTGAAATTCCTTACATTAAGATGCTTAATTCCAATAAAAGTTTTAAGAAACCTGAATCGCCTCAAAACTTTTGCTTATGTAATTTTGTGAATTTTCAAATTATTTTTCATTCATGCATATCTCTCAATTGTTCTAACGTTGCATTTTGTTGAGCTTTAAAAGGGGTTCAAATTACTAATTTACATCATTAATAAAAAATTTCTTACAGAAAAAGTTAAGACAGAAAAACATATCGTCTCAAAATTTTTGCCAGCTGTATGTCTTTGTATTTATATAATATGTCCTATTTGTGTATGTTATGGTTAATTTATTTCACATAATAACTGGTTAATTTACAAAATAACTATCACTATTAGTTAATATTTTATATAATCAGTTTCTTATTATTTATAATGTATTTAACAGTTATTATACAGAATAAAAAACACCTTCTTATTATGATAATTTTTTTTTTTTCATTTTATTTGAAGTTAATCACATTAACCAGCTATTATGTTTAATAACTGTTAGTCCGTGGTTAATATGATAAATACTGGATTACGACAGCATGTTTCTATTAGCAGTTATTAATTAGAACAGCACAAACTGTCATGACATTTCGAATTACGTAGAATACCATTCTTTTTGCAACTTCTATTTTGACGATAAACATTTTCCTTTGCAGTTGCATTTCTTAAGCCCTTGACCATCTGCGATTGATAACTTCCTTACACACACGCGGACAGAACAAGGGAGGACTTCGCAGAATTCAGTACTTATCACATTAACATCGAGCTAACAATTACAATACATAATAGATGGTTAATGATATTATTTTGATTATGTATGAGCAGCAAGTTTCTTTGGAAATGAAATAGTGTTAGTAACAGTTTAAAGTAAACAAATGAGCAATTAATTGTGTTTGTAAAGCCTAAGCTTTCGCCAAACACTACCTGTTATCCCACGTGGCACCCGAGCAAATGAAATCAATGCATGTGTGAAGCGATTGTATATTTGGGCCAGTGTTGTGAAGATATCACTCACAATAAATATGCATGCCCAAATATTTGACGACAACGCTATGAGTGACTTTAATGATCAATTGCTTAAGCTTGGAAATGGTCTTTTTCA
Organism: Linyphia triangularis; assembly: GCA_963978545.1. Lineage (NCBI taxonomy): Eukaryota > Metazoa > Arthropoda > Arachnida > Araneae > Linyphiidae > Linyphia > Linyphia triangularis. The sequence goes on from OZ021723.1 coordinate 70,927,210, forward strand.
TATGGACAATGGTTTAATTTCCAATGAAAACGTTGGTTTGTGTACAGTTGTTAAAGATGTAGAAGATTTAATAAATATCGTAAATCTTGACATTGGCTTACCACTTAGCCGTCCACCAGCTTGGTATCATGAAAGAGCCATATAAGTCCCACAAAATGATGCAGTTGTAGCTTTTAACAATTTAGTGCTTAAAAAATTGGATTCATCATCACTAATAATGTTGTTGATAATGTTGTTGATGAGCAAGAAGAAATACAATACCCCACTGAATTCTTAAATTTTTTAAATCATCCTTTTTATGCCCTTATACACCCTTACTCGGAAAGTTGGAGCGCCTGTAATTTTAATACGGAACCTGATGCCTCCAAAATTATGTAATGGGACACCTAAAAATCCACAAACTCCAGAATTACATCATAGAGGCAGCAATACTAATTGGATGTTCTGGAGAAACAGTTGTGATTCCACGTATTCCCCATATATCTACAGATAGGCCCTCTCAATTTAAACGATTACAATTTCCAATCAAACTATGTTTCAGCATGACAATCAATGAAGCACAAGGGCAGACATTGAAGATTACTGACGTGGATTTAAGTTCTCCATGTTTCTCACATGGCCAACTTTACTTTGTTTGCTCGAGCATCAGTTCAGCAAACAATCTGTATCTTTTTGCTCCTGATGGGAAAACTAGAAATGTTGTTTATCAAGAAGCTCTTTACAAGTTTTTTAGGTACATTATTTTTTAAGAAAGACTATTCAGTTAATATTTCTTTTGTTCTTTTTTGCTTCATAATAATAAATTAATATACAGAATCAGTTTTTGCTATTAAGGTGTGCATTTTATGTTAATTATTGAATTTTCTCGGATCTTCTATTTAAAATTCTTGATACTTGCGTAGTATCCTGTCGACCAACCTCAACAAAATACAAACTGTTGCCAAAATGCAGATTTGAATTCATTTATAGAAGAGTTACTAAAATTGTTTTTTGTTTTTATGGTTTTCATTTTGTATTCGTTATATTATAATCAGCATTTTTATTAAAATCACAGACCTATATACCTCAACGGGTTCCTAGCAACGCGGGTACACGCAGCTAGTATCTTATAAAACAAGGTATTTAATATTCAAACTGGCACAGATTTCTATAAGGATGAGCCTAGTTTTCAAGCCATAATTTAGGTACTTTTCTTCTTTAAGCTATTATTTGTCAAGTTATTATCATTAAGCTTTATTCGTTTTAGTAAATATACCGAGGATCGAAAAGATGCAAATTGAAAAGCTACTGATAATTGTATCAAAGTTGGCCGAAATCTGAATCCAATTTAAATGTATAAAAATAATGGGGTCCGGAAAGTAATGTTGTTTTTTACTTTAAATTCAAACAAATAAATTTAAACAAGTTTATATTTTTAATCACCAGTGTAATTGCCCAAGTTATCAGCAATCTTTTATCATCTATTATGAAAATTTTCCATGAGGAATCGTTAAAAATTAATTGGTTTTTGAGCAAAATATCTTGGGATGGCATTTGGATGTCATCCAATTTTTTAATTTTTTGTCACATAGAAGTGTTATAACAATCGGAATAAATAGAATTTCGATGGTGTATGTCGGACGAGTATAGTGGATGAGGAAGTACCTCCCTTCACAATTAATTTTTTTTTTTCAGGCTTCGTCTCCCGCAGTGCGGTCTTTGTATAATCGTTTTGAAGGACAACTCCTTTTCTGTTGACAATCACTGAACACTTTTCAATTGAAGCTTGATATGATCGAACTCATTCTATGCATTAAAAGTCTACAAACGCAGTTTGTTCAGATTTCAACAATACAAAATGAACGATTTCGCGAATAATCCATCAAACATACACGTACAAAATTTTTATATTTTATTTTTAAACAAAGGGACTTCAAATAGAGGTAAAGCACTAGAATTTTAAACATAAGTAGTTTTAGCCTTTTAATTGGACTTTTGAAAAATGAAACGTTAAAATTTCGATTAGCTATTTTTTAATTAATTTTTTGTATTGACAAATATTTTACAAAATGATTTCTAATAGGGCTACATCTCTGAAATTTTAAACATAAGCAATTTCGGCCTTCTATTGGACTTTTAAGAAACATAATTTTTAATTATTTTTTATTTATTAATGTTTTTAAATAATTGACAAATATTTTATAAAAGAATTTCTAATAGGGCTATATTTCTGAAACTTTCAACAGAAGTAGCTGTTGGCCTTCTAATCTTGCTTTTGACAAACACGTGTTAAAATATTCTCAAACATGTGAGGGGTATTGTATTATTGTGTTAACAGGGATTTTTTTTTTTCGACAAGGGAAGGGGTTCTAATATTAAGGGTTTATCAATTAATTTTTAGTGAGTGAAGCGAACTTATGCTTATCCAGCAATGAACCTTTCAGCAAGCGAAGCGAGCCTATGCTTGCATGGCAATGAACCTTTCAACGAGTGAAGTAAGTCTATGCTTGTATTTTAATGAACTTTTCAACGATCGAAGCGAACTGTGTTTGCGTAACAATGAAACTTTTCAGCAAGTGAAGTAAACTGTGTTTGTTACAATGAAATTTTAAGCAAGCGAAACGAACTTGGTTTTGAGTAGCAAAAGAACCTTCTTGCGAGCGAAACGAGCCCATTCGCGAAGCGTCAAATACTGGGACCTATACACCAATGACGGATCTCAGCAACGCGCAGCTAGTATGAACTTAAAAAAAAAACCACTTTTAGCATTTATGAACATCTAATGCACTTGGATACACATCACAAATGTCTTTGGTAGCAAATGATGTTTTACTATCCTTGTGAAACTCGAAAAGCATACTATGTGGTATATGAACCTCTTTCGGCATTTGGTTGGCCATTGCACACAATTGCAAAAAAAAAAAAAAAAAAAAAAAAAAAAAAAAAAAATTAAGATTTAATTATTTACAAATAAACAAGTCAGTTTGAGCTTAAAATGTCTTTGAAACGACTTTGAAGTGTATAATGAGTTAATAAATGATAAACAAATATTGACATGCGAGGAACGACATTATTTTCCATTCCACTTTATATGTTATTGTCGTTATTTTTGAACGTTACTAACAAATTTAATGGTTTCAGGTTATTTTATATATGAAGTTTCTGTCTTTGATTGAGAAGATTACACAGGAAGATGCTGCTAAGATTCGAATTAATCTGGAAGATTACATGAGCTGTAGCATCGAATTTGCTGGATCAAAAAGAAACTGCACGTAATACGTTCTATTGATTTTTTAATTGGTATAGGTTTTGTTTTGAAAATCAGCTATGCTCATGTCTCGTATTTTAGAATGTTCAACGAACCCAACGGATTTAACCCGAAACTGTCGATATTATTCTAAACTTATTCTATTTCCCTTACTCTGGGTCACTCCTACAATTATGCAGAGAGGCATGGCCAAAGCGGAAATACATTTGTTGTTCGATTTCTTTTATAAAAATAAAACCAGTTTTAGAGTATTAATAGTTAAATATAAGAAAGCGAGAGTAATTCTAAACATTTCTGTTGAGGGTTAAAATTTGTAAAAAACCAAATCTCTAAAGAGAGTTAAGCCTCCTCTATCTCCACTATATTTCTGTTATAGCTATCCACTCAAAAAGTTATTAAATTTGAATATATTGCCCAAACCTTTTCGATTTAATTTATTTTATAATGATGTAAAAACTTAATACCAAAAAAGTAAAAACAAATTACAAAAATACCAATTTCCTAATCGGAATATTCCGTTTTTCTAAAGCAAATCAGGTGTTATGTACACATATGTTATGTTCTGAAATCTCATCGACTTTTTATTATAGCTTGGATAATGTTATGGGATCATTCTATACTAAGGACAACCTTCCACAGTTCTGCTACACGATTTACTCTGTTTGGGGAGATGTGGACAAAGAAAGAGAGCGCATTCCAAAAGGTGCAAGTGAGTAGATAAATTAATTAAAAAATAGCTGTTTTGATTATTTCTGGACGTTGAAATAAATAAGAACTGTGCTAAACAAGGATCGAGGAAAAGTGTACAGCTTTCAAACAAAACGTTTGCCAATGGCACAAAATGGATTTTTTCTTCGTAGATATCAAACTCTGAAAACTTGATCTGAGCTCAAAATCGCTTAAATAATTATATTTAATTATTGTATTCATACTGAAAATTTGGTTTTTATGGATTAGTTTTCTTCAATCATACCAAACCAAAATTAATTAATAATATTTAAGGCAGAAATTTTCGTTTCTGGCAAATAATTTATTTACAATTGCACAAATTCATAATGTGCAATTGTAAATAAATTATTTGCCAGAAACGGAAATTTCTGCCTTAAATATTATTAATTAATTTTGGTTTGGTATGATTGAAGAAAAACTAATCCATAAAAAAAATAATTTTTTATGGATTAGTTTTTCTTCAATCATACCAAACCAAAATTAATTAATAATATTTAAGGCAGAAATTTCCGTTTCTGGCAAATAATTTATTTACGATTGCACATTATGAATTTTTTTTTTAAAAAATGGAGGTCACAAAAATTATATGAATCTAAGTTTTGGGTAATTGTGATAGTATATAGGTTACTAAAATTAAATCAAAAGCAATGCAAAAAAAGAAAAATAATAATAGATATTACTATCTATTTAACCCTTCAGTACAATAGACTTCAGTCGCGGTGCTGGTACTCGATAGAGTCACCCCCATTCACAAGTCTATTTAACCTACAAATTGTTTAAATATGGAAAGATTTTACGATAGATGCAATATTTTTAGTTTGAGTCAAAGTGCATTGAAAATTAACAATTTGCGTCACTCTGGTGTCACTAGCATTTTAAAATTGTTATGTAAAGATAAATATCCTTCTAGAATAAAAGGGAAAAGTTAAAACTGACGAAAAATGAAAAAGAGCCAATTTTTCGAGCTTGTGACAAATCTGATTTCGTTAAAAAATCTGTAATTTGTGTCGTTATGCAAGCTTGTGCTAAAAATTTACATTTTCCACTAAAAATCTACAATTTGTGCAACTAAGATGTCACTAATATTTTAAAATCTTTATGAAAAGGTCAATGTCCTTCAAAAAGAGAGAAAGGGTTAATACATGAAAAATGAAAAAAAAGTCCATTTTCGAACTTATGACGAAAATTGAAAGATTCCTGTAAAAATCTGTTATTTTTGTCACTATAAAGTCACTAACATTTAAAACTTCTCATAACAGTGTCGACGACCACCGAAAAAGGAGGGATATGGCACGCTTTTCAATAAAATGCCAAAAATTTATACAAAGCCAATTTTTCGAGCTTTTGACAAAAATTAACAGATTTCTTTTAATTAATTTAAATTTGTGTCGTAATGATACTCTCATTTAAAAAATTTCATAAAAGAGTCAACGTCGACCTCGTATATGGTCATAAGTGCTAAAAAAATCGGAAGAAAAACCTTGAGATTCCCGGCTTTGTTCGGCCACAAGCGGCTATGGACCGGTATAACGCGGTTCAAATGGGTTCAATTGATTATAAGATATGAGAGCCCCGTAATCTCCTATTCTTTGTATCCATGTCTCAACAACAAAACATAAGTTTGAAATCATGTTCCAAACAATAAAGCAAGAAACTTATCGAAAGAAAAAAAAATCCTGCTTTAAATTGGTTCAGCAAATCTCAAGATATGATAATGCCCCTTTTCACATCCTATCCCCTATATCACCACCTTACTTATAAAATATCAGGATAAAATTGTGTTCTGATTATCTAGATAAGTCAAGATACATATAGCGAAAAAAAATTGCTTTAAGAAGAAGTCCTAGCAAGGATCATTCGCTATGTTACAATATTCTAGCCCTGTGCATTTATAAACTACTTAGTATTAAACCTTGAAATTTAGTGAGTAGGTACGAAAATGATCTCTTCATGAAACAAACATAAATTAAAAACTCGAAAATAGCGTACAATATATTTTATTTTATATTTGAAATATTGTTGTCAATGCATATACAGTGGCTTCACCTGGTTTTATCCTTTGCTATTTTAATTTTTATTTTTAACAGATAGACATTAAACGAAAACATTTTATGTTATTTCATTAAGGTTCATACAGTACATTCATGGTTTTATACAAAGTAGTTTCTAAATACACTGGGCTAGAAGATTGTAACAAAGCGAGTAAAGGCTTACTAGAAATTCCTCTCAATAAATCTCGTGTTATTATCATACCCCTTAAAGCAGTGTCAGCCACTACGTGGTCCCCGAGCCACATCCGCCAACCCACACCTCACGGACTGCACGGAGAAAGGAAACAAAATTCCAGAGTGGAATTTATTAGATAAAATTTTAATTTATTCTTTTTTTTTCTTTTTTTTCTAGTATTAAAAATTATACTTATTCTACAACCTAGTAGTTCAAAAACAAAACAAGATGACCGGGGCATATATCGTAATTTATCCATATATATTCTCAAAAATACCCCTTAAATCCCCAAAAAATATTTTTAAAATATCAATACTTATTATAAACTTTTTAATGGTAGAAATCATGGTTGACTTCATCGCGCCTCATTGCATTATTATTAGGGATGGAACGGATATCCGGCAAATATCCGATATCCGGCATATCCGGCTGATTTTTCAATATCCGAAACCCCGTCGGATATCCGATTTGAAATACCGGACATCCGATAATTTCATTCGGATATCCGGCTATATATCCGGCCACCAGTTATCGACAAGAAATAATTTTTTGCAAGAAATAATGATTTTTTTCGGACAAAGGGGACACCGCATCCTACTCTATTTTTTTTTCTTTCTTGGACATAAATTACAGTCAAGTTAGAAAACGAAAAAGTTCCTTCGTGAGAACTTACGCATATCCCTAACTTCAGAGATGAGCTAGAAGATGCAGGTGCATTTAGTTTCAATTCACAGAAAGAGGAGCCGTATTATTGGCACCGAGTTCATAAGCATAAACCATTCCTCAAATGTTTTTTCATACACATCCTTCATACGTGTTTTGCAATATGTTCTTTTCATTCCAAGTTTATGATCTGATTAATTCCAGATGTTATATTTGATTGCTTCTCCGTAAAACACGAACCGAAATACTAATAAATAATACTTTTTTTCCATAACATAAGTTACTTGTTAAGAGTTTTAGTTATTATCACTTCCTCCTTTTTTTCTGACATTTGCTAGCGAGTAAAAAGCAATAAATAGCCAATGCGCACTCCTCAATGTTTTTTTTTTTCGTTATATCGGCGATAATACCCTACCCCGTTATGCTGTGAATGGTATGGTCTAATTTCTGATTTTTCATTGCCAGAAGTTGAAAGCTGGTATATTTTTTCTGACGTAAAATGAAGTATTGTAATTTTTAGGTCTTTAACGCAGCGCCACAACGTGGAATTATATTTAGCTCTCTAGAATGTCTTGAATCATAGTTTTCTCCAATTACAATCCAATTTTTAATTTTTAATAATGGCTCATTTAAAATCACCCATTTGGAAGTATTTTAAAATTAATGGAAAGGACGAGAGCAAAGCCCTATGTGTTACTTGCTCCACAGAATCGTTTAAAAAATATATTGTGCGCGGTAAAAGCCAAAATCCTTTTCCACAAAACCCTTATTGCACCATTTAATGAGTGTGCATAAGGAAATTCACCGAAGCTTAAAATACTCACTAAATGCATCAAATATTGATGAACAAGAAAAAACAATTCATCAAAACAAGAAATGCACGCAGACAACATTGGAATCGACATTATTTGTACCAATATTGTGGAGTTTAGATGATCCTAAAGCAAAAGCCTTAATCACAAATATATGTAAGTACTAATTATGTTTGTTTATATTAAATATATATTTTAAATATGGTATAACATAATGTTGATGAATTTTGGGTTCGAAACTTTTTAAGTTTATATTTAAAGACGGCTTTTCAGCTTTCTTGACTGTGGCATTTGTGTGTCACATAGCAGATGTTCCGGTCAGATGGTCATTCTGACGCCGAACCCCAGTGTTTAGTTCCCAAGTATGCATGATCCTCCTCAGTTTATTTCTTTCAGGTATAAACAGCTAAGTCAACCTTGCCCAGTCCGCGAATCAAACCATGGACCTGTGGCATTAGTGCGGTGCGCTAACCACTAATTATAATTTACTTGATACTTCATATCATGACCATTTTTTTCGTATAGCATATCGTATAACTATCGTTTTTAGTGTATAGACCGAATATCCGGCCGGATATCCGGTGAAATCCGTTTCGGATATCCGTATCCGGTAGACATGGTACCCCGGATATCCGAAATCCGGTATCCGGCAAAACTCACATCCGTTCCATCCCTAATTATTATCATGAAAGCATGGAACGTGAACTTTTTAGAGAAGAAGAAGGAGGGGGAGGGGGGAACATATAATCGAGATTTTCCTCTTCGGATCCCTCTGAAGGGGGTAATGTTTTTAAAATGTGAATCTTAATTCTAATATATTTCTATTTGGACAAGTATTATAAAACTTAGAATACTAGTAGCTATTAGCATATATTAATTGAGTAGAAACTCACTACACACTGTCACGCCTCTAAAACAGCGTTTCTCAACCTTTCAGTATTCGCGGCCCAGTTTTCAACCATAATTTTCATCGCGCCCCGCTTGCAATAAAATGTATACAATAATAATGTATATTGAGTATTTTGGATTCTGTTTTTAAATTATGTTTAACTAACTGCCAATACAAGAGTAAAAGCGAGCCAACGTTGGCGAGAAATTACAACTGGCATTTTACCAAGCGGGTGGTGAACACGACCGAGGCCGTCTCGACCATGCGCAGAGCAAATGTTTTCTCATAGGAAGAAGGAACATTTTCGATAACACAACTTAATTTTGAATTTACCAGTACTGAAGTAAATGAAAAAGAACGGCCCCTGTGTATCATTTGCTCACAAATATTGGCCGCAGACAGCATGAAACCTAATAAACTTAAATGACATTTGGATACGCTTCTTAGTGAGTACGTCAACAAACCCAGAGAATTCTTCGAATTAAAATTAAAATCATATAAAAAGCAAAAATAATTTTTTAAAGAAACTTTGTGAATAAAAAAAAGCTTTAATTGCATCTTACAAAGTTTCATATAAAATAGCCAGATATAAAAAACTTCACACCATTGGTGAAGAGCTTATTTTGCCAGCAGTAATTCAGATTGTAGAAACTATGTTTGGAGATAATTTTTTTAAACAATTGCAGTCCATACCTCTTTCAAATGATACTGGTTGCTCGCCGTATTGGTGATATAGCTGAAGATGCACAGTGTTAGCTTTTCTCGAAGTTGCGGGACAAATTGTTTTCAATACAGCTTGGCGAAGCAATAAATAGTAATAAAGATACTCATTTAATTGCCTATGTTCGATTTTGTGATAGTATGTCAGTAGTAGAAGAACTACTTTTCTGCAAACCAATAGAGCTCCAAACAACAGCGCTCGTATTATTTGCTATTTTAAATGATTTTATGAACAAAGCAAATATAGAATGAAAAAATTGCGTCGGAATATGTACCAATGGTGCTCGTTCAATGTCCGGAAGATTCCAAGGTACACAAGCACTTGTAAAACAAAAATCGCCTCAGAGCGTTTAGACACATTACATGATCCACGGAGAAGTTTTGGTTCCGAAAGAAATGAGTCCTGATCGGAATATTGCGTTAACTACGGTTGTAACCGTAGTAAAAATTATATAAAAATGAGACCCCTGAAATTGAGAATCTTTTCCGCACTTTGTAAAGACATGGATTCAATACATTTAACGTTACTATTTTATTGCGAGGCAAGATGGACGTGGGAAATTTTTGCAACGTGTTTATAAATTAAGAGAAGAAATCGCCATTTTCCTAGAAGAAGAAAACAGACCGGAAGCCGAGAATTTTCGCGATGGTTTATTTGTGATGAAATTGAGCTACTTGGTCGACGTATTCGAGAGATTAAATAACTTGAATCTTCAACACCAAGGAGCAAATACATATATGTTGGACACGAGTGATAAAGTTAATGCTTTTTGTAGAAAATTGGAATTGTGGAGCAGAAATTTAAAGCAAAACAACCTAAATGTTTGCAAATGTGGAGGATTGTACTAAAACTTACAAGGCTGAAGAAGAACACGGAAAGGTTGTTTTTGTAACCATTGAAAATCATTTAGCCATACTGACAAAGAATTTTCAAAAATATTTTCTTGCTGACGACAAACTGATAGCAAGTTAGGAGTGGGTTAGGAATCCATTTCATAAGACTCCCGAAGCACTCTCAATTCATGAGGAAGTAAAATTCAAAGAGTTCACGACAAGTGGCGAAACTAAAACACAATTTATTAATAAATCCCTATTTGAATTTTGGGCGGAAGTAGAGGAGGATTTTTCTGCACTAAAAACAAGGGCATTTCGCATTCTATTACCAGTTTCAACATCTTACCTTTGTGAAACTGGATTTTCTACTGTGGCTTCATTGAAGAAAAAATATAGATCGCTGCTAAATATAAAAACAGAACAGAGAGTGGCTATTTCTAATATTAAGCCTTCCTTCGAAAAATTTTGCTTTGCAAGACAGGCCCAAGGAAGTCACTAATAATTATTAAATTTGTTTTTAATTTAGTATGTTTTGACTAAGTAAGTTTCGATTTAGTAAATTGTTTTACTTTATTTGTTAAATTGTCGAAATGTATTTTGTTTTCTATGCGTATGTGTGCTTTTCTTTCAGTCAGTTAACCAATTTTTTTAAATAATATTTTCTCTTGGGTATTCTCCCGCCTCTCCTCTAGTGTGCTCGCGCCCCCCTAGGGCAACGCGCCCCTCAGGTTGAGAATCGCTGCTCTAAAATAAAAATAAATAATTAAAAAAATAATAATAATAATAATTAAAAAAAAGGGGGGGGGGAGACTTATGCCTTATGCAATCGATCACTGTCGATACCTTTTATAGCCTACGAAATAATCGCAAATTTTTAATTTTTTTCCATTTGCTAACTTTTTTTTGCATATTTGAATAAACTACTTATTTAAAATAATTTTTTATAACAACGTGTAAAAAATTAACCTTTTTTTAATCTCTTTTAATCAAATATCGTGGCAAAAGTGGTACTTTTTCGCGAGCGGTGCGGAAAAGTAACTTTCTCGCACTAGTGGGGAAAAGTACTTTCTTGCACGCCTCTTGCTGAAGTATTATATAATCTTGGCTTTGAAATGGCATATTTTCAGAAGAAATTCATTGACTAAAGCTGTGACCATAAATAAATATATGTATTGAAAATATATTTTGCACGTGATTATAAAAAAATTTGTATTCAACACGTGAGAAAATACTTTTTTAAAACTCGGTAAATAATTTGACTCGTGCTATCGCACTCATCAAATAAGCGTTTTACCTCGTTTGAAAAAGTATTACTTTCCCCACTAGTTGCATAAATAACTATTTTATAGCAACGTTCAAAAAAATTAGACTTTTTTTAATAAGAAATCGTGGCGAAAATAACACTTTATCGCTATGAACTAACTCTCGCGAGTATGAAAAATTGCTTTCTCGCTCGCCTCGTGATCGAATAATTAATCCACTGACGGTTCAGGGAATGGGCGAAATTCTACAGTTGTTTTCCCTACAATAATTTGGCCGACCAAACGATATAGTGGTTAGCGTGCTAGCTTCTAGATCTCGAGGTTGCGGGTTCGAGACCCATGTACGGCATAAGTATTTGTAAATGTATGTTGGTTTGTCAAATGACGAATGTTTAGAAGCATTATAGCCCTCGTGTTGCTAATGGCGCCAGATAATCTGAAACAACCCTACAATGATTTTCAAATTATATTTCTAATTCAAATATATATATATATATATATATATATATATATTTTAATTATTTTTTATCCATTTATTTTAGATAAATCATAAACTAACATCCTAATAAAAATATTTTTAAAATTTTTTATTTTAAATTTTATTTATAAATTTAAAAATGTAGTGTATTGCTGGAAAAACTGAGTATCAAATGACGCATTGACTTGAGTTATCACTATTAATAAATATATGTATTAAAAATACTTTCTGCACGTGATTATAAAAAATATTGTATGCAACACGTGGAAAAATATTTTTCCATACTCGGTAAATTATTTGACTCGCGCTGACACACCCGTCAAATAAGCATCTTACCTCGTTTGAAAAAGTATTACTTTCCCAACTAGTTGCATAAATAACTATTATATTACCATCATTCACATTGAATGCATAAATACGTCATGAACTGTGATCCGGTAAACTGAACTTTCTTAGAAAATGTCCGCTAATTGAACTTTGTTGAGAATGTGTGTGTTTAACCTTCTTAAAATTAAATAATAATTTAAATTAAAAGAATAAAGTAGTCGGCTAATCTTAAAGTTTTCGTAGTTGGCCACCACCAAAAATTTTGTCTACAGACGATTTTATAATAAGTACCAAAAAAAGATGTATCCTTAACAATTTCAACCCAGGAAGTTCTCTTACAAGATTTAAAATTACGGAAACTAAACATTTTAATCTATTGGTATAATGAATTTCAAAATAAATAGTAAATCTATAATAATAAAACAAGCTGTGTGTCTATCTGTCTGTCTGTCTGTGGATCTATAGAAACCTACTTAAAATTTGAGTAGAGCTCTGAAATTTTCATCGTAAGTAGTTTGGGAATTCTAATTGTATACATCACAAACAGAATTTTAAAATTTTAATTAGTTCTTTTTTAATTAGTTCTTTATTAATTAATTTTTTTAAATTAATTAATAAATATGTTACAAAATGATTCCTAATAAGGCGTTTTGGTAAGTAGTTTTGGCCTTCTAATCGGACTTTTAAAAAACCAAATTTTAAATTTTTATTTTGTTCTTTTTTAAATAATTAATAAGCATTTTACAAAACGACTACTAATAGGGCTACAGCTCTTCAATTTTCAACATAAGAAGTTTTGGCCATCTAATTCTATATATCACAAACAGAATGTTAAAATTTTAATTAGTTCTTTTTTTTTTAATTAATTAATAAGTATGTTACAAAACGATTACTAATAGGGCTACAGCTCTGAAATTTTCAACATAAATAGTTTTGGCCTTTTAATTGTACTTTTAAAAAACAGAATTTAAATTTTTATTCTGTTCTTTTTTTTATTATTTTTTTAATTAATTAACTAATATTTTACAAAACGATTTGTAATTGGGCTACATTTCCGAAATTTTCAACACAAGTAGTTTTGGCCTTCTAATTAGACTGACAAAAAGAATGTTAAAATTTTAATTTGTTTTTCAATTAATTTTTTCACAAAACGCAACTTCAAATAGGCCTAGATCTCTGAAAGTTTCAACATAAGTAGTTTTAGCCTCTAATTTTGCTTTCCACAAACACAAGGTAATCTTAAGGGGGTGTTGTATTATTGTATTAGCGGGGAATTTTTTTTTTCTTGACAAGGGAGAGGCTTTCAATATTAAGTCTTTACGTATCAATTAGATTTTAGTGAGTGAAGCGAGCCTATGATTGCATAGCAATGAACCTTTTAACGAGTGAAATAAGCCTGTGTTTATGTGTCCATGAACTTTTCAGAGAACGAAGCGAGCTTGATTTTGCGTAAATATGAATCCTCCTGCGTGCGAAGCGCCAAAAACTGGGTCCTATACATGAATGACAGATTTCCACAATGCGAGGCCTCACAGCTAGCATACATAAACACAAAATTGAATAAATTGAATATAAAGGATTTAAAAAAGAAGTGATATCCCTACAAAAATATCGCTGTAAGAAAGAGCCAAGTTCTTCATGCAGTGAAAAATATTGAGATCTAAAGTAAAAGTAAAGCCAAGTTAAACGTTATTGGAAAATTAGGACAATGAAAATTCGTAATTAGTAAGATTTCTTCTCAAAGCCAAATTTTCCCTTCATAGGCCTCAATATCTAGCTACAAATATACTTGTGCGACTAGATCCTTTCGCGCCGCAGTACCAACACAGCCAATAAGGGATCCCGAATACGTAATGGCTAAGTGTCACAAACATTTTCGTAACTGGATATGGAGGCCTATGAAAGGGAATGTTGACTTTGTGAAGAAAATCTTACTAATTAGTAATTTTCATTGCCCGTAATTTACAACAACGCTAAACTTGGCTCTTCTTTAGATCTCAATGCTTTTCAAGGTCATAGCAATTGCATGAAGAATTTGGCGCTTTTTTACAGAGATGTTTTTGTTTGAGATTGATATCATCTCTCAAATAAAGTTTAAATTGTAAAATTTTCCTTCCGTTCTTCTACCTTAGAAGGAGTTTTCAGAATTTCTATTTAAATTGTAAGCTAGTTTTAAGAATTAATAGCTGCACAGTTTTAGCTTAAGCTTTCACTTCTAGCATTTGTGATTTAAACAGACGGTTTATATGTAAGGAACGCACCTAGTATAGTGTAAGGATAGTCACAAATGCAATCGCCTTTTTAATTAACACTTATTCAATCATTCAGAAAAAATATATCTTTTCTGGTTTACCAATTATAAAACATTTGATATTAAAACGCAGACATACATAAAATTATTATATATGTCTGCTAAAAATATAATTTTCGTTCAAACTAATGTGGGTTTTAAAGTAACCTAATGAAATTAGGGGAGCATCACATTTAAGTACCTTTTTTATGAATTTTGCCCAATGAGTGTAACAAATACTGTTATGAAAGTATTATTAATCCATACATCGACATATTTAGGAAATACTCAAATCTAAATTCCTAAGTAGAAAAGATACAGATATAGAAAATATATTACCACCTCCCACGTATGACAGTGTCTTCTCAACTTTGCTTCGTCCTTGGTATAATTATGTTTCTTTTCACATTTCTAGAAATGAGGTTCAATTTCAATCTGAATGCTTCTCGAAAAATAGACAAGTCTTACCAACTCGACACGAGTGTGAACAACCTCCCGACCGATTCTGACGTATTCGAATTTGGTCGGAACAACCTTCCGACCAGTCCGTACGTGCAGATTGCTGTGCATTCGCCCTACTTCTTGCCCAGTCCGTACATGGAGGGTTCCAGCTACCATGGGGGAAAGTCATACGAAGTACGAGTGACAATGGTTGGTGTCCTTTTTATTTCATTGTACAGACAAGATGTGCGGACTTCCGTCTACTTAGCTTTATGTGTTGTTTTTATGTATTAAGTGGCCTGTTACATACGTACATTATTGCTCAAATTAATTCTACTAAAGTTTTCAAGTTAATTTTATTACAAAATTTTAACTCGAGTTAATTTTAATTTTATTAAAATATTTATTGAATTGCTAACAATTGAATAAATATTTTATTTTGGATTTTGTAATGAAATCCAAATCTGCATTGGAAGAACACTGAAATCAAGCAAATTGGATTCTGACAACCTTTGTTACTAAACAAACGCTTTTACAAAAGCAGAAATTACGTTAACTAGTAAAAACTTTTTAACCATTGGCGTTGGTATGAATATTTTTCAAAAGGGTGCATATTCCATAAAGGAAAAAAGAGTGCAAGGAGGATAATTGGTTTTTGTCAAGACCTACATTTTTCAAATATAAAAAATTAATTTTCCTACTGAAATATTAATTTATTGTTATACATTAATTTCTTCCTCTAATTACATTAATTTCCTCCTCTTTACTTTTAATTTTCACAAGCCAGGGAGGTGTAAGTTGTTAAAAGTCGTTAAAATTTTAATTTTACGGAATTCGTAAGAATGAAAATGTAATGACACGCTGTTTGATAAGTAGGTGTTACATTCGTTTTGTTTTCTGCAGGATGAAAAGAACCTTCTACCCGCCCCTTATCAAACCAATTGCACGGACTATATGCAGAAATGGAAAGAGAATAATGGACGAGGACCTATCAATCAATTGGTAATAAATATTTTTTCAAATATTGATGCATATTACTTTTTTTTCTTTCTGAGAATTGCGTTGAAAAACCTTTTTAACAATAAAAATAACCCTCGGACATTTGTGGATTCGCACATGTGAAGAACAAAAATAACAATTTTAATGATAAAGTTACAAAATGAATTAAAAGTAAAGCTGTAATTAATAAACTCTTGAAGTGGAGATGGTCACTTTATACTCAATTAGAATCATATATCAATTTGTTCTTTTCATTCTTAAAAAATTAATAATAAAACAATAGGTGTTTGAATTCCTTCTGAGCTACAAAAACATGAATTAATGGAGAAACGTTATGATACGCATGAGGCACGGTATAAAATGTACCATGGCCAATTCAGTTTTTTTTTGTTTTGTTTGTTTTTTCTGACTCAAGAGCTGCTTGAGTCTCAAGTAGTTTTATGCTCCAGAAAGCACCAAAAGCAACCAACTTAACTAGCCATGGTACATTTAACATGAGGGCTGTTCTTTGCCGGAACATTGTCAGGCTATCTGTGAAGTTTAGAATGGCATCCTGGAGGTCTGGAAAAACCACAAAACTTCTACGAAGCAGCTCTGCAACCAATGCGAGACTATGTGTCCAGATCGCAGTCATGGCGCTAAAGATGAAATAATTGGGCTTGGGTGTGGCATTGATGTGGTTTTTTCTTTCAGCATGTGGTTCAAGAGTGTCGTATGCAGAGGTGGTACGAAAAGGTGGGATGCGTTCCGGTGACAATTGATTACCCCCACACTCATCCTATCTGCGGAAAAAATATAGCCACCAATCCAAACAGTGAGTGAAAAAATGTTCAACTTTGCAAAAGGCGTATCTGCCTTAATTTGTAGTGTTAGAGTAGGTTTCTGTGATTATTGTTGAGTCAGTATTGCAAAACTCTATCCAATCACTAGTATTTCAATAGTTACTGAATACATATTTAAGGATCTGTCTGATGAGTAGCCTATTGAAATAGGGTACATTCCAATAAGTAGTCTGTGAAGATATCAAATTACTTATCACAACTCCGAAAACGTTGAATTTAATATTTAGTAAAACAATTACCGTAAACCAGAGTCAATTAGGACTAGCGTAAAACTTGTAACATAAATTACTCTTTCCTACCTTTGCCCATAGTTTCAAGTAAAGAACATACTATAAATTTATAATAATTGGAAATAGTGTACAATTTAGAACATAAATTACTCATACCCTCCTTTTTCCCGTAGTTTTTAGTAAGAAATGTACAGTGTACAATATACGATGTTCATTGAGTATTCAATTTGAAGCATGAATTATTCTTTCCTCAGGTGATGTAGAGGTATGACGTACCATAAAACGATTGTTATTTGGTAATTGTACAATTTTGAAAATAAATTACTCTATCCCTCCTATGGACAGTAATTTTGAATGAGGAATGTACAGTAATACGATGTTAATTTTTAAAAAATTGTACAATTTGGACAATAAATGTCCCTTTTCCTTCTATTGCCCGTAATATTGAAGAAGGAGCGTACCGTAAAACGATAATAATTGAAGATAATGTAAAAAAAATTTCATCTGCAGGAGAATATTGCCTTAAGAAATTTTAAAGGCTCTCAGTGGTTGAGATATATACATAAGCAATGCAGAAGTTGCTTGAATCCTGGAAGTAGCCAAGAAATAGAGTTGCAAAAATTCATTTGTGATTTAAAGAAATAGCTTACTTTTTGAATCCAATTCCTCAAAATCCATGAAAGTCAACATCTTAGTAATGCTGATAAATTTCACTGCATAAATCAATCAACAGCAGAAAATTCTAACCCCAGAGATTAAAATGAGTCGTTCCCAGTCTCTAACAGCAAGTCCGATGTCCTGCATCGGAAGATCTTGCAAGTATATATTCTATTGGCTAAACTTAGACCGGTTTTCGACCCCTCCCAGCTCAACTTCTATTAAAACAACACTGATTTTTTGCCATTGTGTTCCTCAAAGTGAGTAGACGAAAATTAATTATTAACATTGAAGAAATGGTGAAAGCAAAAAATTATTCTGAAAATCGCCTATGTCACTGAAGTTTGTCTTCTTCCGATTAAAAAGTAACTGCGTAAAAGATTACAAATAGGGATTTATAATTTGACTTTAAAACTAAATATTTGATCATTATTTGAATTCAGAAATAAGAAAATCACCAAAATGGATGAGATTAATTTTTAATAGTTAGACCTGCTCTTATTATAAAACATAATTTCCTTTGTCTGTTGCTTTCGGGGTTTGGTTCTTTATCTTTCGCTGAGTGAAAAAGTCAAAATTTCAATAATTTACCTAAAGAATAGTAATTTCAACTTCCAATTATTATGTTTGTCAAGTAAAAGAAACAAAGAGATATTACATGGGGAAATTACATCATTCTGTTTATTATTACTCTAAATGTGTTTGATAAATTGTATATTGTACAGTACCCAAAAAAAAAAAAAAAAAAAAAACAGAACGATGGCTATATGTTCGGTTCTAATTATCGTAGAATCTTACGGTTTGCACCAAAATGTTTTGCATACGATTTTCTATATATCTGATGCAATTTCTTTTTCTTGAGGGACCGTTTACTAAGTAAAAGTAACGCTATCTTTGAAAATTTCAAAACGAACCCTTATTTTTTATCATTTCATTCGATTCAGAATACATCATTTACTCTATATACCAAATTTCAATGCATTATGTTGAAAAACACGTCACTTATAAGCGAAAATGTTTCGACCATTTTTTGACCGATCTTCAGGAAGAATTTCCATAAAACGAAAGGTATTTTTAAGATTCTACTTAACAGCGGGAGAAATCGAACGGTCAGTGAGGCGTTTCACGACTTTATAAAATACAAATATTCTAAAATTGCATAGAAACTACTTGGATTTATAGTGACATGTTTAAGATTAATACAAAAATAGCAAGTAAACGCAAAAGTAATATAATTTATTTACAACGTTAAAGATGTGCATTCTTCACACGAAATAAATAAAATATCGAAAACTGTAATTGCAGAAGTATAACGTATACTACTGATGATTAGAAAATTAATAAATATAAAATGTAGGCATTAGTAAACAGTATTCAGCAAAGTGTGATTATTTTACAGAAACATTTCACTGTAAACACAAATGTAACTTGATCGTTGAAATTATTTATAAAATGAAAAAATCACCAGATTCAGTAAAATTTTTAAATGATAACTTATTGAAATTGCTTAAAAAATGTGGTTTTAAATAAATGTAATTTAAGGAAGTAAATTTTTTTTTTAAAAAAAGGACACTGTTGAAAACCACACAAAACATATGTTCCACGATTCCAAACACGTTAGACAGATTAAAAATATACATACAAAAAATAAAACTGCTTTGTTTGTATAAAATAATATATTTTTTTTTGTAATCTCAAGAAATTCTGTTCCGATTCACCCCGCTGTTCCTATTCACCCTATTTTACGATAATTGAACGTTGTGTAATTTTCCACGCCTCTAGTTTACCTTGAATTAATCTTTGATAGTTTTCAAAAGTCGTCTACTATACGGTCTCTTAAAGTGGGCGTTTTTTACATTTTCGCTAAAAAATCGAGAACTAAAAGCCAAAATGAAAAGAAAAAAATTGTGGTGGGGTTTCAGACCATGGCAAATCTAATGAAAGCAAAAAAAAAAAAAAAAAAAAAAAAAAAAAAATATATATGTTTCTATTCAAAAAAAATTTAAAATTGTTTTATTAATTAATAATTAATTATTAAAAAAGAAATTGATGCAAAAGTTGATTGCTATTTATGTTTGGCCATTTACAAACTATCTTTTGAAAAAAAAAATTCTGAAATATATAAATAATTTAAGTATTTATGGCCAAAAAAACAACTTTTTTATTTAACATTAATTTATCATTTTCGTTTTATCATTTAAATTACAAACCATTCATTAGAAAATTACAAATTTTTGTATTTCGCATTCTTTTTTAATGCTGAATCCAAATATGGAATAATATTATGAGGTTGCTATTGAACTTTTTAAAGTTTGCTTCTGTTTTAACATATAGATGACCCCTCATGATAAAAAAAAAACTACATACAATTATTAAAAACCTGCCACGATTTAAAACGGTACCTTTTGTTTGTTATTTCAACAATTAGAACAAAAGATATAGCCATCTTTCTGATTTTTTTTGGGGAGTACTCTACAATGAATGATGCAGCATGTCATCATGAACGAAAAAGATGTAATCTGATTTAGGTACCTCCAACAGCATCTAATGAAACTACATTGCAATAATTAGAAGTGGTTTGTAAATTCAAATGTGGAAATTCTATTAAAATTGACTCTTTCACTGTTTAAACAATAGAAATGCTGTTTCAGCTGAACCCTTACTTGCACACAAACTAAGGTTTAACTATTTTACACAAAACTTTGCATGTAATTGGGTTATTCACTTGAAATTAAAAAAAATATATATTATTATGTATCAACGATTGTGAATCCAGAAATATACAGATTAGTATATTGAGAATGTTAATAAGTCATCCCCCCCCCCTTTTTTTTTTAGATACAGTTAGGGTTGCTGAGGATGAGTGTTCCCTATTGGCGGACAGCTACAATCAGCCTTGTCAGTGAGTTCTTGATGTTCTAAAATACTATTTTTACATTTTCTGATACGTTATCTATTCTAAGGAATTGGATTAAATTTTTCATAAACTGCAGCGTTATCGTACAGATTGTTTCTAGTTATGGCAGAGATATGAAGTCTTAAGTGAAATTAAAAATGACATAACTTAAATAAATTTAATTGTAGGAAAAACGCAACTATCAATAAAGATATTGTACGCATAAATAAATTAGAAAGTACATAAAAGTACTTCGTAAACTATTTCATGGGATCTTTAAAAAAAAATCAAGCCGATATTTTATTGCATCTTCAGCACTCAACCTAGAAAATATCAATTACTACTTCAGACTACTGCTACATAATACTGCATACTGCTGCCCTTATCAGCTTTTATATATTTCAGATAAAAGTTATTATCACGGAAATAAAGACAGGTTGGTACATATTTTCATAATCAAAGGAGGGAGTCTGAACCTTAATTTGAATATAAGATATGCCACAGAAAAAGTTGTCTCAAATTTAACTCAACAAATTTCATATTTTCAAAAATATTCGATAAAGTTATATGCTATATAAACTTGTCATTACTTCTAAGTACACAATGAGTATGCAAAAAAATCCGATTTTACCTTTGATAGATTTTGAGAAAAAGGCACCTAACCTTGGTGACAAATTTATGGGATAATCATGTGTAGATACGTTTTGGCAAAATAAGTTTTTTACTTAAATAATGTTTTGTTCAATAATTAAATTAAATTCCAGTTATTACTCCATTACATCTTCGTAGATATAAGGTAGTTAATTTCCAAAACTATGGTGCAATTTTATAGGATTCGGTTTTCAAATTCCCTCGCATCATATTTTAACTGGGGGTAATTTCTATAATTGAAAGCTATAATCACTGAAGCATTAATTTTGATATTGATGTTTTTACGAAAAAAATGGTATATGATGTCTTAAACTTCTTCATGTTGTGACTTTTACAAAAGTTGTTCTTGGTATATACTTATAGCTCTACAACTATTTCAACACTTTTTTGAGGAAATAATGAAAAACAATGAATTCCACTTCCGGTCATTGAATACTTATGTTTTTTGAATTTATTAAATACTCATTTATATATGAAATTTATTTTTAATATGTAACGATTTTTCTTTCCTACAGCTCTATATCTTATGAAATAACTAGGGAAGATAAAGATATTACCATAGTAAGACGTATAGTAAGTATGTAAGACCGCCTGGGAAAAATTTTATTTTTTACCTTCGTAGTTTTAGACACAGAAATGATCCTTTTACCAATATCAGACAATAAGTGATAAGATAATTTTAGAGAGAGTAATAAAAATAATGTAAGCAGTAAGGAATAGCATCAAATTCTGTATCAACGTGGAGTAGGAACTACTTTGACATGTACAAGTATTGTTGCCTGAATTTGCCAATGTAATAATTATCGCTTAAAATGTTGTCTACTTGGTGATTTTAAAATTATTGAAAATATAAAGGTAAAATATGAATAAATGACAAATTAAAATGCAGTGCCCAGTAATATAATGCAATTGAAAATAGTTGTGCAACGTTCCCCAGTTTTCAAAATTTATTATATTAATAAAAAACTTATTTTTAATTTCAGCTTCCACACGAGTATAGGGATGATCTAAAGACTATGACCGTTTTCTATCTGTACGAAATCAACTATCTTAGTCAAAACTAGAAAGTGAAAACTATTTTTTCTCCATAAATGTTGCGAAGCCAATTTAGAGAGATTTTTGTAATTTTTTACTTGCAAAATTTTGCCATTTTCGATAAATTGTTGGGGGTGTTTTCGTTACTATATCCCATCCTTATCTAAGATCCATTAATCTCCTTGTTTATATGGCACTCAATAGCAAAATATCTTTTGGAATTTGTTTAAGAAATAGGGTATAGGTAATATTACTTCTATTAGTTTTATTCGTATTATGTATATCATAATTAGATCTTTGCTAAATAGATTTTTTTTCTTTCTCATAGGACTTGGCATTTTTGAATGAGGTAAGATAAAGAAAATTTTATTTCAATTACATAATTTCCTATTTTAGATATTGCACTTCTTAATGTTCTAATTTATTCGAACAGTTTATGATCTTACAATATAATATGCTTCTTAATAATGGAATTTATAATAAATTAATGATGAGCCTACATGCCGCTATCCTGATATTGGCTAAAACGATGTAGAATTTAACTTGATTTTTGACTTACAAAAATAAAGAATGGGGGGGGAAAAAATTCGAAAGACAGGGAGAAATTTCCACAAAATGAAGTCTCTTTCAACTTCTTAAAATCCTTTGATTACTTGCTCACTTATTCATAGCAATTCATAAGTTTCTCCTATTCAATAAACCTCATATTGAGAATGAGATTCACATTCAATTCAATGTAAATATGCTATCATTGTATAAAAATTCTATAAATGTTAATTTTAACAACATGATCTACAAAAAAAAAAATCAGTAAATGTTTAAGGATTGGATAATCACTGTTCATTAACGCAGTGCTTCTTGCGGTACTCTCACTTTTAATGACATTTCTAAAGATAGACTTTTGGCATGTTAAAAATTGCTAACCAATAAGCCCTGATGTTACGTCCAGTAACAAAAGTTACTCTTTTTTTTTCATATAGACTTTATTTATTTCAATATTAGACGCTTCATACTCTAGAAATCAAACTTTACACTTTGCAAGAGAAATGCGTTGAATCTTACAGTATTATAATAGTGTGTGCTTTTCTATAAAATATTTCGTTCTGTTTTTACTTAAATTCGTTGTTTTGATCTTGCAGGAATTAAGAACTACAATACCTGGTGTAAGTTAAACTACTTTTTTTGTGAATATGCTTGATAGTTTGTCTTTACTGCCTTTTTATTAAAATACTAAGCCAAAATCATTTTGAAAACTATATCATAATAATTCTGCCGTTATTTGCAGTATGATTGCACTGGAAACAAAGTTTGGAGACCTGCGTAAGTTATTATTACATTATAATAATATCTTATTATCACTAGTCATATTATTGAAATGTATTTGGAAATGTCCAATTTTCACTCATTACGTTACTCTCCCTTAACCACTTTACCAACAGCGAAATTCCACAAATCAAGGTTATTTTTAGGCTTCAAGCATTGTGATTAAAAAAACTGTACTAAATCCAGAGTTTATTATCCTTGACCTTAAATACAAGGTTATTGTTTCCAATTGGTCAAATGTGTTGTCCCTCGTCCGTCTGCACTTAATATTTGGGCATGCGTAAGAAAGGCATTGTGTGAGCATGCACCTGCTCCACGTGCTTTTATAAAAAGATATGCATGTTGTTGTTGTTCAGTTGTATTGATGTATCGATGTTTTCATAAATCGATAAAAACAACAACTTTGTAATGGGCTTGGACTTAAGTCCCAGGGTAAAGAGTACATGGGCCCTAAATCGATTAGATACTTTTATAATGTTATGTTGTTGTTAAATCTTTTTATATTACGGTTAATTTTCTTTGTCAAAGAGCTCAAGTGAAACAAAAAAGATGCATCTTAAGAACAATTTTAACAAGCTAATTCTGGAAGTAAAATAATGTTGAATATAAAATATGATGAATTTTGAAAACAAGACAATGCAGTAAAAAAAAAAAACAATGGAACACAGTGCTTGCATTTCCTGAATATTAGAGATTTTCTTATTATGACACTTTTTTCAAATGAACGATATATTCCGAAAACAAAGTAACAATGGGATTGAAGATATCTTCTCAGAAGACGATAATACTCTGGAAGTCAAACCTAGCTCGTTATTAAAATGTACCCCTTAAAAACACATTCTATTTAACAGGTCAATATATTCACAATGACTGTTAGACTAACCTTTCTACCATGTAATATGTTAATCTTCACTTATTGTCAAAGAATTGTTATAGTCTTATTCGAAACCCAAAATGTTACTATTAAATTTGAAGTTTTGTGAATGAAGTTCAAAATTTACTTGTTTTTAACTAAAGTTTATTTTTCAGGTGCTCATTGATTACAATTGACATAGTCTTCGATCGATTTGAAATCACCAACTTACAATGCGAAATATGAGGTAAGCTGTCCTACTTCAAATTAAACACGTAAAAGGCACCCAAAAATAAAAGGAAACGAATTTGGTAAACAATTTTACATTCAACCGTTGCTTCGTAAAGTTTTAACGAAATATTTAACCACTTTAAAAAAGCTAGGCTGATCGTTAGCCGAAGAACGGAATATGCAAGAATATGTAGAAAAGTATTGTACAGTGCTTATCAAAACTATAAACACAATTAAAAATTGTGATTTCTCAAAAAATAATGCAAAACTAGGGGGCTCCGCTCCCTGCTCGCTAACGCTCGCTAACCCCCTGGATTGCTATGCAATCCCCTTGGCTCGCTTTGCTCGCCTCAAAGTGAAGCATTTAAAATATGCCCTAGCAAAAAACTATATCAGCTGCATAATGGCATGAAATTGAAAACGTTTTGTTATTTATGAAGAGCCAAAATACTTGCCACGTCATTATCCTACTACTGTCGAGCCGATCAAACGGTATAGTGGTTAGCGTGCTAGCTTCTAGATCGCGAGGTTGCGGGTTCGAGTCAAGTGTAAGGCATGGTTGTTTGTAAATGTATGTTGGCTTGTCTAATGGCGAATGTTCGGAGCATTATATCCCTCGTGTTGCTGACGGCACAAGATAATCTAAAAAGAACCAACCAACCTATCTACTGCTGTCGAGACTCGTTAAGCAGGGACAATGTGGCAAAGTTGTAGAAAGTTCTTGGAAAACAACAAAAATAAACAGTATCGTACATATATTTAAAAAAGATCGGTTATTTCATTGAACAATTAAAATTTCCAGGCTGGTATGGCATGAAAAGCTAAAATAATTAAAGTTGTTTATCGAAATTTCTTAACGAAGCAATCATATGTTCGCATAATCTTTTTTGCGATACTTAGAAAATAAAATAAAACAGTGAAAAGCCAATTATCCGGTATTCAATCAAAAGGAATTTTTTGAAAATCAAATTTGGCGAGAAAATTAGCTCTATTTCACCAAAAGTTTTTTTTTAATTTCATATAAGATTTTGAAGTTAAGTGGGTGGTTTTATTTGTTATTTTGATAGTTTTCAATTCGTAATAACAGAACTTGCACTGATTAAAAATAAATATAGGTTCAGATTTGCTGCACAATGCCTCTTAGCGACTTTTTGAAAGTTGGCGAGTTAGCGCTGAATGCAACCTGGCGACCTCCCGAACATGTTCCAGCAGATAAGTTTTCCGAAAAGTCTGGTTTATCCGAAATTTCAATCCGAAAGAAATATACACATCTTGGATCTATTTATTCTTGTGTCATCGTAACTATTAAATCAATACGTTTTAATTAGCCAATAATTTCTATCTGTAGACTGTAATAATTGATTTATAAGTGGTATGAGATTTTTGCTAGTCTACTGGCTGCAAAGTGTAATAAAAAAGAAATAAAAAATATTATAGCGAATCCAAGTTGTTGCTGTTGTCAGATGTATTAGTCAAATTTCAAAAGATATATTGTGATTGGCTGGATTGCTGAATTTGGAAATTCGTGCATAAAGTACATTTAGAAGATTTGTTTGAAGTCATTATCATTCTGCTCACAGAAATACAGCCGAATTTGGATGTTGTGGAAGAGAATTATATATATGGATTGTTTGTTTACTATAGTATACTACATATCTTAGGTAGTAATTTGTAAAATGTCTATACAGAGTGTCCGAGCTAAAAGTATCCAAAATAGCTTATTATTACGGTATTACTCATTAGAACATAATAGACTGCTCCTCAGTGGATTGGATACTCTTCCGAGATTTTTTGAACAAGAAAAGGATACACTTTAAGTCAATGTGTGGTTAGGAATGCACGTAAATGTCGTCGTTGGTCCATTTTTCTTCATAGAACGCACTGTTATGGGATACATTTATCTTGGGATTCATTAAATCCGTTGTGCATAAACAAAATATTGGAGCTGTGGATAAAAGAAGAATCGTATTATTCAAGCAATTCTCTAATAAATTTTGATATGCTATGTATGAAACACTTGGAGATAACTGTATTACCGATGAAATGTTTGTCCTGATACAAAAGGTACATTGAAATCTATTGATATTAAAAGTTGGTGGAATTTTATTTTTATTTAAAAATAATTTGCTTTCAATCTAATTGGTTGATCCATAAAATAAACCATAACTTTTGGATACTTTTAATCCGAGTATCCAGTGTATTTTAAACCAAAAACAGTTAAACAGTCAAAATTCGAATACGAAATATATTAGTAAAAAAATATAAATTTATTCAAAAGAAGAAATCCGACAAGCACGGTGGTCTTTATTTACTTGTTTTATGCTTATCTTGAACTAGCAGTGTGGCCCCGCTCTTCTGGGGACCTGTTGAAAGGCACAGAAGTTTACATTTAAGATAAAGTGGAGCAGATGTAGTATATAAAGCATTAGGCGATTTTTTTTATTTAAAGATCACAAAAATCACAAAAATCAAAAACGCAGTAACTAAAAGAAAATTAAAACATTAATAATCATAAAATTAAGTTAAAATATAAATTATGAAGGTTACTTTTCCATCAGGCGGTTACCAGTTGACACCAAGTCTAAATGTTTAACTGGTTAAATGACGCGTAAATGTATCGCTAATTCTAAATATAGGAAATACATTATTTGAAGGTTGTAAGATCTGCATTTGGTGGTTTTTATCTGTAACGGGGCTAACAGAATAGCACCAAATTAAGTTAAAATACAAATAATAAAGTTAAATTAAAATATAACAGAAAATAAAAACCGTTGCGAGAAACAGCATTTATCTATACAAAAACATCAAATAAAATCGCGCCAAAGAAATATCTTCTACATCTGTACCAAAAAAGTTTAGTATTCTTCAAAAAAGTAGAACATCCTTACTAACTTCATAATCACGACCAAAATAAAGCACCAAAGAAATAAAATTGAAAATGAAATACTACGCTTCTTGTGTAAATTGTAGAATAGTCTGGTGTAAATAGTAAAACATGTATAATACAAAAAATGTATTCGAATCTAGATTAATTAATATGAAACTTGGTACACAGGAAAAAAACCACTATACAAATGAAAATAATCAAAAGAAAGAATTTTTAAATAATCTGGGTTAAATACTAAAGAAAATAAATAATTTACTTGGGAATAAGAAGCAATGTTAACAAATGTCGAAATGAGTTGAAAATTTTCGGTGAATTTCAATAATCTTTTTGCCGTTATGTTTACATCAGAATATTATGCTATTAATAATACTATTTGAATAATATGTTACGCTTTCAAACGGCGCATGGGCAGAGAGCCAGTTATTAGTAAATACATGGGAAATTATTATAGTATTCGAACAGCTTGGCGGACAGACGATTGTGATACATAAAAATAAGGGGGACACATTAAATGAACTTTTGGTTTTATTCTCATGTAATAAAAAAATATCGTTTCCCTTTCAAGATTTTTTTTTAATGTTATTAAATTTTAATTAAAGCTACTTTTAATGGAATTTTAAAGTTGTTCTCTACAAAATCCCATGTACTAAAGTTTCTATGTACCAAATTTCGTACCTCTAGTTGCAAAACTGTGGATTTGTATACGGTTCAAACGTACAGACCACTCACTTTTATATTTATAGACATCAACTTTTGCTGTTTCTGCCTCTGCCCGAGTGGAAAGGCCAGTTTAATTACATATAAAGTCATATACCTTGTAGAGGCCTGACCTTTAAGGACCTTTTGCGAGCATTATTTTGAGCATCTAACAACCCTACTCCTAGTAATATAGCTAATTATATCTTCAAATAGACTTTATACACGAAATTATGTGTCTCACAATCAATACGTGATATTTCGTTTTTAAAAAGACTACTACTTGAATTTTTAGTTGGCCCTTATTTATTTGTTTGTTGTTTGTTTGTTTATCATTTATTTATTAAATTTGGATTGATTTCCTTTTTGAGTAGAGCTTTTTTCTCAGTGCATTTATCATAACTAACTGTTGGTGAGCATTTACTGATCATCGTAATGCATTTGCATTTTTATATAGATAACAGCATTGTAAAAAATATTGTCAAATTCTATTTTAGTCATTTTTCTTTATTTTTGTTTTATGATAGTTTTCTATTAACGCCTTAATAGCAACACTTGTATAAATACGTTTTTAATCATCTATCTCTCTAGTTTTTTCTTCAGTCCAATAAATCTCTTCAGTCCAACAAATATCTTCAGTCCAATTTATTTGTTTGTTATTTATTTGTTTGTTGTTTGTTTATTTGTTTGCTTGTTTAATTATTTGTTTATTTAATAATCATTTATTTATTAAATTTGGATTGATTTCATTTTTGAGTAGAGCTTTTTTCTCAGTACATGTGGTATTTCTCATAATTAACTGTTGGTATGCATTTGCTGATCATTGTAATGCATTTCCATTTTTATACAGATAACAGCATTGTAAAAAATAAAGTCAAATTATTTTTTAGTCGTTTTTCTTTATTTTTGTTTTATAGTTTTCTATTAATGCCATAATAGTAACACTTGTTTAAATACATTTTTAATCATCTATCTCTGTAGTTTTCTCTTCAGTCCAGTAAAAGTTACGACGTATGAATAGATAGATATGTTTGCATGCCATCATTAGCAAAGAATCTAAGTTTTAATAGGTAGTAGCATGACATCTAGGTACTCAAAACTTTTGAATACAATTCTTAATAAAAAAAATTGTTGGTTTGTCAGGTTTTATTTTCAGTTTCAGTAACTCTAAGTAGCTCAGAAGAGCCTTACTGTTTCACACAACTATCATTCTCACAATTTGAGATGATACGATATCTCTCATGCTAGATACGGTCTGAAATTTGAGCTGCCTTCTCTCCATGACTTAGATTTCTTTTTTCTAAGAGAGCTTTTATTTAGTAATACTTGAAGTATGCATTGAAATTATTATCTAAATAATTTTGATATTCAGGCTCTGAAATAAATCGCATTCAGAGTAAATGATTATCTAATACAAATTCACATTTTCTTTGAATTTTACCTAACTTCCAATTTACGCCTTGACTCACAATTGGTAGCAATAAATTCAAAATACACACAATAATCAGAATTTTTTCTGCAGTAAATTTTTTTCAAGATCATGCCAATTTCATTTTCAACTATCATTGCTACCGAAATTGAATTTTCGCCGCTGAATATAACTTCAATCTCCCCAAAACCACAAATACGCTGGCCAATATAGCTCGAAACTGGCCAATCGATATGTAAACATTTGTAGATTGGCTGTTGTTACGGATCTTGGCCAATCTCGACTGCGCTGGCTAAAATATACTGGAAGTTTTGAAATGTTGATACAGAGTTTTAAAATTGGAATATATTTTTATAAGAAAGGACGGAGAGGTAAAAGATATGTTTTGGAATGGTTTTGAAAAGTTTATTTTTTAGAAAAATTTGTGTTCTGGAATGATGCTCGAATATCGGAATGAACTAAGCCATTTCTCAGAACCCCTGTTTCTGATATTAACCAATATCACTGTGCTACCTAGGCTGCTCGTCATCAAACGTAAATATAGTAGCCCTATTTTTTTTTTTTTATATATTTAACTCTAATTTAATCGAATTTCGATTGGGTTCGATGAGACGTAACCAACGATATTCTAACGGTTCTTTTTTAATACATTTTTTGTATATTACCGTCCAATTATGCTTAGAAGACACTGTCCCCACTTGTTCTTGTTTTGTTTTCAGAGTCTGGAACTGTTTAGTGTGCTTGGTGGATACATGGGAATGTGGCTTGGGATATCGCTAGTTACCATATATGACTTCATAGGTTCTGCGTTGGTGTTTGTGAAGACGTGGGCGACAAAAAGACTTCGGCAAGTAAAGAGTATAAGAAAGTTGGTGAAAAATAC
Source organism: Linyphia triangularis (assembly GCA_963978545.1). Taxonomy (NCBI): domain Eukaryota; kingdom Metazoa; phylum Arthropoda; class Arachnida; order Araneae; family Linyphiidae; genus Linyphia; species Linyphia triangularis. Next base: position 70,957,740 of record OZ021723.1, read on the forward strand.
TTCCTCTAATGGATGGATGCTAGATTGAAAAATACCTAATATCTAAAACTATGGAATTATGACATTGGTGTATAATCATATGTAAAACTAAAACGCAGAAAATAAATCCTTTTGAACATTTTTAAAATTATTAACCTTTTTCCTGTTCTTCCCACAAATGACTATAAATATTGCATACAGCATTATTATTCACCAAACATTTTGAACTATGTTATTTCCAGTGAAACAAATACAAAATCCTTTATTCCTATTAATTGATAAAACCGAAGATTTGTTTAACGTTTCCAATTCAACCAAATAGTAGTTTATGCAGAACCCCATTAGAAAGCAATTTCTGACCTAAATGAATATAAATCATAAAGTTTTTTTTTTTTTTTTTTTTTTTTTTAAAGTTTACTCTTAAAAGGAAATAACGAAAAGTATTTTCGCATGATTTATAAGCTAATCTCAGTCACGAAAGTCACGTGGATGAAGACATAATTGTTATTATTACCTAATGGTTTCTAAGTAAGTCAACGTATTGGAAAACAAATTAACGAGACCTTAAATACCGTTAATTCACTTTTATTGTTTACATTTTGATCACCAAATTACAATAAGTATTTTGAAAGGAAAGTAATGTCTTTACAATTTTGAATATTGTGGCATTTTTTACGTGAATTTGAATTGTTTGTTATGCGAATGCGCATAATCCCTATGATCGACATTGATATATTTTTTGATCGATTCAAAGTTTCCATAATAGGTTTAATCGAGGCCGTGCGTGAAAAACCAAGGGACTTGCTAGATGCTCAGTTTCACGAGCGGAGTGTTATAGTTGTATAAGGCCCGAAACTACCAGATCGTGACGTCACAGCGTAAACCCATCACAAATCACTACTTAGGTAAGATTGCATACGGAGATGGATGAAGACGCATCAAAGTTGGAATATTTACAATGCCTAACTACATAATCTATTCTAAATTCAAGTATAGAAATAAATTTAAAATTCTTATAATTTTAGGGAATAAATTTTAAAAACTGATTTGTTCAAAATTAATTTATTCAAAAGCTTGTTATTTCAAAACTGATTGGTGATTACACTGAAATAATTTCAGTTTAATTTTTCTTAAAAACTAAAATACAAAAACAATATTATTTAAAAAAAAAATATTTAAATAATTTTTTACTTTAATAAATAATATTTTATTTAAAACCAGAAATTCCTTTAGGAAGAAATTGAACATTTACCCACAAATTCTTCCCTTTAAGAGACTAATTATATAAAAATATCTTTAATATTTAAGAAACTTCTCTTATCTAGATTTAAAGCAAAACATAGTTTATTTAATTTAGTGCGTAATTAAACAAGTTATATTTTTATAATTCCATGACATTTTTACAAAACTTTTTTAAGAGTATTACGAAGTAAATTAAATTCATTTGAATTTTTTAGAAATTGGTTGCTTTCCATGAACAGAGTTCTAGAATGATAAAGAATATCTCATCTACAAAAGTTTGTACTTACACATTGTTTCAAATAGTCAATTCAATCAGTATACCTCTTTATCCATACCTCCTCATGATATGCTATGGATAATGCTTGTTCTTGAAGACAAAAAAAGCCATTCAGCTGGGTGTCTTTGTATATAGACTACGCAGCAAGAATTACTCATTTAGTTTTTTTTATGGCTGAAATTATGGTGAAATAGAAATTGAATTAAGAAAAAGAAAGTTTTCAAAATAGCCATCTTAAGCTTAAACAACAATATTTCCTGCATGAAATTCTATTTTATAAGAAATAGTGAGTGCAAAAAAAAAAAATGCAAAAAAAATTATAAAACTTAATAAAATTGAAACTATCATGTCCAAACAAGAGACATTTACAAGAACCTAGGGAGGATGCCTTCTGAGTGGTCTTTTAAAGGGAAGCAGCCTCACATTTGTGCCTTGATTAGGAAGATACCCAGAACATTCCGACGGCAGTTCGACAATCGACGCAAGAGTGTCTCAATATGCTGTCGTGTCTGTTTCGGAAATCAAAAATTGCGTAGCTCTAACAAAAGAAATCAAACTCATCGATATCAAGACTTAATTTTAAAGTAGGTTAATGAAAAAATATATATATAATCATGTAGAAAGAGTGGCTAGTTTTCTTTTCATACCTTGAGATTTCCCTTTGTCATTTTGAATTTTGACATAATTTTTTAAATGTATGTTAATGCTAAACTTGAAATTTTCCAAAATAATTGTATTAGAAGAATCCTTAAAATCTGTTGGCCTGTTAAAATTATTAACGAAGCAATTTTAGAAAGGGCAGACATTACTTCAATCAAAGAAGAAATCGGTAAGAAAAGGTGGCGATGGACGGGTCAGGTATTAAGAATGCCAACACGCGTTTCTCTCTCCTGGGCTCCTGATGGCAAGAGGAAAAGAGAAAGGGAACATTTTGGCAAAGTCAAATGCAATCCGACCTAAAAAAGGATCGCTTAAATGGCCTAGAGAAAACAAAATTCCTGGCAAAAGATAGGAAGGTATGAAGAGGTAGGCTGGAAACCTTAACAGCGCGAAGAGCCTAATTAAGTAAATAAGTAATGCTCTCGGACAAACAAGATTCTATTCAAATTTTCATCTTTGTTCCACAATCACATTGTCGATCAGGAATGTCAGGAAGAAGATCCATCTTTTTCAAAACTAGTTCCTTCAAAAGTTGTTAATGATTTTTGAATTTATAAAAATTGTCTTCATGTTTAACTCCAATAACTTTTTGAAATATCTAGAAAATATGAATAAAATCTAACTAGTATTCTTCAACATTTCTAATACTTTTAGAATATGCGAATACAAATCATCATGCGTTTGGTTTCTTATAGAAAAATTTGTTATTTAGTATCCGGTACTTATGTTAAGGGAAGCGTATATATAGAGCTTCCTACAATATGCGGTTCAGGATGAGTAAACTCAAGACAATCGGCGACATGATAACATTTAATATTTACAGTTATTTACAAGCAAATATATAGTTACAAGCATAATTAACCTATGTTGTCGAACATAGATCATATGAGGAAAAGATATACGTTATTTGTCTTATAGCTACATATATTCATAGAACACGACAAGATGGAAAATAAAGTCAAAACAAAGTTGCATTGTCCTGGCAACGCGTAGCTTCCATCCAGGAGCAAGAAATAAACGTTGGTGCGTGTGATTTTATTGACTTCGTGCACCATAGTACTCCCTCCCTAGAGAGCTACTCGAACGATGAAGAAACTTCATGTGTAACGAGCTGGAATGCGGATTGTGCGTCCAGATCTAGTCACTTGTGGTGGGATGTCAAACTTCACTCTTTTGTTTCTCTTGGCTTTCTCTGTTGCTGTTTCAGAACTTGTAGACGATGAAACAGTTCCGGAATTCTTTTCCCCGAGTGCAAGGGCTTCGGAAGTCCTTTCAGGTTCTGTAGAATTGTCCGAAAAATAGGGTTTAATTCTATCAATGGACACGTTAACTTCTTTTTGTTTTATTCGAATAGTGAAAATTTTGTCGGTTCACCTTAACACTTTATATGGTCCATGATATGGTTTTAGCAAACTGTGTCGAACACTGTCAGTACGGACAAATACGTGTGAGCAAGTTTTTAAATCCTTGAATACAAATGGCTTCTGCTTTGAGTGATGATGTTGGAATGGAATGGGTTTTAATTTTTCCATAGTGCTTTTTAAATTCTTGAAAAATTCTGACTGGGCTTCAGTATTTGAATTTTCGAAAAAATCGTATGGTAATTTTATATTTTCACCATACAAGAGTTCTGCCGGGGTGACTTGACAATCCTCACTCAATGTTGTACGTAAACCAAGTAGAATAATCGGAATTGACTTTGTCCAACTAGGGGGGGGGGATTTTCGTGGCACATTATACTGGCTTTCAAAGTACGATGCCAACGTTCAATACATCCGTTGGTTTGCGGATGATATGCGGTACTTCTATTTCTTTTAAAACCAAGACATTTTGAAAGTTCCTGAAATAATTGAGACTCAAATTGGGCACCCTGATCAATTGTAATTATTGCGAGCGGAATACCGTAGCAAGCGATCCAATTCTTCAACAAAGCGTCAGAAACTGTCTCTGCTCAAATATCAGGTAAAGGAATAGCTTCTTCCTACCGCGTGTAGCGATCAATTATTGTAAGGCAATATCGATACTTCCGATGACGGCAAGGGACCAATCAGGTCTAGATTGATTTCTTCAAATCGTTGACTAACGGTAGGATATTCTTGCAATGGAGAATGAACATTTCTAGAAATTTTAGATTTCTGACATTTTAGTTCAATCGCGAATGTCTTTGTTGATTGATTTCCAAATGAATTTTGATGTAGCCAATCAAACAGTTGCTTTAATTCTAGGATGTGAGAGATTGTGAACACTTTGGAACATTGCTTTCCTAAAGGTAACTGGAATAAATGGTCTTTTATATTTTGTGGAAGTATCGCAATATAATGAACGATTAGAGCCGAAAATTGGAATTATTTCAATATATAATGAAGAGTTTTAAGATGCCAGCAGTTCTTTTAACTCATTATCACTTTCTTGAACTTCGGCAAAAGATTCAAAATCAAACTGATGGGAAATTCTTATCTCCTCCAGTCTTGATTGGGCATCAGCAACGATGTTGTCTTTTCTTGAAATGTGTTGAATTTCTAGAGTGAATTGACTAATATACTCCAAATGCCTTTGTTGGCGAGGGGATGCTTGCTCCAATTTTTGTTGGAATGCATTCACCAGTGGTTTATGATCAGTGAATAACGTAAATTCACGACCCTCCAACAAATACCGAAAATGCTTGATAGACGAATATGCGGCTAGCAGCTCCCGATCATACGTGCTGTAATTCTTTTGTGCCGATGTCAGTTTAACAGAAAAGAAACCAAGTGGCTGCCAATCCTTATTCACAAGTTGTTGAACCACTCCGCTACTGCTATATCCGAAGCGTTTACCATAAGAGCAAGTTTAGCTGATGACACTGGGTGAACAAAAATTGCAGCAGATTTCAATAATTCTTTAAAGATTGTAAAGGCATTTGACGCTTCGTCTTTCCACTCAATAACTCGATTATCATTCTTTTTGCTATTTTTTAAATAATCGTATAAGCTTGCTTGGTGCTGAGCCGCTAGAGGTATAAACCTTCCATAGAAATTTATAGTTCCCAAAAATCTTCTAAGTTGTTTGACTGTTTTGGGTTTATTGAAATCTTCGATGACTGTGATTTTTTCTTCCGTTGGACGAATTCCTTTTAGAGACACACTGTGGCCAACAACATTTACCTCAGGCTGAGCGAAGTTACATTTCCTGATATTTAATGTTAACCCAAATTGCTGTAATCTTTCAAAAACTGTTCTGAGATGACGTAAATATTTCTCTTTAATGCGAGATGCAACAAGTATGTCATCCAGATAGACGAAGCAGAATTCCAGGCCACGTAGAACGACATGCATGAATCGCTGAAACGTCTGCGCCGCGTTTCGAAATCCAAAAGTAATCAAGGGAAATTCGAACAGTCCGAACGGTGTACAAATAGCTGTTTTTTCTATATCTGATGATTCCATGGAAATTTAAGGATAGGCACGATGAAGATCTAATGTGGTATATACAGTACAGCCTTCTAATTGGTGCGTAATATCATGCAGGTGTGGTATGGGATACTTATCTGGTAGTGTAGCTGCGTTTAAACCACGATAATCCCTGCATGGCCTCCATCCTTTTTCTTGACCAGATGCAATGGACTAGAACACGAGCTGCTTGATGGTCGGCATATTCCCCGCTCAAGCATGTAGTCGAATTCTGCCTTGACGATTTTTAATTTATCTGAAGCTAATCTACGCACTTTAGATGCCACGGGTGGCCCTTTTGTAGCAATAGCATGGGTGACATTATGGCTGACTCTAACTTTATCTCGTTCTATATTTTCTGAAGACAAGCTTTTGTATTCTTGCAGAAGAGAATTTATAGCTGGCTTAAAATGACTACTATCGATGGGTGTTAAAAATGAAGATGGTCCTTTAATTATTTTAGTCGGAACTGATAATGACGTTAAAGGATCAATCAAACGCTTTAGTTTATTATCGACCAAAAGTCCATGTGCTTCAAGAAAATCTGCGCCAATTATTGGCTTCGAGACATCTGCTATTATGAAATTCCATTTGAAATGTCTTCTCAAGCCTAAATCCAAACAGATAAGTTGCTTGCCGTAAGTTTTTTTTTTAACTTGAATTTGCAACATAAAGTTTAAAATCGGATGGTGACAGCTTATTTAGTTTTGGCGGGGGAATTACGGACACATCAGCCCCGGTGTCGACGAGAGAGTGCCTCTTGCTTGACTTCTCAAAAAGAAAGAGGAGACAGTTTATTTGGCCGTAGTCGTTGGCCTCTTCCATCGACCGGCCAATTAGTTTCCCGAAGTACTTGCTGGTTCTTCAAATTCCCATGGCTTTTCAACGGTATAGTGGTTAGCGTGCTAACTTCTAGACCGCGAGGTTACGGGTTCGAGTCCCGTGTTGACATGGGTGTTTGTAAATGTATGTTGGCTTGTCTAATGACGAATGTTTCGGCGCATTATAGCCCTCGTGTTGCTGACGGAGCCAGATAATCTGAAAACAACCAACCAACCCATGGCTTTTCACAGTGACGTGCATTGCTTCCAAATTTATAATGGTACCAACACAGCTTATAACGAGCAGGTTGAACGGCTGCGATTTCGAGCATTTTCAGATTTATTTGGAGATCTACCCCTTGTCACGAAGGCATCAAATTTCCTAGTTAATTCTACAATGCTAATTCCCAAAGAACTAATTTTTTCGTTATTAATATTATTCGGTTCAGAAGCTTTACCGGATACTTTACTCACTGTACATACTTCTGTTGAGCTAAATATTCCAATAATTTTATCTGCCATCTTCGCAATGTTATCTAAAGAATCGGAGCTTATTGACAATATGGCTTGAACTTGTTGCGGTAACCTCTGTAGCCAAAATGTTTTTAACAATTTCTTAGAAATGGAAGTTTCAGCCAAACCTTTCATTTATCGTAACAAGTCAGATGGGCGTTTATCTCCCAGATATGGTTCGGTCAATATCTTTTTTTAACCTGGATTCTTCAGTATCTGTTAATCTATTCAACAATGCATTTTTTTTAAGTATTGTATTTCCCATCCACTGGCGGATTTGATAAAATATCCACGACAAAATCTAAGACATTTTCATCCAATGACGTTACGACAATGTTATACTTAATTACATCACGAGTAATATTTTCATTAGAAAACTGTGCGTCAAGTTGTAAAAACCATAACTTAGGCTTATGTCACCAAAAATTTGGCGGCTTTATCTCCGCTCTGTTTACTTTTAAATTTACATTATCTTGATTTGATGAATTTAAATTATCGTCTGCGCTCTCATTCATGCTTAATATAAAGTTAAATCAGATAATAATAGTTATATTTAAATGCACATACCTTCTTTCATCCAAATAAAATCTGCGTCCGCAGGTCACCAGTTGTTAGGGGAAGTGTATATACAGGGGCGTAGTGGAGCGGGAACGCGTGGGAACGGCGATCCCGTACCTTTTCAGAAGGAGGAACGGCGTTCCCTCACCTAATTTTTTTTTTTTTTTTAATTTGTAACTTTTTTGCATTTTTCTTTCTTTTTTTTTCTTTACTTGACACTTAACGGAAAGTTAAGTAAAAAAATTAACTTTCGTGAGAAACTATGCTTTCCTTTTCGATCCATTACTTCAGAGCTGAGCAGACAAGTTCAAGTATTTTCAAAACGCTTAAAAGTGACGCAGAACCCGCACATGTGGCCATTCCATCAACAATCCGATACATTCATATAAGACTCTCTCCCCCCCCCCCCCCTTCTCCTTCAATGTTTCTATGCTACTTCTTTAGAAAAGAACTGACGTACGTTTACATCTAACTATGATTCATCCAATGCCAATTATCGTCTTCTTCAACAAATGATCTGGATTTGTGGATGTATTCCAGCCGTCAAATGTGTATGGTTCTTCATGAATACGGACTGAAACTTCCATACACAAATTATCGCCAACTATCTCCATTTTTAAAGAACAAAAACTGTGGTCTGGCACATATAGTTCTTTGCGTCTTTTTCTTGAAGAATGTCTCTTCTCTTCTAATTTTAACGGGAACGCTAACCGATTTATCAGCAAAAGTAATGTAACGTTCTTTCTTTCTTTCTTTTTTTTTTTTTTTTTTTTTTTTTTGAATTTTTATATCATCCACTTAATAATTTATTTGTAAACCACGCTTCGTACCTAAGAAATGAATTCGTTAAAGAGGATAAAACTAATGCCAATTAAAAGATCCTATTTTTCGAACAATCCAAAAAAGCTAAGTAAACATGCGATTCTAACGGAATTGACTGCTTAGGCGCTAAGAATCCAGATAGGAAAATGTAGAATGTTGATATCTTGTATGAGATTTCAGGGTGTTTTGAGATCACGGAATTATGCATTCATATTGGCTTACCAGATATTGGGGAAATCAAACTCATACGTCGTTTAAACATGACAAAATATATTCACAACAGCATTGATTTTTTAGTTGTTACTTAATTTAACACAATATGTAAAAATAATGGAATTGGGTGGCACCAGGAGGATGCTTGCTATTGCTCTAGTTGCTTACATTTTTATAAAATTCACCGGAAAAATAAACTGTGTGCCTTTAAATAATAGATTTTATATTTGCCATTGTGAAAAGCAAAATATTTTGAAAAATCAAGATTTGAACAAAAACAAGTTTTTTTCCTTGCAACCTTCTACAAACAATGTTGCCGGCACCCATGCTAATGAGTCTGTCCTTTTCCAAAAAGCGAAGGTATTAACATTTGTTGATTTTCCTTATTTCCTTTTCCTTAGTATAAAATTTCTAATGGTTTTGTAAATGGATATCGATATTGCGCTGTGAAATAATGGTGTCGTGGCATTGGCGTACGTGGCTTTGGCGTACAGCTGAAATATCGTGGCTTTAGGGTACAATGCCGTTACATCGCGTGGCTTTGGCGTACTTTAACACCTGCTAGGGAGAAAGAGAAGGAGTCGTGTCAATTTTACTCGTGGGGTTCCGATCGGACGACTTTTGGGGCGCCATTTCCCCTTTTTCTGCGGATGATGTCCTTTTTTGCTATGGTTGGATTTTGTGAGAAGATTTTCGAGTTATTTGAGATATCGTGGAAGACATCATATTTTATTTGAATTTTACTTTATTATTTTATGAAATTGTAAATTTTTTCAAAATATTTGAAATGGCTGGGGTTTGGACTGAAGCTTACTAGCCAAAGACGTTAATCACTACAGCTATCCAGTTACTCCGAGAAGACTATTATTATTTATAAGAAGTTGATAAACGCATGATTTTTGTCTTGAATAATTTCGTATAGAATTAATTTCTAAAATACGATTTGTATTTTAATGCAAGTTATATTAATAACTTAGAACTTTTCTATTTGTATTGGAAAACTTACATTTTATTTCTTGTTAATGTTAACAATATATAATATGAACCTATATAATGTTCTAATTTCATTACTTAGAAATAAAAGAAATTAGTATTATATATAGCTAGTATATATGAAATATCACAAACGCGTATTTTAGTGTTCGTGTTGCTAAGTGCCATGCAAAAAAAGTTTCCGTAAGCAATATGAAAATTAATTCTGACGTCTTCCACAACAAACTTGCAGTAAATTTTCAAAACTGAAGTGTACCCAGTTGTCATGAAGACATGATAGCATCAATTGTTTAATTTTAGCTTGAGCTGATCGTCTTAAAATGGAGTTCTTAAATCTATTCGTGAGTTGGTGATTCAGTTATAAAATGAGGAATTATCTATGAAAAAAATCGGCGAAATCTTTAGTTTATTGAAGTCTTGTACATTATATTATTGAAAGAACGATGAGCTTCAGAATTTTTAGGATAGATATAGATCCGGAAGATCTTCAAAGATAAAACGATGGCATAAGATAAATATCCTATAGTAAAGTTCAAGATAATCCGCGAATAAGTGCACCTTAAGTCACACATCGCTTAAAAATTGATAAAAACATTGAAGTGACATCTCAAACGGTGAGAAATCTATAATAATAAAACAAGCTGTGTGTCTGTCTGTCTGTGGATCTATAGAAACCTACTTAAAATTGGAGTAGAGCTCTGAAATTTTCAACACAAGAAGTTTGGACCTTCTAATTTTATGTATGTCAAACAGAATGTTAAAATTTTAATTAGTTCTTTTTTAATTAATTTTTTAATCAATTTATTTTTTACAAAGTGACTTCAAATAGAGATACAGCTCTGAAATTTTCAACAAAAGTAGTTTTAGCCTTCTAATTGGAGTTTTGAAAAACAGAACGTTAAAATTTTAATTAGTTATCTTTTAATTGATTTTTTTAATTAATTAACGATTTTTTTTACAAAACGACTTCTGATAGGCTTACAGCTCTGAAATTTTCAACGTTAGTAATTTTGGCCTTCTTATTGAACTATTAAAAAACAGAATTTTAAATTTGTAGTTAGTTTTTTTTAATTATATAATAAATACTTGACAAAATGGTTTCTACTAAAGCTACAGCTCTGATATTTTCAACATTAGTAGTTTTAGCCTTCTAACTGGTTGGTTGTATTCAGATTATCTGGTGCCGTCAGCAACACGAGGGCTATAATGCGCCGAAACATTCGTCATTAGACAAGCCAACATACATTTACAAACACCCATGCCTAATACGGGACTCGAACCCGCAACCTCGCGGTCTAGAAGCTAGCACGCTAACCACTATACCTTTTGGTCGGCAGCCTTCTAATTGGAATTTTAAGAAACAGAATTTCAAATTTTTATTTAGTTCTTTTTAAATATTTTTTTTTTTTAATAACTATTTTACAAAAAAAAGCTCTGAAATTTTCCACATAAGTAGTTTTGGCCTTTTATTTGGCCTTCTAAAATATCGAATTTTAAATTTTTATTTAGTTCTTTTTTAGTTAATAAATATTTTACAGAACGATTTCTAATAACGCTACATTCAAAACTTAGAAAAGCGGCCATATTTGGTCACTAGTATTTGGTGATAGAATACAGTATTTGGAAAATGGACTGGTTCAGTATTTCAACCTATCCCTCTCCCTCTAAAAAGAGGTCACAATGAGAAAAGTGTTTCTGACGGAAGGGAGAGTCAAAACAGGTGCAATGGGAATCTGTACCCTAAAGCCACGGTGATCTTTTAGAATTACGCCAAAGCCACGTACGCCAGTGCCACGTAACCGAAATAATAGGAAAGTAATTCAAATGTATTTTATTTTTAAACGTAGAAGTAAATTATTTTTCAATTTGGAAGTGGGAAAGCTTACATTTGCAGTTATTTGAGAGCTCATTCCAAAAATATTCAGCAAACATTCTTTAAGAAAAATCTGTTTTCACAAGTTTAAAAAAAATCAATACTAAATGCAGTGGCGACGATTAGGAGAAGAAGTTGCCCCCGATGGATTTACATTTTTTATTCCTCTTAAAATTAGAGATGATTGGGATGCTACACAAATTAATAATTTATCAAGAAAATTTAAATCGACTGATGGATTTTAACTTTTCAATTGATATTCTTCAAGTTGTTAATTTCCTTTTAATTAATGGAGCAAATTTTGAAAGGAAAGAAAGGGTCTTTTAAGTAGACGCGCAACCAGGGGGAGGATTTTTATGGTTAGACTCCTCTAGAATCCCTAACATCCCGGTGTTTTGTAATGATTGAATAAGAAACTCTTAGCAATCGTAAAAAATTTCAAAATAATAATTTTTATTCTACCATTATTCAGACAGAGTTGGTCTATTTTATCACACTAAAGTAGTTATTACGTCCAAGAACTTAGAAATAAATAATGGATTTGTAAATTTTCTAGCATCAAAAAATCACTACGCATTAATTTTTGTCTACTTAGGTTCAATATAAAGTGTCGTTTAAAAGATATGTAAAAATCAGCCTGATATTGGTGTTTGTTCTTAAACCTAAAATATTACTCCTGTAATTGAATTTAAATAAACAAAAAAAAATTATATTAGTTTATAATAGGAATATCGCTACACTTTCATCTCGAGAAGGAGAAAATCCATAAAACTCTCAATTGACATCTGCAACAATCGCATTCTTTTTAATTCATATTGAAAAATTATTTCAAGGAGCTACAAAATCTGGGAATTTATCCGAACCCATTGCATGTCAAAGGCATCTCTGAAATTCTGGAAGTTAGATGATTATGTTAAATCTAGGCCCCGAAAACACAGATCAAGTGATGACCCTATAGAGGGAGCTTTAAGTCAAATGTGTCTAGATAGAAATTCGATCTTTCATGGAAATCTTTCTGAATGAAAATTGTTAAAAAAAAAAAAATCATCTAAATAATCTGTTTTAAATGTTTTGTAGGTATTGTGTGAGTAATATGTTTAAAAATGTCTTATAATCCATTTATAAAGTGTGTTAAATAATCTGTTAAAATGAGTTGTGCTAAGCAAATTGTTTAAAAATCCATACAACTTGATAGTTTAAAAATTATTTAAATCAAAAATGTCGAAACACAAATCTTTTTCTTTTAAATTTTTGAGGTGCTCATAATCTGTTTTGAGATTATTAAAGTAGTATTAGTAAAGTTATTTATTCCTAGTTGTAATCTTTACTCCTCTCCCCCCCCCCCCCCACACACACAGAGAAAAAAAAGTATACGTCTATTGTAACGACGCGACATAGCGTTCCCTCACCTTTTCATTTTACACTACACCACTGTGTATATATAGAGCTTCCTACAATATGCGGTTCATTATGAGTAAACTCAAGACAATTGGCGACATGATAACATTTAATATTTACAGTTATTTACAAGCAAATATATAGTTACAAGCATAATTAACCTATGTTGTCAAGCACATTTCATATGAGGAAAATATATACGTTCATTGTCTTATAGCTACATATATTCATAGAACACGACAAGATGGAAAATAAAGTCAAAACAAAGTTGCGTTGTCCTGGCAACGCGTAGTGTTGAAAGATTCGATTAAATACTATGGATTTAATATTGAGAAAACACTTTATTTGCTGATATTTACATGAAGTTTCGTAACCCGTCTAAAAATTCATAGAACGACAGCGCAAAGTCCAAAAACCATATCGAGTGGAGTTGAGTAACACCAGTTGGAGCTGGTAATACGTAAACATACTCCCACCTTGCAATTGATAAGGTCTCTGGAAATTGCAATAAATATCACAAATCAAGTCTATTAGGAATTTTAACCCGTCGACCACTTCTTGTGACAACATCTGGGACTACTTGTGTTGAAGAATCATCATCTTCACTGGAATCTGGACCATCTGAAGTTGCAGATCGCCGAGGCCTTATTCTTTTATTCCTTTGCTGCACAATGAATGGTAATCTTTCAGAACTGCTGATTTCCAAGGAATAAAGTCTCTGAAAAGGTCTCAATTTCTCTCCGTCAGCTGTTCTCACTTTGGCGACTCTTGAATGTCCATCTGCTCCAGGGAGAACTTCAATTATGATTCCTAAAGGCCAGTTTATGCGCTTGGAATCAGTTTCAAGAAGAACCACATCTCCAATACTCAACGATTCTTCCCGGCTGTGACCCTTTTGTACCAACATTGCTAAATATTCGTTACGAAATCTCATTCTTAAATCATGCCGTAATTTGTGTACGAAACGCAATCTTCTATTTAAGCTTTTATTATCGATTTCATCTAAATCCGTTGTTTCGCTGTTAGGAATGCTTTGCAAAAAACACGCAGGCGTTAATGGCTTCAGACCCTCAGAATTGTCTTCAATATATGCCAGGGGCCTGGAGTTTATCTCGACCTCACAGTCACAGAGGATAGTTTCCAATTCTTCGTAGTTTACACATTTTCTGCCTAAAATTATCCTTAACATTTCCTTTAACATGCGGATCATGCGCTCCCACCATCCGCCCCACCATGCGGCGGTTGGCGGGTTAAACTTCCATTTAATTTTCTTGATAGTCGAAAACGACATGATCTTGTCCCAATCTAAATTTGTCAGAGCATTGTTTGTACCGACGAAATTTGTACCGTTGTCTGTGTAGATTGTATCCACTCGACCTCTCCTTGCGAAAAACCTTCTTAAAGCCATTATAAAAGCTTCTGTAGACAAGGAATTTACTAACTCTAGATGAACAGCCCTATAAATGGCACAGGTAAAAAGCACAACCCATGTCTTTTCACCAGATCGTAAATACAAGGGGCCAGCAAGATCAATCCCTGAAACTTCAAATACTGCAGCAACCTTTATTCTGTCCTTAGGAAGAGGAGCAAAAAGTGGATCGGTAGGTTTGGCCTTGAATCTTCTACAGGCAATGCATCTAGAGCTTACTTAGTGATTGAAATAATCCAGTACCTTTCTCTTAAATTGGCAATCAGAGTTCGAAGTCCCGCATGATGTAGTTCACAATGCTTTTGCTGAACTAGTCTGTGAATAATCTTGTGATCCGCAGGCACTAACACTGGACATTTGAAACTTTCCTCTTCTTCGCCCAGAAGAAGCCTAGTTCTAAGTCGGACACCATCATTTTCATCTTTGAATGTTTGCATGGTTTTCAAGGCCTTCATTTTGTTTCCGAGGAAACTTTCTTTCTGAATTAATTTCAGCAAACAATCTTCAGCTGACTGTACCTCTTCATATATCAGTTCCGCTTCCTTGAATTTTTCCTTTTTTTGACAGTTTTTAATGAAACGGAGTATCCAGGCAAGCATTCTGAGAATCTTAGAATACTTTGAGAAGTAAAGGAACTTGTCAGAAAAATTACTTGATTCGTGTTCCACATTACTGACTATTGCCTTCCTCTTCTCAGATTCAACTAAATTTTCATCAATATCTTGTATCTCATTCAATGGCCAGAATTCTTGTGATTTCCATAACCAGTCTGGACCCTCCCACCATTTGCTCTTCAATAAAACCTTAGCATCACAACCTCTTGAAGGAAGATCGGCAGGATTCCTCTGACCGGGTACGAAATGCCAATCCTTAGAGTCAGTATTCTTTCGTATTTCTGCAACCCTATTTCCCACAAATGTATTCCAAGAACTTTCTCTTTTGACCCAAGCTAGAACCACTGTAGAATCAGTCCAAAAGTACACTGTATTTGTTGTCAACTCAAGACCGTCTATCACTTGAGTATATAATCTAGATAATATCAGGGCTCCCATGAGTTCCATTCGAGGAATGGTAATCTCCTTGGTAGGTGCCACTCGTGATTTGCTTGCTACTAATTTTACCGAAATCTTCTCATTAAATTCAGATCGCAAGAAAATACAAGCTGCATAAGCAACTTCACTGGCATCACTGAAGCAGTGAAGACTTATTTTACATCCTGAAATGGACCTGAGACGAGTCTTCTTGGAATTTTGCAATCTTTCAGGAAGTGCAATTTCTTCACCCAGGTTAAAAATTCATTGGATACGTCTGATGGAAGAACATCATCCCAATTAATTTTCCTTTTCCAAATAGTTTGAAGTAATACTTTAGGAATCAATGAGACGGGGCATGTCATCCCAATAGTGTCGAATAGTCTATGGGCAGTAGACAACACAATCCTTTTAGTTATCTATCCTTCTGGAATTTCAACAATACTGTTGCAGAAAAGTTCGTCGCATTCGGTATCCCAAGTGAGACCCAGAATCGGAATAACTCTCTTGTGTGCCTCTTCTACAATTTTTTCAGAAGCAACCCACCCTCGTAGTTCAAATTGTGCCGAAGCCCTCAACTCCTTAGCTTCAGAAATAAATTTCGCAGCCTCTTCCTTAGTTTCTAAACTTGTGACACAATTGTCAACATAAAACGATTTTTGAAGATGACGAGCGATTTTCTTCCTTTCATCTGAAACTTTTCTAGATGGTGGGCTATAGTTGCTCCTAATAAGAATGAACTGGCAGAAGCCCCAAACACTACTCGACAGTGTCGAAGAGTAATAAGTTCTTCTTGTTTTAAAAACTTTTTCCACCATAAAAATTTGAAAAATTTTCTATCCTTTGGATTCAGACTATTCTGTAAAAATGCTCTTTTTAGTCTGAGGTTATGCCAATTGCATTTTTTCGAAATTGCATTATCAAATTTGGCACCAACTCTAAAAAATTTGGGCCTTTTTCTAAACAATTATTCAGGGAATTTCCTTTGGAATCCTTTGCCGAGGCATCGAAAACTGGACAAATTTTCGTTGTCGTATCACCAGTTTTGATTACAGGATGATGTGGTAAATAGTGTACTTTATTGTCATCTTTTTCTACAATCTCAATGACTCTATCTTGAATCCACTCGTTAAACACATCATTATATTCACTTATATGTCCAGATCGAATAAGGTTTTTTGTAGTTGACACTAATCGTTTATTGACCAAATCTTTGTTGAGCTCTAATTCTGGACATCCACTTTTCCACGGCAAACATACTTCATACCTTTCGTCTTCGTTTCTTTTAATAGTTGTACGGAAAAATTCTACTGTTTCTTCATCCTTTATCTGTCTTGACTTGACTTCTACCGGATCTCTTATACCCAGGACATCTAGGTTCCATAATTCCGTCAAATCCAAATTGGTAGCATAAGTGGTACTCTCCAAAGATTTAGAGTAGTGTGTTTGTTTACCTTGAAGTGTCCATTCAAGTTTTGTTTTAATAGCAATTAGATTATTGTCAAGGGGTTCAATTATTCCCGTCAATAAGCACCAAGGTAATCTGCTCCTATTAGTAAGCCTATTTCAGGTACATCTCCTGTATCACTTAAAATAATATTTTTTCTTTTCAAAATGGGATAAATATTAGGATCATGCACCCGTGGAATAGGACCACAAATTTTCCTTTCATCCAAAACGGAAATATCATGCTTAAAATTCAAACACAAGCTTTGCAATGTAATATCATAGACATTGTGGAATTCTTGTTTAGTTTCGCTGCCCCCGAAAAGTCCATGGCTCAATAATTCGTGATCTACTGGTTTCAAGCCTAATTCCTCAGCAATGTCTCCCCTTATGAAAGATCGCTGCGCACCAGTGTCAAACAATCCTCGGACGATCCTGGACCTGTCATTATTGACGATTTTCACTAATACAGTTAACAATAAGGTTGATGAATTCTTCGGTGACAAGAGAACCTTTGCTTCTGATTCAGGTGGTTTATCTTGCTTTGCTGGATTTATATTGGGGCACATAATACTATGATGTTTTTTCTTGCATAAGATGCACTTCATATAGGTTTTGCAAACCTTCGAATTATGACCTGGTGTCCAGAGCTCAGTTAAGTTAATTTAAAGTAGTGGACTGTAGAAATTTTACTATTATTTATTAAAGACATACAAGGCACACACATAATACAGATTTACTTACACGTATAAACATTTATAATTCTCTAAGGTTAATTATTTATAGTTGAGCACTCGGCTCCAATTTTGAGACATGTGTCTCCTATCAAATTCAATTCAGTTCTGCTTCTCTTCTCGCGTATTCTCCACTAGGGGGAGACACCACGAGGATAAATTGTTCTCGACCAATCAGGCGCAAACATCCCGCCCGGCGTTGCAATATTATAACATTCAACAAAATTAAATGAATAAAATTATCATATAAAAGATAAAGTAAAGAACACAAATAAGTTCAAATCAAAAACACATCGCACAATCAAACAATAACTACATATCAAACATAAAAATGTAAATGTACATTATACACATTAAAGTATTCACTTTACAACACCCTTGTTATCACTTATAGGAAGAATACATATTTTGCTAATGCTACGTTTAAATGAGCCTGTAGCGGTTTTGACAATTACAACTCGAACTTTCTTATCCTTACCAGGTATAACTTCAAGTATTCTACCTAAACGCCATTTACAACTTGGCAAGTTGTCTTCCTTAATAACAACAAGAGTTCCTATCTTAACATTTTCCTTTTCAAACTGCCATTTAGATCTCTGTTGGAGTCTGTTTAGATAATCATGACTCCAACGTTTCCATATGTTTTGGACTACTTTTGTTGTTCTCTGCCACCTGGATAAACGATTTTCATTTAAATCAGTGTGGTCAGGTTCAGCCAAAGCATTAAGAGGACGGCCTATTAAGAAATGTCCCGGAGTCAAAGCCTCAAGATCAGATGGATCAGAAGAGAGCGGAGTAATAGGACGAGAATTTAATATTGCTTCAATTTGGTTAGTCACGGTTATTAATTCTTCATAAGTAAATCTAGCATTAGCTACAGTTTTTCGTAAAAGATTTTTAAAGCTTTTCACATTAGTTTCCCATAGACCTCCAAAATTTGGCGATTTTGCCGGAGTAAATTTCCATGAAATTTCTTCAGAAGTTAGATAACCAGCCAAGTTGTCATCAGGCTTACAAACTAAGGCATGGAGTCGTTTGATCTCCGATGCTGCTCCAACAAAATTCGTGCCATTGTCTGAGAAGATGCAACAACTCTTCCCTCTTCTAGCAAAAAACCTTTTTAAAGTTGCTATAAAAGCAATAGACGTGAGATCTGACACAATTTCTAAGTGTACGGCCTTTGTCACAAAGCAAACGAAAATTGCAACATATATTTTATGCAAGGCTCCAGATCTCTGTCCCTTATATTTAATATAAAAAGGTCCACAAAAATCTACCCCAACAACATTAAAGGGAAAAGTGGGTGTCACCCTCTCAGACGGAAGGTTTCCCAAAATTTTACAACTATTTATAGGTTTACTACGGAAACAAGTTACACACTCATGAACTACCTTTCTGGAGAGTCCCCTTCCACTAACCTGCCAAAACTGTTGTCGGACACTATACAACAGAGTCTGAGGATTCTTTTATGAATACTTTCAATAATTAGTTTAGTCAATTTATGCTTAGGGGGCAAAATTATCTGGCGTTTTTTAGTATAGTCCAAATCAGAATTTACTAATCTCCCCCCAACACGTAGCACATTATTAGAATCTAAAAATGGATTTAATGATCTAAGTTTACTATTTTTACTAATGGGGTGACCCTTACCTAAATCATATATTTCTAGATTATATTCACTTCTTTGAATGTGCAGTATTATATAGCTTGCGGCTTTTTTTACTTCCTCTTCAGAAAGCGGACCACATATACGATTATCCTTTGATTGGACATTAATAACAAATCTCAAAACAAATGCAAGTATACGAACAATTTTCATATAATCATTACTTTTCTCAATTATATCATTTATAAAACTGTTATGTATTACTGTAACAAGATTTATATTCACATTTTTTTTTAACTCATTTAAGTAAGTACTATCCATGCAATATTCAATATTCACTACATGGATTACTGACAAATGCATTTGCATGTTTTAAAAACTGTGGTCCATGCCACCACATATCATTGTTTACTATATCGCTAGGTTTGAGACCTCTAGAAATCAGATCTGCTGGATTATTATCAGAAGTCACATGGCACCACTGATAACCTGGTGTGAGTTCCTGAATTTGAGAAACTCTATTGGAAACGAAAGGTTTTAATTGATTAGGGGGAGTTTTAATCCATGCTAATACAATAGTGGAATCACACCACAATACAATTTTATCAATTTCAATTTTTAAAGCTGTAATAATTTTCTTAATTAATTTAGCTAACAACAATGCACCACACAATTCAAGACGTGGTATTGTTAAGGTTTTCAGTGGAGTCACTCGAGACTTACTACTGGTCATACCATACGTGATGGTTTGTAGCTGGTAGATCTTGATCGGACTATCACAATTTTTCTTCCAGAGAACCCGTTGGAAGTTACTATGGCACTCATCAACTAACACTTGGCGAAACATTTTCTGTATATCAGCAGTGAAAGCATATTTATGAGTTCGGAATCTGGACATAATATCAAAAACATCTTCTTGTAAAACACCTCCGTACATTAGCAAGTCGTTCAGGGAGATCCCATTTGAACTCGGGGAAGAAGCGTTGAAAACAGTTCTCAATTTTGTAGAAGATCTTTCTGGTTTGTAGACTGCATGGTGTGGGATATAATAACAGTCTCTAGGATCAGATTCTTCAATTATTTCCTTCATATGACCAAGTCTTTCATACTCTTCCATGAATTCCACATATAAACTTTTTAATGTGGGATTTCTACTCAGACGTTTCCAAAGAGAGTTCAGTCGGGCAGCGGCAGTGTCTTTTGAAGACCCCAGCACACCTTCTTTCATAGGTAGTTGGACCACGTAACGCCCATCTTCATTTCTGTAATGAGTAGCGAGAAAATGTTCTTTACAAGCTTTTTCTTCATCGTTTGCAAAACGCTCAGAATCGTCAACATCTTCAATGTTCCAAAACCTTTCGAGGTTAGAGTTTAAATTATTTCATTGTTCTTCACAAGATAAATGACAGTGCACGGTAGATTTCGCATCATCTGGAAAAGACCCACTCACGATGTATCCAAAAACAGTCTCTTGTAGAATGATTGTATTGTTCTTAAGTCGTATTTGATTATTCTTTAAAAGTTCGAAAAAACACTCGGCGCCTAACAGGGCATCAATCCTTTTTGGCTTATTAAAGTCAGGATCAGCGTATAGAATGTTCGGTAATATCAAACCCGCAACATCTACGGCTCTGGAAGGCGATATGTCCGTAATTTTAGGGACAAGCAAAAACTGCAGACGTCTTTCATAAGTGCTCTGCTGGTTGGAAATGAGGGTCTGAATTTTCTTCTTTATTGTAGAAACCGTTATTCCATTCAATCCACTGACTGGTACATATGTTTTTTCTTTTTTAATTCTCAAGAGATCTGCGCACTCAAAAGTCAGAAAATTACTCTGTGAACATGAATCAAGAATAGCTCTAACATTGAAGTAACTTCCTCGTTCATCTTTAACTTTAATTATAGCAGTTGCGAGTAAAACTACGTTTTTTCTCTCGGATAATAAACAGCTGCTTCTCATAGTCGAAGAAGTTTCACTTCGAGTGGATTGGCCTTGATTAGCATTTGAAGAATCCTCAAGATCTGATGGAATCGCCTGAGAACTCTCATCATTAACGAATGGTTTATCATTTCTTTCCACTGAATGTAATAGTGTGTTGTGGAATTTCGAACCACATTGGCAAGTGAATTTTGACCTGCAGCTGTCTACTTTATGGTTTCTTCGCAGACATCGAATACAAAATTTATATCTTTTAACGAGCTCAAATCTATCAACAACATTCATATTTCTAAATGCGTCGTACCCAAAGAGGCCATGTGTTTCCTTCTTTTTGCATGCAACACAGAAATGCGTAGGCGAGTTTATAACTAAATTTTTGCTTCGATTTAAGGAGTGATGTGAAGCATTAGATTTATTTATTTGTTTCATTGATGGCATATTTCGAGATATACTTTCTAATATATTACTTCGCTTTTCTAAAAACGTTATGAATTCATTAAAATTCTGCACTTCATTCGATGAAATGGACATTTCATAAATCTTTCTTGTTTCCAAATCAAGTTTATCAATTAAAATATTCATTAATAATATGTCCGACAATTTGTCACGATCATATTCCAGTACTTTAAGTGCTCTTAAATTCTTTTTTAAATTATCCAAAAAATCACTCATTTCTTTCGCAGATTCTTGATTTAGCTTAGGATATCTTAAGATATTTTGAATATGGGTATCTAATATTACCCGGCGATTTTCGTATCGTTGTTGCAGAGCATTAAATAAGGATTCAAATGTATCATCCTACGTTTCAATTGACTTGGCCTTTCCTTCCAAAGCTGCGTTTAAATAATGCAACTTCTGAATATCATCTAACTCAGCATTATTTGCAATGAGATTAGTGAAGGAGGTTTTAAATTTACTCCAATCTTCATAATTTTCCGAAAATACTGGAAGGGGAATAACAGGCAATTTTGTTCTAATTAAAGTAACACTAGTTTCTGGCTTTACTGGCTTTACACTTGGAGTATCTTTTTTTAGTAAACAAATAAGTTTCAAAAGACTTACTTCACTATTTTCGATACGAATATCCAATTCTTGTAGTGCTGCATCAATTTCTTCTATTTCTTCATCTTTTGCAGCATCATAATATTTATCACGAAGAGAATTCACTTCGTTTTGGGTAGTCTTGAGCCCTTCAAGTTTTTGCTTCAGTTCGATTACTGAATTTGTGCTGCTAAGTGTTTCAGCCGATAATAATGTCAAGGGTGCACAAAACTCCTCTAGACGTTTAAGTTTTGACTTTAGTGTGCCTTGCTGCCTATTTAATTTAACTAAATGAGCCATTTTTTGCTCTTCTCACCGGATCGTTCACGGACCAAAATGTCCAGAGCTCAGTTAAGTTAATTTAAAGTAGTGGACTGTAGAAATTTTACTATTATTTATTAAAGACATACAAGGCACACACATAATACAGATTTACTTACACGTATAAACATTTATAATTCTTTAAGGTTAATTATTTATAGTTGAGCACTCGGCTCCAATTTTGAGACATGTGTCTCCTATCAAATTCAATTCAGTTCTGCTTCTCTTCTCGCGTATTCTCCACTAGGGGGAGACACCACGAAGATAAATTGTTCTCGACCAATCAGGCGCAAACACCTGGTTTTAAGCAGACGAAACACGCACTCTTTCTTCTCAATGCTTCTTTTTTCTCCTCCAGCGACATGTCAACCGCCTTAAAGCATTCTGATGCACTGTGAAAGGACTTATTACAGAATAAGCATTGCTTGTCATTTCTCTCTAACTTATTCTTTTCACTAGATACAATGCAAGCAACAGTAGGAATTTTATCTTTTAGTTTAAATCTTTGAAATTCTTGAGTTTTTCCGAAACCTGACCGAGCAAGCTGTAGCCTCTCATCACTTTCAACTTCCGATCGAAGAAATTCTAACAAGTTTCCCAAAATGTTTGCCTTGTCTTTATTTTAAACTCTACTACGCGTTCGTTCCCACTCCTTGATGAGATCTTCTGGTAGGGCAGATTCTACTAAAGGATATAACATCGCTTCGTACTTATAAAACGTCACATAAATTTGGATTAACAGCTCATCTTTAGCAAAACGTGACTTCAGTTGTTCAATAGCTTTATAATAATTTGTACCGGATGGTGGAAAACTTTCTACCAAATCTCTTGCCGAAGAGCCAATTTCTGTTGCTTGCAGAAGATATTGAAATTTGTCACCTGAGTCGATACTATCATCTTCATGAATTTTGTTGAACTGTCCCCAGAATCCAAGCCAATTCTTGATATCACCGTCAAAACGTTTTAACTCCAACTTAGGAAGACGAAAATTTCGCTTTGTTTCATTTATAGCGCCCGAAAATTCATTTCCTTCAGTTGGCGACAAAATTAATTCAACCTTTGTTTCCATAGCAATCCATTGATCACGATACTTTTCCGTTAAATCAATGTTACTAGAAAATTCATCTTCATCAAAAGTTTCCATTTCTAACCACACCACTTTTAATTTTTCATCTAATTGAAATAATCGGTTAGCTTTGTCCTTCAAAATATTGAATACAGGTATCAATTCATTCTTACTTACGGCTTCTGTCTTCATAACGGTTTCCACTTCTTTCAATGACATCGTAAATAATCGCCGGAGTTGCGTTCTCTCTCGTTTTAAACTATCCATAATCCTGTCTCTGACGCCACTTGTTGAAAGATTCGATTAAATACTATGGATTTAATATTGAGAAAACACTTTATTTGCTGATATTTACATGAAGTTTCGTAACCCGTCTAAAAATTCATAGAACGACAGCGCAAAGTCCAAAAACCATATCGAGTGGAGTTGAGTAACACCAGTTGGAGCTGGTAATGCGTAAACACGTAGCTTCCATCCAGGAGCAAGAAATAAAAGTTGGTGCGTGTGATTTTATTAACCTCGTGCACCACACTTATACTATCATTATACATATATACAAATTTATAGTACAGAATCACACCTTATTCACCAAGCCAACATTTAAGTGTAGTGAAGGCTTAAACTTGTGATCCTCAGGACAAATGTAAATTTTAACTCTAGCTGCTTGACAAACACTGCCATAAAATGTCAACAATCAGTACCGTTTTTTTAAGATTCAACGAAGCATTTAGTCAGACGTTGCTTAAACGGTAAAGAAGATAAGTATCCATAGAAAGATCTCAAAACAATCCTTGGTATAGATGTAGTATAGAACAATTCTTTGGTGCAATTTTATTTGGCATTTTTTTTTCCAGATAAATGTTGCTTCTGGCAACTGTTTTATTTTAAGTTATATTTTAATTCAGTTAATTATTTATATTTTAATCTTCTATCAGTTACCTTTGTTTTTATATTTGGCGAATTTTCTAAACGCCAAAAGAAAAAGAAAAATGCTAAATGTCCTACACCACATCTGCTTTCAATCCTTACAAAAATACACTTACATCAAGAATGTCATGAACAATAACGAGAAAATTACCCAAAACTAGGTTAGATTCCTCAGTTCAAATATTGAAAATCATTAATAAATATCTACCTAATAAAATCTGACAAGAAAAAAGCTTTGGCTTAATATATACATATTTAATGTAGTATACATTGAAGATTTCAAAGACGATTTTTTAGAAATGGCTTTTGAAATAGAATGCAACCAATTGTATTTGGTGCGTTATACTTTTATAATAACATTTTGAAAAAAATTTACTCATCGAAAATATTGTAAATAATAATATTACATAAAATATCCGTAAGAAAAAAGTGAGTCATTTACTAGTGCTTACTACATCAACAGAACATCAACTCAAAATGTCATAGCTTTTTGCTGTGACGTCAAACTCGTTTAAAAATTCAGTATTATGGCCTTGTAGACTGAGCATCTAGCAAGACACTTGGTTTTTCGCGCACGGCTTCGGTAAATGCAGTTACCAGTATCAAGTGGAATTGAAATTTGTGTGATGTTTCACACTCCTAATTCATTATATTTTTATATCTCCCATGAAATGTAATTTTTAGCCTAGTGTCTGTTTTGATAAAAAAGCGGCCTAATTCCGTTTTGGAGGATTATGTTTCTTTACTTTAGAACTCACGATATTCTTTATATAATGTAAACCAAACCAAATATAAACAATCATATATTTTAGTTGATAGTTGCAATCTAATTTTTTTCGCATCTTCACTTATGGACACATTGGTGATAGCAATGACCTTGGTAACGGAGAATCTTAACTCATTTATACCCAAAAAATTTATTCCATTTTTTAAATCAAAATTTTTTGTCGGATTTATTTTGTATCGCTTCAAATTAGACTTTTCCCAATTTTATTTTTAAAAAAATCTGAGTATAACTTGAATGTTTCAGTACTAAAACATTATTTTTATGTTAATTACATTTTCTTAAAAAGTCTTGTTATGAGGTATAAATTTCAAAATTCCCTACTAATAGAGACTCCCATTTCAAAGTAAATAAATTCTCTCTTGCATGTCGTTAGCATTATTTTCTCATTTCCACAGGCATTTGCATTAGTGGGGGATGAATTTTTTTACCAATTAAAAAAATAAACAAACTACAGGGGAGTGAAACCTCGCACAACTTTCAATTGCAATACAATATACTGGTCACTACATTTAAATTTGATGTGGAATAATGTTATTATTATTTTCATGCTTTAAATTATTTAAAAACATTGCCAGTTTGGTGATATTTTTAACATATGCAAAAAAAAAAAAAAAAAAAAAAATGGCGAATTTGGCGTTATTCCGAAAACAAAATTGCCGAAGCGGTAATATTGGCGCTTTTTTTTATAAATATTACATTATCCTATTTTGTAAGTGAAACAGAGGGAAGGAGAAAAACGGTAGTTGATGAGCCCTGAGCCATGTTCAAGGGAATAGAACTCTGTGTTAAAGACACTCGTATTTCAACTTTTTACACCTTTGTAGTATTTTTACAGAAATTTCAGAGGTGGGAATGTTTTTTCATGTGTTCATGTTTTGCGCTAGCGAAATATTGACAAAAACCTTAATAACTTGTCCCATGGCCACCACTAAATTGTACACCACATTATACACTTCTGTTTCTGTTTATCTCAAATAGTGTTTTTGGTTTTCCAAGTCCAATATGTGCGTGCATAGAATTCAATAAAACAGCAATAAACTGCTGCATTGAACGCTCTTTTCACTAGCGCCATCTAGGGTCTTAAAGTTGAACAAAAATATAAGGTTTGCGAAGGTTTGTAAAACTTAGAATTAAAAATGCCCGTCTTTCAAAATGCATAATTTTTTAAGGTAGAGGTGGTGAACATAAGAAAACAGATGACTACTTTTGCAGTATTGGTTTGATCTATATTGCAGATTCATATTTATCCAGCAAGCAAAGACTTTGAGTGGGGCCCCATCGCAAAAATACTTCCAGGACTCCAATTTCTTTTCAAAATTGAGAATTTAAATTAAAAAGAAGACTAAAATTTTGCTTCACAATAAGTTTGGAAGTAAAAAAGTGATGTGACACAAATGCATGAAAATAGTCCGTTTCTAGTTTTTAGCAGTCGTTCCTTTTCAATTTACAATGTCCATTATCAATACACAAAACTTATATTGAGAAATTGTTAGAAAATGTTTCGTTATAAAAAGAGCTCCCTGAGAATATTTTTCTTCTAAAAGTATTTATTAATTCATTCAGTACTCACATTTTATGTTTTCCCACAGTAAGCCAAACACATTGTTCCACCTTGATTCTTTTAGAAAAATTTAATTTCAGTTAATAATTTTCAGGTGACACTTAAATAATAACAAGGTTTCAATATACTCTGAATGAGAAAAATTCAAACTGTATTCTAAAAAATAGAATCACTCGAAACAAACGATCTCCAAGAAATTAATTCATGGCTACGAAATGGGAATTAATAATTTAACGACTAATAAATCTCCCAAAAATTATGAGAATAAATTAGAGAAATACCCTTTCCTTTTAATTATTGGGCTAATGCGTAGTAAGAAATAGCACTATATATTATTCATCACACACTGCACATTTTTTTTTTTTTGCCAAGACACCTAAAATCAGAAGTTTTTGTTGTGAAATAAACTTTGTATTTATCTCATCCAACAAAACATCCGTTGCTAAAATATTACTTTATAAATAGCTGTCACCAGGGAAAGGATTGAAATTTATTAGATGCTCCCTGACTCAACCTGTTTCCAAAATGAATGGCTGGGGGAGTCTCCTACGTTATTTTTTTTTTTATTTAATCACATTTTTGAGTATTTTTAACATTTTCATTTGAATATAAATATAATTTGACTGCTGCGGTTATAGTTATTGTCACGTTTTTCGTAGAGTTTCCTTTTATTCTTCACATTATTGGGCCCTTTGAGGACAAGATTAATTATTGAGCCCTTTGTAGACAAGATTCATTATTAGGCCCTTTGTAGACAAGATACATTATTGGACCCTTTGTAAACAAAGACATATGAAACTAGACATAATACGAAAACTGGTGATCACTGTTCCTTCTATACTACATATTCAATTCGATGATCGGTGATTCTACTTTTTTGTAAGTCCATCTACCATGCTGCACATTTAAATCTAGAACAGGCCTCCCAAGAGTCACTTCTTTGGGTCAAAGCGAAACCCTTCTCTTGGTCGTACGGCAATTTCTATAATGTTCTTTTTATTATTGTGGGCATAAGGCAAAAAGGCTCATTATACATTTTAACAAGCCATACTTTAACAATCCTCTTCTAATGTCTCAATTTCAACAAACATTTTTATACAATTTGAGCAAAATTCATCAAATACCTCAATAAGCCACATAGCTTGTGAAATCCCTACATATGCTTCAATACTTTAACAATCCATTATTAAAAAGCTATTTCATATGCCTCAAGGAAACTTTATCGACACTAAGAAATCATTCTTGTTACTCATATAACATATAACGAATCTTCATATTCATATACTCCTAAACCCCCCAAAATAGGTGTTGAATTTTCTAACATATGCTGAGCACTACTATTCTCAGGGACGACGCGAACGGGGGGCGTAGGGGGCGACTCGCCCCCCCCCCCCCCCAAAGTTTTAGAAAGTTGGACAGTCGGCAAATTTCCGAAATTTTAGCGAGAACTTTTTTTTTTTCTAAAGTCGATCCACAATAAAATCGAATTAAATAAAAAAACTACAAAAAAAAAAAAAAAAAAAAAAAAATCGGAATGCAGAGTGACCCGAGTGTGAGGAATCGGCATTTTTACACTAGAAATCTATTATAGGGGAGTCGGAGTCTTTTTTGCCGCCTACATTGATGGACTGCGAACGCAAATATTGCCATATAAATATCTTTATTATTTCACTCCGTCCAAATTTTTAGAAAGGCTTATAGTCGTCAAATTTCTGAAATTTCATCCGTTCTTTTAAAAATGCCTACTGACGGATGTTTCAAAACATATTGAATGGAAAAAAGAACAAATAATTAAAAGCATCATAAGTATTACAAAATTGTGATCACAATGTAACCTAAGTTGACAGTCGGCAATTTTGAATTGGAGTAAGTATATCCTTTTTGACGAGAACATTAAAATAATCTAATCATTGATATCTTCACTGACATTAGATAACTTTGATGAGTTACAGTAGGTGATATACTTGTACTTGTGTTAAGTCAGATAACGCCTCAAAAACCATGACATACCCATTAAACTTCAATTACATAAAATGTGTAATGTACGTCATATGAGTTAAGGGTTTTATTCAAAATTAAAAAAAAAAAAAAAAAAAAATGTATTCGAAAATTGACAATCATTATGAAAGTTATTGAAATTAATGTCAAATAGAACTCCATTCTTCATAAATGATGTTATATACAGGATGGTCATAAAGAAACTTTGCAGATATACGGACCTCTAGCGGCAGTCTCCTTCAACAGATCGAGATGAGATTTCAGGTATATTCAGTCAATCAGTTTCAGGATTTCAGTTATTCAGAGGTATATAAGGTCGGAATTCTGTGAATTTCAGAAAAATGGCGCTAACGATTACGCCGGTTATAGTTACGAATGGCAGCGCCCACTTTTTCCTATCGAAAAATTATCATCGCAATCGAAAACCCTGAAGAGCGTTTGAACGGTACGTGTATCACAAAAAAACGGACGCGTTATGAACTCACAAAAAGCAGATCTGCGAACGGCCAACAAAAACACGATCGGAGCAATGGAGGCCGCTCGCCAAACATTCAGCTAAGAAAACCGATTTATTTGCCTGTGATGGCACTCATGTGAACTTTGACCTCTGTCAAATGCAAATTTCCATCAGGCGCCTCGATCGCGTTTTAATTGGCCGTTCGCACAGCTTTTTTTTTCGAGCGTGCATAATGCGTCCATTTTTTGTGATACACATACCGTTCCAACGCTCATTAGGGTTTTCTCAGGCGCTGAGCATTTTACGACAGGAAAAAGTAGACCTTGTCATTCGAAAATTTCGAGTGTATGTAACTATAACCGTAACCGTGAGGGCCAAGTGTTGAAATTCACAGAATCTGAAATCTCATCTTGATCTGTTGAACGGAACGGAAGCTAGCGGCCTATATATCGGAAAAGCTTCTCTATGACCACCTTGTACTTCATATATTGAAAATGCATTTCCAAAATAGTGCATGCCACATGTAAACTTTAAGGCTATATCGTATTTATTTCAACAAAATAATCTTTGGAAAAGTATTGAAAGGTTTATTATAATACTATCTAAAATTCTTAATGTTTATCGTGCTCAAATAGCTGTTCACAGTAACGTTTCTCTTGCTTTGAAGATCAAATGTGCAACTTGCTCTTCCTCAAGTTTGGAATAACACTGCAGATTTGAATACTTCCCCCCCCCCCCCCCTCTTCTCCACTTTTCCCAAAACCCCCCACAGGTACTATTCCTTATATAGTTTGGATTATTGTGCTAAAAATTATGACATGCTTATTTATACATCTGAATATTTTGTCACTAAATTCGAAGTTCAATTAGTTGCTAAAAAATTACCTTTCTGCATATAAATATTATAGTTTGGTTTAATGCTAAAGTAATCTATTTCATTTTTAATCCCGCTTAGGAAAAAAACTAGCATTTTCAAGTATACTTTCCTTTTTGAACAAATGATTATTGTTCAAAAAACGAGAAATATTTACAAAAATTATTGTTGAAAAACCACACCACATCAGTGAGAAACCACAAAAAAATCATGAAATTAAATCCAGCAATTTTGGTAAAAATATATACTCGAAGTATCTTACTTTTAAGAAGTAAGTTCCTGGATTGAATTCACTATTATTACACTTTTCAAGAAAAATCAAAAATTGTTCTTTTTTAGTTAAGAAAATGTGTTAAAAAGTATTTAAAAATTAAATAATTAACAAAACGTTTTTAATAATTATTGTCTTTTGCAATGCAATTATAGTGTCCATGAGCGCCTACAGGATTATTTGCAGGGAGGTGTAAGGCGACAAAAGTTTTTGTTTAATCCTTGATTTTTCGAAGATGCGAATTGGATTTCCTAATTGGAAGTTAGTTAATAATTGTTCATTAATGTTCTGTTCAAATTGATAAATTAATATCTATATATTTTTTTCTTGTAAATTTAAATTTTTGTTTCCATGTTACTTTATTTTTCAAAAGCCAGAGAGGTGGGAGTGCAAGTGAATGTTTCTTAAGTCCCTGACATTGTATCTATTACAAAAATTGCAGTGCTTCGCGTAGGGAATTTTCTGTTATAGCAATAGTCCGCCAGAATTTTTAAAATAAGAATTTTCCAGAATTTGTTTTTTGATCAACCTTTATACAATTCTTTATAAAAAAAGTCACCTATTTGATCAATAATTTTCATCAATTTAATTCCGTGTTAAAGGGCTATTTCCAACCACTTTTACACGTTTAATTAATTTTTTCATAACTATAATTTGAAAATTTAAAAAAAAGTTGTATCGAAAGAAGCACTTGTACTACTCAGGTTACTGAATTGGTTTAAGATAGTGGGGGAAAATATATATGCAGAGTATAAATCCCCCCCCCCCCTAAATAAAAACGCTTCCAAAAATTATCTCCTTTGTTCGGAGAGGAAGGGGTAATTTACTAAAAAGAAATGAAAATTTAAATGAATTTGAAGGAACTTTAACTATAATGTGATGAGTATTTACTTGAAATTTGACATTAATTACGTATTAATAAAATGCCGTAAAATATTAAAAATTGTTTAGACGGTAATTTAAAAGTAATTAAAATTAATTACACATTAAATTAAATCATTCACAATTAAATAAATAAATGCATTAACAATTAGTTTTACATTAATTAATAATTAATTATGTACTAATTATTCATATATTAATTAAAAATTATTTATACGTTAATTTTGCATTAATAAAAATTAGTTAACAATTTATTAATACCTTAATTTATATTTTCTACATTTACACCGGACATGCCTTGATTTCAGTCGGCAAAACGATGTCTACGCCCCCCGAACCAAAATTCTTAGCGACGGCCCTGACTATTCTCTTGATAATAGAGCCATAATTTTATCATGCACCATGATTTTTTCATGTCCACAACAGTTTCAGGCCTGTGTAGCTTTTAAATCTTCAATAATAATTCATACGCTTAGCACTGCAAAAGAGGTTCTCTTAAAATAAAGTTGATATTATTGTGCTATTTTTGTAATCATTCTGCAAGCAATCTATATCTATACTTTTTACAATGAGAAAAAAAATTAATAAATACCAAACTAATTATAGAATTCAAAACCAAATAAACAAACTTGCTTATACATTGATATCTCTATCTAACAATATAATAAATATTAAATTCTTTTTTTTAATTCTTTCATTTTTTAGTTTTTCCACTGTTTCTTTCATAAAAAATTTTTTTACAAAACATCGACACGATAAAGCACCATGCGAAATTGTGAAATAGAGTTTTTAAAAATTGAATTCCCACACTAGTGCAATACCGATTTAACTCTCACATACGATCCTCAATTCCTTTAATATTCTTGGAATAAGAATATTAAATTAATTGAGGGAAGATTAAAAATGATGTACCTAAATGGAAATGCGTGTAGAAGAGACGGCTCATTGACGGTGACTCACAATCCAGTTTGTTTAATTGAAAAATGAAGTCGCAAATAAAGAGTGGTAGTTGTGTACATTTTTTTCAGATCAGTATTTGAGAGAAATAAAAAGCTGTTCGATGTTTCAGAGTAACTACTACATCATATTTAATAGATACATTTTTTTTCTGTGTCTGCGGTGTTAAATATTTGAAACTCTAATAATATCACACTAGAAAAATAGCATAAATTTATAACTTGAAAATTAATTTTGTATTATGTAGCACAGTGAAGAATTCAAAAACATTTTGTCTACTTTTTGTGCTAAGACTACTAGCTTAACTAACTTTTACTACTAACTTTTAGATAGTGATAGTTAAATCGAAATTATTTCCTTAACTATTTCTGTTTTGTACAATAACGGCAAAAATTTCAACGACAGTTTTGTACAACAAACGCAATATTGACGAAAATCTTAATGGTACGTCCGTTGGACACCACTAACCCACACGCCAAATTAGAACATAGTAGGTCGATTCGTTCGAGAATTATGCTGACCACGTATACGCATACATACATTTTTTCTAGATGCATTTTTGTAATTAAGATGTTTAAAATGTGGAGAAATGCAACAAAAAAAAAAAAACATTCTGAAAACAATACTATGGGTAATTGAGAGTAAAAATAATATTTTTAAAAGTTGACTCTTACTGACTATTTTCATCACATAAATTTAAACAGTAACAAAACAAAATTATTCAATGCTAAAATCGAACACTACGTTTAATTTACTTCTTATTAACATAATGAATTCTTGCAATAACAATATTTTGTAAATTTATGGAAAAATTGAATGAAAAGTTTGCTCGTCAGAAAATTGTAAATGAAGTTCATTTTACAAATAATCCTGATACACATAGCTATCGCCCTACTACATTCCCATATTTTATCATATGTTGGCTCGATTATTAGTAACTTTTCTACAAATAATGACCGCATGTTGCAAAACTGCCTTCATGAAATTTTCAATAAAACAAACGGACAAAACTAAAAAATGGAAGACATCACGAAACAAATATAGATTGTTGAGCAAAGGTATCGAAAGAACTACTGTAATATAAATAATAATTAAGGGTCATTTGCTGTTAAAACAAGTAAAAATATGCAATACTTTCTGGCTGACGCATAGTTAAATAAGAGTTTGAGTGTGCGTTTACTACTTTTAATGAACTTATTAAATGCGCATAAATATAAATTTTAACTGCAGTTTCCAGCAACGAAACAGAAACTATCAATTTATAATAAATAGAGGGTATAATAGAACCTATAGTCTGAATTTCACGAAAACAATTTTTTATTAATAATTATACAGAAATTATGCGAATGGTCAAAAGACAAAATTTATCTATGCGCTTATTATAATATAATTGACGCGTCGCAAAATAAATAATGTGAATTAACAGAGACGATTCGTAACTGTACGCATAATTTGATATGCAAATTGGTATGCTCGATAATTGAAGTGGAAGCTCACAAAAAGCGGCACGTGCGGTATAAAATATTCTGCGAATTGAATTACGAAACTCAACCTCATTTAAGTCTGAAATAGATCATGTCTTCAGTTCTCTAAGTCTGACCAAGCGACTGTAGTCTGGGGACCACTTGTGGTCAATGACTGGATACAATTTTACAGTTGATTTCAAAAGTAAGATACATTTTATAGAAAACATATACTTAAGTAAGCAAGATTTACAACTTTAAGGTAAGCTATGTTTACTTTACTTTTTAATGTTTATTATAAACTAGCTACATGGCTCCGCGTTCCGAAGAAACGTCATTAGTTTATAGGTCCCAGCTTTTGGCGCTTCCCTTGCTGAAAGGTTCATTGCTACGCAAAAGCATGCTCGCTTCGCTCTCTATACAATTAATTGCTTAATATTAGATTGCTCCTAATATTAGAGCCTCTACCCCTGACGAGAAACAAAAAAATTTCCCGTTAATACAATAACACAACTCCATCACCCCTCTGAGAATATTTTAACATTGTGTTTGTCTATAGTCCAATAAGAAAGCCAAAATTTCTTACGTTGAAAATTTCGCAGTTGTAGCCTTGTTAGAAGTCGTTTAATAAAAGAAAATATTTAAAAAAATATTATTAATAATAATAATAATAAAAGTAATTCAAGTTTTAACATTATGTTTTTCAAAAAACTAATTAGAAGGAAAAAACTACTTTTGTTTAAAATTTCAGACCTGTATCCCATTAAAAGTCATTTCGTAAGAAAAGAAGTAAAATTTAAAAAAAAAAAAAAAAAAAAAAAATTAGTTGAACAATTTATTAAAAATTTAATATTCTTTTTTCAAAAGTCCAATCAGAGGACCAAAACTACTTATGTTGAAAATTTCAGAGCTATATCCCTATTTGAAGTGGCTTTGTAAAACATAAATTAATTAAAAAAACTAATTACAATTTTACATTCGGTTTTTCAAAAGTCCGGTTTGAAGGCCAAAACTCTTTATTTTGAAAATTTCACAGCTGTAGGTCTCTTAGAAATCAGTTCGGTTTTTTTTTTGGTTTTTTTAATTAAAAAAAAATTAATTAAGATTTTAATATTCTGTTGAAGAGTTAATCCTACCATATTGCAAGGTGAGACCGAAAAGTAAGGTGACTGATGTCATAATAATCACTGTATTATATATTTGCAGATAAATACATCACTGTCCTTCAAAGTAGTCTACTACACACTTCTGACAACGTTCATATAAGTTCTTGAAACTTCTGAAAAAGTCCTCCTTTGAGACTGTCTTAAATTCCTTGGTAACAGCAGCTTGAATGTCTGAGATGCTTGAAAATCGGTTTCCCATCAGTGCCAATATCAGTTGTGGAAAGAGGAAAAAATCTACTGGCGCTAGATCAGGGGAATAAGGAGGGTGTAATACTAGACTGAAATTGACACTGAAGGGAAACCGATTGTCAAGCATCTCAGACATTGTGTATTGTAGATGGCGGGAACTACTTTGAAGGACAGTGATGTATTTATCTGCAAATATATAATACAGTGGTTATAATGACATCAGTCAACTTACTTTTCGGTCTCACTTTGTACATATTCATAAGTTTTAGTATATTCAGCGCAATTTAAGGGGCTAATATACGAGGATAGTAAAACTGACAGTAGCCGATCGACAGTGCTATCCGATCTGAAAATCCCCTTCGTTTACCCCTTTCTCCTAGTGACAGACAGAAACTCTCTTGGACAGTAAATTCGAGCATGTTTGAAATGAGAGACAGATCTGTCTGTGAAGATACTCACGTGACCTTCGGTAGCCAATAATCTTCCTGCTCTCCCTTCCAGCTAGAATTCTACCACTTTTTTTTTTTCTTTTTTTTTTTTAATGAATTTCTGACTTTCTTTAGATTGGAAAAGAATTTATAAATGAAATTAAAAATGAGTGTGCAGAGTTAAAACAAAAGGTGCAACAATATATAGAAATTTCTCGAAGCTTTCCAGAATTATGAAGTTTTATGGAATGTTCGCCACATGGAATATTCCAATAAAATTAAAAGAGACAATGCACTTTTGATGCTCTATAAAGATTTAGTTGTAATGAATATTGTTGTAATCAATATTCCATTTTTAAGGAATAAAATAAAAAGCATAAAATCAACATATAAGCAGGAATATCTTAAAGTTGCTGCTTCTAAAACTTCTGAAAAAGGAACTGAGGAATTATATATACAGTAAAACAAGCACGTGGCCAGGGGAACAGATATATCCCTTCCCGAAATATCTCAGTTTACTTTTAAAACGCTAAAACAAAAAGATATTTCGTTTAAAATGGTAAATTTAATTTAAATATTTTTAAATTTCTCATCATACATAGAAAAAAAATACGTGTAACTAAATATATTTGGCATTAATAACGAAAGTTACTGTTATGATTTGCTGAGTTATAATTTCCTATCCCCTCCCGAGAAAACTCTCTGTGGCTACGCCCTACGCATAGTAAAACTATGATGGTTCAACTCTGCAGATATGTTTTTGAGAGAAATGGTATATTCTAGACCATCCATTTCTAATCTGGCAAGTTTTAATTTATAAAACATATTTTGCACAGAGCGTTAAGAAGAACTTACCCTGAGCGATATTATAAATACTATTTTTAATACCTCAAGTTATACTTATAATTGTCTTTTTTATTTATGTACTAGCTAAATACCCGTGCTTCACTACGAAATTTTAACATGTGCAATATTTTAGCTAGGTGTGAGGCCTCGCGTTGCGGAAATCTGTCATTCGTGAATAAGACCCAGTTTTTGGCGCTTCGCTCGCAGGAAGGTTCATCGCTACGCAAAATCGAGCTCGCTTCGTTCACACACGCTTCGTAAACACAGGCTTATTTCACTCGTTAAAAGATTCGTTGCTATGCAAGCATAGGCTCGCTTCGCTTTCTGAAAGGTTCATTGCTGCGTAAGCATAAGCTCGATTCGCTCTCTGAAAGGTTCATTGCTGCGTAAGCATTAAGCTCGCTTCATTCACTAAAATCTAATACTTACGTACTTAATATTGGAAGCCTCTCCCTTGTCAAGAAAAACAAAATTCCCCGTTAATACAATAATACAACACCCCTTTAAGATTATTTTAACACGTGTTTGTGGAAAGCAAAATTAGAGGCTAAAACTACTTATGTTGAAACTTTCAGAGATCTAGGCCTATTCGAAGTCTCTTTTTGTAAAAAAATTAATTGAAAAACAAATTAAAATTTTAACATTCTTTTTATCAGTCCAATTAGAAGGACAAAACTACTTGTGTTGAAAATGTCAGAAATGTAGCCCAATCACAAATCGCTTTGTAAAATATTTGTTAATTAATCAATAATAAAAAAAAAAATTAAATTCCGTTTTTTAAAAATTCAATTAGAATGCCACAACTATATATGTTGAAAATTTCAAAGCTGTAGCCGTATTTGAAATCGTTTCGTAATATATATATTAATTAATTAAAAAAATTAATTAATAACAAACTAAACAAAAATTAAAAATTCTGTTTTTCTAAAGTCTAATTAGAAGGACAAAACTACTTGTGTTGAAAATTTTAGAGCTGTAGACCTATTAGAAATCGTTTTGTAAAATATTAATTAATTAATTCTAAAAATTAATTAAAAAGAAACTAAATAAAAATTTAAAATTCTGTTTTTCAAAAGTCCAATTAAAAGGCTAAAACTACTTATGTTGAAAATTTCAGAGCTGTAACCCAATTAGTAGTCGTTTTGTAAAATGTTTATTAATTAATTAAAAAAATTAATTAAAAAAGAACAAAATAAAAATTTAAAATTCTGTTTTTTAAAAGCCTAATTAGAAGGCCAAAACTACTTATGTTGAAAATTTCAGAGTTGTAGCCCTATTAGTAGTCGTTTTGTAACATACTTATTAATTAATTAAAAAAAATTAATTAAAAAAGAACAAAATAAAAATTTAAAATTCTGTTTTTTAAAAGTCCGATTAAAACGCCAAAACTACTTATGTTGATAATTTCAGAGCTGTAGCCCTATTAGTAATCGTTATAAAATATTTATTATTTAATTAAAAAATTTAATTAAAAAGGAACAAAATAAATATTTAAAATTCTGTTTTTTAAAAGTCCGATTAAAAGGCCAAAACTACTTATGTTGAAAATTTCAGAGCTGTAGCCCTATTAGATATCGTTTTGTAACATATTTATTAACTAAAAAAGTTAATTAAAAAAGAACTAATTAAAATTTTAAAATTCAGTTTGTGATGCATAAAATTAGAAGGTCAAAACTACGTATGCTGAAAATTTCAGAGCTCTACTCCAATTTTAAGTAGGTTTCTATAGATCCACAGAGACACAGACAGACAGACACACAGCTTGTTTTATTATTATAGATTTAACTACGAATCGTAGAGTATTGATAATTTAATATTAGTGTAATTATTAACTGTGAACTTTAACGTCTAGGAATTCTCATTTCTACTGCTGTATATTAAATCCATATATCAAAGCTATAACAATGCCATAACGAAGCATGTACAATTAGGTAACATTCAATGACTGAAATGTTCTCCTGTTAAAGTTGACGACAGATATGAAAACAAACGTAAGAATTTAAAGTTTTTCACAAGAAAAAAAAAACGAAATTAATCCTAAACAAACAAAAAGAGTAGCCAAGAAACCATTACCCTTGAAATAAAAAAAAGACAGATATGAAAAAAAGACAGAATAAAAAAAAGACAGTTGACGACAGATATGAAAACATGCATGAGAATTTAAAGTTTTTCAGAAGGAAAAAAAAATGGGGGGGGGGGAATCACGAAATTATTAATCTTAAACAAACAAAAAAGTCGACAAGAAACCACTACCCTCATAATAAAAAAAGTCATCGATTCACTTTTTAGAGAAAAACTTGGAGAGAAAAATTGTCTCCTAATATCCAAGTACTAATGCAATATTTGGTATCTCCGTTTTTAAAAAAGATATGAACTACCCGTTTAGTTCCTATGGAAGCCCTCTTCCGGTTCAATTTAAAAATATACCTGGTATAAATTGAATTTTGTGTAATATTACTAATCTTACAAAAGCTTTCAAACTTACATATCACACATATCTGTTTCATTTTTAGTTTAGGGTTTAATGAATGGAAAAAGGATTTTTGGTCGAATCTTCGGGTTCAAATTAGTATAGGAACTAGCCTCAGTAAAACCTTTCATTTGATGTATTGTATGCGTCTTGTCTGTGAATGTTAAAGTAAAATGGACAGAGCCTTTATGTATTATGTAAGCTTCTATCTACAGTGCAGAAACTACATTAGGTACACTACCCCCACTGCCAAGGCCGGATTTAGACTTGATAAGGCCCTAAGCTATTTGAGATATGGGGGGCCCTTTATAAGTCCAGATATTATATGTCAGTGTCAAATACGATTTTCGGATACCTAGAGGATTAAACTGAAATACAATTAAGAAGTATATAGATAGTTAAATAATACATCTTTAACTTAAAATCATTTTTATTCATAACAAACTTAAAAATGCAAACTCTGGTATAAAGAAACAAAAGTTCTTTTAAAAGGCACAATATACAAAGGCTTATTATCTAATACCTTGAAGCATGTTATAAGGATTAAGGAATTATATTAAACTAAAATATTTTCTTTCTTGCCTTTGCCTGAGCAAAGTCACTGATGACGTCAGCAAATGATAAACTGCGTAGTTTGTCACTTTCTATGCACATGAGATTGAGGGAACATAATTTATCTTGAGTCATTGTTGTTCTAAATTCATTTTTTATCCTCTTCAGCTGAGAAATTTTTTTTTCTCCAGAGCAATTGGCAACCATCATATTCAGAAACTATCTCAAAATCGCTCCTACATTATGGAATAGGGCGCATCGAAAAAATCGAAGTTTATCAAATCTCTTAGCGGTAGTGCGGAAAATTTGTGGACACTCATCAGTAATAAGTGTGTGAAATTTTAAAACTCTGAGTTAATATCTTCTGTCGCCTCAATGGCCCCAAATTTCCGAAAATTGAACTAAAAGTGTTTAAAATTCAAAAAATTCCTAAAAATTCCCATATTTCGTTTAACGATTGGGGGTAGTGGTTAAATGTTAGTATTGTTTAACAACAACAACTATATTTTTTTTAAAAATTATAGGTTGATATCTTCTGTCGCCTCAGTGAACCGGAAATTCCGAAAATTTGAATAAAAAGGAATACAGTTCAATATTTAATCAGCAGTCGGCAGATTTCCTTGATCGTTTTGAGGTAGCGTGTAATAAAAATTACTTTTTTCAACAAAAAAAAGTATGCAAGAATTATTGGTTAATATCTTCTACCACACTGGGTTCAGCATACTGCTAGAAAAGCAAAGTGGAACACCCCTGTTTTCACCCCGAGAAACAAATCGGAGCGACCAATAAATCACGTGATCATTTTCACTTGTATAGTATTAAGTATAACTCTAGAATATTTTCTTTCAATTAGTTTCGATCTTCATATCAAACATAATTGCAGCAATGTAGTCGTTTCTTTTTAAGGAATTTTCGTAGCTTAGTGTCCGTAGTCATTTATTAGTAAAAGATATTGGTAAATATTAGAAATGCAAGAATCATCGCATTCAAAGTTTTCAAGTCGACAAATGCTGCAATGCCCTATTTTTGGAACACCGTAGGATTTTTCTCGCATGCTGCCAACACATGAAGACGTCATAAGATGTTGCGCTCATGAGAGATGGCGTATTGGTAATGAAACTGATGGAAATAAAGAACCATGCTTCTCTGTTACTGCAGAAATTGTTGCTTTGAAATTTGAAAGTTTATACGTCGATTCATCCATTCCTTCTGTTTCACATAAGCGTGTATCATATCACAAACATAAAACCATAAAAAATATCGTTCAATCAGGAAAAATATAAAACGTGTGGGAAGAAGCAAGACTGCTCTTGAAAATGTTGAGAACTTTAAAACGGAAACAAAGAAACTATTCGACATATCTTCCTGTAAATGCGCTATTTTTAAGGAGTGTATCTGTCCAAAAGAGAACAAAGTTCCGCCAAATGAGCAGGCGTTCCTCAAAGACCAAAGAACGGAAAGAAAAATGTTCATTGGAAGTGTTGATGTACCCGAAACAAAACGACTTCAGAAACGTTAAATGCGAGTACAACAAAATGCTGTGCAAAGTAAAAAAAAAAGGCGCCTCCTGCTTCTGTTTCAAGTTTTACTCTGGTAAATAAAGATATGATGGAGGTGGATTCGGAGGTGTATACCAAAGGCGCGCCCTACACACCGTTTCTTCAGCAGGATTCAAGCAGTCTTCAGATGCGTGTAAAATTGAACAATACAATTATTGTCAGTCAAAGATATGGTGTTTCTAACAGAGCCACGGCTGCTATTGCATCGAGTGTTATGAATGATTTCGGTTTAATATCGGAATCGAATTCCAGTCTCGTCACAGACAAAAACAAAATATGGAAGGGAAAATCAAGAGTTTACAAGCAAATGGTATCAAAATTAAATGAAAATCGTTCCAATCTATCTGGCCTTTATTTTGATGGCCGGCGTGACAAAACTTTAACATCAGAAACACTCGAGGGAAAGCAGTTACAAAGAACAATTGTAGAAGCGTATTACTGTATTGTATCGGAGCCTGGTTCTTCGTGCGTGGGGCATGTTACACCTGAAAGTGGATGTAGTCTTCGTGTATCGAACAGCATTTACGAATACGTAACAAGTACTTTTTTGGATGATTTTAGCAAGCTCACAGTTGTCGGGTGTGACGGCACTGTGGTGAACACATGAATGTTTACTGGTGTAATTCGCAGGTTTGAAATGAAACTTCAAAGACCACTCCAATGGATTGTCCGCTTACTTCATTTTAATGAGTTGCAATTACGACACTTATTCCAGTCAATAGACGGCAAGTCTTCTGGCCCTTCATCTTACACTGGAGACATTGGACGAAAACTTAAAGGATGTGAAAAAATTTCTGTCGTTGCTTTTAGTAATATTAAATGCAAGTTGCCACACATTGATAGTAGGTTACTCAGTTCAGATCAGAAATACTTATTCGACACTTACACTGCCATTAGTTCTGGCATTTGTAGTTTAGATCTTAGCTAACCGAGAACCAGGAACGTTGAATTTGGTCCTCTGGCTAACAACTGCAAATCGAATACTGAGGTTATATATATCTACATCAGACCCATCAAATGAGCTTTAGTTGAATTCATTCTAAGAGTCTACGCACCCTCATAGTTCCGAATTAAGATTAATCACTCCATAAAAGACGGTCCTAGATATCTGTAGCATTTCATAAGCTCATCTCTGTACTTGCCTAAGAAGTATTGTGACGTTATCGATCCAGTTATTTCTCGAAACGTTTATTTTGCTGCATCCCTACTATACACTCTAATGCATCCATCACAGGTATAAACGTTTTGATTCTGAACTTGTCTCTTGGCTCAAGGTTCTCTAAAGCAACATCTCCATCATCATTGATATCTCTTCTTCTATATCTGCTTTTCCTTTTCTTGAAATCAGCATCAAGCAATTTTTTCTTTGCTTTTTCTTCAAACTGATCGAACATATCCCTAGAACCTTTAACAAAATCCGAAAGTGAAGCATACAATTTCCTACATACGTCTAGACTAATTTGGGGGTCTTGCAGTGGTTGACTAGTCTTGTGAAATTCATCCAGCAAGTAACTGCACAAAAGAACATTACCATAAAATCAAACTCCTCCATTTTATTCAAAACACTTATGGCTTGATTTATTATTTCACCTTTCTCTGTAGCATCAATATGCAGCTGATGCAATGCAGAAGTTATTCCATCCAAATATTGCACTTGTGGCCATTGAATGTGCTTCCCATCTAGTCTTTGACAAAGACTTTGGAACTTTTGAATCATCTTTGAAGAATGACTACAGTACTGCCCATCTATGTGTAGATGATGAAAAGAAATTATATATTTCTTGAACAATTCCAAAAAAGTTTACTGCATCTAAACAACAGTCAACTGCTGCTCTACCAACAAGATTCAGGGAATGACCAGCACATGGAATATACATAGCATACTTGTTAATCTTTAATATTATTTCTTGCATACCCTTGTATTTGCCAGACATATTGGTAGCATTATCATATGACTGGCCTCGAACCTTACTAAAATCTATTTTGCACTCATTTGTAAAGTCATTGTGCACCATCTTAGCCATACTTTCCCCTGGGTACTACCCATCTGCCATACTACCCATCACTAGGGAAGCTAGAAAATGTTCAATAGGGAGCCCATCATCTGGTGAAACATATCTCACAATAACAGTGAGCTGATCAACATGGGACCGGTCTGGAGTGGAATCTACAAATAAACTAAAGTATCCTGAAGTTCTTAAATCATTCAAAATTGAATCTCTTACTTTATGTGCTATAATTTGGATAAATTCATCACATATTGTTTTAGAAAGACAAGACGGGACACCTGATCCTTTATTCTTAAATTTTTTTAAATGGTCTGTTTGAAAAGGATCAAATTTTGCTATAAGTTCGAATAATCCAAGGAAATTGACATTCTGAGGGGAACCAAATGTTTCCTTATCTGCCCTGAAAGATAATACACACTCTGCCATACTAATTATGACTGCCACAACTCGTTCAAGAACATTTTTCTAGTACTGCCATTTATTATTTATCTATTCTGTTAGTTGGCAGTCAATTATCGAGTCACGTTGTCTTGTAAGTTATGTCACCGAAGCTGTTCTATGGTCTACAGAGTTTTCATGACTTTTAACTAAATAGGTGCTGCGCCAATCACAAAATCTATCGGATGATAATGGTGTAGAAGAATTTGAAAATAGTTTACACACGAAACAATATAAACGACTAGTTGCTGGCGAATATACTAACCATTCTCTGCAATATGTTTCACCTTTAGTTCGTTTGGGATAGAACAAGTTTTTTTAGCAATATCTGTCTTGGTTAGCAAAACGCTTCTTTGATTTTTCAAATAAACCATTTGAGTGCTGACATTCTAACGGATATTTTTCAATCAGTATAAAATCTCCTCTTTACTTAAATCCGAAATTACCGGCATTTGCTGCCGAAATTTTTCAGTAATTTCAGTAGTCATAATTACCGATTAACCGGTTATCGGTAATGAAAACCCTAGGTACAATAGCTCTTTGTTCTTAGAAAAGACGTGTTAAAAAAATTGGGTTAAGAGTATGGGATGTTACGAATGTGCGGCATTGGGACAAATAATGCTGCAGAAATTTAAGTATACATGACAATTGCTCACTCGAACAATTTTGTGGGGGCCCTCTCCAGCAAATCGGACCGTAAGCTACAGCTTGTCTAGCTTATACGTAAATCCCTCACTGCCGACTGCTTGTTTTTATAACCATTAAGTTACTTATAAGGTAGTAGAATCAATGACTTTTTATCAATATACGTTTCGAAACATATTTAGTTTAGTTTTGGCAAAATATAATAGGCTAAAATTAATGAAGAATAAGAAATTTGGACGATGATTTGGACTTATCATCATCGGTCCGGAGCATACTGAATTCGGATACCTTTAAAGAAAACTTTATGAACTCAAACAGGCACTTACGAATTATCTGATCGAACTTTGGTTATCTTTTTGTCGACAACAAAAAATTTGAATCGCATGGTCTCCTCTACGGTTTGAGGACTTCCCGTGGAATGTCTCAGCAATATGCTTGACAGGGTATCCGTTTAGACCAACTGTTTTCCTCGGAGCGAATCTCTTGGGCAGATTTTTTGTCTCGACAGTTAAACAGTCGACGAGATAATACGTAAATACCCTTAGGAATTTATTTCTGGACTTTTCTACAAACAAATTAGCTCTTCATATTTTGTTTCCAAAAT
Organism: Linyphia triangularis; assembly: GCA_963978545.1. Lineage (NCBI taxonomy): Eukaryota > Metazoa > Arthropoda > Arachnida > Araneae > Linyphiidae > Linyphia > Linyphia triangularis. The sequence continues at coordinate 71,002,213 of OZ021723.1, forward strand.
AAATATGTATCATATTGCATACTTCTAATGTATTTCGTGTCTTTTTTTATACAGCAAAACGTAAAATGTCTGGTGAATAATATTTAGAAATTCTATACAAGAAATATTAGGCATATAAGAATAACTAAACATTTCTGGAAGATGGATACAAAAACAAACTCAAAACATTCGAAAAGTAAGCGGAGGAGGAGGGAGTTAGGCCAGAAGTTTGTTCGGTTAACAGTGATCGGTTTGTGTATAGCTGGATTTGTCTACCAGACAATGGAGTTCCTCACGTTCTACTGGACTTATCCTACTGTAGTGGATATTCAACAAACTTCTCCTACATTCCTCGAAATGCCCGCCTTCACTATCTGTAATTCCATTGGGTGAGTATTTTTTTTTTTTTTTTTTTTCTTTTTACTCTATTATATTCTCAAACTTGGTTGCTGTAAAATTATACAATGTGTTTTGTGAAGAAATACTTTTTGTCAATGTAAGGCTTATATTTAACCTCAATAGTTTCAATTTCATCTTCAATAATTACGATAACTTCAATTTGAACGCGATATTTATAAAATATTCAAGAGAGCTTAAAATTTATAGTGAATTGTAGGAAACCAACAAAAATTTAAATTTTTCTGGATAATCATTTTTAACTTAATTCTGAATAGTGCTGTTTTAGTAAAAAGTGTTTTTTTTTTTTTTTTTTTAAATAAATTAAAATTCTAAGAAAAATTGAATTTATACTCACAGCCTACTTAACAGAAAATCAGAGTGTATAATTTTTTGGGAAATTCAAATAATAAATAAATAACAAATATGATTGTTTGAAAATATGTGTTATGCAGATATATAAGTCAACTAAAAATTGTTGGGAGAAAAAGAATTATAAGTCTAATTCTAAAATTTAAAACATATTCCATTGCATATAAGTATCTTACATTACTACTAGAGAGTTTGCCCGATGATCTCCAACTCCCGAACAGTACAGTACTCATGTTTAATCCAGTTTACTAGGAAATCCTGACTAAATTACTCTTTGAATCGTGGAATGTGAAAAGGAAACACGTCAATAGGTTTTCAATTATACATGAACCTATTTTTATATTTAGCGATTCACTTAGGGGAGGGAGGCTGACAACCTGTTAAATATTCAAAATCTGCCACAAATTAAAAATTCTAAATACGTACTTATGTAGAGTTATATCAATATAGATCAGAAGAATTTTTTATTCCGTTATATAGGCGAACACCATAGTACCACTTGACATTTTTTGTATAGCAAAAATAGTTGATAGGAAAATACGCAAGTACTATAGTATCTTAATATCGTGTAGTACGCTTTCAATACTCATTCAATAAAGAGTGCAATAGAAAATATAATTAGTCATTTAAAAAGTATAATATTTCAGTTCCATACAAAATAAAATGTCCATCCGTACCTAAATGAAAATTTTTTAAACTGTAATAGAAGGGTTGTAACATCACAAACTTTATTTTATCAAAGGGGTTCCCATTACTGAAATTGTACGGGTTTATAGTTAATCTCTTTTAAATAAAAACTGTGTCTCTTGGATTCAATACCCTGAAAAAACAAATTTGTGATAATCATTTTCGAACTTAAATATTATAAGTATATCCTATAAATTTGCCAGATTTAGTGAAAGTTTCTTAAGAAAAACGCCTAAAAATTACGAAATTGACATAATGATAAATGTCACAGCAACTGAGCTTTAATGTTTTAATAGTCTTTAAATCTAACTGAGACAATACTAGCAAGAATATCTTCTTACTATAGAGGTAGGCGATATATCGATACGACGATATTTTTATTGATATTTTTTTTAAGAATATCGATACAAGTACTGATATATCGATATTTTCAAACTTTTTTAGTTGTTTGATAATTGTTTTGTAATTCCATGCATTTTTTTCGATTTTCTTTATTCCCTTTTCAAAACTAAAGTTTGGACTTGGTAGACAGACAGTTAAAATGGCCCCCTAACCAAAAACAAAAAGTAATGTAATGGAAAGATAAGATCATTTATTAGTAGTCATTAACATCTTCTAACTGTTTCTGTTGCTAACTTGTACCCGGAATATGCTTTTAGTTTAAAATATCAAAACATCTCTATCAGCAAAATATGCGGTAAACTACTTTTCGAAATTACCTCTTGAAAAAGAAATGTGAATATATTTGTATTGACATCCAAATGTATTTCATTAATTTTGATTGATAATATAATTTATTTATTAAAACAATTTTTATCATTTAATAATTAGAACAATTTTTATAATTTATTTATTAGAACAATTTTTATAATTTATTTATTAGAACAATTTTTATAATTTATTTATTAAAACAATTTTGGCATGAATGCATAAAATGTAGATATTTCCCCAAAAAACTTCGTTTCTGGCAAAATTTAAAATCAGATAAAAAAAAAAATTTAAAAATCATGTATCGATATATTGATATTTTATCGATAATTTTTTCTATGCAACGATTTAGTATCGATATTTCTGACCTCTTTCTTACTTTGAAAGTTGAACTAAACGAGACTCTTATCTCCTAACACAAACAATTGATTAAAATCAAAAATGCGGGTTGGATCTTAAAGTTGTAAACAACACAAATACTATTGGTTCTTTTGATAATTTTTTGGAAATTTTCAGTTTAAGGCACCTGGATCATAGAAATCGGTTGAGTTGTCAAGGAGTATTGAAAATATATATTGCCAATTACTTTTTAGAGTTTATTGCAGAGAAAATCTAGATTGAAACCTGCTATTTTATGTAAAAAAATTTGCAGCTCCTATATACAGGGTGTTCAAAAATCACCAAACTCAGTAATATTAATATTCTTTGACAAAAATAAAGCATCACAGTTGGCAATAAAAACTTCTGTTTATTTTTTTATTTTTTTTAAACATATTATTATAGATTGATAAAAATGTTAGAACTTTTTCGAGGCATTTAAGATAGAATATTATTTAAATTGAACTTTCTTTTTCAGCTATAACTTTTCAGCTATTTGCGACTTCAACTCTGGAAGTGCACTTTGCCCTCCAATCTACTTGTTTCATTTCGCAAAAGACTTTATATGTGGAATTTCCCCAGAAGCGTGTAGGAATGGTAGTGTAGTTGAAGGCACAAATGTAAATATAAACATTTCATATTTCTAAAAAAAAATACTTTCTAATATTTTCTAAAATAATGCATGTTTGTAACATAATTTTACTTATACTGTATGCAAGTATTATATACACAGGTACAGATAAAAAAAATATGAAAAAAGAAACTACTGGCTTAATTTGAATGAAACTTTTTTGCCTGATTGCAAAATAAATCAAGGTTGGTTCCATAAAGGACATGGGGGAAATATGGTGACTTGTGAAATAATTATTTTGAATTTTAATCTTACGATTTGTTGAAAAAATGTGTTTGAACCTTAGAATAATGAAATCTAAGAATTTGAACCATATATTAATACCTTTTCTTAAAGTGTCAAAATATTCCGTAAAATTTTAAATGCATTGTTATTTCGAAAATCATACCAACGATTTGAATAAAATTTTTATTTGGAATTTAAACGGCGTGATGAAGGACAAATACTTTTTCAATATATTATCCTAAAGTATCCTGAATCCGACAAAATTCAATTTCGCAATTATTTCGAAACAAAAACATCAAGACTAAATTTAAGGTGCTTGCCACCTTATAAACTTGAAAAAATCTATTTTTTGTAGTTTTTTGTGTTTTCTCAATCTTTTCCCTGGTTTTACGGTCCAGGGATAGCAGACTAACAAATTGAAAGTGAAAAAACTTAATTTTTTAAAAACTATTTGAAAAAAATAACGAGTAAAACAACGAGTCAGACAATCACTAATTAAAATTATCGAATAAATTTATTCCTAAAATTATTTTTTGTATTATTTGTTGAAATTATTTTTTTCAGCGATGTATGTTTCTGTCTTTTGGTTTTATTTGAGAATTTTTCCTTCTCAAGCAAAAACTGACGACAAAACGGACAGACTTGCCTTATGATGTAAATTATAATTTTGCTGCTTTAGTAACCTACATGGTGAGCAACTAATGTTATGTGTGAAAATTGTTAGTTAAAAAAAATTAAACGTGAGTTTGAAAAATTAAAACAGAAGTTATGAGGTGATCTGATAAAATTAAAGTTTTTAATATTTGACTCAAATATATGTGATATTGGCACACAGACAAGGGCTCTGAGTGGCTAGATCAGAGGAATTCCATGCAGAAGAAATGGTTTCGTGTCTCTTCCCTGGCTTTAAACTCTTTTTCCGTTATTTCATTTTTATACGAACTGTAGGAAAATGACTTTATAAATTTAATATCTTTGATCAGATATGCAAATTAGCTTTACTTAGTCATGTTCCCAGAATGTTCTAGGTAAAGTTGTGTACGATCTTCCAAAATCAGTAGCTCCAAGAAAAACGCCTCAAAGTCTGCCCGAAGGAAGTCGTTTTCAAATATGCAAGGAGATGGCCACCGAAACTGAACCTACAGTGAATAAGGACACCAAAAGACGTCATCTGGATGCCGTTGAATTGTGGGTCAAGTCGTCGCAAAAAAAAAAAAAAAAAAAAAAAAAAAAAAAAAAAAAACTTTACATCCGTGCAAAGAATACGAATATCCGACCGATTGAAATTCGCTAAAAAGAACAAAACGTAAACAGCCAGAAATTATAAAAATTTCCTTTTGAAGTTATCAATCCAAATTCAATATGTTTGGAGGCGATGGCTGACGTTATATTCGCTGTTCAAAAGGCATCAGAATGGATCCTCGGTATTAACGTGTAATAGTGAAGCAAAGAAACGGATCACTAATGGTCTGTGGAGCTTTTCATCAAGATGGCGTCGTGTCGTGCTCCTCGTACACTTCGATGGGATTATGGATCAAAATGTTTATAAAACATTTTTACATGCTGCCTTATGCTCGTAAAAAGATGTCCCATGGATGGATGTTTCAGCAGGAAAATGATCTCAAGCATACCTCAAAACTGGTGACAAATTGGATTACATCTAAGAAAATTAAAGTTTTGGACTATCCGAGTCAGTCACCTGATCTCAATCCAATTGAATACCTTTGGAAATACATAAGAAGAAAAGTTGGGAAAGGAGAACATTTTTCAAAGGCAAAACTCCTTCAAGATCTTCAATCGGAATGAGCGAAAATCCTGCTGAAATTCCTTACAATAAGATACTTAATTCCAATAAAAGTTTTAAGAAACCTGAATCGCCTCAAAACTTTTGCTTAGGTAATTTTGCGAATTTTCAAATTATTTTTCATTCATACATACAATTGTTCTAACGCTGCATTTTGTTGAGCTTTAAAAGGGGTTCAAATTACTAATTTACATCAATAAAAAATTTTGCTTACAGAAAAAGTTAAGACAGAAAAACATATCGTCTCAAAATTTTTGCCAGCTGTATGTCTTTGTATTTATATAATATGTCATATTTGTTTATTTTATGGTTAATTTAATTCGCATAATAACTGGTTATTTTACAAAATAACTATCACTGTTTGTTAATATTTTATATAATCAGTTTCTTAATATTTATAATATATTTAATAGTTATTATACAGAATAAAAAACACCTTATTATAATATATATATATATATATTTAATTTGATCTTAAATTAATCACATTAACCAGCTATTATCTTTAATAACTGTTAGTCCGTGGTTAATACAGTGGCGGATCTAGGATTTACCTGAGGGGGGGGGGGGGGCGCAACACCTGTGCCTTAGCCAGGATGAAATCGAATATTTAAAAAAAGTTTTAAAAAAAAAATTTGTGCAGTGTTCTAGAAATATACTTCAAGATAATCCGTATCCATTGATTGACCATCCCCCCCCCCCTTTTTTTTCTCGTCACATTTCTGACTCGCTATCTTAGCGTAAGGTGAAATGCCCAGGTTATACCAACCTTCTCAATCCCTATACCAATACCTCCCCCCTCCCACTCCTCAAAAAACACCCTTCTATGCTAGATATTTTTATGAACTCCTTTGTTTCTTTATACTCATGACGAATAAAACGTTTTTGCAAAGCTTCATGAACGGACCAATTTTTTATTTTTTAATGTCGTATTTTACCTTTCCTTGGATTTTACATGTGTTTTCATTTATAAAAAAGAACTTTAACCTTTTTTAGATTAGTTACATCGTTTTACTTTTTTTCATTCAATTCAGCATAAAAAAAAAGTACTCTAAAAACATGTGTCCCATGACTAGATTGCTCCAAAATTAATTTTTCAGCCACAAAACCCCCTGACCCTCTTCCCCCCCCCCCTAAAAAAAACCCTTCTTTGCTAGATATATTTATGGACTCGTTTGAATATTCAGTTTCCCCCATGACAAATATAGAACATTTTTGTCAAGTTTGATCAACGAACCAATTTTTTTGTTTTTCTTATGGTCTTAGGTACTATTTTAATAGCACTAATTATATTTGGTGCGATTTTATACATCCATATTTATTTTTTTTTACTTTCAATTACCCGTATGGTATAAAAGTATTGAATTCGGTAAAAAAAAATCGATTTTATTGCATTTCTACACGTTTTGGAACGTGATGAGTTCAAAAAATTTTTTGTGCCTGTTAGATATCAGCATAACTCCCAAAACGGATTGACATGCGATGTTCAATTTTTATGCACAGGTTATTGATGGCCATGGGACCTGGTATTATGGTTTTCGTCAAAATTGCACATGTGCATTAAGTAGCTGATATTGAAAAAATCACGTTTTTCAGCGATTACCAAAAAATGGTTTTAACGATTTTGATTAAAATCGCTATAAAAATGCCTTTAATGGTGTTCTAATCATTCCCACCTCCGTAGAAATGAGATAATGCGAACGCCCATCAACGACTGTTTCTGCTCTGTTGTACTTAAAAGAAAGGATAATGCAGTGTTTATTCACCGTTTCAGTGGCGTTTTTTTTTTAAATAATTGCAAAACAGGGAATTTTTTTTTTTAAATAATGAAAACAAAATAGGTAAATTATATCAATCCGTGACAAATTAAAAAAACATCGCATACTGAAATATTTTGTTCCAATTCTTCAATTATAAGTGGAAGAGAGAAATTGTAGGAGGATAATTGTATTTAAAAAAATTTAAGAACTTAATTTTGAGTTGCAATATCAAGTTACTTCTTTCACGAAACTTTTGAACAAGAATCAGAAGTTTCATAAAAAATATGTTTTGGAAGAATAGGCTTAGAATAAAATTAGAGTAATTTTAGCCTTCTCTAAAAAGTATGTATATATATTATGCCGTAAGTGTTATAAACTTATAAAGTGCAATATTTCTTGCATTACTTCTACAATACCAAAAAAAAAAGAAAGAAAAAAAAGAAAAAAAGAAAAAAAAAAAATTTGAAAGAATGGCCATTTGTCCATGTGAATATTTGTACAAAACTTTTCAAATTATCGTAAAAAACATATACATTTATTTTATTAATTTATTCGTTTAATTTCGTACAGGGTTTGAAAGCTTATTTTTTTAAATAATTAATTCTGCTGCTGTAATGCTATTTTACACAGATAATAATTCTTACAAAATTGTTTATAAGTCTATTTTATGTAAAAAAGCAATTGGCATACTTTTCTTGTGTGGTGCAAGAGAGGATTGTTAATCGAAATTCAAATATGACGCTTATTTACAAGCCGAAGCAGAAATTAGAGCTGGACGAGTTCTTATTAATAAATAAAACTTTTGAAAGAAAGGAAGAGGAAGGTTAAGTTTAGCCTATTACCATGTCCAGTTGAATGGGGGTGACCATTTCCGGAGGTAACCCAAATTGACAACCTCTCATTATTTTTTTTTTCCCATGGTTGGCGTTGGGCATTACGCATATGAGTCAAAATCTCTTCCTCCCACTCTACAGAAAAGGGATCGGGTATCAGGGGTCCAAGATATCTTCAAGGTCAAGAGGGTGGAGGTTTAAATACTTGTACAGTCTTCCAACATCCGTTTGAATGGGAAGGCTATAAATAGAACCTTGGTACAAAATAAGCTCTTTTTTTTAAACTTTTTTCGGAAATTAGATGAAGGTTAAAATATAATTGTTGCGTGAACTTATGGAAAAAAACTTGGAAAAAAAATATTTTTATTATTATTATTATTTATTTCTGTAAATTGTAAAAAAAGACTACACCTGAGGGGGGGGGGGGGGGCGCCCCCCGCGCCCCCTGGCTGGATCCGCCATTGGGTTAATATGATAAATACTGGATTACGACAGCATGTTTCTATAAACAGTTATTAATAAGAATAGCACAAACTGTCTAGACATTTCGAATTAAGTAGAATACCCTTCTTTTTGCAACTTCTATTTTGACGATAAACACTGTCCTTAGAAATTGCATTTCTTAAACACTTGACCATCTGCGATTGACAACTTCCTTACACACACGCGGACAGAACAAGGGAGAACTGCGCAGAATTCAGTACTTATCACATTAACATCGGGCTAACAATTGTAATACACAATAGATGGTTAATGCGATTATTTTAAGATAAATGAGAAAGAAAAAAAAATATATCAACAAGGTGATTTTTCTTATTACGTACTAGCTGAATACCCGTGCTTCACCACGAAATTTTACCATGTGCAATATTTTAGCCAGCTGTGAGGCCCCGCGTTGCGGAAATCCATCATTGGTGTATAGGGCCCAATTTTTGGTGCTGCGCTCGCAGGAAAGTTAATCGCAAAGCAAAATCGAGCTCGCTTCGCTCACTGAAAAAGTCATTGACACATAAGCACAGGCTTACTTAACTCATTGAAAAGTTCCTTGCTATGCAAACATGAGCTCGCTTTGCTCGATGAAAGGTACATTGCTGCGTAAGCATAAGGTCGCTTCACACACTAAATACTAATTTTTAAGTAAAGCCTTAATATTAGAAGCCCCTCTCTTGTCGAGAAACAATAAAAAAATTCTCCGTTAATAACTATAATACAACACCCCTTAATGAATATTTTTACACGTGATGTTTGTAAAAAGCAAAATTAGAAGGTCAAAACTTCGTCTTCTTCAATGCGGTCTTGCATAATCGTTTTGAAAAGTAATTCCTTTTCGGTTGACAATCACTGAACACTTTTCAATTGAAGCTTGATGATCGATCTAATTCTATGCAGTAAAGGTCTGCAAACGCAGTTTGTCCAGCTTTCAACAATTCAAAATGAACGATTCCGCGAATAATCCATCAAACATACACGTACAAAAGCGCCTTTTTGGGATGTAAACCTGGCTTCATGGCAGTTCATTCGGCGAGAGCCATTGCCTTTTGCGTAAGCGTTTCTGTATTGTGACGTTTAAGAAATTAGTTGCATATGGTTGATCGGTTTGCCTTGTTTTCTTCAGGAGATTAAACGAGACCCAAACACTTTCTCTGACCACTTTACCAATCTGCTTGAAATATTTTGGATAGAAAAGCCTAGGTTGGATAAGCGTGTTTGACAGTTTCTCGATTGTCTGAAACGGATTTGCATCCACTCCGCAAAGTCAGTCGATTTGCTCCAGTAACAGTAGCGCAAATACTCTTGTCAATATCACTCGACACTGCCCAAAATCTTATGTGAACCATTGTAGACTGGCCGTTGCTACAGATGAAGGCCGATCTCTCGCAGTTCTGCGTGAAATATACTGGAAGTTTTGAAATATTGATGCAGAATTTTAAAATTACAATATATTTTTATAAGAAAAGATGGAGGGTTAAAAAATATGTTTTGTGATAGTTTTTTTTTTTTTTTTTTTTTTCCTTCTTTCTAAAAAAATCATGTATTTTGGAAAGATGCTGTAACTCGGCATTGGCTGGACAATACTTCCAGTTCCGCAGTTTCCGACCTTGGCTAATACCGCTGTACAACCTGAGTCCTGTTCGATGCGAGTCGAAAAGATCAAAATTAAAGTATTTTTAATAACAAAACAGTCTGTCTATGTATTTGAGAATCTATAGGAAACTACTTAAAATAGGCGTTGATCTTTCTTTCTAATTATACCTTCGACAAACAGAAAGTCAAAATTTAATTTGTTCTTTTTTAATTATTATTAATATTATTATTATTATTATTATTTTACAAAGGGACTTCAAATAGAAGTACAGCACTGGAATTTTAAACATAAGTAGTTTTAGCCTTTTAGTTGGACTTTTGAAAAATGAAACGTTAAAATTTTGATTAGCTATTTTTTAATTAATTTTTTGTATTGACAAATATTTTACAAAATGATTTCTAATAGGGCTATATCTCTGAATTTTTCAACAGAAGCAATTTCGGCCTTCTATTGGACTTTTAATTCATTTTTTCACATTTTTTTTTTTTTTTAATTTTTTTTATTAGTGTTTTTAAATAATTAACGAATATTTTATAAAAGTTTTTCTAATAGGCTATATTTCTGAAATTTTCAAAAGAAGTAGTTTTTGGCCTTCTAATCTTGCTTTTGACAAACACGTGTTAAAATAATTTCAAAGGTGTGAGGGGTATTGTATTATTGTGTTACGGGGAATTTTGTTTTTGTTTGTTTCTAGAAAAGGTAAGGGGTTCCAATACTAAGGGTTTACCTATTAATTTTTAGTGAGTGAAGCGAATTTATACTTATCCAACAATGAACCTTTCAGAAAGCGAAGCGAGCCTATGCTTGCATGGCAATGAACCTTTCAACTAGTGAAGTAAGTCTATGCTTGTATGTCAATGAACTTTTTAGCAATCGAATCGAACTGTGCTTAACAATGGAACTCTTCAGCAAGTGAAGTAAACTGTGTTTGTTACAAAGAAACTTTAAGCAAGCAAAGCGAGCTTGGTTTTGAGTAACAAATGAACCTTCTTGCGAGTGAAACGAGCCCATTCGCGAAGCGTCAAATGCTGAGACCTATACACCAATGACGGGTCTCAGCAACGCACAGCTAGTATGAAATTAAAAAAAAAAAAAAAAAAAAAAAACACTTTTAGCATTTATGAATGTCTAATGCACTTGGATAAACATCACAAATGTTTTTGGTAGCAAATGATGTTTTACTATCCTTGTGGAACTCGAAATGCATACGATGTGGGATATGTACTTCTTTCGACATTTGGTTGGCCATTGCACACAATTGCAATAAAAAAATTAATATTTAATTATTTACAAGTAAACAAGTCAGTTTAAGCTTAAAATGTCTTTGAAATGAATTTGAAGTATATAATCTTCTCTCTATATATAAGGCAAAGCCCTCACTCACTCACTCATTCACTCACTCACTCACTCACTGACTCACTCATCACTAATTCTCCCACTTCCCACATAGTCACAACTCTGAAAATCGGCACAAATATAACAAATGTAAAAATAGAAAAAGTAAGCTATTCCGATCTCGATTAACCCACTTTAAGGGGTCGAAAAGGGGTTAAACGTTCCAAACGAGGGACATTTGAATATCCTACTTCCCATTTGGTCACAACTCTAAAAATTGGTACAAATATTAACAATAGTAAACATAGAAAAAGTAAGCTATTCCGATCTCGATTAACCCACTTTAAAGGGTCAAAAAGGGGTTAAACGTTCCAAACGAGGGATATTCGAATGTCCTACTTCCCATTTCGTCACAACTCTGAAAACTGATGCAAGTATCAACAAAAACAAAAGTAAAAAAAGTAAGCTATTCGAATCTCTATTAACCCACTCTAAGGGGTCTAAAAGGGGTTAAACATTCCAAACGAGGGATATTCGAATGTACCACTTCCCATATGGTCACAACTCTAAAAATTGGTAAATGTCAACAATGGTAAACATAGAAAAAGTAAGCTATTCCGATCTCGATTAACCCACTTTAAGAGGTCAAAAAGGGGTTAAACGTTCCAAACGAGCGATATAATCGAATGTCCTACTTCTCATTTCGTCACAACTCTAAAAATTGGTGCGAATATCAATAAAGGTAAACGAAGAAAAGTAAGCTATTCCGATCTCGATTAACCCACTTTAAGGGGTGGAAAAGGGGTTAAACGTTCGAAACGAGGAACATTCGAATGTCCCCCTTCCGACATGGCCACAATTTTGAAAATTGGCTTAAATACCAACAATGCTAAACATAGAAAAAGCATGCTAATCCGATCTCGGTTAACCCACTTTAAGGGGTCGAAAAGGGGTTAAATGTTCCAAACGAGGGACATTCGAATATCCCACTTCCCATTTGGTCACAACTCTAAAAACTGATGCAAGTATCAACAAAAACAAAAGTAAAAAAAGTAAGCTATTCGAATCTCTATTAACCCACTCTAAGGGGTCTAAAAGGGGTTAAACATTCCAAAAGAGGGATATTCGAATGTACCACTTCCCATATGGTCACAACTCTAAAAATTGGTACAAATGTCAACAATGGTAAACATAGAAAAAGTAAGCTATTCCGATCTCGATTAACCCACTTTAAGAGGTCAAAAAGGGGTTAAACGTTCCAAACGAGCGATATAATCGAATGTCCTACTTCTCATATTGTCACAACTCTGAAAACTGGTGTGAATATCAATAAAGACAAACGCAGAAAAAGTAAGCTATTCGAATCTCTATTAACCCACTTTAAGGGGTGGAAAAGGGGTTAAACGTTCCAAACGAGGAATATTCGAATGTACCACTTCCCATATGGTCACAACTCTAAAAATTGGTAAAAATATAAACAAAGACAAACATAGAAAAGTTAAGCTATTCCGAGCTTGATTAACCCACTTTAAGGGGTGGAAAATGGGTTAAACATTCCAAACTCGAATATCCCACTTCCCATATAGTCACAACTCTGAGAATTGGTAGGAATGTCAATAAAGATAAATGTAGAAAAAGTAAGCCATTCAAATCTGGATTAACCCACTTAAGGTTTGCAAAAGGCGTTAAACGTTCCAAGCTAGGGATATTCGAATGTCCCACTTCCCATTTGGTCACAACTCGAAAAATTGGTACAAATGTCAAAAAAGTTTAAACATAGAAAAAGTAAGCTATTCCGTTCTCGATTAACCAACTTTAAGGGGTCGAAAAGGGGTTAAATGTTCCAAACGATGGATATCCGAATGTTCCTCTTCCAAAGTAGTCATATTTCTGATATTTGGTGCAAATGTTAAAAAGTAAGTCATTCCAATATCGATTAACGAATTTTTAAGGGATGAAAAGTCGACGCAACATTGAAACTATACGAGGATTAACTTAATGTCTCAATTCCAATACAGCTACTACTTTGAAATTTAGAACTAAGAGCAAACATAAACACAATAAAGTAGTGCAATTTACTATTCACAATTATAAATTTCGTTTAAAATATCAACAAAGGAAAGTTCCTATTTTGATAAATCATATTGTGGGGATCGAAATGGGAGCAAACGTCTGAAGTGTAGAATACATGAATGTCTTTTGATCGCTAAAATGCTAATGGTAAAATTTCGTAGCGCAGCACGGATATTCAGCTAGTGAGCTGATAAATGATAAACAAATATTGACATGCGAAGAACGACATTATTTTCCTTTCCACCTTATATGTTACTGTCGTTATTTTTGAATGTTACTAACAAATTTAATGGTTTCAGGTTATTTTATTTACGAAGTTTCTGTCTGTAATTGAAAAGATTACACAAGAAGATGTTGCTAAGATTCGAATTAATCTGGAAGATTACATGAGCTGTAGCATCGAATTTTCTGGATCAAAAAGAAACTGCACGTAATACTTTCTATTGATTTTTTAATTGGTATAGGTTTTGTTTTGAAAATTAGCTGTGCTCATGTCTCGTATTTTAGAAAGTTCAACTAACCCAACGGATTTAACGCGAACCTGTCGATATTATTCTAAACTTATTATATTTCCCTTACTCTGGGTCACTCCTACAATTATGCAGAGAGGCATGGCCAAAGCGGAAATACATTAGTTGTTCGATTTCTTTTAAAAAAATAAAACCAGTTTTAGAGTATTAATAGTAAAGTAACGAGCGTAATTCTAAACATTTCTGTTGAGGGTTAAAATTTGTAAAAAAGCAAATCTCAAAAGAGAGTTAAGCCTCCTCTATCTCCACTATATTTCTGTTATAGCTAACCACTCAAAAAGTTATTAAATTTGAATATATTGCCCAAACCTTTTCGATTTAATTTATTTTATAATGATGTAAAAAACTTAATACCAAAAAAGTTAAAACAAATTACAAAAATACCAATTTCCTAATCCGAATATTCCCTTCTTCTAAAGCAAATCAGGTGTTATATACACATATGTTATGTTCTGCAATCTCATCGACTTTTTATTATAGCTTGGATAATGTTATGGGATCATTCTATACTAAGGACAACCTTCCACAGTTCTGCTACACGATTTACTCTGTGTGGGGAGATGTGGACAAAGAAAGAGAGCGCATTCCAAAAGGTGCAAGTGAGTACATAAATTAATTAAAAAATAGCTGTTTTGATTATTTCTGGACGTTGAAATAAATAAGAACAGTGCTAAACAAGGATCGAGGAAAAGTGTACAGCTTTCAAACAAAACGTTTGCCAATGGCGCAAAATGGATGTTTTCTTCGTAGATATCAAACATCTGAGCTCAAAATCGCTTAAATAATTATATTTAATTATTGTATTCATAGTGAAAATTTTGTTTTTATGTATTAGTTTTCTTCAATCATACCAAACCAAAATTAAGGAATAATATTTAAGAATGAAATTTCCGTTTCAGGCAAATAATTTATTTGCAATTGCACATTCTGTATTTTTTTAAAAATCGGAGTTAACAAAAATTATAAAAATCTAAATTTTAGGTAATTGTGATAATATATAGGTTACTAAAATTAAAACAAAAGCAATGCAAAAAAAAAAAAAAAAAGTAATAATAGAGATTACTATCTATTTAACCTACAAATTGTTTAAATATGGAAAGATTTTACGATAGATGCAATATTTTTAGTTTGAGTCAAAGTGCATTGAAAATTAACAATTTATGTCACTCTGGTGTCACTGACATTTTAAAACTGTTATGAAAAGATAAACATCCTTCTAGAATAAAAGGGAAAAGTTAAAACTGACGAAAAATGAAGAAGAGACAATTTTTCGAGCTTGTGACAAAAACTGATTCCATTAAAAATCTGTAATTTGTATCATTATGCAAGCTTGTGCTAAAATTTACATTTTCCGCTAAAAATCTACAATTTGTGCAACTAAGATGTCACTAACATTTTAAAATCTTTATGAAAAGGTCAATGTCCTTCTAAAAGAGAGAAAGGGTCAATTTCCTATTAAAATACATGACAAATGAAAAAAAGTCAATTTTCGAGCATATGACAAAAATTGAAAGATTCCTTTAAAAATCTGTTATTTTTGTCACTATAAAGTCATTAACATTTAAAACTTCTCGTAACAGTGTCAACGACCACCGAAAAAGGAGGGATATGGCACGTTTTTCAATAAAATGCCAAAAATTTATACAAAGCCTATTTTTCGAGCTTTTGGCAAAAATTGACAGATTTCTTTTAATTAATTTAAATTTGTGTCATGATGATACTCTCATTTAAAAAATTTCATAAAAGTGTCAACGTCCACCTCGCATAGGGTCATATTTTTTTTAAATGCCAAAAAAATTGGAAAACACCATGATATTCCCGGCTTTGTTCGGGCACAACCGGCTATGGACCGGTATAACGCGGTTCAAATGGGTTCAGTTGATTGTAAGATATGAGCGCACCTTAATCTCCTATTCTTGGTATCCATGTCTTAACAACGAAACATAAATTTGAAATCATGTTCCAAACCATTAAGCAAGAAAAATATCGAAAAATTAAAAAAAAGACTACTTTAAATTGGTTCAGCAAATCTCAAGATGCCCCTTTTCATCCCCTATCCCCTATATCACCACCTTACTTATAAAATATCAGGATAAAATTGTGTTCTGATTATCTAGATAAGTCAAGATACATATTGTTGCTTGGATGGGTTCGAAAGACTTGAAGCCGAAGCAGATCAAAACTTGCAGAAATTTATTCTGATGTAACTCTTCACAGATTCTTTTACAACTCCAGAACTTCCCGTTCTAATAGACTCAATACAGCTCTTTACGCAGCAATGGAGCTCAAACAGCAATTAAAAACTAGATACACAACTGCTAAAATCAACGTAAAAGACAATGCAATATAGTTCACTTTCGGAACTCTCTGAATGCTCCCTAAGAGACAGCTAACTCAGTAACTCAACTAACTCCCCCGCTCTCTTGGACGGCCTTATATAGGAAAGCTTCCTTCGCGAACCTTCTAGAGATAGAAATTTGGAGAATTTTCCAGATCGTAGTAGAAAAGCGGTCCCTCGTAGTTTCGGTCCCCATGTATACAAGTACATGGGGACCGAAAATGTCGCCAAATGGTCACCAAGTTTGGCGACATTTAGCGATTTCTCGCCAAACCTGACGACCAAAATTAGGCGCCAAAACCGTCGCCAACTTGGCGATATTGCCATTAACCATAATGTTAAATGGCCTTCGCCATGTAAAACTCGTTTTCCAGCATTATCTCTGTAAAACTCGCTTTCAAGCATTAAGAGACTCATTGCAGGAAAGCGAAATAAAGAACTCTTGCACTGCCTTATACGAAGTGTACATAAATTTTCCTTTTTACATAATTAATACAACGAAATATTTACAAATATACAGAAATTCGTAACAATATAGAGAAAAGTCGGTTAAAATTGCTTTAAGAAGAAGTCCTAGCAAGGATCATTCGCTATGTTACGTTACTCTAGCCCAGTGCATTTAGAAACTACTTAGTATTAAATCTTGAAATTTAATGAGTATTAGGTACGAAAATGATCTCTTCATGAAACAAACATAAATTAAAAACTCGAAAATAGCGTACAATATATTTTATTTTATATTTGAAATCTTTTTATCAATGCATATACAGTGGCTTCACCTGGTTTTAGCTTTTACTATTTTAATTTTTATTTTTAACAGATAGACATTAAACGAAAACATTTTATGTTTTTTCATTAAGGTTCATACAATACATTCAAAGTTTTATACAAAGTAGTTTCTAAATACACTAGGCTAGAAGATTGTAACATAACGAGTATAGGGAATGATCCTTACTAGAACTTCCTCTTAATAAGTCTCACGTTATTATCATACTACTTAAAGCAGCGTTAGCCACTACGTGGTCCACGAGCCACATCTGCCAAGCCACATCTGCCAAGCCACACCTTTTTTAGAGGTCCACGAACTGCACAGAGAAAGGAAACAAAATTTCAGAGTGGAATTTATTAGATAAAATTTTAATTTATTCTTCGTTTTATAGTTCTCTAGTATTAAAAATTATACTTATTCTACAACCTAGTAGTTCAAAAACAAGATGACCGGGGCATATATCGTAATTTATCCATATATATTCTCAAAAATACCCATTAAATCCCAAAAAAATATTTTAAAAATATCAATACTTATTAAAAACTATTTAATGGTTGACTTCATTGCGTCTCATAGCTTTATTATCATGAAAACATGGAATATGAACTTTTTAGAGAAGAAGAAGGAGAAAAGGAGGGGACATAGAATCGAGATTTTCCTCTTCGGATCCCTCTGAAGGGAGTAATGTTTTTAGAATGTGAATCTTAATTCTAATGTATTTCTATTTGGGCTAGTATTATAAAACTTAGAATACTAGTAGCTATTAGCAGATATTAATTGAGGAGAAATTCACTACACACCGTCATGCCTCTAAAATCAAGAAATAATTATATAAAAAAAAGGGGGGGGGAGGGGTACTTACGCATTATACAATTGATCATTGCCGATATCTTCTATCGGCTACAAAAAGATTGCAAATTGTTAATTTTTTTTACAATTACTAACTTTTTTTTGCATATGTGAATAAACTACTTATTTAAAATGATTTTTTATAACAACGTGTAAAAAATTAACCTTTTTTCAATCATTTTTAATCAAAAATCGTCGCAAAAGTAGTACTTTTTCGCCAGCAGTGTGGAAAAGTAACTTTCTCGCACCAGTGGGAAAAAGTACTTACTTGCACGCCTCGTGCTGATATATTATATTGTCTTCGCTTTGAAATAGCATATTTTCAGAAAAAATTCATTGACTGGAGCTGTCACCATAAACAAATATATGTATTAAAAATATATTTTGCACGTGATTATAAAAAATATTGTATGCACTACGTGTGAAATAACTTTTTTAAACTCGATAAATTATTTGACTCGTGAATTATTACTTTCTCCAATAGTTGCATAAATAACTATTTAATAGCAACGTTCAAAAAATTAAACTTTTTTTAATTAGAAATCTTGGCGAAAATAACACTTTATCACTATGAACTATCCCTCATGAGTATGAAAAATTACTTTATCGCAAGCCTCGTGATGTGATCTAATATTATCCACTGACGGTTCAGGGAATGGGCTAAATTCTTCTAATAGCTTGTTTCCCTAGAATAATTTGGCTGACCAAATGATATAGTGGTTAGCGTGCTAGCTTCTAGACCTCGAGGTTGCGGTTTCGAGACCCATGTAAGGCATGGTTATTTGTAAATGTATGTTGGCTTGTCAAATGACGAATGTTTAGGTGCATTATAGCCTTCTTGTTGCTGACGGTGCCAGATAATCTGAAACAACACTACAATAATTTTTTTTAATTATATTTCTAATTCAAATATATATATATATATATTTACGTTTTAGTTATTTTTTATTTATTTGTGTTAGATAGATCATAAACTAATATCCTATTAAAAATATTTTACTTTAAATTTTATTTATAAATTTAAAAATGTAGTGTATTGCTGGAAAAACTGAGTATCAAATGACGCATTGACTTGAGTTACCAACATTAATAAATATATGTATTAAAAATATTTTCTGCACTTGATTATAAAAAATATTGTATGCAACACGTGGAAAAATATTTTTCATAATCGGTAAATTATTTGACTCGCGCTGAACACACGCGTCAAATAAGCATCTTACCTCGTTTGAAAAAGTATTACTTTCCCAACTAGTTGCATAAATAACTATTATATTACCATCATTCACATTGAATGCATAAATATGTCATGAATTGTGATCCGGTAAACTGAACTTTCTTAGAAAATGTCCGCTAATTGAACTTTGTTGAGAATGTGTGTGTTCAACCTTCTTAAAATTAAATAATAATTTAAATTAAAAGAATAAAGTAGTCGGCTAATCTTAAAGTTTTCGTAGTTGGCCACCACCAAAAATTTTGTCAACAGTCTATTGTATAATAAGTACCAAAAAAAGATGTATCCTTAACAATTTCAACCCAGGAAGTTCTCTTACAAGATTAAAAATTATGGAAACTAAACATTTTAATCTATTGGTATACAAAACAAGTAGTAAATTTAAAATTAATTTGTACCAAAAATAATATAACCCATACAAGTAAAGTTTGTAATATAAATTCCTTATTTGCATCGACAATTTTTATATTCGTTAACATAACGCAGTTTCTGTTGTAAGCGTGTGCTTGGTGTTTTACATCTAATTTTAAATATTAAAAACATCTATGTCAGCAAAATATGCGGTAAACTACTTTTCAAAATTTATTCATTAAATATGAATGTGAATCTATGCACTCATATCCAAATACGTTTTATTTTTAAGGATTAAAATAATTTAATTACTTAACAATTTTGGTCATAGGGAAGAGTTTTTTCAATGACCGATTAAATGCGATTTCAGCGCGATTGTATGACGCTAAGTTGGTTTATTAGTATTCCGTAAAAGTCACCTTTTTGTAACAGTGACAGTCGAAAAATTTGTTAGAATGCATTGTGATCAACATCAGAATCTATCTGTCAAGTTTCATATCGATTGGACGACGGCAAGGGGATTAATTAGACCTCCGCATATTTGCACGCCATCGACAAACATGCCTACAAATATACATACACACAAAATCGAAGTTAATATAAAGGATTTAAAAAAGAAGTGATATCCCTACAAAAACATCGCTGTAAGAAAGCGCCGAGTTCTTCATGCAGTGAAAAATATTGAGATCTAAAGCAAAAGTAGAGCCAAGTTAAACGTTATTGGAAATTTAGGGCAATGAAAATTCGTAATTAGTAAGATTTTCTTCTCAAAGCCAAATTTTCCTTTCATAGGCCTCAATATCTAGCTACAATTATACTTGTGCGACTTCACCCTTACGCGCCGCAGTACCAACACAGCCAATAAGGGATCCCGAATACGTAACGGCTAAGTGTCACAAACATTTTTGTAACTGGATATGGAAGCCTATGAAAGGAAATGTTGACTTTGAGAAGAAAATCTTACTAATTAGTAATATTCTTTGCCCGTAATTTACAACAACGTTAAACTTGGCTCTTCTTTAGATCTCAATATTTTTCAAGGCCATAACAATTGCATGAAGAACTTAGCGCTTTTTTACAGAGATGTTTTTGTTTGGGATTGATATCATCTCCCAAATAAAATTGAAATTGTAAAATTTTCCCACCGTTCATCCACCTTAGAAGGAGTTTTCAGAATTTCTATTTAAATTGTAAGCTAGTTTTAAGAATTAATAGCTGCACAGTTTTAGTAAAAATTTATTCATTAAATATGAATGTGAATCTATGCACTCATATCCAAATACGTTTTATTTTTACGGATTAAAATAAGCTTTCATTTCTATCATTTGTGATTTAAAAAGACGTTTTATATGTAAGGAATAAACCTAGTATAATGTAAGGATAGTCAAAAATGCAATCGCCATTTTAATTAACACTAATTCAATCATTCAGAAAAATATCTTTTCTGATTTACCAATTATAAAACATTTGATATTAAAACGCAGACATACATAAAATTATTATATATATCTGCTAAAAATATAAATTTCATTCAAACTAACTAATGTGGGTTTTGAAGTAACCTGATGAAATTAGGGGAGCACCACATTTAAGTACCTTTTTTATGAATTTTGCCCAATGAGTGTAACAAATACTGTTACGAAAATATTATTAATTCATGCATTGACAGACATTGACATATTTAGGAAATACTCAAATCTAAATTCCTACATAGAAAAGATACAGATATAGAAAATATATTACCACCTCCTCGTATAACAGTACCTTCTCAACTTTGCTTCGTCCTTGGTATAATTATGTTTCTTTTCACATTTCTAGAAATGAGGTTCAATTTCAATCTGAATGCTTCTCGAAAAATAGACAAGTCTTACCAACTCGGCACGAGTGTAAACAACCTCCCAACCGATTCTGACGTATTCGAATTTGGTCGGAACAACCTTCCGACCAGTCCGTACGTGCAGATTGCTGTGCATTCGCCCTACTTCTTGCCCAGTCCGTACATGGAGGGTTCCAGCTACCATGGGGGAAAGTCATACGAAGTACGAGTGACAATGGTTGGTGTCCTTCTTATTTCATTGTACAGACAAGATGTGCGGACTTCCGTCTACTTAGCTTTATGTGTTGCTTATGTATTAAGTGGCCTGTTACATACGTACATTATAGCTCAAATTAATTCTACTAAAGTTTTCCAGTTAATTTTATTACAAAATTTTAGCTCGAGTTAATTTTAATTTTATTAAAATATTTATTGAATTGCTAACAATTGAATAAATATTTTATTTTGGATATTGTAATGAAATCCAAATCTGCATTGGAAGAACACTGAAATCAAACAAATTGGATTCTGACAACCTTTGTTACTAAACAAACGCTTTTACAAAAGCAGAAATTACGTTAACTAGTAAAAACTTTTTAACCATTGGCGTTGGTATGAATATTTTTCAAAAGGGTGCATATTCCATAAAGGAAAAAAGAGTGCAAGGAGGATAATTGGTTTTTGTCAAGACCTACATTTTTCAAATATAAAAAATTAATTTTCCTACTGAAATATTAATTTATTGTTATACATTAATTTCTTCCTCTAATTACATTAATTTCCTCCTCTTTACTTTTAATTTTCACAAGCCAGGGAGGTGTAAGTTGTTAAAAGTCGTTAAAATTTTAGTTTTACGGAATTCGTAAGAATGAAAATGTAATGACACCCTGTTTGATAAGTAGTTGTTACATTCGTTTTTGTTTTCTGCAGGATGAAAAGAACCTTCTACCTGCCCCTTATCAAACCAACTGCACCGACTATATGCAAAAATGGAAAGAGAATAATGGACGAGGACCTATCAATCAATTGGTAATAAATATTTTTCAAATATTGATGCATATTACTTTTTTCCCCTGAGAAACCTTTTTAACAATAAAAATAACCCGCGGACATTTGTGGATCCGCACATGTGAAGAACAAAAATAACAATTTTAATGATAAAGTTACAAAATGAATTAAAAGTAAAGCTGTAATTAATAAACTCTTGAAGTGGAGATGGTCACTTTATACTCAATTAGAATCATATATCAATTTGTTCTTTTCATTCTTAAGAAATTAATAATAAAACAATAGGTGTTTGAATTCCTTCTGAGCTACAAAAACATAAATTAATGGAGAAACGTTATGAAACTCATGAGGCAGGGTATAAAATGTACCATGACCAATTCAGTTTTTTTTTTTTTTTTTTTTTTGGCGCAAGAGCTGCTTGAGTCTCAAGTAGTTTTATGCACCAGAAAGCACCAAAGCAACCAATCTAACTAGCCATGGTACATTTAACGTGAGGATTATTCTTTGCCGGAACATTGTCAGGCTATCTGTGAAGTTTAGAATGGCATCCGGGAGGTCTGGAACAACCACAAAACTTCTACGAAGCAGCTCTGCAACCAATGCGAGACTATGTGTCCAGATCGCAGTCATGGCGCTAAAGATGAAATAATTGAGCTTGGGTGTGGCATTGATGTGGTTTTTTCTTTCAGCATGTGGTTCAAGAGTGTCGTATGCAGAGGTGGTACGAAAAGGTGGGATGTGTTCCGGTGACAATTGATTACCCCCACACTCATCCTATCTGCGGAAAAAATATAGCCACCAATCCAAACAGTGAGTGAAAAAATTTTCAACTTTGCGAAAGGCTCATCTGCCTTAATTTGTACTGTTAGAGTAGGTTTCTGTGATTATTTTTGAGTAAGTATTGAAAGACTCTATCCAATCACTAGTATTTCAATAGTTACTGAATACATATTTAAGGATCTGTCTGATGAGTAGCCTATTGAAATAGGGTACATTCCAATAAGTAGACTGTGAAGATATCAAATTACTTATCGCAATTCCGAAAACGTTGATTTTAATTTTTAGCAAAACAATTACCGTAAATCAGAGTCAATGAGGACTAGCGTAAAACTTGTAACATAAATTACTCTTTCCTACCTTGCGCATTCCTACACTTGCTTTCCTTTTGCCCATAGTTTCGAGTAAAGAACATACCATAAATTTATAGTAATTGGAAATAGTGTACAATTTAGAACATAAATTACTCTTACCCTCCTCTTTCCCGTAGTTTTTAGTAAGAAATGTACAGTGTACAGTATACGATTTTCATTGAGTATTCAATTTGAAACATGAATTACTCTTTCCTCAGGTGATGTAGAAGTATGACACCATAAAACGATTGTTATTTGGAAATTGTAAAATTTTGAAAATAAATTACTCTATACCTCCTATGGACGAGGAATGTACAGTAAAACGATGTTAATTAAAAAAAATTGTACAATTTGGGAAATAAAGGTCCCTTTCCCTTCTATTGCCTGTAATGTTGAAGAAGGAGCGTACCGTAAAACGATTATAATTGAAAATAATGTAAAAAAAATTTCATCTGCAAGGGAATATTTCCTTAAGAAAGTTTAAAGGCTCTCAGATGATGAGATATATACATAAGCAATGCAGAAGTTGCTAAAATCCTGGAAGTGCCCAAGAATTAGAATTGCAAAAATTCATTTGTGACTTAAAGAAATGGCTTACTTTTTGGAACCAATTCCTCAAAAACCATGAAAGTCAACATCTTAGTAATGCTGATAAATTTCACTGCAGAATTCAATCAACAGCAGAAAATTCTAACCCCAGTGATTAAAATGAGTCGTTCCCAGTCTCTAACAGCAAGTCCGATGTCCTGCATCGGAAGATCTTGCAAGTATATATTCTATTGGCTAAACTTAGACCGGTTTTAGACCCCTCCCAGCTCAACGTCTATTAAAACAACACTGATGTTTTGCCATTGTGTTCCTCAAAGTGAGTAGACGAAAATTAATTATTAACTTTGAAGAAATGGTGAAAGCAAAAAATTATTCTGAAAATCGCCGATGTCACTGAAGTTTGTCTTCTTCCGATTAAAAAGTAACTGCGTAAAAGATTACGAATAGAGGTTTATAATTTGACTTTAAAACTAAATATTTGATCATTATTTGAAATCAGAAATAAGAAAATCACCAAAATGGATGAGAATAATTTTTAATAGTTAGACCTGCCCTTATTACAAAACATAATTTCCTTTGTCTGTTGCTTTCGGAGTTTGGTTCTTTATCTTTCGCTGAGTGAAAAAGTCAAAATTTCAATAATTTACCTAAAGAATAGTAATTTCAACTTCCAATTATTATGTTTGTCAAGTAAAAGAAACAAAGAGATATTACATGGGGAAATTACATCACCCTGTTTATTATCACTCTAAATGTGTTTGATAAATTGTACATTGGACAATGAATAATGCAGCCTGTTATCATGAAACAAGATGTAATCTGATTTAGGTACCTCCAACAGCATCTAATGAAACTACATTGCAATAATTAGAAGTGGTCTGTAAATTCGAATGTGGAAATTCTATCAAAATTGACTCTTTCACTGTTTAAACCATAGAAATGCTGTTTCAGCTGAACCCTTACGTGCACACAAACTAAGGCTTAACTAATTTACACAGAACTTTACATGTAATTGGGTTATTCACTTGAAATTTTAAAAAAAAAATATTATTATGTATCAACGATTGTGAATCCAGAAATATATAGATTAGTATATTGAGATTGTTAATAAGTCATCATCCCCCCCCCCCCCCTTTTTTTTTTTAGATACAGTTAGGGTTGCTGAGGATGAGTGTTCCCTATTGGCGGACAGCTTCAATCAGCCTTGTCAGTGAGTTCTTGATGTTCTAAAATACTATATTTACATTTTCTGATACGTTATCTATTCTTAGGAATTGGATTAAATTTTTCCTAAACTGCAGCGTTTTCTTACAGATTGTTTCTAGTTATGGCAGAAATATGAAGTGTTAAGTGAAATTAAAAATTGACATAACTTAAATAAATTTAATTGTAGGGAAAATGCAACTTTCAATACAGATATTGTACGCATAAATAAATTAGAAAGTACATAAAAGTACTTCGTAAAATATTTCATGGGATCTTTTAAAAAAATCAGGCCGATATTTTATTGCATCTTCATCACTCAATCTAGAGAATATCAATTACTACTTCAGACTGCTGCTACATACAGTTATCAGCTTTTATCTATTTCGGATTAAAGTTATTATTACGGAAATAAAGACAGGTTGGTACATATTTTCAATCAAAGGAGAGAGTCTGAACCTTAATTTGAATATAAAATATGCCCCATAAAAAATAAAAATTTGTCTCAGATTTAACTCAACATATTTAAGATTTTCAAAAATACTCGATAAAGTTATATGCTATATAAACTTGTCATTACTTCTTAAGTACACCACGAGTATGCAAACAATTTTTGCAATTTTAACTTTGATAAATTTTGAGAAAAAGGCACTGTTGAGTATTATATTATATGTAATGTCAGCTTTAATATGTAACACCAGAGAGCAGCACCTAATGGAAACATATGTTCATTTCTGAAGTGTAACCTTGAGCTAAGAGGGAGAATAAAATGAGAATTTGAAGTGAACAGACGCTTGTTTTGTGGAGTTCTGTTCTTTTGTTGATAAAATGCATAATATTAGATGCCGAGTCTACTGAATTAGTTGAGAAGTAGAACATAAAAATGGTCCGTCGCCAGGAGAAGAACTAGTATAATGAGTGAGTACATTATTTGCATGAAATGTTAAGTTTTCCTTTGTGTTGAGATTGCCTTTGTGTTGAGATTGCCTTTGTGTTGAACACTGATATCGAGAGCTCGAGAGCTTGATCATGTTGTTTAAAGGGGCTACAAAAGCAGATTTATATGAGATTGCGAAGGAATTATGTATAAAGACAACCGATAATTTAACGGTTATTGAACTGGATACTCTTATCAAGAACAATAATGAGTACATTAAAAATCCAACATCGGTGCAAGAACTTGCATTCACAATAATTGAAGAGCGCAAAAGTGAAAAATTGCACAATATTGAACTTGAAAAGTTAAAACTTCAACGTGTGTCATCAGAATTAGAATTACAAAAGTTAAGAAATGAGTTCTCAGAAAAGAAAAGTGAAGCGACTGAGCAAGGGGATACTGCTTTGGGCGTGTCCATTGATTCGCTTCTAAAAAGTGTTCAAGTTTTAACGTGCAAAGTTCCAACTAAACCTGAAAATTGGGGGTTCTTTTTTAATTCATTAGAGAGAGCGTTTATAACAAAATGTGTGCCTGATAAATTTAAAGCGGAAATTTTGTTAATATTACTTGGAGATATAGCTAATAATATCCTAACGTATATTTCTGATGACGAGTTTAATAATTATTCTAAAATTAAATCAATTGTTTTGAGAGAATATGAGCCTACTCCACAAATATGTTTAGATAATTTTAAAAAGGCTCAGAAATACAGTAATGAAACTTATACCCAGTTCACAAGTCGTATGATAAATAGCTTTAATTATTATTTAAAACTAAGAAATGTTGATGATTTTACAGGACTAAAAGAATTAATGGTAGCAGATAAAATATTTCAAACATTAGATAAAGACACTGCAACTTATATTAGTATTAAACAAGGCAGTTCTTTTTTATCCCCAGTAAATCTAGGTCAGGAACTAGACTTATATGCTTCGTCTAAGGGTAGAAACCCATCTGATACTTCTGTACATAAGTATCATAAATATGCTTCGAATAAAGTATTGCTCGCGGATGTAAAAAATAAAAAATGCAGTTATTGTGATAACCATTTACATGAAATTTATAAGTGCGAGAGATTTTTGAGTTTAAATGTAAAGGAACGGGTTGAATTTGTTAAAAAGAGTAAACTTTGTTTTAGGTGCTTAAAACCGCATTTAATTAAAAATTGTTTTTCTAAATATTCTTGCAAAACGTGTCTAAAAAACCATAATTCATTGTTATGCTTTCATTCGGAGAGGGAGAGGGAATCGACTGCGTATAACCCAGTCGCAATAAATGAAACCCGAGTGGTTCCTTCTTCAAGTGCTAGAGATTTATCACCTAATGCAGCTGAGTTTTTACCCGCGGATTCAAGAAGTGGTAATCTTTTTGTGGGAACGAATTATAATAATTCCCAGCAAACGGTCTTATTGAGTACAGTTATGTGTTGGTTGCAGGATTGCAATGGAGATCTGCATTTAGCAAGAGGGATTTTAGATAATGGGTCTCAATGTAACTTTTTTACTAGAGAATTTGCTGATAAATTGCATTTAAAGAGAAAGAAAATAGATATTGAGGTATCAGGTTTAAACGAGACTTGTTCTCAAATTAAATATAGTGTAACAACGCGATTAATTAATCGTTCTAAAACTTTTGAACATGATTTAACTTTTCTAATTGTCCCAAAGATTATGAGTTATACTCCAAATAGGCCAATTAAAATTAATAGAATTGAGTTACCTAATGTAGAATTGGCGGATGAATATTATAATGTTCCTGGGAGAGTGGATGTGTTAATTTCATCAGAGATTTACTACACTCTAATAAAACCAGAACAAATTAAAATACCACACACCAATTTAATTCTGCAAAATTCCGTGTTTGGGTATATAGTGGCAGGAAGTGTTTGTGAGTCCAATAAAAATAAGGTACATTGTGCTTTAATTATAGAACATGTAAATTTAGATGAAACATTACAAAAGTTCTGGGAAATGGAAAATGTCGACCAGACAATTTCTAAAAATAAGGAAACTCAGATATGTGATGAACATTATGAGAAAACTCACTTTAGAGATACAGAGGGAAGGTACGTAGTTACAATGCCTTTAAAGGAAGATCCGAGTGTGCTAGGTAAATCCAGAGATATAGCGATTCAACGACTAAACTCATTATGGAACCGCTTAAAAAAAGACCCTGAATATTTAAAATTATATAGAAACTTTTTGAGTGAATATGAGAAATTGGGGCATATGCGGGAAATTAAAGATAAAGGGGAATCAGTAGGAACGTATTACATCCCACACGTAGGAGTACATCGTCCTGGTCATATCTCCACACCGCTTCGTGTTTGTTGGGATGCGTCACAACAAACAAGCAATGGAACTTCATTAAACTCTTTGCAATATAATGGTGGAATGATACAAGAGGACTTGTTCACCATAATGACCAGATTTAGACAATACGTGTACGCATTTACGGGGGATATAGAAAAGATGTATAGGGCTATAAAAATACATCCTGAGCAAACAAAACTTCTAAGAATCCTTTGGAAGGATGAACTTAAAGGTGATATAAAAACCTTTGAACTCACCACAGTTAGTTACGGAACAGTGTCAGCACCGTATTTAGCACAAAAAACGTTGCATCAACTATCAAAAGATGAGGGGAAACAATATCCTCTCGCAGAGCCCGTGCTATTAAATAATTTTTACATGGATGATGTTTTGGGGGGATCTGATGATATAAACAGTGCAAAAGAAATCAGGCACCAACTAACTGAGATTCTACGCAATTGTGGCATGCACTTACACAAGTGGTGTGCTAATTTTCAACTAGAAAATAATAACACTGGAGAGTACACATTTGATGACTCGGGAGTTACTAAAACTCTTGGTGTCTTCTGGATGCCCAAGAAAGATAAGCTGGCCTTCCAAGTAAGTCTACAAAAGGAGACCATTTTCACAAAGAGAACTGTGTTATCTGTGATTGCTCGACTCTTCGACCCTCTAGGTCTGTGTGGACCTATTATTACCAAAGCAAAGATGTTTCTTCAAAGACTCTGGATACTAAAAATATCATGGAGTGACCATCTACCAGAAAAAGAGGCAAGGCAGTGGCAAAGTTTCCTCGACGCTCTTCCGGCCATCAACAACATCCAGGTGGACCGCTGCATCGTCGTGGAAAGAGCTACTACAGTGGAGATACATGGGTTTGCTGATGCATCAAAAGTGCTTTTGGTTGTGTTGTGTATTGTCGATCCAAAACAACGAGTGATGTTAAGGTAAAATTAGTTGCAAGTAAGTCACGAGTGGCTCCAGTCAAACGTCAAACGATCCCACGTTTAGAGCTGTGTGCAGCAGTATTGCTTGCACAGCTAGTGAATCGTGTTAAATCTTCTCTTCAGTGTTGTGTTGATAAAATATATTTGTGGAGTGACTCCACAATTGTGCTTGCGTGGATAAATCAAGAATCTTTGCATATGAAAACATTTGTGGGTAACAGAGTAAGTAAAATTCAAAACCTTACAAATGTGAAAGATTGGAGGCATGTGTCTTCAGAGTTGAATGCTGCTGATATTCTATCACGAGGTGTGGATGCCAAGCAACTCATGGAGAATAACATGTGGTTTCATGGACCAGCATTTCTCCATGAAACAGAAGTTTTATACGACAGTGAGGTGTTGCTTTCTTCATCACTTCCAAGTGAATATTGTTGTGAGTTTAAAAAAAGTGATGACAGAAATGATAAACACACAGTTTTATCTATAACAACTCAAAAATTATTTGTTGATGATCTTCTTTCGATAACAAATGATTATCAAAAATTAATTCGTATATGTAGTTTTGGTTACAGGTTTTCATTCAACTGTAGGCACCCAATGGAGAAAAGAGTGGAACCATTGACATTGGAGGAGCGCACTATAGGTGAAGACTGTATTCTTAAAAATGTGCAAGCAATAGAGTATCATAATGAAATTTCTAATTTAAAGAAACAAATACCAATTTTAAGTAAAAGTAAAATTAAATCTTTAAATCCATTTATAGATAACAAAGGTATTTTAAGAGTTGGTGGCAGACTTGGTAATTCAGCATTGAATTACAACAAAAAGCATCCAATATTTTTGCCATCTTCTCACCTACTTACTAAGTTAATAATTAAATATATTCATGAGAAAAATCTTCATATTGGTCCACAAGCATTATTGTGTTTTGTTCGTCAGAGATTCTGGCCTGTTAAAGGCAGAAGCCTTTGTAGAAAAATAGTGCATGAATGTGTAGTATGTGCAAAAGCTAAGCCTGTAATTTGTGAACAAATAATGGGTAATTTACCCCTTGATAGAGTACAACAAAATTATCCGTTCAATATTACAGGGCTAGACTTTTGCGGTCCATTTTTTATAAAATATAAAAATCAAAGAAAGGGTATTTGTCATAAGATTTATGTTTGTATTTTTATTTGTTTTGTAACAAAAGCAGTGCATTTAGAATTAGTAAGTGACTTAACTTCAGCTGCCCTAATAGCAACTCTTAAACGGTTTTTCGCTAGAAGAGGAAAAAGCGCTAAGTTATATAGTGATAATGCCACAAATAACGTTGGAGCCAATAATGAGTTGAAGAAATTGTTTAACTTTGTGAGTCAACCAGATGAAAATTTGGCAAATTATTTGGCAGATAAGAAAATTGAGTGGAAGTTTCTGCCTCCAAAAGGGCCAAACTTTGCTGGGCTAGTAGAAGCAGCTGTTAAGTCATTTAAGCATCATTTAAAAAGAGTAGTAGGTAATGTAAAACTCACTTATGAAGAATTGTTAACTGTGATAAATCAAATAGAAGCAGTGTTAAATAGCCGACCAATAACTTCTGTACCTAGTGATGATTGTGAATTTGAGGTTCTGACAGCTGGTCATTTCCTTATTGGAAGACCACTTAATTCTGTTCCTGAACAATCATTAATTGAAATACCTGATAATAGATTAACGGCATGGAGAAAAATTACAAAAATGGTTCAACTAATTTGGCAAAAATGGCATATTGATTACTTAAGTAATTTGCATCAACGGTCAAAATGGATGTTTAATAAAGATAATGTGTCTATTGGTTCAATTGTGCTAATAAAGGAGGACAATTTGCCTGTTTGCAAGTGGGTATTAGGAAAAATCCTTCAGGTTTTTCCAGGTAAAGATAAGAAAGTAAGAGTTGTGTTAGTGAAAACACAACATGGGAATTTTAAACGTGCAATTTCAAAAATTAGTATTTTGCCAGTAAATACTTAATTATATTATGTTTTTTGTTTTACTGTACTAAGTAGTGTATTAATTTCATTTATTTGAATAATATAGTGTTTAAGTATATTTGATATCATTTGATATTTTAATTATTTTAAATCGTAGTAAATTTATTGTATTGTTTGATTCATGAATGTTAGTAAAACTATTCATAGGTGGGGAGAATGTTGAGTATTATATTATATGTAATGTCAGCTTTAATATGTAACACCAGAGAGCAGCACCTAATGGAAACATATGTTCATTTCTGAAGTGTAACCTTGAGCTAAGAGGGAGAATAAAATGAGAATTTGAAGTGAACAGACGCTTGTTTTGTGGAGTTCTGTTCTTTTGTTGATAAAATGCATCTAAAAGCATAATATTAGATGCCGAGTCTACTGAATTAGTTGAGAAGTAGAACAGGCACCTAACCTTGATGACAAATTTATGGGATAATCATGTGTAGATACGTTTGGACAAAATATGTATTTTGCTTAAATAATGTTTTGTTCAATAATTAAATTAAATTCCAGGTAGTTAATTTTAAAAACTATAGTGCCGTTTTAGAGAATTTTGAATTATCTTTTCAAATTACCACGAATCATATTTTTACCAGGGTAATCGCTATAATTGAAAGCTATAGTTATTGAAGCATTAATTTTTATATGAATTTGTTTTACGGTAAAAAATGGTATATGATGTCTTAAAATTCTTCATGTTGTGACTTTTACAAAAGTTGTTCTTGGTATATACTTATAGCTCTACAACTATTCCAACACTTTTTTGAGGAAATAATGAAAAACAATGAATTCCACTTCCGGTCATTGAATACTTATGTTTTTTGAATTTATTAAATACTCATTTATATATGAAATTTATATTTAATATGTAAATTTTTTTCTTTCCTACAGCTCTTTATCTTATGAAATAACGAGGGAAGATAAAGATATTACCATAATAAGACGTATAGTAAGTATCTAAGATCGCCTGGGTAAAATGTTATTTTTACCTTCGTAGTTTTAGACACAGAAATAATCCTAATACCAATATCAGACAATATGTGATAAGATAGTTTTTGAGAGAGTAATAAACACACTGTAAGCAGTAAGGAATAGCATGAAATTCTGTACCAACGTGGAGTAGGAACTACTTTGACATGTATTGCCTGAATTTGCCAATGTAATAATTATCGCTTAAAATGTTGCCTGCTTGGCCATTTTAAAATTAATGAAAATATGAAAATATAAAGGCAAAATACCAATCAATGACCAGTGGTAGAAGTGGTGAAAAAAAGTGAGGGGACGCCCAAAATTTGGTGGCAAATGCACCGCATCCCCCCCCCCCCTCCCCCTTCACAATACCTTTTCCAATCTTCAACGATAAATTTTATAATTTCGTAACTTATTATAAAAATATTAACTAGTAAAGAAATAATTAATACTTCCTAACACTAACATTGAACGAGGGTCCAAAATTTATTGTAATGAATATTCGGCGACTTAGTGTTTTTACTTGGAAGTAAGAGATAAAGTTAAGTAATAATTCAATGTTATATACATAGATGTTCATTTAGATTTAAATAATACTTATAAATGTGCATACTTCCATGAAATTAAATTAATAGAGAATTCTAAAAGGGTGGGGGTTTTTTTTGGTTTTTTTAATAGCTTCTCTTTTTATTAAAAAAAAAAAAAAAAAAAAAAAAAAAAAAAAAAAAATAGAAATTTAACTTAAAAGAAAGTTTACCAAAGTTAAAAGTTAATCGAGTGTAACTGTATTTGTTTATTTGTTTCTAAAAATACTTATATCTTTATACAAAGTAGCGCAATACATTTTTATAATAGTATGATATATCTATCATAAATGGTTTTAAAGTTTTCATATGTAAAAATAAATCCCTTTTTCTCAGTGTCACTACATTTAAAGGTTAATGTTATTTATTATTAGTAGTTTTTAGGTGGATTGAGTACTTTTAAAAGTGGGGGGATGGAGTTTTAGAAGTGGGGAAACGCATGGGTATTTTCTTGAAAAGTGAGGGGACGCGTCACACCGCGTCTACCCACACTTCTAGCACTGTCAATGACAAATTTAAATGCAGTTCCCAGTAATATAATGAAATTGAAAATAGTTGTGCAACGTACCCTAGTTTTCCAAACTTATTATATTAATAAAAAACTTATTTTTAATTTTAGCTTACACACGAGTATAGGGATGATCTAAAGACTATGACCGTTTTTTATCTGTACAAAATCAACTATCTTAGTCAAAACTAGAAAGTGAAAACTATTTTTTCTCCATAAATGTTGCGAAGGCAATTTGCAGATATTTTTGTAATTTTTTACTTGCAAAATTTCGCCCTTTTCGATAAATTGTTGGGGGAGTTTTCGGTACTATATCCCATCCTTATCTAAGATCCATTAATCTCCTTGTTTATACGGCACTCAATAGCAAGATATCTTTTGGAATTTGTTTAAGAAATAGGGTATAGGTAATATTACTTCTATTAGCTTTATTCGTATTATGTATATCATAATTAGATCTATGCTAAATAGGTTTTTTTTTCTCATAGGACTTAACATTTTTGAATGAGGTAAGTTCAAGTAAATTTTATTTGAACTACATAATTTCCTATTTTAGATGTTGCATTTCTTAATGTACTAATTTATTCGCTTAGTTTATGATATTACAATATAATATGCTTCTTAATAATATAATTTAGCAATCAATACATCATATTTATTTACTGAACCAGTCAAATACCATTGCATCGTAACTATGTTTTTTATATACAGTAATGGCTGATTAGTTTTCGTTACTTTATTTGTTTGGCAGCTTAATACAAAATAGATAAACCGGATCCTTTTACATAAAAGTATGTGTGATTGGACGGCATCTAATGATAGTGATAATAAATTAATGATTAGTCTACATGCCGCTATCCTGATATCGGCTGAAATGATGTAGAGTTCAACTTGATTTTTGACTTAAAAAACAAGGGAGGGGGGGGGGGAGGAAAAAAAGAAAGAAGAAAAGAAAAAAAAGGGAAAAAAAGGGAGAAAAAAAAAACACTTTCGAAAGGCAGGGAGCAATTTCCACAAAATAAAAAGTATCTTTCAACTCCTTAAAAACCTTTGATTACTTGCTCACTTATTCATAGCAATTCATAAGTTTCTCCTTTTCAATAAATGTATCTATTTACATTCAATTCAATGTAAATATGCTATCATTGTATAAAAATTCTATAAATGTTAATAACAACATGATCAACAACAAAAAATTAATCTGTAAATGTTTAAGAATTGGATAATTACTGTTCATTAATGCAGTGCTTCTTGCGGTACTCTCACTTTTAAGGACATTTCTAAAGATAGACTTTTGGCATGTTATATATTGCTAACCAATAAGCCCTGGTGTTATGTCCTGTAACAAAAGTTACTCTTCTTTCCATATAGACTTTATTTATGTAAATATTAGACGCTTCATATTCTAGAAATCAAACTTTACACTTTGCAAGAGAAATGCGTTGAATCTTACAGTATTATAATAGTGTGTGCATTTCTATAAAATATTTCTTTCTGTTTTTACTTAAATTCGTTGTTTTGATCTTGCAGGAATTAAGAACTACAATACCTGGTGTAAGTTAAACTACTTTTTTTGTGAATATGCTTGACTGTTTGTCTTTACTGCCTTTTTAATAAAATACTAAGCCAAAATCCCTTTGTAAATTATATCATAATAACTCTGCCTTTATTTGTAGTATGATTGCACTGGAAACAAAGTTTGGAGACCTGCGTAAGTTATTATTACGTTTTATAATATCTTATTACCACTAGTCATATTGTTGAAATGTATTTGGAAATATCCAATTTTCACTCATTACGTTACTCTCCCTTAACCACTTACGTTAACCACTTACGTAACCTTACGTTACTCTCCCTTAACAACAGAGAAATTCCACAAATCAAGGTTATTATTAGGCTTCAAGCATTGTGATTAAAAAAACTGTACTAAATCCAGAGTTTATTACTCTTGACCTTAAGTACAGTACCCCAAAAAAAAACCCAGAACGATGGCTATATCTTTTGTTCTAATTGTTGAAATAACAAACAAAAGGTACCGTTGTAAATCGTGAAAGGTTTTTAATAATTGTTTGTAGTTTTTTTTATCATGAGGGGTCATCTACATATTAAAACAGAACCAAACTTTAAAAAGTTCAATAGCAACCTCATAATATTATTCCATATTTGGATTCAGCATTAAAAAAGAATGCGAAATACAAAAATTCGTAATTTTCTAATGAATGGTTTGTAATTTAAATGATAAAAAGAAAATTATAAATTAATGTTAAAAAAAAAGTTGGTTTTTTGTCAATAAATACTTAAATAATTAATATATTTCAGTAATTTTTTTTTTTCAAAAGGTAGTTTGTAAATGGCCAAACATAAATAGCAATCAGCTTTTGAATCAATTTCTTTTTTAATAATTAATTATTAATTAATAAAGCAATTAAAAAAAAATTGAATTGAAACATATATTTTTTTTTTTTTTTGCTTTCATTAGATTTACCATGGTCTAAAACACCCCCATAATTTTTTTCTTTCCATTTTGACTGTTAGTTCTCGATATTTTAGAGAAAATGTAAAAAACGCTCACTTTAAAGGACCGTATAGTAGACGACTTTTGAAAACTATCAAAGATTAATTCAAGGTAAACTAGAGGTGTGGAAAATCGCATAACGTTCAATTATCGTATAACCAATAGTTTAAAAACTAAGAAACACGCTTTAATAGGAAAGTGAACTAAAAAGTAGAAGATAATTTTAAATAAGTTTGAAATAAGAATAGAGTGATTAACAAGAAATATTTATTTTATCGTAAAAAAGCGTGGGGTGCTTGATGTCAATTTTTGTAAATATTTAATGACAGATATTGGTAAAAGTAGAGCCATTATGAAAATATCTTAAAAAGCACCCCACGCTTTTTTACGATAAAATAAATATTTCTTGTTAATCACTCTATTCTTATTTCAAACTTATTTAAAATTATCTTCTACTTTTTAGTTCACTTTTCTATTAAAGCGTGTTTCTTAGTTTTTTAATCTATTGATTATTTTCTACTTTTTAGTTTGATTTTCCATTAAAGCGTGTTTTTTAGTTTTTTAAATTATTAATTATTTTTTCTGTAAACTATCAATTTTTTTTTTTAATTTTTTTTTTAATTTGCTTTCTTAAATTTCACTTATTTAAAACAAAATTTTTTAAGCAATTTCAATAAGTTATCCTTTAAAAATGTTACTGAATCATGTGACTTTTTCATTTTATAAATAATTTCAACGATCTAGTTACATTTGTGTATATAATGAAATATTTCTGTAAAATATTCATGCTTTGCTAAATACTATTTACTAATGCCTACATTTAATATTTATTAATTTTCTAATTATCAGTAGTATTCGTTATATTTCTGCAATTACAGTTTTCGATATTTTATTTATTTCGTGTGAAGAATGCACATCTTTAATGTTGTAAATAAATTATGTTACTTTTGTGTTTACTTGCTATTTTTGTATTAATCTTAAACATGACACTATAAATCCAAGTAGTTTCTATGCAATTTTAGACTAATACTTGTATTTTTTAATCTTCGTGAAACGCGCCACATTAACCGTTCTATTTCTCCCGCTGTGAAGAACCTTAAAAATACCTTTCTTTTTATAGAAATTCTCCCTGAAGATCGGTCAAAAAATGGTCGAAATATTTTCGCTCATAAGTGACGTGTTTTTCAACATAATGCATTGAAATTTCATATTTAGGGTAAATGATGTATTCTGAATCGAATGAAATGATAAAAAATAGGGTTCGTATTGAAATTTTCGAAGACAGCGTTACTTTTACGTAGTATATGGTCCCTCAAGAAAAAAAATTGCATCAGATATATAGAAAATCGTAAGGAAAACATTTTGGTGCAAACCGTAAGATTCTACGATAATTAGAACCGAAGATATAGCCATCGTTCTGTTTTTTTTGGGGGGGTACTGTACAAAGGTATTGTTTTCAATTGGTCAAATGTGTTGTCCCGTTTCCGTCCGCACTTAATATTTGGGCATGCCCAAGTAAGGCATTGTGTGAGCATGCACCTGGTCCGCCTGCTTTTATAAAAAGAGATGTATGTTCATGTTGTTCAGTGGTATTGATGTATCGATGTTTTATAAAACTCAAATAAAGAATAACTTTGTAATGGGCTTGGACTTAAGTTCCAGGGTACATCGGCCCTAAGTCGATTATATACTTTTATAATGTTATGTTGTTATTAAATCTTATTATATTATGGTTAATTTTCTTTGTGAAAGAGCTCAAATGAAAAAAAAAAAAAAAAAAAAGATGCACCTTAAGAACAATTTTAACAAGCTAATTCTGGAAGTAAAATAATGTTGAATATAAAAGCGACATGCGTAATTTATGAATTTTGAAAACAAGATAATGCAGTGAAAAAAACAATGGAACACAGTGCTTGCATTTTCTGAATATTAGAGATTTTCTTATTACGACACTTTTTTCAAATGAACGATATATTCCAAAAACAAAGTAGCAATGGGATGAAAGATATCTTCTCATTAGACGATAATACTCTGGAAGTCAAACCTAGCTCATTATTAAAAAGTACATCTTAAAAACACAAGGTCCGTATATTCACAATGACTGTTCGACAAACCTTTCTACCTTGTAATATGTTAATCTTCACTTATTGTCAAAGAATTGTTATAGCCTTATTCGAAACCCAAAATGTTACTATTAAATTTGAAGTTTTGTGAATGAAGCTCAAAATTTACTTGTTTTTAACTAAAATTTATTTTTCAGGTGCTCATTGATTACAATTGACATAGTCTTCGATCGATTTGAAATCACCAACTTAACATACAATGCGAAATATGAGGTAAGCTGTCCTACTTCAAATTAAACACGTAAAAGGCACCCAGAAATAAAAGAAAATGAATTTGGTAAAAAATTTTACATTCAACCATTGCTTGTCTAGTTGCTTCGTAAAGTTTTAACGAAATATTTAACCACTTTGAAAAAAACTAGCCTGATCGTTAGCCGAAGAACGGAATATGCAAGAATATGTAGAAAAGTATTGTACAGTGCGTATCAAAACTCTGAAAACAATTAAAAATTGTGATTTCTCAAAAAATAATGCAATATTGTTTGTTTACTATAGTATACTACATATCTTAAGTAGTAATTTGTAAAATGTCTATACAGAGTGTCCGGGCTAAAAGTTACCAAAATGGCTTATTATTACGGTACCACCCATTAGAACATAATAGACTGCTCCTCAGTGGATTGGATACCATTCCGAGATTTTTTGAACAAGAAAAGGATACACTTTAAGTCAATGTGTGGTTAGGAATGCACGTAAATGTCGTCGTTGGTCCATTTTTCTTCATAGAACGCACTGTTATGGGATACATTTATCTTGGGATTCATTAAATCCGTTGTGCATAAACAAAATATTGGAGCTGTGAATAAAAGAAGAATCGTATTATTCAAGCAATTCTCTATTAAATTTTGATATGCTATGAAACATTTGGAGATAATTGTATTACCGATGAAATGTTTGTCCTGATACAAAAGGGCAATTCCGTACTCGCGGGTGCAACATTTAGACTCACTCAAGGCTTCTTACTAAGAAAATAAAAACTCTTTTTAAAGAAATGACTAGTCGCAGGATTACATTGTAATCTGTTTTACAAAAATTAATATAAAAAACATTTAATAAAATGTATAAATAGACTCAGGAGAGGTTCAAAGTGCTATCGCGGGTGCAACGAAATCGGCCCACCATTAAAGGTCATGATGCTAGAATGAAAAAAGTCTGTTACTTATGGAATATTTATTAAATTATTTTTACATTCTTTAAAAGAATACAAAACAAACTAATTATTAACTTAAATAAAATTATTAAAAGAAATAAATATTATAAATTATTCACTTTTTATCCAGTCGCGGGTGCAACGTAAAATTATCGCGGGTGCAACACCTCTCACTATAGTGAATATCAACATTTCCATGTAACTTTAAATTAAAGATATGAGATCATAGATGCTGTATCATTAATTAACACTTTTCTATGTAACTTAAATAAATTATTTTTTTGCAATAGTCGGCGATTTATCAGCCTTAAGGTTCATCTTCAGAATCGCTGTAAACATCAGAAACGCGTAACTTTTTCGTAACTTTTTTTGTAACTTTTCCACGTTTTTTTTTAGTAGCATTTGTCAAAACTAATTTGCTTTTCAAATTAGACTTCGACGTTCGTGCAACACAAATGCTCTTACCCTCCTCAAATTGAAAAAAATGTTTTGATTGAATGGCTGGTATATTTTTTAGTCCTTTCCACCTATCATCTAACATGGTTTTTGCTTTTTCAATTTGTTTTTGGGATACAAATATAAAAGAAATTTTTGGAGAAAGGCGACCCTTTCTCGACGGAGATGGTTTGCAAGAAGTTTAGGATTTTCCTTTAGTTTTCGCCTATATTTTTGAGAAGCAGTCTCCTTTTGCTGTTGTTCTGCCATTTCATTTGATCTATTTACACAAAAAAAGTAAAAAATTAACAATAAACTCTTATTAAATAGGAATCAGTAATTATAAATAAGAAAATAAGATATGAAATTATCAAAAACTTAATAAATCAAAAATATATAACAAATAACAATGTAATCGTAAGAGTCATAACTGTTACACCCGCGATTCTAATATTTTGATCGCGGGTGCAACTCATTTTAGTCAACGTTAATTTTAATTAAAATGACAACATACCTTCTATTGCGACTGAATCAAGTTTTCCTTTTATTTCTTCTTACTTCTACAGAGTTTCAAAAAATTACCGATTCATTTCTTTAAGAAAACCAAACTTTCATTTCTTTTATATCGCGGGTGCAACTGACCAACAGTGGTTTCTTATTTAATTAATATTGTTAGAAAAATAATAATAAATATTTAGTTTTTTTTATATAAGGCTATAAACAAATGTTATAACTTCAATATTTATCAGTGAAATATAACCTCAAACCACCGGTAGTAGCGATTTCGTGGAAAAATTATCAAGTGTCGATGAATGGTTTGCATCAAGTCTTCAGGCGCCACCATTTCTGAGCGCGACAAAAAATTCAAATAATAACTTAACTTCTTAAAAGTTTTTTTATTATTAAATTTATATCTTTCTCTTTGTATTGGTATAACAAAAAGAAACAAATACTGTGATTTAAAAATTTATGTCAAAAATCGTCTCCCGTGGAATCGCCCAAAAGGTACATTGAAATCTATTGATATTAAAAGTTGGTGGAATTTTATTTTTATTTAAAAATAATGCGGTTACCAGTTGACTTCAAGTCTAAATGTTTAACTGGTCAAATGACGCTGTATCGACAATTCTAAATATAGGAAATACATTATTTGAAAGCAGTAAGATCTACAACTTGGCGGTTTTTATCTGTAACGCGGCTAACAGAATAGTACCAAATTAAGTTAAAATACAAATAATAAAATTAAATTAAAATATAACAGAAAATAAAAACCGTTGAGAGAAACAGCATTTATCTATACAAAAACACCAAATAAAATCGAGCCAAAGAAATATCTTCTATATCTGTACCAAAAAAAGCTTAGTATTCTTCAAAAAAGTAGAACCAACTTCATAATCACGAACAAAATAAAGCACCAAAGAAATAAAATCAAAAATGAAATACTACGCTTCTTGTGTAAATTGTAGAATAGTCTGGTGTAAATAGTAAAACATGTATAATACAAAAAATGTATTCGAATCTAGATTAATTAATATGAAACTTGGTACACAGGAAAAAAAACACTATACAAATGAAAATAATCAAAAGAAAGAATTTTTAAATAATCTGGGTTAAATACTAAAGAAAATGAATAAATATTTACCTGGGAATAAAGAGAAAAATTAATAAATGTCGAAATGATTTGAAAGTTTTTGGTGAATTTCAATAATTATAGCCGTTATGTTTACATTCAAAATATTATGTTTAAGCTTTAAAACGGCCCATGAGTAGAGCGTCGTTTGACAGTAAATATATAGAAAATTATAATAATATTCGAACCGGTTATCGGACAGACGATAGTGATACATAAAAATAAGGGGGACACATTAAATAAACTTTTGGTTTTATTCTGATGTAGTAAAAAAATATCGTTGTCATTCCAAGAATTTTTTTTTAATGCCATTAAATTTTAATGAAAGCTACTTTTAATCGAATTTAAAAGTTGTTCTCTATAATCTCCATGTACCAAAGCTTCTATGTACCAAATTTCGTACCTCTACTTGCAAAACTGTGGATTTGTATAAGGTTCAGACGTACAAACCACTCACTTTTATATTTATAGATATCAACTTTTGCTGTTTCTGCCTCTGCCCGAGTGGAAAGGCGAGTTTAATCACATATAAAGTCATATATATACCTTTAAGGATCTTTTGCGAGCATTATTTTGAGCATCTAACAACCCTACTCCTATTAATATAGCTAATTATATCTTCAAATAGATTTTATGCACGAAATTATATGTCTCACAATCAATACGTGATATTTCGTTAATAAAAAAGACTACTACTTGAATTTTTAGTTGGCCCTTATTCATTTGTTTGATATTTGTTTCTTTATTTATTTATTAATGTATTTATTTGTTTGTTTGTTTATTTGTTTATTTATTTATTTATTTATTTATTTATTTATTTATTTATTTATTTATTTATTTATTTATTTATTTATTTATTTATTTATTTATTTATTTATTTATTTATTTATTTATTTATTTATTTATTTATTTATTTATTTATTAAATTGTGCTTGATTTAAAATTACTAGGTGAATAATTTCATTTTTGAGTAGAGCTTTTTTCTCAGTACATGTTGTCTTTCTCATAATTAACTGTTGGTGTTGCATTTGCTCATCACTGTAATGCATTTCCATTTTTATACAGATAATAGCGTTGTAAAAAATAATGTCAAATTTTATTAAAGTCGTTT
Source organism: Linyphia triangularis (assembly GCA_963978545.1). Taxonomy (NCBI): domain Eukaryota; kingdom Metazoa; phylum Arthropoda; class Arachnida; order Araneae; family Linyphiidae; genus Linyphia; species Linyphia triangularis. Next base: position 71,044,478 of record OZ021723.1, read on the forward strand.
TTCTTTATATTTATTTTATGATAGTTTTCTATTAATGCCTTAATAATAACACTTGTTTAAATACATTTTTAATCATCTATCTCTGTAGTTTTCTCTTCAGTCAAATAAAAGTTACGACGTATGAATAGATAGATATGTTTGCCATGCCATCATTAGCAAAGAATCTAAGTTTTAATAGGTAGCAGCATAACATCTAGGTACTCAAAACTTTTAAATACAATTCTTAATAAAAAAAATTGTTGGTTTGTCAGGTTTTATTTTCAGTTTCAGTAACTCTAAGTAGCTCAGAAGAGCCTTACTGTTTCACACAACTATCATTCTCACAATTTGAGATACGATATCTCTCATTTTAGATACTGTCTGAAATTTGAGCTGCTTTCTCTCCATGACTTAGATTTCTTTTTTCTAAGAGTACTTTTATTTAGTAGTACTTGAAGTATGTATTGGAATTATTATCTAAATAAATTTGATATTCAGGTTCTAAAATAAATCGCATTCAAAAGCAAATGATTATCTAATACAAATTCGCATTTTCTTTGAATTTTACCTAACTTCCAATTTGTGCCTTGACACACAATTGGCGGCAATAAATTCAAAATACACCCAATATCCAGAATTTTTTTCTGCAGTAAATTTCTTTTCCAGATCACGCCAATATCATTTTCAACTATCATTGCTAGCGAAATTGAATTTTCGCCGCTGAATATAACTTCAATCTCCCCAAAACCACAAATACGCTGGCCAACATAGCTCGACACTGGCCAATCTATATGTGAACCTTGATAGACAGGTCGTTGTTACGGATCTTGGCTAATCTCGCCAGCGCTGGCTAAAATATACTGGAAGTTTTGAAATGTTGATACAGAATTTTAAAATTGAAATATATTTTTATAAGAAAAGACGGAGAGGTAAAATATATGTTTTGGGATGGTTTTGAAACGTTTTTTTTTTTTTTTTTTTTTTTTTTTTTAAATTATGTATTTTGGAATGATGCTCGAATTTCGGCATGAACTGATCCATCTTCTCAGAACTCTTGTTTCTGATATTAGCCAATACCACTGTGCTACCTAGACTGCTCGTCACCAAACATAAATATAGTGAGCTAATTTAATCGAATTTCGATTGTGTTCGATCAGACTTAACCAACGATATCCTAACGGTTCTTTTTTAATACATTTTTTGTGTGTGCATATTACCGTCCAATTATGCTTAGAAGACACTGTCCCCACTTGTTCTTGTTTTGTTTTCAGAGTCTGGAATTGTTTAGTGTGCTTGGTGGATACATGGGAATGTGGCTTGGGATATCGCTAGTTACCATATATGACTTCATAGGTTCTGCGTTGGTGTTTGTGAAGACGTGGGCGACAAAAAGACATCGGCAAGTAAAGAGAATAAGAAAATTGGTGAAAAATACTTCCTCTTATGGATGGATCTAAGATACAAAAATACCTAACATCTAAAACTATGGAATTATGACATTGGTGTATCATCATATGTAAAACTAAAATACAAAAAATAAATACTTTTGAACATTTTTAAAATTATTAACCTTTTTCCTGTTCTTCCACAAATGACTATAAATATTATATACAGCATTATTATTCATCAAACATTTTGAACTATGTTAAGGTACATACAAAATACAATTCCTATTAATTGATAAAACCGAAGGTTTGTTTAACGTTTCCAGTTTAACCAAATAATAGTTTATGCAGAACCCTATTAGAAAGCGATTTCTGACCTAAATGAATATAAATCATAAAGATTATTGGGGAAGTTTACTCTTAAAAGGAAACAGCGAAAAATATTTTCGCATGATTTAGAAACGAACCTCAGTCACGACAGTCACGCGGATGCAGACATAATTGTTATTATTACCTAATACTAATGGTTTCTAACTAAGTCAACGTATTAGAAAACAAATTAACGAGACCTTAAATACCGTTAATTCAATTTTATTGTTCACAATTTGATCACCAAATTACTATAAGTATTTTAAAAGGAAAGTAATTTGTTTACAATTTTGAATATTGTGGGATTTTCTACGTGGAATTTGAACAGTTTGCTATGCGAATTTGCATTATCCCTATGATCGGCCTTGATATATTTTTCGATCGATAAGTTTCCATAATAGGCGTGTATTGTAAAAATTGGTGTAAAAATAGTTTCTACTTTACTTTCAAATCACATGAAATATAAAGTTCATGCAGAATGTGTTTAATTGTTTTATAAATAAAATTTTTATACTTATTATAATAGTTTTATGTATTCTAAATTAAAAAAATATCAATTCCAAACATGGAGCCGGTTCTATTAGAAATCTCACATGAATGAGGTAGTTTTTATGAGACGCCGAACTCATAGAAATAAAAGTTGAAACTAGAAATAGAACTTTAAACTAAGTATTGCAGGAATGTAGTCTAAGTATCAAATAATAATTCTATTCTCGTTTATGCCTTTGATTGCTGTAAGAAGAAAATAAAAATGAATGCTGTTGTTTTTTTGTTTGTTTTTTTTAATTTTTTTTTATTGAGACATAAAGATGGGACTGTCATTTTAGTGGTTTTTTTTTTTTTTTTTTTTTTTTTCTCCCCTTCTTTTTTTTTTTCTAGGAAAGTGTTTTTGCCAAGCTTCTTTACTTTAGATCGACTAAACAAGACATGCTAAGTATGTTATACTCTGTTGTAAACATGTGTTCTGTAAGTTTTGAAGATAGAATAGATGCTCCATTATCCCTCGAGGTTTTGCTTTTACAGGGCGACTGGGACATATATCAGTGGTAACATAGCCAGGATTTAATTCCAATTATATTAAAGAATTAAAATATTTGTGGAATGTCTGAGAAAAAATAATAGACCCCTTTGTTTCTAGTTTTAACTCTGTATTTTGTTAATTGTATCAGAGCTTATTTAATCCTTTATTTTTTAGCATATATTCCTAATTCTAAAATCTAGTGGAGCATTCAAATGATACATTTTTTTAATTTTCTCATGTTTTTGTCAAAAAGTACCACTTTCATTATTATTATTTTTATTTTTTTTACAAAAAAATGAGCTATTATATTTGAATTGTGTTTAATGTGTGCACAAACCTCAACCAAATTACAGCAAATGTGATGCTCTTGCATTGATTTGAGCTTCAACATTACTACATTTAGATGAATGATAGTTATTTCCTTACAAAGTACCACGGTATTTGATCAGGTCCAGATACCCCACATCAAACCATTCAATCTAATATAACCTTTAATTTTAGTCGGTGAAGTAGCCCAGTTTCAAGGGGTAAATAGGCCCACCGGACATAAAAAATTATAAATTATTTTATTATTACTTATAATGCTAACATCAAAATAGATTATCATGTATTTAAATATCCTCAATTTAAGCTTATGTTGTAAGTCTTAGTTTAGTAAAAACTTCAGTGTGATTATTTGATAGGTATTAAAGCTCTGAAAGGAATATTAAACCTCATTTAAGAAACTTGGTCCAGCTACACCAACCGATATTGAATTAAACACGAATGTATTTTACGTAATGTAATAATGGTACAATGTAAAATTAAGGTTAATTATCGATTCAAATCAAGATTTTAATTTTTTTGAAGTCACATCTTTTACATATACAGAACTGAACTAACTGAAAACTCCAAGTTAGCAAACATCTTCACGATTTTTCACTTATTACTTTCATTAAGTAACAAATCAAATTATTTGCCATATTTAATTACTACAACATAAACTTAATACATGAAATTAAAAATTTCCAGAATTATAATTTATTTTATTTTATAAAAACAAGTTCCATTCATTCCCATAAGCATTGTCCCTTTGAAACAAAACGTGAGTTTTCAGATAACTTTTCATCAAGTAAGTATTGAATAAAAAAAAAAAAACAATAAACGTAATGAGATCTCTATGTGAAGAATATAAAGAAATTTCTTTGTCATATCAACTAAATCTCTTATATTTATTTTATTATATTAAAAATACACAGATCTTAAACACATTTATTTTAGGTTAAAGCATAAATCTTTTAAATGCTGAAAAGAAACCAAAAAAATATCAATGAGCATCTTTGATCATAAAAAGGGAACACCGTATGACATTTATTATCAGAATTATAATTAATCGATACACTATAGCAAATGGAGAACATTGATATTTCTCATTCATCCCCACTTTCCAACAACATATCAAAAATCGTTTATTTTCTAAAAAAAAGCATCTATTAGTTTTTCGCAACTATATTTTCAAATGAGTAGTTCAAATAAATGAACTTCATACCAAGTAGAAATCTTTGTGTGTCATAATGTTAAATAAAGCAAAACAGTCGCAAAATTAAATGCAAAGTATGCATTGGAAATATACAAGGAACGGAGTATCATTAGTGTGCAGTTGTAGAAACGCATCCTTGCAATGAATCAAAAAACTAAAAAATATTATCTTTAGTGGGAGACATGATTTCTCTTAGTTAAAGTACTTACATCTTTTACTGTATTTTCATAATTAACGAAAGATTTTTTATTAGTCCTAGTAGTTAAATTAATTTCTAGTGGTTAAATTGATGAAATGTGGATCAAAGAAATAGTCTGGCGAATGTGTAAGAATGGAATTAACATTTTTAATATTTTATCTTATATAAGAAGCAAATAAGCAATTGTGAGACAAAACATATAATAAATATCAATCAACACGAATTCAAATCGAGTATTTCCTCATTGCATCTTTATATATTTACGTGGAGTTAGAAAACATAATTGCAGTCAAAATTTCTAAGTTAATTATCTTAGGAGCTCATGGTGAGATCAGTACTGAAATCCAACAAATTGCATCCCAAACCAAATATCTTTTACCACCAGATATTCTTTACTTAAACGAATGCTTTCAGTCTCATGAGTATTGCACGCTTGCAGAAAGTTGGGAACCAGATATTACAAGAAAGTTATCCATAAAAAGATAACTATTTATTGTTAAAAAGTGTTAGTCTTAAGCTCCAATATGCTCGAATGCGTACTGTGCACTTCATGTGCGTATAAGATATTTAAACTACAAATGTGCACTGTTATTACGTTTCCTACCTTCAAACAATAATGGTTTCAATTCCATGTTCACTGACATTTATAACATATTTAATCATACTATTGATTTGGAAAAAAATTTAAAAAACGAGAATGACACTCTTATATGGACGCCTCTGATCCAAATTTCATCAATCATGTGGGATGCTTCAAACAGTTGACTTGCGGCAATATGCCATGTATTGGGAATCATTCACTACTTAAAACCCGGTATAAAGACACGGTCAAATTGGCTTCAGAGCTCACAAAAAACCTTAATTAAAAGAATATTGTGTCATGTAAAAACTTATGTTAGAGATATCAGGTTTTCTGTTAAAGGGTAACTTTCAGCGTTATTTTATTTTTTGAAAGGATTTGTATAAATGCACACCAAAGGTACTCCATTTTTTTACATATGCCTCCACTGTATACTTAGTATTTAATTTTGAGACTGTGTTGTTTCATGTATCGAAGCTGTTCCAATTAAAAAGTATACCCAAAAACCTTAGAAGATCGTTAAGTTTATTCCACCAATGTAGTTAATATTCTGTCAATGGTTCTGCATTTTTTGTTCAGCATGTAATGTAAAAAGTAACCCATAAAAAGAAGTTTCAATATTAATCCTCTTTACCAATTTTTTTTTTTAAATTGAAATGCATTTATGAAAAAGAAAAAAGAAAAAAAGAAAAAAAAAAAAACATTCATTCCGTGCCATTGAATAACTTTTTGGCTCCCAAAACTTGACGAAATGCGTTGTTATCAACGAGTCTATCCGCCAAGTTTCAACTCGATTGTGTGACGGCAGTGTTTTCCAAATGGTGCCAATTTCTTATTAAGCATTATTTTCTGTGCCCATCAAAAATGAAATCTAAAACGGGCAGTTTCAGAGTTTTCTACGAGTATAAATCCAGAGAAACCCACCAAATAATTAATAAAATCTTAAATTTAGAAGAAAAAAATATTCCAAATATACCATTTTTTTTCATCTAGACAAGCACTTCCAAATTCCCTAAATTTGCGCTACGAGAAATTAAAATTGACTGTTTCAGAGCCTCTTAACTATATACAATCATCATAAATAATTCCAGATAAACCCACCAACTATACTTTACCAATTCCTTAATTTTGAAATGCATTTCGAATCACGCCACTTTCTTTTAATCGCAGATTGCCATTCAAGCTCTATCAAGAATGGGAACTAGGATGGCCTATTCCCATCATCTAACTCAGATACACCACCAAACAATTCACCAAATCTTCAATTTGTCAGAAGAAAATATTCCAATATCACATCATATTTTTTGTCATCAGGGTATTATCATCCAGCTTCGTTTTCCTCTGTCCATGGAGGAAGAGGAATGAAGATCATGACGCATTTGGAACATGGAAACAGAAGAGTGGTGTAGGCGGTCATGTCGCCTTCTGATGCTACCACAGGTGTTAGGCATCTGGTCCACCCATAAATTGAAGTGTGGTCGATGCCAGCCGACGTACTCCAGAGCAAGGGATTCTTGGTTCTCCTCGAAATGGACCTCACCTGTGGCAATAATAGAATTAGTCAGCAGCATTTCGGAGAGGCGATACTTGAATCAAATTTTACTAACGTCTTGTGTAGTTAATTTATAGATTCTGCCCCTAGTTCAAATTCAACTTAGTAAGTAGGTGCAAATATAGTGTTAAGAAAGACAGTGGGTGAAGGTTCGGTGCAACAATAATATTGCCTCTGTTTGTACAGGAGATCAAATCGGAGGACATGTTCTTATTGTAGTCTTCCTTTTGCACTATGTCTTTTCATTCATTAGATTTATCATGTGAAAAAGTATAAAAAATTACTTTCTTTGTAAAATGAATTTTGATTTCCATAATACTTTTAGAGAATATGAAGATATATATATATATATATATATATATATATATATATATATATATATATATATATATATATATATATATATATATATATATATATATATATACAGCGTGTCGCCGTATAACCTAGCCGACCTTTATTTTCGACACCGTTGGTGCGAGATGCATAGTCCCAATTGAAGAAATACTTTAAATCGTTAAAATATTTTAACAGAATAGTTTTTACATTAGCAAAGGGATTGGTATAAAAATTACGGATTATAAATTTTTATACGGTCCCCAGTTCCCCCAACTCATATTTAGAAAAATGTTGCCCATGAAAAATCATTTCAAATAAAAAAAATTGAAATTTTTTCGACCAATAGCAACGGTGTTATTAGAGTTTAAAGTTTTAACGCTATTTGGGGGGCCCGTACATAAATTGAAATGAGAAAATTTCGTCTTATCGGAATAAGAGCAAGCTTCTAGACTAGGTTTGATTACGGCAAACAAGTTGTTGTTCGTCGCCTAAGTGCTCGAAATGTTTTCCTTCGACTAAAATACCTAAGCACACACGTGATTCAAATTCATCTTCAAAATTTTTCAGCATTGCAGGCGTAATATACCTGGCAGCGGATAAAGTTCGATTTGACAAATCTAATAGATTCGTCTATTTTTTTTTTTCATAGACCTTGCTTTTCAATAATCCCCAAAGAAAGAAATCTAAAGGACTTAGATCTGAAAATCTAGGAGGCCATTCTACCGGACCTCCTTAGCCTATTATGTTGTCTTGAAACATGTTGTGTAGTATTGTTCGGCAGGAAGCTGCTTGTGGAGTGGTGCATCATCCTGTTGAAACCACATCTTTATAAGGTCTGAAGGTCTGCTAACACGACATGGTCATCCAGAAAGTCAAATAATGGTCCCTGTAACAGGTTCGCATACTTTTTACCTGTTAATGTATCAGCAAAAAAGAAAGGTCCTACTAACGCTTCCTTCCATATGCCACACCAAACATTAACGGACCATCGCAGTTGACGCTTGTTTGGACGGATTACATGGGGATTTTGCAGGGACCAAAAGTGTGTGTTTTGAATATTTACTACCTCAGTTCTTAAAAACGTGCACTCATCAGAAACTAGAATGTTATTCACAAATAATGAATCCAATTCTAGCTTGTTCATGAGGAAATTGCAGAAATCAAACCATCTATTTTCATCCCGGGCAAAAACTCTTGCACTAATCGCAGGAGATAAGGATGTGCACCGTGTCGATTTAAGACTCTCCACACATGGGTTTTTGAGTATCCACATGCTTCACTAATGTCCTTGACACTGAATAAGGGAAAGCAGCAGCATAGCCCAAAATACCACTCTTGAATTTTCGGATCGCGGACGTCTTCCTATGCTACCCGTTTCTCGCAAACGCTTTACAACATTTAAAAATTTGGAAATTTTTAGAAATTTACCATTGGAAATTAAGCAATTCGAAATTTAATTGCATATTGTCTTGCAGCCACTCTCCTATTTCGATTACATTAGAGAATAATTTTCCAAACGCAATTGCTCTTTCCCTGTATTTCATTTTGTGTACATGCCCTTAAAATATGTTAATAACCACAGGTGTAAAGTGGTATAAGTCACTAAATTCAATTTTCCGTATCTCCATGAATATTGGTCGTACACATTTCGATTCTTTTTTTGTTTGAAATGTTTTTTCATGGGCAACATTTTTCTAAATATGAGTTGAGGGAACAGGGGACCATATAAAAATTTACAATTCGTAATTTTTATACCAACCCCTTTCCGAACTTAAAAACTATTCAGTAAAAATATTTTAACGATTTAAAACATTTCTTCAATTGGAACTATGCACCTAGGACCAACGGTATCGAAAATAAAGGTCGGCCAGGTTATACGGGGACACGCTGTATATATATATATATATATATATATATATATATATATATATATATATATATATATATATATATATATATATATATATATATATTTTTTTTTTTTTTTTTTTTTTTTTTGAGGAGTATACCAACAAGCACGAACCATTGTGAAATAAGTTAAGTATTTACTGTCATTTCTTTTCTCCCTACCCATAAATTGAGTTTTCAAATCGACACATACCGCAAATATATTTTCGGTCTGGCATAACGTGTTTTGCAAAATACATTAATAGCATTTTAAATTTTAGGGTGCATGAAGTATTCTGTATCGAATGACTTAGTAAAAATAAGTATTTGTGTTGAAATTTTAATGACTTTTATGAAATAGTCAAATCATTTTCCATTGGCCATTATCACCTCTCCCTTCCTCCACGGAAATGCAAATCTTCCTTCCATCCGGCAATTTCACGAAGTTGTGTTCGCATGGCAGGTCGAGTCTGTGCCTTGCTGCGACCTGCAGTATCGCTTTACATACGCTCTTGTCTGTACGACGGAGAACGAACTCGCAAGACGACTCGCGAGAAGGGGAACTGAAATGACCGAATTGGTGGGATACCTCCTGATAACAACGGGACATTGGCCTTGGCATTTCACCTGAGAAAAAACTCTTCAAATATTATTTTTGGCGATAACAAATAAAAAACATAAATACACTAGTTAAAGGTTAGTCAGAGATTATATACAAGGTGTTCAGAAACCCCCGCATATAATATGTAGGGCCGTATAGGGCCTTTACTTACAATAGTTAAATTAGATGTTCAAGGCAGATTGCTTATGAACAGAATTCAAGAGGTCCCGTGATAGAACCTCTTTTACGCTCTACAGTCTCTTTTTAAATTGATTAGTCATGGCAATGACAATGACACATTATTGGGTTAGCTGTTTGTCTCACTTGGGGAGTTTTTGTAGTTTCTTTCCATTCCAGACTGGTATCTTGGACCCTCCACTTTGAAAGATTTCTCAAAAGGCACCACTTTCATATAGGTGTCGATTCACCGACATTCTAGAGGATTTTAGCCTCCATATAGCTATTACGCCAGAAAATCCCTGGGCTATACTGAACGTAACTACAGTGTGACCCAACAGTTACACCCCATCTTTAAATTTATCTAGTAAATTTTTTATTGTAAAACTTCAATTTATATTGATGAAATATTCGCTGTATTAGTATGATAATATCCTATGTACAGACATTTTGTCATATCTTTTACCTTCTATCATGTCTCTTACCATTAGAAGTTTCCTTTAAAATATTGAATAAAAAATTAAAAATTAAAAACTAAATATTATATACTTTTTATTAGCTATGTATTCATGATAATACAAGTTCACTTTTAATTATACTTTAAGAGATTTTGAAATTGATTGAAAACTTTTTAAGTTTTTCACAGGATTTTGAAAGCAACTTATCAAGTACTGTTAATTTCTGATATTTACTTGAGCTCTCAAAAATGCCTAAAGTTAAATATTTTGACAGTAGAAAATGTCTTAGATACAAAAATTACCAAGTTAAAACTATAACCAAGTAATATCTTAAATTTTACTTTTTAATATATATCCCCTTCACACAATAAGATCTTCCGTTGTGACTTTTCCTTATCTATAATAATAAAACAAGCTGTGTGTCGGTCTGTCTGTCTGTGGCTTTGTGGATTTATAGAAACCTACTTATAATTGGATTAGAGCTCTGAAATTTTGAACATAAGAAGTTTTGGCTTTCTAATTTTATGTATGTCAAACAAAATGTTAAAATTTTAATTAGTTCTTTTTTAATTAATTTTTTTAATTAATTTTTTTAATTAATTTATTTTTTACAAAGTGACTTCAAATTGAAATACTGCTCTGAAATTTTCAACATAAGTAGTTTTAGCCTTCTAATTAGACTTTTGAAAAACAGAATGTAAAAATTTTAATTAGTTGTTTTTTAACTAATTTTCTTAATTCATTAAAAAAAAATTTACAAAATGACTTCTAATAGGGTTGCAGTTCTGAAACTTTTAACATAAGTAACTTTGGCCTTCTAATTGGTTTTTTGAAAAACAGAATGTTAAAATTTTAATTAGTTATTTTTTAATTAATTTTCATAATTAATTATTAATTTTTTTTACAAAATGACTTCTAATAGGGATACAGTTCTGAAATTTTCAACATTAGTCCAGTCAAACTAAATTAGAAATACAGTGAACATGAAAAAAATTGCAACAGAAGCTTTTTTGATTGATTTTTAATCAGTCATCATTGCTGAACAATATATCCAAAATCGGACAAAATTCATCCATGGGAACACCCCGAAAAACGAATTTCAAAATGAAGGGTTCCATGCCACATGATGGGGATACCTAAGTGTAGGTTTTCCCTCTCAGCACCTCCTCAACCATGATATTTTAATCAGAGATGTTAGCTTTAACACAACAAAATAGTAGGTTATTGTCCTTAGAATGGCATGGAGTTTTTTAAGAAAGGAGGACATAGCATTTAATAGGTAAGAAGGTATACAGGTGCAGGTATGTGTACAGGTTTGCGTTTTCTGTCTGCTTTCGTTTTTAGAGTGTTGGTGTTTAAAGACAAAGTAACATTAGTGAAGCAACGATTGCACTTGAAAATGAGCTAAACATACATGCTAACTCAATAAAGGACCACAAATAACGGTCACGGTTTAATTAAGTCCCGGTTTTTAGTTATTTTCTTGAAGTTACTTTCCTGAATGACTCAATGTTATTTGAGGTACTTCAAGAAATCTATGGATCAAATGCTGTGTTACATATGGTGACTGGGAAAACAGTTTACATGGCGATACGAGGACACATGATTGTAGATTCAGCACTTAGTACCCTTCTGATTTAAGAGTTTTTTCCTCATGATGAACATATATCTTTTCATGGTCATGTTAAGAAAACTTGTGATCTGTTCTATGATATTACGACCAGCCAAAAACAAAAACAAAAAAAAAAGAAAGAAGTAGAACTGTGTGACGCCTTGGCTCATATTGAGATTGTATAGGAGAAAAATAAGAATCACTGCCCTCTTCCTCGAAAACAAATAAACTCTATTTGAAATACCAGGGAATGATCAGTGTTGTACGAATCTTATTAACAGCTGACAGGATAGGTTTTGGGAATCGCACTTATATGCTATGCTTGAGATTCTCCCCAAAATAACAGCTGCGGGTCATGTAAATTATCTAAAGTCACTCTACCTATACTTGCAGAAAATGTTTCAACTACTATCTGAAAATACAAAGGTTCATAAAATAATTGTGGAAGGTAAATTTGTGATAAGAAGTGACTAATTATGGGGTGAACTTGGATTAGATCTTATAATAGAGCAGGTGGTTATGCGTTCCCTGAAAAGCATAGAAAAATGAACGAGAGGAAGTGACTTACCGAAAATCAGAGGGCTACATGGCTGTTTTGCAAGCCATTTTGTTCGACTTAAAAGTTAACTGTGGAAGAGTATGCAGGCGTTTCCATGCAAACTAGTGAAAAATCCAGAGAGACAGCAGACAAAAGAGGGACAGCAATGACATAAAAAAAAACTGGTCAATGTACTAGAATCCATATCCCGATTTAATTCTGACTGTTCCCTACGCAATATTGTTATAGGCGTAGCAACCGAAGAAGAAGTTAATGTTGACGAGTTTCACTTATTTGGTGCGAAAATCGTCTCACAAATGATTGGAAAGGATGTATTAAGGTATTCTGCTAAAAGGTCAAATGAAGCGAAAACTTTAGGATCTGCTGGTGCTGTCTGTAGTAAAGATGATTCAGATATACAAGTGAATCCAGCAATACTTTTGTAAAGAATGAAGACTGTTTCCACTTGTGATTATATGAATCTTGTTGATATCATGCGATATGAACTTTGTGCTTACCCTGCAGCATTATTTGAATCCCATAGCCTAACGAGAAAAGCAAACAAATCACAGTTAGCAGAAGCAATTGTCAAATACACCAAACATTTTAATAGTGAAGAATCTGACAACGTGGAAAGTACGGAATGAATGGAGGAGCTCTCTTACATCGAATTTCGTAGTGCAACAATGACACTTTCGAAAACATTGCAATGTCGTATGTTGAATTTACTCTTAAAACAGATGGAAAAGCTGTCGTTGTTTATAATGGCTACATTGGGTCCCATACAATCAAGGATGGGGCTCACAGACGATGGTACGCAAAGACCAGTAGAGATGTTAATTTTAGCCCATGCATGGAGTTCGTTGGATCTGCTGGTGGAAGGAACATTTTCTAGCCAATGGAAATATCAAGCAAGCCCTAATTGCCCTCATTGATGACTTGCTGAAGAAAAAAGTTTGTATTGTTCATAACGCAGACGATGATGCTGATACGGACATTGTTAGTACCGCAGTTTCATCTTCAGAACACGGTCATACCACTGTGATAGGGGAAGATATCGATCTGCTAATTCTGCTTCTGTGCAAAGCCAAGAATAAGGTATTCAAGCTATATTATCGAAGTTATATAAGACATGGATCAACTCCAAAGCCAGCATATGATATCCACATCATACAATCTATAAAGGTCGTGAAAGTTACAATTTGTTGTTGTTTATGCATGCTTTTAGGAGCTGCGGTACCACATCCAGAATTTTTTCAACTAGGAAAGCCTCAGCATTTGCCAAAACGATAAAGGAGACAGGGCTCCACTCTGTTGCAAAACTATTTTGTTCTGATTCAAGTCAACATTCAGATATGACTGTTGCTGGTAGAAAAGCAATGCTTCTTTTGTACGATTGCCGGTTTTTAGATTGCACAGACCAACTGTGCCTTCGAATGTTAGTAGTGAAGGTAACTACAGCAAAATCATTTGGTGCACTGGAACGTCTGCCCCCGATCGATTCTTCAACAAAATATCATAGCTATCGAACATACTTATAAATAAATATATAGAAAGATACTAAAGAAAGAAACCAAAAGAATGGGGTTGGTATGTAAAAAATTACTCTAACTACCCAATACTCGGCGACTTACCATCAGCTCCAGATTATTTACTTAATATGAAACAATATTCCTGCACAAAAAACACTCTACATTACGAGGTGGAAGCAAGCGTAATGGCCTGCCCGGTTCAACAGATTGTGAAACGTGTCAAATCAATGGATGTAAAAACCACAACACTTATGAATATAATGAAAGTGATGAAAATGATTAAAGGTTGTTTTTTTTCCGAAATATTTTCTGACATTAAACAAACTTTTAAGTAACAATGTAAGATATGTACTGTTTAAGATATGTTTATTGTTTAAAATACATCTGTACCTGTATAACTTCTTACCTGTGAAATGTAATGTCCTCCTTTAAAAAAAAACTCCATACAATTCTAAGCACAATAACCTACCATTTTGTTGTGTTAAAGCTAACATCTGTGATTAAAATATCATGGTGGAGGAGGTGCTGAGAAGGAAAAACTGCGCTTAGGCATCCCCATCATGTGACATGGAATCTGTCATTTTGAAATCCGTTTTTCGGGGTGTTCCCATGGATCAATTTTGTCCGATTTTGGATATGTTGTTCAGCAATGATAACTGATTAAAATAGATTAAAAAAGCTTCTGTTGCAATTTTTTTCATGTTCAATCACAAATTGCCTGGACTACTTAAGTAGTTTGGGCCTTCTAAATGGTCTTTTGAAAAACAGAATTTTAAATTTTTATTTAGTTCTTTTTTAATGAATTTTTTTAATTAATTACTAAATATTTTACAAAACGATTTCTAATAGGGCTACAGCTCTCAAATTTTCAACATAAGTAGTTCTAGCTTTCTAATTGGACTTCTAAAAGACAGAATTTTTAATTTTTATTTAGTTCTTTTTTAATTAATTTTTTTAATTAATTAATAAATAATTTACAAAACGATTTCTAAAAGGGCTACAGCTTTGAAAATTTCAACAAAAGCAGTTTTAGCTTTCTAATTGGACTTTTGAAAAACGGAATTTTAAATTTTTATTTTTCTCCTTTTTAATTAATTAATGTATATTTTACAAAATGATTTCTAATAGGGCTATAGCTTCGAAAATTTCAACATAAATAGTTGTGGCCTTCTAATAGGACTTTTGAAAAACAGAAGTTTAAAATTTTATTTTTTATAATTATTTTTTTTAATTAACAAATATTTTACAAAACGATTTCTAGCTGGGCTACAGTTCTGAGATTTTCAACAAAAGTAGTTTTGGCTTTCTAATTGGACTTTTGACAAAAAGAATGTTGCAATTTTAATTTGTTTGTTAATTACTTTTTTTAATTAATATTTTCACAAAAAGCTACTTCTAATTGGCCTAGAGCTCTGAAAGTTTCAACATAAGTAGTTTTGGCCTTCCAATTTTGCTTTCCACTAACACGTATTAAAATAATCTTAAAGGGGTGTTGTATAGTTGTATTAACGGGGAATTTTTTTATTATTTCTCAACAAAGGAGGGGCTAATAATATCAAGGCTTTACATAGCAATTAGTTTTTAGTGTGTGATGCGACCATATACCTACGCAGCAATGAACCTTTCATCGAGCAAAACGAGCTCATGTTTGCATAGCAATGAACCTTTCAATGAGTTAAGTAAGCCTGTGCTTATGTGTCAATGACTTTTACAGAGAACGAAGCGAGTTCGATTTTGCGTTGCGATGAATCTCCCTTCGTGCGAAGTGCCAAAAATTGGGGCCTATACACCAATAATGGAATTTCCGCAACGCGGGGCCTCACAGCTGGCTAAAATATTGCACATGGTAAAATTTCGTGGCGAAGCACGGGTATTTAGTTAGTTTAAAAATATTTGTAATGAAAATTAAGATACTTCTGTACTTTATTTTCGTTTTTTATGATAGTTTGTGTCCAAAACAAAATATGAACTTTAAATACAAATAGTCTAGTTCATTTCGATATAAAACCAAATATATATACCTGAATGGAAAGAATAAACAAATTATTTAGATCCGTAAAAATTAATAAATATTTCGAAAAAAAAGTTTACCCGGATTTACACACTGCCAGTTGGGGTTCCAGTTTAGATCGAAAGTTCTGTGCCGTCAGCTAAACGACCACTGCGCCGTCTATCGGTGATCAAGAGAGAGCGCACGTGATTGGTTGATGGGAGTCGCTAGAGCCAGTAAATAGAAAATGTTTGCTCTACTGGAACCAGTAGGTAACGTCCCACAGCGTCACACATTGGCTATCAAAACTGGACCCCCGTCTGGTAGCTTGTAAATCTGGCTTTAACTTTAGAAGAAGTTTTTTTTTTTTCTTTCTTATTTTTTTTTCCTTAGAATAGAATAGATATTTTGCTTATAAACATAAATAATAACATGATTGCCAATCAATCATACATAGCACAAATAAGAACACTTGTTCACTTAATTTCTAAAAAGAGAACCATTAACTAAAGTATTAAACATCTCTTTACTTAAAATTAAATATCCTTTTACATTTTAATTAGCATTTAGTGAATTGTGAAAATAAGTGTAATGAAATTGTCCTTATTGTATTTAAACATGAAAAAGTAAACATTCTAGAAAAAACTCAATAAAAATTAACTTTAAAGATGTATTTCTAGGTCACTGTAATGTAATAATTACAGTGAAAATTAAAGATATTTGGTCTGGTTATATGCATTATTGGAAAGTTATTTTAATAACGAGTGTATTTTAAGACTTTACCACTTAGACCACTTTAAAATACATATTTGAAACTTTTGTAATCACTTTTTTTTAATACCAAAATCTAAAAACAAAATATAACAAACACTTTCTATTCATAATAACAAGAGCAGCATTTACACAGTAATTATTAATAATCGAACACAAAAGCCTCTTCCTTCACAATTGGGATAAGAAAAAAATACAAAAATTGATCTGAATTTTCTATGAGAGCAGATTTTTTCCATTTACTGACCAAAACATTCACTTGATCACATATCGTAAAAAAAGTATTGAATGATTTATTCTGACGTGGTTTTCGTTTTGCTGAACTTAATCAGTGGCTTGTTTTTAAATTTAGATTATTCAAGCCCTAATTCTGGAATATGGCCAAACACAATAGCCTTTGTCTAATTAATTCTTCATTAACCTTTTAATGATAAGGTACATTTCAGTTTTCCCAGGGATATGCCATACATCCACATCACTTTTAATAGTAGCGCTTCTTGCGTACTCTAGCTTTAAATTTGTAAATGTCTAAAACTTAAGAGATATTCCCGACAGAGAAAAGAATAACCTCAGTAATGATATACTTTTTCTTACCTTCTCCTCCAAATCCAGGACATGTATTTGGCAGATGATTGACTTCTATTCGGAATCCCTTTCCAGACGTCCGGCTGTCACTATGAAACTCGAAAGTAACTGGATCTTGGAACTCTGACACATGTACGATCACTGCAACATATATATCATCAAATAGCACAGACATCATTCATGATACTAAATCAATTTAGAAAAATCAAATCAGACCTCAGAAGAACATAGTTCAAGTCCATTACATAGAATTTACAAACTTTAGTGCTTATCTACCAATCACTCTATTTCTAGACTAATCTTAAAATTAAACTGGTTAAAGATATTAACCAAAGTTAGTAAATATAAACAAATCTTACTATTTTTCTATATTTGGGTTATGCCTTTGTATGTACCACCTATATATCAGAACTCCCATTTACAAAGAATGTATTGCAACCTATCAATATCGTACTGGTACCGTACGTGAAGTATTTACTCTGTAAAACAACATGTGGTATTTAAGAGTTCAGAGCGCGGCACTAACGACCAGAACTAGATAATTTGTTAAATTAAACAAAAGTTGAGGGATAATAACAAGAAAGTAATATTTAAGAGAAGAAAAATGTGTTTGAAAATTGCTTAATTTTCATACTCTTCTTTTTCTCAACTTTGATGAAGATACCGGCCATGTTACTGTACCATTCTTTTTTATTTATTTTAAAAAGTTAATTTTGTTCGTATACGTTGCTACTTTAAATCTTTGTAAACATTTTAAAGATCTTTCTTTTTTATAATTCTCATAAAAAAAAATTCGAAGCATATACTTTAAAGTGAACCAATAACATTTGGTATTTTTTTTAAATACTTTCCTTATTAAGAATTATTTCTGGACGCCTGATTCCAGTCAATTATTTAGTTATAGAATTCCGCAACGTAAATACTTGGTTTCAATTCCATATGATAACCCATATGAAACTTTTAAGATAGATAGCAGTATACACCACTAGTTCAAAACATAATCATTTAGAAAATCCCATTTCGTTATACCGACCAGACGGTATAGTGGTTAGCGTACTAGCTTCTAGACCGCGAGGTTGCGGGTTCGAGTCCCGTGTTAGGCATGGGTGTTTGTAAATGTATGTTGGCTTGTCTAATGACGAATGTTTCGGAGCATTATAGCCCTCGTGTTGCTGACGGCGCCAGATAATCTGAATAATACCAACCACCCAACCAACCCATTTCGGTATACATATGTAATTTAAAAAAAGTTGAATAGCATCTGGCAAGCAAAATAAGAAGAAAAGGCACTTAGTAATTCATGGAAAATCTGTCGCACACAGCGTCATTAGTTGTCAAGAGCAAGCGAATTCTCTCCATTTCATATTCTGTATACATACAAAAAAAAAAAAAAAAAAAAAAAAAAAAAAACGAAGAGATAGAGCTTCTTGTTCATGGTTACTGAATTTAACTGTAATATAAAAATGACAATTTGCAATTGTATGACTTTATATATCTTCATAGATAGAAACAAAATTGAAATTTACAAAAGTTGTTTTTTGTAATTTTAACTCTTTCTGATAGAATAGTTTTTCTTATCTTTTACAGCATTTAGTTAGTAGCATTAGTATTTTAATTATTTTCTAGTGAATACTACAACCTCATGAATACGCTGAAATTGTGCAACGACTAACATTTACAAAGATTCATTCCGTTTTTTTTTTTTTTTTTTAGTTATTTGAACAGCAGTTACACGTGCGTCAAAGTTAACCTATGTTTTATTATCATTTTTCACGTGAATATTAATTTTACGGAGTTACTCACGACTTTACATGATCTTAAGCCTATCTCTTTCACGACATTTTTAAATCCCTTTTCAGTTGATTAACCTTTTAGATTTACACAAATTAAATCATTCAAACTAGATGCTTTTATCTTTAACTGCAATCACTATTCAAACTATAAAATAAGAATCTAGCACCACTCGCGTTTGCAATCTAAATCACGCACTTCCATACATAAAGGAAAAAACAACGTCAACTAGGTGACCGTTATTTTATAGGAATCAATTGTTGCCATAAGTCGGATCAAAATTATTTTTATGATTATTTTTAATTTTTCAAAAAAATCTGCACAGGAAAGTCTGCGTGTTAAAAGTTGTTAAGTATGAAATTGTGTGTATTTATTTGAATATATATTCATGCAAAAGGCATATTTATTCAAAACTAGTCTAAAACTAATAATACACGGCATTTCAATTCGATATTTAATTCCATTATATTTCAATGCCACCCTAAAGAACTTTTATTCTTTTAAAACACAATGTTGATATAGATGGCAAACTCAAATGATGCTACTTTCCATATAAATCAAAAGCTTTAAATTTCTGTTCATCACATATTAATGACCACAAATAATGCATGATATATATAAAAATATATACCTTATACAAAAAAATAATAAAAAATATAATATGTATCTTATAGATAAAAAAAATGATTAAATACTTTTTTACCAAAAGATGCATTAAGCACATGTAATTTTTACTTCGATACGGTGAATTTCGTCTAAGTATTCAAACTGGGGGCATACTTCTGTTGATATTTGTGAAAACCATAAAATTTAAAAAGAATTAAACTTGAATAGAAAATTCGATTTTTTTTAATCTCAATCCTGTATAATCTCAATCCTTTGTAATAAATCCCACTCAACTTCGCTTTTTGCTTCAAATAATAGTCTTAGCCCCAAGTTTATTTATTGCACTCTAGGCGATTTAATTTTAATTTTGAAAACATGCCGGATTCTGGGTTCAGCAAGTACACTGTAATAATTTAACCAAAGCCAATTATACACACTCCTCGCAAATAAAATACCTACTTCTTCCTTCCGTGTCCTGACATAGCCGATTCCTCCCGGGCAGCTCCAGAAATGCCCCAGTACCACAACCGGGTGGTATGTGCTTTCCCACGCTGAATCGAACGAAATCCAGTTGCAGGGCGCACACCGAGGGGTCGCCTCTGTGGACACTATATACGCAGTGGAAGTTAGGACCGAACGAGCCTGGGTAACCAGGAGATAGGATGGTGCCCCCTGTGCCACGGATCGTCTGGTCGCACTGGTGAGGTGAGCCTCTGATGCCCCCTGCTGGTACTGGAAGTTGGAACGTTAGAATATAGTTATCGGAATTGAGTCACCGTGTTGAAAATTGGAGTATGTGTGATTGAAGTGATTTTGAATTTACGCTGTTCATTTTGTCATTACAAAAAAAAAAATTATTATTATGCTCGGTTTGAAGAAGGAGCTGTTGAGAAAATGGGTTATGACTCAATTTCGATTTTGTACACACTCCCTTTTGCAACTGGGTAACTCAAGCGTAGCCAAATAGTCATTAAAAAACATAAAATAAAAAGACGTATGACTATAAAAGCATTGTATAACATTTAAGTTATAGCAAAAAGTGAATACATTTCGATTATTTTAAATAATGAATTTACACACTTAAGTTAACTGTGATAATAAAGAGTGATATTTTTATAACAACGTGAAGAAAAAAAATTAACTTTTTTTAATCATTTTTTAATCAAAAGTCGGGGTGAAAGTAGTATTTTATAGCAAGGTGTGTGGGAAAGTACTTTTCTCGTACTAGTGTGAAAAAACACTTTCTCTCAAGCCTCGTACTCAAATATTACATAGTCTTGCCATTGAAATGACATATTTTCAGAAAAAATTCATTGACGGGAGTTGCCAACATTAATAAATATATGTATTAAAAATATTTTTTGCAAGCGATTATAAAAAATATTGTATTCAATAAGTGGCAAAATACTTTTTCATTCTCGGTAAATTATGTGACTCGTGCTATCGCACTCGTCAAATAAGCGTTTTACCTCATTTGAAAAAGTATTACTTTCCCCATTAATTGCATAAATAATTGTTATTTTTATTCACACCATTTATGTATAAAGCAGGGGGCATCTGGGATAGCATGTATATTACATTCTTTAAATTCCAATTAGAGTTCAAAGACACTCTGTTTAATTTATACACCAAGTTTATTTACACACAGAGTAAATTTCAAACACTCTGCACGTGAAAGCCCTCTCATATAACAGTGTTTTTATTCTCTAACATTTCTATTTTTCGACTTATGTTCCTATATAGTTAACGCGAGGTGGATAAAAATGTTTTAAATTTCTATCGTTATCCTAAAACTAATTATTGAATTATAGCGTAGATTTTACAAAAAATTGCATTTTTTTAATTAATTGTGGTACTTTATACAGTTTTATTACAATTATTAGTATTATATATTATATATATTATATATTAGTATATTTGAATTGGCTTCTTATTTAAATAAAATTGTATGAGTTTAGCACCAAATTATAAGCTAACTAGGGATAACATTTATACAATAGTTCTGTTAAAGTTTTAATGATGGGGCTATAATTAAATGTTTATTTTACAAAACTTATGATATCCAATAGAAAAAACACATTGCCATCAAGGTAATATAGACAACACATTAAATACAAAAAATAGTAATTCATATTTTCTAGAGTAATATTAATAAAATGGATTTCATTTACTTATCCAGTTAATCAATTCAAAATTCTTGTAAGAAATATGAACCAATGCTTTTTCTAACTGAGCACTTAGTGTATTTTCTTAGCGAGAAATATTACAAATCTGTATATATTTGTTAAATAGTTTGAATTGATATTTTTCCCACTAGCATATTTCTACCCTCAATAGCGTATTCTACTTTTATTAAATATCTTCCGATATGATACCGCCTTCATTATACAACTACTAGTTCATGTATTTTTAAATAACGCTATGTGAAATGAGATACACTTTAAACTTAATGAAATCTTTTTTATTGTATTCAATGCTTATATCATTTACAATGACTTCTAAAAGTTGATGACTTAAGTAAGAAAGAACTGCATTGTTTAACAAATACAAAGTGACTATGAACATTTTGAACCTGTTCAGCTAATAAAATTCTTGATATCATAAACTAACAGAATGAGCACAATGGGGTCAATTTCAAAATCATCATGAATTTTTGTAAATTTCAAAAAGTATGGTATTGCAAATGTTTTGTAATAAAATAATTTAATTTGCCTAATTTAAAAAATTGCAAACTGATTTAATAATTAACAAAAATTTTAATTCCCAGACTCGGAAATATTGCATCCGCGATGGCTGTTATCACTTTATATTTTTTGATAAATAAAATAAAAAATAAACAATAAATTAACACTTTAGACTACAGTTTTGGATTTTTAAAGTATTTTAAATGAAGTTTTTATGTTTATAAATTTAGTTTAAGAGTTTATGAGAATTTATGAGCGTAAGCAAAGCAATAGATCACGTAGAGAGAGAAGGGGAACAAATATTAATAAGGAAGGATATGCTGCTTTGATTAAAGAATAAGCTGTAAAGCAGTTGTTTTGGTTCTGAAATGAAACAAAAATTAGATACAGAATTGGTAAGTTACTGGTAGATTTAGTTACTAGACAATACTAAATCCAAAGTCCCTGATTAGTTCTCCGAAAAAAAATTGAGATTAGTGCGACACGTCTGGGGCAATTACAGGTTTTTAATTCTCAAACCCGTTTATGATATATTTAATAGAGCCTTTATTATCAGTTTCTTTTTCATTTTTTTTTCCAACGTTAATTGGAGAATTTCCAAAACTTAATTTTTAGCAAATAGGATAAGTTGGTTTTGTTACCTTTGTGTACAATCATATCACATTCGTAAGCAAATCAAACCCACTGACGATACGATTTGATAGAACACTTTATTACAATTTTCTCTGATATTTTTAAATGCGTATTTTGTTTTATTTAATAACATTTTTTAAATAATTGAGTTTAATTTGTGGAAGAGAAAAAATAGAGAAAAGCTAAAGAAAAGAAAAAGGACAACGAGCTGATATGTTGAAGTTATAAAAAACAACCACGATAAAAAATTTCTTTATGCATTTTCTCTTTCTTTACTTTTGTTCATTCTTGTAACTTAAAACTTCAGCATACATAAACATATCAATTTTATTATTTTACTAAAAATATTTTTGAAAATTAAATGTTTTATCTGAACTATTATAGCAACAAATGATGGTGTGTAAGTATTCAAAGTCATATGTTTATTTTAAATCAAACAGTTAGGGATTTTATCTTAAATTTGATGGAATCTCATAATTTTCAGATAATGGTCCGATTGTGGTATTCACTAATGACTTTAAATTGTATAAAATAATTAAGTCACCTTCTCACTAGCTTCAGAAACAAAATAACTACTGACTAATCCTCCTTATCTTACTTTGTATTGCACGAAGAACAATATATCACAAATAATCATATGCAATTTTATCTCTAAATGACCAAAAAGTAACAAGGTATTGTTCCATTTATTATACTTAAAAATAATTTTACCCATTAATCTAAATTAAGTACACTTTATAAAACCATGTTATGAATTAGCTCACATATATAGAAAATCTATACAGGTCCGAAAATTGTCCAAATTAATTTTTAGCGTTATAAGTTGGTTATTAGTGATGTTGGTTATTTCCCTACTTAGTCCTGAAACTTCATATGATAATCTCCAAAAAGCAGAAAAAATATGGTATATTTTTTCTTGAAAATAACGCATTCTGCCATTTACTTTATATAATTGTAGGTAACTACTATTGAGAACAATTAGAACCACGCAGTTAATTCATTTTAAAATGAAATCTTCATATGCTATTCTTCAGCGATTTCTCTTACTACAGATACAAACATTGTACAGCAAAAACTAAAAATTTTCATTTCAGATTTTGCTTTTTTCAGTATAATGATCACGCAAACCCAGTTATGTTGCAATTAGATTATTCAACAAATTAAACTTGATCTCCCTGTGCGTTTGAAGCAAGATGTGACTGTAGATCAGTTTACATACCCTAGAGCTTGTCTTTGGTGGTTCAAATATCTATGTTTAACTGTAGATCATTTTATCATCTATCCTAGAGCATTGAAGCATTTAGGACAAACATTTGGAAACTGTTTGTAATCAGTATCAAACAACGTAAAGTTCACATTGCTCAATGATTTTTTGCTGGATGGTATAATTTTTTAGTAGTAATGATGCAAAACAAACTAATACCAATTCATTGTAACCATTCAAAACTCTCACTTACAGAAAATATAAAGGTGTTTAAATACACAAAATTTTTCTTTATTTCGAAATTTCTCTTTCATTAACAATTTTGTACGAATGTATATCCTATTGAAGGAATGAAAAATCACCTCAGCAATAAATGTTAAAATTATGTTCCACTGAATGAGTTAAATGTGTCGTTTTTATTAATGAGTCGTGATGTATTTATTTTTCATCATAACCATAAAAAACTTAAAAATGAATAAAATGTACGACAAAAGTAATTGTTCAAACTAGAGGTGCAGAACTTCGCACAATATTCATTTAAACTAAAATACTGTTGTCACTGCATTTAAATTTTACATGCATTGGTATAATTTACCAAGTTCATTAATTCTTTTTTTTTAAAAATTCCATTTTAATTTTGACGATAATAATTATTCTTAAAATGCTAATAGATAAAATATCAGTAAAAAAAAATTAATAGAAAATGATTTCAATAGTACAACTCTTTACTTATCGATTTAGCTGTTGTTATACTACAGATAAGATCTAATCAATCTAAAATACTTTAATTTACTTATTTCTCAAGTCAAAGTAAATTCATAAACTATATAGTAACAATGGAAAAGTTATATGGTATAGTGATCGAAATGTAAAAGATAATTAAATTATTTACAAAAATACTTAATTATAAACAAACAAACTTGTATAATTAATTTAGTATAAAGTATTTATATGCTTCTACTCTAGAAGAAACATCACATTATAAATATTTTGATAAAATGCAGTGGGAAAAGTATATTTATAGACTTCAAACCTGACTAACTTAAGATCTATATAAAAAAAAAAAAAAAAAAAAAAAATAAGGGGAATATATGGAATTTCCTACATTGGAAAATGTATTTCTGCTTTATATTAATGTCTGCTGTTAAATAAATTTGCCCCTTTAAACAATTTTTTACTGAAAATTATACGTTCCAAAAGTTCCATTTTAAATTCATAATGGAAGTAGCATGTAATTTGAAACTACAATTGATAAAATAGTAATCAGGCAAAAGTGTACAATCTGATAAAAACTGTCACATATCAATAAATGTTAGTAAGTCATATAAATAAGAAATAATACGATATATTCTTCCCTTAATTTTGTAAATTAAAAAGTAGTAAATAAGATTTTTTTTTCAAACTTTTCGTATCATCCAATCAAACTCCCATCACTCTGCTCGATGTTACAATTATATTTATTTGTGGAAATGAAAAAATTGCATGCAGGGATGCAACACAAACTCAACACTTTCTTCACTTTCATAGAACTTATTTAAAGATTTTAATTTGAATTAAATACATTCGGAAATTTCATTTAAAATATATTAACCAATTAGTATTAAAGTTAATTAAAATCAATCCTTAAATTTGTAACTTATAATTCTACTATCTTCTTCACAATTCACAAACGAATTTTCCTTTCCGTGTATAAAACAAATCATTAACTGATCATTCATTCAGATGATAACTTCAAAGTAATTAACTAGTTTATTTATAATAAAAGTTAAATTTAACTCTGGACCATCTCCATAAGTCAATCATTCATCAGTTGTGGTCAGTTCCTGTGGTTGTTCAGTGCTATTGATACCTGTGACTTGCGTAGCATTGTCATATGTACACGGACCAGGAAGCTGCGTTATCTGGATGTTGAATTTGTTGCGACGTCCATTGGAGATCACCACTTTTTCGTCCTCGCCTTCTTCAAATTCCAAAAATTCTGAAATATAACATTTCATTGGTGTTTTAGAATTTCAAAAAGAATATCAAAGAACCAAAAACTTTACTACACGAACGGCAATAATGGTTTTAATTATGTTACATTTTTGCTTCGACAAATGAAAGTCCCCTAAAGATGCTACATGAACACTTGCGTTGTGGTATGTACCCACGTTTAGCAAAACAACAAGTGAACCGCGATGTATTTATTATAGCCATGCAACCAATGCAGTTTTCCAATAGCCATGATGTAGTTATTATTTGATCATTTTTTATCAGTCGTAACTTTCCTTGCAGTTTCTTGAGCGATTACATATGATCAATGTAAATCTATAAATATAACACAATTAATTGTATTATTTGATGCAAATATTAGGGAAACACATAGAACCTTTAAAAATATCCATTTACAGTAATTAAAAAAATCCAATAATGGCGATACCTTCGGTTCTAAAAGTCGTAGAATAATGCCGAAATTAACGCATGTAAGTAAATTATCGTAACGTATATTTACATAAAAATATTTGTTACTTCAATTAAACTTTCATTTCAAATGTTAAATAGGATACGGTGCTTGAAAGTAGGCTTTTTTTATATACGCTTATATACAATATACGTTCTATTTAAAAAAATTATAAATTGTTTTATAAATAAATAATAATTAATAATTAAACAACTATTTGATGCAAAAGTTAAATTCTAATTATGCTTGGTATTTAAATTACTAACGTTTAAAAAAGTTACTAAACTATATTAATTATTTAGTAATTTATTGCAAAAAAATATTTTTCCTCCTCGAATTACAACGGTACTTTTGTTTCATCAATTAGAATACAAGGTATAGCCAGCATAGGGATTTTATTCTGTACCATCAATTTGTTTCTTCTGCAAATGTTCTACGGACACTATATTCTGAGCATTAAAAAAAATGCAATTAACGAACAATTTTCACGTAAGGTTGAGTGCAGTCACGGTTACTCAGGATTCTTTATGAATCCTTCGATTTTGTTTGTGTGTTTGTAGCGAGAAATATCTTCGGAAGACAAATTAACCCACTTGCCGTCATCCATACTTTCTGAAACATGGGAGATATACTCATTGGCGATGACAATGCATGTTATCAAGTTTTAATATCTATCACTAAAAGCCTACTCACAATCCCTTCAGTGACAAATGGTGTCGATGAGCTAAACGCGCTTAGATCTTATTTTAATAATTCCAAAACTATCCAAAAAATAAAGAAATATCATAAGTAGGTGCGTGGAGAAAGAATTGACATTTTATGCGGGACCCTGCAATTTACCACTGGACATTCCAAAGAGATAGGTATAATATACAATTTTTTTTTATTATAAAGAAACCAAACGTTACATCACTAGTGTCTTTCTCAATTTTCCTTAATATAAACGATGATGGTTCATACGAAATAATTGCAGAAAAATTCCTCGACACTGGAAAATAAAAAAGGTTTTAGAGCAACTTCAGGTTGAACTTTTTTTCACAAACTGGGCTACACTCAAAGTTTTTATAAAAGCTTTATTAGGATCTCACATCGAGCCACATGTAAAAAGCATTGACTTGTTCAACCCCAGTTCTTACTTCTGGTTCCTCCTAGCTGTCCACACAACTTTTGTCCGTCAGGTAACAGGACGTGTTCGGAGTCGCACTCTTTCGCGTCCGGCACATCGAACATCAGAAAGTCCAGCTGTAGCAGACAGGCGCGTGGTTCCGACCGCCATATGGCGTAGGTACACCCACTCCCATCAGGAGGTGACAATAGACGACTCACTCGTCCCACTGCGTTGCGAAGACAAGGTAGCGGGGTGGTGGTGGGCACTGAGAATAATACAGAGAATAAAGTAACAGGATTATACATGGGTAAAGCTGTCATTAAGTGAATTCATCCATACTTTTTAAAGTTAAAATGCAATACCTAACACACTGATCCAGATGGCAAATGTATTAACCTGATGCATCCTTATCAGGATATAATTTACGAAATTTGGAGGGAAATATTGTACGCATATTTAAATACGTATGTATTCATGCATGTGCGAGCTTATTTAGTGACGTGGACTGCACTCTTAGACTGTAATCGTAATAATACTATTGTAAATTATTTTGTAGTCACATTTGTAATAAAACAGTCAATAAAATCGGTCAATTGCCCTCTAGAAATGCATCCAATGAAATCTCGACTGGGTTCAAGAACCCTGACGAAGAGACTCAGTCGGGATTTCATATTCAATATTTCATATTTTGTCATTAATTTCTGGTTCTGGCTTTTAATATTTTTCAATTATAATTTTTTAGGCATCCTTAGCAGGATAAAATTTACAAAATTTGGAGGGAAATATTGTACGCATATTTGAATACGTATGTATTTATATATGTGTGCGCTTTTTTAGTGAAGTGGACTGAACAATTAGATTGTAAACATGATAATATTTTTGTAAATTATTTTGGAGTCACACTTATAGTAAAACAAATCCTATCAGCCAAAATATTTTGGGTTTTATAGACAATACGTCTGACTTTGTGTTCGGAACAAGCTTATTGGCTTGTCTATCGTATGTAACAGGTTCATTGTAGTATTCAACTAGGCAGCAAAATCATTCTCAAGCAATTGGCACGTTTGGTGGACTAGTTTCAATACTACTCATCTTAATGTCAATTACGGATTTACTCAAATATTGCAGTATATGACAAGGAAAGAATGACATTCCCATTTTACATTATGTAAATAGGAACACTAGTAAAACTTATATTTGTGACAAAACTTTGAAACATTATTGTCTGAGAAATGTGACTTCAAATGATAACGAAAATGGAAAGATATTTTAAATGTTACGTGCTCATACAGCTTAAGGGATTAATATAAATACCTCTTAGAACAAATTTGAGTAAATTCGTTTAAAATATCTACTTATTTCAATTTTATTCTATGTATTATATAAAACTTGTCTATTTCAAAAGATAAACTTCAAAATGAAAGGCCTGTACCAAAATTGAACAATCATTTTCTACTCTAAAAACAAAATATTTACCTACTTAGCATGCATCAATAATCGCACGTTAAGTCATAATTTCAGAGCATCATCCAACAATACCCATCCACTGAATATTTAATGGCATAGAATACACTCAAATACTACTAGCAATCA
The DNA here is from genome assembly GCA_963978545.1 of Linyphia triangularis. Lineage (NCBI taxonomy): Eukaryota > Metazoa > Arthropoda > Arachnida > Araneae > Linyphiidae > Linyphia > Linyphia triangularis. Next base: position 71,073,631 of record OZ021723.1, read on the forward strand.
CGTAAAAATCTTACGTCAGAAAGTATTAAAATACTAAATAATCTATGCAAAAAAAACTGGGACTTACTTCCCGTTTATGGACTACATCTTTTATGGAAACAAGTGTTAAAAACAAAAAGATTAGTGATCTTTGCGCGTCACCAATTCATCTAGCAGGTGGGTCAACATAAAAACAGTTAATAAGGGCTTTTCTTCACTCACTCTGTGTGGTGGAGGTGGAGGAACAGGACAGAGGAAGCTGCTTCACTCGCATCTCGAATCCACCGTCCTCGTGGAAGGTGCTACGGAAAGTAATGGTCACAAAGTCGGAGGTGGAGGGAAAGTTCACCAGTTCTGCAACAGAATACAAGAGGTATCAACCAAAGACAGATGGTTTTCATGTTTAGGATTCAAACGCGTAGTCGACGCCTCCAGTAATGAGAAAAGGATTAAACTTGTTGGTTCCTTGTTCATCATGCACAGACTGATAGCGTTAACACTGGCCCAAAAATAAAGTCCTAATATAATCTACAAAGATGCCGTGTTCGAATCCTGGGTTAGATATGGAAGATGTTCGTTGTGGTTCGGAATTAACGTTAAGCTGTAGGGCCCGCTCTGATTAGCCATCATTGTGGATAAATATAGGTCGTTGGGCGTACAAACCAACCTAACATGATCTATCGGTCTTCCAGTATTTATGTTCTCACCTTAGCAAAAAACAATTTTTCTAACTTCTAAAATGCTATCTGTTCTATGGCAACCCACTGTATTTAAAACTTTAGAGGTGATTACCAAACATAAAACTAGATCTTAAAATTTAGATTAAATAGTTCTTGAATCTTGAACATGTCCAATTGGAATACAGTTACCATACTTATTCAACCCCATGAAATACAACAGAAGTGCTCTTATTGAGCTAATTTGAATCAATGTTCAGATTATCTCAATAAAAGACTTCTCGTCACTGTCTAATGTATTTTAATACCGCATACAGTATGGAAAGTCGAAAGACATTTCATAATAATCTTTCTACCGCTAAAATGAAGAAATTTGTATTTTTACCACATTAGATATATTGTTTATTTGAAAAGAGGAACAACGCTGTCAATTACAGCATGAAATAGGGCATTTTAATGCCCACTAGTGATGGAAAGCGTCTGTTCGAGCGAAAAAATATTTAAAAGCAAATGCTCCTGGTGAGTTCTGCACTAACGTAAGAGATAAGAATATATTTTAGATGGTTGATCAAGTCAGTGGATTGGTTTCTTAGCACAGCATGAGGAGAACATTGCGACCATACACCACGAAACAATATTAGAGCTGAATTCTTTCAATTAAAGTTAAAATCTGCTTAGAATTATTTTAAATGAAATTAAAAAGATTTCCGTGAGTAAACATTTATTTCCAAAAACTTAGATTGGATTCAAATGCGTTGAAAGATCAAATTATCACTAAAATCGTTAATCTTTTTAAACTGTCATTACATTATATGTTAAGTAAGGCGTGTTATTTTATTTTGAAAAATTGCCTAAATAATGCTACTCTAGCTTACGATTTGTAAATTTCAAACATATGTATGCAATGTATTCCCATTGAAATCATTAATTTCCGTTTAAAATTCTCTAGTTTTTCCGGTGTTTACGGGAGGAGCCTTGAGTCATCGAAAGTCACTAGTAAACCTATAAAAGCTCAGTACTTCGGTTTCCCACGCCTTTTGATACAATCAACTCTTGGCTCTAAACAAAAGTCACCCCTCTTCTCTCTTGTCTCTGGAAATAAACTTGTGCGCAACTCAACCACGACTTGTTTTCTTATAACGGTCCTTACACCCAATGTACCGTTACATGTATCAAGGTAGTTTCCAGGCTTAAATGGGCTACTCACTGAGTGTTCCCTTCTGCATCTCCCCACACATCCTCTGCTTGGTGGTGCCGTCGTCCACCTCCAGGTAGTCCTCATCGCATCCCGTGAAGGTCATCCTGGTGACTTTAAAAGGGGAGGTGAAAGTCAACTGGACGCTGCACACGTCGGGACGGAACCGAAATATCTGCCACACGCACCGGGAGTATCGTGGATACTTATCGGGGAAGTTGGGTGTACGGAGCCACCCTATCTGCGTGGTCACAACTTCTGAGCAATCGCTTGCTGCGAAAGTAATATTATTATAAAATTCATAAATAAAGCAATTTTCAATACGTTTCTTCGGAATAGGCAAGTCAAGATCACCTGCTGCACTTTCCCGTAACAGTATACCAATACTAACCCTTTTTCTTTGTTAATGCAATGGTAATTGGTTAAGAACTGGGGTAGGATTGTGGGATGGGAGGAAGTTCGTGACCCTGATTTACTCATTCTTAAGAAACTATATTGTAAATTTATATAATTTACACTTTCATCGTTTGAAGATGAAACTATGCTAATTTTTAAGGATGATTCAATTTAAACAGAAAGAGTTTCAAGTTATCTGTAAAAAAATGTACATGGAAGATCAAGATCCAGTCTTCCTGAATCACACATTACTTTAAAAAATGAAATATATATATATATTAAATTTAGAGTAATTTTGTGGTACGTGTGTAATATTTGTCTCTGGTGTTCTAACGATTTTAATAGTTTGATATTTAGCTTCTAGATAACAATTATTTTTCAAGTTTTGTGTTTTCTGTTTTGTTTTGTATTTTTATTTATCAAATGAAGAAAACTTTTCATGTTTCAAAATTTAAAAATGCTGTTTTGAAGATGATATCGTTGCAAGTCACAAAACTAAAAGATTAATTTAAAAAAAAAAAAATCTGAAAAGAACATATTTTATACCAAACTGAATTACAGCTCCTTTGAACTATTTTTTCTAATAAAATCCTTTGATGACCTGCGCATTAAAACCAGAAATTAAGGCAACTTTCTTTTAAAATTTATTCCAGGAACTGATTCGTTGAACTTTAATAGCGTACATTTAAACAAATCTGAATTTCTAAACCTTACTTCCATCTTTATTACACAGCATCTTTATGTTTATCTTCATCTTATGTCACATCATCTTTTTTACTATATGAAAATATATAATTGAATGAATGTGTCTAAACACCCAAACATGGAAACATCTCAAACATGGAAATGAAAAACAAAACATACCTCTAGGTTTCATTTTTACAGTAACACATCTGACCTAAAGAAAAAATATAATTGTAAATTAGTTAAATTATATAAAGATAACTGATACACGTATATATGTAACTTCTATTCATTCATCTGAATAGAAGTTACAGAAGATGTCATAAATTCCATCGTAGTCACTGCCAAATTTTAGCTGAAGACATTCTTAGCGTACTCGTATTATTAAGTTATTGGATTTCTAATAATTCTCATTGATGGGAAATTAAAATTACATTCATCAATTATAACGTATTACTAGATTATCTAATTAAAGAAATAAATTAAAAAAGAAACTAAAAAGACCAATGCAAATGCCCAATCTGTCTTTACTTTATTTCTTTTTGTAATAATTCAACAAAAATCGCTCTTCAAAGCAGATATTTGTCTTCGGTCAATTCTACTTTTGTAGTCAACAAAGTTCAAAAGTATCAATCCCCAATATTTTCCGAATCCCAAAATGTTCCTCGTATACGAAAATAAGGGTTTTCTGAGGGTATTATAAAAAAATTTTATGTTATGAAAGTATTCAAATACTTTCATAAAAAAAAACTGCCATAAAGATGCTTCTTCACTGTAGTACAGTAAGTAGACGTTGTTTATGACTAAAAATTTTAAGAACACTAAAATCTTTATACCATAGAGTGGCCCTCAAGACCATCATTAATGTTAAACTCTTCCCACTGATGATCCGCATCTTATAGTCAAAGCATTTTCTTGCTGATTTCAATGGAATATGGTTGTCACATTTTATTGATTTTAAATTAATGCTCCTTATTTGAAAATCCAACTAATATTTAAGACCAATGGGAAGTTATTAACATTTTATACTGCACGAAACCCATGATTGGTTAATAAGTTGTATGAACATCAACAAGATTATTTGCATACATAAGGATGTAAGGCAGCTGTAAAGTTTTTGTTG